>OY751553.1:4245822-5565822 GCA_963572265.1 Caenorhabditis doughertyi | reverse complement strand
ACAAATCGAGATGTATGACCACTTATCGGAGAGCTTTATGTATTTTGTGTTGTTGAATTTTTTGCAACAATTCTCACATGAAACAAGGTATAACACTTTATTCTTACTCCAATAAGATTCACAAAACAGTTTTTCATACCGGAATAGGTATCATACCACAAATAGTTCCACAAAAAGAAATTTGAAGACTTGTATCATTAGTCAAGTTGCATCTAAAAATAAAATCAACTTTTCAAACAACAGCGAGAGGAGCTAACAGAAAATTGTCAATCCCTGTTGTGTTATCTGCGTTAACTCTAAACCCAAGACAATCCGCAGATGTGCCACTTGGGCTATTCGAGTTCCACAGATAGCCTGTTGGGTTCGTTGATAACATGGGATCAGTGAATTTGTAGGCCTGTTTCATAAAATTTTTATAGTTTTGAACTCGCAATTTACTAACATTTATTCCTTGGCATGTCGTTTTGCCAACACACTCTGGCTTCCTCACTCCGTCAATCCACACAGCTGGTTTACCACCATCACAAAAATATATTGAACCTGAATACAGTTTTCATATGATTCTTCGCGTTGTATTCGCATTCTCACTTTTTATATAATTGTATTCTTCTAACGACTCTATCCCTGTCAGTTGGCCTCGTCCGCTACTGGAACATTGCTCTTGAGATTGTGTCTGATTTGAAGAACGTGAATTTCTTCCTCCCTGATAAATTTTCTTTGTTAGCAACTGATTGGAAATCTCAACTTACGCCAACGCACCAGGGCCCAGATGCTCTTTGGAACATCCTATCATAACGAGATCGACACGCAAGGTTTCGTGTTGGGTCGAAATTCCAAATTTTGTTATTTGAATCATAGGTAACAGAGTACTCCTTATAAATTGATCCAAGAGTGAGGTTATACACAGTTGTATATGTCTGAAACTATAAGAAGTTTCCAAATGTTTTGAACTTTCTCGCCTACCAATCCTCCCACAGTGTCATCAACTGGACATAATGCATCTCTCACTTTATACTCAAATTTTTGTAGATAATTATCTGACCGTTTTGCGGATTGCAGGTTTCCATAGTCAAAATAATGGCAGGCATTCGGGAGTCCATCATTATGAACAGCGATGCAACCTCTACTATTATTACAGAAACTGACACATGTATCCCAGTTATATGTGTAATTGGTATAGTTTGCGTACAACGCTGGTGATCCATTTGTCACTATCATAACACTATTCACATAAAGCTGAAATTGTGTTTTTAAAGTAGAAGTTTACGAGAGCACAGAAGTAAAACGAAGCTAATCCGAAACTGCTCCCCAGGTCTTCAAATAGTGTTTGGCCTGAAAATCAAAGTACTGAAGAGTTTAGAACTTTTCAAGGCTTATCGATTGGAACAAAAAAATCCAAAACTATTGGTTCTGAAGGAAGTTATTACACTATTTTCGACTTTCGTTCTACTTCCGGTAGTGAAAAAGCCGAAAGTTATGCCCTAAGTTCATACGGAATCAATATTTAAGAGTGTTTTTTTGTTCCCATCGATAGGTTTTGGAAAGTTCTAAAATTCTTCAGTATTACATTTTTCAATCCGACCACTATTCAATGAGCTGTGGAGCACTGCCGGATAAATTCCACTTTACTTCCTTGCAACTCTGTAGTTTACTATGACTTGACCTACGTGTGCACTGAATAATATAGACAAGAAGGAAAGGAAGAAAAGCATAGTCTGCGGCGGATAACAAAATGAAACGGATTTGGAGTGCAATTATTTTTGGCTGTTATATGTATACATGTCTCGTTGCTTTTTTTTTGCGGAACAGAACAGAGGTCACGGGAGCTAGCACAGACTAGACAGAAGTTTCGGTGCAGAAGCACTTGAGTGCAAGAAAATTTATTTAAAAAAGATATTCTGGAAAATATAAAACATTTCGAAATTATATCGGAATAGTCTTTGCACCGCATAGGTAACTATAGAAACAAACGTTGAGGGTTGAATCATCAATGTTGCAACTGAAAATTTCAATTATTTTCACGACTAAAAACAAAAAACTAACGGAAAATTGCTAATCCCAGTCGAGTTATCTGGGTTATATCTGAACCCCAGACAATCCGCTGCTGTTCCACTGGGACTATTTGGATTAAACAGATAGCCAGTTCGGTTTGCTGATAAAAACGGGTCAGAGAGTTGATAGGCCTGAGAAATAAATTGGAATAAATTTCAAAAATTTCTTCACTAACATTAATCCCTTTACATGAAGAGTTTCCAACACACTCGGGCTTCCGTTCTCCATCAATCCATGTAGCTGACCAGGGATTGGTTTTGTTCGCCAACGAGCTAGTACGCTCTGCATTTTATCTTATTGTGCTTTTCTCGTACAACTGAGAGTCTGGGAACTTACCTATCAGATAATTGTATTCGTCCAATGAATCAAGGCCACTCAACTGTCCATTCGGAACTTTGGAACAGGAGCTTCGAGCTATAGTCCGATTCAAACAGCGGTCTCCAAACCAAAGCTAACACCCAGTCATTAATATTTATTAAAGATATCCACTTACCACCATACACCAAGGTCCGGCTGCTCTCAAAAACATTTGGTAACCACGGTCTGGACATCCAAGACTCTGGGTCTGGGCGAACTTCCATGATTTGTTAATTGGGTCGTAAGTAACAGTACTCTCTTTGTAAATTGTTCCCAACGAGGAATTGTATACTGTAGTGATAGCTACGCCCCCTACAGTATCATCGGCCGGGCAAAAAGTTCCATTTGTTTTATAGGCAAATTTTTGTAAAATATCATCAGATCGTTTCGCACTTTGAAGATTTTCAGATAGAAAAATAAGGCAAACTTTTGGAAGTCCATCATTGTAAACAGCCATGCAGTCTTTTCTGCTATTACAATAATTAACGCAGAAATTCCAACTATACGTGTAATTTTTATAGCTAGAATAGGAATCTGGAGATGCGTTCGTCATTATCATAACACCATTGACAAAATCCTAAAATTATGTGTTCAGGGGTTTCTGTGAATTGACTTACTATTTCACCGAAAAGGACAACCAGGAAGAAGGAAATCATAAGTCTGTGACGAAAAAAATAGAGAAGTGACGAATGAAGGGTGCAAAAAAAAGCTTTTTTCTTTTGCAGAAAATAAATAGAGCCATTAGAGCATAATATACATCACATATAATTGAAATTTCGATTTTTATTGCAATGTTTTAGGAAGAGTCTCAGGGTTTATTTGAAGCTAAACAAGTCGATAAAAAACAAATCATACATTTCAAAAATTGATACACTTATGAAATTTATCGTTATCAACTTGGACGTACACCGCAAACATATCCGGTCATGCAGGTAGAATTGTTGGCAATTATTTCCGAGGAACATCTGCCAAAAAAGTACGTGTTCAGAAAGATGCCAAGCAGATAACTTTTGTTCAGAAAGATGCAAAGCTGAAAACTCACAACACATCATCCACCCCAACACTTCTATCCGAATTAACTACAAATGCCAAGCAGTCATTTGAAGTGCCATCCGGTTGACCCGGATTAAAGGAGGACTAAAGTCATGTTTTTTTATTGTTGTAATCGAATGTATAGGTTATAATCATTCTTGAACTGCATATGAAAAGTTCTAAAAATTCCTCTGAAACGCGCATGGGAACGGCCAAAAACGAGATGTATATTTTCTGGCCGAGGGCCGATGGCCTAGGAGGCGCCCAGATGGCTGGGGTCGATTTACGCGGCGTTGTCACACTCATCATTGTTTTCATTCGTTTTTGCTTTTTATTCGATTTTTTCACGTTTTTCTTTCCTTCTTTTGAAATTTAAAAATATTTCTCGGCAAAATTTAGTAAAAAAATCGAGTAAAAAGCAAAAACGAATGAGAACAGTGATGAGTGTGACAACGCCGCGTAAATCGACCCCAGCCATCTGGGCGCCTCCTAGGCCATCGTCCCTCGGCCAGAAAATATACATCTCGTTTTTGGCTGTTCCCATGCGCGTTTCAGAGGAATTTTTAGAACTTTTCATATGCAGTTCAACAATGATTATAACCTATACATTCGATTACAACAATAAAAAAACATGACTTTAGTCCTCCTTTAAACAAGTAACCGGTTGGATTTGCAGAGAGAGTGGGGTCGGAGAATTGGAATGCCTGAAACAGAAAATGAATGTAATTTGGAACTTAGAAACCTTCTTACACTTATCCCTTTGCAGTTGGCATTTCCAATGCACTCTGATTTTCGAACTCCATTTATCCAAACGGCTTTGAGAGGATATGAGGTGTCTAACCAACTATATGCTCCAGCTCTTTCTTTAATTAACAGGTTTTGAATATCAAAAAATATGAACTTTTACTTTTGATAAATCCGAACTCTTCTGGTGTGTCAAATCCACTGAGAATTTCTTTGCGACCGCAGGAACTTTTTGATTGCTTCTCGCAATAGTTGCTTTTAGCTAACTAAATTGTGTAATTTTATTCATTGTACCTAGAAAAGCTACT
Organism: Caenorhabditis doughertyi; assembly: GCA_963572265.1. Classification (NCBI taxonomy): domain Eukaryota; kingdom Metazoa; phylum Nematoda; class Chromadorea; order Rhabditida; family Rhabditidae; genus Caenorhabditis; species Caenorhabditis doughertyi. The sequence goes on along the minus strand of OY751553.1, from coordinate 5,561,329 downwards.
ACCACAATACACAAAGGTCCTTTTGGTCGCACGAACATTCCGTACCGATCATGTGGACACATTATCACGCCAGTTGAATTGATCTTCCACGTATCACTATCTGGATCGTAAGTGATGTCATAACCATTGTAAATTTGACGACCCGATGTTTTATTTACACCGTAGAAGTAACCCTGAAAGATATAGCAAAGGATAGGTTGGACCCAGATAATCAGGCTAACTTACACCTCATATTTCGGTGTCATCTATTGGGCAGGATGTTGCATTTTTATCTGTAACTCGAAATGCAACTTTTGCTCCTTCGTCAATCCGTTTCACTGATTGAAGATCTCCAATTTTGAACAACTGGCAAGTGGTGTCAGTTCCATTGTTATATACAACCATGCAATAAGTATTATTCATGCAATACCCCAAACATTTATCCCATGACAGTTTTAGATTAGTGCAAGCTATGTATTTTTCTGGCTTGCCACTTGTTACTATCATGGCTAAACAGCTAGATTAAAAACAAGAATTCATTTCAAAACTGAAACAATAGAATACACTTATCCATTCTATAGTTATCAACTTGGACGTACACCACAGACGTATCCGGTCATGCATGTCGAATTGTTGGCAATTATTTCAGATGAACATCTGCCAAAAACCATTCGTTTAATTCAGAAAGATGCAAAGCAGAAAACTCACAACACATCATCCACCCCAACACTTCTATCCGAATTAACTACAAATGCCAAGCAATCTTTTGAAGTACCATCTGGTTGACCCGAATTAAACAGGTAACCAGTTGGATTTGCAGAGAGGGTGGAGTCAGAGAATTGGAATGCCTGAAAAAGAAAATGAACGAAATTTATGATCTTAGTCTTACACTTAACCCTTTGCAGTTGGAATTCCCAATGCATTCTGCTCTTCGAACTCCATTGATCCAAAGGGCGTTTAAACGAGTTGTGGTGTTTAGCCAGCTCATTGCTTCAGCTCTTTCTTAAAATAACTGATTTTCTGTACTCAAGAACTGAAGTGTTACTTTTGATAAATGCGAACTCTTCTGGTGTGTCAAGTCCACTGAAAATTTCCTTGCAGCCGGTTGCCACTGCAGAATGGTTTTTACAATTGCTGTTTGTTACTACCTGAATCGTAAAACCGAAGTTATACTTTTCTTTTAAAGTAGTATTTACCACATTACATAATGGTCCTGCTGGTCTTACAAACAATCCATATCGATTATGCGGACACATAATAACTCCAGTTGAGTTTATCTTCCACGTGTCACTATCGGGGTCGTATTTTATATCATAGCCATTGTAGAATTCCCGGTCCGTAGTTTCATTTACACCATAGTAATAACCCTAGCAGATATAAATATGAGTAGACTAGCATGAATAGATTAACTTACTCCTCCCATTTCAGTATCATCTAGTGGGCACTTTGTCGTGTTTTTACCTCTAACTCTGAATGCAACTTTCGATTTGAGATTCTCATCCCGTTTCACTGATTGAAGATCTCCAATTTTGAACAACTGGCAAGTAGTGTCAATTCCATTGTTATATACAACCATGCAATAACTATTATTCATGCAATTTTCTAAACATTTGTCCCATGGCAATGTGAAATTACTGTAGGCCAAGTAGTTTTCCGGAGTTCCACTTGTCACTATCATGGTAAAGTTTACCTGAACTATAATTATGCAAGTTCGAACAAACTCTGAATAGACCAACTTCTGAAGCCAATGCCAATAGGAAGAATACAAGAAGAAGCATCATAAAAGCGGAGTGGGAAAAAAACATTGTAGGCGGAGGCCTCATTATTCGAAGTCATTAATACAGTCACCATGGGAATAACAAAGAATCGGGAATCGCAGAATGTTTTGTTGTTCTCGCATTTCTTAAACTTTGGCTTTTCGCCGAGGTCTTTATGTTTTGAATGACATTTCTACTTTGGTCAAAGAATTTACATTCATATGGTTTCAATTATTCAATTAAAATTTTGTACCTATTTCGAAAATTTGTTCCACTTTTGATTTCTTAACTTCTTAATTCCTTTTCTACATGAGCTAATTTAATACTATCTAGAAGTGATTTCGGCATGGCATTATTAGAAAAGTGGTTTTATTAAAACTCTTCGAAAAAAACCGGGAATCAACAAGGAAAAACAACAATTTTAATAGCAACCAGTATTCTCATTGGCGGCGCGGTAGAGTAAAAATGACAATGAAACAGGCTTATAAAGAACAATTAACAGTATTTTCATTAAATTCGAGTTATGTTGACGATCAATATGGAGCGTGACGATGTGATCCGGCTGGCACCTGAAAAAAAACAATGTATTCTAAAGTGATTACATCTGATAAGCTTACAATCTTGTCTACAGGAATCTTTTTCTTATTTTCCTGAGGTTTCTTGACAGGCTCTTTGTCACAAAAAGAAGTTCTGTGATCGTTTCCGTTGCAATTCTTACATGGTCTCTTTATCAAACAATTGTTATGAACTGTGAGTTGGACATTGTTCAAACGCTTGAGGCATTTCAAGCATAGGTTTTTCGCCTTAATAGCATCTCTTCGCTTCTCATTAGTGGGAAATGAGGGGCAGTGTTCAACGTTGTGTTTTCCGGTGTTACAAAGAACGCATTGCGGCTGAAAATATAACTTTTTTTTGAATGGCTGATAGGTATCTTCACGCTACCTTAGGCTGCTTTTTCCTAATTGTGGTGTTTTTTTGCACTGGCGCTGGGTTCGAAACTAGAGCCACAGAATTCCGTTCAAGCGTGCCGCTCTTCGGCTGCTCATTCTGAACCGGTGGGCCACTATTCACCGGTGTTGGGTTCGAAGAAGGGGTCTGAGAAATCGATGTAGTTCGCAAGAATAGAGGAATGGAACCAGGCTGTTGTGGCAGAGATGGAACATGTGGACCATATGGATTCGGATTCGAAACGATCGGGATTTGGGGTAAGTTCTGGTTAACCACGGGAGCAATTTGCTGTGAGAGAGCATTCAAGATATTGTTTAATTCAGCTCGAACTTCGCGCCGAAAATCCTTTCCATCTTTTGATTCCCTATCAAACGCTTTCGTCAAATTGGCCATTTCTTCTTTCCCCTGGCGGAACGCTCCTTTCATCTGGAGAAATTCTCCTTTCATTATTAAGAACTCTCCCTTTATATTGGAGAATTGTTCTTTCATATCCTGGAACTCTTTTTCAATGGAAGATGAGACGGTAGCTTTGGGAGGAGCCTGGGTGACTGGAACACGAGCAGAAGCAGGTGTGATAGAGTTCAATTGAGCTTGAATCTTGAGACGAAAATCTCCCATTTCTCTTGCCGTTCTATCAAAACCGTTCGTCAATTTGGCCATTTCTTTTTTCATCTGGCAGAACTCTTCTTTGGTCTCTTCTTTCATTTCGACGAAACCTTCTTTCATCTCCTTGATTTCCGTGTCAATGGAAGACGACACGGAAGCGGTGGGAGGAGCCTGCGCCATTGGAGCAGAAGCAGATGACGTTGATTTGACTGAAATAATGACTTGTAAAAATAAAGTTAAGGTCAATTTAATTGACACCTGGAACATGAGAAGGAACACGGTTTGGATTAAGAGCAGATGTTGATTTCTTTAGTATCGGAATAGGAACAGGAGCAGGAATTGGGATAGAAGAAGATGCTGATGCTTTCACTAACGGAACAGGAGCACGAGCAGTTGAAAGAGCCGAAGCCGGAGCAGATGATGTTGGTTTGACTGAAACAATGACGTGTAAAGATAACTTTGAGGTCAATTTAATTGACACCTGAAACATGAGAAGGAGCAGGGTTTGGAGTGATAGCAGATGCTGGTCTCTTCAGTATCGGAATAGAAACAGGAGCAGTGTTGAGAGCAGAAGCAGACGCTGATGCCTTCACTACCGGAACAGGAGCACGAACAGAAGCTGGTATAGGAATCGGAGCCAGATCAGATGTTGATCGCTTCACTGAAGCAATATTTTTAGAAGTTTTAAAAAGGTTTCGATTTGATTGAAAACTTACCTGGTGGGTTATTGAGTATCTGAGATGAAATGGAAGTTCCTTCTTCTACCACCTCAGTCTTCGGAACTTTCAGACCATTGGTGGCCGGGGTAACAGCGGTGGGAGGAGCTTTCAAAACCGTATGACGAACACGAATACGGGCAGAAGTGGATGCAGTAGTAGATGATGTGGATTTGACTGAAACGATAACTTCAAGCTTTAGATTGACTGAGCTTTTACCTGGTGGGTTATTGGGTATTAGCGAAGAAATCGGTGGTTTGGCTTCTTTTTCTTCTTCCACCTCAATTTTTGGAACTTTCATTGCGGGTGCGCTCATTCTGAAAAGTGAATTTGGAATAAAAAGACGTTTTTAAGAAATATCGATAATGAAATAAACATAAAGATTGCGACAGGCACTCAAAAGAACAATTTTTTTTTATTTCGATGCAATAAAAGGAAATTTATGACGAAAACCGTAAAGACAAAAAAATGCGATTATCACACGGAAAACAATAAATTAAACAATAAAACTAGATTTCACATTGACAGAGATTCGAGTAAAAATGGTATTGAAATGGGCTTATAGATAACAAGTACAAACTTTCATAAACATCAAGTTGAGCTGTCGATCAATATGGAGCATGACGAAGCGATTCGGCTGGCACCTGCAATTACAATTCTAATTGAAGAAAAAAAATTTGATAAACTCACAATTTTAGTAGCGGGAAGCACCCGAAGAGGTTTATCACAAAAATGAGGGTTGTGACCTTTTTCCTTGCATCTCTTACAAATCTTTTTTGCACATTTTTCATGAACTATAAGCTGCGGATCGTTCAGAGGCTTCTCGCATCTCAAGCATTTGTTTTCTTCCTTCATAACAGCTCTACGTTTCGCAACAGTGGTGACTCTGTGCCTTTTCTTCACTGGCTCTGGCTCCGAAGCTTTATTCTGAGAACTTGAGGGAGGCGAGCATTCCATAGGCTTTTGTTGGATAGACAAGGCAGATGGGTTCAGATTCGAGACGATCGGGATTCGGATTAAATTCTGGTTAACTCTCGGAGCATCTTTCCATGAGTCGTTAGACGGTTGATTTTGAACTGCCGGATTACTCTTTACTGGTGTCGGGTTAAATGAAGGAGTCTGAGAAATCAATGGAGTTGGGAAGAATAGGGGAGGATTATTCGTCACTGGCGCTGGGTTAAAACAAGTCTGAGAATTGAATGGAGGTGGGAAGAGTGGAGGAATTGAGCCAGGCTGTTGTGACATAAACGAAGCAGGTGGACCATATGGATTCCGATCCATAAGCATCGGGATTCGTGTTAAGTTCTGGCTAACCATCGGAGCATCTTGCGAAGGAATCGTGTTCAAGAAGTTAGTTTGAATCGTCAATTGAGTTTGAATCTTATGAAGGGAATCTTCTAGTTCTTTGATCTTTCTATCGAATGCGTTTGTCAATTTGGCCATTTCTTTTTTCGTCTGACACAGCTCTTCCTTTGTTTGTCGAAGCTCTTCTTTCACTTGGGAAAACTCTTCCTTCATCTTCCAGAATTCCTTGTCACAATCAGTGGAAGACGATACGGTAGCGGTAGAAGCAGCCATCGGAACAGGAACTGGTATAGGAGCCGGAGCAGAGTCAGATGGTGTGGGCTTTACTGAAGCAATAACTTTGAAAAAAAAAGTCATCTTCAATTGAATTCTAACTTGCTGGATTATCATTATTCTCGCTTTTCGGAACTTCCAGGCCATTGGAGGTCGGGGCAACAGCGGTGGGAGGAGCCTTCTCACATAATTTTTGGCGCATACGCCGCGGCAAACGGCAGATAGCCGTCAAAATCGGCGCGAGTGCGGAACGCATTCCGCACTCGCGCCGATTTAGACGGCTAACTGCCGTTTTCAGCGGCTATCTGCCGAACAGGGTAACGCACGAGGGATGAAACTCGCCCACAAACGCGCCGAGTACGCGCCGTTTTGAGACCGGGATGTAGGAATTTCATGTCGTAGTCATCGGTTTGGCGATTTCGTTGTTTCCGAATGCCAAGCTTATACGAGAAAGTTCAAAACCGCTCTAGTATTGAAATTTTGGTTTGAAACAACAATCGAGCTAGCGTAGGAGCCAGTTCAAAAGAGAAAAATTCACTGATGTTCTAGTGGGAATGTTCACACGAAATTCTACTAGACTGAAGATTTCTCTTTGTGTTTCTCCCTAATTATTACTTTATCTAACTATTACATATGATGTCAATCACTTAGAACCTTCATCTTCTTAAGAACCATTGGAGGCAATTGAACCAGCAGGAGACTGCTTGCTATTTTGACTATCTACCGCCTGCGCCAAAGGGTAATCTGGAATGAGCGTCAAGAAGGACTTCAAATAGTGAGACAGTGAGCGACGGATGAAACGCCTACTAGAGGCCTATCTAGATCCGTTTGACTGCTGGGTGCGCGCCGAAGACGCGCCAGTGTATGCCACATCGAAGCCGACTTTATGCCGGCCTTGTTACTATAGGCCGCCAACGCCACTTTGTGCGATATGTACGCCAAAAGCGTGCCATAACGGCTAACTGCTATAATTGGTGGCTAAGTCCCATTTTTGGTAGCTATCTGCCGTTTTCTATGGCTATCAGCCGTTTTCTATGGCTAACTCCCGGACTTATGCCAACCATGCGCCAAAAATTATGTGAGTTCAGCACCGTATGACGAACAAGAATATGAGCAGAGGTTGTAGCAGAAGCAGACGATGTGGATTTGACTGAAAAGATAACTTCAAACTTTAAATTTGGAATTGATTAAGCTTTTACCTGACGGGTTATTGGGTATTAGCGAAGAAATCGGTGGTTTGGATCCTTCTTCCACCTCGGTTTTCGGAATTTTCAGTGCGGGTTCGCTCATTCTGAAAAGTGAATTTGGAATAGAAAAATATTTTAAAGAGATATCGATAATGAAATAAACATAAAGATTGCGACAGGCACTCAAAGAAATATTTATTTTATTAAATTTGATGCAATAAAAGAAAATATAAGACGAAAACCGAATAAACTCTTCAAAAAAATGCGAGAAAATGCGATATTCACACGGATATTTCACAATGAATTTGATAATAGAATTAGATTTCTCAATGGCAGAGGTGCTAATAAAAATGGTAAATAATAAAACGGGCTCATAAATAACTGATAAAATTTTCTCTCTTCCTTTTCTTCACTGGCTCTGGCTCCGAAGCTGTGTTCTGAGAGATTGATGGGGACGAGCATTCCATAGGCATTTGTTGGATAGACGAGGCAGGTGGGCTCAGATTCGAGACGATCGGGACTTGGACTAAATTCTGGTTAACCCTCGGAGCATCTTTACATGAGCCGTTAGGCAGTTGATTCTGAACTGCCGGATTACTCTTTACTGGTGTCGGGTTAAATGAAGGAGTCTGAGAAATCAATGGAGTTGGGAAGAATGGAGGAGGCTTATTCATCTCTGGCAGTGGGTCAAAACAAGCCTGAGAATTGAATGGAGGTGGGAGGAATGTAGGAATCGAACCTCCCATCGGCTGTTGTGGCATAAACGAAGCAGGTGGACCATATGGATTCAGATCCATAAGTATCGGGATTCGTGGTAAGCTCTGGTTAACTGTCGGGTCATCTTGCCGAGGGGTCGCATTTAAGGAGCTAGTTTGTATCGTAAATTGAGATTGAATCTTGTGAAGGGAACCTTCTAGTTCTTTGAACTTCCCAACGAATGCGCTTGTCAATTTGGCCATTTCTTGTTTCGTCTGACGCAGCTCTTCTTTTGTCTGGAAGAGTTCTTCTTTCATCTGGCAGTGCGCTTCCTTCGTCTTGCGGAGCTCTTCCTTTCCTTCAGAGAGCTCTTCTTTCACTCGGAAAAATTCCTCCTTCATCTTCCGGAACTCATTGTCAATGGATGACGCGGTGGGAGCAGCCATAGGAACAGGGGCATGAACAGAAGCTGGTATAGAAGCCGGAGCAGAGTCAGATGGTGTGGGCTTTACTGAAGCAATAAATTTAAAAAAAAAGTCATCTTTAATTGAATGATTACCTGGTGGATTATTATTATTATTCTCGGTTCTCGGAACTTTCAGACCTTTGGAGGCCGCGGCAACAGCGGTGGGAGGAGCCTTCAGCACTGTATGACGAACAAGAATATGGACAGAAGTGGCAGCAGGAGCAGATGACCTTGCCTTGACTGAAACGATAGCTTCAAGCTTTATTTTTGGGATTGATTGAGCTTTTACCTGGTGGGTTATTGGGTATCTGAGAAGAAATCGGTGGTCTTTCTTCTATCTCCTCTATTTTTGGAACTTTCAGGCCGGTGGCGCTCATTCTGGAATACGAATTTAGAGCCGGTACAAGGTTTTCAGAGATATTATCAATGAGAAAATGAACATTTGAATATTTCGGCGACCCTTAAAGAAACAATAGGTTCATTGAAATCGATGCGATATAAAGAAGGAGCGCAGAAAACGCGGTATTCCCATAGAAAGCAAGAAATTAATAGAAAGGTTAGATTTCTCTTTGACAGAGGGGTGCGATTAAAAATGATACCGAAGCAGGCTTATAAATAAATAATAATTTTTCACAAAAAGTTATGAATCAGTATTTATTGAATTTCGAGTTCAGTTGACGATCAGTATGGAGCATAACGGAGTGTTCCGGCTGGCACCTGGAAATACAATGTAGACTGAATTGAAACCGATTTGATAAACTCACAGCTTTATCAGCGGGAATTTTATTAGCTTTCTGTTCACGATTTTCACAGAAAAGAGATCTGTGATCCTTTCCCATGCAGAATTCACAGTCACTCAGAATCATACAATCGGGGTGCACCATGATTCGAGCATCGCCTAGAGGCTGCAGGCATTTCGGACATTTGTTTTGTTTCCTCATAACCGCTCTCCGCTCCACAACAGTTATGAACGTGGTACAATTCCAGAGACCGTGTGTGCTAGCGTGACATAGAACGCATTGAACCTGCAAATTTATTCATTTTGAAATCTGTGAATAGCTTCAAGCTACCTTTTTTATTATTGGAACAGGCTGCTTATTTTCAATAGGCGAGTTTCTCTTCACTGGCATTGGATCAAAAGAAGGAGTCTGAGCATTGAATAGAGTTGGGAAGCATGGAGGAATCGAACCGCTCATCGGCTGTTGTGGCATAAACGGAGCAAGTGGTCTATATGGAATTTGTTTCGGAAGCAACGGAATACGAGGTAAGCACTGGTTAACTGTCGGAGCATCTTGCGGAGGGATCGTGTTCAAGAAGCTAGTTTGAATCGTCAATTGAGTTTGAATCTTGTGAAGGGAATCTTCTAATTTTTTGGTCTTCCAATCAAACGCGCTCATCAATTTTGCCACTTTATGTTCTGACCAGCAAAGATTTTCTTTTGTCTCGCGGAGTTTTTCCTTTGTCTGCAAGAGCTCTTTTTTCATCTGGAAGAACTCTTCCTTCATCTCCCGGAGCTCATGGTCAATGAAAGCCGAGGCGGGATCGGTGGGAGGAGCCTGCGTCATCGGAATAGGAGTAGAAGCAGGTTTAGAAGTAGAAGCAGATGTTGCTGACCTGACTGAAACAATAATTTTGATAGATATCGTCTTGATTGATTGAGCTCGCACCTGATGACATATTGGGTATTAGAGAAGAAGTCGGCGTTTCGTTTCCCTTTTCTTTCACTACTTCTTCCACCTCAGCTTTTGGAACTTTCTGGCCGGATGCGCTCATTCTGAAAATCAAGTTCAAAATCGGTACAGAGCTTTCAGAGATATCATCAATGGAAAAATGAACATAAACACAGTTCGGCCGGCACTCGAAGGAACAATATTTTTTATCAAAATCGATGCAATATGAGAAAAAAGAAGTGCAGAAAACAGCGGTATTCACATAGAAAACAAGAATTTAATAGAAAGGTTAGATTTCTCTTTGAAAGAGGTGCAAATAATGATAATAACAAATGATAATATCTAAAAATTGGATTCCGAATTCAGTTGGCGATCAATAGGGAGCAAAACGGAGCGTTGTGGCTGGCACCTGAAAATACAAGTAGACTAAACCAACCACATTCGATAAGCTTACAGCTTTATCAGCGGCTTGCTGACCACGATTTTCACAGAAAATAGATCTGTGATCGTTTCCATTGCAAAGTGTACAGTTATTTCTATTAAAACAACCCGGGTGCACTATGATTCCAGCATGGTTTAGAGGCAACAGACATTTCAGACATCTGTTTTGTAGCTTCATAACTCCTCTCTGCTCCGCAACAGTGTTGAATGTGTCACAATTCCAAATGCTGTGTGTGTTGTCGTTGCAGAGAAAACATTGCGCCTGAAAATAGATTCATTTTGAAATTATTGTGAATTGCTTTAAGCCACCTCTTTGGTCTTCGAAACAGGCTGCTCATCATGAACTGGAGGGCTGACTTGCGCTGACTCCGAAGATTTATCTTGAGAATTCGATGGGGGAGAGCATTCGATAGGCTTTTGTCGAATAGGCGAGGTGGGTGGGTTCAGATTCGAGACGATCGGGACTTGGACTAAATTCTGGTTAACCCTTGGAGCAGGATTATTCATCACTGGCGCTGGGTTGAAAGAAGGCTGAGAATTGAAAGGAGTTGGGAAGCATCGAGGAATTGAACCGCCCATTGGCTGTTGTGGCATGAACGAAGCAGGTGGACCATATGGATTCGGATTCGGATAGATCGTAAAACGGGATAAGTTCTGGCTAACCATCGGAGCATCTGGCGGAGGGATCGTGTTTAAGAAGCTAGTTTGGATAGTCACTTGAGTTTGAATCTTGTTGAAGGAATCTTCTATTTCTTTGGTCTTCTTATCGAATGCGTTTGCCAGTTTAGCCATTTCTTCGTTCCCCTGACATAACTCTCCTTTCATCTGAAGAAATTCTCCTTTCATTTGGAGGAATTCTCCTTTTGTCATCAAGAAATCTCCACTGATATGACAGAATTGCTCTTTCATCTCTTGGAAATCTTCATTCGTCTGCCGGAGCTCTTCTTTTCCCTTTAAAAACTCTTCATTTATCCGAGAGAATTGCTCTTTCATCTCCCGGAATTCCTTTTCAATGGTAGTCAAACGGGTAGTGGTGGGAGGACCCTGGGCGACCGAAACACGAGCAGAAGCAGGTGCGGTAGTGTTCAATTGAGCTTGAATCTTAAAACGAAAATCTCCCATTTCTCTCGCCTTCCTATCGAATGCGTTCGTCAGTTTGGCCATTTCTTTTTTCATCTGACAAACATCTTCTTCCGTCTGCCGGAGATCCTCTTTTCCCTGGAAGAAATCTTCTTTCATCTGGCAGTGCTCTTCCAACGTCTTGCGGAGCTCTTCCTTCCCTTGACAAAGCTCTTCTTTCAATTGGAAGAGTTCTTCCTTCATCTCCTGGAATACATGGTCGTTGGCAGTCGAGAAGGAATCGGTGGGAGGAGCCTGCGCCATCGGAATACGAGCAGAAGCAGGTTCAGAAGTAGAAGCAGATGTTGCTGACCTGACTGAAACAATCATTTTGATAGATATCGTTTTGATTGACCGAGCTCACACCTGATGACATATTGGGTATTAGAGAGGAAAACGGTGGTTCGTTTTCCTTTTCTTTCTCCTCTTCTTCCACCTCGATTTTTGGGACTTTCAGGCCGGTGGCGCTCATTCTGAAGTTGGAATTTCAAATCGGCAAAAAGTTTTTCTGAGATATCAATAATGAGACAATTAACATATGAATATTTCGACGGCACTCACAGAAACGAGAGGTTTATTAAAATCGATGCGATAGAAAAGCGGTATTCACAAAATAAAAACAAAAAATTAATAGCAAAATTAGATTTCTCAATGACAGAGGTGCGAATGAGAATGAAACAGGCTTATAAATAACAAATAACAGCATTGTTTTGAACTTTGATTTCAGTTGTCGTTTAATATGGAGCATGACGATGCGATCCGGCTGGCGTCTGAAAGTATAATGCAGGCTGAATTGTAATCGAATTTTATAAACTTACAGTTTTATCAGCTGGAACCTTATTAGCATTCTGACCACGATTTTCACAAAACAGAGATCTGTGACCTTTTTCACTGCAATGCTCACACTTGTTTTCAATGAAACAAGCTACATGAACTGTGAGTTTGACATTGTTCAGAGGCTGCAGGCATTTCAAGCATAAGTTTTTTGTCATCATAACCGCCCTTCGCTCCGCCGCAGTGGGAAATGTGGTACAATGTCCAAGGTCGTGTGTGTTAGCGTGACAGAGGATACACGGCACCTGGAAACTTATTTATTTTTTGGTGAATATCCGTTAAGTCTCTTGGCGGTACCTCTTTAGCTTCTACTGGCACTGACTCCGAATTCGACGGGAGCGAACATTCCATAGACTTTTGTTGGATAGACGAGACAGGCGAATCCGGAATTGGAACGATCGGGATTTCGAGTAAATTCTTGTAAATCTTCGAAGAATTTTTCCGTGAGGGCACTGGAGGATTACTCTCCACTGGCATTGAGTCAAAAGAAGGAGTGAAAGGAGTTGGGAAGAAGAAAGGAGTCGAGCCACCCATCGACTGTTGGGGCGTAAAAGGAGAAGGTGGGCCATCTAGGTTCAGATCCATAAGCATCGGGATTCGGGGTAAGTTCTGGTGAGCTATCGGAGCATCTTTCCGTGGTAGTGCGTTCAAGATAGTGAACAATTGCGCTTGGATCATTTCACGTAATTCACCCACTTCATTCGATTTCCTATAGAACGCTTCTGTCAACTTGGCCATTTCTTCGTTCCCCTGACAGAACTCTCCTTTCATCTGCAGAAATTCTCCTTTCATTTGGAGGAATTCTCCTTTCGTCATCAAGAATTCTCCATTTATATGAGAGAATTGTTCTTTGAGATCTCGGAGATCTTCCTTCGTTTGCCGAAGCTCTTCTCTTGTCTGTTGGAGCTCTTCATTCCTCTGGCAGAACTCTTCTTGTATCTGGAGGAACTCTCCTTTGTTTTGGAAGAACTCTCCCTTCATATGGCAGAATTCTCCGGTTATCTGGAAGAATCCTTTTTTCATTTCTCGGAGTTCCTTGTCGTTGGGAGTGGAGACGGCGTCGGTGGGAGGAGCCAGCGCAGATGATGTTGAACTGACTGAAAAAATCAGGTTGAAATGGGACTTTCAATTGAGTTCTTACCTGGTGGAACATTGGGTATCTGTGAAGATGTTTCTTCTTCTACCATCTCAGTTTTCGGAACTGTCAGACCATAAGAAGCCGAGGCAACACCTACTGGATTAGCCTTCACCACTGGAATAGGAGCACAGCCAGGAGCTGAAGAGGAAGCAGGGTTAGACGATGTTTGTTTGACTGAAACGATAATTTTAGACTATAACTTTCGGGTTAATTGAGCTGCAAACCTGGTGGATGATTCGGTGTCAGTGAGGAAATAGGTGGTCCGGCTCCTCCTTCGATCACCTCGGTTTTTGGAGTTTTTAGGTCGTATGCGCTCATTCTAAAATTGGAATTTTATACCGGCACAACGTTCTTAAAGATATCAGCAATGAGATAATGAACATAAAAGATTTCTAAACGGAATTTATGAAATAATAACTGATTTTATTAAACTAGATGCATTATAAAAACTATACCGAAAATGGAATTTACAAGGAAAACGAAAAAAAAATCTAATACCACAATAAGCTTTCACATTGGAAGAGGTGTGACTAGAAATGATAATGAAACAGGCTTATAAATAATAAATAACGGTTTTTATAAACATCAGATTCAGCTGCCGGTCAATATGGAGCATAGCGAAGCGAACTGGCTGGCACCTGAAAATGCAATTTTAAAAAGAGAACAAAAATTTGATTAGCTCACACTCGAACGATCCTGAACAAAATTGTCACAAAAGAAGCTTCTGTGCTCTTTTGATCTGCAATGTTTACACGTTTTCTTCCTCATACAAGTCTCGTGTGCAGCAACTCGAGCACCGTTCAGAGGCGACAGACATTTCAGGCATCTGTTTTTTGTCTCCATAATAGCTCTTCGCTCCGGACCAGTGGGAAATGTGGGACAGTCGTTAGTGGCGTGTGTGCCAATGTAGCAGAGAACGCACTTCGGCTGCAAATATTACTGTTTTGAAAGGCTTTTAAATGTGTATCTCCACGCTACCCTTCTAGTTTCCAGAACAGGCATCTCAACTGGAGGCTCCACTTTAACTGGCGCCGAGTTTGAAGAGACAGTCTGAGAGATCAACGGAAGCGAGCCGGTCATCTGCGCAGTATTCGGAGCATCTTTTCGAGAGAGCGCGCTCAGGATAGCGTTCAATTGAGCTTGAATTTTGAGTTGGAAATCTCCAATTTCTCTTGTTTTTCTATCAAACGCGTTCATTAATTTGGCCACTTCGTTCTTCGCTTCGGAGAACTCTTCCTTCATTTGGAGAAACTCCTCCTTCATCGCTCGAGATTGCGAAAAAGGAGCTGGAGGAGATGATGTTTGTTTGACTGAAACGAGGATTTCTGACTACAACTTTGGGATTGTTTGAGTTTTTACCTGGTGGATGATTGGTTTCTTCTTCTACCGCCTCGGTTTTCGGAACCCTCAGGCCAGATGCGCTCATTCTGAACAGACAACTAGAAACATGAGCAGCGAGAAAACTTACACAGAACACAATGGAATTTAAATCTTAATTTGAAATCGATATAGAGATATCAGCAATGAAATGAACAATAGAAAGATATCGGAATGACATTGATAAACGAAGCAATCACTTTATTGAATTAGATGCACTAAATAAAACTATTCCAACTCTTCAAGGAGAATGAAAAGTCTTTCATAACAAAATAAATTTTTCCCAATGGAAGAGGTGCGAATAAAAATTGTGATAATCAAATAAGCTTTTAAATAATAAATACAACTTTTTATAAACATCGGATCCAGCTGTCGATCAATACGGAGCGTGGCGATGTAATCCGGCTGACGCCTGAAATTACAATTTTGAACAGAGAAAAAAAGATTTTCTTAACTTACAATCGAATGACTCCGCCCGAAATAGTCACAGAAGATGTGTCTATGATCAATTGCTTTGCAAAGTTGACACTTCTTCTTCTTTTTTACACACGCTTCATGAGAATTCACTCTAACACCGTTCAGAGGCAGCAGACATTGCAGGCACATGTCGTTTCTGATCATGACAGCTTTTCGCTCCGGACCAGTGGGAAATGTCGGACAATGTTCGGTGGCGTGTGTTCCGGTGTGACAGAGAACGCATTGAGGCTGAAATAATAAATGTTTGACAATGCTGTTGAGTAGCTCAAACTGACCTTTTTAGCCTTTTTAACACGCGCAGTCTGAGAATTCAAAGGAATCGAACTGCCCATCGGCCCAGAATTCGGAACACTTTTCGATGAGAGCGCGCTCATAAAGGCGTTCATTTGAGATTGAATCGTGAGCTGGGAGAGCTCGAGCTTTTCCTTAGTCTCCCGGAGCTCTTTCTTTGTTTGCCGGAGCACTTCCTCTGTCTCTCGGTGGTCTATTGTCTTTCTATCAGACCTATCAGACACGTTCTTCGATTTGGCTTCTTCTTTTTTCATCTGGGATAGCTCATCCATTGTCTCCCGGAGCTTTTTCTTCAATTTTAAAAGCTCTTCTTCTGTCTCCCGTTTGTCTTTTGTCTTCCTATCAAGCGTGTTCGTCAGTTTGGTCACTTCTTGCTCCGTTTGTCGAAGCTTTTCCTCACTCTCCCGAAGCTCTTTCTTCGTTTGCAGGAGCACTTTCTCTGTCACCCGGTTGTCGTTCTTCTTCCAATGAAGCACGTCCGTCAATTGGACCACTTTCTTCTTCGCCTCGCGGAGCTCTTCTTTTATTCGGAGAAGCTCCTCTTTCGTCGCCTTGGATTCCGGAGCACGAGCAGAATATTTTGACTTGCCTAAAACGATTACTTTGAAACATGGCTCCTGCATCAACGCAATTCTTACCTGGTGCGTCATTGCGCGTGCGAGTAGAAATCCGAGGCTCTTTTTCAACCACCTCGACTTTTGGTTCTTTCCAGAGGAATGCGCTCATTCTGAAACGTTGTATAGGAGCATGAGCAGTGAGATAGTTACACAAAACACATCGGAGTTAAACCCGAATTCGAAATCAGAGATATAAATAATGAGCAAAGCAACATTCAAAACGTTCACGGCCGGCACTCAAAAAAAAAACAATAATTTTATTAAAATAGATGCAATATGAAAAAAAAGTCGAAAATCGAATGCAAATAACAAATAACAACTTTTTACAAGCTCCGGGTGCAGCTGACGATCAATATGGAGCATGTCGGGGCGGTGCTCCTGGCCTCTGAAAGCGTAATGTTGAGAGAGGTAAAAACATCTTTCAAACCCACTATCTTATACACGGAATAACTCTGAGCAAGTTGATCACAAAACGTCGACTTGTGATCGTTTCCATTGCAAAGTTTACAGTTATTCCTATTCATACAACCGGGGTGCACTATGATTCGAACGTTGTTCAGAGGCAGCATACATTTCAGACATCTGTTTTGTTTCCTCATAATCGCTCTCCGCTCCACAACAGTTATAAACGTGGAGCATTGCTCAGTGGCGTGTGTGCCGGTGTTGCAGAGGACGCACTGCGGCTGGAAACACAACCATTATTGAAATATCAGTCAACATCTTTACGCAACCTTTTTAACATTCGAAACGGGCTGCTTATTCTGAACTGGAGGATTAACTGTGACTGGCGCTGGCTTCGAAGATTTATTCTGAGAATTCAATGGAAGAGAGCCGCCCTTTTGTGGCATAACTGCTGGCGGAACGATCGGGGTTTGGGGTGAGCTCTGGCTCGGAGCATCTTGCCGCGAGAGCGCATTCAAAATAGTGTTCAATTGGGATTGAACTTGGCGCCGAAAATCTCCTATTTCACTTGTTTTTGCATCGAACGCGATCGCTAACTTGGCCACGTCCCTCTTCATCTGGTTAAGCTCTCCTTTCATCTGGAAGAACTCATGTTTCATTGCACGAAATTCTATGTCACTGAAAGCCGAGGTAAGAGGGGTGACGGGAGGTGCTTGCGTCACTGGAACACGAGGAATGGAAGCGGGTACTGGAGCAGATGCAACTGGCTTCACTGAAATACCGTTTAAAGATGACTTCCGATTGAATTCTTACCTAGTGGATTACTGGGTCCTAAAGGAAAACTCGATGAGCTGGTTTGTTCTTCTACCACTTCGGTTTTCGGAACTTTCTGGGCAGTGGAAACCGAAGCAGCAACAGCGAGAGGCGGCTCCTCCGTCGGAACAGGAGAGGGAGCAGATGATGCTGGCTTGACTGAAACAAAAACTTTTAAAAAATGCATTGATTATCTTAATTCATATCTGGTAGACCATTGGGTATTAGAGAAGAAGTCGGCGGTTTGGTTTCCTCTTCTTCCACCTCGGTTTTCGGATCTTTCAGGCCGGATGCGCTCATTCTGAAAAAAAAATATTGAGTTGGAAAGCGGATTTGAAACCAAATTCTGGGGAATGTATTGAACGAATCAACAAAGATTAAAAATGAACTAATTGAAAACCTCAAGGCGACATGAAATGTTTATAAGCTTGATAAACGATTTGGCTAGCTTTACAAGCGGATTGCTGTTGATTTATTATTCGATAGCTGCAAATGACTGTCAAATGTGATTGTTTTGTTGAAGTTTACGTCGGAAAAATTCTAATGAGCAACAAAAAAGCGAGTGAGAGATGAAAAATTATCTTGAATGAGCAATCGACACGGAAAATGTGTCTCAGTAAAAAACTACAGTATAAACTTAATTTTTTCGATTTAACGCAGTGTTTGGTTATAATTTGAGTTATTTAAAACTAAAAGATTGATTTTTCAACACAAAATTCGCAAAAGTCACACAAGAATTTCAAGTTTTTACTTTTGAAAGCCTGAAAAATAATTTCAAAAAGCAGCAAATTAAAGGAACATTTCCTGGCACCAACTTTGAGTCTCACCACGAATACAGTATTATTTTCTTTCCGGGCTTTCCCCATGTTTTTCAATTTTATTTTTTCAAGCTTCTTTTTAAGTTCTCTGACAGAAAACAGCGAATTTACATCGCTTTCTCAATTTTTAATGTTTTTCATTCAAAAATTCATTAAAAAAACACACAAATATCCTTCGAATTCGTCAGAAACTTCCACCA
The DNA here is from genome assembly GCA_963572265.1 of Caenorhabditis doughertyi. NCBI lineage: Eukaryota > Metazoa > Nematoda > Chromadorea > Rhabditida > Rhabditidae > Caenorhabditis > Caenorhabditis doughertyi. Next base: position 5,543,199 of record OY751553.1, on the reverse strand, counting down.
AAGTTCTCTTCGGATTTCCGACGATCTAAATTCAAAAAAAATGTTTTACAGCATGAGAGACTACTCTCCGTCGAGTAGATCTGAATATCGAGGCAATTATAACCACGGCTTTCACCGTGGAAAGCGGCCAGGATTTTTCGCAAGATCGCCGCCATCGCCTCGAAATGATCGATTCTTCGGAGGGGATCGTCAGAAAAGCATCGGACCGGAAGAAAACGGTAACCAATTTTAATAATCATATTTTATTATTCAATTCTTCCAGATTCTGTCATGTCACCGACGTTGCAGAAGATTCAAGAGGAGCTGCTCGCAACGAAAGAACATTATCGTATATTGGAGAAACGAATTTTGGATTTGGAGAATCAGATGACAGCCGCCGCTACCACATCCGAAAAGCCAAAAGAGAAAATTGAAGACGAGCCGAGTCAAATAGAAGAAATGAAGGAAACGGTTTTGAGAAAGTGTCGAAAAACGATGCGAAAGACGCTCCGCCGTTCGTACGACGAGTTCAACGAGCATGTACAGAATTATGAGAACGATGTGAAGAGACAGTTGACAACGATTCATATGTCAACTTACATGTCCTTCTACAGCATTCAAGTGCAACTGAATAATATTCACGAAAAGCTCAATATGAAGATTGGAGGTGAAGCCATTGGAGTGGACTTAAGTCAGCCACCACCGCCGCTAGAGGAGACTTCAGAAGTGCTTATGGAGAACACCCCAAAGAGACAGGTTGGTATTGAGGGAAATATGTCAAAAATGTATATAAACTATGTTCCAGAAGATCACGCCACACAGCTCTACTGAGAAGCATCGTCGAAGCTTCCCCGGTGAGGCGACTCCAAACAAATAATTCCATGTGCCTATCTCCGATTCTTAAACGTTTTACTGTATTCAAATCAACCCTATAATCATTATAACGCATATGTATCCTTTTAAACCCTGTATCCCCACTCAGATTATGATTTATGCACAGCCACGTGTCGATATTTCCGCGTGAGCTCTTTTAATCTAAATAATCCCAGTGTATTCATATTTTCACGTAATCTTACGATCTTCTTGTATTGTTTCTGAATCCCCTGTCTTGCTTTTGCTATTGTTTATCGCAAGATTTAAACAAGTGTGTGTCAATTTTTCCGAGTGTTTTGTTGTTGAAATCTTTGGTTCTTTGCACGCCTTGAATTATATTTTTCAGATAATTTTCTGCGAGAAAGGCAATTTCAGAATGAGCTCAGCTTTCATATAAGTGACTTCTCGAAAAGGCCCGAGCAGGGAATGCTTTTTTGGTTGAGGCTAATTCGCGCTTGTAGTTTGTAGCCTTAGCCTCACCAAAATTTGCTTATTTTTGCAAAAAATCTTCTGCGACTGGTTCGACCATCATTCCGCATAATTTTTTCATTAAATATGTCGGTTTCGACATGAAGAGCTCTGCTAAATCAGATATGCCACGTGTGGTATTGCAGAAACAAAACTCGTTTTTGCCGTCGCGTGAGACTGACGCAATAAACCTGTTTCATTTCAGAATGAGCAGAGAGTGGGATAAAAAGCTGCGATTTCAACTGGGTAATAACAAAGACGTGGAGGCGGTCATCGATTATGAGCAAAATGTCAGGGAGAGAGAGTAAGACAGCGCACAACGTAGCCTCTCTCTACCGAAAAAATTTTTTTAGAGCGGCCCCGAAGCCTAAGAAAAGGGTGAGATTTCGATCGCCGCTGGAGGAATATGAGGAAGTCAGACGTCAGGAGGAGCAAGCGGGTAGCGACATGGATATAGAGTAAGACAGGGCCTTCTTTCGCTTCGAATGTGCAATGATTTTCAGTTTGGACAATGAAGATGATAAAAGAGAGTATGGCTTCGAAGGTTACAACGAAGAAAATCAATTCGAATATGATAACAGAGGATATAATTTCGAATATGATTACAGAGGAAACGAGTTTGAAGAAATTAGAGGTGATTTCGATCATATGAATAGAGAGTAAGATACCCTCTCTTTTTTCTCCAACACATTCAGTATTTCAGACCTCCCATACATGAAGATCAAATACTCGACGGTCTTGACGATTCAGACGATTCAGATGACGAGGATTATTATCCAGAAGACTCGGATTCATCATCATCATCAGACGACGAAACCAACGAACGCATCGCACGCTTAGAAAGCGAGCTACAAAAGATGAAAGAATCGCAAAACTCGTTTCAAGAACTGTTGAGTGGATACCAAAGAACACTGGCCACCACTAATCACTATCTTCGGCTCTCAATGGATATCGTCGATTCGCAAAATGAAATATTGAAAAATAGACCGAAACGTGATAAATCGTCTAAAGAAGAAAGAAAAAAGAAGAGAGGATTGGATAAGCAATTACGGGACTTTACAAGTATCGCTCGTGATATTCCAATGTTCCGAAATGCTCCGACTAGCGGTCGTAGATCTCGAACACCGTCCGGAAGCGAGACTCCAAGCACCGATGAAGCTCCAGCGAGTACCCCGTCTGATACTTTTTCGAGATCTGAAACTCCAATGATGGATGAATCCCCTGAATCTCCTGAATCGCCGGATTTCATGTATAAAATGGCTCCGATTGTTGTCCCGGTTGTCAAAAAGGTTCCATCGATAACAATCAATTTGTCGAAAACTATGAAAGCCTATAACAAGACAATGAATTCATCCGATACACCGGATGCTGATGATGAGCCAATGCCCGAAGCTCCGCTTACATGCTCTCTGATCATTTCTGATCCTGTTAATGATCCAATACCAGAGGCTCTTCAAGGATCTGTAATCTCTCCTGCCATTGAATCATCTTCCAATTCGGCACTTCCCGTCATCGAGGAAGTTTCTGTAATTACTATCGCCTCACCTCTCACTGAAGATGAGCGCCCCACTATCTCCAATATGACATCGCCTATTGATGAAGGGTCTCTTATCTACGAAGCATCGTCTACAAAAGAAGATTCTCAAGTTATTGAAATGTCACCAGAGGCTGCACTTTTTATGGAATCTCCAAGAATCGCTGATGAAACGCTCACTGAGACTTCAGATATCACAGAAACTCCGTCTGAAGCTCCGGCTGCTTCCGAAGCTCCTGTTCTAATGGAATCTCCGCCCACCATCGGCGATATACCAGTCCCGGAGACTGGAGAAGTCTCTGAAGCTCCGCCCATCGTGAAGCCACTGCCTATTACTAGAGATTCTTCGTCAACTGTAACATCGACCATCACTGGTGATCCTCCTGTCACTGAAAAACCAAAGTCTAGTGAAGCTACATCCACAGCAATGGCTTCATATAAGCGTACGAACGTATATCCTAATCTCAGAACACACGCCGCTCCGTTCAGACATAGACATCATCCCTACGGATTTGAAGGGCCTCCACATCAATACCCATCAAATTGGATGGGTGCGTCAAATTGGATGAATTATTGGAACGCGGAACCATCTGCTTCATACCCACCTTATTGGATGGAATCGAATCCAAATGAATGGATGGAGCCGGATCCTAATGAATGGATGGAATCGAATCCTAATCAATGGGGACAGCCGCCGCCGCCGCCTCCTCCTCCTCCAGGTCCTTCAACTCTTTCGCCCGTGACACAAGCTACATGGTTATTACCTCGCTACAAGGTTAGAAAAAGCACGCAAGCTTCCGTATTGTAAAGGCTAAAAGAGCAAATAAACAACATTCTTTGTGGGAGCTAATGTTTGCTAGTAGTTTGTAGCCGCTTAGCCTCAACGAAATCTCGCTCTTCACGCGCCAATAAATTTGGAGAGGCTAAGGTTATATTGTAGTTTGTATCTTCTGGCCTCAACAAATGCTCCTTTTCCTTCTGCTCGTTTTGTTGAGGTTAACGCGTTCGAGTAGTTTGCAGCTTCTTTGCCTCAACAAACATTTTCACATTTACTCATCACTATTATTGCAGACATTGTGCATCTTCTGCGACTCCCTCGACCACAAATCAGAGGACTGTTCGATTCATGCCACATGGAGGGCACGCCGTAAATGCCTCCGAGACAAGAACATTTGTTGGAAGTGTCTTCAGCATAACAACTTTCCGGAGACAAATTGGCATTTCCCGTGTCCTAGACATCGTTTCGACTGTCCGAAATGTAGTATTGATAAAAGTCTTGACGCTAAATACTACAAGCATCATCCTCTTTTATGTAGTAAGCAGTAATTTTTTTGTTGATATTTTTGCCCCGTTTCCATCTACACCCCTCATTGATTTTCATATTTATGTATGCATATAGTTTATCCAAGTGTATTACTTCACCATTTGTTTTCCTTTCTCATGCGTTTTTTGACTCGAGTTCTTGTTGTAGTAATAGGAACAAGAATATGTAACAAAAATGTTTTTTCACTGAAAAGGTTTTCAGAAAGCAATGTCGAATAAATGATTGTATGTTTTATTTACTTTAGTTTGTTTCTTATAACTGGTTGGTTTCCAACTCAATATTGTAGGCGTGGTCTGAATAGGTGGAGCCGAATCTTACATGTTTGCTTCAACAGAAGAAAATGACGCTCGAACAGTGGAGTGATTTGGACGATGACGAGGGAGAAGTTCTCAGCATTGATTCGGACGAAGACATCATGGATATAGAGTGAGACTCCGCCCCCTTTGGAAAGAAGCTGTACTCTTCCCTTTTTCAGATCTAATAGTCGCAACGAAATTCCGGATAAAACTCAGGTAGTAGTGACGATCAGTGATGAAGAGGAAGGGATGGATGAATATGAGGGAGATGATGATGAGCCACCACTTCCGAAGCCAAAAGACAATGCTCCCAAAGTCCTCAAAAGAAGCTCGAGTTCATATCGTTCTTCTCATCCAGAAGAGACAGTAGAAGAACGACTGAAACGACTTGAAAAGAGAGATAAAAAGATGAGAAGAGCTATGAAAAAGATGAAAAAATCGAGAAAATCGATGGAGGAACTGATGAGAGGATACCAAAGATCACTTACTACTACAAATTACTTTCTTCGGCTGTCAATGGATATCGTCGATTCGCAGAATGAGATTCTGAAAAAGAGACCGAAAATCGATGAATCGTCTAGAGAAGAGAGACAAGGAATGAGAGGATTGGATGATCAAATTCATCACTTTTCGAGTATTGAGGACGAGCTTCCGAATTTTCGAAAGGCTAAAGCTTCAAGCATTGATGATATTCCAAATACATCAAAGACACTGTTTTTCCCTCCTCCATTCAATAACGGAAGAGCTATGGGACCACCACCGGGTGTGATTGGACCCCCAAGGAACATGAATACATGTCACGCGATACAACCATTCATAGCACCTCCACCACCATTTGGCCAGTTTTGCATGGCTCGGCCTCCTCCGCCACCTCCTTCTCCATTGAAATTCCGGCCACCACCACCTCCAGATTCTCCTCAAAAGTCGATGGGGCCGAATATAATGATACAAAACGGCCAGGTGAGCTTTTGCGCGAGAATTTAGGTTTATGGAAATCTTGTGGTGAGGCTGAAAGGTGAGGCTAAAATTTAGTTTGTTTTCTTAGCCTCACCAAAACTAGGTAATCCCTTCGGTTGTTTTCTCTTTCTCCTTCCTTCCAAAGCTGACAGTTATCGTTTCGTTAATGTGCGTTTGTAGTTTATAGTCGCTTAGTCTCATCAAAATCTCTTCCTTGTCGGCTTGGTGAGGCTAGCAGCAGATTGTAGTTTGTACACTGCAAGCCTCAACAAAATTACCTTTCCCCTACCGATGCGAGCGCTTATTTCGTTGAGGTTAACTCGTTCGTACAGTTTGTGGTCGCTTAGCTTAACCGAACACCGAACCAACAAAATTATTGTTGAGGCTAACTCGCATCTGTAGTTTGTGTTTTTAACCTCACCAAATCACTCCCTTTTCTTACAGATATGCATCTTCTGTGACACACCCGCTCACAAATCTGAACATTGCAAGGTCTACTCCACGTGGATGGAGCGTCGAAAACGTCTCAACGACAAAAACACTTGCTGGAAATGTTTCGCGCCGAACAACATTAAAGCCACGTTCGAACATAACCCCTGTCCAAATGCACAATTGTGGTGTAATTTTTGCTTTGATAATGTCGCTCTAGGAATGCGTCGATTCAATCATCACCCCATTCTTTGTGGCTTTGCCCCTCACTGACAAACTCGATAGTTGTTTTTTTTTCATTTTCCTGCTTAATCATGACCTCACCTCTGTTTTTTTCCCATTTTGTTTCATATCACTCGTGTATCTTATCACCTTCATGATACATAATAAAGTTACTTAACAGATTATCAAAATAAGAAAACCAGAGAAACTACAAGCTCGTAAATTTCAGAGTTTAGGGTAGATTTTGAAGCAATCGAATGATCATAGACGTCGAATGATCATAGACAAGCTCGAAGAAGTTTGCAATATACTAATTTTCCCTCGAGCGCCTCCTTTTCTCGTTTTCTCTCACCGCCTGGGTCTTCTCCACTCACTATCTCGTACTTCATCGCGAGCCCGCTTTTTGTCGGTACACGCGTTGAATGACCTCCTCGCCTTTCTCTTCTCAATTCGGTTTTAACCCAGTTACCCAAGGTAATTCGGAGTTCCGACCTTTCGAAAGAAAGTGTTGAACAGCTTTAATTTTTGGAATCGCTCTTCCGGGGTATCCGGTTGAGCAAAAATAAGTTTATAAACAAAGTTCTTTAATTTTTTCGTTATAAAAATTGAAGAAAACCATTGTGAAATTTGAAATTCTTTTGAACATGGGCGGTTTGACTAGTTATTCGTTGCTATTTTCCTCATAAACGCATCTGATTATGGCAAATTATACTAATACAACTGTCATCTGGCAACTTAAGTGAATACCGCCAAAACTCGCTGAAAACATTCAAAAAGTGGATTTTTTTACGACGATAAAACAGTTTATTCAAAGTCACAGAATTATAACAACGTGAGTGGAGCTTATCTAAACAATATTAACTGGTACAAAAGGAATGGATTATTATGGAGTGTAACGACGTGGGTGACCTGAAGCTCGTCGTCTCTGAAAAAGATAATTTCAAAAATTATTGAAGATTTAGTGTGCTGAGGCTTAGCCACAGTTATAGTTTGTAGTCAGTTTGGCTCACCGTCGGCAGTTCCTTTGGTTTAAAATAGCACAGAATCGGATGATGATTTGTCAACTTTGCTCTGACACCCACAAATCGATGCGTACAATTCGGACACTCCTCATTCTGATGTGAACACTCGTGATCGCGAGAAGTTGGTTCCAGACATTTCAGACAAATCTTCTTTTCGAGCAATTTGTTTCGTCTATCCATCCAATTTGTGACTTTGCGGCAATCGGCTGAGTCGTGTTTCGTGTCGTCGCAGAATATGCATTTTGGCTGAAAAATGAGAATTATTTGTTGACGCTCGGTGAGGCTAGGAGAATACAAAATCAAAGCGCGAGAGTTATTTTCACCACAGCGAGAATTACACGATGTCATAGAGAATTTGTTGAGGCTAAACTACAAAATACAAGCGCGCATTAGCCTCGACAAGAGAAGCCTCTGCTCGATTTTCAATAAGCGCCTAGAAACTGTACATATGAGCTAGCCCACAACAAAACAAGCGATACGTAAAGTGAGAGAGAACTTGATGAGGCGAAACGGCTAAAAAACACAAGACTTGATTAGCCTCACCAAAAACGAACAGCGTATATTGTCGTGTAGAACTTGTTCAGGCTGATCGAACACAAAGGAGCAGCAATTGATGTTAGAGAGGCTAAATTATTATGAAATATACACTCGGTTTAACCAAATCGCACTTTTGCGCATTCCCGTTTCGTGTTATTTGGTTGAAAAATCAAGTTCTGGTGAGGTTAAGTGGCGACAACTGAACAACTTTGAAATACTCACCTATTATTCGTTTTTAATGTAGTGTCACCCAGTACGACACTCCGCCGGGGACCCATATTGAATAAGTTTACTTACTACTGTAATTTATTTTTTTTATTGGAAGCCGCGAAACTATTTTCAGGCAGTTTTCGCGCGCATTTTTGTTGTTTTTGCCAAATGTTCGATCAAAAACTTGATTTTTGGCATGAAAATGAATAGTTTGCGCGCGAAAACTGCCTGAAAATAGTTTCGCGGCTTCCAATAAAAAAATAAATTACAGTAGTAAGTAAACTTATTCAATATGGGTCCCCGGCGGAGTGTCGTACTGGGTGACACTACATTAAAAACGAATAATAGCCTCATCAAAAGCTACAAACTATAGCGGTGAGTTAGTCAAACCAAGCCTCGTGATGTGATAGAGAAATTGTTGAGGAAAAATGACTAGAAATTATACAAGCAAGCTAACCGCAACCAGACTTTTTTCTATTAGATGTTTGGTGAGGCCAGACGACTATAAAATACAGACTTTGCTTGTCTTCGCCAAAATGAGCTTTGAGGAGTGATGTGAGAGAAATAGCTTTGATAATTAGAACTATACAAATGTGTTAATCTCAACACGATCGTTGTTACTTGGTGAGGCTAATTGACTAGTAATATTGTCAAATTAATAATAGTTGTGCAAGGAATTCAAATTTTTATTTTCGCGGGCGGTCCGCCTTTTTTAATCTCCAAGCTATTTTTGATTTTACGCAGTGTGAATTGAAAGTGGGCGTACCACCCGCGAGAAAAAACTTTTGAATTCCCTGCACAACTATTATTAATTTGACAGTACAAGCGCACATTGGCATCAGCAAGAATGTCGTCTCCCAATATTCGGTAAGATTGTAAGATTTGCAAAACTTCTTACAACTTTCGCACTTCTTGTAACATTGAAAACCAAATCGCCAGAGAAACAAAGCTGCTACAAACTACACATCTCTTTGCCTCCCCGAAATCAGCGATGTGCGGTGTCGGAGAACCTTGTTGAGGCTAAGAAACTAAGGACTACAGGCGCGCAATAGCGTTCACAAAAACGTTTTTGTTTAATTTTTGGTGAGAAGAAATGTCTAGAAAGTACAAGTACACATTAGCCTCACCAAAACAAGTGTCGAGTGTAACTATATACAGCGCTTCTGAAGCAAATATAACTGGCCAGCGTTGATGATGCAAACTGAATACAAGAATTTTTTACTCGTAACAAACCTCTTCTTCTCTGGCTGCAGGTGCTTCCAGAACTTCTAGCACTTCAACATCATCATCGGCTACACCCATCGCATAATCATCATCAATATACAATGGCATGCTTCCGAGTGACGTCATCGTCAACGGCTTCTCAATCTTCTCTAACGTTTCCTTCATTTTCTCGAATTCTGCTTTTTGAATTTCGCCGAACGTCTTCACCTGATTTTTGAGATTATCCAATGTGAACAAGTTTACTTTTTGAACTTCTCCGAGAAGTATCATCTGACTTCGAAGTTCTGCCATAAATGTCTCCTGCCGCTTTTCAATATTTCCAATCCTTCGCTCTAAAAGCTTATTGTAGTTTTCTGAAACTTCTAGCCTTTCGCGGATTTCCATCAGAATTGGTAACTGCCGATCCTCGTCGTCGTTCATCTCCAGGTCTTCTGGAGCTGGAGGAGGAATAGTCATATTGAATGTTCGCACGTCTGGTTTTCGCTCTTCCATTTTTTGTTAATTTGAGATCTGGAAAAAATGATTTTTGATTTATTTTTCTGTTTTTTATATTTTTGGGAAAAGAGAATGCTATTTGAAGTCGAAAGAAAAGGAACAACTTGAATGGAAGCTTTTGAAAATTTAAAGGAGCATTGACTGCAGCCGGCAATGGGTCCCGCCGCGATTCGAGCTTTTTCCGTAGTTTATAGCTTTAGCCTCACCAAAATAATTTGACGAAGCTTTGAAAAAATAAAAACTTGAAAGGAATGAATGGTTTTGTGGGAAAAATTTATAAAACTTAAATAAATAAAACGTTTTATCGAATGAAAAATAAAATATTTTTACAAAAAATGTAGAATCAACGTTCGAAAGCGGGTTTTGTCCGGCAAATAGCACCGCGGCGACAAGCCTTGTTTCCTTTGACGAAAATGTCACAACTGGAATTTGATATTTCTGATTTTTTTTTTCAGACCAAAAAAATTTCTCTCTACTTCTATTTTAAAACATACCTCTCACCATTAAAATCTGACCGTAGTGGCGTTGGTGTTGACTTCAGCACCAGATAAATACAGAGCCACTCCGATTCTACCGTACTCCACTTATAAGAGGAAATGCCATCAAGTGTGTTATCAGTCATAATAAATTCTCCTCCAATTTCATTTTTATAGCCATCCACCCAAAAGTCATAATATCCAAAGTCAGTAGTAGTAGGGTATCGGCTAACCGCTTCTGTCATATATTCTGAAAATTAAATTATGAAAATGATTTCCGTAGTGCATTAAATCATGGAATAAACTTTTTTGGATATCTAAATATGCTGTTTTATTACAGGGACTTACCTGTAAACGTCTCTGATTTCTCAACGCTTGTCGGTCCTGTGAGTCCATTCCCTCTGTTTTCAGAGCACAATTTCAGTCCATTCGTTCGGTTTTGACATTGAGATTCTTCTGGGAATACACGAATCTGAAAATTATAGGTTTTAATTTTAAAATTAATCTAGAAACTCACGGACACGCAAATTACGTTACTTCCTCTCAAAACTACAAAAGAGTCTTCTTGGCACTGAATGAAATAATTGAAATTGAAGGTGTAGAGAGGTCCGGATTTGGTAATAGTATAGTTATAGGCAATGGTTTCAATTTTGTAGGTTTCCTGAATAAATTAAGGTAAGTTGGAGAAAATAGAAAGAAGATGAATACCGTGACAATTTCGGAACCATCCAAAGGAGGGTCCGCCATACCTGGAGAGCAGATCAGGGTTCTCTGGAATGGAATTTTAATTAAATAGAAACTTTCAGTAGATTCTAAATTACCTTGAACCCAATTAAAACATTGGAATACTCTGATTTCGTAACGGTTCTGACATTTCCATATCGAAATATTTGACATACAGCACCAGTTTGACGAGTCAACTATTAAAAAACGTTTTCATCAAAATTCCCTTCTAAAACTATTTTACCACACAATCCACTTCACTCAAACATTTCATATTGCACTCTTCCAAATTTCCAACAAATTCTTCTGGACTATTCAGGTCTCCTACTTCACCATAAACCACCAACATGCTCCATGTTGAATCAGAAGGTAGGGGAAGTAGGAAAATGAGAAACAAAGAAGTAAAAAAAGTCATTTCAACAATGAATAAAATGTGAGTCTCGGAAAAAACGTTTTCGAGAAGCCATGGAGACAGACTAAGGAAGAGGGTAATAAATTATTTGAGTAGACTCTAGACGAATGAAGAAGTCTCGGGGTTTGAGAAGTGCACTTGAGAAAAACCGCTTATAGGAATCTTTATTTCTACAAACTTTATTCAAAACCAGTTCCAAATCGGCATTGTCTTACAAATTGCACCACGCATACAATAGGAAGAAGTCACAGAAAGGGTTACGTCACAGCTGGAAAAGGGATTGAGTCTCTTGTTTTTTTTCTCTTCAACTCACTTTTTACCATAAACAAATTGTTCTCCTGATATTAATACCAAATACACACATCGCCAGTCAGAATTAATGGTTTTTCCACTCCATTTATAACCTGTTGTTCCATTGAGTGTGTCATCAGTTAGGTCATACTTTCCAGCTTCATTCTTATAGCCGTCTATCCAAAAGTCATAATACGTCCGTGGAATGTTAGTCGGGTATTTTTCAACTGCTTCTGTCATATATTCTGAAAAGCAAGGACGTCCTCTTGAAACACCTATGGAAACACACCTGTAATCAACAGTCCTTCCTCTTCGCTATACGGGCCAGAGAGTCCCTGACCTCTGTCTTCCGAGCACAAGCTTAGTGCTTCGGTTTGATTTTGACATTGAGAATCATCGGGGAAAACACGTACCTGTAGCACGTACTTCATGGAAATTCATTTTAATAGAAAAAAAAATCTAGAAACTCACGGACACGCAAACTACGTTACTTCCTCTCAAAACTACAAAAGAGTCATCTTGGCACTGAATGAAATAATCGAAATTGAAGGTGTAGTGAGATCCGGATTTGGTAATAATATAGTTATAGGCAATGGTTTTAATTTTACAGGCTTCCTGAATAAAGTAAGGTAATCTGGAGAAATAGAAAGAAGATAAATACCGTTACACTTTCGGCACCATCCAAAGGAGGGTCCGCCATACCTGGAGAGCAGATTAGGGTTCTCTGGAATTTAATTTTAATTAAAGAGACTTTCAGTAGATTCTAAATTACCTTAAACCCAATTACCACATTAGAATTTTCTGATTTCTTAACGGATTTGACATTTCCATATCGAAATATTTGACATAAAGTATCAGTATGACGAGTTAACTATAAAAGAAACGTTTTCATCGAATTTCTCTTCTAAAACTCTTTTACCACACAATCCACTTCACTCAAACATTTCTGATTGCATTCATTCCAATTTCCAGTGAATTCTTCTGGAGAATTCGGGTCTTCTACTTCACCATAAACCAACAACATGCTCCATGTTGAATCAGAAAGAAAAGGAAGTAGGAAAATAAGAAAAAAATATGTAAGAAAAGACATTTTGACGACAAATGAGTCTGGGAGAATGCGAATTTATGAGAAGTCATGGAGATACAGGGTGGACCATAATTATGGAAACTACTTTAGCTTGCTGTTGTACAAAAAGTAAGAGTGCGAATGAGTTGGGATTTAACGAAATGTTGAACTAGGGTCTAAAGATAAGTTATCAAAAATAGTTATTCGATTTCGGAAACATCAGAAGTCATGACTAGATTATGAGCTCCAAAGTTTAACTTGACTGTGGCACGATGGTGTTTGACAGAGATTTTGGCCTGTTACAAAGCCAGTTTACTTCCCACATTTCTGATTTTTTGTTCTGATCTTGCCCAAAGCTTATTTTGGAAGCTTCTAAACGGAAAAAACGATAGAAAAAATATTAGGCGAAATCGAGCACCATTTGTCAACATAAGAAAATCACTCCAGAAAGTCAAATTAATTTACCATTTCTCCTGTGCGTACTTCGGGACGTCTCTGATCGTCAATTCTTTCTCAAACTGTTTGAAATTGTGTCAAAAGACTATATTGAGCTCAAAACCATGAGATTTTGTTCAAGACATCATTCAATTTTGCGTTCTCTGATAGCGATTTTGGCCTGCCGTGCCATTTTGAGGTTCATCGAAAAAAACTGACCGGTTGTTAACCATCCGTATTCCCTCTAAAATAGTGCGATCAAGCTGAAACTTTCCAAAGAATTTAAACATGATCCCTTCAAAATAAAAATTTAGTATAGAACCACTAAAACTCCCTCAGCGGTTGTTTTTACTCTCGCCTATCTAAAGAAAAAAGTTTCCATAATTATGGTCCACCCTGTAGACTACGAAAGAGAGTAATAAATTATTGGAGCGTACTCTAGACGAATGAAGAAGTCTCCGGGTTTGAGAAGTATACTTGAGAAAACCATCATCTCAGCATACAGGAATCTTTATTTCCATAAAATATATTTGAAATCAATGATTCAAAACTGGCAATATCCTTCAAATTGCTTTACGTTTTGCACACATTTCGACGACGAATAAATTTTCGAAATGTCATAGACGGAAAGGAAAGAGGGTAATATATTCTCAGAGAATTTTCGGCATTCTTGCCGCCGAAAATTGGCAAGTTGCGTTGCAGAAAAAACTCCTTGCCGCTGACAATCGGCAAGCACTTTTTTTTGCATCGCAACTTGCCAATTTTCGGCGGCAACTTGCCGATTTGTAACGCAAGCTTGCTCATTCCCACCTAGCAATTTGCCGTTTGCCTGCTGTACACTCCGTTGTTTCGAAATAAAACGTAGACATAAACAATATATTTATTGTTAAAAAAAATAAAATGTATTTAATAAATCCTCTCGGTTTGTATCAGCTTGGCATGGTTTCCTTGTTCGATGGCGAAAGTTCCGTCAATGACATCTCCACTTTTTGTGCCTTTGGTCCTGAAAAGCATAGAATTAAGAAATTTTGAGCAAAGTATAAGGCATGCTTTACCTGATCAACTACCCATCAAAGCCAATTTTGCGTTTTCGAAGACACCGTGAACTTTGCACCTGAAAATGAAACGTTTACCATAATAGCCTGTGATGCAACCAAAAACTTACTTTTTATCATACTTTGTCTCATTTGCCTGAATCTTCCTGAATCCATGTTGATATTGAAGAAAAAAATAGACTTGAAAACAGAAAAAAAGAAAAGAAACAGGTCTGAAAATGCGCCTTCACATTTGAGGGGCCAATAATGGACGGCAAGTAAACGGCAACATGCTATCTGACAAGCAAGCAGACGGCAAGTTGCTAATAGAGTAGCAAGTATTTGGCAACTTGCCTACCAGACGGCAAGTTGCCGGTGACTGAAAGCCAAAAATCATGACGGCAAGCAGCGGCATCCTGCCGTATTACCTAGCAACTTGCCTATTTCGCTAGCAAGTTGCCGAATTGCACGGCATTTTGCCAAAGACGCAGCAACTTGCTGTTCGCTTGCCGAAAATTCTCTGAGTTATTGGAGTATACTCTTGACGAATGAAGGAATTTATATTTAGAATCGGTCATGATGATATAAATAATGACGGTTTTATATGAAAAATTTAATGATTTTATTGAAAATTGAAAGCAGTCATTAGAATACGGTCCAGACTATAACAGATTATTATCAGAATTTAACGTTAGAGTGAGGTGGAAATGAACAAGTTGAAGAGGCGGCAGAGAAGCGAGAGTGTCTGGTCGTCTGACTCTCGCCTCCCCACTTTCAAAAATAGGCTGGAAAAATTTAAACTTTGATTTAAAAAAAAACTGTCCACATGGTCGAAAAAAGTGCAGAAATGGACGATTTTTTAACAGTGAGAAATAGAATCACCTCGAAGAATTCATTTGATAAAATAGGAAAATCTTCCAAATTTTCTATTTTTTTTGGTGCCAAAAAACAAAGCGGCTTTTCTATTTTATAACGAAGTTTTTCTTTCCGATGTGGCATTTTTTGAGAATGAATCGATTTTGGTTCTGTTTTTTTTTCTTCCAGTAGAATTATTTGGAAAGTGCGCTCCAATGCCAAATGGGTCCATAGATCAAAAATTTTAGAGCCGAAATTCCCGAATCAAATTTTCCTGTGCAATTTCTCTTTTCCAGTCTCAATCTTATTCCGTAAAACCTGTATTAGTAATGCATGCACCACTATTTTACCGCCTCTTCATCCGGAGGCAATTCTATTAGAAAGGCACTATTGGTACAGTTTTTGCAGTGTTGAAATTTGAAATTCCCGCCAAAATTTCAAGACGTCTTGTCCACAGATGACATTTTCCCAAGGGGAATGCCTGTGCCTCCAAGTCTTGTGCGCTGTGGGATGTGTCCTTTCGAAAACAGTCATTCTCACCTTTTTCCTTCGCTCTGTGCGGTCGTCTCTTTTTGGAGCTCTCTACCCGTCTTCGTCATTTCCTTCTCCATTTTTCATTTATTCTTTCGATATTGATTTTTTTTAACACTTGAGATTCGTCAGTACCAACTATAGATTTCGGGGATACTAGATAATAATGATTTCAAATTGACTATTATGACTCTATTTAAATTCCAAAACTATGGATTTCATTTGAAAGTATTTTGTTTCTGAATAGGAATGACGATCCCTGAATAAGGGACGTTTCTATTTGGAATTCACTTTCAATTCTAGGTAATATTGATTTCGAATTGACTATTATGACTCTTTTTAGATTCCAAAACTATGGATTTTATTTGAAAGTATTTTGTTTCTGAATAGGAATGACGATCCCTGAATAAGGGACGTTTCTATTCGGAATTCACTTTCAATACTAGGTAATAATAATAATTTCAAATTGACTATTATGACTCTATCTTTAGATTCCAAAACTATGGATTTTATTTGAAAGTATTTTGTTTCTGAATAGGAATGACGATCCCTGAATAAGGGACGTTTCTATTTGGAATTCACTTTCAATTCTAGGTAATATTGATTTCAAATTGACTATTATGACTCTATCTTTAGATTCCAAAACTATGGATTTTATTTGAAAGTATTTTGTTTCTGAATAGGAATGACGATCCCTGAATAAGGGACGTTTCTATTTGGAATTCACTTTCAATACTAGATAATATTGATTTCGAATTGACTATTATGACTCTATCTTTAGATTCCAAAACTATGGATTTCATTTGAAAGTATTTTGTTTCTGAATAGGAATGACGATCCCTGAATAAGGGACGTTTCTATTTGGAATTCACTTTCAATTCTAGGTAATATTGATTTCAAATTGACTATTATGACTCTATCTTTAGATTCCAAAACTATGGATTTTATTTGAAAGTATTTTGTTTCTGAATAGGAATGACGATCCCTGAATAAGGGACGTTTCTATTTGGAATTCACTTTCAATTCTAGGTAATATTGATTTCAAATTGACTATTATGACTCTATTTAGATTCCAAAACTATGGATTTCATTTGAAAGTATTTTGTTTCTGAATAGGAATGACGATCCCTGAATAAGGGACGTTTCTATTTGGAATTCACTTTCAATACTAGGTAATAATAATAATTTCAAATTGACTATTATGACTCTGTTTAGATTCCAAAACTATGGATTTCATTTGAAAGTATTTTGTTTCTGAATAGGAATGACGATCCCTGAATAAGGGACGTTTCTATTTGGAATTCACTTTCAATTCTAGGTAATATTGATTTCAAATTGACTATTATGACTCTGTTTAGATTCCAAAACTATGGATTTCATTTGAAAGTATTTTGTTTCTGAATAGGAATGACGATCCCTGAATAAGGGACGTTTCTATTTGGAATTCACTTTCAATACTAGGTAATAATAATAATTTCAAATTGACTATTATGACTCTGTTTAGATTCCAAAACTATGGATTTCATTTGAAAGTATTTTGTTTCTGAATAGGAATGACGATCCCTGAATAAGGGACGTTTCTATTTGGAATTCACTTTCAATACTAGGTAATATTGATTTCAAATTGACTATTATGACTCTATTTAGATTCCAAAACTATGGATTTCATTTGAAAGTATTTTGTTTCTGAATAGGAATGACGATCCCTGAATAAGGGACGTTTCTATTTGGAATTCACTTTCAATACTAGGTAATAATAATAATTTCAAATTGACTATTATGACTCTATCTTTAGATTCCAAAACTATGGATTTCATTTGAAAGTATTTTGTTTCTGAATAGGAATGACGATCCCTGAATAAGGGACGTTTCTATTTGGAATTCACTTTCAATACTAGGTAATATTGATTTCAAATTGACTATTATGACTCTATCTTTAGATTCCAAAACTATGGATTTTATTTGAAAGTATTTTGTTTCTGAATAGGAATGACGATCCCTGAATAAGGGACGTTTCTATTTGGAATTCACTTTCAATTCTAGGTAATATTGATTTCAAATTGACTATTATGACTCTATCTTTAGATTCCAAAACTATGGATTTTATTTGAAAGTATTTTGTTTCTGAATAGGAATGACGATCCCTGAATAAGGGACGTTTCTATTTGGAATTCACTTTCAATACTAGGTAATATTGATTTCAAATTGACTATTATGACTCTATCTTTAGATTCCAAAACTATGGATTTCATTTGAAAGTATTTTGTTTCTGAATAGGAATGACGATCCCTGAATAAGGGACGTTTCTATTTGGAATTCACTTTCAATACTAGGTAATAATAATAATTTCAAATTGACTATTATGACTCTATCTTTAGATTCCAAAACTATGGATTTTATTTGAAAGTATTTTGTTTCTGAATAGGAATGACGATCCCTGAATAAGGGACGTTTCTATTTGGAATTCACTTTCAATTCTAGGTAATATTGATTTCAAATTGACTATTATGACTCTATCTTTAGATTCCAAAACTATGGATTTTATTTGAAAGTATTTTGTTTCTGAATAGGAATGACGATCCCTGAATAAGGGACGTTTCTATTTGGAATTCACTTTCAATACTAGGTAATATTGATTTCAAATTGACTATTATGACTCTATCTTTAGATTCCAAAACTATGGATTTCATTTGAAAGTATTTTGTTTCTGAATAGGAATGACGATCCCTGAATAAGGGACGTTTCTATTTGGAATTCACTTTCAATACTAGGTAATATTGATTTCAAATTGACTATTATGACTCTGTTTAGATTCCAAAACTATGGATTTCATTTGAAAGTATTTTGTTTCTGAATAGGAATGACGATCCCTGAATAAGGGACGTTTCTATTTGGAATTCACTTTCAATTCTAGGTAATATTGATTTCAAATTGACTATTATGACTCTATCTTTAGATTCCAAAACTATGGATTTTATTTGAAAGTATTTTGTTTCTGAATAGGAATGACGATCCCTGAATAAGGGACGTTTCTATTTGGAATTCACTTTCAATTCTAGGTAATATTGATTTCAAATTGACTATTATGACTCTATTTAGATTCCAAAACTATGGATTTCATTTGAAAGTATTTTGTTTCTGAATAGGAATGACGATCCCTGAATAAGGGACGTTTCTATTTGGAATTCACTTTCAATACTAGGTAATAATAATAATTTCAAATTGACTATTATGACTCTATTTAGATTCCAAAACTATGGATTTCATTTGAAAGTATTTTGTTTCTGAATAGGAATGACGATCCCTGAATAAGGGACGTTTCTATTTGGAATTCACTTTCAATACTAGGTAATAATAATAATTTCAAATTGACTATTATGACTCTGTTTAGATTCCAAAACTATGGATTTCATTTGAAAGTATTTTGTTTCTGAATAGGAATGACGATCCCTGAATAAGGGACGTTTCTATTTGGAATTCACTTTCAATTCTAGGTAATATTGATTTCAAATTGACTATTATGACTCTATCTTTAGATTCCAAAACTATGGATTTTATTTGAAAGTATTTTGTTTCTGAATAGGAATGACGATCCCTGAATAAGGGACGTTTCTATTTGGAATTCACTTTCAATTCTAGGTAATATTGATTTCAAATTGACTATTATGACTCTATTTAGATTCCAAAACTATGGATTTCATTTGAAAGTATTTTGTTTCTGAATAGGAATGACGATCCCTGAATAAGGGACGTTTCTATTTGGAATTCACTTTCAATACTAGGTAATAATAATAATTTCAAATTGACTATTATGACTCTATCTTTAGATTCCAAAACTATGGATTTTATTTGAAAGTATTTTGTTTCTGAATAGGAATGACGATCCCTGAATAAGGGACGTTTCTATTTGGAATTCACTTTCAATTCTAGGTAATATTGATTTCAAATTGACTATTATGACTCTATTTAGATTCCAAAACTATGGATTTCATTTGAAAGTATTTTGTTTCTGAATAGGAATGACGATCCCTGAATAAGGGACGTTTCTATTTGGAATTCACTTTCAATACTAGGTAATAATAATAATTTCAAATTGACTATTATGACTCTGTTTAGATTCCAAAACTATGGATTTCATTTGAAAGTATTTTGTTTCTGAATAGGAATGACGATCCCTGAATAAGGGACGTTTCTATTTGGAATTCACTTTCAATACTAGGTAATAATAATAATTTCAAATTGACTATTATGACTCTGTTTAGATTCCAAAACTATGGATTTCATTTGAAAGTATTTTGTTTCTGAATAGGAATGACGATCCCTGAATAAGGGACGTTTCTATTTGGAATTCACTTTCAATACTAGGTAATATTGATTTCAAATTGACTATTATGACTCTATTTAGATTCCAAAACTATGGATTTCATTTGAAAGTATTTTGTTTCTGAATAGGAATGACGATCCCTGAATAAGGGACGTTTCTATTTGGAATTCACTTTCAATACTAGGTAATAATAATAATTTCAAATTGACTATTATGACTCTATTTAGATTCCAAAACTATGGATTTTATTTGAAAGTATTTTGTTTCTGAATAGGAATGACGATCCCTGAATAAGGGACGTTTCTATTTGGAATTCACTTTCAATTCTAGGTAATATTGATTTCAAATTGACTATTATGACTCTATTTAGATTCCAAAACTATGGATTTCATTTGAAAGTATTTTGTTTCTGAATAGGAATGACGATCCCTGAATAAGGGACGTTTCTATTTGGAATTCACTTTCAATACTAGGTAATAATAATAATTTCAAATTGACTATTATGACTCTATCTTTAGATTCCAAAACTATGGATTTTATTTGAAAGTATTTTGTTTCTGAATAGGAATGACGATCCCTGAATAAGGGACGTTTCTATTTGGAATTCACTTTCAATACTAGGTAATAATAATAATTTCAAATTGACTATTATGACTCTATTTAGATTCCAAAACTATGGATTTCATTTGAAAGTATTTTGTTTCTGAATAGGAATGACGATCCCTGAATAAGGGACGTTTCTATTTGGAATTCACTTTCAATACTAGGTAATAATAATAATTTCAAATTGACTATTATGACTCTGTTTAGATTCCAAAACTATGGATTTCATTTGAAAGTATTTTGTTTCTGAATAGGAATGACGATCCCTGAATAAGGGACGTTTCTATTTGGAATTCACTTTCAATACTAGGTAATAATAATAATTTCAAATTGACTATTATGACTCTGTTTAGATTCCAAAACTATGGATTTCATTTGAAAGTATTTTGTTTCTGAATAGGAATGACGATCCCTGAATAAGGGACGTTTCTATTTGGAATTCACTTTCAATACTAGGTAATATTGATTTCAAATTGACTATTATGACTCTATTTAGATTCCAAAACTATGGATTTCATTTGAAAGTATTTTGTTTCTGAATAGGAATGACGATCCCTGAATAAGGGACGTTTCTATTTGGAATTCACTTTCAATACTAGGTAATAATAATAATTTCAAATTGACTATTATGACTCTGTTTAGATTCCAAAACTATGGATTTCATTTGAAAGTATTTTGTTTCTGAATAGGAATGACGATCCCTGAATAAGGGACGTTTCTATTTGGAATTCACTTTCAATACTAGGTAATAATAATAATTTCAAATTGACTATTATGACTCTGTTTAGATTCCAAAACTATGGATTTCATTTGAAAGTATTTTGTTTCTGAATAGGAATGACGATCCCTGAAAAAGGGACGTTTCTATTTGGAATTCACTTTCAATACTAGGTAATATTGATTTCAAATTGACTATTATGACTCTATTTATATTCCAAAACTATGGATTTTATTTGAAAGTATTTTGTTTCTGAATAGGAATGACGATCCCTGAATAAGGGACGTTTCTATTTGGAATTCACTTTCAATACTAGGTAATATTGATTTCAAATTGACTATTATGACTCTGTTTAGATTCCAAAACTATGGATTTCATTTGAAAGTATTTTGTTTCTGAATAGGAATGACGATCCCTGAATAAGGGACGTTTCTATTTGGAATTCACTTTCAATACTAGGTAATATTGATTTCAAATTGACTATTATGACTCTATTTATATTCCAAAACTATGGATTTCATTTGAAAGTATTTTGTTTCTGAATAGGAATGACGATCCCTGAATAAGGGACGTTTCTATTTGGAATTCACTTTCAATACTAGGTAATATTGATTTCAAATTGACTATTATGACTCTATTTATATTCCAAAACTATGGATTTTATTTGAAAGTATTTTGTTTCTGAATAGGAATGACGATCCCTGAATAAGGGACGTTTCTATTTGGAATTCACTTTCAATTCTAGGTAATATTGATTTCAAATTGACTATTATGACTCTATTTAGATTCCAAAACTATGGATTTCATTTGAAAGTATTTTGTTTCTGAATAGGAATGACGATCCCTGAATAAGGGACGTTTCTATTTGGAATTCACTTTCAATACTAGGTAATAATAATAATTTCAAATTGACTATTATGACTCTGTTTAGATTCCAAAACTATGGATTTCATTTGAAAGTATTTTGTTTCTGAATAGGAATGACGATCCCTGAATAAGGGACGTTTCTATTTGGAATTCACTTTCAATACTAGGTAATAATAATAATTTCAAATTGACTATTATGACTCTATTTAGATTCCAAAACTATGGATTTCATTTGAAAGTATTTTGTTTCTGAATAGGAATGACGATCCCTGAATAAGGGACGTTTCTATTTGGAATTCACTTTCAATACTAGGTAATAATAATAATTTCAAATTGACTATTATGACTCTGTTTAGATTCCAAAACTATGGATTTCATTTGAAAGTATTTTGTTTCTGAATAGGAATGACGATCCCTGAATAAGGGACGTTTCTATTTGGAATTCACTTTCAATACTAGGTAATATTGATTTCAAATTGACTATTATGACTCTATTTATATTCCAAAACTATGGATTTCATTTGAAAGTATTTTGTTTCTGAATAGGAATGACGATCCCTGAATAAGGGACGTTTCTATTTGGAATTCACTTTCAATACTAGGTAATATTGATTTCAAATTGACTATTATGACTCTATTTATATTCCAAAACTATGGATTTTATTTGAAAGTATTTTGTTTCTGAATAGGAATGACGATCCCTGAATAAGGGACGTTTCTATTTGGAATTCACTTTCAATACTAGGTAATATTGATTTCAAATTGACTATTATGACTCTGTTTAGATTCCAAAACTATGGATTTCATTTGAAAGTATTTTGTTTCTGAATAGGAATGACGATCCCTGAATAAGGGACGTTTCTATTTGGAATTCACTTTCAATTCTAGGTAATATTGATTTCAAATTGACTATTATGACTCTATCTTTAGATTCCAAAACTATGGATTTTATTTGAAAGTATTTTGTTTCTGAATAGGAATGACGATCCCTGAATAAGGGACGTTTCTATTTGGAATTCACTTTCAATACTAGGTAATATTGATTTCAAATTGACTATTATGACTCTGTTTAGATTCCAAAACTATGGATTTCATTTGAAAGTATTTTGTTTCTGAATAGGAATGACGATCCCTGAATAAGGGACGTTTCTATTTGGAATTCACTTTCAATTCTAGGTAATATTGATTTCAAATTGACTATTATGACTCTATCTTTAGATTCCAAAACTATGGATTTTATTTGAAAGTATTTTGTTTCTGAATAGGAATGACGATCCCTGAATAAGGGACGTTTCTATTTGGAATTCACTTTCAATTCTAGGTAATATTGATTTCAAATTGACTATTATGACTCTATTTAGATTCCAAAACTATGGATTTCATTTGAAAGTATTTTGTTTCTGAATAGGAATGACGATCCCTGAATAAGGGACGTTTCTATTTGGAATTCACTTTCAATACTAGGTAATATTGATTTCAAATTGACTATTATGACTCTATTTATATTCCAAAACTATGGATTTCATTTGAAAGTATTTTGTTTCTGAATAGGAATGACGATCCGTGAATAAGGGACGTTTCTATTTGGAATTCACTTTCAATTCTAGGTAATATTGATTTCAAATTGACTATTATGACTCTATTTAGATTCCAAAACTATGGATTTCATTTGAAAGTATTTTGTTTCTGAATAGTAGTGTTCCGTCTTGCAAGACTTGTTGCTTGACAAACACAAGAATGGGAACAAGTCTAGTAAAAAGTTTTGCAAGACTCGTTTCGTCTTGTCTTGCATGATGATTGTTATTTCTTGTTCTTGCAATTTCTTGTTTTCGTCTCGGATTGCAATTTCTCGCTCTTGCAATTTCTTGCAATTTCTTGTTCTTGCAACGTGATTGCAATTTCTTGTAATTCTTGCTTACAAGCGTGAACTTCAGTATTTCTTATCAAAAATTGAAAAAAAAATTTGAAAACATTTGAAAAACTTCTTTCCACGTGGATTTTTCCGATAAGAAATACTGGAGTTCACGCTTGTAAGCAAGAATTACAAGAAATTGCAATCACGTTGCAAGAACAAGAACTTGCAAGAAATTGCAAGAACGAGAAATTGCAATCCGAGACGAAAACAAGAAATTGCAAGAACAAGAAATAACAATCATCATGCAAGACAAGACGAGACAATCTCGAGACAAGACAAAAGCAAGAAAATACGAGAATTGCAAGAAATGTCTTGCAAGACGGTACACTACTGAATAGGAATGACGATCCCTGAATAAGGGACGTTTCTATTTGGAATTCACTTTCAATACTAGATAATATTGATTTCGAATTGACTATTATGACTCTTTTTAGATTCCAAAACTATGGATTTTATTTGAAAGTATTTTGTTTCTGAATAGGAATGACGATCCCTGAATAAGGGACGTTTCTATTTGGAATTCACTTTCAATACTAGATAATATTGATTTCAAATTGACTATTATGACTCTATCTTTAGATTCCAAAACTATGGATTTCATTTGAAAGTATTTTGTTTCTGAATAGGAATGACGATCCCTGAATAAGGGACGTTTCTATTTGGAATTCACTTTCAATACTAGATAATATTGATTTCGAATTGACTATTATGACTCTTTTTAGATTCCAAAACTATGGATTTTATTTGAAAGTATTTTGTTTCTGAATAGGAATGACGATCCCTGAATAAGGGACGTTTCTATTTGGAATTCACTTTCAATACTAGATAATATTGATTTCAAATTGACTATTATGACTCTATCTTTAGATTCCAAAACTATGGATTTCATTTGAAAGTATTTTGTTTCTGAATAGGAATGACGATCCCTGAATAAGGGACGTTTCTATTTGGAATTCACTTTCAATACTAGATAATATTGATTTCGAATTGACTATTATGACTCTTTTTAGATTCCAAAACTATGGATTTTATTTGAAAGTATTTTGTTTCTGAATAGGAATGACGATCCCTGAATAAGGGACGTTTCTATTTGGAATTCACTTTCAATACTAGATAATATTGATTTCAAATTGACTATTATGACTCTATCTTTAGATTCCAAAACTATGGATTTCATTTGAAAGTATTTTGTTTCTGAATAGGAATGACGATCCCTGAATAAGGGACGTTTCTATTTGGAATTCACTTTCAATACTAGATAATATTGATTTCGAATTGACTATTATGACTCTTTTTAGATTCCAAAACTATGGATTTTATTTGAAAGTATTTTGTTTCTGAATAGGAATGACGATCCCTGAATAAGGGACGTTTCTATTTGGAATTCACTTTCAATACTAGATAATATTGATTTCAAATTGACTACAGGGTGGCGATTAAGTATACAACGCTTTAATTTTAACGACTTGTCATTTAGCTCAGGCTTATTCTTAGGAAGTGGAAGTAATTTTCCAATTAAAACCACTCAAAACAAAGTGTTTTCATGATCTAACTTTCTTATTTGAAGAAATTTTGACTTTCCCAGTCCCAATCCAAAAGTTTGGAGCGAGTTTTGGAATGTTTTTCGAGAATCCCTTCTGATATAAATTTCTGCGGAACCAAAAATCAGAACGTTCTGAAAATTCTACTGGGATTAAAGACATGATAGCTGAAAAGGAATTTGGGCTAAATAGCATAATCTGAGAGCCCTAAAGTACAAGAATTTGAACCGGAGGTGACTCTTACTGGCCCCGCCGCATTGGCTATTTTATTTTTGCGCGGACCAAAAGACTTTTTTGAAGCTATAGTCTCCTTACATGAAAATCTTTCGTAAAACATAACTTTAAACCATATTACAACATTTCGTAAATTTACAAACGAGAAAATATGTATTTCTAGCGATTAGCGTTGAAATCAAAACGTTGTATACTTAATCGCCACCCTGTATTATGACTCTATCTTTAGATTCCAAAACTATGGATTTCATTTGAAAGTATTTTGTTTCTGAATAGGAATGACGATCCCTGAATAAGGGACGTTTCTATTTGGAATTCACTTTCAATACTAGATAATATTGATTTCGAATTGACTATTATGACTCTTTTTAGATTCCAAAACTATGGATTTTATTTGAAAGTATTTTGTTTCTGAATAGGAATGACGATCCCTGAATAAGGGACGTTTCTATTTGGAATTCACTTTCAATACTAGGTAATAATAATAATTTCAAATTGACTATTATGACTCTATCTTTAGATTCCAAAACTATGGATTTCATTTGAAAGTATTTTGTTTCTGAATAGGAATGACGATCCCTGAATAAGGGACGTTTCTATTTGGAATTCACTTTCAATACTAGATAATATTGATTTCAAATTGACTATTATGACTCTATCTTTAG
Source organism: Caenorhabditis doughertyi (assembly GCA_963572265.1). Taxonomy (NCBI): domain Eukaryota; kingdom Metazoa; phylum Nematoda; class Chromadorea; order Rhabditida; family Rhabditidae; genus Caenorhabditis; species Caenorhabditis doughertyi. Next base: position 5,516,939 of record OY751553.1, on the reverse strand, counting down.
ATTCCAAAACTATGGATTTTATTTGAAAGTATTTTGTTTCTGAATAGGAATGACGATCCCTGAATAAGGGACGTTTCTATTTGGAATTCACTTTCAATTCTAGGTAATATTGATTTCAAATTGACTATTATGACTCTATTTAGATTCCAAAACTATGGATTTCATTTGAAAGTATTTTGTTTCTGAATAGGAATGACGATCCCTGAATAAGGGACGTTTCTATTTGGAATTCACTTTCAATACTAGGTAATATTGATTTCAAATTGACTATTATGACTCTGTTTAGATTCCAAAACTATGGATTTCATTTGAAAGTATTTTGTTTCTGAATAGGAATGACGATCCCTGAATAAGGGACGTTTCTATTTGGAATTCACTTTCAATACTAGGTAATAATAATAATTTCAAATTGACTATTATGACTCTATCTTTAGATTCCAAAACTATGGATTTCATTTGAAAGTATTTTGTTTCTGAATAGGAATGACGATCCCTGAATAAGGGACGTTTCTATTTGGAATTCACTTTCAATTCTAGGTAATAATAATTTCAAATTGACTATTATGACTCTGTTTAGATTCCAAAACTATGGATTTCATTTGAAAGTATTTTGTTTCTGAATAGGAATGACGATCCCTGAATAAGGGACGTTTCTATTCGGAATTCGCTTTCAATTCTAGGTAATATTGATTTCAAATTGACTATTATGACTCTATCTTTATATTCCAAAACTATGGATTTCATTTGAAAGTATTTTGTTTCTGAATAGGAATGACGATCCCTATATAAGGGACGTTTCTATTTGGAATTCACTTTCAATACTAGGTAATATTGATTTCAAATTGACTATTATGACTCTATCTTTATATTCCAAAACTATGGATTTCATTTGAAAGTATTTTGTTTCTGAATAGGAATGACGATCCCTGAATAAGGGACGTTTCTATTCGGAATTCGCTTTCAATTCTAGGTAATATTGATTTCAAATTGACTATTATGACTCTATCTTTAGATTCCAAAACTATGGATTTCATTTGAAAGTATTTTGTTTCTGAATAGGAATGACGATCCCTGAATAAGGGACGTTTCTATTTGGAATTCACTTTCAATTCTAGGTAATAATAATTTCAAATTGACTATTATGACTCTGTTTAGATTCCAAAACTATGGATTTCATTTGAAAGTATTTTGTTTCTGAATAGGAATGACGATCCCTGAATAAGGGACGTTTCTATTTGGAATTCACTTTCAATACTAGGTAATATTGATTTCAAATTGACTATTATGACTCTATCTTTAGATTCCAAAACTATGGATTTCATTTGAAAGTATTTTGTTTCTGAATAGGAATGACGATCCCTGAATAAGGGACGTTTCTATTTGGAATTCACTTTCAATTCTAGGTAATATTGATTTCAAATTGACTATTATGACTCTATCTTTATATTCCAAAACTATGGATTTCATTTGAAAGTATTTTGTTTCTGAATAGGAATGACGATCCCTGAATAAGGGACGTTTCTATTCGGAATTCGCTTTCAATTCTAGGTAATATTGATTTCAAATTGACTATTATGACTCTATCTTTAGATTCCAAAACTATGGATTTCATTTGAAAGTATTTTGTTTCTGAATAGGAATGACGATCCCTGAATAAGGGACGTTTCTATTTGGAATTCACTTTCAATACTAGGTAATAATAATAATTTCAAATTGACTATTATGACTCTGTTTAGATTCCAAAACTATGGATTTCATTTGAAAGTATTTTGTTTCTGAATAGGAATGACGATCCCTGAATAAGGGACGTTTCTATTTGGAATTCACTTTCAATACTAGGTAATATTGATTTCAAATTGACTATTATGACTCTATCTTTAGATTCCAAAACTATGGATTTCATTTGAAAGTATTTTGTTTCTGAATAGGAATGACGATCCCTGAATAAGGGACGTTTCTATTTGGAATTCACTTTCAATTCTAGGTAATATTGATTTCAAATTGACTATTATGACTCTATCTTTATATTCCAAAACTATGGATTTCATTTGAAAGTATTTTGTTTCTGAATAGGAATGACGATCCCTGAATAAGGGACGTTTCTATTCGGAATTCGCTTTCAATTCTAGGTAATATTGATTTCAAATTGACTATTATGACTCTATCTTTAGATTCCAAAACTATGGATTTCATTTGAAAGTATTTTGTTTCTGAATAGGAATGACGATCCCTGAATAAGGGACGTTTCTATTTGGAATTCACTTTCAATACTAGGTAATATTGATTTCAAATTGACTATTATGACTCTATCTTTAGATTCCAAAACTATGGATTTCATTTGAAAGTATTTTGTTTCTGAATAGGAATGACGATCCCTGAATAAGGGACGTTTCTATTTGGAATTCACTTTCAATACTAGGTAATAATAATAATTTCAAATTGACTATTATGACTCTGTTTAGATTCCAAAACTATGGATTTCATTTGAAAGTATTTTGTTTCTGAATAGGAATGACGATCCCTGAATAAGGGACGTTTCTATTTGGAATTCACTTTCAATACTAGGTAATATTGATTTCAAATTGACTATTATGACTCTATCTTTAGATTCCAAAACTATGGATTTCATTTGAAAGTATTTTGTTTCTGAATAGGAATGACGATCCCTGAATAAGGGACGTTTCTATTTGGAATTCACTTTCAATTCTAGGTAATATTGATTTCAAATTGACTATTATGACTCTATCTTTAGATTCCAAAACTATGGATTTCATTTGAAAGTATTTTGTTTCTGAATAGGAATGACGATCCCTGAATAAGGGACGTTTCTATTTGGAATTCACTTTCAATTCTAGGTAATATTGATTTCAAATTGACTATTATGACTCTATCTTTAGATTCCAAAACTATGGATTTCATTTGAAAGTATTTTGTTTCTGAATAGGAATGACGATCCCTGAATAAGGGACGTTTCTATTTGGAATTCACTTTCAATTCTAGGTAATATTGATTTCAAATTGACTATTATGACTCTATCTTTAGATTCCAAAACTATGGATTTCATTTGAAAGTATTTTGTTTCTGAATAGGAATGACGATCCCTGAATAAGGGACGTTTCTATTTGGAATTCACTTTCAATACTAGGTAATATTGATTTCAAATTGACTATTATGACTCTATCTTTAGATTCCAAAACTATGGATTTCATTTGAAAGTATTTTGTTTCTGAATAGGAATGACGATCCCTGAATAAGGGACGTTTCTATTTGGAATTCACTTTCAATACTAGGTAATATTGATTTCAAATTGACTATTATGACTCTATCTTTAGATTCCAAAACTATGGATTTCATTTGAAAGTATTTTGTTTCTGAATAGGAATGACGATCCCTGAATAAGGGACGTTTCTATTTGGAATTCACTTTCAATTCTAGGTAATATTGATTTCAAATTGACTATTATGACTCTATCTTTAGATTCCAAAACTATGGATTTCATTTGAAAGTATTTTGTTTCTGAATAGGAATGACGATCCCTGAATAAGGGACGTTTCTATTTGGAATTCACTTTCAATTCTAGGTAATATTGATTTCAAATTGACTATTATGACTCTATCTTTAGATTCCAAAACTATGGATTTCATTTGAAAGTATTTTGTTTCTGAATAGGAATGACGATCCCTGAATAAGGGACGTTTCTATTTGGAATTCACTTTCAATACTAGGTAATATTGATTTCAAATTGACTATTATGACTCTATCTTTAGATTCCAAAACTATGGATTTCATTTGAAAGTATTTTGTTTCTGAATAGGAATGACGATCCCTGAATAAGGGACGTTTCTATTTGGAATTCACTTTCAATTCTAGGTAATATTGATTTCAAATTGACTATTATGACTCTATCTTTAGATTCCAAAACTATGGATTTCATTTGAAAGTATTTTGTTTCTGAATAGGAATGACGATCCCTGAATAAGGGACGTTTCTATTTGGAATTCACTTTCAATTCTAGGTAATATTGATTTCAAATTGACTATTATGACTCTATCTTTATATTCCAAAACTATGGATTTCATTTGAAAGTATTTTGTTTCTGAATAGGAATGACGATCCCTGAATAAGGGACGTTTCTATTCGGAATTCGCTTTCAATTCTAGGTAATATTGATTTCAAATTGACTATTATGACTCTATCTTTAGATTCCAAAACTATGGATTTCATTTGAAAGTATTTTGTTTCTGAATAGGAATGACGATCCCTGAATAAGGGACGTTTCTATTTGGAATTCACTTTCAATACTAGGTAATATTGATTTCAAATTGACTATTATGACTCTATCTTTAGATTCCAAAACTATGGATTTCATTTGAAAGTATTTTGTTTCTGAATAGGAATGACGATCCCTGAATAAGGGACGTTTCTATTTGGAATTCACTTTCAATTCTAGGTAATATTGATTTCAAATTGACTATTATGACTCTATCTTTAGATTCCAAAACTATGGATTTCATTTGAAAGTATTTTGTTTCTGAATAGGAATGACGATCCCTGAATAAGGGACGTTTCTATTTGGAATTCACTTTCAATACTAGGTAATATTGATTTCAAATTGACTATTATGACTCTATCTTTAGATTCCAAAACTATGGATTTCATTTGAAAGTATTTTGTTTCTGAATAGGAATGACGATCCCTGAATAAGGGACGTTTCTATTCGGAATTCGCTTTCAATTCTAGGTAATATTGATTTCAAATTGACTATTATGACTCTATCTTTATATTCCAAAACTATGGATTTCATTTGAAAGTATTTTGTTTCTGAATAGGAATGACGATCCCTGAATAAGGGACGTTTCTATTTGGAATTCACTTTCAATTCTAGGTAATATTGATTTCAAATTGACTATTATGACTCTATCTTTAGATTCCAAAACTATGGATTTCATTTGAAAGTATTTTGTTTCTGAATAGGAATGACGATCCCTGAATAAGGGACGTTTCTATTTGGAATTCACTTTCAATACTAGGTAATAATAATAATTTCAAATTGACTATTATGACTCTATCTTTATATTCCAAAACTATGGATTTCATTTGAAAGTATTTTGTTTCTGAATAGGAATGACGATCCCTGAATAAGGGACGTTTCTATTTGGAATTCACTTTCAATTCTAGGTAATATTGATTTCAAATTGACTATTATGACTCTATCTTTAGATTCCAAAACTATGGATTTCATTTGAAAGTATTTTGTTTCTGAATAGGAATGACGATCCCTGAATAAGGGACGTTTCTATTTGGAATTCACTTTCAATTCTAGGTAATATTGATTTCAAATTGACTATTATGACTCTATCTTTAGATTCCAAAACTATGGATTTCATTTGAAAGTATTTTGTTTCTGAATAGGAATGACGATCCCTGAATAAGGGACGTTTCTATTTGGAATTCACTTTCAATACTAGGTAATAATAATAATTTCAAATTGACTATTATGACTCTGTTTAGATTCCAAAACTATGGATTTCATTTGAAAGTATTTTGTTTCTGAATAGGAATGACGATCCCTGAATAAGGGACGTTTCTATTTGGAATTCACTTTCAATACTAGGTAATATTGATTTCAAATTGACTATTATGACTCTATCTTTAGATTCCAAAACTATGGATTTCATTTGAAAGTATTTTGTTTCTGAATAGGAATGACGATCCCTGAATAAGGGACGTTTCTATTTGGAATTCACTTTCAATTCTAGGTAATATTGATTTCAAATTGACTATTATGACTCTATCTTTAGATTCCAAAACTATGGATTTCATTTGAAAGTATTTTGTTTCTGAATAGGAATGACGATCCCTGAATAAGGGACGTTTCTATTTGGAATTCACTTTCAATACTAGGTAATATTGATTTCAAATTGACTATTATGACTCTATCTTTAGATTCCAAAACTATGGATTTCATTTGAAAGTATTTTGTTTCTGAATAGGAATGACGATCCCTGAATAAGGGACGTTTCTATTCGGAATTCGCTTTCAATTCTAGGTAATATTGATTTCAAATTGACTATTATGACTCTATCTTTATATTCCAAAACTATGGATTTCATTTGAAAGTATTTTGTTTCTGAATAGGAATGACGATCCCTGAATAAGGGACGTTTCTATTTGGAATTCACTTTCAATTCTAGGTAATATTGATTTCAAATTGACTATTATGACTCTATCTTTAGATTCCAAAACTATGGATTTCATTTGAAAGTATTTTGTTTCTGAATAGGAATGACGATCCCTGAATAAGGGACGTTTCTATTTGGAATTCACTTTCAATACTAGGTAATAATAATAATTTCAAATTGACTATTATGACTCTATCTTTATATTCCAAAACTATGGATTTCATTTGAAAGTATTTTGTTTCTGAATAGGAATGACGATCCCTGAATAAGGGACGTTTCTATTTGGAATTCACTTTCAATTCTAGGTAATATTGATTTCAAATTGACTATTATGACTCTATCTTTAGATTCCAAAACTATGGATTTCATTTGAAAGTATTTTGTTTCTGAATAGGAATGACGATCCCTGAATAAGGGACGTTTCTATTTGGAATTCACTTTCAATACTAGGTAATAATAATAATTTCAAATTGACTATTATGACTCTATCTTTATATTCCAAAACTATGGATTTCATTTGAAAGTATTTTGTTTCTGAATAGGAATGACGATCCCTGAATAAGGGACGTTTCTATTTGGAATTCACTTTCAATTCTAGGTAATATTGATTTCAAATTGACTATTATGACTCTATCTTTAGATTCCAAAACTATGGATTTCATTTGAAAGTATTTTGTTTCTGAATAGGAATGACGATCCCTGAATAAGGGACGTTTCTATTTGGAATTCACTTTCAATTCTAGGTAATATTGATTTCAAATTGACTATTATGACTCTATCTTTAGATTCCAAAACTATGGATTTCATTTGAAAGTATTTTGTTTCTGAATAGGAATGACGATCCCTGAATAAGGGACGTTTCTATTTGGAATTCACTTTCAATTCTAGGTAATATTGATTTCAAATTGACTATTATGACTCTATCTTTAGATTCCAAAACTATGGATTTCATTTGAAAGTATTTTGTTTCTGAATAGGAATGACGATCCCTGAATAAGGGACGTTTCTATTTGGAATTCACTTTCAATACTAGGTAATAATAATAATTTCAAATTGACTATTATGACTCTATCTTTATATTCCAAAACTATGGATTTCATTTGAAAGTATTTTGTTTCTGAATAGGAATGACGATCCCTGAATAAGGGACGTTTCTATTTGGAATTCACTTTCAATTCTAGGTAATATTGATTTCAAATTGACTATTATGACTCTATCTTTAGATTCCAAAACTATGGATTTCATTTGAAAGTATTTTGTTTCTGAATAGGAATGACGATCCCTGAATAAGGGACGTTTCTATTTGGAATTCACTTTCAATACTAGGTAATAATAATAATTTCAAATTGACTATTATGACTCTGTTTAGATTCCAAAACTATGGATTTCATTTGAAAGTATTTTGTTTCTGAATAGGAATGACGATCCCTGAATAAGGGACGTTTCTATTTGGAATTCACTTTCAATACTAGGTAATATTGATTTCAAATTGACTATTATGACTCTATCTTTAGATTCCAAAACTATGGATTTCATTTGAAAGTATTTTGTTTCTGAATAGGAATGACGATCCCTGAATAAGGGACGTTTCTATTTGGAATTCACTTTCAATTCTAGGTAATATTGATTTCAAATTGACTATTATGACTCTATCTTTAGATTCCAAAACTATGGATTTCATTTGAAAGTATTTTGTTTCTGAATAGGAATGACGATCCCTGAATAAGGGACGTTTCTATTTGGAATTCACTTTCAATTCTAGGTAATATTGATTTCAAATTGACTATTATGACTCTATCTTTAGATTCCAAAACTATGGATTTCATTTGAAAGTATTTTGTTTCTGAATAGGAATGACGATCCCTGAATAAGGGACGTTTCTATTTGGAATTCACTTTCAATACTAGGTAATATTGATTTCAAATTGACTATTATGACTCTATCTTTAGATTCCAAAACTATGGATTTCATTTGAAAGTATTTTGTTTCTGAATAGGAATGACGATCCCTGAATAAGGGACGTTTCTATTTGGAATTCACTTTCAATTCTAGGTAATATTGATTTCAAATTGACTATTATGACTCTATCTTTATATTCCAAAACTATGGATTTCATTTGAAAGTATTTTGTTTCTGAATAGGAATGACGATCCCTGAATAAGGGACGTTTCTATTCGGAATTCGCTTTCAATTCTAGGTAATATTGATTTCAAATTGACTATTATGACTCTATCTTTAGATTCCAAAACTATGGATTTCATTTGAAAGTATTTTGTTTCTGAATAGGAATGACGATCCCTGAATAAGGGACGTTTCTATTTGGAATTCACTTTCAATTCTAGGTAATATTGATTTCAAATTGACTATTATGACTCTATCTTTAGATTCCAAAACTATGGATTTCATTTGAAAGTATTTTGTTTCTGAATAGGAATGACGATCCCTGAATAAGGGACGTTTCTATTTGGAATTCACTTTCAATACTAGGTAATATTGATTTCAAATTGACTATTATGACTCTATCTTTATATTCCAAAACTATGGATTTCATTTGAAAGTATTTTGTTTCTGAATAGGAATGACGATCCCTGAATAAGGGACGTTTCTATTCGGAATTCGCTTTCAATTCTAGGTAATATTGATTTCAAATTGACTATTATGACTCTATCTTTAGATTCCAAAACTATGGATTTCATTTGAAAGTATTTTGTTTCTGAATAGGAATGACGATCCCTGAATAAGGGACGTTTCTATTTGGAATTCACTTCCAATTCTAGGTAATATTGATTTCAAATTGACTATTATGACTCTATCTTTAGATTCCAAAACTATGGATTTCATTTGAAAGTATTTTGTTTCTGAATAGGAATGACGATCCCTGAATAAGGGACGTTTCTATTTGGAATTCACTTTCAATACTAGGTAATATTGATTTCAAATTGACTATTATGACTCTATCTTTAGATTCCAAAACTATGGATTTCATTTGAAAGTATTTTGTTTCTGAATAGGAATGACGATCCCTGAATAAGGGACGTTTCTATTTGGAATTCACTTTCAATTCTAGGTAATATTGATTTCAAATTGACTATTATGACTCTATCTTTAGATTCCAAAACTATGGATTTCATTTGAAAGTATTTTGTTTCTGAATAGGAATGACGATCCCTGAATAAGGGACGTTTCTATTTGGAATTCACTTTCAATTCTAGGTAATATTGATTTCAAATTGACTATTATGACTCTATCTTTAGATTCCAAAACTATGGATTTCATTTGAAAGTATTTTGTTTCTGAATAGGAATGACGATCCCTGAATAAGGGACGTTTCTATTTGGAATTCACTTTCAATACTAGGTAATATTGATTTCAAATTGACTATTATGACTCTATCTTTAGATTCCAAAACTATGGATTTCATTTGAAAGTATTTTGTTTCTGAATAGGAATGACGATCCCTGAATAAGGGACGTTTCTATTTGGAATTCACTTTCAATTCTAGGTAATATTGATTTCAAATTGACTATTATGACTCTATCTTTAGATTCCAAAACTATGGATTTCATTTGAAAGTATTTTGTTTCTGAATAGGAATGACGATCCCTGAATAAGGGACGTTTCTATTTGGAATTCACTTTCAATACTAGGTAATAATAATAATTTCAAATTGACTATTATGACTCTGTTTAGATTCCAAAACTATGGATTTCATTTGAAAGTATTTTGTTTCTGAATAGGAATGACGATCCCTGAATAAGGGACGTTTCTATTTGGAATTCACTTTCAATACTAGGTAATATTGATTTCAAATTGACTATTATGACTCTATCTTTAGATTCCAAAACTATGGATTTCATTTGAAAGTATTTTGTTTCTGAATAGGAATGACGATCCCTGAATAAGGGACGTTTCTATTTGGAATTCACTTTCAATTCTAGGTAATATTGATTTCAAATTGACTATTATGACTCTATCTTTAGATTCCAAAACTATGGATTTCATTTGAAAGTATTTTGTTTCTGAATAGGAATGACGATCCCTGAATAAGGGACGTTTCTATTTGGAATTCACTTTCAATTCTAGGTAATATTGATTTCAAATTGACTATTATGACTCTATCTTTAGATTCCAAAACTATGGATTTCATTTGAAAGTATTTTGTTTCTGAATAGGAATGACGATCCCTGAATAAGGGACGTTTCTATTTGGAATTCACTTTCAATTCTAGGTAATATTGATTTCAAATTGACTATTATGACTCTATCTTTAGATTCCAAAACTATGGATTTCATTTGAAAGTATTTTGTTTCTGAATAGGAATGACGATCCCTGAATAAGGGACGTTTCTATTTGGAATTCACTTTCAATTCTAGGTAATATTGATTTCAAATTGACTATTATGACTCTATCTTTAGATTCCAAAACTATGGATTTCATTTGAAAGTATTTTGTTTCTGAATAGGAATGACGATCCCTGAATAAGGGACGTTTCTATTTGGAATTCACTTTCAATTCTAGGTAATATTGATTTCAAATTGACTATTATGACTCTATCTTTAGATTCCAAAACTATGGATTTCATTTGAAAGTATTTTGTTTCTGAATAGGAATGACGATCCCTGAATAAGGGACGTTTCTATTTGGAATTCACTTTCAATACTAGGTAATATTGATTTCAAATTGACTATTATGACTCTATCTTTAGATTCCAAAACTATGGATTTCATTTGAAAGTATTTTGTTTCTGAATAGGAATGACGATCCCTGAATAAGGGACGTTTCTATTTGGAATTCACTTTCAATTCTAGGTAATATTGATTTCAAATTGACTATTATGACTCTATCTTTAGATTCCAAAACTATGGATTTCATTTGAAAGTATTTTGTTTCTGAATAGGAATGACGATCCCTGAATAAGGGACGTTTCTATTTGGAATTCACTTTCAATACTAGGTAATAATAATAATTTCAAATTGACTATTATGACTCTATCTTTAGATTCCAAAACTATGGATTTCATTTGAAAGTATTTTGTTTCTGAATAGGAATGACGATCCCTGAATAAGGGACGTTTCTATTTGGAATTCACTTTCAATTCTAGGTAATATTGATTTCAAATTGACTATTATGACTCTATCTTTAGATTCCAAAACTATGGATTTCATTTGAAAGTATTTTGTTTCTGAATAGGAATGACGATCCCTGAATAAGGGACGTTTCTATTTGGAATTCACTTTCAATTCTAGGTAATATTGATTTCAAATTGACTATTATGACTCTATCTTTAGATTCCAAAACTATGGATTTCATTTGAAAGTATTTTGTTTCTGAATAGGAATGACGATCCCTGAATAAGGGACGTTTCTATTTGGAATTCACTTTCAATTCTAGGTAATATTGATTTCAAATTGACTATTATGACTCTATCTTTAGATTCCAAAACTATGGATTTCATTTGAAAGTATTTTGTTTCTGAATAGGAATGACGATCCCTGAATAAGGGACGTTTCTATTTGGAATTCACTTTCAATACTAGGTAATATTGATTTCAAATTGACTATTATGACTCTATCTTTAGATTCCAAAACTATGGATTTCATTTGAAAGTATTTTGTTTCTGAATAGGAATGACGATCCCTGAATAAGGGACGTTTCTATTTGGAATTCACTTTCAATTCTAGGTAATATTGATTTCAAATTGACTATTATGACTCTATCTTTAGATTCCAAAACTATGGATTTCATTTGAAAGTATTTTGTTTCTGAATAGGAATGACGATCCCTGAATAAGGGACGTTTCTATTTGGAATTCACTTTCAATTCTAGGTAATATTGATTTCAAATTGACTATTATGACTCTATCTTTAGATTCCAAAACTATGGATTTCATTTGAAAGTATTTTGTTTCTGAATAGGAATGACGATCCCTGAATAAGGGACGTTTCTATTTGGAATTCACTTTCAATACTAGGTAATATTGATTTCAAATTGACTATTATGACTCTATCTTTAGATTCCAAAACTATGGATTTCATTTGAAAGTATTTTGTTTCTGAATAGGAATGACGATCCCTGAATAAGGGACGTTTCTATTTGGAATTCACTTTCAATTCTAGGTAATATTGATTTCAAATTGACTATTATGACTCTATCTTTAGATTCCAAAACTATGGATTTCATTTGAAAGTATTTTGTTTCTGAATAGGAATGACGATCCCTGAATAAGGGACGTTTCTATTTGGAATTCACTTTCAATACTAGGTAATAATAATAATTTCAAATTGACTATTATGACTCTGTTTAGATTCCAAAACTATGGATTTCATTTGAAAGTATTTTGTTTCTGAATAGGAATGACGATCCCTGAATAAGGGACGTTTCTATTTGGAATTCACTTTCAATACTAGGTAATATTGATTTCAAATTGACTATTATGACTCTATCTTTAGATTCCAAAACTATGGATTTCATTTGAAAGTATTTTGTTTCTGAATAGGAATGACGATCCCTGAATAAGGGACGTTTCTATTTGGAATTCACTTTCAATTCTAGGTAATATTGATTTCAAATTGACTATTATGACTCTATCTTTAGATTCCAAAACTATGGATTTCATTTGAAAGTATTTTGTTTCTGAATAGGAATGACGATCCCTGAATAAGGGACGTTTCTATTTGGAATTCACTTTCAATTCTAGGTAATATTGATTTCAAATTGACTATTATGACTCTATCTTTAGATTCCAAAACTATGGATTTCATTTGAAAGTATTTTGTTTCTGAATAGGAATGACGATCCCTGAATAAGGGACGTTTCTATTTGGAATTCACTTTCAATACTAGGTAATATTGATTTCAAATTGACTATTATGACTCTATCTTTAGATTCCAAAACTATGGATTTCATTTGAAAGTATTTTGTTTCTGAATAGGAATGACGATCCCTGAATAAGGGACGTTTCTATTTGGAATTCACTTTCAATTCTAGGTAATATTGATTTCAAATTGACTATTATGACTCTATCTTTATATTCCAAAACTATGGATTTCATTTGAAAGTATTTTGTTTCTGAATAGGAATGACGATCCCTGAATAAGGGACGTTTCTATTCGGAATTCGCTTTCAATTCTAGGTAATATTGATTTCAAATTGACTATTATGACTCTATCTTTAGATTCCAAAACTATGGATTTCATTTGAAAGTATTTTGTTTCTGAATAGGAATGACGATCCCTGAATAAGGGACGTTTCTATTTGGAATTCACTTTCAATTCTAGGTAATATTGATTTCAAATTGACTATTATGACTCTATCTTTAGATTCCAAAACTATGGATTTCATTTGAAAGTATTTTGTTTCTGAATAGGAATGACGATCCCTGAATAAGGGACGTTTCTATTTGGAATTCACTTTCAATACTAGGTAATAATAATAATTTCAAATTGACTATTATGACTCTATCTTTATATTCCAAAACTATGGATTTCATTTGAAAGTATTTTGTTTCTGAATAGGAATGACGATCCCTGAATAAGGGACGTTTCTATTCGGAATTCGCTTTCAATTCTAGGTAATATTGATTTCAAATTGACTATTATGACTCTATCTTTAGATTCCAAAACTATGGATTTCATTTGAAAGTATTTTGTTTCTGAATAGGAATGACGATCCCTGAATAAGGGACGTTTCTATTTGGAATTCACTTTCAATTCTAGGTAATATTGATTTCAAATTGACTATTATGACTCTATCTTTAGATTCCAAAACTATGGATTTCATTTGAAAGTATTTTGTTTCTGAATAGGAATGACGATCCCTGAATAAGGGACGTTTCTATTTGGAATTCACTTTCAATACTAGGTAATATTGATTTCAAATTGACTATTATGACTCTATCTTTAGATTCCAAAACTATGGATTTCATTTGAAAGTATTTTGTTTCTGAATAGGAATGACGATCCCTGAATAAGGGACGTTTCTATTTGGAATTCACTTTCAATTCTAGGTAATATTGATTTCAAATTGACTATTATGACTCTATCTTTAGATTCCAAAACTATGGATTTCATTTGAAAGTATTTTGTTTCTGAATAGGAATGACGATCCCTGAATAAGGGACGTTTCTATTTGGAATTCACTTTCAATTCTAGGTAATATTGATTTCAAATTGACTATTATGACTCTATCTTTAGATTCCAAAACTATGGATTTCATTTGAAAGTATTTTGTTTCTGAATAGGAATGACGATCCCTGAATAAGGGACGTTTCTATTTGGAATTCACTTTCAATACTAGGTAATATTGATTTCAAATTGACTATTATGACTCTATCTTTAGATTCCAAAACTATGGATTTCATTTGAAAGTATTTTGTTTCTGAATAGGAATGACGATCCCTGAATAAGGGACGTTTCTATTTGGAATTCACTTTCAATACTAGGTAATATTGATTTCAAATTGACTATTATGACTCTATCTTTAGATTCCAAAACTATGGATTTCATTTGAAAGTATTTTGTTTCTGAATAGGAATGACGATCCCTGAATAAGGGACGTTTCTATTTGGAATTCACTTTCAATACTAGGTAATATTGATTTCAAATTGACTATTATGACTCTATCTTTAGATTCCAAAACTATGGATTTTATTTGAAAGTATTTTGTTTCTGAATAGGAATGACGATCCCTGAATAAGGGACGTTTCTATTTGGAATTCACTTTCAATACTAGGTAATAATAATAATTTCAAATTGACTATTATGACTCTCTTTAGATTTCATTTGAAAGTATTTTGTTTCTGAATAGGAAACGCACTTTTTCCAAAAAGAAGTCATCTTTACTAATAACGATCAAGAACTTCTGTGTGTCTGTGTGTCTGTGTGTATGTCGCCGGCCCTAGCGCGTTTCTTACTGAAACTTAGACAGCTGGATGTAGAATTCGTTCCCGATGATGCCCGTCCATTTCAATTTCTGAAGTCAAGAAGAATAAGATCACTAGGTTCAAAAAACCACCTTTTCACACCTTTTTTTAAACTTCCATTGAGGAGAGAGACACACAGAGGGCCACGTGTATATAATAAACCGCGTAGAATTTTTCACAGTTTTTTTCATTTCTAAAAAAAAAAGTGAAGCCAGGCGGTAGGAGGCGACTGACCGACTGGTTTGTTTGACAAATGAGAATCAAAAAATGGTTGGATAACACTTTGTGAGACCAAACTTTGGGATAATGCAAGGTAAAAATGGGAAAAAAACGAGACAATAAACAATAGAATCGGCCTATTTTGGATGGTTTTGAAAGTGGGAGGCGAGAGTCAGACGACCAGACACTCTCGCTTCTCTGCCGCCTCTTCAACTTGTTCATTTCCACCTCACTCAAAGAAGCAAAAAAGGTTCAACCCGGCAAATCGCGCCACGAAAACAAAAATCATTTGGCTCGGCGGTAACTTCGCATCTGAAAATCTTTGGCTCAATTAAAAGAAGAACGCAGAATGCTTACTTTTGTCGCTGAATTTTTGTGTCATCATTTTCAAGGCTAAGGAATGCACACGGCGACCCATCCAGGACTAATGGCTCTGCCCAAATGTATCCGGGAAAGTTCGAAACGAGTGTTTGCTCAGTCAGTTCGAAATTTCCAGCATCTCTCATATAGCCGTCTATCCAAAAGTATTGATTAGGGAAGCTAGAGGGGTACTCTGCGATAATTTTATTTATGCTCTCTGAAAATCAAAGGTGATATGAGCCAGGGAGAATTTGCCGAACCAATAATCATTGTATCTTCAGCAGGTTTATTATAAGGTCCAGTGATTCCAATACCACCGTCTTCTTTGCACAAGCTCACACCGCTTTGATGGTCTTGACACGGTGAATCATTTGGGAATAAACGAACCTTCAAAAAACTAATCTTTAGAAAAAAAAATTATCTATAACTCACAGATATACAAGCGAGATGATTCCCTCTCAAAGCCGCAAATGACTTTTCGGGGCAATGAAGGAAGTAATTGAAAGAGAGCTTAAGCCAATCACCCTTATCATCAATGTAATAATGATAAGCGATTTTCTCGGATAAATAGATTTCCTGAAGAATGGTATAGAAAAAAAAACGAAAATGAAAATTACTGCTACCGAATGAAGTGGTGTGCCGGACACGGGTGGGTCTTTCATGTCTAGAGAGCAGGTGAGGATTCTCTGAAAAACTGTTTTTTTTTAAATTTGAATGTTCGAAATTAAAGGCATTTTCAGCTTTTTGACAAAACTCGGCGGAATATTCTGTTTCTTTTAAGTTGACCGGAAAAAAAATTTGCGCTGAACTCTTTCCGAATCTGTATATCTCGGTTGGAATTGAAGATACAAAAAAGTGGTCAACTGATAAAATTTGCGAAAATTTATGATCAGCATTTTGTTAGTTGATTACTTTTTGATATCATTCTTTCTAGCTGAGATATGCAGATTCGCGTAAACGTTAAACGCGCATTTCGTTCCGGCCAACTTCATATTTTAACTTTGCTTTCTACACCAAACTTCAGCTTCAACTTCCTGTGCTCCGGCTATTGGAACGAGTAAAAAGTTTTGAACAGAGTGCCGCGTCGCGGCTCCTAAAAAGTTTCAAGGCTCTAGCGCATTTGCTCAAAAGGTCCAAAAATTTACAGATTTACAAAAATTCTTCTCAACTCAGAATTCCGCCAGTTTGACCTATACAAAAGGGGGCGCACTAGCAGATTGACGAGTTTTTGGAATACTGGATGTCCAACAGAAAGTCAAGAATAATTCCAGGAATCTCTGCGCTTCTCACTAGCACATACACATTTTTAAGCCTCCTAAACTTTACTACAAAGTACCAAACTAACCTTAAACCCAATCCTCACATTGGATTCTCCTATTTTTGTAACTTTTTCAATATTTCCATATCGAAATATTTGACATCCAGTGTCAGTTTGCTGTGTTAGCTGAAACCTTTTTATTCTAATCAGAACCAACACCTTACTTACCACACAATTAATCTCCTCCAAACATTTTTGATTACAATCTCTCCAGCTCCCAATGAATTCCTCTGGTGTGTTTGTCCCTTCCAGTTCACCCCATATTATCAACATACTCCACGCAGTGGAATCAGAAGAATCAGAAAAAATAGTTGAGAACAAAATAGTGAAAAAGTATATGAGCAGAAACATTTTTTCGCCAGTTTGGCCGAAAAAAAAACTAAAAAGAGAAATTGCAAACAAGTAATTGTTGGCATGGAAACTTGAGAGGAGAGCAGAACGAAAGAAGTGTGCAAAAATGAAAATGACGTTTTTTTTGAAAGGTGTGAAGGTCACACTTCAAAACACAAGAACAAATGAAACCTGGATTTGTGGGCTCAAAAATGAAGCAGGAAAGTTTCCAACAACAAAATCAAAAAACAAGATCGTAGAATTTCTTTTTGGATTTGTAGAGCATCAGATTTTCCAGCTCTGAATTCAATTCATTTTTGATAAGAGAACAAACATTTATTTTTTTTTGTTCCCTCTTTGCTCCCTCTTCTCTCTTTTTCTTTTCCAAAACCTGCCCGCTTCGGTAGCTCTTTTTGCTCCAACCAAGGCTTTCCATGCTTACTCAAAAAAGAAATCAATGAAGGAGTTCCTGGTCAAGAGCATTTCCGTTCAGAATGTATACGCCAAATATTCGAGATACTTAATTTTTGCTACCGTAAAACCTCTATTCCTATTGCTTACTCCATCGAGATATTGGATCAATAAGACGTTTTTCAACAGAAATATTTATTCTCAAAAAATCAAATTATCAAAATCGGTTCGGTTCGGCAAACAGCCCCGCGGAGACACAACGAAGCTGTCGACGGTTGAGTGCAACTAAAATCTACAAAAGTATAAGTTTATAACTAAAATTTGTAACTCACAGGTGTCCATAAACTTTCGGTTGGCCATTTATCCGAACTAAATAGATACAATAATATGATGGTTCACCGTAATACTCCCATGGGTAACCAGACGTTCCATTCAGAGTGTTATCAATCATAATATAATTTTTGGTATAGTTTTTATAGCCATCGATCCAAAAATTAATGTAGGTGTATGCGGGTCGAGATGGGAATTTGGCTGTAAGTTTCAGTGATTTTAGACAATTGACAAAAATAGCTACTTGTCATTTTCACTGCTTCCTCACGGCTGTACGGGCCAGTCAAACCAATACCACCATCTTCCAAACATATTTGCCGCCCATTCTCTCGAATTTGGCACGGAGATGCAGCGGGGAAAGGACGAACCTTGGAATTCTGATTCAGATGATGTTTGTTTTAAAAACTTACAGAAATACAGACTTGATTGCCACCTCTAATAGCTATATAGGAGTCAGATCTGCACTGGAAGTAATGGTTGAATTTGAACGTATAGCCAGGTTCCGATTGGGTTATAGTATAGTTATAAACAAGAGTTTCAGAGGAAAAAGTTTCCTGAATAGATATGGATAATAATGGATGAAAGAGAAGAAGGTAAGGCTTACAGTTACTTGTTTTTCTCCGAACAAAGGAGGGTTTGCAGACTTTAGGGAGCATGTGAGAGCTCTCTGAAATCATAGAAAGTATGTCAAGGAATAGGAAAAATGGATTAATGGGAACTTTTTCAGGAGTTGTTAGAAGGGGGATAGGACCAGGAGTGTTTTTTTCGAGATTCAGACACATGAAAGGAGGACTATACTCACTTGAAAGAGTTGTTTTTGCTTTAAAATTTTTATGCTGATCACGAATTTCATAAGAGAACGTGGCCTAGAGATCTCATCTGTGATTCCTAGGCTTTGTTGTCCACTCGAACTAAACGATGGGGTTTCTAAACCAGGAAGCCACAGTCATTTGAGGGGTATCGGTGTTTTGCACGCTTTTTCAAAAAAATTTTCACGGTTTCGAATCAAGCAAAACAAAACACTATGAAAATCGCGATCAGCATAAAATTTTTATGCAAAAAAATGCCTTCTTGAAACCTTAAAATCATATCATGATAAAAATAAAGACTTCAGGTTTCGCAATTCTTATTCGACTAGGTCTTGAATCGAGAATCTCCTATTTAAAATAGCATCATTATTCCCAATCATTATATAAGTTACCTTGACACCAATCCTGACGCTAGATGAGTTGGGTTTTGTCACCGTTGAAAAATTTCCAAAACGGAATATTTGACACCCGGAATTCGTTTGCCGTGTTAGCTGAAACTCCAATTCTTAACTGAAAAACTTTCCTTGCTCACCACACAACTATCCTCCGCTAAGCACTTTTGATTGCACTCATCCCAGCTGCCTGAGAATGGTTCCGGTGTGTTTGGAGATTCCACTTCACCCCATACTATCAACATACTCCATGTTGAATCAGATGTTGGAGTCAAAACAAAAAGAATGAGAAGGAGTCTAGGAAAAAGCATTTTTTTGAAACAAGGGATGTATTGGAAGACGAAGAAAAGTATAGAAAATCATAAAAGAAGAAGGCAAAGAGTAATAAAACTTTTTTGTCTTTGTATCCGAGAACCAAAAAAAACAAATCTATAAAATAAGATGACTTACGTGAAGGACTTCACGTACGTCACGTGAAAGGGTTCACGTACGTCACGTGAAGAGGTTCACGTACGTCACGTGAAGGACTTCACGTACGTCACGTGAAGAGGTTCACGTACGTCACGTGAAGGACTTCACGTACGTCACGTGAAAGGGTTCACGTACGTCACGTGAAGAGGTTCACGTACGTCACGTGAAGGACTTCACGTACGTCACGTGAAAGGGTTCACGTACGTCACGTGAAGGACTTCACGTACGTCACGTGAAGGACTTCACGTACGTCACGTGAAGGGGTTCACGTACGGTACGTGAAGGGGTTCACGTACGTCACGTGAAGGGGTTCACGTACGGTACGTGAAGAGGTTCACGTACGTCACGTGAAGGGGTTCACGTACGGTACGTGAAGAGGTTCACGTACGTCACGTGAAGGACTTCACGTACGTCACGTGAAGGACTTCATGTTCGTCACGTGAAAGACTTCACGTACGTCACGTGAAGGGGTTCACGTACGTCACGTGAAGGACTTCACGTACGTCACGTGAAGGACTTCACGTACGTCACGTGAAGGACTTCACGTACGTCACGTGAAGGACTTCACGTACGTCACGTGAAGGACTTCACGTACGTCACGTGAAAGACTTCACGTACGTCACGTGAAGGACTTCACGTACGTCACGTGAAGAGGTTCACGTACGTCACGTGAAGGACTTCACGTACGTCACGTGAAGGACTTCACGTACGTCACGTGAAGGACTTCACGTACGCCACGTGAAGGACTTCACGTACGGTACGTGAAGGACTTCACGTACGTCACGTGAAGGACTTCACGTACGTCACGTGAAGGACTTCACGTACGTCACGTGAAGGACTTCACGTACGGTACGTGAAGGACTTCACGTACGTCACGTGAAGAACTTCACGTACGTCACGTGAAGGACTTCACGTACGCCACGTGAAGGACTTCACGTACGTCACGTGAAGGACTTCACGTACGCCACGTGAAGGACTTCACGTACGTCACGTGAAGGACTTCACGTACGCCACGTGAAGGACTTCACGTACGGTACGTGAAGGACTTCACGTACGTCACGTGAAGGACTTCACGTACGTCACGTGAAGGACTTCACGTACGTCACGTGAAGGACTTCACGTACGCCACGTGAAGGACTTCACGTACGTCACGTGAAGGACTTCACGTACGCCACGTGAAGGACTTCACGTACGGTACGTGAAGGACTTCACGTACGTCACGTGAAGGACTTCACGTACGTCACGTGAAGGACTTCACGTACGTCACGTGAAGGACTTCACGTACGCCACGTGAAGGACTTCACGTACGTCACGTGAAGGACTTCACGTACGGTACGTGAAGGGGCTCACGTACGTCACGTGAAGGGGTTCACGTACGTCACGTGAAGGACTTCACGTACGTCACGTGAAGGACTTCACGTACGTTACGTGAAGGACTTCACGTACGTCACGTGAAGGACTTCACGTACGGTACGTGAAGGGGCTCACGTACGTCACGTGAAGGACTTCACGTACGTCACGTGAAGGACTTCACGTACGTCACGTGAAGGACTTCACGTACGTCACGTGAAGGACTTCACGTACGTCACGTGAAAGACTTCACGTACGTCACGTGAAGGACTTCACGTACGTCACGTGAAGGACTTCACGTACGGTACGTGAAGGGGCTCACGTACGTCACGTGAAGGGGTTCACGTACGTCACGTGAAGGACTTCACGTACGTCACGTGAAGGACTTCACGTACGTCACGTGAAGGACTTCACGTACGTCACGTGAAGGACTGCACGTACGGTACGTGAAGGGGCTCACGTACGTCACGTGAAGGGGTTCACGTACGTCACGTGAAGGACTTCACGTACGTCACGTGAAAGACTTCACGTACGTCACGTGAAGGACTTCACGTACGTCACGTGAAGGACTTCACGTACGCCACGTGAAGGACTTCACGTACGTCACGTGAAGGACTTCACGTACGTCACGTGAAGGACTTCACGTACGCCACGTGAAGGACTTCACGTACGTCACGTGAAGGGGCTCACGTACGTCACGTGAAGGGGTTCACGTACGTCACGTGAAGGACTTCACGTACGTCACGTGAAAGACTTCACGTACGCCACGTGAAGGACTTCACGTACGTCACGTGAAAGACTTCACGTACGTCACGTGAAGGACTTCACGTACGTCACGTGAAGGGGCTCACGTACGTCACGTGAAGGGGTTCACGTACGTCACGTGAAGGACTTCACGTACGTCACGTGAAGGACTTCACGTACGTCACGTGAAGGACTTCACGTACGTCACGTGAAGGACTTCACGTACGGTACGTGAAGGGGTTCACGTACGTCACGTGAAGGACTTCACGTACGTCACGTGAAGGACTTCACGTACGCCACGTGAAGGACTTCACGTACGGTACGTGAAGGGGTTCACGTACGTCACGTGAAGGACTTCACGTACGTCACGTGAAGGACTTCACGTACGCCACGTGAAGGACTTCACGTTCGGTACGTGAAGGGGTTCACGTACGTCACGTGAAGGACTTCACGTACGTCACGTGAAGGACTTCACGTACGGTACGTGAAGGACTTCACGTACGTCACGTGAAGGACTTCACGTACGTCACGTGAAGGACTTCACGTACGTCACGTGAAAGACTTCACGTACGTCACGTGAAGGACTTCACGTACGTCACGTGAAGGACTTCACGTACGTCACGTGAAGGACTTCACGTACGCCACGTGAAGGACTTCACGTACGTCACGTGAAGGACTTCACGTGGCGTACGTGAAGGACTTCACGTACGTCACGTGAAGGACTTCACGTACGGTACGTGAAGGGGTTCACGTACGTCACGTGAAGGACTTCACGTACGTCACGTGAAGGACTTCACGTACGGTACGTGAAGGGGTTCACGTACGTCACGTGAAGGACTTCACGTACGTCACGTGAAGGACTTCACGTACGCCACGTGAAGGACTTCACGTACGGTACGTGAAGGGGTTCACGTACGTCACGTGAAGGACTTCACGTACGCCACGTGAAGGACTTCACGTACGGTACGTGAAGGACTTCACGTACGGTACGTGAAGGGGTTCACGTACGTCACGTGAAGGACTTCACGTGAGTCACGTGAAGGACTTCACGTACGCCACGTGAAGGACTTCACGTACGTCACGTGAAAGACTTCACGTACGTCACGTGAAGGACTTCACGTACGGTACGTGAAGGGGTTCACGTACGTCACGTGAAGGACTTCACGTACGTCACGTGAAGGACTTCACGTACGGTACGTGAAGGGGTTCACGTACGTCACGTGAAGGACTTCACGTACGTCACGTGAAGGACTTCACGTACGTCACGTGAAGGACTTCACGTACGGTACGTGAAGGGGTTCACGTACGTCACGTGAAGGACTTCACGTACGTCACGTGAAGGACTTCACGTACGTCACGTGAAGGACTTCACGTACGCCACGTGAAGGACTTCACGTACGGTACGTGAAGGACTTCACGTACGTCACGTGAAGGACTTCACGTACGTCACGTGAAGGACTTCACGTACGTCACGTGAAGGACTTCACGTACGTCACGTGAAGGACTTCACGTACGTCACGTGAAGGACTTCACGTACGTCACGTGAAGGACTTCACGTACGTCACGTGAAGGACTTCACGTACGTCACGTGAAGGACTTCACGTACGTCACGTGAAGGACTTCACGTACGGTACGTGAAGGGGTTCACGTACGTCACGTGAAGGACTTCACGTACGTCACGTGAAGGACTTCACGTACGTCACGTGAAGGACTTCACGTACGCCACGTGAAGGACTTCACGTACGGTACGTGAAGGACTTCACGTACGTCACGTGAAGGACTTCACGTACGTCACGTGAAGGACTTCACGTACGTCACGTGAAGGACTTCACGTACGTCACGTGAAGGACTTCACGTACGTCACGTGAAGGACTTCACGTACGCCACGTGAAGGACTTCACGTACGTCACGTGAAGGACTTCACGTACGGTACGTGAAGGGGCTCACGTACGTCACGTGAAGGGGTTCACGTACGTCACGTGAAGGACTTCACGTACGTCACGTGAAAGACTTCACGTACGTCACGTGAAGGACTTCACGTACGTCACGTGAAGGACTTCACGTACGTCACGTGAAGGACTTCACGTACGTCACGTGAAGGACTTCACGTACGTCACGTGAAGGACTTCACGTACGCCACGTGAAGGACTTCACGTACGTCACGTGAAGGACTTCACGTACGGTACGTGAAGGGGCTCACGTACGTCACGTGAAGGGGTTCACGTACGTCACGTGAAGGACTTCACGTACGTCACGTGAAGGACTTCACGTACGTCACGTGAAGGACTTCACGTACGTCACGTGAAGGACTTCACGTACGTCACGTGAAGGACTTCACGTACGTCACGTGAAGGACTTCACGTACGTCACGTGAAGGACTTCACGTACGTCACGTGAAAGACTTCACGTACGTCACGTGAAGGACTTCACGTACGTCACGTGAAGGACTTCACGTACGTCACGTGAAGGACTTCACGTACGTCACGTGAAGGACTTCACGTACGTCACGTGAAGGACTTCACGTACGTCACGTGAAGGACTTCACGTACGTCACGTGAAGGACTTCACGTACGTCACGTGAAGGACTTCACGTACGTCACGTGAAGGACTTCACGTACGGTACGTGAAGGGGCTCACGTACGTCACGTGAAGGGGTTCACGTACGTCACGTGAAGGACTTCACGTACGTCACGTGAAGGACTTCACGTACGTCACGTGAAGGACTTCACGTACGTCACGTGAAGGACTTCACGTACGGTACGTGAAGGGGCTCACGTACGTCACGTGAAGGGGTTCACGTACGTCACGTGAAGGACTTCACGTACGTCACGTGAAAGACTTCACGTACGTCACGTGAAGGACTTCACGTACGTCACGTGAAGGACTTCACGTACGTCACGTGAAGGACTTCACGTACGTCACGTGAAGGACTTCACGTACGTCACGTGAAGGACTTCACGTACGCCACGTGAAGGACTTCACGTACGTCACGTGAAGGACTTCACGTACGGTACGTGAAGGGGCTCACGTACGTCACGTGAAGGGGTTCACGTACGTCACGTGAAGGACTTCACGTACGTCACGTGAAGGACTTCACGTACGTCACGTGAAGGACTTCACGTACGTCACGTGAAGGACTTCACGTACGTCACGTGAAGGACTTCACGTACGTCACGTGAAGGACTTCACGTACGTCACGTGAAGGACTTCACGTACGTCACGTGAAAGACTTCACGTACGTCACGTGAAGGACTTCACGTACGTCACGTGAAGGACTTCACGTACGTCACGTGAAGGACTTCACGTACGTCACGTGAAGGACTTCACGTACGTCACGTGAAGGACTTCACGTACGCCACGTGAAGGACTTCACGTACGTCACGTGAAGGACTTCACGTACGGTACGTGAAGGGGCTCACGTACGTCACGTGAAGGGGTTCACGTACGTCACGTGAAGGACTTCACGTACGTCACGTGAAGGACTTCACGTACGTCACGTGAAGGACTTCACGTACGTCACGTGAAGGACTTCACGTACGGTACGTGAAGGGGCTCACGTACGTCACGTGAAGGGGTTCACGTACGTCACGTGAAGGACTTCACGTACGTCACGTGAAAGACTTCACGTACGTCACGTGAAGGACTTCACGTACGTCACGTGAAGGACTTCACGTACGCCACGTGAAGGACTTCACGTACGTCACGTGAAAGACTTCACGTACGTCACGTGAACCCCTTCACGTACGTCACGTGAAGGACTTCACGTACGTCACGTGAAGGACTTCACGTACGGTACGTGAAGGGGTTCACGTACGTCACGTGAAGGACTTCACGTACGTCACGTGAAGGACTTCACGTACGCCACGTGAAGGACTTCACGTACGGTACGTGAAGGGGTTCACGTACGTCACGTGAAGGACTTCACGTACGTCACGTGAAGGACTTCACGTACGCCACGTGAAGGACTTCACGTTCGGTACGTGAAGGGGTTCACGTACGTCACGTGAAGGACTTCACGTACGCCACGTGAAGGACTTCACGTACGGTACGTGAAGGGGTTCACGTACGTCACGTGAAGGACTTCACGTACGTCATGTGAAGGACTTCACGTACGCCACGTGAAGGACTTCACGTACGTCACGTGAAAGACTTCACGTACGTCACGTGAAGGACTTCACGTACGTCACGTGAAGGACTTCACGTACGCCACGTGAAGGACTTCACGTACGTCACGTGAAGGACTTCACGTACGTCACGTGAAAGACTTCACGTACGTCACGTGAAGGACTTCACGTACGTCACGTGAAGGACTTCACGTACGCCACGTGAAGGACTTCACGTACGTCACGTGAAGGACTTCACGTACGCCACGTGAAGGACTTCACGTACGGTACGTGAAGGGGTTCACGTACGTCACGTGAAGGACTTCACGTACGTCACGTGAAGGACTTCACGTACGCCACGTGAAGGACTTCACGTACGGTACGTGAAGGGGTTCACGTACGTCACGTGAAGGACTTCACGTACGCCACGTGAAGGACTTCACGTACGGTACGTGAAGGGGTTCACGTACGTCACGTGAAGGACTTCACGTGAGTCACGTGAAGGACTTCACGTACGCCACGTGAAGGACTTCACGTACGTCACGTGAAAGACTTCACGTACGTCACGTGAAGAACTTCACGTACGGTACGTGAAGGGGTTCACGTACGTCACGTGAAGGACTTCACGTACGTCACGTGAAGGACTTCACGTACGTCACGTGAAGGACTTCACGTACGGTACGTGAAGGGGTTCACGTACGTCACGTGAAGGACTTCACGTACGTCACGTGAAGGACTTCACGTACGTCACGTGAAGGACTTCACGTACGGTACGTGAAGGGGTTCACGTACGTCACGTGAAGGACTTCACGTACGTCACGTGAAGGACTTCACGTACGTCACGTGAAGGACTTCACGTACGCCACGTGAAGGACTTCACGTACGGTACGTGAAGGACTTCACGTACGTCACGTGAAGGACTTCACGTACGTCACGTGAAGGACTTCACGTACGTCACGTGAAGGACTTCACGTACGTCACGTGAAGGACTTCACGTACGTCACGTGAAGGACTTCACGTACGTCACGTGAAGGACTTCACGTACGTCACGTGAAGGACTTCACGTACGTCACGTGAAGGACTTCACGTACGTCACGTGAAGGACTTCACGTACGGTACGTGAAGGGGTTCACGTACGTCACGTGAAGGACTTCACGTACGTCACGTGAAGGACTTCACGTACGTCACGTGAAGGACTTCACGTACGCCACGTGAAGGACTTCACGTACGGTACGTGAAGGACTTCACGTACGTCACGTGAAGGACTTCACGTACGTCACGTGAAGGACTTCACGTACGTCACGTGAAGGACTTCACGTACGTCACGTGAAGGACTTCACGTACGTCACGTGAAGGACTTCACGTACGCCACGTGAAGGACTTCACGTACGTCACGTGAAGGACTTCACGTACGGTACGTGAAGGGGCTCACGTACGTCACGTGAAGGGGTTCACGTACGTCACGTGAAGGACTTCACGTACGTCACGTGAAAGACTTCACGTACGTCACGTGAAGGACTTCACGTACGTCACGTGAAGGACTTCACGTACGTCACGTGAAGGACTTCACGTACGTCACGTGAAGGACTTCACGTACGGTACGTGAAGGGGCTCACGTACGTCACGTGAAGGGGTTCACGTACGTCACGTGAAGGACTTCACGTACGTCACGTGAAAGACTTCACGTACGTCACGTGAAGGACTTCACGTACGTCACGTGAAGGACTTCACGTACGTCACGTGAAGGACTTCACGTACGTCACGTGAAGGACTTCACGTACGGTACGTGAAGGGGTTCACGTACGTCACGTGAAAGACTTCACGTACGTCACGTGAAGGACTTCACGTACGGTACGTGAAGGACTTCACGTACGTCACGTGAAGGACTTCACGTACGTCACGTGAAGGACTTCACGTACGCCACGTGAAGGACTTCACGTACGCCACGTGAAGGACTTCACGTACGGTACGTGAAGGGGCTCACGTACGTCACGTGAAGGGGTTCACGTACGTCACGTGAAGGGGCTCACGTACGTCACGTGAAGGACTTCACGTACGCCACGTGAAGGACTTCACGTACGGTACGTGAAGGGGTTCACGTACGTCACGTGAAGGACTTCACGTACGTCACGTGAAGGACTTCACGTACGGTACGTGAAGGGGTTCACGTACGTCACGTGAAAGACTTCACGTACGTCACGTGAAGGACTTCACGTACGTCACGTGAAGGACTTCACGTACGCCACGTGAAGGACTTCACGTACGGTACGTGAAGGGGTTCACGTACGTCACGTGAAAGACTTCACGTACGTCACGTGAAGGACTTCACGTACGTCACGTGAAGGACTTCACGTACGCCACGTGAAGGACTTCACGTACGGTACGTGAAGGGGTTCACGTACGTCACGTGAAGGACTTCACGTACGCCACGTGAAGGACTTCACGTACGTCACGTGAAGGACTTCACGTACGCCACGTGAAGGACTTCACGTACGGTACGTGAAGGGGTTCACGTACGTCACGTGAAGGACTTCACGTACGTCACGTGAAGGACTTCACGTACGCCACGTGAAAGACTTCACGTACGTCACGTGAAGGACTTCACGTACGCCACGTGAAGGACTTCACGTACGGTACGTGAAGGACTTCACGTACGTCACGTGAAGGACTTCACGTACGCCACGTGAAGGACTTCACGTACGTCACGTGAAGGACTTCACGTACGCCACGTGAAGGACTTCACGTACGGTACGTGAAGGGGTTCACGTACGTCACGTGAAGGACTTCACGTACGTCACGTGAAGGACTTCACGTACGCCACGTGAAGGACTTCACGTACGGTACGTGAAGGGGTTCACGTACGTCACGTGAAGGACTTCACGTACGCCACGTGAAGGACTTCACGTACGGTACGTGAAGGGGTTCACGTACGTCACGTGAAGGACTTCACGTACGTCACGTGAAGGACTTCACGTACGCCACGTGAAGGACTTCACGTACGTCACGTGAAAGACTTCACGTACGTCACGTGAAGGACTTCACGTACGTCACGTGAAGGACTTCACGTACGCCACGTGAAGGACTTCACGTACGGTACGTGAAGGGGTTCACGTACGTCACGTGAAGGACTTCACGTACGTCACGTGAAGGACTTCACGTACGCCACGTGAAGGACTTCACGTACGGTACGTGAAGGGGCTCACGTACGTCACGTGAAGGGGTTCACGTACGTCACGTGAAGGACTTCACGTACGTCACGTGAAAGACTTCACGTACGTCACGTGAAGGACTTCACGTACGTCACGTGAAGGACTTCACGTACGCCACGTGAAGGACTTCACGTACGGTACGTGAAGGACTTCACGTACGTCACGTGAAGGACTTCACGTACGTCACGTGAAGGACTTCACGTACGCCACGTGAAGGACTTCACGTACGGTACGTGAAGGGGCTCACGTACGTCACGTGAAGGGGTTCACGTACGTCACGTGAAGGACTTCACGTACGTCACGTGAAAGACTTCACGTACGTCACGTGAAGGACTTCACGTACGTCACGTGAAGGACTTCACGTACGGTACGTGAAGGACTTCACGTACGGTACGTGAAGGACTTCACGTACGTCACGTGAAGGACTTCACGTACGTCACGTGAAGGACTTCACGTACGTCACGTGAAGGGGCTCACGTACGTCACGTGAAGGACTTCACGTACGCCACGTGAAGGACTTCACGTACGGTACGTGAAGGGGTTCACGTACGTCACGTGAAGGACTTCACGTACGTCACGTGAAGGACTTCACGTACGCCACGTGAAGGACTTCACGTACGGTACGTGAAGGACTTCACGTACGCCACGTGAAGGACTTCACGTACGTCACGTGAAGGACTTCACGTACGCCACGTGAAGGACTTCACGTACGGTACGTGAAGGACTTCACGTACGCCACGTGAAGGACTTCACGTACGTCACGTGAAGGACTTCACGTACGCCACGTGAAGGACTTCACGTACGGTACGTGAAGGACTTCACGTACGTCACGTGAAGGACTTCACGTACGTCACGTGAAGGACTTCACGTACGCCACGTGAAGGACTTCACGTACGGTACGTGAAGGGGCTCACGTACGTCACGTGAAGGGGTTCACGTACGTCACGTGAAGGACTTCACGTACGTCACGTGAAAGACTTCACGTACGTCACGTGAAGGACTTCACGTACGTCACGTGAAGGACTTCACGTACGTCACGTGAAGGACTTCACGTACGGTACGTGAAGGACTTCACGTACGGTACGTGAAGGACTTCACGTACGTCACGTGAAGGACTTCACGTACGTCACGTGAAGGACTTCACGTACGTCACGTGAAGGGGCTCACGTACGTCACGTGAAGGACTTCACGTACGCCACGTGAAGGACTTCACGTACGGTACGTGAAGGGGTTCACGTACGTCACGTGAAGGACTTCACGTACGTCACGTGAAGGACTTCACGTACGGTACGTGAAGGACTTCACGTACGGTACGTGAAGGGGCTCACGTACGTCACGTGAAGGACTTCACGTACGCCACGTGAAGGACTTCACGTACGGTACGTGAAGGGGTTCACGTACGTCACGTGAAGGACTTCACGTACGCCACGTGAAGGACTTCACGTACGTCACGTGAAAGACTTCACGTACGTCACGTGAAGGACTTCACGTACGTCACGTGAAGGACTTCACGTACGCCACGTGAAGGACTTCACGTACGTCACGTGAAGGACTTCACGTACGCCACGTGAAGGACTTCACGTACGGTACGTGAAGGGGTTCACGTACGTCACGTGAAGGACTTCACGTACGTCACGTGAAGGACTTCACGTACGCCACGTGAAGGACTTCACGTACGGTACGTGAAGGGGTTCACGTACGTCACGTGAAGGACTTCACGTACGTCACGTGAAAGACTTCACGTACGTCACGTGAAGGACTTCACGTACGTCACGTGAAGGACTTCACGTACGGTACGTGAAGGACTTCACGTACGTCACGTGAAGGACTTCACGTACGTCACGTGAAGGGGTTCACGTACGTCACGTGAAGGACTTCACGTACGTCACGTGAAGGACTTCACGTACGTCACGTGAAGGACTTCACGTACGGTACGTGAAGGGGTTCACGTACGTCACGTGAAGGGGTTCACGTACGTCACGTGAAGGACTTCACGTACGTCACGTGAAGGGGTTCACGTACGTCACGTGAAGGGGTTCACGTACGTCACGTGAAGGGGTTCACGTACGTCACGTGAAGGACTTCACGTACGTCACGTGAAGGGGTTCACGTACGTCACGTGAAGGACTTCACGTACGTCACGTGAAGGGGTTCACGTACGTCACGTGAAGGACTTCACGTACGTCACGTGAAGGACTTCACGTACGTCACGTGAAGGGGTTCACGTACGTCACGTGAAGGGGTTCACGTACGTCACGTGAAGGACTTCACGTACGTCACGTGAAGGGGTTCACGTACGTCACGTGAAGGGGTTCACGTACGTCACGTGAAGGACTTCACGTACGTCACGTGAAGGGGTTCACGTACGTCACGTGAAGGACTTCACGTACGTCACGTGAAGGGGTTCACGTACGTCACGTGAAGGACTTCACGTACGTCACGTGAAGGACTTCACGTACGTCACGTGAAGGGGTTCACGTACGTCACGTGAAGGACTTCACGTACGTCACGTGAAGGGGTTCACGTACGTCACGTGAAGGACTTCACGTACGTCACGTGAAGGGGTTCACGTACGTCACGTGAAGGGGTTCACGTACGTCACGTGAAGGACTTCACGTACGTCACGTGAAGGGGTTCACGTACGTCACGTGAAGGGGTTCACGTACGTCACGTGAAGGACTTCACGTACGTCACGTGAAGGGGTTCACGTACGTCACGTGAAGGACTTCACGTACGTCACGTGAAGGACTTCACGTACGTCACGTGAAGGACTTCACGTACGTCACGTGAAGGACTTCACGTACGTCACGTGAAGGGGTTCACGTACGTCACGTGAAGGACTTCACGTACGTCACGTGAAGGGGTTCACGTACGTCACGTGAAGGACTTCACGTACGTCACGTGAAGGGGTTCACGTACGTCACGTGAAGGACTTCACGTACGTCACGTGAAGGACTTCACATACGTCACGTGAAGGGGTTCACGTACGGTACGTGAAGGACTTCACGTACGTCACGTGAAGGACTTCACGTACGTCACGTGAAGGACTTCACGTACGTCACGTGAAGGACTTCACGTACGTCACGTGAAGGACTTCACGTACGGTACGTGAAGGACTTCACGTACGTCACGTGAAGGGGTTCACGTACGTCACGTGAAGGACTTCACGTACGTCACGTGAAGGGGTTCACGTACGTCACGTGAAGGACTTCACGTACGTCACGTGAAGGACTTCACGTACGGTACGTGAAGGACTTCACGTACGTCACGTGAAGGACTTCACGTACGGTACGTGAAGGACTTCACGTACGTCACGTGAAGGACTTCACGTACGGTACGTGAAGGACTTCACGTACGTCACGTGAAGGACTTCACGTACGTCACGTGAAGGACTTCACGTACGGTACGTGAAGGACTTCACGTACGTCACGTGAAGGACTTCACGTACGTCACGTGAAGGACTTCACGTACGGTACGTGAAGGACTTCACGTACGTCACGTGAAGGACTTCACGTACGGTACGTGAAGGACTTCACGTACGTCACGTGAAGGACTTCACGTACGGTACGTGAAGGACTTCACGTACGTCACGTGAAGGACTTCACGTACGGTACGTGAAGGACTTCACGTACGTCACGTGAAGGACTTCACGTACGTCACGTGAAGGACTTCACGTACGGTACGTGAAGGACTTCACGTACGTCACGTGAAGGACTTCACGTACGTCACGTGAAGGACTTCACGTACGGTACGTGAAGGACTTCACGTACGTCACGTGAAGGACTTCACGTACGTCACGTGAAGGACTTCACGTACGTCACGTGAAGGACTTCACGTACGTCACGTGAAGGACTTCACGTACGTCACGTGAAGGACTTCACGTACGTCACGTGAAGGACTTCACGTACGTCACGTGAAGGGGTTCACGTACGTCACGTGAAGGACTTCACGTACGGTACGTGAAGGACTTCACGTACGTCACGTGAAGGACTTCACGTACGGTACGTGAAGGACTTCACGTACGTCACGTGAAGGACTTCACGTACGTCACGTGAAGGACTTCACGTACGGTACGTGAAGGACTTCACGTACGTCACGTGAAGGACTTCACGTACGTCACGTGAAGGACTTCACGTACGTCACGTGAAGGACTTCACGTACGTCACGTGAAGGACTTCACGTACGTCACGTGAAGGACTTCACGTACGTCACGTGAAGGACTTCACGTACGTCACGTGAAGGACTTCACGTACGTCACGTGAAGGACTTCACGTACGTCACGTGAAGGACTTCACGTACGTCACGTGAAGGACTTCACGTACGGTACGTGAAGGGGTTCACGTACGTCACGTGAAGGACTTCACGTACGGTACGTGAAGGACTTCACGTACGTCACGTGAAGGACTTCACGTACGTCACGTGAAGGACTTCACGTACGGTATGTCGTAACCGACCAAGCAGTTGTCGTTAATGGCCCAAGGATATCAAGAAGAGGTCAACTCGGGGGCGCCGCAATAGTGTAAAGCAAGAGGATCGAGGAAAGAGCATTGGAAGAGAAGAGCATTGGATATCAAGAGCATTGGATATCAAGAGCATTGGATATCAAGAGCATTGGATATCAAGAGTGATAAGAGAAGAGAGACCGCAAGGGAAAATCATATAAATACATTGTAATAACATTAGATCGAGATTCTTTTACTGATTCAACCTTTTCATTACGACAAAACCTTCATTCGATAAACCTTCATTCAATAAACCATTATACATTCTATTGGCCAAAGAGTGTTTACGGTACGTGAAGGGGTTCACGTACGTCACGTGAAGGACTTCACGTACGTCACGTGAAGGGGTTCACGTACGTCACGTGAAGGGGTTCACTTACGTCACGTGAAGGGGTTCACTTACGTCACGTGAAGGACTTCACGTACGGTAGGTGAAGAGGTTTACGTACGTCACGTGAAGGACTTCACGTACGTCACGTGAAGGGGTTCACGTACGTCACGTGAAGGGGTTCACTTACGTCACGTGAAGGGGTTCACGTACGGTAGGTGAAGAGGTTTACGTACGTCACGTGAAGGACTTCACGTACGTCACGTGAAGGACTTCACGTACGTCACGTGAAGGGGTTCACGTACGTCACGTGAAGGGGTTCACTTACGTCACGTGAAGGGGTTCACTTACGTCACGTGAAGGGGTTCACGTACGGTAGGTGAAGAGGTTTACGTACGTCACGTGAAGGACTTCACGTACGTCACGTGAAGGACTTCACGTACGTCACGTGAAGGGGTTCACGTACGTCACGTGAAGGGGTTCACGTACGGTACGTGAAGAGGTTCACGTACGTCACGTGCAGGACTTCACGTACGTCACGTGAAGGACTTCACGTACGTCACGTGAAGGACTTCACGTACGGTACGTGAAGGGGTTCACGTACGTCACGTGAAGGACTTCACGTACGTCACGTGAAGGACTTCACGTACGTCACGTGAAGGACTTCACGTACGTCACGTGAAGGACTTCACGTACGTCACGTGAAGGACTTCACGTACGTCACGTGAAGGACTTCACGTACGTCACGTGAAGGACTTCACGTACGTCACGTGAAGGACTTCACGTACGGTACGTGAAGGGGTTCACGTACGTCACGTGAAGGACTTCACGTACGGTACGTGAAGGACTTCACGTACGTCACGTGAAGGACTTCACGTACGTCACGTGAAGGACTTCACGTACGGTATGTCGTAACCGACCAAGCAGTTGTCGTTAATGGCCCAAGGATATCAAGAAGAGGTCAACTCGGGGGCGCCGCAATAGTGTAAAGCAAGAGGATCGAGGAAAGAGCATTGGAAGAGAAGAGCATTGGATATCAAGAGCATTGGATATCAAGAGCATTGGATATCAAGAGTGATAAGAGAAGAGAGACCGCAAGGGAAAATCATATAAATACATTGTAATAACATTAGATCGAGATTCTTTTACTGATTCAACCTTTTCATTACGACAAAACCTTCATTCGATAAACCTTCATTCAATAAACCATTATACATTCTATTGGCCAAAGAGTGTTTACGGTACGTGAAGGGGTTCACGTACGTCACGTGAAGGACTTCACGTACGTCACGTGAAGGACTTCACGTACGTCACGTGAAGGGGTTCACGTACGTCACGTGAAGGGGTTCACTTACGTCACGTGAAGGGGTTCACTTACGTCACGTGAAGGACTTCACGTACGGTAGGTGAAGAGGTTTACGTACGTCACGTGAAGGACTTCACGTACGTCACGTGAAGGGGTTCACGTACGTCACGTGAAGGGGTTCACTTACGTCACGTGAAGGGGTTCACGTACGGTAGGTGAAGAGGTTTACGTACGTCACGTGAAGGACTTCACGTACGTCACGTGAAGGGGTTCACGTACGTCACGTGAAGGGGTTCACTTACGTCACGTGAAGGGGTTCACTTACGTCACGTGAAGGGGTTCACGTACGGTAGGTGAAGAGGTTTACGTACGTCACGTGAAGGACTTCACGTACGTCACGTGAAGGACTTCACGTACGTCACGTGAAGGGGTTCACGTACGTCACGTGAAGGGGTTCACGTACGGTACGTGAAGAGGTTCACGTACGTCACGTGAAGGACTTCACGTACGTCACGTGAAGGACTTCACGTACGGTACGTGAAGGGGTTCACGTACGTCACGTGAAGGACTTCACGTACGTCACGTGAAGGACTTCACGTACGTCACGTGAAGGACTTCACGTACGTCACGTGAAGGACTTCACGTACGTCACGTGAAGGACTTCACGTACGTCACGTGAAGGACTTCACGTACGTCACGTGAAGGACTTCACGTACGGTACGTGAAGGACTTCACGTACGTCACGTGAAGGACTTCACGTACGGTACGTGAAGGACTTCACGTACGTCACGTATTTTCGTTTCACGGTTTTTCGTATTTCGTTTTACGGTTTTTTTTTTGCTATTCCGATTTCCGGCTTCCGTTTTCCGAGAATTAAAAATCTTTTTTCAATTTCCGCTTTCCGGAATTTTTATATTTTTTCCGGTAAAAAAAGTAAGAACTTTTGATAGTTTTGGACAGCCTTCTACTCAAAAAAAGTACGAAAAACACCGGAGAATTTCTAATTTTGTTAAAAAAGTTCAATTGTTTCTAAATCCAGGTGGAAATTCCGAAAAACTTCCGTTTTCCGTAGAAAAAATAATTTTCCGTCTTCCGACTTTCCTTTTTCGAAGTTGGAAAACTTTTTAAAGGCCTGGTAGTCAGCCTTGAACAAAGTCTGATCGAGATTTTAAACATTTTGCATTTTTCTTATTCTGAAGATTTGTTTTTTTGGTTTTTGAATCAAAAAACAAAAAATTTTTATTACTCTTTGCCTTCTTTCTATGATTTTCTATACTTTTCTTCGTCTTCCAATACATCCCTTGTTTCAAAAAAATGCTTTTTCCTAGACTCCTTCTCATTCTTTTTGTTTCGACTCCAACATCTGATTCCTCCACGTGGAGTATGT
The DNA here is from genome assembly GCA_963572265.1 of Caenorhabditis doughertyi. Classification (NCBI taxonomy): domain Eukaryota; kingdom Metazoa; phylum Nematoda; class Chromadorea; order Rhabditida; family Rhabditidae; genus Caenorhabditis; species Caenorhabditis doughertyi. The sequence goes on along the minus strand of OY751553.1, from coordinate 5,480,268 downwards.
TGATAGTATGGGGTGAAGTGGGACCTCCAAACACACCAGAAGAATTCTCAGGAAGCTGGGACGAGTGCAATCAAAAGTGCTTAGCGGAGGATAGTTGTGTGGTGAGCAAGGAAAGTTTTTCAGTTAAGAATTGGAGTTTCAGCTAACACGGCAAACGAATTCCGGGTGTCAAATATTCCGTTTTGGAAATTTTTCAACGGTGACAAAACCAAACTCATCTAGCGTCAGGATTGGTGTCAAGGTAACTTATATAATGATTGGGAATAATGACGTTCAAAAGTCGATTTTTGACGAGTAAAGAAATGGGTCACAAATGGTCTAAAGTGCCCAGAAACTTCATAAAACATCCCAAAAAGCAAAAATGAACCGTTTTGAAGCTTTGAAACTTCGAGAAAAACATGAATCCATCACAATTTCCAGGTGATCTTTAACTTATTGGGCGGCGAAAAAAGTGATTTTCTGGTGCTGTACGGAGAGTGGTAGGATCATGAAAAATTGGGCACGGGGGTTTATTTGTATTCTAAATCGAATAGCATTTACAGATTTTTGATAAAATCTCTGGTTTTGGCTGGACACTCAATTAGATAAGGGTCGTGATCTTATTGGGCATAGTGTATAACCTATAATAGTTCTAACAAGCCCTGAAAAATTTCTTGTTAATCAAATTCTCCTAATCCTCGACAGACTTTCAGTGATTTCAGAGAGCCCTCACATGCTCCCTAAAGTCTGCAAACCCTCCTTTGTTTGGAGAAGAACAAGTAACTGTAAGCCTTACCTTCTTCTCTTTCATCCATTATTATTATTATCAATTCAGGAAACTTTTTCCTCTGGAACTCTTGTTTATAACTATACTATAACTGTCGCATTTCCCTTTTGGCGGGTGGTGAGCCCATTAGGAAAGCGCCTCGCATGACGCAGTGCTCGGGAGCACTTTGGAAGACGAAGAAAAGTATAGAAAATCATAAAAGAAGAAGGCAAAGAGTAATAAAAATTTTTTGTTTTTTGATTCAAAAACCAAAAAAACAAATCTTCAGAATAAGAAAAATGCAAAATGTTTAAAATCTCGATCAAACTTTGTTCAAGGCTGACTACCAGGCCTTTAAAAAGTTTTCCAACTTCGAAAAAGGAAAGTCGGAAGACGGAAAATTATTTTTTCTACGGAAAACGGAAGTTTTTCGGAATTTCCACCTGGATTTAGAAACAATTGAACTTTTTTAACAAAATTAGAAATTCTCCGGTGTTTTTCGTACTTTTTTTGAGTACAAGGCTGTCCAAAACTATCAAAAGTTCTTACTTTTTTTACCGGAAAAAATATAAAAATTCCGGAAAGCGGAAATTGAAAAAAGATTTTCAATTCTCGGAAAACGGAAGCCGGAAATCGGAATAGCAAAAAAAAACCGTAAAACGAAATACGGAAAACGGAAAATGGAATTCCGTGAAGCTCTGGTTTATATAGCTTTATTTTTAAGTTCAGCAGGTTTTCAAAGAAAAAAATAAAGAAAACAAATCATCCTAACTACAAATTCAAAAAAAAGGAGTAGAGGATATAATTTTATTTTTCGTGCAGAAATCAAAGAGTTTGAATAGGAAGAGTTCTGCAAACCACTCCACGATGACAATAGACGCTGTTGTATGTTAAATCGCATCTGAATCGCAGAGTATGGGGGCTATTTATCCCTATAAACTTACGTCTGGAAATGGACAGTGGGACGGCCGTCGATCATCGAAAGAAAAACGCAGGGTCTTGATTGATCGGTTAGGTAATTACTATAACCAGATAAGCCATTGAGAGTTTCATCCGCCATTTGATAGCTTCCAGTCGCGTTTAGAACGCCGTCCAGCCAAAAGTTTAGAAAAGTCATCCCGTATGATAATGGGTGCTCGGTGCAGATTTTAGTTATGTGGTCTGAATTCCAAAAAAGTTAGGTTGAAGACAGACTGAAAACCTTACTTCCAATTAGAGCCTCTTCGTCTGAATTATACGGTCCTGTTACCCCTACACCACCGTCTTGCAAGCACAGAATCGATCCACTTTCTTTATTTTGGCAATTTGTGTTTGGGTCTGAGGGGTAATCTGGGTATGCACGAACCTTCAAATAATTTCAGATTTTCACATGAATACTTACTGAGAACTTACAGATATGCAAATTTTATGACCGCCTCTGTAGGCTGGAAATGAGTCATTTTGGCATTGAATGAAATAGGAGAAGTTGAAAGTGTAGACAGAGTCAGATTTCGATATTGTATATTGGTAGGCTAACGTTTCAGTTGAATAAGTTTCCTGGAAAATTTTGGGTAATGGAAAGAAGAAGAATCGATACCACAACAGTTTTACTGCCGAATAAAGGAGGATTTGTGTCGGTTAAGGAGCAGGTTAGGGTTCTCTGGAAGTAGGATAACTTTTTGGTTTTTTTCAAATCCTTTCATGTGGGAAATTGCTAGACGTAGTTATTGATATATTCATTACCGGTTAAAAAGTGAGCGGAATTCGAACTGCCCCCTTCCGCTTTCCGCCACTTTTCCCACTTCCTCTTTTCGCCCCCAGTTTTGCGTCGAATTTCAAAATATCTTTTCTACCAAACATGTGATTTTTTTCACGAAAAAAACGCAAATTAACTGCTCTTTGACATAATTTATAGCTAATTAGCAAAATTTCAGCTAAAATGGGTCATGGTCAGCTTTGAAATTCCGCCTTCCGCTTTCCCACATTTCCGGGTTTCCGTCTTCCGCTGAAAAGTTTCATTCCGCCTTTCGCTTTTTCGAAACCACTTTCCGCTTAACTCTGGTCCGGATAAATTCACAAAACTTGGGAAAATTCCATCAAAAGAAATCCAATAATTGAATCCAATAATGGCACCAGAATCATCTGGACTTGTTACAGTTAAAACACTCCCATATCGAAATATTTGACATCCAGTTTCAGTTTGCCTCGTTAGCTGAATCTCACTTATTCTCCTCAGAATCTTAATCCTTCTTACCACACAAGTTGTCTCATTCAAACATTTCAGATTACATTCCTTCCAAGTTCCAGAATATTCTTCCGGTGTGTTTGGTGTTCCCACTTCACCCCAAACTATTAGCATACTCCATGAAGGATCAGAATAAATTGTTGGCAACAAAACGGTGAAAAAGAATATGAAGGGGTCCAGAGACATTCTATTTTAGTTTGTTTGTGAAAAGTAGACAGAAGTGGCATGCTTGTAAAGGTTGTCATGGAGCACAGACAACCACGAAACGTTGTTCATGTCTATGATTGAAAAATGGGAGCACATTTTCGAAAAGAAGAATAAAAACTTCTTTATTTTTACTCGAAGCAAATGTCAACGATTCTGAATTGGGCGAGTTATGCAGACAGCTCCACGCATACACCAGCTGTCTTGTGTTGTTATTGTGCAACTAAAACGAGATAGTTTGGAATATTTCTCTTATAAACTTACAGCTGACCAAAGGTAGCTGGGACGCCATTGATCACCAAAAGAAAAATACAGGGAGCTGATTGATCCGTGTTCCAATTACTGTAACCAGTTATTCCATTGAGAGTACCATCAGTAGTTTGATAGCCCGTAGAGCCACTTCGAGTGCCATCAAGCCAAAAGTTGAGGTAAGTAAATGCGTATGATGCTGGGTGTTTGTTGCAGATTTGTGTCATGTGTTCTAAATTTGAAAAAAAAATGCGATCAAAATTGAGAAACGGTAGAACGTTCCAGAACCGTGTCTCTTATCAGAACTGTCTCTCCCCAGAACTGTCCCGTATAAGAACTTAAAATGTTATTTTCACGTGGGAGATTCGCTGTTCTCAAACGTGACAGTTCTGATACGGGACGGTGTTGATAAGAGACAGTTCTAGCACGGGAAAGTTCTGGAACGGCATATCGCCGAAAATCAGATTACTTCCAAGACAAAAAACTTACTTCCTATCCGACCCCCTTCATCGGAACTGAACGGACCTGTTATTCCAACACCTCCGTCTTGCAAACACAGACTCAACGCACTTTCTTTATTTTGGCATTGCTTTTCATTTGGGAATACACGAGCCTTCAGAAAAATCTAGATTTTGAGACATACTTTGGCCTAGAAACTTACTGATATACAAACTTTGTGACCGCCTCTGTAGGCTGGAAATGAGTCATTTTGGCATTGGATGAAATAGGAGAAGTTGAAAGTGTAGACAGAGTCAGATTTCGATAGTGTGTATTGGTAGGCTAACGTTTCGGTTGAATACGTTTCCTGGAAAATTTTGGGTAATGGAAAGAAGAAGAATCGATACCAGAACAGTTTTACTGTCGAATAAAGGAGGATTTGTGTCGGTTGAGGAGCAGGTTAGGGTTCTCTGAAAAACTCTTTTTGTTCGTAAATCGATTATTGGAAAATTTCAACTGGACCAGAAAATTTTTTAATATAACTAACCTTAAACCCAATAATGACACCAGATGCATCTGGAATTGTTACAAATGAAATCTTTCCATACCGAAATATTTGACATCCAGTTTCAGTTTGCTTTGTTAGCTGAATCTCATTTATTCTCCTCTGAATCTTAATCCTTCCGAATCTTTCTTACCACACAAGTTGTCTCATTCAAACATTTCTGATTACAATCCCTCCAAGTTCCAGAATATTCTTCCGGTGTGTTGGGCGTTCCCACTTCACCCCAGACTATAATCATACTCCATGAAGGATCAGAGGAGATAGCGGACAACATAACGGTGAAAAAGTATATGAAGGGGACCAGAGCCATCATATGTATGTTCGTTAGGCCTCCAAGTAGACTTGGGAATGACATGCTAGTAAATGTTGTTATGGAGTTTAGACAGCATCTAAACGAATGTGAATTTATGTTGTCAATGTTTGAATAATGGAAATAAATCTTGAATCTTGAAGATCCAAGATTTATTTCAAGCTTCAAGATTTTCGTTTTGTATTCATGACTCGTAGGCTTGGGAAATACATACTCGTGGATGTAGCCATAGGTTTATAAAGAGAAACAATACGTGTGCGCTCAAGCTTGGACAGGAAGCTATGTTTAAAAAAACAGGGGATTCATCGAGCCAAACTTCAAAAAATAGGATAAAAAGTAATTCACTAGGAAAGCATTCTTGAACGGGACACGATTCTTAGAACAAGGATTCTAAGAACATTCACATTTTTTCAGAAAAAAAGATTTTCATAGCGCGGTTCAGCTTTGTTTCGTATTAAAGTTCTGTTTACCAGGCAAATGTAGTGAAGATGAAGTCCAAGATGAGCTTCCTCCTCAAAATATTGTCATTTCTTCGCGTTTGAGATACAAAAGAATGTTGAAAAACTAAAATGTTACGAGAACTTTTTTTATTACTTCGTATGTATTTTCCCATGAAATTTGGCAATAAAAAGGTTTCCTCGGATAGAAGAAGCAACACACACGTTTTGTTTTGTCGTGGCTTGTCTAGAGCTATGTTTCTTCAGATAATTCTGTTTTACATGAATATTTCACCAATAATATCTGTATCAACTGTGAAATTGATGGCGATGTGGGGAGATGTTGAAACCCCAAACTCTGCGGATGAAATGTCTGGAATTAATTGGGATGACTGCTTGGGATTGTGTTATAATGATGAGAATTGCTTGGTAAGCTGATTAACTTTTCAGAAGCCACAATGCAATTAGTTGGTGAATCTAAAAGTAGATACTGATATTATACTTTTGATTATTATCATATTATCCTAACTATATAAAAGTGCCATTCTGGAAAAGCGCCTTTGATGGGGTCATAAAGTATTCAAATTTTTGTCGTTACAGCTCGTTAGCTACCTCTCTCCGATTTGCCAAATATTTCGATATGGAAACTTCAAAAGTCTTAAAATCTCCAATAGTTTCGCGACTTCAAACAAACTTGGCTTGAAGGTTTCTTACCGTAACTTTAACCCATTTTTAAAAATTACAATCTGTAGAGAACCTCATCCCCATGCCCTGCGAGCTTGTATAGCTCTGAAACTTCCAAAGAAACTTACTCATCGAGGACAATTGGCTATGAATACTTGGTTAATCAATCAGACGATGAATGGGTGTTCGATTTCAATTATTATATCCAATGTCAAAATGATTCGTTTGTTTCTATAAGGGGAGATAATCAAGTTTGCATTTCGGTGAGTTGGAAAAACTTGGTTGTATTTGACTTTTGGAGTTGTCCTAGGTCCTCGCGTATTGTTGTCAACTTCGAAAAAAGGCTTCTTGCGGCTTTAGAGTGAACCTCCGGCGTCTTTTGAGCGGTAGTTAAAAATTGTTAGTATCTTGGCGAACTGTAAGCGAGATTTGGCGAATTTTGACTCCACATAAGTGTCTGTCCGCAAAGGTCGTACAGCTTTTGAGCTGACTTTGAGCAGCATCTGACAAAATTCTAAACAAAGTCGCTCGAATCTCGCCTCGAAGTTGGTAGCAACACCCGAAAGTTTTTCCTGTTGCTCAGTTAATACGATTTCTTCAGCTGGCCGCACTAAATCTTTGTTGCTACGGTGCGAAACATCTTTAATTCTACTCATATCCGAATTTACGATGCCCGTTTTTACGATGTCAGCGCGATTCTTTTTTTTTCAGAAAAGTCAATTGCGATTGAAATGAATCGAAAACTGCCCGCCTGAATAGCGGAGGCTGCCAAATCGTTCTTTCGAAATGGTTACAACGTGTTTTCAGGTCCGTGTCTTTTCTACTCAACCTCCATGCCAGAATCAAGAGGCCGGATCACAACTTTCTTTGGAAAACAATGGTCTGGGCCTTACTGGTCCCTACTCAACATCCGAAGCAAACATAATCTATGGTTACTTTCTCGTTATTCAAATTCGTTCCAAATTGTAGTCTTCTCAGATTATATTGTTTCAAAGTACAACGAAGAGCTAAAAGGCTCATTTTCCAATATTGTGTACGACTTTTGGGTTGATGGAATCTTCAATCAAGATAGGTGTTTTATTTGGAGATTATCTTATCATTTGATTTCCAGATACCAAAACATTTACCACGAATGATAATACTACAAATGGAGGAAAGAACTACACGTGGGAAGGTCCGACTCCCTCTCGATCATGGCCATGTGTATACATGAACCAGATAAACAAGGGCATTGTGAAGGTTTTTAAGTGAGTTTGTCTCATTGTTGGAACAATGAAAAATTGAAAGATGCTTTCAGTTGTGATGCAACTAGTCGACCGACTACTTCACAGCAGACAGGATACTGTTTCCGTGGAGCGATTTGCAGAACCCAACCTCTTGTTCTTCATTAACTGTGAACCTTGATCTTGAAATGAAATTTTTTGTTGCGTATCTTTACTATTATTACTGTACCAGACAGTTTTCGGCGCTTCGCGCCTTAACCGCCTGGCTTCTCCCGAATTATTAAACATAACCACATTTGTAGACCCACTTTTTTACGCAAAAAAAGAGGCGCGGATCTTTCTCTTGCCTCCCGGGAAAACACAGGGACACGCGATTTTGGCTATGTGCATAGATAGCACAGAGCTTCTCAGAGCTCCAATCAGAAAGTGGAAAAAACGGGCATCTTCTCCGACACGGGCTCTATCTATCCATGCAAAATTCATAAGAATCGGTTCATTAAGGGCTGCGCTAGGATCAGCGACAAACAAACACACACAGAATCTGTCCAGTAATAATAGTAAAGATGTTTGTCGCCGATCCTACAGCCCTTCCTACTTAAAAAAAAATGAAACTTAGATAGGTCGATGGAGAATTTTTCCGAGATGATGCCCGTCTTTTTAGATTATCGATATCTTCAAAATTGGGGCCATTAGGTCCAGAATAGGTGTTTCAAGCTATTTCGAAAAATTCGATTGATAGAAGAAGCAAATAGGGGACCACGTTAAAGTCATAACAATCGTAAAATGTTTCACTTTTTTCATTTCTTAAAACTTTTTGTGATGTCAGATGGTTGGAGGCAGCGCCGAGGACCGTCTGGTTTTGATAACTTGATAGCCGGAACCTAACTATGACAATCTTAAATTCAATGACAGAAAAGATTTTTTGACCTTTTTTCCATTTTTTTTGTCAGTCAAACTCCAATTTTCCAAGTTAGTACTGTTTTGTATGGAACAATGAAGAATGGTCATAATCGTCTTATAACGAAAGGTCCCTTATAATAACAAAACTTGTGTTGTAACTATAATGACAATGCTTCATTCTTTAATTTTGTCGGGAAGTCACCTCTGTGACATAAATGAAAAAAAAACATCATAGATTACAATGGATAAAAGCTCAGAAAAAAAAATCAGAGAATCCTCAGACCATCCAAATTAGGAAATCGTTCCTGCCAGACACAAAATAATAGTGATGCGTTTACAAAATCGAGTTGGATTGTGGCGAGTAGACCATCTTGACGGAAAAAGTCGCGTCCATCCATACACTCTTCGGCTGCTATAGGACTGAACCTGCAAAAAACATTGTTTTATTTGAATTCCGCTCCATTTTCCGGTTCAGAAAAGTTTGAGCATGAATATCGTAAAAACTCTATTAGAAGGACACCTTCAATAGGATCACACATCTAATATAAGGTCACTCATGAGGCATGGTTGAAAAATAGAAGGAGAGCTGGTAATAGAAGCACACCTGTAAAAGAAGGACGCCGGCACAGATTACTTTAACTCCATTTTGAAATTTAGGTGAGAGACGCAGACATTCTTGCTTCTCTGGCTCTGACCCGGAATTTCAAAACGGAGCTGGTCAACTTCTAGGGGAGCTTAGTTTGAAAACCAAGGTTTCCTTCAATTAAAAACTTACGGATAAGCATGAGATCTTCTATTTTTATCATATTCCATCAACGTCAGTCCCAAACTTTCATAGTTGAGTCCTTCCGGAAAACGGGGTCTTCTCCATCGCAAACGCAAGTGTTCGAAACGTAAATCATCAGAATTAAACCATCGATTAATGAAAGTTTTAACATCATTCGCTGATAAATTACACTCAAAAAGTGTCATATAAGCTGGGGTTAAGCTCAGAAAAATTTGGCTGTCTACCCAATCACCATTAAGGATACTAAATGATTTTGGTTTAGACCAATTTTCAATATTGTTTTTAGGTGGCCCAATTAATGGTGGCGATAACCGGAGGCTATGAGTGACAGAAAAGCCTTCTACGATACTCCAAAGTTCTTCGTAACTGATTGCACCATCTCCATTGATAACTAATTCTTCGCAAATCTCATTTGGAATAATCGATGCGGCCCGGTGTGAACTTTCCAAGAAATCGGAAAAAATATAAATGCGTTTTATAAAACAATTGAATAAATCTTTCAGATAACTGATTATTGCTTTGATTTGCTTTTGGATATATACATAGCCTTCCGATTGAAGAAAGATATTGTTGAAAAATCTGAAATTTAAAAAATAATCTTGACCAGTTTTTCAGAACAATCTTGTTCAAGGCGCTTCAAAAAGCTATGATAATAATGGAGAGTCAAGCTCCGATCTGTAACTTCTGACCATGATGGGATAGAAATAGTGAGACAACAATTTTTTGAATTTTTCGTTGAGGCCTTTTATTCGAGCGTAATCATGACTAGTTTAGCTCAATTTTGTAATTTCGGCTAGAATTCAGAGAAACGAGAGCTCCTGCGTCTCTGCCCCGAATCTCAAAGTGGGCGGAGCCTAATCAAGTTTCTAAAACGCAAAAATCAAAAAAGTTGAAAATTTTTGAGAAAAATATGTCTCAAAAATTTATTGGCATTCATTAAAACGGACAGTAATCTAACCAAATTTGCCCTGACTGGCTTGAAACTTTGATTTTCGGATTCAACGTTTCAAGGCGGTTTATAAAAGTATAATCAAGGCTATGTTTTAGCATTTAGAAAGTTTCAAGACGCATGCGCCTTTAAATTCTTGTCAGGACCTTCGAAAATCCCTTGATTATTTATACTTTTCTGAATCGCGTTGAGACAATGAATTCATAATTTTCAGTTTAAGAGTCCTACATATGAAGAGAAATATTGTAACTCACGCAGTTCTTATCGTTATCCCATCAATTGTCGATGTGACTGGAGCATACAAGATTTTAGAAAACCAAATAGTCCAAACTCTATGATAAACTTTGCCAACTAAGATATCAATTGCGAATGCCCCTTCTGAGACACAAATAGCAACTGGAGTTATTTCCATTCTAAGTGATTTTATTAGGCGATGACACTTTTTTGAAACAAATGAGAAGTGAACTCTGGAAACTTTTAGCTTTTTTTTTCAGAAAAAAAAAACTTTTAAGAAACCTACTTTTCCGCCAAACTCAAATTTTTGATAACGGCTTCCACAGCAAATATGGGCAGTTTCAGCAGAGGAATCGAAGTCATTCTTGAAATAAAAAAAATTGAAAATTGCTCTGATTTGAATCGATGTCTGACAGTATAACGTAAGGAAAACACACAGAAAAAATCAATATTATGGGAAAAAATCAATATTATTGAACCGTAGACAAAATCGGTCAAGCTCAAAATTTACTTGTTCGAACTGTAATCCCGGGGTTTGTATAAATTTTTTGCCAGCCCTATTTGTGAGACTCCGTCGATTCCGGCCGTCCGAAACGTGCTTTCCAAATCAATATTATTGTCGTTGACCGTTTGGCCAACGTCACCCTCAGATGTACTTTCCTTCATGTGGCAGTCGCTCTCTTGTGTGTCCCACCTTTCCATTTTGCATTCTTGTCCCCCGTTCCCTTCAAGACCCATTCTTTCGTAATTGGAGTGCTGAGTCGCGACGCAGCTCAGAAACCGCGACGCGACACGCAACGCAGGCAGTTCTGAAATGACGATTCGCGGGCTCAGATAGTCACTCTCTAAACCGTCAATGACCGTTCACCCTCTCTACCTATGCCCCTGACAAATGTACCCTTTGTTCTCTTTGGTTTACATGCAATTTCACCTCTCTTCTGTCTTCTGACACTCACACCCAACGTCTTAGAGCCTTTTATTGATTCAATTTCCAATTCCAGATCCTTCCAAACGATAAAACAAACTAATCTGTCAACAATGATTCCACTCTTCCGTCTCGATCTCCTTGCAATCGAGGAAATACTTTCATATTTGGATCCGATGAATTTGTAAGTTTTTCTAGCGAGAAAAGTTTCGATTGTCAAAATGATTTCAGATTCAACCTATCCCTACTATCAAAACGTGCAACCATAATTGCTAAAGCAGCTCTCAAGAAAAGAAAAGCTAGTTGTTATAACCTGGATATTTGCATTCAAGATTGCCCTCAAGTCCACTTCACAGAGAAGTTCGTCATCAATAAAGATTTCGTGGCATCGGTAGAAAACACCATAGGGTATATTCATTTCAAAGAATCGAAGAAGCTCAACGAAGAGTTTTACAAGACTTCCTTCAAAGGCCTCAGTTTGACACTCACCTGCAATAATTTGAGAGTTGGATTCAAGAATATTATCAATCATTTACTAACTTTTTTTACTCCCGGGATTAAGTATTTCAAGTATGCGGGACGCCACGACATTTTGATAGATACAATCGAAAATTTTGAAAGCCAAATGATACAAGTCGGAAGCTTGGATCTACAAATGGGAAACGTCAATAGTGACCAACAAGTTTGTGCCGTACTCGACAAGCTGCCCATTTTCAAATTGGTCTCTATTGATAATCTTAATCCAAGCGAAGAGCTCATTCGGACCGATTTTAGACTTTATGAGCTTTCGAAATTGAGCTTCGGGTTAGGAAGTTGGGTGACCCTTCCGAGACTGCTCACAATGGACTGTGAAGTGTTGCACGTGCGTGAATCCCAGTTGACGACGTCGGAATATACATTTCTATTTAACTTTTGGATTCAAGGCGGAATGGGAAGGATGAAAATTTTAAATATGTATGTTGAACATTTGGACATGGAAGAAATTTTCAAAGGAGTTCCACATGAAAAAAATCTCCATCGGGATATTGAAAGCAGAATTCTTGGTCGTTGCCCCCAGGACAATTACACTATCCGAAGAGTCGATGGAGTAATGGCATGTGTATTTTCGACTGGATCTCACATTCCAGGAATTGAGAAACGCGGCTGCTGGTTCGAGATGCAAGTGTTGTATTCGTGATTTTTTCGTCAGTTTCTGTTTTGCTTTAATCTATCAAGATTTAAATTTTCCTGTAATTTGCTAATGTTTTATGAATAAATCAGAAATTTCATCATTTCTTTTTTTCCCCTACTGTTCATAACCAAGAATTCCAATATCTCAATGCTCATGTTGTAGTCCGTCCTACCTGACCGTGCAGAACGTGTGTCAGCGGTGAGCTATGCTCTTCAAATCAATAGTTTGTGGTCGTTGACCGGTTGACCAACCTCACTGGCAGACGAACGGTTCCTCGTTTAAAATCCTAAGTTTTCCACCGTCATCCCGTTCAAGCGCTTTTTCTTTTCGAAGCTAATGGACGATTGATGGATCAAAAACATAAGCTCAAAGTTGTCTTGTTTGAACTGAAATCCTCAAAATTTGTAAGCTTTTAGCCAGTTATCCCGTTCGTGTTCTTTTTCTACGCCCCTGACATATGTACTCGGTGGGCTCTCCTCGATTTTTCATGCGCTCTCTCGCTCTTTCCCAACATGTTTTTTCTACTTGTTCTAGCCGTGCTTATCCTTTATCACCAAGCACGTTATTCCGCAATTTGCATTTTTCTTCCAGAACTCTTCACTATTTTCAGTTTTTTTCAGAAATGATTCCCCTTCTTAGTATTGATCTGCTCGCAATAGAAGAAGTACTTTCACAATTGGACTTGATAGATTTGCAAGTTTCCACAAAAAAAAATTACTCAGAACAAGTCAAATTTACTTCAGATTCAACTTATCCTTACTCTCAAAGCGAGCCACAAAAGTTGTTCGATTCGCCATCAAGAGAACAAAAATTGAACATGAAGTGTCTATTGAAATTAAAAATACACCCCGCATCTACATCGGGTATTCTTGGACAATAAAATGCAAACCAAGAACCAGAAAGCTAGGGCTTGAGGAAAAGCTGAAATTCAGCGAAATCCAATTTGAGTGGGAAAAAATTGATTTTAAACGTCAATTGAATCTTTATTGGAATAACTTCAAAAATGGGTTTATAATGATGTTCAATCATATTTTATACTTGTTGTCTCCTACAATCAATTGCGTTAGTTTTGAAAAGAATCACGAAATTTGGTTGAGAGTTATGGAAATTTTGAAAAAGCAAAATATGACAACGATAACGGACGACATCCCATCACAACTCGATATGAAGGATGTTGAAGGTGATGAAGCAATTTGCTCCGTTTTGAACTATCTACCTCTACTCGACTCGGTCTCTATTAATAATATGAGGCCAAGCGAGGAATTCATTATGAAGGATTATAGAAGTTATGAATTCGTCGAACTTACAATTGACAAAGGAAGTTGGGTAACTCTCCAACGAATTTTAACAATGGATTGTGTAAAATTGGAAGTTATCCAAGCCAATTTGAGTGAGGAAGATCTTATTCACCTTCTCAATTATTGGATCGAAGAAGGGATGAGAGATTTGAAAACTTTGCGATTGGGTGTTGAAGACTACAATATTCAGAACGTTATGAACAAAGTGCCCCTTCATGGCCGAACTTTTCATCGTGATATCAGACATGAAGGGTAAGTATATTGTACTCTTAAAGAATTGGATAAGACTTTACTTGATGAGCCTGGTCATACGAGAGGTCTCTAAAGTTTTACGAGATGGGACGAGAGCCCTTCTCGGTGAATTTGGGTGGAGCCAAGGCAAAAAAGCTGCAAACAGAGCTAGCTCTAAACTGCAAAAAGCTTAAAAAAGTGTTTTCTTCAAAACCGCGTCAAGTACATGATAATAACTTGACGAAGAGAAATTATTTTTGTCAGACTTGAAGGGGGCGTGGTTTACTGTAAAGAGCCCGCATGTAAAACTTTGGAGACCGTACCATGATTTCTGAAAAACCGAATGCCATCGCCTGATCAATTCTTCCACTAAAACTCTCTTAATCATTTTTCAGTAGAGATATATATGAAATCCGAAGATTCGATGGTGTCGTTGCGACCGTGGTTGATTCTTTGGAAAGTCTAGGAGTCGAGAACTGGTTGCGTTTCTTGGATATGAAAGTGTCGATTTAAGCTATAACAATTTCATTCGAGCCATTCTGATTTATTAGGTTGGTAAGAAAGTTTCCGGTTTTTTGGGGCCGGACGAATTTTTTCTTTTTGTTTTCAAATTTTCGCCTTGAGCTGGTATTTGTCCAAAACGTTCATCTAGGTAACTGAAACAGTTCTGGTGAATTGGGGAACCAACTGATCATTTTTGTTCCCATAGAGCGTCAGGAACTGGAAAAACTTACCTTCAATACTTTGACATACGGAAACGGAGCGGACAATTCCCAGAATCAAATCAGTTTTATTATGTTATCGGGGGTTCATCACCTTCCTATCAAGCATGATTCCCTTATTGTGCCTAACTATTTTTGGTAGAAAAAACCACCATCAAAAATACTCTCACAAAAACAGCAAAAATGATAGGGATAGAATATAACTCTTCTCCGTTGTGATAAACCCGGACAGTGAGAAAACTTTCCCTCAATGAACCACTTCATACCACTGTAGCACGGAAAAATCCCAAGCTTCAACATTCACTGGCCGTTTAGATATGAACTCTTGAAATTCAACTACCAAAAAAAACGGAAACTTTCTTACCAACCTAATATTTTGATGAAAATCTTTTTTCCCAATTGTTTTCTTATCAATAAAGTGGTGCTCAAGTCATCTCTCACAAGTTATAATATCAAATATATTTTTCAATGATTTTATAAATTCCAGAATTTATTCAACATAATTTCTCCTTCGAACGAGGATCAATGAGTTAGGATAGGGTTTGTGCGGCAAATAGCTCCGCGGAAGCAAAATGACGAACTAGCATCTACTTTGTAGGTAAAATCGCATCTGAAATTCTTAGTTTTTTAACTGTTACTTGGATGGGTGATTGACAGGAAATTGCAAAAAAAGCCTACATCCCGTTAGTCGCTTTCCCATCGCTGTTGGTCGCTATACTTGCACAGTCGTAGCCCGCGGCATAGGATGGATTCCAGTCATATCCATTAACTCCATTTAAAGTATCATCTGTTGTCTTGAATGGCGCTTTGGAATTTGCACGTATACCGTCAATCCAGCATTTGTACGAGCCATAATTATAAGAAATATGTACAGATGAAAATATCGTTGTCATTTTTTCTGAGAAATGAAAGATTTTAAAAAGACTTGTTATAAGCTTGGCTGGATTGAAATGCGAGCTGGAAGTTTTTACGAACTAGAAAGTGGTATAAATCAGAGCTGGGAGGAAGTGAACATTTTTAAAACGAGAGTGAAAAAAATCGACGGAAGGCTAGAATTAGAAAGTCGGAATCCGAAAGCAAAAATTGATCTAATTTCTCGAGAATGAGCGAAAATCTGGAAAATTTATTCAATTTCGCTAATTTCAACCACTTTCAACAAAGTTCTGAGCCTCATTTTATCCGAATTCCCACGGAATTTTTGAATATTTTTTCTATTCCACACTTTCAAATTCCGCCAGAATGTTGGTACTAAAACGGAAGTAAGAAGTGAAGTTCCTTAGGCGGAAGCCGAAAGTCGGAACTCTGCACAGCTCTGGTCTGAGCGTATAATGGAGTTTCATTTCGAAATGTGTACCGATCAAAAGTTTAGACCAAAGAAGCTCAGGTTTAAACCATTTAATAGTAGGTTTCATAGCAAAAAAAAACGTTCAGCTCCCATTTAAGTTCAGCCATTTTAATGATCTTAATCCGATTCTAACTCACGTGACATTAATCTCCCTTCCGCTGAATCATATGGTCCGGTTAGACCGATTCCACCATTCTCGCCACACAATTGTATGCCCACTGTTCTAGTCTGGCACGGGGCTGATGTATCGGGGAAGTAACGGATCTGAAACTCGAAAGTTTGGTGCTTCAACTTTTCCTCACTCACAGAAATACAAACTTGATTTGTCCCTCTAATTGAAACATAAGAATCCGTGGGGCATTTGATGTAATGATTATATACAAAGTTCCATAGAACAGACTCAGTTGATACACTTTCTGTGATTGAGTATTGATAGGCAACAAGATCAGAGTAGAACGTTTCCTGGAATTATATTTAACTATTGGTTTTGATTGGAACAAAAATAAAACGATATGAACTAAAATACCGTTACAGAAGATTGCCCGAACATTGGTCCTGTAAAGTTAACTGGACATATGGGAGGTTCCGAGAGAGTTCTCTGAAAATTATTTATGCTTCAGATTTTCATCAGAAGATTATCACGAAATACCTTAATCGCAATTTCAGAACCACTGAAACTGTCAGATGCGGATATTGTAATGACGTTTCCATAATGATACATTTCACAACCAAAAAATGGCTTTCTGACGGCCTAAAAAAGGACACATAGCCAAAATCGAAAAATGGTATATGCGAATTTTCTCGTAATATAAATGACTTCCTTGATTCCATTTAATAGAGAAGCCTCATAATTTGGTACCCAAATCTACCGTAAAACCTAAAACAGATTGACACAAAGGCCATTTCTCTCTATTATAGGTTTAACGGTTATTTTCTAAAATTCATCGTTTTTCTGAGATACTGATGTCTCACGTCACCATTGTGCAATTCTTATCCGAAATGCACGAATGGCATACGGTTCGAATGTGAACTGAACCATGCATAAACTGGCCGATTCAAAACTGTTCAAGAATCGTGTCATTTTACAGATTAGAAAAGTCAGAAAAGTTGTCCCCGAAGAGCCAACCCTAGTTTGAAATGATTTGATTACCACACAAGGTACTGTCCCCAGGCACGCCGCAATACAATTTTCCCAGGTCCCCATGCTGAAGAATGATGTAGTATTGTACTCTTCAATTCGACCCCAAACCAGAATCATCCTCTGGTTGGGATTTACGACAGTGGGAGTTATGAAATTAATAGTTAGGATAGACTGGAGGAAATATAATAAGAATAACATTTTTGTAGAAATGAAGAGTAGAGGACCCCAAAGTTGCTTGTTGGGAATGTCAAAAAAGAGCAGACTTTTGAAATGCACATTCTCAAAATGAAGAATAAAATCGGTAATAAAATCTCGTATTTTCAAGCCCGTCGTCAAGGACTTTTCTCAGAAGCTTCTGTCTTTTTGACTTTTTTGAGAGACTAGCCAGTTCATCTTTTTCCATGTAAAGCATGATAAAATTTTAATAAATTACTTTTCATATTTAACATTGACTTTACAATTACCAGAAAGAAAACATAAGGGAAGAGGGCGGAGCTTTAAAAAAAAACACAATTATTAAGTGCACTTTTTTGGAAGAAAAGAAAGAGATAACTGGGAGCAGAAGAAATTGGAAATTTTTGAAGGAAAAGATGGAAAAAAGAAGAGATATTCACAAAAACAATTAGATTACCGGTATTTTGTTTAGAAAAAGAGAGAAATGTTTTTTGAAAATGAAAATAAAAAACCAGAAAAGCAAAACAATCAACTACAGTAACCCCAAGATGGTGGGATGGGGGCGCGCTTACTGTAGAGAATAGTTGGGAATCTGGAGAGGGGAATAAGTTGATAAGGGAAATAAGAGAAAAGGTAAAACAATAGAGGGAAGGTAGGGGAAATTATGATTTCGAAGAGGAGGAGCATCCTGGAGCATGTTGACCAGTGTATCTGAAAAAAGGATAAGTTACGGTAGGCGAGACTACTACTGTAACTGTAGGATGAGCTATAGTAACCATAGGATAGGCTACAGTAACCACAGGATAGGCTACAGTAACCCTAGATTAAGCTACAGTAACCTGATTCTCAGCTACCGCAACCCGATTTCCATCACCCTTACCTCTGTCCTTTCCTTCCTCTCAACGATGGGATTCTTGTCTGTCGATCTCCGGCATCAGAAGACGCCCTGGAGTCGGGTCTTGAAGGCGTTGTAGAGTCCATCAACGAATTCTTCGAATTGGACACACTTCCCACTCGACTCAGTCGTCCAGCAGACATATCCGATGGAGCACGTGGAATTCGAGATGGGCGGTCCCCTCCTGGGGTGGTTACTGTGTATCCGGCGGTTCCACCGAGTCCTCCACTCATCGGAACACTTCTATCAGTCTTTTCTCGAATCTTCATAATCGGGCCAGGAGTTCCAGAAGTTGGTAGGTCCTTGGCATGTCGATTCTTTGTAAATGCACGCATCGAGTCGAGAGCGTGAGTTGGGCGAGCTTCTGGGAACATGTTGATGTTGAGACGTCCTTTGGCACGACATGGATCGTGCTTGTGAAGGAATTCGTCGAGCGACTCCCAGCCACCACCAACACGTACCATAACGGTGGAGCGGAGGATACGAACCATTCGTTTGATGTGAGTGTCACCGAACTGAAAACAAAGATTGGGGTTGAGAGAGAATGAGTGACTTGTCAGAGAGTAAAATGTGTTGTAATACTGAGTACTTTGGTCAGCACTTCAGCTAGGATGATCTACAGTAGCCTAGTGATTTCGTGACAGTTTTATGCAAATTGCGGATTCTGTTGAAACTCCCCGATGTTTCAGAGGATCAGTACCAGAAGCTTCAAAACGGCTTCGAAAGAACGTTAGTAGGTAAAAAAAACCCGTTCGCCTAGCAAAACTATGAGAACCTGCATGAAACCTATCGTAATCCTAGTGATCTGGGTTATCTTGATTGATTTTCATCGTGACCTAGAAAGCTAGAGAAGCCTACAGTACTCTTCAGAAACTCTTAGGACAGCTACAGTAACCTGCTTAGTCCCTTCAGCTACAGTACCCCAAGAAACTTACTCTATAGTGATTCTCGGAAATTTTCTCAATCTGATACGGTTGACAACAACTACACGTCTTCTTCTGTCGTTCGATTTCATGGGTAATCTTCTCGGTGTCGGTCTGGGGTTTCGCATTTCTCTGAAAAAAAAAGGATTTTAAGACAAGAATCTTTCAGAACAGAAGCTTACATTAGAAGAGTCAAATCTGAGAGCATTTATAAACTCTTTCGAGTTGATGAGTCCGTCTCCCTTGTCAAAGAGGTCAGCGACTTTTTCCATCTCCATTTTCGACGTGGGGAATTCTGAAAAAAAGAGGGTTTTTGTGGGTGGTAAAACCGGGAATTCCATTCAGAAAACTCATGAAATTCAAACCAAGGGGATACTGATAAAATACTGATAACACTGATAATGATAAATATATATATATATATATATATATATAATAGAAGATAGGAGAAGAAGAAGAAGAGAAACTACACAACAAATCCAGAGCACATTTGCATACCGAAAAAAGAAGAAGAAGAAGAAAAAGATAGATAGATAAAGGGAGCATTCTCAACATCAACCATTCCATTCCCTTTGGGGGAATTTTGTGATGGAAAAATCACAAAAATCCCACGAAAACAAACCATAATTCTAGTTTGGAAACTTACTGGAATAGACGATCGTCGAATTGGGAACAACGTCTAAAATGAAGGCCGGTGGGGAGGGGTAAGAAGAGAAGTACCGTAACCCAAAAAAGGGGAGAAGCCAACCCATGTTTTTTTTCCACTTATGGTAGTTCTACCGTAACATGGGCTATATTAGCCGTCATAAAAAGCAGGAGAAGATACCGTAACCCGGGGTTGAAGTTATAGTAGGCTAGTAGAATCTCCAGGTTACCGTAATCTAGTTTATCCAAACCTGTGGTGAATCTACCGTGACCTAGGGTACGGTAGCGAGAAGTTGAGTACCAAAAGATACCGTAACCCGGGGATAAAGCTACCATAACCCATTTGTAATAAACTCACTGGATCCCATTATTCCCTCGATGAACACCTTTCTCGGCACATTTCCATTATGAAGTCTATCAATTCGACGGAACAAATCAGTGACTCGAGCCTTTGCATGATCATTCCACTCCACATATCGCTCCTTCCAATCTTCCCATTTCCAGCCTTCCAATCGTTTCATCTCCTCCAAAAGAGCCTTCTGAGTGTCCAATGATGACTGTAGACCCATCGCGTCGAGCCACAGCTTTTTCCATTCTGTTGAGAGCATCTCGGCTGCCGGGTTACGGACTCCTCCTTTTTTTGAGGCTTTGCACGCCGCGTCGACTTCTGGTTGTTGCTCGCGGAGCTCGAAATCGAGTTCGGCGAATTCACGGAGCAGTTGTTCCATTGTGTCGAGGTCCTGGAAAAAGGAAGGTTTAGGATGAGATACAGTAACCCCCAACGCATCCTAAGATGAGCTACGGAATGCAGAATCGAACTAAAGAATCATGCGCTTATATACAGTAATCCACAGTACTCTAGACAACTTCCTTACCTGTGCTGGCGGCTTCTCAATCATTCTATTCAGCTCCTCTCGCTTCTGAGCCGCAAATTTGGCCAACTTCTGAATTTGCTCATTGTGCTCTTTGGCCTTTTGCTCATCTTCCAACAGAGCGAACTCCTTCTCATCCACTTTTTCGGTGACTTCTTTCCAACGAGCTTCAACGACACGCATCCAATTTTTGAGAACTGGCTCAGCTGATGGTTGACACTTGGCAAGAATCTCATCTCCTTTCTCGAGGCATCCAAGATACCGTTCTTTGGCTTCATCCATTTCCTGCTTCACTTTCTCAACCTCATCAAGACCTGCACTCTTCAATTTCTGCTCTTCCACTGCTAACCAATCCAGAAGAGCGTGAGTCTTTGCGTCGAATTCTTCAGCGGCTTGCTCGGCTTCTTTGATACTGTCTCCTCTACTTCTAGCCGCTTCTTCCACCTTCTGCCACTTCTCCACAAGTCTTTCTTTTGCTTGGGCTATCGAATCCTTTTCATCAACTCCAGAAGCTAAAAGAGCATCTGCCTTCTTCACCACAGTCTTCACTCCATTCTCCTTGGTCTTTCTTTCAGCGGCACGTCGAGCTTCTTCATCAACCAACTGTCTAACTCCATCAATATCTCCGAATACTGGCTCATGTTCTGCTTGTTCATATCTATGAATCTCTTCGTCAACCCATGTCTCCAAATCATTCATAGACTCTTCGAAGACACCCCCTTCAAGGACAGCTTGCTCTGCTTCACGAAGACGATCTCGGAGCTTCTTGATCATCTCATTCCATTTCTTGCTCATCATCTCATTGGTCATCGCAATCTGTTTGTATTCCGAACGAGTTGCTCTTTCAGCCAATCCAATTCCACGCTTTCTAGTAGTGTCAAACAGAGTTTGTTTGGCAGTGGCCTCTCTCTGTGCTTCTTTGATCTCTTCCAGTTTTGCTTTGAGCTTATCCAACGAGCTGGTGGTACTTGGCTCCGGAGCGATTCTTTCGAGGACATCTCCAATGAAATGCTCCAAATCGTGAAGGCCGTCTTGCCACGCGGCAACTTCATCTCTAGTGGTGGCAAGTTGCTTGGCCCGTTCTGCACTTCTTCCGGAAATCTTTTCAACACGATGTTTAAGAGAGACAAGACGATTTTTGATGGGAATTGCGTCCTTCTTTTCACAATAGTATTGCATTCGGACTCCCGATGCTTGATGTTGTGTCATTGCTGTCTTTCTTCCAGCCACTTGATCCATCCATGATTCATGCTCGGTGAGTTGCTTCTCGATGACGTCAGGAAGGCGGGAGATCGGCGGCAAGTCCGTGAGCTTTCTTTCGGCATCTGGAAAATAAAGTTTAACATTTTAAAAGTCAGAATAACTCTATCCCTACTTATCCCAACTTACCAACTATCCAAGACTCCATATCATTCAGGGCATTCTCTAGAGCCACCGCTTGCTCATAGGCCAATTGCAACTTCTTCTCACGATCTACAAGGAGCTCCTTGACTTTACTCCACTTGCTCTTCATGGCTCCATGAGTCTTAGCCAGCCATGTGTCCTCTTGTTTCTCCTCTTCTTTCAGATACTTTTCGGTCGATGCCAAATGAGCTTCAAATGGTACTGAATTGTGCTCCACATCTTCTTTGAGC
The DNA here is from genome assembly GCA_963572265.1 of Caenorhabditis doughertyi. Lineage (NCBI taxonomy): Eukaryota > Metazoa > Nematoda > Chromadorea > Rhabditida > Rhabditidae > Caenorhabditis > Caenorhabditis doughertyi. The sequence continues at coordinate 5,458,343 of OY751553.1, read as the reverse complement.
ATTTTGAACTCATCCAATTGGAATTCGGCAGTTTCTGGAAGTCCTCCAGTGGGTTTGGTTGATTGAAGAGCCGACTCGGTTTCTTCCAACCATCTCTGCCATTTCTCAACTTCTCCACCAACGTTTTCAGCTTCTTTCTTTGAGACTTCCATTTCGATAGCGAGAGATTTCAGCAGCTTCTGAATCTCCTCCCATTTTTGATTCATTTCTCCAAGTTTTCCAGATGTTTCAGCGTCCAGAGCTCCAGAAGTTCGAATGTATTGTTGAGCGGCATTGTTGACAGTGTCCACGCTATGCTGATGAGCATGCACATCATTACTGAGCACAACTAATTTGCATTGAGCAATTTCAATGTCTCTCAAGTTGACAGCAGTCTTTGGCGGAGCAATTTCCTTAAGTGTGGCCTTTGTCTTATCCATCCAAGCGGTAAGCTGAGCAATCGCATCCGAGAGTTTTCCCATTTGCAGCATTGAGCTTTCCAGCTTGTGTTCTCTTTCAGCAAGTGCAGCATTCAACCGAGTCCATCTTCCATTCAATTCTGCTACTGGTTGTCTTACTGTAGCAGCCAAATGGGGCGGGGCATCAGCAGCGAGTTGAAGAGCTGTGGCAACGACTTGCTCTTTGGCAACTCCTCTCTCGTCGACCTCATCTTTGAATCTGTAAAAATATGGGTTATGAAGGGAGTGATTTCTTAAATACAGTACCTGTGAAGCTCATCCAACAACTGTCCAATTTCATTCATTTGTTTCGCCTGCTCAACTGGAGCCATTCTCAAAAGACGTTGCTCAGCAGTATCCAACCATTTCATGAGTGCTTGTAGATCTCCATGGAAAGCCATAGCTTCCTCCATAGCGGCAATCAAGTCTCTCTTCTTTTCAGCAAATAGTCCAGTGATCGTGGAGAATCCACCTCGAACATTGGAAATTTGACTTTCGATAACTGCCTTCTCATCGTCTGGCACATATCCAGCAAGTTGTTGTCCGGCAATTGAAAGAGCCTCGATACGTGGGCGAGTTCTTTCCATTTCATTCGCGACCTGAGCCATAATCTCCTGTTGATCTGCTAGCTGCTCTGGATGTCCTGTTGCTGGCTCAACCAACTCCAATCGATTTCTCAAATCATCCACAGCCTTTTGACACGAATCCAACTCATTCCAGAAGTGTTTGGCTTTCTCCAACACGTCTTCAAGCACAACTCCACGATCCACAGCTTCTCGTTCAATCTCCTTCCACAACTTGTCCAAACGATTGAGCTTGTTCTCAACATCTCCTGCGGCAGCATCTCCTTCTGGAGCAGTGGCGAGAAGCTCATTGGCAGTCTGTTTGAGGGCATCATAGGCATTCTGTTTGTCACGAAGACTCTCCACTATAGATCTATTCTCGGCGAGACGGGATTCAAGAACACTTGGATCCGCAGAGATTCCCTCGTTCTCCTTCAATCTATCAGCAGCTCCTTGTAGGTTCGCCACCAATGTCTCCAAACGTTCTCCAAATCCAATAGTTGCTCCCATCATATTATCAATGGCATGTCCACGGGCTCTAACTCCTTCTCTAACGTCTTCATATCCTTGAACAAGTTCTCCGGCAACCGACTCCAAAAGTGGTGCCTGATCTTCTGCTAGAATCTCTTGAAGTGCGGAGACATCTGACTTGAATCCTTCAATTATAGGACGATAAGCGGCAACCATTCTGGCGAGCTCTTCATTGTGATCGTGCATTTGACGAAGTTCCGCAGCTGGGGTTGCAGTGGTAACTGAAGCAGATCCTTGAAGTTCTGCATCCATTTGGTCCAGCCATTTGTTGAGCTCATCGAATTGAGCAGTTAGTTGTTCCATCAAAGCCAGAGCTCTTTCCAACGTCTCAGTTCGATCAGCACAGAGAGCCATCACTTCCTCAACCAACTCTTTTCCTTCATCTACAGTATCCGAAATCTTGTCTGTTGCTTCATTTCCATCCATTCCCAATTGGCGGGCCACTTTCTTTGCTTCTCCAGCAACATTTCTGAATTGAACTTTATTGGCGTTCGCCTCCTCATTAGTGATTCTCTGATGCTTCAACTGTGACTTGAGACACTCCAAATCCAAAGATGGTAGAGCTCCATCCACTATTCTTTCACGAGCGGCACTGAACCATTCGATGAGATACTGTAGATCATCCAAAACAGCTCTGGACTGTTTGGAAGCCATTTCGATACGTTCTGCTCGTCGAGCAACTCTGTCCGACACTGAATTGACAAGCTTGTTCATAGCAACAGTGTTGGCCAACAACTCATCAGCCTTATCAGCCGAGCACAGAGCTTGAAGTTGTGTGGATAGTACGGTGAGCTCATCGACTCCTGGACGAATCTTCTGTGATATATCGTCTTCAAGAAGGAAAATCAGTTCGGCTTGTGTCTCCGGATCTTCTTCGTCAATCGTTTGAAGATCTCTATCCATATCTTCGAGGACTTGCATCACATTATCAAATCCATCGTGGAATCCTTCAGACAATGGGATAGCCTTGGCAAGAAGAGCGATTTTCTCATCAGCCGACGTCATCAGGTCAGCATAACGGAATTTCAAGTCATCGAGTCTCTTCTGAGCAACCAATGCTTCTTCTGGTTCTCCTTGAATAGCCAACTGCTTTCCGACTTCGAAAATTTGGGCCATAAGATCATCACGATCAGCTATAGAAATAGCGATTTCAGCAAGGATATTGGTCTGCTCTACAAGATCATCTGGTTCAATTGGAAGCTCATCCAAATCTGTCAACTTGATCTCGGTCTCTCCAACGAATTTGGTCATATCCTCTTCGTCATGTGTGAAATCTTGGATTTGTTGAAGTAAAGATTCTAGAGCGGGTCTCATTTTGGTAATTCCAGAATCCAGAGCTCTGGCTCTTGTCTCTAAGAGCTGTACTTGTCCATTAATCATATTCGCATCTTCTACACTAACTAGAGAAGCTAGGTGTGGGGAAATCTCAAGAACATCGTTCAAATCATCTGACTTATGCTCGAGTTCGTCTTGCAGGGCTTCCTGCTCTCCAAGCATCTCTTCGGCTTTTTCTACTGTAATTGGAATTTTGGCAAGAGACTGAAGTCGTTTCTCGGCGGATGTGAGCCATTGGTCAAGTGGGATGGTGACTTCTTGAAGACGTTCTGCTAAATCAACAGCGTCCAAGAGTTTTCGTTGACGATCCACAGCGGAGTTCAGAAGCTCTTTATAACGATCAGCAATCTGTTGATTCTTATTGAGAAGAGCATTCTTATCTTCTGAATCTGTTTCTCCTCCCACAATCTTCTCAATCATCGCTTTGAATCCATCAACACTTGGCTTCTTATCCTCCACATGCTTCATAAGAACTTCATACGCATGAAGTTGAGCCTTGGCAACCTTCGCGTCTGCAGATGGTTTCTTCTGATTCTCCATCATCTCTTCAGTCTCCTCAAGCCAGTTGAGAAGAGCACGATGAGCATCTTCAACTTTTCCTTGTTGCTGTACAGCTGCGTCCACAGTCATCTCCTTATCCGACACTTTGCCAACAACATCAGAGTAGGCGTCACCTACACGTTTCAGAAGAGAATCAAGCTCTTTCGTGTCGGCTTCTGGTCCAGCGGTTTTTATCATTAGCTTACAGTCTGAGTTGAATGCATCCATCTTCTCACCAACTGGCTTCAAGGATTCTTTGAGTTGACGCACTTTTTCAGCAACTTGTTTCGGATCTTGAAGTTGTGATGTGTTCTGAAGTGCTTCATCAGATGAGATAGCAACAAGCGCTCCGACAATTTGGTCAGCGTCGGCGTGAAGTTTATCAATGTCATCTTCGGTTTCGGCGAGCTTCTTTTCGCGTTGAGCAAGACGTTTTCCAGCACGGGCGGCAAGCTGAAATAGAGGGATTTTATAGTGGAATGGAGTGACAACTTCAGGCTGTCTTGACCGATTTTCAGAGTTCAAAAGCGAAAGTAGCGCCACGATGTTGAATGTTCTTTAATTTTGCACTGACAAGACAACGTTTTCAAATCCTAGGATCATCTAGAAATACCTCATAATAGAAAATAGGCAACAGAACCACAGGTACAGTAGTCAGCGCCTCGTCAAGCCGGGTAAAAGGAATATCAGGAATCATAAAAGCAGCATCTCTAGGAGAAAAGGCTAACAACTTTTCCTACTCTACTCTTTGAAACGCGCGCGGGAATCCCCTTTACTTCCATCCCGCCTCCTTTCCTTGTCTTAACAGCTGTGTTCTCTGTGTTCACTGTCTGCGTCTCTAGCTAACACTTTGATATTTCGGGTGTTTTATTCTTCGGGATATCAACTTGTTTTGATGGATCAACAGGGGAGGATTAAGATACAACAATTACATCTAGAGAATGAAGTTACAACTGATTTTGTGAAGATGATTATCATAAAAAAGTTATCACTTCTTTCGAGGGTGGATTACTGTAGTTTTTCCTACTTTTTTTCCAGTTTTCACTATCAATTTCTTCTTTAATTCGGCCAATAAATCAAATGTTAATTGCCTTTCTCTTTTTTTCGTCTTATCATTAAACCATTTTTTCTTCCAATTCTCAAGTACGCCAACATGACAAATAGAAATCGGTTTTTTGCAAACAGATAGGCTAAAGAACTTATCAGCGGGGTTTTTAACAAGTAATTTGATAGCGACTCGTGTTTCTTCGAAAGAAGTTTTTGAAAAAAGGGGGTACCTGGAGCCATGTGGCTCTCTAGAAATTCCAAAAATTCACCTTATTCAACTCATCAACAGCTGCTCTGTTGGTCTCAAAAGCCGGCTGAGTGACTATTCCGACGTCCAGCGCCGCTTCCCATTCGGCTCCCAATTCGATCAATTTCGTTTGTGCTGAATCCAGTTCTCCTTGCAAATTCGAAATCTCCTCTTTCTGCTTTTTGAGCTCGTCTCTACTCCGACCAATTGGATCCAGATCAGCAATCTCTGCCACGAGTGAATTGATTTTTCCAGCGGCTTTTTGCGATTCTGATTGAACACGATCCGCTGCTTCTTTTTTCTCTTCAAGAAGAGCATTTTGGCCTTGTAGAATTCCAATCAACTCATCAATTCCTTTTTGAAGATCCGACAGCTTTTGGTCCACATTTTGAGATTCTTCTGGAGTTCCATCAGACTTAATTTCATCAGCGACAGTCTTGAGTTCACGAGATTTTAGGGACCAGAAGTCTTCAATTTCATTCAATTCTGAAACTTTTCATAGGATTGAAAAAGGTTCCTTAAGCTAGAAACTCACTTGACTGAACTCGTTCTCCGTTCATCTGATCCTTTTCGATAGCCTCCTCAATCTTGGTCTTCTGATTCTCACTGAATTGCTTCACCTCATCAACCAAACGATCGAATTTCGCCGAGAAATCGTGTTTTCGTTGAGCCAACGCGGCGGCTGTTCTCGCCTTCTTAGCCATTCCTTTGACGTCATCAGCCAGCTTATCCGCACGTCTTCTAAGCCGATTTGCATCTGGACCCGGAGCGGACGTCTCGATTCGATTCATAACAGCGTTGAGAGCATCTACATCAGCTAAACGACGAGCCATCGTCATTTCAACAAGTTTCAGACCATCGACTGCTTCTGGATCTTGCAAAAGCTCATCTAACTCGGCTTGATCTCCTTGGAGACGTTGCTCGAGAGCTTGTTCAGAATCCAAGAACTGTTTCACCAGCTCTCCGGCCTTTGTTATCAAATCCTTACGATCTCTGGATGCTCCGAGAGCTTTTGGCCATTTTGAATTCAACATCTCCACCTTCTTTTTCAACTCCGCATCTGGCTTCTTCTTGAGCTCTTCTGCAACTTTGGCTCTGAGCAATGAGACATCTCCTTCATTATCAATAAGCTTTTGGAATAGTTCTTCAGCTCTTTTAAGTTCATCTGAGAGCTTTTGAGAGTCAGCAGCGATTGGAGCAGCTTGTTCAAGCTCATTTTCAGCAGAGCTTACTACTCCTAGAAGCTCGTCAAGCTTCTTTTCGAGTTCAACGCCTTCACTTTGAGCATTCAACGCCGCCTTTTTGACATTCTCAATCTTCCTTTCCAACTCATCAGCCTTCTTCTGAGTCGACTCCAACTGCTCTTGAATTTCAGCACGATTCGTTGCATCCACTTCCAGATCTTCTGTGGCTTCAAGGATCGATTTCAGCTTTTCCAGAGCCTTGTCAACTCCACCGAAACGAGATTTGAGGGAGTCAAGAGTGGCTAGCTGGTCGCCAATGTCATTTGGAGACATTCGTGACGCCTTCTCCACGTTGGATTCAAGTTCGCCGAGCTCCTTTCTGCAAATAATTTAAGGGTTACTGTATCCCAAGAGTATTTTACAAACCTCAACTCCTTCTGAATATCTCTCAACTCTTGTCCCAATTTGGCAGCTTCCTCTACTCTTCCAGCTTTCTCATCTAGACCAGACTCAAGTGAATGCCATTTTCTATTGAGAGCATCCATTTTCTTCATCAACTCCTCCACATTATCCTTGTCAGCTCCCGAAATCAGCTCATTGGCCATCGAATTGACATTTTCCAATGCAGACTTTTCAGATTCCGTCTCCGCTTTCATCAGTTGAATTTGTCCATTTTGTGACTTGGCAACTGCTTGATCTGTGCTTGGTGCTCCAATTGCTTCAACCATCTTTTTCTTTGCACCTATCCACTTTTCAATCTGGGCACATTCATCAAGGACTTTCTCAGCGTTTCTAGCACGATCTCTGGCTTCATCAAACTTGTCGGCTAGAGAATCCCATTGATCCGCCAAGTTCTTCTCACGCTGATTCATATCTTGAGCTTCTTTCTCAATAGATGCTTCTCGAGCCAATTCTCTCGCAGACAATCTTGTCTCTTCTACTCTTCTCTGCTCTCCTCTTCCAGTCTTATCCATTCTTTCAAGATCCAACAATTGAGATTTGACGCCTTCTTTCGTGGTTGGCACTGGATAACTCGCCAATTGCTCTTTTCTCTTCTCCATATACTCCAGAACAGCTCCCTCTGAATCGGCAAAAGCAGTTGCCTTCGAGTCGAGCTTGTTGATCTTGTCACCTCTGGATTTAAGTTCGGAGGCCTGTCTTTGAAGTTTCTGGGTAAGATCAGCGAGTTGTCTTTGAGCACTGGCAGCCTTTCCTGGCTCATCTGAAGCTCCGATTTTGTTGACAAGAGCCTCCAAGTCATCCAATAATGTGTGTCCTTCTGCCTGCTTATCCGCCAACTCTTGATTTTGCTTACGTTGCTCCGCGAGCTTCTCCTTATCAATGGATACTTTTTCAAGAGATTTCAGATCATCATCAAGTGCTCCAATGAATCCAACAAGTCGGTTCTTTGTCTGATCGAAATCGGCATCAAGAGACTCCAGCTCTGCCTGTTTTCCTTTCTTTGCTTCCAACTCCTGACCACACGAATCCACACGTTTTCTGAGATCACGAGTCTTCTGAAGCACTGGCTCAGTTCCAGTCACATTTGGAATATCGCAGAGATTCTTAGTAACCTTTTCCAGATTATCAGCTTGATTTTGAAGATTCTCAACTTCTGCCTGAGCTTCTGGAAGTCTTGAGTTGCGAATCTTTGGTCCAGCAGCATCCACAGATCTTCCGAGCTTCTCTCCTTCCGAATTGACAGTTTGAAGGCCGTTGATAGCATCGAATATATTGTCACGATGTCCTTTCAAATCAGAATTGCTCCGTTTCAGCTTCTTCTTACACTCCTGAAGTTCTGCGAGTGATTCTGAATCTCCGACGTCCTTGGCCTTCTTCTCAAGTTCTTCAATCAAAGCCAAACGGTTCTCGATCTCTCCATGAAGCACTTGTTCATCCCTTCTAGCTTCATGAAGTGCAATCTCTGTCAGAGGAAGTTCCACAGGTTGACGTGTCTGTTCTGACGTCTTCTGACTCCACGCCTTCAAATTTGCCACTGCTTGCTTCACACCCTCCGCTTCTGCTTTTCGTGAAGCCGCCTCCATCATATTCTGCTGGAGTCTATCGAGAACTTCCTGGTGACGTCCTCTTCTGGAGTTGGCGAGCTCTTCGTGTCTTGCTCTGACATCCTCTGCGACATTTGTTCCTTCAAGAGCTCCCAAAAGACGTCTTGAAGCAGCATCAGCCTCGTCAAGTTGAGATGATCCTCCGGCAGCCATTCTATTCAATTCTTCTATTCTCTGAATTCTAGCTTCATCTGGTATTCTGGAATCCCTTTCAACGTCTTCAACATCTCTCTGAAGCGACTGTAGCCATTCATCTGCTTTCCGAGCTTGTTGAGAATGCTCATCATTCATTGCATGAACACGATTTTGGAATTGAATCAGATCCTGACATTGACGGAGAAGTTGCGAGTAGTCATCTTCAACGCGTCTTCTGGTCTCATGAACCTCATCAACTGATATTCCACTTGGCACGTCTTGTGATCCTGACGCCCGGACATCATCATACATTGCAGCGATTTCCTGCTCAATTTTCAGTACAGAAGCACCGATGGTTTTGAGGCGAGACTCCTCTCGAATTACTTCTTCCATGAGGGATTTCGCTTCAAAACGAGCCTCGTCAATTCTCATTGGATCTCCTGATTTGTGACGAATGTCACCTGCAAAGCGAGTTCTATCGGTCATCCATGATTGCATTGAAGATGTGAGCGAGGAGAACTCGATGAGCAAGGCGGATAGGATGTTGAGTCTGGAATAAAAGATGTTTAGGTGGGGAGAGGAGGCTATTAGACTCCATGATTGGTTCAAAATGGTGATTTTTACGAGAATCGGCCAGAATAAAAGTCCCAACTTTTTTCTAAAGGGATATGAGCAAAAACGGACTTCAAATTCGTATCTTGCACCATTTCAGTTTAATAAGGGGCTATAGTATGTTCCAGTTCTGCTTATTTCCTAAAGGCTGTAGTACAAAGATTACAACTTTCTAGCAACTTACAGAACCTTTCTCCTAAAAAACAAAATTTTCTGAAAAAAAAACTAGTAGTCTATATCAAATATCAAAACAACCAGTAGTATATGATAATAAAACACTAGATTTCCCCTTTCAACAGACAACATACAAACATACACCTATCTATTTAATATATAATGTACCATTATATTATCTATGCACGGCAATCTTTATGTCTATCTATCTCTTCCTCTTACTCATATCTATCCTCTACACATGTCAAAAAGGGAACACTTTCTCTCCGAAAAAGAAGAGGAAAAAGTTCAAAATACTTGCAAAAAGGCAAAAAGGTGAAAGACAAAAGTGTGAAGTGTAGAAGAAATATGAAAAGAGAAAGGGAGAGGGAGAGATGGGAAATATAAAAATTTGCATTTTATTTTGCATATCACGAGAGGGGAGACGGTTTCTGTTTGAGAAGGAGCGGGGTGACCAGTAAACCATGAGAACCTTACGGTGACCGTAGCCCGCTTTTTTTATCGTTTTTAGATCCACTTTCAAAATTTTCTGCTTTTTACCTTGTATGAATTCCTTCTACTGTTCTCAACACGGTGTCATATTCATCAGCCAATTGTCTTCTCATCTCTCGAAGTGCTGCGTATTGTTCTGGAGTCAATGAGTCGCCTTCGTCACGGCAGAGCTCATCAATCGCGTCAAGACGTTCCTTGATTCGATCACGCCACGTGTCCAACGATTCTTTGACTTTCTGAAATACATTTGGCGGTAATGTTAAGGTACTAACAGCCTAGGAATCGTTATAATACAATGATTCTCTTTTCTGAAAAATTTTCAATGGTTTTTTGTAGAAATCACAGTAATAAAAGTATCTTTAGACCTAAATCTTCTATGCTAGAAGCCTAAAGTTACAGTTTGATGGGATTACTGTACCTGCACATTCTTGGTGGCAGCATTGACGGATTGTGTATTCGGATTGAAAGTGAGATGAGTGGTGAAAATCTCCTGTCGGAAACGTGTCAAATCACTAAGCATATCGTTGACTTCTGTCTCGCGGAATGTCACCACTTGTGTCACATTTTCCTGTAGAAAAATGAAGGTTTTGTTTCAGGTTTTTCTGAAGTTTCAGATGGTTGGGAAGACGGGGTTCAAAGAGGAGGAAGCTGGCAGAAATCAACCAATGAAAATTAAAATTTTGATGATCTAAAAAACTGAAAACTGTGAAAGCTAGCCCATGATCGGAACTTTCGAAATTTCTTTCAGCAGGACCTGCAATAGAAGGGCTTGGCCTTCTATTCTTTTTGAAAATTTCCAATGAATATTTCTTATTAAACGATGCGCTTCAATTAGAGGAATTAAATATTTCGGTCGGAATTCCAGATAAATGGACTAAATTTATCAGTACAATCTTTTAGGTCATCATAACTCAATTTCCTCCTAGAAAACCAAAGTTTCTACTGAAAATGACCATTTTCGGAAGGAACTTTAGTTTTCGAGACTGACTTCCTAGATTGATTACAGATGATTTCAGCTCGTTTCATTCAGTTTCAGCAGTTTTATTTTGAAAATATCAGCCAATTTAATTCAGTTTCAGCTCGACAAAAAATCTGAAAATCTGGAGAAAATCTGTATCTGAAAATCTGAAAATGCACCACCAATTTTTCTTTTTTATTTCTTTTTCGACAGTTCAGAATTTTTTTTCTCAAACTTCTTTTTAATTTTTTTTCATTTATTGAAGATGAAAAATCGGGTTTTTGAAAAGGTCAAAAATAAAAAGAAATTCAATATATCGGTATAAGAAAATCACAGAATGTAAGGGGAATATGGAATAATACAAAAAATCACATGAATAATTTTGAGCAAGCACTCCGTTAAGAGACAAAAAGAAATAGACAAATCTACATGGCAGTAATGAAAATGAGACTCTAAAATCGGACGAAAATCCACAAAAAATTCACACAAAAACGAAAGAAAAACACCTCGGAAACTTTCAACATAAAGATGGAATTGGGGCGCGCGATGAAAATTCAAAAGGGGGAATCCTCAGTTTTTGAGGGAATTCACAGGGGAAATTGGTCGAGAAAAGAGCCAAATGAGCACACAGAGAAACTGAAAGAGACAAGCGGAGTGTAGATGATAGGGAGGAGGATGGGCGTGTTGGCGGCGGGGTTTTGGCACTGGGAATTATGAACTTTTGATATATTGATATTATAAAGAGAGAATTGGCAGTGTTGGGTTTGGGTTCAATATAAGAGAGGTATACAGAATAGAGGGGATTTGGGGGAATCTAATGCTTACGCGCCCATGAAGGCACGTCTTCTGACGAGGATTCTGTCACATTTGAGGTGACAGTGGTGTATTGAGCAAGTGGATCGGTCTTCGAGTTTCGGAGTTCTGATGGTTGACCATGCCAATCAATGGTTCGGGTGTATTCACGCGTCGTCGTGGATCCTGAGGTTCCTGCTGGTTGATGGCTGCTTACCGAGGCAGTGGCGAAGACTGGCGATGGAGCGGAATGAGTGGATGAGGTGATGGTTTGGGTGGCATATCCAACTTCTTCAACTGGCACATTCAATTGTTCCATAAGACGTTTGGCGGCATCTCCTCCAAGCAGTTTCATGTGGACGGCACGAGGAATTGAGAATCGTCTTCCGGTGTCTGGATTCACAATCTCTCCAGTTTGCACGTCGAGGAGTCCGGTCTCCGCGGCTTCACGAACTGAAACTCTTTGTCCGGTGTGTGGATTTTCAATGAGCCTGGCATCAGTGTCGAACTGGGCAGCCTCGAGGCTTGAGAGGAAGTCTTGTTGGATTTCGGCGAGTTGAGATGGATCCTCGATGAACTTGCTAGCACGATCTCCGATGGAAGTGGTGCTTTGGCGCATTCTAACTGAGAGTCCTGGATCATTATATTGAGGAGTCAACTTGGTTACGGTGACAGATTCCCGGAACTTTGGCACTGATTGTCTCTGCTGGTTCTGAGCATCTTCATACTCGGTGATTTTGAATTTGTATCCTTCAGCGTCACGTCTCTTGACACCTTCGGTGACAGCTTGAACGGCTTCTGATGGTGAGGCGATGACAGTGAGCCTTCCGGATTTCACAGCGTCGCTGATCTTGACACGAGATCCTCCGTCGACAAACTTTCCGTTCGAGTCGATCTTGTTTTGGTGAAGGGCATCACGAAGAGTCAGGAGATCTCCGGTGGCTTGGAGATGAAGAAGGGAGTCTCCATCGATGACACCGCGGTGGACGGCATCAGCGAAAGTCAAGTGAAGGCTAGACTTTTTATCGTAGATTCTTCCAGAGTTCTCATCAAAGTCAGATGATTCGAGCACATTGTACAAGTTGCTCTCATCATTTCCTTCGATTCCCTGAACACTTCCAGTATCAATGAATCCTTCTTGAATAGCCTGAGCAATGCTCATCTGTCTTCCGGTGTCTGGATCGGTGAACACGTTCTGCTTGGAGTCGATGAGTCCTTTTCCAAGAGCTTCAGCAAAGTTGAGCTTGTCAACTCGGCGAAGTTTCTCTCCGATTTCCAATGGGATTCTTCCATCTTGAACAGCCTTGGCGATTGGGATAATGCTTTGACGGGAGAGTTGGATGGTACGGTTCTTGGGGTCAATGAGACGTTCTCGGACGGCTTCAACCAAATTCAACTTTCTGTTTGATCGGTAGTCAGTGAAGAATGGCTTGGTGATAGTCTCATAGGTAGATCTGTCGATGAGTCCTCTATCAACAGCCTCGTTGAGTGGCACATCTTCTCCGGTAATGGTGTTCTTGTAGTTTCCGGTTCCAGCGTTGATCAGACCATCGTTCAAAGCAGAGGTGACTGGGACATGGTGTCCTTTGGTTGGGTCGAAGACTCCATCAGAAGCGATAGCTTGGTAGACTGGCTTGAGAATGTCTAACCAGGTGATTCTCTCGTTGCTTCTTGGATCTCTGACTTCTCCTGTTCTGGCATCAATAATTCTCAATTCGATTCCTCTCTTGATATCAATTCTTTCTCCGTTTCCTGGGTGAATGATTCCCTTTGGAAGAACCTCGGAAAGAGTGACATCAATGAGTCCTCGGTTGGCGGCTTGAGTCAAATCGATAGCTCCATCCTTTGGATGACGGTAGGTGAGGCTACGAATATCAACGATTCCAGCTCGGATGGCATCTTCGAGAGAAAGTTTCTCGTCATTGGAATCCTTGACTCCATTGTTGACGGCATTTTGGATGTTGGATCGGAAGACTTGGTAAGTTCTGGTCATTTGCTTTCCTTTCTTGTCAACCTTGGCGATTCCAAGCTTGCGGGCCTCTTCCAAAGTCATGACACGGTTGTTTCTCTTGTCACGGACTCTGTCGATTCCAACAAACTCTGCATGTGGCTCGAGCTCAACGGAATGCACTTGAGAGGTGGACTTGACGCTGGTTTTGGTTTCAGTCACTACTGGATCTCCATGCATTTGAATGGTGAATTTCATTCCAGACTTTGGGTCGGTGTACTCTCCTTTCTCAACACCTCCTTCTCCGCGAACAACTTTGACTTGAACTTGTTGTCCGCCTCCAAGGTCAACGAGCTCGTGACGTCCATCACGGCTTCGAACTCCACTTCCATTACTTGGGGCAAAAGGGGTGAGTTGGAGACGTTGTTCGACTAGACGTTGTTGGTTTCCAGATGTTGGTCTGCCTCCGGATCCAGATGAAACGAGGTGTCCGGTGGTGAGAGCTTGGGAAAAGCTGGTTGAGTCATTACCTCCGTGGATAAGACCTCTGTCTGGATCGACGATTCTTCTCTCGACGGCTTCTTGGTAAGAGTATTGGTGTCCGGTGGATGGGTCACGAACGGAAACTGAGCTTTGATCAACGTAGTTTCTGTTGATGGCCTCATGGATTGGCATGCTGCTACCTCCTGATGGTCGGGTGTAGCTTCCAGTTCCCAGATCGAGTCTTCCGGAGAACAAGCTAGAGTCGAGGGTGTCTCCAAAGTTCTTTCCTTTGACAAGTCCCAAGTTTCCTGCTTCCAAGAGGTTGTGGACCTTTCCGGTTTGAGTATCCTTCACAGTTCCAGCGGTATCATCAACGATTCCTTCATGGATAGCCTCGAGAAGAGACAATTCCTTTCCGGATCTCTTATCAACAATGGTGGTGTCGTATGGGTTGAAAAGTCCCTTGATGATAGCCTCCTTGAGTGTGAGTTTCTTTTGGGTGTCTGGGTGAGTGAAAGTTCCAGCAGCTCCGTCATACCATCCGAGAGCAAGAGCCTTTCCAAGAGTGTCGTCAGAAAGTGGTAGTCCAGATGACAAAGCTTCCTTCTTGGCGACAGCGGTACGAGTTTGAACCTTGACTGTGGTGTGAACGGCATCTGAAGCGTTCTCTGGCACTCCTCCATTTGGATACATGTAGTGCTGTTGAGCGGCCTCAGTAAAGCTCATTCTCTTGTTTTGAGCCTTGTCGACAAAGTAGCGGTTCTTGGCATCAATGATTCCCCACTTCTCGGCTTCTTCGAAAGTCATTTCGCGTCCGGTAAGTCCATCACGAACAGAAATGTCTTCTGGAGCAAGCTTTCCGGTGGCAAGGGCTCTTTCCAAAGTGAGTTTCTCTCCAGACAAGTTGTCCACAAGGATTCCTTGTTGGCTGTCAAACTCCCAAGATTGAGTGGATTCTTCGACGATTGGTGTTCCAACTTGACGGAAGCTGATGATTGGTCCGTTTCCTGGTGGAATTTGGATGATGTTCTTGGATTGGTTGTTGTATGGGACAAGTGGTTCAGCATCAATGATGATGATCTTGGCCTCAATAGCCTTTTCGATGTTACGGCCATTGACAGATCCATCGGTGTCCATAACCTTCTTCTCCAAAGCTTCTTTCACAGAGATGGTTCTTCCAGAGCTGGAAACTTGGATGGTGGTACCGTCAATAATTCCGAGTTCGATTCCTTCGGCGAAGCTGAGAACACGTTCAACATTTGGAGCAGAGATCTTTCCATTGGTCAAATCAATCAATCCCTTTCTTTCAGCCTCATAGATGTGGTATCCTCTGGATGGAACTTCAATGGCTCCCTTTCCTCCGGTGATCGAACGGTAGACAGAGACTCCTCCTGGTCCTCCGAGAGCTGTTGTTTCGGTGGTTCGGACTCTTTTGACAGTGGTCACAGACTCTTCGATGTTCTTGTCTGGGTAGTACTTTGGAGCAAGTTGTTGTCCAGTCTCAGTCATAGTCTCGGTAGTCTTCTCTTCGATGGTTGGTCCAACTCCCTTGCTACGATCTGGGACAATCCATTCACTAGCTGGGTCGATGAGGCCTTGAGCTAGAGCATCGTCCAACGAGAGGTTGATGTTTCCTTGACGGAATCGTTGAGTTCTCGAGTCGATGAGTCCTTGTTTCATGGCCTCAGCAATGGTGACCTTGACTTGATGCTCTCCAACTTCAAGACCTCCTTGTCCTGGACGGCTGATTCTCTTTTTGCGGTCAACCTTCTTTGATGGAGTGATGAGTGCTGGTGGAACGTTGAGAAGTCCGAAGACCTTGAGGGCTCCACGCAAGTTGACAAGTCCATGCTCATAAGCTTCCTTGACAGAAAGCTCATGCTTGGTGTTCTTGTTGAAGAAGACTCCCTTGACTGGATCGATGATTCCGGTGGCAACAGCACGAACCAAGTTGAGCTCGTAAGCTCCGCGATCGTTCTTAATTCCCACAGGGGTGATGAGGTACTCGTGAAGAGCTGGATCGATGAGTCTCTTGGCACGTTCATCAGTGATCAAGTAGGATTCTTGGGTTTGAAGATCAACAACACGCTCGGCATTTGGAACGATGACTCCGGCTTCGACGGCTTCATTGAAGCTGAGTTGTTGGTTGGTTTCAGTGTTGCGGATGCCACGGATGTTGAAGATGGAGTGACGGACACGTTTGGTGAGGAGTCCTTCACGAACAGCTTCTGGGATGGTGAACTCCTTCTCTTGCTTCTCAAGCAAAATCGTTCCATTTGGTTGGAGAAGTCCGCGTTCCAAAGCTTCAGCAATGGAGATGACATCATTCTCATCTGGATCCACAATATGACGAACTTCAGCATCAAGAAGACCAGCAACAATAGCCTCAAGAAGAGTATATCGTTGTCCCTTGATTCCACGATCAACAAAGTGTCCAGTAGAGTCGACGAGTCCTTTACGAGCGGCTTCTTCAAGAGTCAAAGCCTTTCCGATGAGGTCATCTTGATGGGCATCTCTCAAAGACATGGTGTGACGAGTGGCCAAGTCAGTGTATTTTCCATCCTTGACACCAATAGCATTTCTGACCAAAGCAGCTCCAAGGGAGACTCTCTTGTTCTCAGAGGTGTTGACGATTTCAACAATATCATTGCTGATCAATCCGTTCTTCTTGGAGACAGCCTCACGGAAGTTGAACTTGTCATTCGAGTTGCGATCCTCGAACTCGGCATTGTTTGGATTGACGAATCCATTTTCAATGGTATCGGTGAGGGAGATTCCAATGTTGTTGACATGTTCTGGGTTCTCAATTGACAAGTATCCATGGTAGATGGCAGCCCACAATTGAAGTTCCATATCGGTGTGTCTTCCCTTGAAAACTCCAGTGGAAGCATCCAACATTTGTTTTTCAAGAGCATTGGAGAGAGAAGTTGGTGGAAGTTTCATGATCTTTTCCTTGATCAACTTCATGACAGTCTCCAAATTGGCAATCTTCTTGGACATCAACTCAGATTGAGAGAGAATCTCTCCAGTGTGAATGTCTCTGAATTGACGGACATTAGAGTCGTATAATCCAATTTGGATGGCCTCAGCCAAAGTGATTGGAGCTCCAGTCTCTGGATGATGGATTCCCCAGCGAGTGTTGAGCACAGTTGGGAGGTCCTTCTCGACGAGTCCATACTTGGCAGCCTCTTCAAGTGACATAATCGAAGCGGATGGAACATCGAAGAATTCTCCGGCAGCTGTCAAGTTTCCTTGGCGGATGGCCTCGAAGAAAGTGAGAACTTCTCCGGTCTTCTTGTTCAAGTTGCCTTCCATCTCGTAGAATTGAGTGTTGGTGATGGTCTCTTCGGCGAAGGTCTGCATTTCGTCTTCGACTTCCGAGATCTTGGCACGATCTCCCATTGGATCAACGATTTCCCATTCATCTCCGTGGGAGGTGACGATTGGTTCGATGTTGATGGTGGGCTTCTGGATCTTGAGGTCAATGTCAGGCTTCTGAAAAATAAAAAATTAGTTGAGAACCTAGGAAAGTTTGAAACAGATTAGGGATAGAATATACTACAAACTAACACCGATAAAACTTTGGAGAAATCTCCACTATTTCATGCGTTTCTATAAAAAAACAACCACCAACTATTATAATTCCCAAGGAAAAAGAAAGAGAATTTTACGGATTAAGAAAAGGAAAATGAATAAATAAAAAGGAGTTTTAGATGGTTAGTAAGGTCACTGCAAAATCACAGCACTCAAAATCAAAAAGAAACCATGAACCTATTCCTACCTTTCTCCTCTCTTCCTCTTCACGACGTCTTCTCTCTTCTTCCTCCCGACGCCTTCTATCCTCCTCATCCTGCCGTCTCTTCCTCTCCTCAGCCTCCCGTCTTCTACGCTCCTCCTCTTCACGTCGTCGCCGTTCGGCTTCTTCAGCCTCACGACGTGCACGTTCCGCCTCGTCGGCCAGACGACGTGCCCTATCGGCATCGTCTTTGGCACGACGGCGGGCTTCGGCCTCTTCACGCTCACGTCGGAGACGTTCCGCGTCTTCGAGAGCCTTCAGACGTGCCGCTTCAAAAGCACGTCGTTTCTCTTCTTCTTCTGCGCGACGACGATCCTCTTCTTCCTGTATGAGAAAAATAAAACCGAATGATGGCTTTTTGAAGGGGGCATATTATAAAGAAATGAAATGATTTGGGTGGGGTCAATTGAATTACACAACAAACTATTAGTTACAGAGGTTTATTCACAAAGTCTATGGTGCCAGAAAATGTGATCGTTTTACAGTTTCCAACACTATAAGCTTAATGAATAAAACCTCTGAAAACCTAAAGGAACACACTCACACATTCACACACAACACATAGAATATAAAAAACACAGTGATTGGGGTTACTGTAGAACTACATGGGTTAAAGTTTAAAAAGAAAAAAGAATGAAACTAACTACAAGAGGATAGAGAAATAGACACAGAACTACTACCACTTTTGGATAAAAATCGAATTCAAAGAACATGTGAGGTTTGATTTTTTAGGGGGGCGGAGTCAGAAGGTTTTAATTTGAAAAATGAAAAACGAAAGGAAACGGACAAACATACACTACAAACAGGCCAAAAAGCAGAAGAAATTTGGGAGAAAAAGCTGGAAAATGAGAGTTCCTGTAGACAAATTTATGTTGATTTGGAAATGAAAAACTCATTTTCAACTAATTTCTTCCCAAATTTCCATGTGCGTGTGTGTGTGAGAGCATGAAAAAAGCCAAACGATATTAATAGAAAACTAAAAAGGTTTCAAAACATGGATAGAACCTAAAAACATAAAATACATACCAGATAAACTTACGCAGAAGATTAAAATATATGAATATTAATATAAAAAATGATTATTACATCACACACGAAATCATCATTATAAGGGTAATTACAATTTTTGGAAAAGGACGGGGTGAAATGGGTAAAAAAAGGGAGGACAAATCTGTAAATGCTGCTGAAAATGGTTTAAATGACACACTTTACCTGAAATCTGGAATCCATTGATGACGTCATGGTTATTTTTGTTTAATTAAAACACGATTTAATTACATTTTAAAAGACGTTTTTGGTGGTGCATTTTCAGATTTTTAGATATAATTTTCTCCGAGATTTTTCAAAGGTTTTAATAGGCTATCTAAATGTAAAAGCCTGGAACATAAGCGTGTGTGCTTGTGTGAATTATAGTGTGAAGAGCACACACAAAAAATAAAACTGAAAAAAAGCGGCTGCGGCTGAAACTGAAAATCTGTGGGAAAGGGGACTCTGCTGAAACTGATTAAAACAAGGCTGCTGGGGGTGATTTGTTGAAGGGAAATGCTGCTAAGGAGGACTTGATGTTAATATTGTTTTGGTAAAATTAAAAATTATAAACTCAAAAAAAGGAATTGGTGCTAGAAAACTGAATAATTTAGTGTAAATTAGGTGGTTTTGGGGTTTTTGAATCGGGGACCAGGGGTGCTCTGAATTCGATTTTTCTAGTTTAAAAATGATAAAAAAGAATGAGATACCAGAATTTCTAGATGGAAAATGATTACTGTAGGATTACTGTAGGACATAACTACACTAATTTTGAT
Organism: Caenorhabditis doughertyi; assembly: GCA_963572265.1. Taxonomy (NCBI): domain Eukaryota; kingdom Metazoa; phylum Nematoda; class Chromadorea; order Rhabditida; family Rhabditidae; genus Caenorhabditis; species Caenorhabditis doughertyi. The sequence goes on along the minus strand of OY751553.1, from coordinate 5,439,201 downwards.
CAATTAACTATCACCATTAAACTACCCAAAAAGCTGTGTTTGTGTATCACCTATCACCAACGGCCTATATATGAGACAAGACTCGGGACTTGGGACACCCGTGTGTAAATGTGTATATGAGATCGGGAGGAATTGAGATGGAAGGGGGAATAATGAGATTCCAGACTAACCTGCTTCTGACGTTTCCAGTTTTGGATGAGCACTTGCATTGTGTTACGACGCTCCAGAATCAGAGAGCTCAATTGAGCAAAGCGACGGTTCAAAAGCTGAAAATTCCCCTTTTAAATACCAATTTTTCCTTACTGGTCCTTACCTCCAACTCCTCGGTAACAATCTGTGCTCCGTTCTTTGGTTGTGGCTTAGTTCTACGGAAAAGTCCACGAACATCTGGTCCGTGTACTCCCACAATAGCATCCGAATATTGTCCGAGTTTAGCGTCGAAAATCTTGGCCTCATGAATGAAACGACCTCCCTCCTTGTTCACATTCTCAATGCTTTGAGTGTGCTCTTGAAGGTGTGAGTACATTCCGATGAGCATATCCAACTGTTGTTGATACTCTTCTGGGCGGAGCTCATCTGGCTTGCGAAGACGATTGATAGTCTCTTCGACGTCATCGAGCCACTTCATCTCGGTCTCGTATTCGGAACGGTAGACCATTTGGATTTGGAGAGCACGTTCGACAGCGAGAAGACGTTCGGCGATTTGAGAATTGACATTTTCCCATCGGACATTCAACTTCTGGACTTCATCTTCAATAGCATCGACGTCAGGATGGTGTCCCTCTTGAATACGAGTTCTGGCGACGTGTTGACGGAGAAGAGCCACATTTCTGTTGAGCTGATCAATAACAGTTTGTTGTTGCTGAAAATTTGAAAAACGTTGGAAAAAATATCAAAATTTCAAAGTTACCTTGAGCACCATGTTGATCTCGAGCAACTGCGAATGATGTCCGCGCAGTTTGTCGAGCGCAGCCGGCAGATCGTCGAATGAGTTCAACGTTATCTCGTGCTGCTTCACGATGTCAGCGACTTCGACCATGCCATTCAGAACCGACTCCAAAACCTGCAAAATCAAAACCTATTCAATGAATCTTTTTTCTTGCGATAAACATACCTTGATTCGCTCGACGTACATCCTCGACAAGTCCCACAAATCGTCCCAAAGTCCGTTCAAACGGTCATGATTGACACGTTGAGTTGGTGTTGGGTTTGGCAATTGACGGAAGAGCTCCTTGACATTGGCAACGTCTCCGTCCAAAGCTTGAAGAGCATCCTCGAATCTTTTGTGCTCATGAATAACGCGCTCCAATTCTTCCGGAGATCTGGAGACTGGCTTTCCAACAGCATCATTCAAACGACGCCAAGCTTCTTCGAGTTTTCGGAGCAACTCGGCCATCTTTTGATCGTATTGAGATGCCCAATCTGGCTCTGGTGGCTTTTGAGAAGCGTTCAACAAGTTCCAGAAGTGTTCGTTGGTCTTGCGGAGTTCTTCACGAAGACGAAGAGCCAATGGATCATTTGGATCAAGCTCACTCAAAAGCTTGTTGGCATCATCATTGAGGGCCTTCATGATAGCGTCACGTTGCTCGGGGTCAATTGAGTTGAACGTATCGAGGTCCCATCCTCTGAAAAATTCATTTGTAAATAAGAAAACATTCTTCTGAAAAACTGAAACTCACTGAATAGTTCTCATGGTGTTCAGAACCATATTGAATCGGACCATACGATGCTTCTTATCCCACAATTTCTTGAGCTTCTCGAATTGTTGAAGAAGACGATTGAGGAATGCGGTGAGACGAGCATCTGGTGGTGGAATACGGAAGACAACTGATGGAACTTGTCCCTCGACTCCAGAAAGATCACGAACAGTCCATTTGATCAGGTCAGAGTTGTCAATGAGAACAACATCATCTCCAGCCTTGATTGTGATATCCTTATCAGCAAAATCACAAAGGGCAGTGACAGTGATTGGGTGTGGAATGCGTTCTCCTCTCTGCCAAAGTGGCGAAATCGAAGCACATCTTTCGGTCAAAGCCATCAACACTTGATGATACTTGTTCAGGATCTCCTTGATCTCGTCGAGTTCTCTCAAGAATCTTTCTCCTTCCTCCAAAGAGAAGTCAGTACGATTATAGTTGTTCTCGAGTCGTAGCGATTGCTCCTCAATCCATGCTTCAGCATCAGCAGCCTCTTCCATGAAAGACTTGAGGTTGAGAGCATCACGAAGATGCTCCTCAAGGCATTTCGACAAAGCCAAGAGCCAATCCCATTGAGTCTGCATTGTTTTCAGATAGATTTCAATGACTCGAACAGCTGGATGTCCTTGATTCAGAAGAGCGGCTCCTTGGTTGTGCACATCATTGTACTGCTTCTCGCGGAGCTCCATCTCATGCAGGAGTTGTTTGTAGTAGTTGGTGAGCATTGGAAGGTCCAGTTGCTTGATATCGCTCCAGTTTCTGGTCACCTCGATTCTCTCTCTTTCAGATACCCAGATCAATTCCATTTGGGCTGCACGAACAAAAGCGATGAGCGAGTCCAAATCGAGCATTCTTCCAGCAGAGAGATCTCTCAATTGTTGGTATTCGGATTCGAGGACTCTCAAAAGTTCACAGTATTCGTAGGTGTCTTCAGCGGAGACCTCAGCTTGACGGGCAATGCATTCATCCACATTCTGACGGAAGTCTTGAATATCCCGATTGTCGAGCTTGTGTTGCTCGAAAATGGTCTCCAAAGTCTCCAAGTCCTCCAGGAATTCCATGGTGGTCAGCTTCTCCATTCGAACACGGACCCATTCGATGCACTCTTCGACTCTACTGAATGAGGTTTGTCTCATGTTCTCAAGACGTTGTTGATTCTCCTTGTGAAGAGTGTCAGTTCTGACTCCAAGACGAACGAGGATCTGGTTGGTAAGTCTATCCAAATAGACGGTTCTTCTCTGATGAAGTCCATAGACACGGCGATAGTAGTCGTTGGCTTCTGGATGTTGCATTGACTTGAGCTCCTCGACGTCTTCAAAGAATCCATTGATCGGTTGCTCGAGAGCATTCAAGTCTTCAATGATTTCAGACACAGTACGCTCAACAGCGGCTGGTGGTGATGTGTCGACGCGTGCTTCCACTTCTTCAATTCTCTTCAGAATCAAGTCAAGCTTCTCGTTGGTGATTCCGATGCCACGCTCCAAACGGCTGATGATATCGTTGGAGTTTCCCTGGAAAATAGGACGGTAAAGGGTTGAAAAATGAGGGTTTTTATTAGTGTTGGGTTCAGTTTTGATAGAAATTTTCACATGCAATTTTTATGCATGCGTGTTAATTTTGACAAGGACAATATGTTAGTTTAGTAGAATATACACAAATACCTCCTGAACCCGATGCCTTTCCAGCACATCAAAACGTCTATCAATTGAATTCTGAAGCTCTTGCCATACACGTTGCAGTTCTGGAGCGCTGAGCTCATGTGGAATGGCAAAAAGCTCTGTGGATCTCATCACTTTTTCAAGGTGGTCATACACCAGAATCAGACGCCGCTTCTGTTCATCTCTCGGTGGCATATCATCATCTCTGAATCGTTGAAGTTCATAAATAAGCTCTGAAGCGGTGCCTTGAAGTAGGCGATCATCGACGAGTTGAATGGCACGGACCACCCATTCTCTCCATTCATAGGCCTCTTCGATGTACTCTTCTTGTACTTTTTGTAGCTAAAAACATTGTTAAGAACATACAGACATATAGACAAATAGACAAAGGGGTTATAACATATAGACATAGAAGACGTTCATTCTACGGAGAAAAAAAACTTACTCTATTCAGCTCTGGAAGATGTGGAAGAGCATTGTAGAGAGACGAGACGTAGGTGATGATCGATTTCTCGTCTGGATTGTTGGTATCAACGTCTTCGGCATCGAGAAGACGTGAAACGCCGAATTCGCGTTCCGCTGTTGCGAACGCATTGTCGAGACGTTCCCGGTTGGAGACCGACTCGTCGCTGATCTGAAAAAAAAAACGTATTTTCCCTATTCCAGTTCCATTTTTTCCGATATTCAAATCCCTATTAAAGGACCCACTTGACGCCACTGATAATCTGTCCACTTTCACCCCCTTTTAAATGCAATTTACCGCAATTGGCGCACCCCTTCTAACCCCTCACACACACAAACATTTTCTCTCTTATACGGGCAATTTCGAAGGCGCGATGAATGATCAACAAGTCTCTTAAAGATGCCACACTATTTCTTCGGATAGCTATTCTCTGTCTTTCTATGAGGAAAGAAGAATTAATCATTTTATCATTCATGTTTATATCACCAACAAATCTTCGTCTTTTCTTTTTTCCTTGAAGGGAGAATTCGAAAGCGATGGCGGTGGGGGGAGAAAGAAGGCAACAACTATTACACCCGACGACACTCTAAAAGCATCAGGGGGGAAAGGGTTTCTACTGATTATAATTCTACAATTCTGGTTTTTTAATCGTACAGCTTTTGCTGCTAATTAAAAATAATCACTGTAGTAAGACTCACCTTATCCCAATCGACAGCATTCGGCCTGTATCGATGAAGGATTGCGTTGAAGGCGAGTCCATCACGCCATGAGCTCGAGAAGTTGTTCACGTTCACACGAGGATATCCGGCGGTCACCTGGAAAGAGAGGGGGAATAGAGTTGGATGGGTTATTGTAGGGGGCTGTAGCTAAATGACTTTTCAGGGTCTCTAGATCAAGCTACAGTACCTTTTTTCGAGAAAAAGATGATTCTGTTTAAATACTCTATACATGATTACAGCTGTTTTCAGTAGGATATACATTTTTCAATGCGTTTTTAAAAAGAATTACTATTTCTTCGCAAAGAAAAAAGGTACTGTAGCTTCTAGAAGGACCATGAGCTCGGGATCATTTCTAGCATCCATTTTGGGCTCTGAAACTTTGAAATCCTTACCTTTCGCGCCCATTGAAGCAGTGCGTCGCGCGCTGATGTCGCATCGCTTCCATGTAACGCTTCGGAGACCTGAAAAAAGAGTTTAGTTTCAAAAAAGTTCATTCTGAAATAGTGTATGTTGGTGCATAAAGTTCAGCAGAATTGGTTACAACCTAAAAGGGAATAAGCTCAAAATCTTCAGAATTTCCTTGTTTTTTTCCTCATTTTCATTAAAATCCCTTCTGTTCAACAACATAATATGTACCTAGGTGATTCAGTCTTGTCGGGGAGGTGCGCAGGCAGGTAGGCAAGGCCTACGCATGTATCTGCTGTGCATACAAAAAAAAGCAGCCTCCCTCCGCTTGCCTCTTTTGTGTCACTTTTTCCCCTCTCTCTTTTGGAACTGTGGAGACAGACTGACTGACAAACTATGCGGGTAAAACGAGGAGGGAGACACAAGAAAAAAAAACCACTGAAAACTAGGTGTGGTTGTGGCGAGGGAAACAAACTAGTCATCGAAAAATAACACACACATAATGGAATAAAAGGGTTGAACTTGAAATTTGATCGGGTAATTTTTGAAGTGTTTTATGAAAAAATCAGTGGAAAAGAACGGAAATTTGCAGGCTTTTCTAGGGGAGACCTCTAAATCTTTTATCGAAAATCAGGTGAAATAAGGACCAACCTTTAAGGAACTGACTTTTTTGAGCTTTCAGAGTCCAGTTTTCTCAATTCTAGCATCTAATTTAGGCTTTTTTTTCTAGTCTTTTGACCATAAACTTTCTCATTATTTTCCCAGAATTTCGTGTATTGTTTATCACAATTCCCCTCTCTTCTCATCATATCAATATCATCGTCTCCTTCTCAAAATTCTGAATTCCTTTCTTCTTCATACAGTTTCGAGAAGAAGACGAGAAAAACAAAACAGGTAAGGAAAGGGTGTGGTTCGCAATTCCTTTTCCTCCTTCCCATACACACAACAAAATTTGCGTTATGAAAAGGAGAAAAAGAAGAACTTGGTTCTTCTTCTTCTTTCTTCAAGAAAAGATGGGGAAAAAACCATCACATTATCAATCAAAAAATTGGCTTGATGGTTAGGGAATTTCAAAGGGACGACGACTGACAAGCAGTCCAGGTATGGGCAAACAAACAAAAGGGTCAAGGAATACTAGTTTCCAGTTTGTTTCTGAAGGTGTTTCAGGCTTTTAGAATTATAAAAATCATTTGGATTTTCTCAAGTCTTGACTCTGTTAGAAGTCAAAAAATCAGGTTCTTATGTACTCAAAAACATTCAACTTAATGGCTACTTTCTGATGTAAAAAAAACACGGATTTCTCTAATCCTCTCTGTTTCCATGTTTCTCTTCAGAATCATTTTTTATGTGTCAAAACCGTTCCGGCTAGATGTATGGGGGTCTTCTCTCCGGCCGATTCCCAATTGTAAGTGGAATCAAGCGTATCGCCCTCTCGCCTTTCGTCCCTATAGCAATGCTAGTATTGTGTCGAAATCTCATAAACCCCCGCTTTCTTCTCTTTTCTCGCCGACGACGATGACATTTCAACATCGGGAATTCAATTATTGATTTCTAGAATAGAATATCCTTCAATTCATCCCAACGTCTTCTCAGGTTTTGAAGGCGTTCTGAAGGCAAGGTTATCTTCTCTTCTCCCTCTCACTATACTAAACAGACTAAACTGATGAATTCATTAGTTTGGGGTGACCGGGACGAGAGGGATGAGATATCAATCTGCACCCGATTGAGGCAGAATAAGATGAAGACATCATCGTCCAGTCAAGAGAAAGAAGAAGAAAACGGGAGAAGGGAGGTCTAATTGCGGAAGAAAGTCATTAACAATCTACAGGAGATAAGGCAAAGGACGACAGGGGTCAACATCGCCTGGAGACAGGACAAAGAAATATACGAATATCAGGGGAACTTAAAAAAGATAAAAATGCATAAAAGCTTACCTCATCCCTCCTCATTGATCTGGATCGTTCTCTCTCGCCACGCGTCTTCTTGACTCGTTGAACTTTTCGCTCAAAGTGCTCTCGTGTCTCATAGCTTGAGCTCTCTGAGAATCCACCGTGGTGTTGATGAGCTTGGTAGGCATTCGACAAGTGGCGATTGTCAGCGTGATGCATCACTTGACCATTTCCAACATGTCCATTACCTCCATAACCGGCTCCACCATATCCTCCAGCTCCTCCGTTTCTTGTGGAGTATTCTTCATAGTAGCTGGAATTTCCACCACCGGCACCTCCGCCAATCTGTTGTTGATGACTGGAAGAGGACATTTGGGATCCGGCGGATTGTTGTTGCTGAGCGGCCCGTGAGCTTTCGGACTTTCGCTCCGCTTTTTTCGAATAACTTCTAACCACTTTCAGCATGGTTAGTGTGGTGGCGAGTCCAAAAAGTAAAAGTGATGTTGTGGCTAGACTCGATGTCGCATGCCAAACGTACGAGTCGCAATGATCGCACGCGTGGTGTTGAGAACTAGAAAAAGAAGAAGGTGATTTTAACGATGAAGAAGATGAAGAAGTAGAAGGAGTTGAAGAAGATGAAGATGAGGAATAAGACAACTCAGCCTCTCGTTGGGCGAGATGTTGTTGTTGTGGTAAAAATAAAAAACGAAATGGATTCGAACAAGACGCAGAAGTAGAGAAAGAAGAAGAAGTTGAAGAAGACAGTCCTTCTTCTTCTTGTCCCCCTATTCCTCCGCCTTCACTCCATGAGATGATGGGCGTGGCCTTCTTCTTTCTCTCCTTTTTCTTTTCGGTGTAGTAGGTGGGGTCGTTGTTGTCTCCCCCACCTCCACCCCGAGGACGGTAATAAGTCGTCTCGGGGGCAGCACTCTCTCCCCCGAATAGTGCTATTTCGGCGCTTCTACTGCTGCCACTGCTGATGGTGGCGATGGCGCCTGGAGAATGAGCGGGTGGGGAGGTGGAACAGGAGAGGCCAATCGTGTAGCAGAGCAGTTCGTGAGCCCAAAAGACCAAGCATTCTAGAATCCAGAAGACGTTCATTTTAGCTCATCCAGAGTTGATTTTGAGAGCTATTTTTGATAGAGGCGTTTTGGGAGCTCAAATTGCTCGAAACGATTCGTTGATTCTTTGGAAAAATAGTTTCTAGACTTCAAACTTCGAGCTGACTTTGCAGACTGATCTAGAAAATTACAAAACTCCGATCGGCTTTAAAACTTTTCAAACCTTCTGATACTGTAGAAATTAACCAATATCACCGGGGGGATAGAATATGAATAGTTAGAATAATATGCACAGAATCACATGAAAGCAGCACAGGGAAGAACAATACACGAAACTAATGGTTGTGTGCGTATCTTTCCGTGCTTTTCCTTTCCTCGATATGTGTGTGCGTATATGGCCGAACCGGGGGTCGCAGGGAGGTGATGATGATGACAGTGTGCATTTTATTATATGCATAAATATACACTATAAAACCGTTTTTATATTGTTCCATCTCCATATATCATTTCAGTTTTTCTTCTTTTTCTTCACTCTCTTTTTGCCACAATTTTTCCCAGGTGTATTTGTGGGAGAGTGGGGTCTCGATGCGCTTTGTGTTTGCGCTTTAGCTTCATCATCTTCGGTTGCTGTTTCCCTTCAGAAGAAGAAGAGTGAAGAGAATGAGAAAAGGAGGAATTTTCGTATTGAACACAAGAAAAAAGTGTTTAGCTTCTTTCGACCCGAAAAAAGAGAGAGGAGAAAGGGCAATGGAGTAGATTATATGTTGCAAAGAACACAAGTTCAGGGGTGTTCGATATTTGGCATTTGTTGATACAGCTGAATTCAAAAGAGCATTCTGAAGAACTTTCTAATAACTGTAGTCGTGAAGAAGTTTGAGATCTCTTCAAGATCTTGTGGGCTTATTGTTTCAGAATCAGGATTCAGGACATAAAATCTCAAAAGCTTCAGTTGCTGAAGTCATTTTCAGAACTCTGTCTAGTGAAAAATAGGCCTGTAAATGATGAAAACCGTATCCTTGAGACTTGGTGAAACCTAATTAGAAGACGTTCCAGACCATAACAAGAGTTAATTTCAAATCGGTCCGTTTCAGGTCCAAGTCTTTCCGAGTACTCTTGTCCACCTACGTTTCTGATTGGCACGCTGCCATTCCGATTCAAACCAAAATCATTTCAAAAACCATCATCAATGTCTCTTCTGAATTCAAAAGAGGAGATGACACACCCATTCAGTTTCTGTTTTTCAGGGCGTGAACCCATCCCTGTGTCTCTCTATCTACCGTCTCTTCACATGTGATCACCTTCCTTCCCCTTCCAAAACTTTCCAAAATAACAATAGAAGCAGAAAAAGGGAGGAGATGAGGACATCGAAACTTGTCAAATTGATTGATTCATACGGGTAAATGGTGAGGGGAGAGATTTGAATCATGATGAATCCAAATCGGTTACCTCCCTCTATCCCTTCCTGAATTGGGATGTCGGTAATCTTGAATAAGTTGTGGGGACGGGATAGAAAACACTCTAATTACCCATAACGGATTGGGGATAGTAGCCAAGCATCCGTGACCCGGGGATAATTGTGGGAATTGAGGCTTCTAGGGGTCGAAAATGACAAAATAGGTCGATTTTTCAGGCTCGGAACCTCAGAAAATCAGGATTTTGATAATTTTAAACCCTGAGTCTTGAAACTTTTCGGGACCCAAATGAGCGGGGTTCAGGCCTTTTTTTCAGGGCAAAAACCTCAAAAAAAATCACTGATTTCGACCATTTTTACTCCACCTTTAAAGTGCTAAATGTGTGTTTTGTTGTTTACTGTTCTGCCACCTTTTTTTGCAGTCAGTCTCTCGTTTTGCAACAATCAGACGGAGAAGAAGACGCTCGTAATTCTTATGTGACTGCAATTACAGCTGACACATCATCTGGGAGACTAGAAGGAACCGGAAGTTGTACAGAAGAATTTGGAATTCGTGTCAGATTCTTTTCAGATTCCCACGACGCTTTCCTGTCTATTCTCTTGTTAATTCCACGATTTTCGATCTCCAAGAGTCTAAATTTCCTTCCGGAAATGACTTTGATTTGAAACCTTCTTTCTTTTGATAGAAGAACCCAACCCTATTCTCGCCACAAGTGATTAGAAATCAACTTTTTTTTGGCCTTTCTGCCAACGCAGAGGTAGAAAAAGAAGAAGTAGAAGACGTGGGTTGTGTTGAGAAGAGTGAGGGCCGCCACACCCAAAAATTCCAACACTTTGGTTTTTTTCCCTTCGCCCCTTCTCGTCTTCTTCTCTTCTAAACATCGAGATGATGATGTTTAGAAAAAGAGTAGACGTGAGATCACAAATTACATCGAAATGTTTCAATCCGGACTATAAATTCTCACAAAGAACCACACCTAGATAATGAACGGTGAGGTCAGAATTATGAAATTGCAGAAAGTTCTTACTGTTTTCAGACTAGTAATTGGGTGTGGTCGGGAACTTTCTGAAGGCGTACAATGCCAGTGATCAAGACTTTGTTTCAAGTTCCTAGGGCAAATGAGAAACAAGGGGGAAGAAGGGGTTCTATCAGTAGTAAAATGATAAAAAAAGGTGCGGAAAAGACGATAAGGTTTATGATCATTAAACTTCCGATTGGAAAGGGTTTGGGCTGAAATCTTAGATGTTTTTGAATAGAAAAAAGGAGTTTCCAGAAGGAAATTTTCCAAAAACGTACGAGTTCCAGATAGTCCAAAAATAACTGATAATGTTTCCGACAAAAAACTGATTTCAATGCCACCTGGGATTCATACTAGAAAACCAGAACGGCTATTTGGAAAACTGTAACTCTTTAACAGCGGTTTTGGTGGAAACCCAGATGGAAAAGTCCACAATTATGCATAGCTTTTTCGGCACGATTTGACAGGAGCATTAGGTTGAGCCAAATCGGAAAAGCTCGGGAAAGCCTGATAAAGCACAGAGCTGTTGACAGAAAACTCCTCTTTTAGAAGACTTTTCCAGCGAAAGCTCAGTTTCTTATACGGAAAAAATGGCCTTTTGACCAGGATTACAGAGATGATATTCAGAAAATTTTAGTTTAGGAGCTTTAGGAGATGGTCAGATAAATCCAGGAAACACTAATGAAGACCAGTTTTTGATAATAAAAACTGGTTTCTATGTCGAAATCAGTGCCGAAAATTCAGTTTTTCAACACAGTTCGTTAGTTTTTTGCGTGTAAAATAAAGCGACACTTCAAACTCGTTTGGAGAAACAAGGAGGAGGGAACAACTAATAAAAGCCGGGGACTCATAAAATTTCCGAAAAAATCATATATTGTGTGTTATATACTGAGAGTTCTTACCTCCAATTTCTAATGAAATAAGATTCTGCTGAACCTTATAAACCAACATAAAACACCACATGTTAATAGCCTTAAAAATCAAAAAGACCTGTGAGGAGGAGGTGTGTGCACTCATTTGCTCGTGTTGTGACTCCATCAGAAGACGTTGTCGAATAACTGAGACCTGGAAATTGAGGATGATCGTCCAGATGAGTCCGAGTGTCAGTTTTCCGTTTCCTTCGACAATGTCCTCGGGCCGAATATTCACCAATTTGATCTGTAAAAAATTTTCATTCTTATAGACTTCAAATGTTTTTCGACAGTTTTTCTAGGGATTTTAGGGATAAAACTTGATGTTGTTCCCACATTTCCGTTAAAAAACAGTTTTTTCCCCAAAAACTCACATTCTTCTTCTTCAAAAAATCCAGGCAATACTGCACATTTTGAATACGGTGAAATCGTGTGTAGCCATTCTCTTTTTGCTGAAAAGTACGATTTTATGAGAGCAAAAAAATACAGAAAAAAAACTCACAATTCGCTCGCCAGTGAGTGCTTCAAGCAGTGCAATCAGTGCATATCCATCGCGAAGATCAACGAATAAATCGTCGACTTTGAGACCCGTCTGGAAATGAAATTTTATTATTCTTTAGTCATTTCAGGAGTTATTTTTCGAAGAAATTAAAAAAAAATTTTGAATTGAATACGAAAAGACGTGGCCAAAGTAAGAACCATTTTTCATCATTTTTACAAGTTAATTTCAACTGAAAATAGACAAACTTAAATTATGCCCACTTTTCGAAATTTTTGGTTGAAAACGATTGCAACACAAAAAAGCAATTGTCATTACTTTGAAAATGAGTTATCGTATAAGTTTCATTTTGAATTTGCCGAAAATATCCCCTTAATTTCGAAATAATGAAGTGTAACTCTTTTTTTGTTTTCTATCAGAAACATTTTCTAGTAAACAAATATTGACATTTCAGATTAGAAACCATGAAAATAGTTAGTTAGTTTTAAAATGAAACTGTTGTACTTTTTTCGAGGATAAGCAAACTGTAAATAAACTTTTTCTACGGGAGTTTTTCAAAATAGAAACTTCGTTATTTTTGGTTTGAAACAACAACGAAAAAAACATTATTGTATCGAAAAAAACACTGATTCTCGTTGGGAACAGACTTGAGAAAGCCAACCGCTGGATGGATTTGTTTCATATTTTTGTCGACTTTTCTTGTGAGATCGAACTTTAAAAAAACATTCCGAATTTATATATTTTCGAAAAGATTTACTTCTTCTGTTCTGAAAACCAAAATTTTTAAAAGAAAACTCACCTTTGATAAGTGCTTATTAACCCATTTTGTGAACGTCTTCTTCTGCACAGTGTCTCGTTCATCTGAAATAAAAAAATGAGTGTTTTTGGAACTTTTTGGTTCTAAAATGTTCCCCACACTTTATATAATGTCATTATCGTCATTATTTCAAGACTTTTCGTTCTTTTTTTCAGTCAATTTCCCATTTAGAATCAAGCCACAAACTTTCTCTTTATTCGGGAGATTCGGCTTTCAGATGTTCCTTTTTTTCAGAGTTCGTAACAGTGGATTTTCAGCCAACTTCAAGCAGAAATTATACCCACAACACTTTTTTCCCCTGCTCTTTTCCCTCGATTCTTGACCATTCCAGTCCCCCAGCACACAAACACAAGAGAACCTCTACAAAAAAGTGCTTTCTTTGTGTCCCCCTTATTCCCCACACAAAAATGTCTCATATTTCCCCTTTATTCATGCTGCTTGTGCTCCTTAACAAACACCTTTTTCAACACATACACAATAGTTTTCTGATTGTGTTGTCGCCCTGTTTGTTTGGGAGCAAGCATGCCTGGTATTTGCTCACCAAGCTTTTTTGTGAAAAAAAGTGCGTGAGCATGTTACTGTCCAACCTTTTTTTTTCGCAACTTTTCTTCTTCACACTTTTTTCTTCGGCGGAGAAAAGTGAGAAAGAGAGAAATGGAGACGCAGACATTTGAATCGTCGGATTAGTGACCATATTCTCTTCCGTAAAATCGAGGTAAATTGTGAGAGAAAATGGGCATAAATAACCCGTCAAGTGTTCCCTCTCGGGAAGAGGAGGTTCATATCAAATCACATTTGGCCGAGAGAAGAGCGGATTAATCTACTTGACAGTTTTATGTCAAGTTTCGAATACGGGGCAAAACAACTTGAAATGTGTAGAGCGACTTGGGATACGTAGTCAAGTTCATTTGGAATGTGGGCTGAGTCTTAAAGGTTCGGAGTTGTGATAAGCTCAATCTTACTTAGAAGGCATTTAGAATTTGAATTGATCTTGAAGGTTAGGACCAACTGAACCTCATTCAAAAGCCTCCAGAACCTGGATTTGTTTCGAAGCTTAAGCTGAACTGAAACACCTTCAGACGCCAACTAGAATCCCAAAATCGCAACAATCCCACCTCGAAGATTTTCGCACCAGGCCCTCCTCCAATTTGCAACACAAGAATCGAGAAAGAGAGTGCTACTAATCCTCTTCCCCTCAGCAATTATCTCCACACAAAAAGTGTCTTGCCGAAATGAAATTTTCCTCCCTCCTTTCCCTCCTCCTTTTATTCCACTACCATCAATCGTTAATGAAGCGGACTATTCGGTATACTTAAAGGGAAAATGGAAATTGGGTCAGGATGATTTTTTTCAAAGAGAAGGAGGAGGAGAATTGATGAATGGGCTCTTCGGGCGGTTTTTGATCGTTTTTGATGAAAAAAAAACTTCTAAGAGCATCAAAAATTCATAAGCTGTCCATTTAGAGAGAACTTTACTGAATGAGAGAAAGTCAATCCCATGTAATTTCAACCGTCATAGTGGAGTTTACCCGCCAAACCATATAAATTTTTGACCAATTTTAGTCAGATGGAGCCAGATTTTACGAGCAATAAAGCTCTTTTCTCTCTCATTTTTACCCATATCGGCCGACATAACAAAGGGTCACCACTAGCCCGAAACCTGACCGTTTCCTTCCATCCCCCTATAATATATATTTGTGTTGGTTTTGTCATATTTGTCAACTTGACCCTCTCATTCTCTAGCCATAGCCTCATACCATAGATAGATAGGAGGAGATTGAAATCGAACCGAACGGAAGAGTGGAAATTGCAACGGTTTTTATGTGATGATGGTGGTGGTATGTTTGTTATGTCAAAAAGATTCAAATCTTTTGTCTTTTCACCTCCTTTTTTGAGGAGAAAAAGACCTTGAATTACGGATAGGCCGATTAATGGATAAATCAGACAAACCGCTTGGAAAGGTGCCAAAAATGCATGAAATCAGTGGAATCCTTGAAAAAAACCGACTAATATGTGAGAAAAAATAGCTCGAAATGCACATTTTCTTTGAAAGTCCCCATTTTAAGTTGTAGAATTCTACCAAAACAAGAGGAAAAGAAGACCTTGAATTTCGGAATCGAAAGATTTGACACTGATGAATTAGTGACAATTTGTCAATCGCAAATCAGCGGATCAAATCGGGGAATCGGAGGAATCAAAAACCCAAAAAAAAAAAATTGGCACGGTGCCAAGCCTCCTTCAAAACCCAAAATTTACACAAATTTTGGCCTTTAGAATCCCTTTTTTAAGCGTTTTTCTCTTAAAAATTTCAGATTCTTACCATTATACTTTTCTCTATTCAATTCATAATGATCGAGAACTTCCTTCTCAAAAGCATCGGACGGATCGGCCTTCTGCTGCTGCTGACTACGATACCTCTCGCCTACCATTTCGGTGCCATATAAACTGTTGGATATTATATTTTATTTGGTTCGATTCTTCCAGGTGGATTAGATGGTATTTATCACTAAAAATTTGAGAGAAATAATAGGAGAAATAGTTAAAAAGAAGAAGAGACGCAGAGAAAAAGGAAAATGGGAGCAGAAGTTCAAGAGAAAACAAGGGGATTTTATGCAAAACTGGGCCAGAAATCTTCAAAACTGATAGATGAAATTTTGGAAAGTTTAAAAAAAGTGCGAGCATATTAACGAAACTTGCGGAAAAAAAACTTCGAAAAGTTCGAAAATGAAGCTTTTTTCCTTGCTTTCGACGTAATTTCAGCATTTTTTGACTGTTTTGTTTTTGGAAAAAGCCTATTTCTTATCATTTTTGCAACACTTACAAAAACTGAAAACATCTCTAGAAATTCTGAAGAAAAGCGAGAGAAATAGACAAAAGAAAAAGCGCGGGAAACTCGTAAAATTTCAAAATCCTCTATCCCTCTTTTTCTTCTTTTTTCTCCGCTCATTGCGCAACACTAAAGAGAGAAGAAAAAGAGAGAAATTGAAATGAATCGAAATGACCTGACCACGGTCTGGCTGGTACGTAGAACGGCTGCTGTTGCTGGTTGGATAGAGATGAAGAGAGAAATACAGAGAGAAAGCTGCGAGAGAGTACTGCCTCCTATGAGAGACGCAGAGAGCGAAATGAAATGCGAACACGATCGGAGGAGAAGGTGCGCGATGGAATGAATGAATGCGGAGGAAGTTCTGCGAGCGCCTAGGAGCAATTTTTTGAAGTTTACAACCGGAAAACGCAAATTTTTATGTGGAATTTTGATTTTTATGCAAAAAATATGCTGTTTTTATTTTGATTTTTTCGACTAGAGTTGAAAAATTGTCAAAAAATTCAAAATTTGAATACATTAACCGTGAGAAGTCTAGAGAAATGGGGACTCTTTGTTGCTTTTATCATAAATGTTTTTACATTTTTGTGATTTTTTTTTTCGCTTTTTTCTTTCGATTTTTCCAGATATTTCACAATGAAAACAACAGAATAAACATCTAGAAGCCCATCGGAATGAGTCACATAGATTATGCAAAAAAAAGCGAAAATTTCGAAATTTTTGACAGGGAATTGTTGTTTTTTTTTGTTAACTTGTTTCTTTTTTAGATTTTCGTAATAAAATTTCCTTTTCTATTTCGAAAAACGGCCGAAAATTGCGAGAAATTGGTTGAAAAAAAAACAAAAATCCACGTGGCAAAAATGTGCATTCTGACGTGAAAGTGTTCGCGGGCAATGCAACATTTTTGATTTCTACAGTAATCGTTAGAGCAAAAATGAATATTTTTTCAGGATCATTTTTCAGGATCTTTTTCAGGAACTCAGTTTTTCTTTAGATTTCGTCGTGTTTTCTGCGAAAATCGAAAGAAACGGCAAACGGAAATTATAAAATTAAAAGAAAAATTGTGGGAAACATAAAATATGCTCTATACAGCTTAAATTTTGCAGACAAAAGTAACACTGTTAAAAATCTAGAAAATCTTTCGTTAAAAATTATATTGTTGAAACAAAAACGAGTCAAAAAGTGTTCTCGGGATGTCAGTTGTTGTCATTAAACTACTGAAGAGAGAAGAGATAGAGAGCGGGTGGTCGAAATGAATATGACTCAATTTTTTTGTTGTTTTCAACATTTGAAATTGAAGTTTCTTTTTCTAGCAGAAAGAAAAGAGATTTCTAGCAAAAAATAACCTTTTCAGATGAAAAACACTGTAAATATGTTATAAAAATTTCAAAAAACCGCTAAAAGCCTTCGCAAAACAACCAGAAAGTTCCCGTATAAAATGAAATCAGAAAAGGTGCGAACAACCGTCCACCCGGGGGTGGGACAGTATAAATAAATAATCACAAATCTTTTCTGCTGTTGTCCTGTAGTATAAACAAGGACACATACCCGTGCGGAAAACCGGGGGAAGGAAGGTCAAGCTGCCTCCGTCCGTTTTCGGAGTGAGGAAAGGGGGAGGAGGGAAGGCGATAATCCGTTTAGAGAGGTGATGAAAAGTAGTAGGGAGGAAGGTAACAATTATGATTTGGCGGGAATTTGAATAAATTATGGCCGAGATTTGATCAAATTTTGAATTTCACAATGACTTTGTGTTCCTAGAGCCATCTGGACTACAAAAGGAGCCTAGGATCCGACAAAGTTTCGAAAATCTTCCAGAAAATAGACTCAAGGATCTAAAAATCAACGCATGAAACTTGTTACAGAAACTTGGAAAAGTTGTAAAACAATGAGAAAAAGTACATAAGCGACAATCCTAAGTGCACCTGACAGTAGAAATTTTTCTCAAAAAAAGTTTTTTTTTCGCAGAAACTTTATCTCTCATATTTCCACGCACTATTCCACCCTCCCAGAATTCGATGCTCACCACATTCCGCCCCGGAAGACTGTCTGTCTGTGTATCGAACGGATTATTTTTCGCTTCTTTTCCACCTTGGGAGGGCGGGCATGGGGCGAGCTGACTAGGAAGCAACTTTTTCGAATTGGGGGAAGGAAAAGCCAACAGACATTTTCAGGGGGTGAGTTGGGTGGAATAAGTGGGAGAAAATGGCATACGATTCCTCTAAAAATCTTCACTGATTCGACAGTTTTGAACCTATCCATGAAAACAGAAGTAAACGTGACCAAGCTCAGATTGAAACTAAAGACCAACCAGAGGATGGTGAGGAAAACTAACGACCAACCAGAGGATGGTCTGAAAGCGTGATATGTCATTGGGAAGCTGAAAGTACGCTGGTTCGGAAGTCTGCTCTTGTAGCTGATTTTTTAGAAAGCAACTAACTGTGATCTTCATTTTCTGAAGGGTCTTTTAGTTCATATTGATAAGCATCCTACTTTCAATTATTCATGAAACACCCAAAAAAACTACCCCAAAGCTGAAAAAATCTAACCCTAACTAGTAAGTATCAAAAACCAAAACGCGGTAGGCCTCATTTGTTTTTATATCAGACAAGTTCAACAAATCTAGAAAAATCATATCGAAAATCACACAAAACCTAGAAAACCCAAACAATATAACAGTCCAAAATGTTCATAAAAGCTGGTTTTTTATGTTTGGAAACACAGACCTTTTCTTGTTTTTATACATCTGACTTTCTCAGAACCTCCATTTTCAAAATTTTGACTTTTAATGATTTTTGAGACATACCAATCACCTACCAACCAGATATGTATTTCACAAGTTTTGAGCCCAAACTTTTCTGACCTTTTAAATATTTTTCAGATTCAGCATAAGTTTTCTATATTTTCTGACCAAAATCTCTCTTTTTTCTTTATTTTTGACCAAACCCATTTTTTTTGTCCTTTATCTTCCCTTACCAATTATACTGTGCAACGAGTATGACGATAGCCTCTGATGAGGTGATATTCCAGACGACGATTGACTATTGTATCTCTGAATGACGTCATTTGCCAGAGAATATCTTGAGTAGGAAGTGGCCGACGATGCAGAATGATGGTGGCTGTGGCCATTTCCTACCATTTGGACAGGAATTTCTCGCTGAATTTTTGAGACTTTTTGAAAAGGTCTACTGGAAATATGAAAAATTTACAGTTAATTTTTGATTCTCGAAACTGTGGGAACTGTTTCAAAAGTCATTGTCAGCTCAGTGTCTTCTAAAGTTATCCTGGACCAGAATTATTTGAAATTTTCCAAAAAGATTTACCTGCACAACCCTCTGATCTTGTATTGGTTGTTGCTGCTCCGGCAAATCTCTTGTGGACCGCTCAAGCTCTACAGTAGTCCGACGTTCTCCAGTGCTGCTCACACGTCGTGTCACGTAGTGAAACTGATAGGTGGATGCAGTTCGTGTGGCACTTACGGGTCTAGATATGGAACGGTTTTTATGACAGAAAATGAACAAGGAAAGAGGAAAGGGACAGCGAACATAAAAAGTTAGTATAGGAAAGCAAATGCGCTCTATTGAAAACGGAGGTTTTTGAAATTGAGAAGAGAGCTTTCAATCTTGGCCATGCGCCTTTAAGAAACCTAATCGTGTTTATACTTTTTTGAAAGCTCTCGACTAGCAATATTCAAATTTCCTTGTCTCAATAGAGCGCATATGCATCTTCAACAACTCTCAAACCAAAACATACGTGCTGGGTAACTCTCTAAACGCTGTCCGTGTCTCCACACCGTTTGCTGATCCTCTTCCTCCGGTGCTCCTATCGAAATACGAAGGACGGTTTGGTGTTATTGCTCGATAACTTTCGGATCTCCTAGATGAATTTTCGATGAAGTTCCACGTGGACGATCGAAATTCGGCGTCATCATCATCAGAATCGGCGAAGACGTCGTCGAGGTTTCGACGACGTGGAGTGTCCATGTTAGAAGGGTTAACAACTGTTAGAAGTGAGGATTAGGAGGAGTTTTGTGAGCGGTTAGACGTGGGAAGAAACATGAGGAATAAATGAGAAAATTCGAGAAAAAACCGTTTTTTTTTGTTTTTTTTTTGTTAAAAAACTTAAACTAAAATGAAAAAAAAGAAATTGATTTGAAAAATCCAAAACATTCCATCTGGAAGATTTGTTTTCAATGTCAAAACAACTACGAATTTCAAATTTCCTTCTAAACGACTAGAGAGGACCACCTGGGTCCCCAATGTTCAACACAAAGTGTCTGGGAGGTCTAAATTTCAGTAAAAGAAGAGAGGGAAAAGTTTGGAGGCAAACATTTTGGGAAATTTTGGGAACAGTTTCAGTTATGAAAAAGGAAAATGATGATGCTGACAAGAAATGTGTTTTAATCCTATCAATAGAAGGAGGGAAATGGAGACCGAAATGGGTGAAAATCAGCGGGAAAAATAAAAGAAAAAACACTTTTTTAGGTCAAAAACTTCCGTTTCCTGCTCGTGGCACAATGCAATTTCCAGCTATTTATTTCAAACAAAATCTTAAATCTGGACAAAAATAGGTTTTTTTTCTACTGGAATATTAAGGTTAAGCTGATGAAAAAGTTAGTTCAAAACCTACAAGTTACCTTTTCAAAAATGTGAAAAAAACTGAATAAAGGGCATGTCAGTGTCATCAATTTCATCCATCTCTACCAAAAACAACACTTTTCTGTCTAAAAATTTGAGGTTTTTGACAGAAAAATCAAGTTATTATCTGTTATCTTGCCTATCAATTACCTGATTCCACTTTTGTTGGAAACTTTGAAACTGAGCCAAAATCGACAAAAAAAACTCAAAAATGGCAACAGGGTGTGCCGCTAACCCTCAATTTCACACATTTTTGCATCCTCCAACTCCTCCAAAAACGCTAAAAATGTGTATGTATACACAACCTCCTCCCCTCTCTTTTCATGCCTATTCTTTTCCATTGACGACACACTCATTTCACACTCTTATCAATTAAATATCAATAAGCATGTACATACATATGTGTTGGTTGTGTATACAGATCAAAATTGATGTTTGAAGAAGATTCCAAAAAAACTATGGTTTGATGGAGAAAAAAAGACTGAAAAAGACGAAAAAATACTGAAAAAATGAGTGAAATGATAGGATAGTCGGGCCAAAAAAGTTGAATTTAGAAGAAGAAAAAAAGGGATTTTCACACTTTTTGGGCCAATTTTTCCCATATTTTCAGCACTAAAATGTTAGAAAAAAGCAAGGAAATCATCAAAAAGATGTGAAAAGTACGGTGTGTGTTGAAAACTAGAAATTCTTCCTGATGTTAAGGTCAGAAAAAAAAGTGAATTTTGGGTCTTAAAAACATGATTTTCTAAGATTTTTCTCGAACTTTCCCACAAAATTGTTAGAAAAATGAAAGAAAATGACCAAAAAGAGTTAAGGAAAATGACAATTGATGGGTGTTTTTCTGTGTGTGATGTACTGATTAGCACTCACTTTGTAAACATAAGGAAGTGGACATAAAAAAAAATGATGGACACGACACACCAAAAAAGTACAAATGACAATTGGAAAAAACTGAAAATTGAAAAAACAACCACTATATGTACCGGACCATGCCTGTTAAACCACGTCCACAGTGCCCTTCTATAAAAGGGTTTATGGAAAAAAGTGACATCATCAATTGTCACCTTTTTACCAGAAAAACCCCAACACGAAAAAAAAACTAGTAACACGAGAGAGATAACATATCCTCCCAGGTAGGTACTACAACGTGTACCTACAACTTGCCCCTCGGTCCTCCCATCCAATCACCTTCCTGGCGTCTCCTCGTTTTATGCCTTGTTTCGATGGAATATTTGCTCACCGAGCAACAAAAATCACCCGTCTTGTAGTTGCACAGTAAGGGGAAAAGGGGATATACGACAAAGAGATTAGGGAGATCAATATAGAGAGATAAAAAGAGATTTTGGTCAGTTTTGTAAACTTGTTCAACTTGTTGCGAACCCGATTTTTGAGTTTGTCCATTTTTATTATCCCCATAAAAGCAACCGTTTCCCGTTTTATTTTCGGCCCGATTTTTAAATTTTTTTTTGGTTTTCTTTAAACTCATTTCCCCAAAAAAATAGCTTGGCGTACCTAAAATTTCTGCAATATCCGCCTGTTCCTGCAGACTTCTTGTTTTCTTGACAACGGTTACTGTGGCCCCATTGGCAGTAGAAGAAGAAGGTACCCGTGTTTTGCTTTGCCACGTTTCGAGTTGTTCGCGTTGTCTGGAATCGAGATTGGTTAAACTACGTATCATTTTTTATGTTCTAAAAGCCGATACTCAGCCAATTCCAAAACGGTCGAAATACACGAAACTGTGACTAACATAATGACTGGACAAATTGGCTACGTATCCTCTTTATCAGTAGCCAAGCCGCTACGCAGCCAATTTGCGATAGGCTACGTATCCCCCTTACATTTCTACTCAGCCAATCCCGCCAATTAACTTACGTGGTCTGCTCGAAATCGTACAACAACGTCTCTGATTGATACCGGTATTCGACTCGCCGTTCTGACGCATTTACTCTGAAAATTTTTAAATACAGTACATCCTAATCCCAGTAATCTACTCACTTATACTGATAGGTAACTTTGCCACCAGGTGGCTGACTCCCTGCTCGAGTCGCCGCCATCGTTTGCCCTGAGTTCGTATCCCGGACCACACTCTTACCGGAAATGTCTTTGAGTTGACGGGTCAAGGAACCGGTTCTGAAATTTAAAAAAAGATATTTTCATTCAAAAAAGACTCACACAACATGACTAGTTTCCACTCTAGACGGGGGCCTTCTAGCGTCCACCCTCACTATCGGTACTGTATCCGTCGCCCGGATTGTGTGATTTTTGACACGTGGCAGTGTTAAAGACACTCCAGGCGCCGAATTAGACACTTTCATCTGTCCATTTGCAGCCCCTTCGGATCGTATTGAAACTCGAACTGTGCTATCCCTCCGGCGGGCTAAAGCTACGTCTGGGTCCTGGGACGCACTTCTGGAGGGGACGTATACTTCATGGGCTTCATATTCGTCGAGCAGTCTAAAAATTTCGAATTTGAATATGTGATAATACAGAAAAGTTTCCTCAAAATACAAACCTTTTTCTGACTTTACAACTCGAAGGAGCACAACATTTGGCTCCCATTTTTGTGGTCGTTTAGTTTAGCTAATTAACCGAGTAATTAGACATTGGAAATAATTCAAAAAGACTCTAGAACATATCTCTAGAGATTCTTTTTTTATTAATGGATAGATATCAATTTTCGATAGAGCCGCTCCCGAGTGGTGGGATAAAGGCGGAGAAGGAGCAGGACGCCGGCGTCTAGAAACTTGCAAGTTTAGGGCACTTAAGATAAAAGAGAAAGAAAAGAAGAGGATGTCAAGTACAAACATGAGACATTTTGATAAAAGATAAAAAACCGCGGGAGGGGGACTAATGTTTGTTCTTGTCACCCTCATGAAAGAAAAAAAAGATTCGCAGTCAGCAGGATTCGAACCTACGCGGGCAGAGCCCAATTGATTTCGAGTCAATCTCCTTAACCACTCGGACATGACTGCATCACAGGTAAAACGGGGAGTCTCAAAAACTCATGAATGACACACGAACGAACGCAAAAATGCCAGTGACAGTTCACTGAAATACCAGAAAACGCGGGCATGCCAACGACATTCCATTGACGTATCTTCATTTTCTCAGTTCCCAAGTGAAAAACGGAAAATCTCAAAAACATATGAAAAACATCTATGCACCTTTAATAATTGATTTTTCAATAACTCTGACGCGAAGATTATTTCTCGTTTCATACAGAGAGTTCCTGTTTTCAGTAACTTCCTTCCGTTTTCAATGCTTTTTTTTCGCTTCGAAAACTTTTTTAGTGAAAATAAGTGAACGTTTCTGCAAAACTATGGCTGAAACAGTTACCTCTTGATGTTCAGAAATTCATGCGTTTTTTTAAATTTCGGAAAGACTCTAATTCTGTATTTCAGGTGGATGAAAAAGGTGAGTCGGTAAGTTAGTCGAACTCCGAAATAAAAAAAAAGCACTAGAGTATCTTAGAAACAGGTTGAGGATAAGAGAGCATTGAAAACGGAAATGGAGTTAATGAGAAGATGGAGACAGAAAAATTAACAGACAAAATACGAAGGAAGACACAAAAATTCATCGTTCTGATTGGGAGACGAAAGATAGTCGACAGATATTTTATTTGAAACTGCACTATAATATTGCAATCAAGCGAAGTATCTTTCGACTGACGTCTTTCAATCTGAGCGACAAATGATCTTGCTATTATTACTAGAATCAATTTGAACGCAAACATTCCAAAGACATCTCAATGACATCCCACCGAAACATGAGAAACATCTCTAAAACCGAACGCAAACTCATGAGTCGTTGGTTCTCCCTTCACATGTTACTCGTATGTCAGTCATGAGTTTTTCGTATGCCCCGTTTTACCTGTGATGCCGAGAAGGTCGACAAGATGGCGTATAGAAAAGTGGGGGTCGGCGCGGGGTTGAAGGGGAGAAAAAGAGAAAGTAGAGAAATACTAACACGTAAAAGAAGAAAAAGGAAGAGGGGGCATGTGAAAAGGCTAGAGTTTTAGACGGAATAGCATTATGTATGTGTTCTGGAATGTGCCAGTAATGAAAGAAAGCTAAAAGTATGGTTTTTATCTGAAAAAATGTGGAAGAAATTATGAAAAGTGGGTTTGAAAGCACATAATTGCTGGGAACTTTTCTAGAAGTCAAGTTTCTGCAATCTCCTCATTTAAAAACAGCGTCTATTTTTGTTGTATCATAGATTGAACCAGTATTTCACATGTCAAAATGTAAAATTTTCATTAAAAAGAAGAAAGTTTCAAAGTTTGAATGACCCAAGAATAGGCGTGGCTTGTCTGAAAAATGGGCGGAGCCTAAAACTTAAACACCATAACTTGTCTATAGAACAGCTCCTGAATGATTTGAAAATCCAATATCTTCATATTAATGGAATCTTTTTTATTTACTATTTTTCAATTTCAGGAAACTATTGAAGCAAAAAGTGGGCGTGGCTTGCTGGAAATTGGGCGGAGCCTTAATTTATAACAGCTTGAATTCGTCTGCTTAAACTGATCTAAAATTTATATTCAAAATATTTCCAGAAAGTTTTCACCAAAACAATTTCCCGCGGATTTCATAATTACAAATAAATATTGTTTCAACAAAACATTTTAACAAAAAAATAATTATGAAATCCAATCCGATGCGGTTGTTAAAACAGAAAAGATTGGAAGCTCTTTTGCATCAGAAGGACGGCGGCTCATTTCTATCCGTCAGTATAAGAGGAAAAGAAGCGAACTTTACAAAAAAAGTGACCACTCTTTCCTTCATCAGCCCAACCTTTTCCCCTCGTTTTTTCTTGGTCTCTCTCTGGAGGAGGAGGGAGAGATGATGAGAGATAGATTACTCTAGATAAACCTTAGTTTTCACACTTTTTTAATGGTTTTAGACTTGGTTTTATGACTTTTCATGGGGGTGTTTTATGGGCTATTAGGATTTTAGAGTATAGGAGCACGCCCATTTTTTTGTTAAAAGTTGTCTTAGGATTTGAAGTGTTTGAAAAACAAAGGGAGCTCAACCAGTTTCCCGTTTTTCAGACTTGGCTGACTTAGAATTAGATATATTCATCTATTGATAATAAAAATGTGTTGTTCTGGCCAAAGAAACAATTCTAATTGTACAGGCTCCACTATTGGGTTGGCCGGAAAGAAATGCGCGCTGAACTTTTTTTCGAAGCCGTATAACTCGGCTGGAATTGAAGATACAAAGAAGTGGCCAACTAACAAAATATTGTTCATAAAATTGTGCACATTTTATCAGTTGACTACTTTTTTATATCTCTCATTCCAGCCGAGATATACAGACTCGAAAAAAGTTCATCGCGCATTTACTTTTGACCAACCTAATAGTTTTGATTCAAATTTTTCATTTTCACAACATTTTCTCTTTTTTTCAGAAATTGAAAGCAGCTTGAACTACCAAAACGTCCAAATACAGGTTATTTCCATCAAAAAAAAAATCAAAAATCTTCACCTCTGCGGCCGCGTAACCACTGTATAAAATGTCCTTTGAATTTCTTGTCGAACATCTCTTGTATGCTCATTTCCACGTGCTTTAGCCACAGAATACGCACCGGACGATGACATGTCCACGATTTGAGGAGAAGTAACCTGCAAGAGGAGGTTTTTATTTTTGGAAATTCGATATCCAGCAGGCGAAATTTTGCTACTTTTTTTTCGAGAGGGAATTTGAATTTTTAAAGGGACAGATTATAAAAATTGAAAAATGAATGCGTAAAAAAAATTTTTTCCGTCTTCCGATTTCCGTTTTCCGAAGTTGGAGAACTTTTCCGATTTCCGAACTCCTATTTCCGAAAAAAAAATATGTTTCCGATTTCCGTTTTCCAAAATCGAGAAAGTTTTTTTTTCCGCAAAGCTCTGCTACACCATGTTCTAAGACAGAATTGCACAAAAACTCTAAAAGTTCTTACTGGCTCCATTGGTCCATCTATCAATGTTTCTTTTCCACGCCACGTGGCACGAGCCGCCGTGGCTCTTCCCTGAGTTGCATTTTGATGATCATTCCTCCAGAATTGGACATCACACGTGGCGAATTTGTAAGAGTTTTTTGATGTGTTCGGATGCATTATGATGGGGTTCAAGGGTTCATAAGAGCATAATCAAAGGAGGGTTGGAGTCTGAAAGAAATTATAAGAAGTTGGTGAAATACAAAGAGAAGCAAGAAGTGGATTTTAAGAAAAGTTCAGATTTTCTAAGGTTTTTGGGTTGTGGGGGCCATAAAAATACGTCTTGACACAAATTCCATGAAAAATTCGAGCTTGAGGTGGCACACGAATTTCGAAAGTGATTTTCTTGGGCTATGATGCTGTACTAACACAGTATTAAGACTTCTGAATACTTGCAAAAAAAATTTATTAGGCTCCGCCCCTTTTTGATCAATAAAAATCGATAAAAAAACCAAAAATAAAAATGTTTCTTTTGAAAGCAAATGACAAGATCTGATCGGGGATTGATCAGAGACACATTTTTGTACATTTTTGAGCACAATAAAAATTTCTATCATCCCTTATTCATTTGGAAAAATTAGTTTTTTTGAAGAAATCACTCTTTTTCCAGAGGATCCTCTAGAAAAAGTGTCATCGTGAAAAATTTTTGAACGTTGGCAAACGAGATATGGTGAAAATTGGATAGCCCTTGGTAGTGGTCAGACGCATGCAAAATATCTCGGTCGATTTCGATGTGGCTTAAACCACTTTTAAGCCAAAGTTTGTAAATTTGAGCCATTTTTCCATGTATACCTATACGTTGATAAAAAATTGATAAATAAGAACTTGGCCTATCTGTTGTTTTTTTAGTATATTAGATTTTTTTCATAGGTTTTGAAATGTATGAACCGCATGATTCTCATCTTTCTATGTGTACTATCACTTTTCAAAGATATTTGAAATGCCAACTTTGAGCATCCATATCTTTGTTCAAAATGCCCCTACAATGTTTGTTGTCTAATCATTCTGTAGATAAAAATTTGGATTGAAAATAATTCAACTACAGCAACGTTGTAAAACAACAATGGGCATAGTCAATCGTCTTCTTACAAAAATTTGCTCCTGAACTTTGGAAAATTATGGATTTGGCAGCTTGGAAGATGTCATACAACGTTGCTGTAGTTGAATTATTTTCAATCCAAATTTTTATCTACAGAATGATTAGACAACAAACATTGTAGGGGCATTTTGAACAAAGATATGGATGCTCAAAGTTGGCATTTCAAATATCTTTGAAAAGTGATAGTACACATAGAAAGATGAGAATCATGCGGTTCATACATTTCAAAACCTATGAAAAAAATCTAATATACTAAAAAAACAACAGATAGGCCAAGTTCTTATTTATCAATTTTTTATCAACGTATAGGTATACATGGAAAAATGGCTCAAATTTACAAACTTTGGCTTAAAAGTGGTTTAAGCCACATCGAAATCGACCGAGATATTTTGCATGCGTCTGACCACTACCAAGGGCTATCCAATTTTCACCATATCTCGTTTGCCAACGTTCAAAAATTTTTCACGATGACACTTTTTCTAGGCGTTCCTCTGGAAAAAGAGTGATTTCTTCAAAAAAACTAATTTTTCCAAATGAAGAGGGAATGATAGAATATTCTATTGTGCTCAAAAACGTACAAAAATGTTTCTTTGATCAATCCCCGATCAGATCTTGTCATTTGCTTCCAAAAGAAAAATTTTTATTTTTTGATTTTTTATCGATTTTTATTGATCAAAAAGGGGCGGAGCCTAATAAAGTTTTTGTGAAAGTATTCAGAAGTCCTAGTACTGTGTTAGTACAGCACCAAGGCCCAAGAAAATCACTTTCAAAACTCGTGTGCCACCTTATAACTGACACACGCTCGATTTTTTCATGGAATTTCTGTTGAATGTTTAAAAAGTTTCAAAAATCAATTTTTTAAAATTCCCACTTCATCTGTGAAAAATTTTAAGAATTTGGTGAAAAACAAAGAGGATCAAAAGTGGATTTTGAGAAAAAGGAATTCGGAAAATTGAACTATTTCTGATTAAAGACCACAGACTTGACTTGACCCCAGACAAGGCAACAAAAAAAATAAAATTCCAATTTTTTCCAATCTTCACATTCTTTTTATTTGTCTAGGAGTAAAGCGAAGAAGATTTTGGTTGTAGTGATGACACTTTTTCCTTCCCCATATATGTGGTGAAAGTTTGTTTAGAGCATCACTACTATAGGTGGTATGTGTGTGAAAAAGCAGGATCGGGGAAAGATTATACGGGGTATGAGTGTGTAAAAGTAGGTCAAACAAGCTCAGTGAATGAATAAACAAAAATTGGAAGAAAAAAAACTATAAATTTTTTTTTGGCTCGAACTATAAAAAAAAGAGTAAGAGGCAAACAAAAAGAAAAAATATTTTTTATGTTTTGCTAAGGGCAACGCGTGGAAGAAGAGCTTGGCAACGAAGAAAAAACAACAAGAAATGTATTAAAAAACATTCAAATGCTATAAAATTTTCAGCTTTCGTACTTCATGACCTAGAAACCTCCAATCCGAAATTCTAGTCCCCCTTCACAGCTGGTCCCGACCACAACCCAAAACATGTGTGAAGGGATTAGAAAAAAGTTTTGATTCTAGAACGATTCATAAAATCACTTCTCAACAATAGTAGTACGCTTGAATTCCTCCTTCTCTCTTCCCCTCCTACTTCACTTTTTCCCCATATGATGAGTAAGTAAGTAACCTAGAGATTCCCGGTTAACTGGAGACGTAGACATAGAGAGAAAAGTGAAAAACGATCGCGGTTATTAAAATCCGATGGGAGGGAAGAGAGAAAGGGAAAAGGGAACATGATGAGAGGAAGTTTCGAAGGGTGGAGAAGCATGAAAAAATGTGTTCTTTTGAAATTTTTTGTTAGCGAATGTCTTCAAAAAATAGCCTAGGACTACCAATCTTGTTTTCAGTAATAGCGTTTTCGAATCTCAAAGTGTTTAAAATTCCCAAAGAAATAGAAATTTAATTAAATTTAGTGACCCAAATGCTATTGGAAAGTCTTAAGACTGAAAGGAAAGATCATCTATTTTTGAACAAAAAACAACTTTGAAAATTAAGTCTGTAACTATCTGGACATGTACAATATTAACTTCCAGTTTGTGCTCCGAAATTAGCCATATTTTGCTCGAAAACGTCTCCAAGTTCATGTATTACTTATTCGTGATAAATTGGCAATTACGTTTAAAGGCACAACGACAAATGTTCACGATATCTCGCCACGATTACAGTAACTTTCAGTGAAAATATACTGTAAGCGTGGCGAGATATCGTGAACATTTGTCGTTGCGCCTTTAAACCGAGATGTCAGACTTTTGCAAATAAGTAATACAATTACAGAAACTACAGTAACATAGAATTTAAAGGCACATGAACAAATTTTGAAATTTCAACAAACGTTCAAATTAAGATTATTTTCAAAGAGAGTCTTGCATTCTGACAAAAAAAAAGTAGCCAAACTTCAAGAAGCGAACGATGAAATTCCTTTTTTTTTTGGAAATCAGTTTTTAAGGCGTCGCTTTTTTACACTGTTGGCTTAAATTCGGCCCACATTTTTTGGCTCAATTTGTTTTGGCTTTAAGTTTTAAGTTTTAATTTTGGCTCAAATCTTTTTCAAATTTTGAGCCACCAACTATTGAAGTTTATTAAAAACTGAGAAAGTATGAGAATACCACACTTTTTCGAACCGGACTGATAAAAACCCTTGAAGGATGATTTTTTACTCAAATATCAAGCTTGTCTGAAAGATTTTTTATAATTATGTCAAAACTACATTTATTTTAAGAAAGATGGCTCTACCAAGCCAAAACTTCAAAAAAAGGGATGATTCAGCTATAGGGGGAGTCATAGATTTCAAAGTAAAAACTAGTAAATTCTTCTTCGCAAAAGTTGGAAAGAGAGAGAGAGAATATGCGTGTCCATCTCCATGACCGTCATGACAATTGCCCTCTCTCTCTCTCCCCCCCATTGACCATCCCTCTCGGTGGTTATTACCGGCTTTGGAGAGGGAAAAGAGTAGCATTGAAAGAGGGGATTTCACACACAGGAGGGTTGTTTAGAAGGCATCATTTCGACTTGTCTCTTCTTTTCTATTTCACAAAACTTCCCTCCCTTTCATCATGGTATAATTAGGAGAAGACGTTATGAGGAAGGCGTTCCCTTTCTTGGAGGTTAAGGGGGGTTATGCCTCTTAACTTGTTATAACTGTTACAGTTTAAGAAAAACGAAGATTCTGGGAAAAGTAAGAAAATTCTGGAAAATTGTTGAAGATGAAATCTGCAATTCAAAGTTAGAATTTTTTTCAGAAAAATTGACTCAAAGTTTTTTTTAAAACTTCTAGAAATTTCCCAAAAATTGTAAATTCTAGCTGAGAAAACCCACTAAAATCACTAAAAACTGAACACAATGCACTCGCCGAAATTACACTAAATTCGTTAATAACATGAAGAAAGCAAATGAGAAGAAGAAAAGGTGCCACAATTCAAAAAGATGGGTAACAGAACAAGAGATAGAGATAGAGAGGATAATCAGCGAAGAGGGAGGAAAAAGTGCATCGGCAGTTGTCAGCCCTATCAGTAGCAGGAGGAGGGAGATCACTGACCAGGGTTCTTCCGGAAATGATAAAGGAGTTTTTTGAACTGAAAGAGGCTATTGTGTTCTTGGCAAGGTTTTGCCACAAATTAAAGTTGAAATGCTTATGCGAAGGTGAGATCTAGAGCCCTAAAATTTCGGATGCTTGAGGCAAGTTTTTTTAGTGCTGCGCTTTTTTTTTCTGACTCAACTACTGAGTTGCACATTCAACACAAGCCCTATTCTCAATCGTTTTTACGTATTGATGTCACCGTACAGAGCGGCTGAAAAGTATTGAGACTTTTCTTCTGGTGTGATGTGTTTCCATAAATATAGCCACATTCCGTTGTTATAGG
The DNA here is from genome assembly GCA_963572265.1 of Caenorhabditis doughertyi. NCBI lineage: Eukaryota > Metazoa > Nematoda > Chromadorea > Rhabditida > Rhabditidae > Caenorhabditis > Caenorhabditis doughertyi. The sequence continues at coordinate 5,408,224 of OY751553.1, read as the reverse complement.
TGGTTTTTCAGACCAGCAGTTTGAAAAAATACACGTTCTGCGGCGCAAGTGCTAATAGCCATTAAGAAAACAGTCTGGCTTTTATAGAAAATTAAACTAGAAGATGTCACTAAGAGTTCAAGACAAAAATATTATCCAAAGACCCAAAAGGCACTTGAGTGTACTTGCATCGGCAGAGCATGTGACGTGAACGAATTTTAAAAAATTTTGCAACGAAGCTCCGATATTTTGCCTACGTACTGTTTTTTGTACGTGTGCTCCTATTGTTTTGATTGTGGTTTTTGTTGTTTTTTTTTGTATTCTGAATTTGCTTGTCACTGGAATCTTTATTTACCACCTCATGATTTTTTATTTGGTAGTTCATTTTGTAGATCTTTAGGTTCAATGCTCCCTAAACATTATTATGCTCCTCATGAATTTCTTAATAGGTCGAATAGTAGGTGATTTCAAAATTCTTTTTCGTTGTACTTTCAAACAAATTTCATCCGAATAACAAGATGATGATTATTCATTTTTCTCTTGAAAATTCGAATCCGCACGACTCCTAATTGTAAGCTTTTGATATTTCCAACCTCTTCGAAATTGACACACAAAGGATGTCTCTGGAGACCTACCGTATGACTTGCTATTCACTGCGAAAAACCTTTTTTTTTTTTGAACTTTTGAATAATTTTTATTTCTCAATAACACGATGATTGATATTCTTTTTTTCTAGAAGTTCTAATGCACATGACTCCTCATTAGAAGCTCTCAGCTTCGAGCTCTTTTCGAAATGTTCATTGACGCAAGTTCTCTCGAGAGGTCTACCGTATACCTTGTTATTCACGAGAAGCCAAAAGAAGTTTTGATTTGAATAAGTTGTAAAAATGAATTCGACAATTCATCTTCAAGGAGATAATTTTGATTTCCCGACGTTTAAGACATGGTTTTGAATTTTGAACGTTTTGGGATTCAGGGTTTATTAGTGAATTTATAAGACACTCAAGAAAGAAGCTTCATCCATGATATCTAAACCACAGCTCATAGCCGGCCCAGATCAACATTCCAATAAGAACAATGAATTGAAAGATGCCGATATTTCTGAACCAGCGAGCTTCTCCTCTGGACAAGAACGGTGCAGGTGCAGCTTGAATCGGTGGTGGTTTGATTGGAACGAGGGAAGGACGATTGAACGATGAAACATTGAAAGACGGAGGGTTCGATGATGGTGCAGGTGGATTCTTAGATTCGGACATTCTGAATGAATTGTACATAAAAGAGATTGAGAAAAGATCTGATATCCAAATTCGTCAATGTTTTTGAAAATAGCACTATACACTGAGTCAAGAAGAAGGCTCTTTTCTAAAAAAAAAGGTTTTTTTTTGAAAACGTTGTGAGGAAATTGCTCAGGAATTTTCTCAAAGAATGGAACTGATATAACTGAAAAGCATTTGAAATTCAAAAAGGTTCTATGGAATCGGTCAAAAAAAGTAAGACCGTACTTACGGTGATATCCTGAGAAGTCTGTCAGAACCAAGAAGAACTGGAAGATGCTCCGTAAATGAAAAAGTGAATGGTGGGTAACGCTGAAGAGAAGAGAAATTTCTAGAACCAAAAGAAGCTCCGCCCACTTTTTTCTTTCTGCTGAAATGTGAAAGAAATGGGTTTCAGATATGAAGGCGAAGCAAAGTGGTTTAACTAAAACATATGTGAATGAGATTGGGAACAACTATAACCTACAAATCCTATTCTGTTTCAAACTTTCCATATCAGACAAAACAATGAAAAACAAACCCAAAAAAACTCACAGTTCACTCTAACGGATGAGTTTTGAACCAGGAGACCATCAAAATCAAACCAAAAACACAAACAAATAATATGATTACAGCGCCAATAAGGATATAATCACAACAGTGAGACGAGCGTCTGGTTGTAGTTGAATCATCAATTGGAGATTGAAATCGAACTCTTCTCATGGAATTTTGAGTGACTCGAGTAGAAGACAACACGCGAATTTCTGGAGAACTGGAGCTCGAGCGGCGAGTAGGACTGCTGGTTGATGGTGGGGTTGGGACTGGTGGAATGGTATAGACACGTAGGATGGGTGGGGAATCGGGCATCCTGAAATAAGGTTCCACATTGCTTTGCTCTGAATTTTTACCACATTCTAAAGTTTTTCAAGAGAGAAAATTCTTAATTGTAATTCCTATAAATTAGAAAATTGGATTGGAAAACTTACCTCGAATTGGGTGAAGATGTTCGAAAATAGCTCAACATGTTCATAATAACTATAGCTAGTTGCAGTCAAAAATTCAGAATTTCATTCTTGCCAAGAGGAAAATTTGAAAGAAACAGGCTCGCTTTGCACGCAATATCAGTGCTGCCATAAATTATGGCATTATAATTTATTGCTCCAAATTTATGAGGCTTTTTTTCAAAAAGTAATCTTCTCCTCCTTTTTAAATGACATAATTCTTTTTGGAATTTTGAAAGAAACTTTCTCTTTATGAAAGACAAATTTTTTGGAGAGAAAATATCCATCTTAGTTCTAAAAAGTCCGTCAATCTTTTTCAGATATTTCGTTTCGAATGCCTCCCGTTATCCATATTTTTTTCAGCTAATTTCCCATTAAGCCTGCCATTTTATCAAAAGATCCTACCGTATCTCTTTCAGATATCTTGGAGGAGAAGCAAGAAACTGGCCAATAGGAGATGAATTGGATGGAAGATAAGCAGAAAGAAGGATAAAAGAAGAGCAGAGATGAAAAAGGAGAGGAGCGAAGAGATAGCAAAAAGGAGGAAGTTTATAAAATAAGCTCCGCCCCCTAAACTCTTCCCTTTTTCCTTGTTTACAAGGAAAGTCGCTTTGTAAGATGTGCAGGTTTCTCCACATTAAAGAATCATGATCCTTCTACACTTGAAGTCTTGAAAACCTGTTAAAAAAACAAACGATATTTCAACACATTTTTTATTAAAACACTCTCAAATAGAATTAATATTTGAAAAGCATCTCGAGACCGAATCGGATTCCACGTGCAATTACCTCGATGGTTTTTGGAGAATAATGTCCGATGACGGAAGCGATCAAGAGCAAGCAGAAGAAGCCGAGTAAGACATACTGGATGAAGCCAAGTGGTGTCTTCATATCTTTGACGATGATTTGCCAGATGTTAAGTTGATTTATCTGTTCAGTAGGCGGTGGTGGAGCGAAGACTGGTTCGGGATCTACGGCTGAAAATGAAATATTTGACAAAAGGAATGAATGAAGAATATATGGACTACAAAGTCTTTTTCATTCTAGAGTTCAGCAAGGCTGCAGATACCAGAAAAAGTATAAACTGTTAACTTGATTTCAAATCCAAGACTCACAAGAAACTTTAGATCCAGGTCGTAAGCTTTATCTTAAGATGGTTCACAGATCCTTTCTTTCAAACACACACTAGGTGTACTACAGAAAAACTCCTAGCCTACACTACAACTCTTCGAGTCCCCATCGCTTTCCTCACCTTCTGGGACCATCATGTCCTGGACTTGAAACTTTGAGTGAAGCGAAAACTCGAAGAAAAAAACGACGAGAAGCTTTAGACGGTAATCAAGAAGAGTAGCGAGACAGAAATGACAAATTTCAGAGCTTCTAGAACTTTTTTATATGAGAGAGGAAGTGTGAGACAAAAGAGGTCAGAGACACAAAAACTTCGCTGAAAGTGCCACGCCCCTTTTTGCTGTTGACTCAAGGGAGTTTGAAGGTACATACAAATAAAAATAATTTAGAAACGAATAAAATATACGACACTCTAAGAATACGGAAAAAACGTTGCTGCCTCAAAAAATGCAAAATTATTCGATCCCCAATTTCATGAATCGCTCTTCTGTGGGCCTTGGAGTCTCCACAAAAGTGTAATAGAAAGCGAAGAAGAAAATGATTGCAGAGTTGATAGGCCAAAGGAACAAGCAGATGGCAGTCATAATCTCTTGGAAAAGGGATGGATTGTGTACGATTTCAGGGCAAATGTAGATGTCTGAAAATGAAATAAAATCTTATAATTTCTTCTGACTCTAGTAGCTCTAGTGAGCACTAGCTCCCTTTCCTACCCGTATCCATTTCAACTTCCTCTGGCTCCTGCACCACCATTGGAGGATGTGGATCAATGCCATACACTGAAAATCCTAATCTTACTGGAAAATTTCCCAACTAAACCTTTAGAAATAAGCCATTCAATTTCCTGCTCATGAACCTTATCATAACTTTCATAGCTTCTCCAATATCCTGAAATCCACAAAAGATCCTTCACATTTGGTCGTGGCGATGGAGGACGTCGCCAGGGTTTGATCCCTTTTCGATCGATAGTTCGAGAGGAGAAGGTTACTCTGCGAGTGGTAGCTGGAAATTTCTTATAGATTCTCTATTATAAGGGCATATATAGTTCACAGACCCCGCCGGGGTGCTAGTGGTTTCTCGTCATCCGAATCATCTGGGGTTGGAAGCGCTGAAAGTAAACATTTTTGATTTTAGTTTCCCTCTATTATAAGAGCACTCTCCAAAGTTTTCATGAGAAAAAATATACCCCTAATACAATGACACTATCACTAATACTAACCTGGCCGCCGCAGGGGTTCTCTATACAAATTACATTTGTCTGGAACATCTGGATCTGGGTCCACGAACCAATCTGAAAGGATTTACCTCTATTAAAAGGGCACTATCCATCAAAACGTACCCTTCAGAAGAAAATTATTTCGTCGTTCGGCTCGTTCTTTTTCACTCTCCGATGGGGATTTGCGAGCTGAAAATAAATTTTTAGGGAGGAAATTTTCTTTCCAAACCTAATTCAATTGACAGGTCATCATCCTCCTCTCTGGTTGGTGGGAACGGGAAAAGTCTTCTGGCTGAAAAACCTCTATTATAAGGGCACCTGTCGGTACTGGAATACCTCTTTTTGAAGACCATTCTTTCGTAGGTCTCGGTGTTTCTTGAATGGAACTGGGCTCCTGGTTGCTTTTTATTGAGCTTAAGGGCAAAGGCAACGGATGGATTTTCCTTCCTGGAAGTAAGTTTTTATTATAAGGGCACCTGTTTTAGTAACCTTTTTTCAATCCTTTAGGTTGCGGTTTCTCTTCTTTCTTCTCGCCAACCGAAGTTGCATTAGACGTTGGATGGACTTTTCTGTCTAAAAGTGAAATTTGTCTCACCCTATTACAAGGGCACCATACCTTTTCTAGAAAGACGTTGTGTCGTTGGTCGCCATGGTTGGAGCTCTATTCCTTCTTCCAACTTTTTGTTTCGAATCGAACTCGGATCCGAAGGAGAAGCCAAAGGGTGAACTTTCATTTTCAGTTAGGACAGAGATATTGATGCCTTCTGATCAATGAAATCCTCTAATAGAAGGGCACTAACTTTTTGAAGGATTATAAGGAAATATTCTCTTAGTTGCTCAGACTTTTATCAAAAAGATAGGACGAAGGAAGCAGGAAACTCAGGCATAAGCCCCGCCTACCTAAGAGTTACCTATTGGCTTCTTTGAATCTGATAGGAAAGTTGTGTTGACTGAGTATGCATTTTGTCGTAATATGTGTTGTTTACACTAATTTTTCAATTTTGATAATTTTCAAGAAAAACAACAAACGTTACCATCCAAGGGGTCGAACTAAGCTACCGTACTGATTGGTGGTCGGGCGCGTTACCGGCTGGGCTGCATACGCCAAGACGCGGATACTCTCAATTGGCCCCTATGAAATCGCCTCTCGTGACCATAAACTAGCTAGCGTGGTAATGTTGCTTCTATACTATTTTTTATGTTCCGGACTTCAAATATGGGTTTACAATGGTCCTTTCTTCACGAAACAGAAATCACTACGATTGGAACTTTTTCATGTCCCACCACCTTTAATGAACTTTTGCTTCAAAAAGGAGATTTCAAACAGATTATTTTTGAAAAATTTATTCAAAATCAAAAAAATTTCATTAGTTCATTCCTTGAATGACATCGTATTCTTATGAACATAACAATACAGGGGAAGAATTGAGAAAATGAGCACAATGATTATGATGATGAAGATGAAAATGTACTTGACCCAGTATTGACAAACATGGTAGCGATGGAATTCAGGATCTTCTTCATCGTCTTCTTCTTCGGAACGAATTTCTCGGTATGGAGAAGACATTGCCTGAAAATTGCGCAATAGACTCGTGGAAACCAACAGAAAAAGTTCTGAATAAAACGAAAATCAAAAGACCACCACCCAAATTTTGAAAATTTGTTGTTTACTAACATTTCTGGAGAGCTCGTTAGAAGGATTATAAATCTCTTTCAAAAACGGTTTCAAATTTCCATGCGAGGGAAGAGAGAGAAATGATAGATCAAGTGTGGTTTGAGCTGCCCAATTAGGCGAGCACTAAACAGGTAGGTGAGGGGAGTGAAAGGAGGGACCAAGGTTGAATGTTTCGGAAAGACTGGAGAGGAGAATTTTGAAAAGAAAAACAGTAGATTAAAGAATTTTTTTATCTGAAAAAACGAAGAAAGAAACACTTGATTTCTTTCATTACCAAACTTTTTTTTCAATCTACCAACAAGGTTTTTGATCTACCAACGATTGCAGTTCCCATTGGAGCTACATGTATTATTGGTTTCAAATGAACTGACACCTCGTGACGTCGCTCTCATGGGGACCCAAGTTGGAAAACTTTCATGGTAGCTATTTATTTTTTTTTCGGGATTTTTTTCAGGCAGTTTTCGCCCGCACATGCCAATTCTTCTACCCAAACTAAAATTTTTGAGCAAAAAAAAATAAATTTTTTCATGCGGAAGAATAACTGTAACGACAATTTCCAAAAACATTCCGAAACACAGTTAACATTCCAAAACACATAAGGACCATTTATTCAGAAAATTTTATAAAATCATTGTCTTGATGACATACCAAATCTTTTTGAGACCATTTAAAGCCTCTCCTGAGTTGTTGCCGTGCTTTTGGGTTGTCGAAAAGATGTGAGAGATCTTAGAAGAAAAGTACCAGAGCTCACTCGACATCCAGACAAATATGAGAAAAAATTTGTGAAAATAGACCACATATCAAAGAAGCTTATCAGTTTTTATCAGCTTAATGAATTGCAACGAAAATTTCAAAAATTCTTCAGTCAAAACCAATCTGCAGTTCGAACTGCACTTAATTATTTCTCCATTTTTCAAGCCTTGTTAATGAGAAGAAAAAAACTAGAAAAATAATTGACGTTTCTGAATTAAAAAAGCCAATTTTTTGGTTGAATAAAAGCGTGACAAAAAACTTTTTCTTGTTTTTTTTTCAAGCTGCAAAAAGAGACACGTTGACTTTTGTAGTCCACGTGGATTTCTTCGTGTAGTTTATCGACCGATTGAAATTCAGTTTGATTTTTCCCCCGCCGCCCATCTACTTTTTTTTCTCTACCGCCACTTTATTTTTTCTCTTCTGAGAATCTATCAGTCATCACTATTGTGGAGGTGATTCTTTCATAAAAAGGATACAGAAAGTAGCAAAACTGGTAAGCTAAATCTTTTCAAATCTTTCAAAAAATTTTCCTTATTTTCAGAAGTTGGTGGGACAATTCGAGAGCCAAATTTTTTCAAAAAAAAATATATTCAATAGTTCATCTGGTATCCAATTGCAAAGGATAGTTGATTGAATTGATAGATTCTTAGGTATGTCAAAACAACGCTTTTAAGCTTGCCCATTTTTGCCTGGTTAAACAAGGAATCGAAAGATTACACAGCTCCCTAAAAACCGAAACAAAAAGATGTGTTTTATTGGTTTTTACTGTCCGAGTTGATGGCTGAAATCCAAAGTTGAATTACCGTGAATAATGTATTAAAACGGCATGTCTTCAATGCGGAGACGATCTAAGGGTGCCGTTTTGTTGAAGGTGCCTTTCTATTAAAGGTGCCCTTATAATGCAATATTTACGGTGAGGTTTGCTCGCCGACGCTTTGGCCGGCAATGTCATTTTTAAGGGAGCTGTTCCTATTCCATTATTGACTTTGAATTCACCCAAAAATTATAATTGAGATTGGTGGCCTAGAATCCGACAAGTAGATGATTTAGGCGTTTTTTTCGGCTTCTTTTTTCCCCACTTTTCGAGCAAATGCTGTACATAAAACTTCAAACAGCACAACAATTGTCGGATTCTAGGCCATCAAACTGTACTCGACCATGCTTCAAAATGTCGTTTTGTACAATAGTGTCTAGCCAAAGTGTTGATATTTTTTGAAAACAATTTTCTTATTCCAGAAATTGCAAATGGATACACATACGCCTCAAGAGCCTTCTAACAATACCTCTGAAATCTTCTCTGAAAAATCATCCGAAATTTCCTCACAAGCCTCATATGTATCTTCTCGTACAAAGTCTTCTGAAAATCCTGGACCTGGAAATGGTAGTGAATTTTCGACTGAAACCTCGTCCATTGATTCTTCTGAAACATCTTCGAAGTCGTCTAGAAATGAATCTAGAAATGCGGAAAGTTCAACTGAAATCTTATCCAATGATTCTCCTGAAACATCCTTGAAATCGTCTAGAAATGAATCAGGAAATGCTGAAAGTTCAACTGAAATCTTATCCAATGACACTTCTGAAACATCTTCTTCGAAATCTTCTAGAAATGAATCTGGAAACACTGCTGAAAAATCAACTGAAATTCCAACTGGAATCTTATCGGAAATTCAAGAAAATCCTTCTACAAACTCGGTAAATGGAAATGTCACGATTGATGGAGAAGCGGAGTCTCGTGAAGCTTCTGATGAAGTATCTGCAACACCTGTCGATGTGAGTTTTCAACCGACTGGAATCTTGGAAAAAGAGCCATTTTTTGTCCTTTTGAAGACTGATTTGGCTGATTGATAAGGAGAAATAATTTTCTTTTCGAGTGATTCTATTTCTGTTTAGAGCTGATGTCAGAGATTTTTTTGATGAAAAAAGCACTCACAGATACTCTTTTCGCAATTTCAAACTCTGAAAAGCCAGGCCTTTGAAAACCCTCAAAAAATAATTCAAAATTACATGAAACCTGTATTTTTGGAGTGTTTTTTCTCCGAAACTTTCTTAAACTTCTTTTTTTAAACGATATCAAGTTTCAGGCAATTCGACTCAACCAAAACCTTCAAGTAGGTCACCGCATTTTTCATCTGCCCGAGGAATGGATGAAAGAAATCGAGCGATTCTCAATCAAAGAATCTTGGGAACAAAGACTAAGACAGCTTGATGAGCCGGTTCTTCATGTTTGTAGAGATCCGAGAGAATTTGAAATTCTTATGGAAATTCGTGAGAAAGGAGAATCCAGTGTTCCTGATTGTCCAAAGGAGATGCAGGAGTTGTTACAAGCATCAAAGACATATGAATGGCGTGAAGTTACACAAACAATCCAGAAGTCTATTGAAGAACGACAGTCTTTTTTGGAGGTGAGTGTTATAATAGCTTTTAGAAACCCTACCAATTCAACTCTTTTTCCAGAAAAATGCCCAATTCGATTACGTGGCTTTCAGGACGAAATCCCAGTGCTCACGTGTCCTGAAGGATAAACTTCTGAATGGGGAAAACAAGTTATCACGACTGTTTTTGCAAAATAAGGTAAGCCATCCACAACATTAAACTTTCTCAAATCAATCGCCCGTTTTCAGAATCGCGACACTCTCGGATTCGTCTACATAGATGACGACGTCAAAAATCTACAACGTTGTGCGGATTGGCTCAATGAGGGAAATCTCAAATTTGGAATGATGACAAAGCAAAAAATTGAAGAAACCCGAGACGATGCCAGCAAACTTCAAATTGAGGACCTTCGTCGTAATGCGCATGATGCTTTGAAGAAAATTGAAAATGTATGGTTTATTTTTCTTATAACTTTACACACGCCGCTTGTTTCCAGGGGGTATTAGATTCGAAAATCAGGCCACCATTTTTTTAAGTCAGGCCACCGAATTGAAAAGTTAGGCCATCATTTTCTAATGTCAGGCCACCGACTTGGGAAGTTAGGCCATCATTTCCTAAAGTCAGGCCACCATTTTCTAAAGTCAGGCCACCAAATTGGAAAGTTAGGCCATTGTTTTTTAAAATCAGGCCACCAAATTGGAACCTTAGGCCACCGTTTTCTAAAGTCAGGCCATCATTTTCTAAAGTTAGGCCACCATTTTCTAAAGTCAGGCCACCAAATTGGAAAGTTAGGCTACCGTTTTCTAAAGTCAGGCCATCATTTTCTAAAGTCAGGCCACCATTTTCTAAAGTCAGGCCACCAAATTGGAAAGTTAGGCCATCATTTCCTAAAACCAGGTCACCAAATTGGAAAGTTAGGCCACCGTTTTGAAAAGTTAGGCCACCATTTTCAGAAGTTAGGTTTTTAGTTTCTAAAGTCAGGCCACCATTTTCTAAAGTCAGGCCACCAAATTGGAAAGTTAGGCCATCATTGTTAAATTTAGGCCACCGAATTGGAAAGTTAGGCCATCATTTCCTGAAATCAGGCCCCCATTTCCTAAAGCGAGGTCATCAAACTGGAAAGTTAGGCCATTATTTTCTAAAGTCAGGCCACCAGATCGCAAAGCTAGGCCCTAAAGTTAAAAGTTAGGTCACCATCTGTAAGGAATTTTTTTCTAAATATTTTTTCTCTAGTTCTTTTTCGGAAATCAGGACTAGATTACCAGTTTTAAGAAACTATCAAATCAAGCACTATTTTCGGGAGAGGGGACTCGAAACTTCTACCTAAATTCCAGTTTCTCTAATTTCAGGAGTCGAACGTTGATCGGTTTATTGCTGGAATCACATCGAGTGATGAGGAAGACTCGAGATCGTCGTCTGGAAAAGAAAGTGGAACGCCAAATCTGAACAAAAAGAAGAAGAAGAATGATTCGCCTAGGAAGATTGCAAAGTCTAAAAAGGACAGAAGAATTGAGATGATGAATGGAAATACGAACAACTTGAAAAAGAAAGAAAACGATAAGAAGACTTCAGTTGGAGTGTCTAAAGCTGCCTTTGGAATGCCGAAGACCACCGTTGGAAAGTCGGTAAGTCATTGAAATCGGACAGATGCTTTGAAGACGCAGCGATGAATCTTTGACGGATCCTGCCACGGTTACGGTAACTCACAGTTGAAAACAACTGTAAGCGTGGCGGGACCCGACAGAAGTTCCACGATCTGAAAAGCTAGGCCATCGTTTTGCAGTTTGATAAATTCGGATGAGCAAATCGGGTCTATTCAGAAGATTTGTAAAACATTGATTAAAAAAAGATATTTTGAAAAATAATTTTTGAAAAACCGAAACATTTGATCCGAACATTTATTCTTATTCCAGACGACGACAACAGTGATTGTCCACAACGAGAAGTTCACATTTCCACCGCCAACCAAATCAAGATTCCCAGTTGTGTGGAAACGGATGGTCGAATCATTCGAGAAAGTGTCGGATGGTGTCTACAGAACAAACGTTGCTCCAACTACATTCAGAATCATAAGAAAGTTTATGATAAAGGATAAATTGGAAGACAATTTGAAGCTGGATCAAATGGAAGAACTTCTGGCGCAATCAATAGTTTATCAATTCAATAAATTGAGCAGAGCATGCGTCTCACGGATAATACAGATGAAAGTGAGTTTTTTTTTTCTTAAATTTGAAAATCGAAGAAATTCAAAACCCTTTTTGTTTGTAGAAAAGTCCTTTTTCACTTCAAAAATTTTATGGAATTTTCTGTTTTTTTTTCACATTTTGCTCATTTTCAGAAGGAATCAAATACGCTCCTCACTGACTTTGAGATTCAAAATTCGTCGGAAATTCACAAGTACTTCGATGATAGATGGTCACAGGACACATCGGATTGGGAGACCTTCCGAGATTTTTGTAAACAATTCGGGATTGTTATGCTTTTTATGGACTTCTTGTTCTACTTAAAACAATTTGAGCAGAATGGAACTTTGGTCGTGGACCGACGGTACCAAAAATAATATAGGAAAGATAATGAAAAAAGAAATTTCAGGAAGCTTCAAATTGTTCCAAAACTCGACGGCATTCCATCAAAAGTCATTCAGAAGATAATAAATCGATTGGAGTGGTTTGAACGGTGAGTTTATATTTTTAGGATCTGTTAAACCTTTTAAGTCTTGCCTAGATGATGTCAGAGCCTGTTGAGCTGTTTCATGTTGATCATACTTTGAAACGTTTCATGGCTAGATTAGGCTTCTAGGCTATTATAAGCTTCTTTGGCTCTTTCGAGCTTTTCAGGCTCTTTGAAAAGTAGGCCACTTTTTGATTTACCTTTTCTTGAATTTTCGACTTCCTACATTAATATTCACTTCTAATTTTTTCAGACTCGCCGTTCGTAAAACGTGTCGGACTCTCCGCAAAGAAGTCGACAGTTCGTTAGTGGAAATACGCATGTTCAACTTCAATTTGAATGCTGAAAAAGCAACAATTCAGTTGGACAATGATTTGAATATTGAATACATGAAATGCGACGAAGGATGTATGATTCTGTTCCGAGGGAAGCAAAAGTTGCTGAAAGATGGAAACCATTTTTTCAAGGCAATGGAAGATCTCAGAACAATACTGAGAAATCCAAACATAACTTTCCACCTCTTCCAATTCGAGTTCATGGAGTGCGTAGACGAACGATTCAAAAAAATGGTCGCATCAAAATTGAACTCATTTTTCCAATCCATAGGACATGGAATCAAAGTTCGTACGTGTATCATCAAAAGCATTTTAGAATCGGAGCCGTTGGCTATCATCAAGGTTCTTCAGCCTCACGAGATAGAAAAAATCGAAGTGATAAATTCAAATCCGTTTAACTTGGAAAAACCAATTTTGAATTTCAAAGGGATTGCGGAAACTGGAGCATGGATTTATGCCAAATCATTTAAAACGGATTTTGTCGCCATTGGACTTCAATTAAACGACTTGCAACACTTCGAGGAAGTCGATCTGAAATTGGAATCGTTGCAAAAGAAAGAGTTCCTGTGCCTATTATCAGTAAGTTGAATCGTCTCTTAAAACACTTGGAATTTTACTCGTACCGATTTCAGCATTTCGAAGAATCACACTCCTTCAAGCATGCCATTCTGACATTGGATGTCGAATTTCGAGAAAAAATTCCAACGACTTTGGGCGACAATATGCGAATCGATGTTGAGGGAGATGGAAAGGTTATCGTCGTTTATAAATACTATGTGACTTCCGTTTAATTGACTGAAAATAAAGTTTTTGGTTTGAAGAAAGTTCAAAAATAGCTCACTCTTCCACAATTGTAACTTGAAATGCCATCAAATCTTTTTTACTCTGCAAAATCTTTCCGGGCCGCCCTATTTTTCTTATAAAAAAAAAGAGAGAAATGTCCGAAGAAAACTTTGATATCGCAAAACCTGTAACAGTGGTGCATGCACCAATGTTTTTCAATCTCTTTTTTTCGAGGTGTCCCACTATTAGAGGCACCATTCTTTTTTGATCTTTTTTTTTGAAATTTTAAAATAATATGAGCTGGTTTTACTGCCGGTTTTTATAAAATATGACGAAAATAACTGAGAAAACTCGACCTATTTTCCAGTTTTCATCAACTTTTTTTCAAGTTTCGGACAGTTTCCAGTCCAATGCTTCTGAATTTTTAGCCGGAAAGTTGAAAATTTGAAAGAGGAATCGTTTTAAAAATGGGGCGCCACTATGAAAGGGGCACTACTAATAGAGGTATTTATTTGCTCAAAAAAGTAATCATGAAGAGTTCTCAATCCGTTGCCAATAAGTCTCCATATCTATATAGTATTTCGTATAATCTTGATACTCGTTGAACAGCAACAAATTCAAAACAGATTGATCGAATCCGAAACAGTTGAAATCACAGTAAATTTGAGCATCGGAAGGATTTATACACTTTTCTTCAAGAGAGCATAACACGAACCTGCAAATTATTGATTTGATTTAAAAACAGAATGCCATTTAAACTCACCATTTCATAATTTCAAGTGTTTCAGGTGTTTTGGAATAAAAGTTAAGGCCGGATCCAACTTCAAGGGGATCTTTTAACAATTCGGCAGATCTCGTTGGAATATATTTCAATAGATCTGAAAATATCTCTTAAAATCTTTCTAATTTAGAGCCAAAACCTGTGTGGAGCTCAGCAAAGATGCTGTGATTAGTGTTCAAAAAAGCAGTGATTGGAGAGGCTGTCGTTTCCGCAATAAAATTCTCAGTAAACTCTGGTTTCAACATTTCAATATCAGAATCAATCCACCAAATATTCGAGAAATCTCTTAATGCTTCTGCCTGAACAAGAGCCTTGAATCCATATTTGTGCCACGTGTTCACATGATTTGGATAACCAAAATTATTGAATTGACGAAATTCAAAGTTCGAATCACTGATTGGAAGTTTATTAATGTAGTTTTGTGATAGACCAAGACCATATAGAATGTACTTGTGATTTGGATAGAACTTTCGAATTGATAGATATGATTTATGGCTGATATTGTATTGATCGTCTGAAGCTCCCGATACAAAAACTATGGAATTCTTGGAATAGTCGATATCAGATTGAAGCTGGCCAGGGTTGTAGAGAATATCTGAAAAAAAGAAAGAATGAATAGCTGCCTATTGTTTCTGAAAGAGGATTGAAGACACATTTGTTAAGGATTTTGTTACTCTGATGACGTTCTTCATAAGAAAGTAATTCAAAATCCCTCTGAAAAGTGCTAGGATGGCCGGAAAGAAACTCGCGCTGAACTTTTCTTCGAACCTGCATATCTCGGTTGGAAATGAAGATACTAAAAAGTGGTCAACTAATAAAATGTGCAAAATTTTATGGTCAACATTTTGTTAGTTGATCACTTTTTGATACCACTCACTCTAGCTGAGATATGGAGGTTTGCATAAACGTTTAGTGCGCATTTATTTCCGGCCAACCTAATACAACTTGCTATTACAGACTGACGGCCGTGACCGTGTGGCCGAGAATCCGTCAGCTTGTAACTTGCCATTTTGAACGCAATTTGTACATTTTAGCATGATTTGTAAGTTATTTCTTCATGGAAAGTGCGAACAACAAAGAACATTTTTGAAATTTCATTTTTTGACCTGAAAATGACTCACTCAAATTTTCCAAAGTTTCCACATGAGCACAATCGAATCTCATTCCAATATTCGACTTATTTTGTGGATCCACATAGCAAAAGTTATAATATTCTCCAGTTGAATTCGATTTACAATAGCAACTGACTCCGTTCGGATCAAAAAGTGGAATAGAAACACTTCTGAAATCTCTTTTCTGAAAATAAATCAATTTTTGTTTCCAAAAATAATTTGAAAAATCCCTTACCTGAGAATAATGTTGTAAAGAATTTAATGCAATCAAAAAACCGAAAAAAGTGATTGAAAAAACGATGAAAGGACGGTTTCGTTTTTGAGCAGCAGATATAGTAGATATAACTGAAAAAAAGAAGGTGAAAAGCGTATTATTTTGAACTTTTAAACTCACTGAATCGGTTCATATTATCCTGGAGAGGGGAACAAAACAAAAAAACCAAAAAAAAACAAAAAAAAAAACAAAAAACCGCCCGTTTTTTTGCCACGTAAAGATTGCCACGTCATCGTAAACAATCGAACGGATCGGGAGAAAAGGTCACGTTTTTATTATTTCGTATTTTGACGTTTTTTTTTAATGAAAAAAATTTAATTGAAATTTTTGAATTTTCACGTGAATTATAATTCTCTTCTTTTTTTTTGGTGCTACCCCCAATCAGGACAGGACAAATTAGAACTGGTCGGTTAGGAACTGAACGAATCAGTTTTGTCCTTTATAAGAACAGACCGTTTGAGAATTGCCCGGACTTTTCACATTTTGCAGGCCATTGCAGCAAAGTATTGTTGGTTCTCTCCCGACCAGTTCTAATTGGTCCGGTTCTAACTCGTCCAGGGTTCTAATTCGAGGCCGACAAGTGGACTTTTTCCGGCCGATTACAGAATGATGGCCTAGAATTCGACAAGCGGCCTTATTTTCGTTTTTGTTTGATTTTTTTGTGCTGTTTTTGTGCATACCTTTTGTGCTCGGATATTTCCTCAAGATGAAAAAAACAACTAGTGAAAACTAGAGAAGTACCGGGATAAGCTCAAGAAGACGTGAATTCTAATGAGATGACCAACAAAATATTCCATTCAAAAATGACGACTGACACACAGGAACAATATTTCGGCAACGAAAAGAAAGTTCTGCTATATTCGTGAAGCTAACCCCAATATGTAGTTTGTTCGGAACAAGGTTCTGATGAGTCTAACTTGAGAATATAGCTTTTAGTCGCTTACTAGGGAACCTTTCATGTGGAATATCCGGTTTTGGCTTAAAATTTATATGGACAGATAGCTGACAGTCTGCTGATTCTAAATCCGATTTCCATTTTTGCTGAAGAACCATTTTGACCGAGAAATTATGCTCCAACCAGCATTTCAGGCCTATATAAACTATCACGTGAACCATTTATTTTAATTATTTTTCTCGATAAAATTGGTGGATTTCTATAGGACTCGCTCCTGGAGCCAATTTTGGCACCCATTCAACGGGTTTGCACAATTTTTTTCCACATTTTCAGTGATTTTCAGACAATTGTAGGCATCCACTACTTTTTCATTACCAGAAAGTGGAAAATTTGAGTAAAACAAGGGGTTCACGTGAAAGTTTATATAGGCCTGAAATGCTGTTTGGAGCATAATTTCTCGGTCAAAATGGCTCTTCAGCAAAAACGGAAAACGGATCTGGAATCAGCAGACTGTCAGCTATCTGCCCATATAAATTTCATACCGAAACCGGATATTCCATATAAAAGGTTCCCTAGTTAGCCCACATAATTTTTTTTGCTTCCACAATTCAAGAATTGTAGTTTGTGTCCTTAGCCTCACCATTTTATTTTTCAGTTTTAGTCCTTGTTTTTCAGTTTTAATGTTTCTCAGTTTCGGCCAGTACTACAAATCATATTTCTTGATGGGAAATGCTGCATTCATCCTTTTTGCCATCATCTGGGTAATCTTCCGTTTGTATTGGTACACATGCAAGTTGTTGCATGCCACTATCTATGGAGCTGTTTATTTGGGCCCACAGGATGCTCCATTTTTCCCGTTGCTCGGCGCAATGTTCCTCATTATTTTTGGAATGAATGTCTATTGGTTTAATGTGAGTTTTTGACATGAAAATTTAGTTAGAAGTAGGTTTTGGTGAGGCTAATCGTCTACAAACTACAAACTTTCGTTAGCCTCACCAACATTCTCATCTCAAAACCTCAATTTTTCCAGTTCATCGCTCGAATGATCTGGCGTGTCGTCTTGACCGGAGAGGATTCAGAAGACAATCGTGAATGGGACACAACTGCAGTCAGTGGTCTCAATCAACAGAAATTGGATGAATTGGCAACCGAGAAGTGTCATTTGAAACCGAAGAGTGTTTAAATTATTGATTTTGGGATTTTAGCAAAAAAAAATAGAAGAATCAATGAATGTATTTATATGATGATTGTATTATTTCTTTTAAACTGGAAAATAAATGACATAATGATGATTTTTTGAAAGATTTGCCTTCATATCTCATAAAGAACTTTTTCCAATCGAACACATTTGGAAAAAGTCTTTCTCTTTCTCCAATAAAACCAAAATTTTTGAATACGTGAATGTTTTTATGCAACAATAAAACTCGTAAATGAAGAATAATTCCTTTTTTCTGAACGTGAACTTGTATTTCTTATCGCTTCTATCAATCTCCGTGAATAATGGGCACATTCAAAAAATTCATTCCTCGATGCAAATCGTCTCGAAGTGGTGGTTCAATCTTGGAAACAAATTCGATTGTCTCGGAGTGAGTTCTGGTGCCAACTGGGTTCCTGCTGACAGTCCTCTAGTCTATTGACTAGGACAGGCGAGTAGTTGGGAACTCGGGAAGCACTAAGAATGAGCTCAAGAAGACGTGGGAGCCGATTCGATGACAATAGAAAGAGTTCAGATTATGGATTGGTCTTGAAATGAGTAAGTTTGAGTAAAACCGCATGTTTGAATGAATGGGGACGGGGAAAGACTGTTGGGTTTTCCTTTTTTAAAATTAAATGCGTGCGACTAGTAAAGGCTGGACATATCATATCAGTTTTATCCGTTTCCGCTTAAATTTATGTGCTTCACAAAAACTTTATTTTCAGATGGTCGTTTCCTCTCGACAAAGAAATGGAATGGCTTTGTGGAACAACTTAATCGGTTACATCTCTTGCAATCTCTGCAACAAAATGAAATGGCTCCATGGCTCAAAAAATCCGGATGGGAGTGATTTCTGGTGCCTACTGGGTTCCTGCTGACAGTCCTCTAGTCTATTGACTAGGACAGGCGAGTAGTTGGGAACCTGGGAAGTACTGGAATGATCTTAAGAAGACGTGCGAGCCGATCAGATGATACCAGCAACTTCAAGAATTCAGGGTATGGATTGGGCTTGAAACAAGTAAGTTGAAAAAGTTGAAAGAATTTCATACGCTTCCCCTTCAATCAAGGCTGTCACACGGCCGGCCGCGGCCGCGGCTTTGGCGGCCTGGCTATGAGTCGGCCGCGGAAAGAGCTGAAAGTTTGAATTTTTTACTAGAGGCCTTTCTTTTGTTTGTCTACCAGGGCCGCCGAAAAATTATGTGGCTGGAGACTCTAATTTAAAAAAAGATCACTGCCGATTTTGACAGCCTTGCTTCCAATTTATGCGCCCTCCACAAAATCAATTATTTTCAGATCAGGATAATTTCGACAAATACATGTGAGCTTCAAAATCGTTACGAAACACCGTGAAGATTGGGCGAATCGGAATCTTTATTCCTCGGTTTAATTTGCCTCAAAGATGGTTGCCTCTTCCCGCCAAAAAAATGTAATAGCTCTGTGGTTCGAAAAATTCGTCTAGGAGTAATTTCTGGTACCAACTGGGTTCCTGCTGACAGTCCTCTAGTCAATTGACTAGGACAGGCGAGTAGTTGGGAACCTGGGAAGCTCTCAGAATGATCTCAAAAAGACGTGGTAGTCGATCTGATGATACTGGAATTGTCATGAAGGGTTGGACTTGAATAGGGTAAGTTCAAAAACTGTCTGTTTGAATGAATGATTCACTTTCGGGGCGGGAGGGGCTATCCGGTTATGAAGATGTTTCGCTTTGTGGCGGAATCTATCATAATATGCGTAAGAGTTCCGTCAGATTCTCGTTATATAGCTGATAAAGCTAGAATGCGTGTTCATGTTAGGCTCTACAGAAACCTACTTGCTCTCGATTAATCAAGCTCGTACGACTAGCAATAGCAAAAGTTACAACAAAACATGTTCAAACACTTTTTCCTTGAAAATGAAAATGTTTCAGGAAACGGATGTGATCAGAAAATTCATCAGCAACGAAGTGAGCAATGAGGCTTCCGATAACTTCATTTCCTGGTTTATTTCGTCTTGAGGATGGTCGTCTTTGTCATTCTTGCCGTTGCCTTTCGAACAAAATGACGTGGCTCCGTCTTGATTTTCATGATAACATAACAAGTAGGACTTGTTCCAAAGTTGCGGAGCTGCTCCCCGCAACCCTAAGTCTATGTTTTCAAAATGGTGTTAAGTGTAAAAGCAGAATAAGCAAACAGATTTGAACGATATAAATTGTGACACGTTTTCTGAAAATCAGATAGCTTCATTGAAACTCTACTGAACCTTCGGCCTCCGGTTTCCGTTCCTTTCAGATTAGTCTCTTCGGCCTCCGATTTTTTTTGGAAGGTCCGATGTTTTTTTCGGCCTCCGTTTTTTTTTCGGCCTCTGATTTCCGTTTCGGCCTTCGATACCCGAACAGAGCCGAAACTTTTGTTGCATGAATAAATGATTTGCTTTTGGGGGCGGGGAGGGGCTGCTAGTTTATGAAGATGTTCTCCTTGTGACGAAGGCTATTGAGTTATCCGTAAAGGATATGTCTGATTCCCATCAAATAGTTCGTGAACCTAGTAATGCGCATCATAGGTTAGCCTCGCTAAAACCTATTTCCTCTTGTTAGAGCTCAACAGTGCGTACGAACAGTAACGGCTAAAAAAATCCCAAATAAAAAATCATGAGCTTCTTGATAATAATAACAACCAGTCGGTCATCGGCGCTTCGCGCCTCCTACCGCCTGGCTTCACATTTTTTTTGAAATGAAATAAACTGTGAGAAGTTTTACGGAATTTATAATATTCACGTGGCCCCCTATGCGTCCCTCTCCCCAATGGAAATTCTTGAAAAGGCCTGAAAACGTGGTTTTTTGAACCTGTTGACCAAATTCAAATTCTAAATTCAGAATAGACGGGCATCATCGCGTCGCAATTCTGGATCGATCTGTCCAGGTCCCATTAAAATCGGTTCAGTAGGAATCTCGCTAGGGCCGGCGACACCCACACAATTACACACACACACACAGAATCTGTACAGTAATAATAGTAAAGATTTTATAGGAATATGTCAACAAACGACCACGAGAATCATCAACTAATGCCGTTGGGAATGGGATTTCAACAACTATGGTTTGGTCTCGAGATGGTTGCTTCTTTATTACAATAATATGGAATGGTTCCTTGGCTCGGTTTGGTCCTAGTGAGAGTACTGGTGCCTATTGGGAAATGTAAAGAATGATCTCAAAATGATGTGGCAATTGAAGAGGATGATATGGATTATGATGTATTCGATTGGAATTGTGAGTTCTGGTGCTTCTAGAGTTGCTGGTAGAGATGTTTGGTCCTTTTGGTCATGCAGAATTCTCTAGACGTACAATGAATGAACTCAAGAAGAGAGGACTGTCGATCGAATGGCTTTGCCGGTTTTTGAGAGAATGGAGTATGTGCCAAAGGTAGACTAGGTAAGTTAAAAATTGTGTTTTTGCTGAATAAATGATTCATTTTGTGGGGGCGGGGAGGGGTTGTTTGTTTTTTTTTGGAAAAAAATTGTTCGCATTGTCATTCGACAGTCATCGTACTTCAAAAGTTCATCGAATACTGTTCTAGTAGTAAATGCCATTCGAAGCCTCATGGAAGCTATTCGTCCGTCCTCATAGTGGTTAGTTGCACGGAATTCCGACTTCCGACTTCCGTCTAGGAAATTTTCACTTCCGTGCAACTCTTGTGTCTAGTTATTAGTTGGCGATAGTAGTTTTTTGATAATTTGATGCTAGTCTTTCAATCTGCTCACTCTCCGGATCTTCTCAATTGGATGTGATTCTGCTTATTTCAAATAGCCTTTTGTTTGTACTGCGTCTATAATTCATTTGAAAAAAAGGAAAGAGAACACTAATTCTGAAGTCAGAAATCTGTTTGAAATGTTTCTAGATTTAACTGAAGGAAGGCAATAGCTCGGCATTTACCCTTAGAAAATCCTGCTGTTTTGCTGATAGAAAAAATAAATTTTTGTTCAGGGGTCATCTTGATTACAGGGTGCGTCATAATTATTGCAACACATTTATGCCGACTTTGACGGCGGATAGCAGCACTTTGGGGCAAGGTATTCCTTCCAACTTTTCGAAAAAATTTAACTGATTATTTCACCTATATGCCATCAAATTTTCTAAGATCAATCTTTATTTTCAAGGTAGTTGTGATTCGTACCGTCCGCAAAGTAAAAAACGGTTGGCAGAGTTTTGGCACGCGACTAAATGCACGTCATACTTTCGTGCCTTCTGACAAAAAACCTCCGGAGACTAGAGAACCATATCACTTTTGAACGTTTTGGGGACATTTTTCGATGACTTGAGATTAAAATTAAAGAGGTATTAGGTCAAAAAATATTTTAAAGACATATTGATTCGTAGATTTCAGAAAATCTACGAATGACTCCTATTATCCGGATTTCTAGCGTCCAACTTAATTGAATCGTATTTTTTTCTAAACTAGTTTACTTCTATAATGAATACACACTTTGCCAACCAATACTTTGAGTACTGTTACAATTTGTCTTCTTTCTAGAAGCGGATTTTGCAAAAAGTCTATTCTCAAGTTGTTTTTCGCGATTTCTTTTAACCGATTCATGGTGTTCCGAATCACCAAATTTGTAATTGTGCGGCAATTCATTTTTTGGATTATTGAGATGAATAGTTAAGCTCATCATAAAAAAAATTTTGAAGTCGATTAAAAAACTTTGAGCCGAAATTTTATTTAGGGTAAGTCTGAAATAGCTGCGTGCCGCAAGTGTTTCTAATTTTAGGAATCGACGACTGGTTCTCAAAAATAAGAGAAGGTATACCAATAACTAAAACTGTTATGCTTTCTACATCATTTCATAAAATTCCTGTCAAAGTTTCAGCTTGATCGAACAATTTTGAAAGATTTTATAATGAATGGAACGCGTTGCAATAATTATGACGCACCCTGTATGAGAAAAAAAACACTTTCTGGCAAAGTTCTGAAAAACAGCGACGATAGCCGAGCGAAATCTACCAGGTTTTTTCGGGATGATTGACAAGAAGCAGCTTTAATGAAGCTAAATGACTACAAACTACACTTGTCAGCCGTAGAAACCTTCTTTTAATCAATCATATATGCGTCTGTACCACGCGTTTGATAGTTCACAGACTAGCCTCTCACTCCCATCTTGAAAAGCGCTTTCAATAGTTTTTTTTCAGAAACTTTTTTCAGAAACATCCAGAATTAGCACATGTAGCCAGTCGGGCAATAACCGACAAAGAGCAGCGCGCCACCCACCCCCGAAAACAAATCATTTATTCAAAAAACAGCAATTCACGAACAGCAAAAAACAGCAAAACAGCAAACTTACCCATTTCAAGTTCAAGACACACTGCGCCTTCATTGAGTTCATTGTACTTCCAAGAGAAACTACTGAAAACTGCAGAGTCCAAAGCTCAAGGATCTCTAGCAGTAACTTCAGACGCACCAGAACTCACTTCAAAACAAGTACATCATAATCCATATCATCTCATTCAGCAGCCACGTCTTCCTGAGATCATTCTTAGTACTTCCCGAGTTCCCAACTACTCGCCTGTCCTAGTCAATAGACTAGAGGACTGTCAGCAGGAACCCAGTTGGCACCAGAACTCACTCCCAATCGAGTTGCTTGATCTACGGAGCCTTTCCATTTTGTTATCGATAAAAAGCGACCATCCTCGATATGAAATAAACCAAGGAATGAAGTTTTCGATAGCCTCGTTTCTCACGGCGTTCGATATCATTTTGAAAGCCACGTATTTTTGTCGAAACGTTTTTCTTGTCTGAAAATTGCCTCTATGTGGAATTTTTAGTTTGTAGCTTTGACTTCTGCCAGCCGCACGCTCTGCTGAGTTGCTGGGTTTGAGCGACGGAAAATAGGTTTTTATGAAGGCTAAAATACAAAGCGCACCGTTAGCTTTATCTGCTCTCTAATGAGAATCAGACAGATCTTTTACGGATATCTCAATAGCCTTCGTCACAGAGACAATTCTTCATAAACGAACAGCCCTTCCCCGCCCCCGGAAATAAATCGTTTATTCAAACAAAACATTTTCAAAGCTTACCTTATTAAAGCCCAACCATCCTTGACTCCCAAACGATCAGCTCAATCCACAAAGCCATTCCATTTGTTTTGTAGAGAAGAGATGGTCATTCTCAAGACGATAGAGCCAGAGAATACTTCCGTCCATTTGTTGACATTCCTGTAAAATTTTCATTTTGATGAGAAAGCGTTTGAAATTTTATGTTGTAACTTTGGCGGCACTGTTCTAAAATCGTGGACCCAACAAAAAAATCGTGGACCCAAAAAAAATAGCGGACCAAGAAAAAAAATAGCGGACCAAGAAAAAAAATCGTGGACCGATTGAAATTTGTATTTTGAAAAAAATCGTGGACCAAGAAAAAAAAATCGTGGACCGGTTGAACATTGTGTTTTGAAACAAAATCGTGGACCGAAAAAGTCGTGGACCGAAGTTGAGGCTTAGTTTCCGCCTAACTGTTTTAAAGAGTCAGAACTAGTCAGAATTGGTCTGATAAGAGCTGGACGAATCAGATCCGACCAGTTCTGACTAGTTCTAACTCTTTAAAACAGGTAGGCGGAAACTAAGCCTCAACTTCGGTCCACGATTTTTTCGGTCCACGATTTTGTTTCAGAACACATTTTTCAATCGGTCCGCTATCTTTTTTTTCGGTCCACGATTGTTTTGGTCCACGATTTTTGCAGAATCACAAATTTCAATCGGTCCACGATTTTTTTTCTTGGTCCACGATTTTTTTTTCGGGTCCACGATCTTTTTTTCGGGTCCACGATTTTTTTTGGGTCCACGATTTTTTTTGTTGGGTCCACGATTTTAGAACAGTGCCACTTTGGCTATCGCTAGTCGTACGCTCTTGTTTAAGAGAGCAAATAGTTTCTATGGAGGCACTTACTAATTTCAAGGTTGGCACATGTTCTGAATTCGTGAATTCACTTGTATCGGCTTCCACTTTTCCTTGAGATCATTCTTAGCGCTTCCCGAGTTCCCGACTACTCGCCTGTCCTAGTCAATAGACTAGAGGACTGTCAGCAGGAACCCAGTTGGCACCAGAACTCACTCCGAGCCAATTGTTTGATCCATGGAGCCATTCTTTTTTGCCGACGAGCGAAAGCGATCATTTGGAGACAGCTTGAACCAAAGAGTGACATTTCTGACAGCTTCTTTTTCACGGCGCTTGTTGTTTCACTTGTTGTTCCATTCTGAAAATGTTTCTTTTTTGTGGAGAAGAGTATGAATTTTCCTGTTTAGCTTTGCCCTCTAATAGCCGCACGCACTGTTGAGTTTTAGCAAAAGAAAATATGCTTTTAGAGAGGCTAACAAACAACGCGTACTACTTGTCTGACATCTTTGGTGAGAATCAGACTAATCTTTTACAGATTCCCCGATAGTTTTTATCATAGGGAGAAACATCTTCATAACCGAACAGCGCCTTTCCGCGCCCCAAAACCGATATTCAATAATAGTTTAAGGCTTACTCACTTTGAAACCCAATATTTTGCATTCTTGAAGGTGTTGCTTTTGTCTGATCAACTGCTACGTCTTCTTGAGATCATTCTTAGTGCTTCCCGAGTTCCCAACTACTCGCCTGTCCTAGCCAAAAGACTAGAGGACTGTCAGCAGGAACCCAGTTGGCACCAGAACTCACTCTCAAACGAATCGGTTGTGTCACGGAGCCATTCCATTTTGTTTCCATGAAGACATGGCAAGAGACGACCGTCCTTGGGACAAATTGAATCAAGGAATGAATTTCCGCAGCCCCCTTTCTCACGTTGTACGACAATGATTTCGAGTTCACGTTCATTTGCCAAAATGCTCCTCTTTTCTGAAGAGTATGTAGTTTTCAAATTAACTGTAGCCTCTAAACGTCGCATGAATTGTTGAGCCTTCAGCGAAGAATTAGGTTTTCTAGGAGGACTTATACGATGCGCATTTCTAGGTTCAAAAACTATTTGATAAGATTAAAAAAAAATCTTTTACGAGTTGCACGATAGTTTCCCACAAAATTTCAAGCAGCGAGAGAACAGCCCCTGCCCTCCCCCAAAAATAAAATTTTTATTCAAATACATTTGTTTTTAAAAACTCACTCTTCTCAAAATCAGCCAATCAGCTGCATTCTCGAAGTTGCTTGCTTCCATCTTCAGATTGGCTCCCACGTCACGTTCTTGAGATCATTCTGAGTGCTTCCCGAGTTCCCAACTACTCGCCTGTCCTAGTCAATAGACTAGAGGACTGTCAGCAGGAACCCGGTTGGCACCAGAACTCACTCTCAAACGAATCGGTTGTGTCACGGAGCCATTCCATTTAGATGTGAATAGATAGAAAACGACCATTCAGGGACGAAATGAACCAGGGAATGAAGTTTTCTGCCCCTTTCTCACGGTGTTCGAAAATGATTTCGAGTTCACGATTTTCTGTTGTTTCCGTCTGAAAATTTCCAGTTTAGTATGGGGGAAACGTATGAAATTTATTTTAGCTCTGGCCTCTAATATTCGCATGAATTGTTGAGTCTTAGCAAAGGAAAATAGACTTTTAAGAAGGCTAACATTAGATGCACATTTCTTGAATTACTTATTGTTTCACGGATATCTTGACAGCCTCCCACAAAACCTTGAACAGCTTCATAAGAGAACAGCCCCTCCCCACCCCAAGAAAGCAAATACTTTATTCAAACACGAATTTAAACTTACTCTTCTCGAAACCAGCTAGTTCACAGGTTTCTCAAAGTTGATCCATCATCAGGTTAGGCTGCTCCATTATCAACTTGGCTGCTACGTTTTCTTGAGCTCATTCTTAGTGCTTCCCGAGATCCCAACTACTCGCCTGTCCTAGTCAATAGACTAGAGGACTGTCAGCAGGAACTCAGTTGGCACCAGAACTCACTCCCAAACGAATCGTTCGAGCCACAGAGCCATTTCATTTTGTTGTCGAGGGGAAAGGACCATCCTTGAAGCAAATGGAACCAAGGAATGAAGTTTTTGGCGGCCCCATTCCTCACACCGTGCGATGTTGGTTTTCCAGTTCACGTGTTTTTGTCGAAATGTCTGAAAATTTTCATTTTTGTCGGGGAGCTCACGAATGTGATTAGATTTTTATCTGTCTCTAATACTTGCACGCATTGTTGAGTCTTAGCGAGGGACAATATGCTTTCAAAAAGGTTAGCATATGATGCGCATTTCTAAATTCAAAAACGATTTGATGAGAATCAAACTAATCCTTTACGGATTTTGCGATAGTTACCGCCATAGAGAGACACATTTTTGTAACCAAATAGCTTTTACCCGCAGACAGATTTTAAACTTACTCGCTTTAACTCCAAGGCTGCTAATATCATGTCATCGGCTCCCACGTCTTCTTGAGATCATTCTTAGTACTTCCCGAGTTCCCAACTACTCGCCTGTCCTAGTCAATAGACTAGAGGACTGTCAGCAGGAACCCAGTTGGCACCAGAATTCACTCACAAACGAGTTGCTTGATCTACGAAGCCTTTCCATTTTGTTGCAGAGGGAACGACCACCTTCGAGGTGATTTGAATCGAGGAATGAAGTTTTCGGCAGCCCCATTCGTCACGACGTTCTATGATCATTTTTCGGTACACGTTTAATTAGTCGGAATGTTCTTGTTCTGAAAATTGTTGGTTGTGAAACATTCATTGACAGCAGCTTGTTTGATATTCAAAAAAAAATTTTTGAGAGGAATGTTCGGTGTAGTTTTAGCCAGTGCTAGTCGCATGCATTGTTTTTATAGGATTATAGTGAATCTAACCTATTGGCGCTTCAATAAAATTGCTACCTCGGTGTTCGCACAGAAAATCTCGACAGCCGAGTCACATTTTTGCAACCCGCCGCACGGATTTTTGCAAGAGTGCGGTCCGAAGTTTCCCCTTTTTCTAATCGTAAATTATGGAATTCCTAGCAAGCTTTTATGTACAAAAGACATGATAAGAGATTCTTTTCGGTCCGTAAATTGCAAAAATTATCATGGAAGTATAAAAAAGTTCTCGGGAATCATGTTTTGTATCAGGGAACAATAAATAGTAGTTTTTCCGTGCGGCAATGTTGCGTAACGCCCACATTTCTGTCAGTGGGAGGAGTCTCGGGAAAATGAGGCGCAGTTCGTCGAGGTAGCAATTTTTTTAAAGCGACAATACAATCCGCATTACTAGATTATGAATTTTTTGTATAATAGTCAGACAAATCTTTCGCGGATAGCGCAATTGTCTCAGACACATAGGCAATTAGCTTCATCACCGAACATCCCCTCCTCGCCCCCAAATCATTTATTTGAACAGACCGTTGTCAAACTTACTCATTTTGAAGTAAACAGTTGCCATGTATTTTTGGAGATGCTATGTTCATCATGTCAAACGCCATGTCTTCTTGAGCTTATTCTGAGTACTTCCCGAGTTCCCAACTACTCGCCTGTCCTAGTCAATAGACTAGAGGACTGTCAGCAGGAACTCAGTTGGTACCAGAACTCACTCCCAATTGAATTGTTTCAGCCACAGAGCCATTTCATTTTGTTGTGGAAGAGATGACCATCTTCGAGACGAAATAAACCGAGGAATGAATTTTTCGATGTCCCATTGTTCACGGCGCTTGCTGATGATTATCTTGGTCACGTCCATTTGCTGACATTTCTGTAAAATTTTCATTTTCATGGGAGAAGCGTTTGAAATTTTATGTTGCAACTTTGGCTATTACTAGTCGTACGCTTTTGGTAAAGCGAGAGCGAATCATTTTCTATGCAGGCTAACATACGATGCACATCACTAGCTTTATCTGCTATTCGATGGATCGGTCGGATCACTTACGGGTATCTCATTTGCCCCATGTACACAGCGACACATGAACATATACGAGCAGCACCTTCCCGCCCCCAAAAGTAAATCATTTATTCATGCAACACAGGTTTCAAACTTACTATTTTCAAAATCAGCACATGCTTTGAATTTGTGAAGTCACTGGTATCGGCTGGCACGTCTTCTTGAGATCATTCTTAGTGCTTCCCGAGTTCCCAACTACTCGCCTGTCCTAGTCAATAGACTAGAGGACTGTCAGCAGGAACCCAGTTGGCACCAGAACTCACTCCCAAACGAATCGGTTGTGCCACGAAGTCATTCCATTTTGTTGCAGAGGGAACGACCACCTTCGAGGTGATTTGAATCGAGGAATGAAGTTTTCGGCAGCCCCCTTCTCACGGAGTTTGATAACAATTTTCGAGCTCACGTGATTTTGTTGTTTCCGTCTGAAAATTTTCATTTCTATATTTTCTATTCATTTTGCCCGTAAATAATCGTACGCATTTTTGAGCTTGACGTACGATGCGCATTTCTAGAGATTGTTTCCCACGAAATTTCAAGCAGCTTCATGGGTGAGCAGCCCCTCTTTTTGATTCAAACACAATGTAAAACTTACTCATTTCAACTGCCAATATTCTGAATCGTCGAATCCTCAATTCGGCTCCCACGTCTTCTTGAGCTCATTCTTAGAACCTCCCGAGTTCCCAACTACTCGCCTGTCCTAGTAAATAGACTAGAGGACTGTCAGCAGGAACTCAGTTGGCACCAGAACTCACTCCCAAACGAACCAAATTGTTGTCGAGAAAAAACGACCATCTCGAAGCGATTTGAATCGAGGAATGAAGTTTTCGGCAGCCCCATTCTCACGGCGTTTGATAACAATTTTCGAGTTCACGTGTTTTTGTAAAAAAAAACTTTGAAAAAATTTTTGTATTGGTTTTCGATCGCCGTGTAGAAAAATAGAAAAATGAAAAAAACAATTTCCTGATGCAAATCGTCTCGAATTTCTTTTTGAATCGAATTGAGATTTTGGCTCCACAAAAAATATCAACACAAATAACTTTTTCCGTTTTTCCCAGGGTTAATAGATGGGTCTCGATTATAATTAGACGAGAAGAATGGATTTGACTTGGGAAGATATTGATCTAACCCGTCCCAATTGGTATTTTTCTCTGTTGCTCTCTGCGTCGATGGCGGGAAGATGGTCGTTTGAATGCGTACCTGTGTGATCTCCTTGCTTTGTTTCCTTGTTAGTTTTCCAATTTTATTATAGTCTCAAGAGCCATAGTTATAGTTCTTTTGTTCATTTTGAAAATCTGAAATATATTCCTATATTCAAATTATACAATTTTGAACTTTTTCTAATCAAAATCAGTGAAACTACCGGGCAGTTTTGTACCATATTCTTATGATCTATGTGGTCAAACTTGGGATCTAGATGATATTTTATTCCATTATGCTTTTTTTTCAAATTCGTGTTTCTTTTTCATTCAAATTATTGATTTTCTTTCATATTTCTGCATTTTCACTCTTACCAGACCGCCGTTCTCTCCCATAGTCGACCGAGAAGATAATACTTGCAGCTGTCCCAACGAGGTTCTTGGCGAGGTTCTGTACGAGTGGGCTTGCCGCAACACTGGTTTTGATCTACATTTATTATTTCTGGTTTTGGGGTTTTTTCTCTGGAAATAGTCCCTAAAAGTTTTGCCATACTAAAACTAACCGAGCCATTCCGCCTTCTTCAGCTCCCATTCCTATCCCAATCCTTTTTTTCCTGAAAATTTTATGTTAATCATTGAACTGAGTTTTTTCCTACAAGGCGGTTTCAGAACCGTGTCCCGTATCAGAACTATCCCTTATCAGAACTGTCTCGTATCAGTACTGAACATGTTATTTTCACTTGGGAATTTTGTGTTTCTCATACAGGACAGTTCTGATATGGAACAGTTCTGATATGGTCACAGTTCTAGTACCGGACAGTGCTGATAAGGTACAGTTCTGGCACGGGAAAGTTCTGGAACGGCATACCGCCTACTAGAACTCGGTTCCTCATTCTAAATACTTAAATGTCAACTCTTCATTCTGTCTCCATTTTCGATAAAGAAATCGCTCAGGAGTACACAAATCGTGCTGGAATCGCAACTTTCATATTGATGGCCGCGGTGGAGAATCCAATTGCGCAAGCTTTTCTATAATTTTTAAATTTTTAAAAACACTCTTTTCGGTGCTAGCCCGCATTAGCACTGGCCCGCATTAGAACTGGCCCGCATTAGCACCGCGCCCGCATTAGCACTGGACGCATTAGCACTGGACGCATTAGAACTGCCCGCATTAGAACTATCGCGCGCGCGCGCTGAAATTATCACCAGGAGGGCGGCTATTTTTCTGATATTTGAATTCAAAAATATATAATTTTGTAGAGAAAAAAATTCTCTATCGAATGACATATATTGTGCCTATAGTTTATGCGAATTTTGTAGCGAAAACGGCAAAAAACTAACTTTCTCAAAAATTTTTGTTTTCTTGCTTTTTTCAACCGAAATTTTCATAGATATCTACGTACAATATATACCATTCGATAGAGAATTTTTTTCTCTACAAAATTATATATTTTTGAATCCAAATATCAAAAAAATAGCCGCCCTCCTGGTGATAATTTCAGCGCGCGCGCGCGCGATAGTTCTAATGCGGGCAGTTCTAATGCGTCCGGTTTTGATGCGGGCCAGTGCTAATGCGGGCGCGGTGCTAATGCGGGCCAGTTCTAATGCGTCCAGTGCTAATGCGGGGTAGCACCCTCTTTTCAAATGCAAAGCTCGTAGATGAAATAAGCGGAAAACAGCTGAAAGATAGAAAAAGGACCCCGCGCTGTCGGATTTTCGGCCGCAGCCATCGATCGGTAACCTGGGATTTCCGACGCAGTTTGAGGGCTTCGAAACCACTTTTGAAAAATTTCTTCAATGAAAAACGGAATTAGCATGAAATTCGTTCCTTTCATTCTAATTTTTCCATTTCTTTTCACTCTCTTTCTCTCCCTCTTTTCACGTCTTCTCTATTATTTCCTTGACATCTTCAGATGACAACTACATTTCGATTCCTTAAACTTCCCTATATTGCTCAAAAAATCATTGTGCAGAACATGGATATTTTCGAATTGTAAGTTTTTTCCTCACTTTTTCCCCTACCCTCTTCTTATTTCAGGGTCGATCTCTCAATGAGATCATCAGTATTTCATCGTCTTCTCCAACACATCAAACGATCACTTTGGTATTGTACGTTCACTTTGAATCGCGGCAACACATCTCTCGATTTTATGTGTACAACCGGTGATTATATAATAAACGTGGTCAAGGCTTCGGAGGAAAACGAACCAAATGTCAAAATAAATGGATGTAAAATGAGCATAGAGCATCCAAAACGGTTCCGTGATCGAAAATCAATTTACATCAGGAGCACAAAAAATGAGGAGGAAGTTATGGAGCAGCTCGTGGAGCACTTTCTGAGCTTTTTCAAAGTGAAAAAGTTTGATCTAAGTACACACAATGATTACAATTTCACTAACTCATTTCTCTGGAAGTATACAAAAAAGTTTGAAAGTATTACTTACGGAGAGCTTTCGAAAGGCTCTATCTATATTGTGGCTCCTTATAAATTCGTAAAATTGCTTTTGAATGACATCAAATCTGAAACTCTATGCTTCAATGTCCGAGTTTTGAACATCCCAACTGGGATCGTTTGCAAATCTCAACATGTAAAATTTGAGAAACCAGAGTTTGGAATTTACGAGCAATTACACAGATTAAATGTGAAAATTTTGTCGTGCAATGTGTTTGGGAATGTATCGGGGACAGTCAATCTGATATTGAAGGAGTGGATCGACGGGAAATTTGATAAACTGGAAATGCTGACTCTCAAGGCAGAACACAAATGGAGCCAAGATCCGAGATTATGTTTCCGGGGAATTACTGCGATGGAATCTGCTTTCACGTAAGTTTGAATTTTTTGGTATCGTCATTGATTATGAATTACCGTGAAACCTGCAATAGAGGGGCATGCCATTCTATTCTCGATTTTGGTGTTCTTCTTTTGAAGGTGTGTTTCCATTGAATGTGTCCTAATAATACAGGTTTTCCAGTGACCTACTTATCGGTAGGTATAAGTTGACGATGCACCACACCTCACGACGAATTGCGTACTCCCTCTGAAAAAATGTTTTTTTCAGACTCAAAGAGCTATTCAAAGCTGTACGTAGTATCGTTGAAAAAGGATACGACATTCGAAGAAAATCTGATGATCAACTGGCGTCAGTGACATTCAATAGCGATTGTGTGAAAATGATTGTGTGGAGTGAGAAGAGAATTAGAGAAGCCAGACAAATGGTTGCTAATAATGGGTTTTAAGGAATGGGGTTTTTTGATAATGATTTGCTTTTCAGTTTTTTGATATTTTTAACTTTTCTAATTTGTATATTTCCATCGCATGTTATAATATTTTTGAATATATACACTCAAAAACCTCCTTTTTCTCTTTCTGGATTACAATTTTTTTTTGTACTTTTCTTATAACTCTTGTCTTACGGAAAGGTTTCAGCCGTTGATACTATCTCATAATCTTTTTTGACTCCTTTTCTAATACATCGTTCAGGTCCCTCTAACAGAATGGCACTTCCTTTTCGACTACTACACCTTCCATTCGTCGTTCAACGCAAGATTATTTCTCAATTGGACTTCTCCGATTTGTAAGTTTTTTTTTCATATTTTTTTAAAATATTGTATTATAACGGCACCTATAATAGAATAGCATTCTCTAATATAACGGCACCCCTCGTGTGGTTTCAATTCTGAGATTTTCTATGAATTTCGTCTGATATCCTGACTTTTTTATTACCGACCAGTCATAAGCTCTGGACTAGAAAGTTTTCGGGAATTTGTTTGAAAAAATAGAACTAAAAATGAAAATTCAGCCGAAAATCAGCCGGCTGCGGCTTAAGCGGCTAGTCAACGGCTGGCGGCAGAATAAATTCGTTTCAGCCGGATGGAAGTCTTATGCAAGCTAACGACAGATTTCTTTCGAACAATACAACCGCATGCTGTTCTAATACAGTATCCACGGCAACTCTATTCTCTTCAATTTTCAGGATCGAGCTCTCCATGCACTCTTCAAAACTCTACCAACTTTTGCAAATTGTCAAGGTCCACGTCTTCCGACTCCGCTTTAGTTTTGTCCCCACTTTCTCTGGAATCGTTATAGAAACCGGGGAGAAATATCTGCTTATAACTGGAAGACATGCATCCAGAATGATTGCAAATTGCAAAGTTGCTGGATTTTGGATGAAGAAAAATGATACCGTGAAGACAGAAAACAAAAATACATCTCTAAACATTTTTTTCTTGGACTCAAAAAACGAATATGATACTTTGCATTTGTTGACAAAGCATCTCCTCAGTTTTCTAAAAGTTCAAAACTTTAATTTTTTCGCGACGGAACCTCTGGACTTGGCTGATCTGTTCGTTTGGAAATTTGTCCGAAAATTCGATACTTTTTTTTGTGCAAACTCCCTTAACCACCAGTTCCATCAAATATGTCCCAGAAGCCTTCAATTTTTATTGGAAAAACTCGAATCCAATTCTTTGGTTTTGAAGGTAACTCTATCCCCGATTCCAGTAGTTGGTCCCATACAAAAGCATCCAAATATAAAACTGGAAATGCCAGGGAACTTGATTTTTGACAGCCTTTTCAATCTGAATGCAACAACTGTCACATGTGCTCTAGATTATGATTTTGCCGCTGGCGTAAATCGAATTATCAAGCATTGGCTTAGAGGAAACAATAAAACAGTGGAGTCGTTGACACTGAAGAATCTCAGGAGGGGTATAGACGAGCCTATTTCTAGAATGTTGAATACCACTGAGTCTAGATTTGAGTAAGTTTAAAAAAAGATTGAAGCAAAATTTTTTATTTTCGTTTACTGTTGAAAAAATATAGTTCGGGTAAGCAACTTTAAAGTTGACACCTAGCCAACGACCGCCTCCTGAAAACGCAACTGCGGCGCGCAATTTTTGCAACTATCCCGCACACAGTTTTGTTTCTAGATTTTTACTGTTTTTGATGAAAAGTAATTTCAGCCTTTTTGCTGACTTTTGCTACTGCTTTTCATCGAAAACAGTAAAAATCTAGACACAAAACTGTGTGCGGGATAGTATAAGAATTGCGCGCCGCACTTGCGTTTTAAGGGCGCGGTCGTTGGCTCGGTGCCAACTTAAAAATTTCATGCTATAATTTTTCCGTAATTACTCAAAAGCCGCTTCCAAAACAGCAATTTTCAGTCTGATGGCTGGGGAATCATGGCCGAGAATCCGACAGTGCTGAGCATTGTCGGATTCTCGGCCACACAACCGCGGCCGTCAGTCTGTAGTCGATGCTGTTTTTGAACGCAATTTCGAGCCGTTTAGAATTGTTTTTAAGTGGATTTTGAGTGGAAAAAGAAACGAGCATTGAAAAATACGTCAGAATTATCAGAAGCTTGAAATTGTATAATAAAACAATTTAATTTCAGAAAAGAAATTCTGGAGAAGTTTCTGGACATCAAAATCACTTTTCCATCATTGGATATCAGAAGAAAATCAGATGGCCTTCAAGCGACTATTGTGCACTCGAAAGATCTATTGAAAATGATTATTTGGAATGAGAAAAATCTGAAGAAACTCAAAGAGATTTGAAAACTTTTGTCGTTTTTGTTTTATTGGTTTTCAAGCTTTTTATGAAAAAAATAAGATTTTTGGTTTATTTTTGTTCTATCCGTTTTTTGAAATGGTCACTCTAACCATTGATTATTTCACCCATTTTTGAATCGATTTTCTATAAATCATCATTTTTTTCAGGCATTTAAAGCAGCAGAATGTCGGCTCCATTATATCTCCTTCACCTCCCGCTTCTGGTTCAGCGAATGATAATTCCACTGATTGACTTCGGTCTTTTGTGAGTTTTTTTTTCAGTTCTGTTTTGACCCCGCCCCAAAAACCATGCCGCACAAAGCAAAAATCGCGCCAGTTCAAACTCCACAGTCTTTTTTCATGCCATCTTTTCGTAATAAAACGGTTCCAATTTTTCAAAAAGTCAAGATAAAATTGAATTTGAAAACTAGTTTTTTCTCCTGCTGATAATTAAAAAAACTGCGCCGCACACTTGCGATGGGCGGGGCCAGATTAGAGACTGGATGTTTTTTTTTTTAAATATTTTATACTTCTAAATTTTCCTTCAGAATCGAGCTCTCATTGATTTCCACAAAACTCAAAAAGGCTCTTCAACTAATCAAACTTCCAATGGATCGTTTGCAGTTCACTTTTTCCCGTACATACGATGAAATTCGATTTTCAAACTCAATTCGTTTTCTGATAGAAAAACCATCGGGGACTAACACCAATGGGCTGGTCATCATGCTAAATTTAAAGAAAAAATGGGAATGGAAATTATCATTTTCCAAACCAAACAACCTAGAAACCACTATGGAAACAGTGACAAGACATTTTTTGAGTTTTCTAAAAGTGAAAAATTATGAGCTGAAAATAGAAAATCCGTTTTATTTGCACAATTGCTTCATTTGGCGCGTCATTCCTAAATTTGACAGAATCGATGTCAAAATCCCAGCTAGCTTGGTGAAGTTTCTTTTGGAGAATATAGAAACTCAACTTTTATATCTGAATGTGGCTCTAGAAGATAGAAATTTAATTCAAATCCCTGCAAATTTGAAATCAAAATATCATGCTATCAATATTGCCAGAACCGATTGGCTTGATATGGAAACTCTTCTAAATTTGAATGCCAAGGAAATAATGTGCCAGAAAAATAATTCGGCTAAAACTATCAATAAAGTTATAAGGCAATGGATTAACGGAGGACCTACCGACTTGGAAATTCTCACTTTTCAATCTGGACGCCCTCACAGTTTTCAATATCACAAAACAGATATTTTCTATGGAATTAGATCAGAACCGGACGTTTTTGAGTGAGTTTAACTTTTACAAAGATTCTGAAAAGGAAAAAATTGATTTTCAGCGATCAAAAACTCCATTTTGGCTTTGTCACATGTGGTCCTTCATCCATTATCAGAAGAAAATCAGATGGGCAAAAGGCGACATTGACTTTTTCGATAAGAGGATTCCATTTGATTGTGTGGACCGAAAACAATTTGAAGAAATTCGGTCGCGAATAATCATTTTGTCGTCTTACCGTTATCACTTTCTTATCCCATCGTATTGTAAAGTTATTATCTTACCGTTCTAATCTTTTTCACATGAATACTAGTTTTTTTTTCACATTAAATTTTGATATTTCGAAATAAAGATTCATATTCTCGTTCTCAATGTATTTTCTTGTCTACAATATGATTATACTTTCATTTTTCTACCTGTTATTTTTTTTCATTTTGGTTGTATTAGTCTTCCTTTTTAGATCTCAATGCCACCAACTCACCCATTTCGATTATTTCACCTTCCATACGTTGTTCAGAGAACGATAATTCCTCAAATCGAGTTTACCAGTCTGTGAGTTTTTTCAACGTGGGTTTATAAAGAGCCTCTAATAATCTTGTCCTTTTGAGAATTGCACCTGGACCTGTCACTTTTTATATTAGTCGTACGGGTGCTGCGCAGTGTGCGCTCTACCGGACTCAGTAATTCGAGATTTTCCGTTTTCGTCCCCAAGTTGTTTGTTTTTCAAAAAAATTTTTATAATGTTTCCCGAAATTATAATCATTTTTATGGTATTTCCTGCAAAATTAAAAAAAAAATTGGTGACCAAAATCAGAATTTCAAATGGCCTTTTTTCAACTGAGTGCAGTGGAGCGCACATTGCGCAGTACGACTAATATTCCGTTAAAGATTTCCCAAAACTGTTCGAAATTCCATTCTAGCAACTCTCTTGAAAGGAGTTTATCAATACATGCAACACTAATACAGTTTTCACGGTAAATTCTATTACAGATTCGTGTTGTCTACACTATCTAAAAAATTCAAGTTGCTTCTCAAACAAATCAATCCGCCCACCAAAATTTTCAAGTTTTTCATATCCCCAGACTACACTGGCATATTCCTAACAATCAATTCGAAGCAATACTTCATAGGCCTCCTCACGGGAACTGATAGAGCTTTGAATTGCAAAGTTGATGGATGTAGAATGAGATATCGTATTCAAATGGATGATGATGATCCAATTGGAAGAGTTTTTCTCTTTTCGGCCAGAGGAAAAATGTTGGAAAGAGTCGCTAAACATTTGTTGAGCTTCATGAAAGTTCAGAAGTTTCAAATTGTGATTTCAAAAGAAATTGATCTAAAGAAATTATTCATTTGGAATATCACAAAATCATTCGAAAAGTTCACATACACCCCGTTTGACGGTACTCTTTACATTAACTTGAACCAGTTGAAATTTGTTCTGGAAGAAATCGAAACGGAATATCTTACTCTAAATGTGATTTTAAATGATGGAATATATCAATGTGATCCTAGATTTACTTACAAACATCGAAAAATTTGCTTTCTCTCCTCCGAATTGCTAGTTTTCAATAGAATTCTGGAAATGGAAGTGCCAGAGCTCAAAATCTGGTTGGCCGAGGAGCCAGGACAAAGAGCAAATCTTCTTTTAAAACAATGGATTGGAGGAAACAATCAAACATTGGAAATATTGACGTTGGATAGTGACTTTGTTGGCACTATTCGACAGGTCTTTTCCGATATAAATGATGCCGATTTGCCGTAAGTCCATTCACTTTTTTCAGAACAAATTGTAATTTCAGAGAATATGATTTAAAAGAATTCACACACGATCTTCATGGCGACTATGTAACTCATGAGATTCAAAGGGAATCAGATGGTCTGCACGCGACTGCGATGTTTGCGAATCGATGGTTGAGATTGATCGTGTGGAATCAGAATAACCTAGGAAAAGTGGAACAAGTTCAATGATTTTATAGAAGGAGAGAATGAAGTCTATAGAAAAGTTCTAGATTTAAATTTTTGAAAGATATGTCCGTTTTTCCATATATATAAACAGTTCAAAAAATCGTTCTAATTGTCGTCAAATTCAATGCCGACTGTGCACACACAAGATTGCGGACCGGACAGAAAGGGATAAATAACTGAGAATATAACGCGAATGGTTAAAAATAAAACTGAGCTTCATTTCAAAATTAAAATAAAATACAAAAAAAATGAAAGAAAAAGAAGAAGTGACAAAATGATATCAAATAGAGTTTAAAAAACATTCAATTGTTTCCATTTCGAAGCGTTTATTCTTCGGGCGCTGCGCAACGTGCGCTCCACTGCACTCCGTTAAAAAATGGTTCGGACAAATTTTGATTTTGTTCACCCCTTTTTTTATTTTGTGCAAAAAATATTTAAGAAAGACTTATTACTTTAAAAAAAAACATATTTTTAAATGTTTTGGACAAAAACAATTTGGCGACGAAAATGGAAAATCTCGAAGTACTGAGTGCAGTAGAGCGTACGTTTCGCTATTAACGACAACATAATTTCAAAGCCTGCCAATTCCTCGAAGTCTTTCCCCATCCCAAACGTGTAATTCCAAGTTGCCATTTGCAAGTAGAACAGTTGCCAGTTGACCATCCGACTCTCTTGTGATGTCAAAGAGAAGGCAAGGGTAGTCTAGAAGAGGCCAAATCTCTTGTTGCCTGAATTTTCAGTTTTTGTCTCTGAAACTTTTCAAAAGTAAACGCTTACGTAAATGCAGATTCAGTTGTGTTAATCCCATCGAATATCTGTAGAATTCCTTCTTCAAATTCTTCAATTTCAGTCCAAAGCCGGCACATTTTTATATTCTGATGGTTCCCACCAATCCATTGTTTCAAAATAATATTCGCGTTTTCAAAACAATCTTCATCAACGTTACATTTCAAATTTTCCACATCTAAGTTCAAGAAGCTTCTGAAATCCAGCCAGTTGGAATTTTCAATATGAACGCGTGTTTTGTTTGGAAGGGGTCCTTCAGGGATTTGGTACAATTCATTTGTGGAAACTTCCGGGCGAAAATCCAAATTTTTAATTTCAAGTTCTGTTAAAATAAACTCGAGATGCTCGACGGAAACTTGAATGGGATTTTTTTCAGAAGACTGCGTGTATCGAAAATTGTAGAATTTTCGGGTGATATTCCACACGAAGCAGTTCTCAAAATCAATTTGCCTATCAAAAGTCAAGCTGAACTTTTCAACTTTCAGAAATGTTAGCAGATGAAGTGCCATATGTTTCATTCTATTCAGCTGGGCTTCCAAATCTTTTTCTTCAAAATTTCCGTTTTCAAAAGCATTATCGAAGTCACCCTTCCGAAATGTGATTTGACTGGTTTTGGAATAAAAACTCCATTTCAAACCTTCCATTGGAATCTTGATTGATTGGAGACACTTATGAAACTTCTTTGAGGCAAGTGTGAAGTAGATTCTGAAAAAGAATGGTTAACGCCGCTTTATTAGAAGTGCCGTTCTATTAGGGGGTTGCATTGGAAAACTGAAAACTTACAACAGATCTAAATGTATTTGAGGGAAGATCATTCTTTGGACGACAATGGGAAGTTGAAGAAGCCGCAGTGGACCTTCCATATTTTAAGAAACCTGAAAAATATTTCTAAAAGAAATTAAGTGAATCAAAATACAGATAAGTAGTTCATGGGTGTAAATAAACCATTTTCAAAGAAAAAAAAATTATACGCAAAACATATATCTTATTGAGAAATTCAGATCATGGTAAGGTTCCAATCAAGAAAAAACAGAAAAAAAAACGATTTAGAGTTCACCAATTTTTCTCAAGTTTTTCTCATTCCACACGATCATTTCAACTCTTCTATCGTAGCACACAACAGTTGCAATTTGTCCATCACAATCCCTTTTGATATCGAAAAAATCGACCCAATGGACAATACCAAAGTCTATAAGTTGTTGCCGACTGAAAAATTCTTGACAGTTAATTGTGATTTTTTTCAGGCTAAAGGCTAATCTCGCGTCAATTAAAATGACAATTAAATCCGGCTTTAAATTCTACACTGATCTTCCTTTAAAGATCGTGGCCTCCTGGCCTAGGAATTCCGCCGTGTAGTTCGAGAGGACGAGATGGCCTCAAGTCACAAGCGAAATCACAAGCAAATACTCTAGGTCATCTTGTCCTCTCGAACTACGCGATGGGAATCCTAGAACAGGTGGCCACGGGGGTATTCCGTACTCTTTTCTTTCAGTTTACAACGATTTTCAAGAAAAATCACTGTGAAAATTGTTATCAGCTTAGAATTTTTAGAACAATGTTTAGCTCAAGTGAGTTCAGTCCTCCTTCAAACTCATAGGGGTTCTCTGCGGGGGTAGGAAAGCGCGCCCTAATGCTAAATTGATGATTTCGCTGCATAATTCAATTTTGGCCGAATTTTTTTCAATCGGATTGTTAGGGAATTAGGGCGCGCTTTCCTACTCTCACAGAGGATCGGTTTGCAAACTTACGTGATCATACTGTGCATTCCATTCAGGCGGTTGCGTAAAATACCATAAATACCTCCGGGTTGTAGTCTCAAAACCTCAAGTTTTTTATGATTTCCTTTAATCCATTGATGCAGAATGACACTCGAATCTTTAACGGAATTGCATGAAATCGTTTCTATATCCAGACTCATGAGACATTCACTATCTAGCCAATTAGTGGCTTGCAGCTCTTGATGTTTGTATTCGATTCCACGAAAAATTTTATGTTTCTCTTTTTCTTTTGTTTTCACGTCAAGGCTCAAAAACTTAGTCTCCACTTCATGAAATAAAAATTTGAGATGTTCAGAGGAAACTCGAAGAGCTTCTCCTTTATGGAAACTTCGCAAATACCAAATTTTGTCGAACTTTTTTGTTATTTTCCAGACAAAACTGTTATCAAAGTCAATAATTTTCGAAACTGTTAAATCATAATTTTGAATTTTTGAGAAACTTAGCACGTGATTTGTGACTTTTTCCAAAACTTCTTCAATTTTCTTTGCCTGAGGATACGAGATGGTCATGTTTTTTCCACCGGAACTTAACATCTTAAACTTTTTGATATTCATTTTGAATCCATCAATTTTACAATTTGGAAAATCAAATCCAAGTCGATTCACTTTAATGAAAAGATATTGTTTGTTGACGAAAACTCGGAGTCCAGTGGAATCCTAAGAGAAAATAAACTCCAATTTATCGATGGAGATTTTTAGAAGTTGTAGAATTTTCTTGAATTTCGGAGATATCATTGCGAGCTCGATTCTGAAATTAATGCGATTTTGAAGGAGACCGTTCAGAGGATATGAAAAAAAAAACACTTACAAATCCGTGAAATCAATTTGTGGTATGATAATCTGTTGGACAAGTAGTGGAAGGTTGAGAAGTCGTAGAGGGATCGTCATTGTTTCTGAAATAACGTTAAAAAAAGACGATTGCTAAAATGTAAAGGGATATTGCATGGCAAAAATTACCATTGAAAGAAAAGCAAAAAAAGTGTAAGAATCGAAATTTTTTTTTAAACAATGAGAACACATCAAGTAAGAGCAGTTAAATGAGGACTGAACTCGGGTTTCATTTCAAATTCTGATGCAGTTTTTTATCCTGATTATTTTCTTACCTTGACTACACTCA
Source organism: Caenorhabditis doughertyi (assembly GCA_963572265.1). NCBI lineage: Eukaryota > Metazoa > Nematoda > Chromadorea > Rhabditida > Rhabditidae > Caenorhabditis > Caenorhabditis doughertyi. The sequence continues at coordinate 5,366,352 of OY751553.1, read as the reverse complement.
AAAATCAACTCTAAACGGTAGAAAAAGGCGTTTGAAAGAAGCACGCAATACAGGTTGATGGCCCGACAAGTGTGCGCGTTGCGCGCGCTTTTTTATTCAAATTCCTAGGCCATGAACCATGCCTTCAAACGCCCTTTTCTACCGTCTAGGGTGATTTTTGAGTGTAGTCGTAGTGAAAGAAAATGATCAGAATAAAAAACTGCATTAGAATTTAAAATTAAATAACCGAGTTCAGTCCTTCAAGAATACATCAAGAAAGTTGCAGTTTACAGAAATTCAGGGGGTTTTACGAGTTAGAAAAGCGATTTATCGTCCAATTTTCTTCAAATTCTTTTCATTCCACACAATCAATTGGATTTCTATACGATTGAATGCCACAGTTGCCAATTGACCATCACACTCTCTTTTGATATCGAAAAAACCATCGTTCATATCGAAACGACCGCTATTGTGAACACCGAAGGCTCCAAGTTGTAGTCGACTGAAAGAATCCTGGCAGGTTATTATGTATTCTTTCTGATGAAACTTACGTTATGGTACTTTCTTGGCTATTGAGGAGTTTCATAATACGGTCACGATCACTTCCAGGTCGTAATGTAAAATTCCCAAGTTTTTTATGATTTCCTTTTACCCATTGCTGAAGAATATGTTCAGAACGTTTAGAAGATTTGCATGAAATTGTCTCTATATCCAAATTCATAGCGCTGTCAATATCCAGCCATTCGGTGGCTCGCAGCTCTTGATGTCTGTACTCGAATCCGGGACGAATTTGGTATTTCGCATTGTATTTTGTTTCTACATCAAGGCTCAAAAATTTAGTTTCCACTTGATGAAATAAAAATTTGAGATGTTCGGAAGAAATTCGAAGAGGTACACCATAGTAGAAACTTTGCAAGTACCAAATTTTATCGAATTTCCTTGTTTTCTTCCAGACAAAAATGTTATCAAAGTCGATCATTTTCGAAACTGTTAGATCATAACTTTGGATTTTTGAGAAACTTAGCACATGATTTGCGACTTTTTCCAAGGCCTCTTCATCGTTTCTGGCTTTAGAATACGAAATTGTCATATTTTTTCCGCCTGAGCTCAACTTCTTCGACTCATTGATATTCATTTTGGCTCCATCAATTTTACAATTTGGGAAATCGAATCCTAGTCGATTCACTTTTATGAAAAGATGTTGTTTGTTGACGAAAATTCTGAGTCCATTGGAATCCTCTGTGAAAATGAACTCCAATTTATCGATGGAGATTTTTAGAAGTTGTAGAATTTTCTTGAATTTCGGTGACATCATTGTGAGCTCGATTCTGAAATTAAGCGTTTTTGAGAAGATTGTTGAGGGGGAGATAAGAAAACACGGCGGTGTCGTTCCAAAATTTTCGCTTATCAACACAGTCCAGCAACAGAACTGTGACCTTATCATAACTGTACTGCACCAGAACTGCCCTCTTTCAGAGCTGTCCCGCTTTAGGACAGTCCCGTATAAGAACAGCGAAAATCTCACATGAAAATAAAATTTTTAGTTTTAATGCGTTACGGGACGATTCTGGCATGGGACAGTTCTGATATGGGGTACGGTTCTGTTACGGGACAGTTTTGGTAATAGACAGTTCTTATAAGGGATACGGTTCTGAAACGTCATACCGCCGAAAATACTTACGAATCCGTGAAATCAATTTGTGGAATGATGATTTTTTGGACAAGTAGTGGGAGATCGAGAAGTCGGAAAAGTGTTGGCATCGCTCTGGAACAGAATATGGCTGTGAACGGAAGAAAGAAAGAAGAGAACAAAAAAGATAATTTATGGATAAAGATAAAACCGGCAAAACTTGAAAGCAAAACGAAGCCATAATCAAAATAAACGATTTTATGAAAACAACTACTCCAAACAGAGAGCGATCGACCGAGAATATTGTCTTCATTGATTGATTGGCCAGTTCAAATTATAGAATACTGCTGACGCATCAATGGAGAGTGAGCACACAAGACGAAAAAATGAAACGAGAATTTAAAATATGCTTTTAAAAAACACAATTTGAATCAGTAAACATTGGAAAATCAGAACTAAGCTTTGTCAGAACAAAATAAGACGGAAATATGAGCAAATATCGACGTATTAAGGTAATCAGATTAAGTTAAATCAGACCTGTCGTGTCTGCATTCTGGCGTGAGAGTGTTCTGATGTGTTTGAACTAGGTGTAGAGAGTCAATCAATATTCTTATAAAGTGTTTTTCTTTATGCAAATATTTCTTCCTAAAAACGTGCTTTTTGTTTTAAATTCTTTTTTACTATGAATGGTACAGTTGTCCATTTCTTATTTCTAAATGGGTTATCGAAGTTATCTAACACTATTTTTCAGACGTTTCTGGAATCATGACGGCTTTACCATTGCGAATCTTACAACTTCCACACGTCGTTCTAAGATTGATCATTCCGCAGTTAGACACACTGGACTTGTGAGTTTGTTTGGGTAATCTTCAGGGCTATAGAATGCCCTCCGCTGTAAGCTTAGGTGTCTAGGCCAAGCAGAATTTGAGCGATTCCTATCATGATTTTGTCAGAAACCGCGCCTCAAAATTGTCCAACCTTCGCCTGACAGACATTTTTGTGGAGTTGAACATCGACAAAAAGCCAACGGTACTATTCCGGTTTACGGGTCCCATAAAAAAATCCGGGTCCCAACTTTCGATTTCCGGGTCCCAAAAAAAATCCGGGTCCCATCTTTTTATTAGCGGGTCCCAAAAAATTTTCCGGGTCCCATAGTATACTGAACTGGTTTGACTATTTTCGAGCCCGCATAATGCTAGAACATTAGCTTCTGACAAAGGTTTCTACTTGTTGTTGAATTCTGAGAACGTTGAAGGGTGAAACGTAGCCAATTTTTCATCAACCAAAATGACCACTATCAGTCAGTAATACAGTTTTTCAAAAGTCAAATAATATCTCCCATACTATACTTGACATTTAATCCAATATCAATCACTGTTCTTGAACTTGTGAGCCAAATTTACTATGACATTCATCAAAAAGTTTATAAAAATTTCAATATCTTCTGTTTGAGCAAAATCCGAATAGGCTTATAATGTTTTAAACTAGTCAGAGGAGGTCAAAAATCGAGAAAAAAAGTTCAAATTTTTTTCAAGTTTGTATGGGACCCTTGTGATGCAAATCCAAAAACTTGGGACCCGGAAGATTTTTTGGGACCCGTTATTCGAAAGTTGGGACCCGAGTGCTGCAAGTTCGAAATTTTGGGACCCGGAAGTTTTTTTGGGACCCGTAAATAAAAAGATGGGACACGAGTGGTGCAAATTCGAAAAGATGGGACCCGGATTTTTTTCATGGGACCCGTAAACCGGAATAGTACCAAGCCAACAAGTTTGAACTTCCGCCCAGAAGCCGCAAGATTTCAGCCATTTGAGCCCAGAAGCCGTCAAACTCTTGAGCAAAAAATTGGGCTTCATCCGGCTTTCGAACCAACTTTGAGCGGTTTCTACTTTGGGCGGCTTCTACTAGACAAAAGCTGAGACAGAGGCGCCTCTTGGACAGACGTTAAATTTCTTGTCTTCCGGGCCGGCTGGGCTTCAATTCTACGGAAATTCATTCCGGTCGAAGTTGGACGGCTTCCATGAAAATTTTAGGAAAAATCTCCCAATTTTTGCTCAGAAGTTTTCAAAGTAATCCTAGACACTTTCAAGTTTTTTTTCCAGAATCACCCTTGCAATCATGTCGACAAAGTTCAAAATGCGTCTTCAGCAAGTCAAGCTCCTCGTGGACTCTTTGAATTGGTCAATCTCCATGCAATCCATGATCACTATCTCATTGAACTCTGTGAACTCACGACTAATTCTGGTTGTTTCAACTCACCCGATTCGTTCCAACTGTAAAATTGATGGTTGCTGGATGAGACTTGATAAAAAGCAAGGAGATTATAGAATTTTGTCATGCGCTGAAGTGAGAATTGATGAAGAGCTTGTAGGAAAAGTATCAAAATATCTCATGAGCTTTTTGAAAGTTCAGAAGTTCGATTGCTTCATTGCGAGGCAAATCGATTTAGAACACTTTTTCAGTTGGAATACCACAAATAGGTTCAGAAAGTTTTCTTATGTAAGGGTATTTCCTATTGCAATTGATATAAGCCACAAACATTTGAAACATATTTTGGAAAACTTACAAACCGAAAGTTTGCACCTTGATGTTGAACCAGAGGTAGGTGCAAGATACAAATGCCTTCCTGGAATCTCTTATAACCACGATGAAATTCACATTGATAATCCGGTCTTGATGAATTTGGAAAGTGTTAAACATTTGAATGTGAAAATACTTCAACTAAAAGTTGTCAATTGGCCAAAAAACTATATAAATATGCTGATAAAACAATGGGTTGAAGGGCATAATGACAAGCTGGAAAAGCTAAGACTCATGAATATGAGGAATATTTTAGACATTAAACCTGATCAATATTTCGAGAGAGTTGCTAAAATCGAGACAAGATTTGAGTAGGTTTTTAAGTTTCAGGCGCTCATTTTTACCTATCATTACAGGAAAAGTCAGCTGTTGAGAATTGTTGGATATGATTTTGGAAGCGCGTTCGATATCAGAAGAGCCACAGATGACCAGTTGGCAACCGTCGTTCTAGCAGGATCTCTAGTGAAAATGATAGTGTGGACAGAAAACAATTTGAAGATGATCGAAGGCGTCCATCAGTAACATCCATTTTTGTTAATTTTCCAATTTTTCCCGCCGCGGACAAGTGCTTTTTTTTTGAATAAATGGCTCTAATCATTCTATACTTTTAAAAGTGTACTATTTCCAGTTTCAACATAGTTTGTTATGGGCTGCCCATGGTCTGCCCATGGTCTGTTCTATCCATGGTCATCGGGCTGTCATAGGGAGTGGTCATAGAGAAGAGGAGGGGGAGAATGCGTACAGAAGGTGGAGGATTTAGTTCGTCAATTATTTAATAGAGTTGTTCATGTCGTAGAAGTATACACAGGTGGTGGGCGATGAACTCGATAGGGAATCAATGTGTACCGGATATGTGGACACATGCAACACATTCAGTACAACTTATGTGGACAGTTAGCACTAAGAACAAGCGCAGCTTCATATAGAGGACTAAATGCGTTCATGTGTGTTCGAGCCTTTTTATGTGTCAAATGTGTGTCTGGAATGTGTACGGTCCACATAAGTTGTACTGAATGTATTGCATGTGTCCACATATCCGGTACACATTGATTCCCTATCGAGTTCATCGCCCACCACCTGTGTATTTTAAAATTTTACCCTTATTCACATAATATATGTTTAGGTATCGAAAAAGTAGGCAAATGTCGAAATAAATCCCAACTTTCTTCTGCCTAATCTTCTTTCTCTCCCCTTATGTTTCTACAAGAAATTCATTGATATTACGACCTCCCGAAAAAATTCGAAATTGAATACTTGTTATATGTTAATTTTCGAAAACACTGTCCCTTAGAACGTCACGTCCATTTGGCAGACTATCGTTAGTCTTGGCAGATAGTCATTCATTTGAAAGACGATGTTCAAATTCTCTCTATTCCGTCTGGCGCGAACTGCTCGAACCCTATTGTTTATACGGATGCCGCTCCATATGCGCTCTACTGCACTCAGTTGAAAAATGGCTCTCTGAAATTCTGATTGTGGTCACCGAACTTTTTTCCAATTTTGGCCGAAAATGCCATAAAAAATGCTAATCACTTCGAAAAACATCATTCTAACTATGTTGAAAAATGCAATTTGGCAACGAAAGTGGAAAATTTCGAAGTACTGAGTGCAGTAGGGCGCAAATGGAGCGGCAAACGTATAAACAATACTATATTTTTCATCTTTTGAAAATCTCCATGTGAAATCATTTCAGAAGGCTATTCTAAAAGATTAAATGAGTCAGTTAACGTATAAAGACCACGGTAGCTAGAGCCCATCTAGTTTCAAAGAGCAGCTTGGTCCTGCGTCTCTATCATCTCATGCAGTCTCTAAAAATTAGGATTACGAATTGAGCACATTAATTGGAATAATGCACGTTACTTTGTTTTAAAGAAAGAGAATCATAGAACATTTTGAAGAAATTTATTCATTGACAGAAGATTTCAAGAAACTTCATATTCAAATTTGACGTTATTCTGGGAGACAGAGACGATGAATACACTCTGGAATGTGGGTCAATTGCCAGATGGCAGCTTTGTATGCGATAGGAAAGAAGAAGTAGAGCACTGCCATGTAGGTTCCAAAGATTACGAACGGTATAGCCATGAGAAGAAATAAATAGAGAAAGAAAAGTGTATAGCTGAAGTCTGGTCTTCCGCAGATGCACGATGCCATGGTGAAAAGCTGAAAAATACTCGTAAGTTAGTATCAAAACATTCCAAGAATTAACATTTAAAGATTAAATTAGATATCCCGTAATTCAAGTCCGTCTTTCTTAGCAGCTCATTCTCAGAGGACCTTTGAAAGATAAAAGCCCATGGGCTTCAATTACAGGATTTACGGTATATTTAGAATAGTCAGGATAAGGGCAGAAGTTGAATTGACCAAAGCTACATTAAACGGTTTAAGTAGATAACTGGCACACAATGCAATTACAGTTACACTGGCTTAAAAAATCGAAAAATAGTTGTTACCGGAGAGAAACTGACCAGGTCTCACCGAACTTTAAACGTAAATCTACCAAAAGTAAAAACCAAAAAGCTGAACTACCAAAAGTGTTCAATGTTTATTATCGTTGGGAAAAAATGAAGCTATGAGCTGTGGTCCTTGAAAAAATAAGAGTGAATGTCAAAGTCAAAATGGAGTAATATGTTTTCCGTACCTATTTAGAGCAAGAAATACTTACGTAGACGTTATTTGAGCCACGCCCCTACCTCTTCTAGGCTTGCTATGACGCAAGTAACAACTTCAAAATAGTATTTTTGGATTGATAGAGAAAAAAACAATCATCATTCAGGTTTGGCATGCCAAACTATGCTTCCGTTTCGAATGAAATTGGTTGTTATGATAATAACGCATAAAATGAGAAGTGCGAGGAAAACTAGAGAGTACCATAAAAACATTTGATCCTTGTGGCGGATTATCTTCAGGCATAAATGGTTTAATAGGGTGAATTGTCATAATGAACATTGATTGAACCCTCGGTATGACTTTTGGTGAATTTCGGAGTGTACCTTGACAGGTGTCGAGGCAAAATCAAACCGAGCAGGTGCCAAATTAAAGGATTAGAGGAGACGGGGAAGGCCTGAGTTTGCCCAATTAGTACGCAAAGAGGCTTACTAGGTCAAGACAAGAATTTCCAAAAAGAACTAATGTTAGATTTCAAGACGCATCGACCTTTTTGAAATTTTTTTTGCTAAAAATGAACAAGTCAAATTTTCACTTCTGTTCCATTTATGAATTCAGATGTTGAAAGTTGCAGTTACTCAAAATTTGAAGCAACATGCACCTTTTTGTCAGCTTTTCATCTGAATTCAAGATCCAATGTCAAGTGAGGACAGTTCATTTTGAAGCTACGGTAATGGCACAGTAGCTACAGTAAGCTTTCAGGTTCGTATGTTTAGACCAACATGAAAGCTACAAGCACTAACACCAGTCCAAAAAATAAAAAGGCGCATCATTATGAAAACTGCTAAACTACTGGTGTTTAGACTTTTCTGAAAGCTATTGATCCACTGAGTCTTAAAACTTGGGTGTGGATTCTTAAAACTCAAATTTTTAGGTTTCATTTCATACTTTAAACTTCTGATCCACCATACCCGTCTGTCTCCATAAAAAGAGATGATCAGCAGTCCTCCCCCTCTCTAATCAGGTGCCTCTGTCCACGCACTTTGATGCTTAAGGTGCCCTGGGAGTTCCGGATTGTTATTGATGATGGAGCATGTGATTAATTAACAATTCTTTTTTAAGATTTTTCGTTTGAACCCTGCTCGGAAGCTCAACAGATCAGGGCCTTCTGCATAAGTGGATGGTGGTTTCTTTGAACTCTTCTTACACGAAAAAACTACAGTAATCTAAAACCTTGATCTTTTTTGAATAACAAATTTATTTGAAGGATCACAACATGAAATCACATAACTTGATTTTTGATAGTTTCTGGATCCTCTGGAGTGAAGAAATCTGGGAACCAAATTTTGATGATGACCAAGAAGGCCATGGTTCCAAAGAACATAATTACAGCGACGATCAACATGACCAGAGCACAAGTGAACCAACACTGAGAGACTGCGCCTTCTTCGCCATCATCTGAGTCACGGCCACTTGATCGTGGTGGTGGTAGTGGTGGAAGTGGATTGTGGATTGGAGTTGGACCGACGGCGGGCATCTAGAAAAGTATGGTGATTTCGAGTTGAAAGTTTAAAATCGAGAGCTTTTAGAGATATAAAGTCATGACTAGGCTCCTTCAGTTATGGAAAATTTAGGCGGTTACTGTATTTTTAAAGGCGCAAGTACATTTTGGAAATTGAAAACCTCGTATTGAGTTCTGTGAAAGCTTCGAAATGAGCGTCATCAAGCCTTGGTTCATTTCGTTTCTATAATATTCCTGAAAGCTACAGTAACTGGAGCTTTAAAGATGCATAAGTGTCAGTGACAACATCTACAGTAATCCTAGGTTGAAGGCGCATGAGCTTGCTCACCTTGCCTTGTCTTGTAACAGATGCTCAGAAGAAGATGTTGAAGAGGTAGAAGAAGCTTCCGATAAATATAGATCGGTTCGAAAATTCAAGTGACGACTGAAAATGATATTTTCAGAGCTTCCAGAATACGAGAGATAATGAAACGCAGGTCGTTAAATGAGGCTCCGCCCACTTTTTAGCAGAAAATAAGATCTCTTGATCTTCCAAACTATGTTCAAAAATAAATGAAAAAAAAAGATTTTATAATTAATCACTTTTTTTTTTCTAATAACAACTCATAGCGCCTCCTGGGGGCTCTCTGTGCATCAAAGTGCATTGGTTTTTGAGTTCTGGTATTTGGATGATGATAGAAGTTTGAAAATTTTAGATTTATATTTTCAGACTATAAAAATCATTTTCAGCATGATGAGAGCTTTCAGAAAAGTATAAACATGGCTAGTTTTGATAAATTTGAAGGATTTATTCACAATTTGCTCTTTAGTTCTCCAAATGGTCCAATCCATTTTCCACACCAAAAATTCCATAAACCAAACATTTCGAGAGGATTGTTATACTCGGAATGGTAATATATGACCACATAATATATTGCTCATCCCATTGGATTGGGAGCAAAGCGACGAGAGTATAGAGAACAGTTAGAAGATAGTAGGGGGTGTTGAGCCATCCGAAAAGGTACCCGATTGGAATGTTGACAAGGAGAGATGAGCCAATTACAAGGATGAAGCATTGGAGGCGAGCTGAAGATTAAGTTATGGTCGGGAAAAGTTAGGCCATGCTATGGGAAAATTAGTCTAGGGTTTGGGGAAACGGTTAGAAGAAGTAAAGTCATGAATGGAAAAAAATTAGGACACAGTTTGGAAAACTAGGTCATAACATGGGAAAGTGATGCCGAAAAGTTAAAGAATTGTATGGGAAAGTGAGGCCTTGAATTTATGAAGATAAGCCGTGATCTGGAACAGTTCGGCCACCTCCTAGAAAACCTAGGTCACCAACCTCAAATTCTAGCCCCCCCCCCCCCTTTCCCGTATTTCAAAACTCACTTCGATCCACCAATCCCAATGCTTGGGTACATGCGATGACGGGAAGTGCAATAAATGGCTCCGATTGGAGGGACAAATGAGCCAAACCTGCTCCAACGAACAATCCGTGGGCGGCACAAGACAATGGCCAGAGCAACAATGGCTCAATAAAGGCGTCGAAGTGCTGAAAAGTTGTGGGTTTTTTCATTGAGGGTGTGTTTGGTTCGTTTTTCATAAAGAAATCACTTGAAAATTTATCTGAAATGTACAAATGGAGTACAAAATCGCAAGTTGCAGACCGCGGCCGAAAATCCGACAATGCAGGACCCCTTTTGCTATTTTGTCGCTTTAAAGCGGCCCTTTTCAAGTGTGAAAAGAGAAGGCACACGGTGATTTGTAACAAGAACATGTGAAAGACACAGCAAAACGAAAAATATAGAGGGAAGGCCTCGTGCTGTCCGATCCTCGGCCGCGGCCACCGGTCTATATCAGAGTTGAGCGGAAAGGAGTTTTTGGAAAGGCGGAAGGCGGAAAGCGGAAAGCGGAAAGAAAAAATTTTGAGCTGAAAGCGGAAGGCGGAAGGCGGAATCTCGGAGCTGAAAATAGGACAGTCTAGCTGAAATTTTGCTAAACGGCGATAAATGAAGTTGAAAAAACAGTCGAAACGCTGGTTTTTATAGGAAAAATAAAGTTTTTTTTGGTAAAAAGACATTTTGAAATTTCGCGGAATGTTGGCTGAGTTCCGGAATTTTCGGCGGAAAAAAAAGTATTCCGGGCGGAAGGCGGAAAGCGGAAAACGGAAAAGAAATATTTTTGGCGGAAGGCGGAAAGCGGAAGGCGGAAAGAAAAAAGTGGCGGAAAGCGGAAGGCGGAATCCCGCTCAACTCTGGTCTATATCTTGCGATTTTGTACCCGATTTGTGCGCTTCGGAGGTTTTTTCAATTGATTTTTCCCATCAAAAAGTCACAATTCTTCCCCATACTCACCGCCTGATACTGCTGATAAGTGAGCAATGGAACCAGCACGGCTCCGATAAAAGTACACGTGAATGGCGTCATAAAACTAGTGATCCATGAGCCCAATACATATCTTCCAATCATGGCGAACATCGAGAAAATTGTAAGTCGAACCGAAAAAATTGCATAGCTAAAGTAGATTTCCTTCCGGATCAGTTTGTCAGGATTCTGGAAAAAAATAATTGATGAAAATTTTCAACATAAAAAAAAGACTCACAAAATCCACCAGAGCCTCGAGAACATCACTCCAGGAGTTGCCTTCTTCTGGGGCAAATCGAAAAGCTCCGGCAGATGCAGAATATGATCTACGGGTTCTTCTAGAAGACGTCACGTCTTCAGACTTCACTTTTGGCTTCTGAATCGCCTGTTGCATTAATTGACGTCCTGCACAGATGACTTGATCCAGAAGAGTGTCCACAGAATCTTGCTGCTCCAGAGCAGTCCGTGTGCTCATCAGGTCCTTCTGAAGCGCATCGGTGGTAGGTGGTGGTGCAGTTATAACCGGCTCTTTTGACGACATTTTTCTAGTTTTGTGGCGAATTGAAAATTGATCGATTTGATATTGATTTTTTCGTGAGATAGGGGGAAAAAGATAAAATCTTTTAATCAGGAGGGCCACGTGAACGAGAATCTATTTTCGCGTTTTTCGGAACTTTCGCCTGAAAATCTACGCGGTTTTTCCTGTTTTTCTATATTTAATGAGAGCTTCGAAACGATCAACAATCATTCATGGGCTCCAAATGTATTTGGCTCACGGAGCACAAAATCGTGCAGCTCTGGAATTTTTTCATTGCTGTGCAGAACTAGTTTCAAACAATTTTTTTCGTTGAGAGCTTTCAAAAAAGTATAATTATGCCTGGGTTTCAAGGTGTTTGATTTTTGAGCTCATGGAGCATTTTTGTGCTCCCGGAGCCCACTATGCAAAATTTGCAAACCTAGGCATGACTATACTTTTTTGGAAGCTCTCAGTGAACTGAATCTGAAAATCCAATTCAAATTCTGATCGGGCCAGATTTCAGGGCTCCGCGAGCTCCAAACTAGAATACTCTGAGCCTAGTCATAGCCATAATTTTCGGAAAGCTCTCAAACAGCGAAATGCAAACTTCGTACTACAGTAACTAAAAAACCCAAAATCTTTATTCATTCAACTCAAAAGTCTCATTTTTAACCTCTTCTTCCACAATGGACGAGTCCACACCAAAAACCCAATACACCAAACATCTCGAAAACATAATTGTAAACGGACAGGAAAATAGAGTTTCTCCGAAAAAAGGGAGCCAGACAGGCTGACTGAATGGAGCCAGAATGTAGGCAGCAGTGAGAATCAAATAGGGCTTAGTCAGCCATCCAAATGGAATTGCAATCAGAATGTAGGTCACGAAAGGAAAAATCCAAGCGGAATAACAGAAATGTCTTAGAACTGAAATAAAATATTATTTGTTTTAAAATTATACAAAATACAAACATTGTCGAAAATAGGCAAAGGCGGAAACGGAAACGAGAAGACCCATTGCCATAAATGGTTCGGATGGAAGGGATAAATGTGCCAAACCTGCTCCAATCAAAGGTCCAAAAATGCCGAAAATGAGGAGGAACTGGAAAAACGTTTGTTCGTAGGGTTCAGAGAGAACGCCTGTTTTTATGAGGTCCGCAATTTCGCGTCCGAACTTTTTTCGAAAAATGCTACCACAAAATTCAAGGGGATGGGGTAGGCAAATGCGCGCTGGTGGGAAATTTGGCTGCCTGAGTATTAAACTTTTCCAACTAGGACAAGCAGCAAAATGCTTTTCTCATTAGGGCGCACTTTTCCATCATATCCCCGATAGTGCTGTGAGCTACAATGCTCCGAAATTACGCTAATGCGCATATTCTAGCGGATTTTCCGAAAAAAATTTCGAAAAACAAGAAAATTTTCGGATTATTTTCAGAAAAATTTCCAAAAAAATTTTTCCGGTAGATTTTGCGATAATTCGAAAACACCCGTACGCTATATGCGAGAACACTGCTGTAGCGTGACGTCACAACCGGAATTACGGAGCGTCGTACTCAGCGCGTGGTTTAGTTGATCAGAAAGGTGTGCCCTTCAAAAAATTTCATATTCTTGGCGGTTTCTGTAGGCAAAACTAGGCCGGGAAACCAATATTAGGCCTCCTCCTCACCATCCAAAGATTATAAGCATCGAAGGCAAAATACCCGATAACTCCAATTACGGTACACCACGTGGATGGGATCAAAGGAGTTATCCATGATGCAAAATAAAATTTTCCAATATAAAATCCCACAGAAAATGTAAAAACCCGAGCGATATGAAAGATGTACATAAAAAGGACTGCAATGAATGGCTCGATATCAGGGTTCTGGAAATTTTTTAAATTAATTTTATTTTTTATTTAAAAAAACTCACTTGCTGAACTTCTGGAACAACCGGGATTTCTTCGATAGCCTGTGACATTATGATATGAATTTTGTCAAAATATCCTTGTTTAATCTGAAAAAAATTATTTTTGTCTGGAAATTCTGGAAAAAAAGCTCACATCTGATTTCTTCTCATTCCACATGTTTACGGTAAAATTTACTGATTATTTTTGAGAAATAAATTTAAAATTTAGTCAGTTTACGTCAGGAAAAAAAGTGGTCCACGTGACCCTTTGATTTATTCCAAAAAATTCGAAAACACCGGAATTCCACGAAGATTCAGTATCACACCGGAACAGTTTTAACGAATCATGATGGAAGTTAGTGAGATATATACGCGAGAATACTTCAGGTCACTGCCGGTGAGTTGCGTTGTTCCGAACTGAGGCTCGCGGAGCACAAAATTGAGCTGTGTGGCTCTCAAATTTTGCACAAATCTTGCTGAAAACGGTTCTATCGAATTGAGCTGGATGCGGGCTTCCAAATGAGTATGATCATGCTGGGGTTTCAAATTTTTGAATTTTATGCTCGCGGAGCACAAAATTGGGCTCTGAAGCTCTGAAATTTTGCTGAAACCTGTAATGTTGGATTCAGAAAAACAGGAGCTTTCAAAAAATTATAATAATGCCTTGGTTTCGTATTTCTTGGTTTCTGAGCCCTCGGAGCATTTTTGTGCTCCGTGAGCTCAAAAACCACAGTTTTCTGAGCCCAGGCATTATTATACTCATTTGAAAGCTTTCGATGAGCTGAATTCGAACTTCACAATAAAATTCTGAAAAATCTGAAGAAGTTTCTAATTTTCAGAAGGAACAACAGGAAGAGTTGTTTGCGCAGTCGGCTCCATTCTTAATGGAGCTTCTCAGACAAGAAGGGCACGAACCGACTCTTGAAAAGTTGAGAGAAGTTACTGATAATATTGCGAGTTTGATTTTTTTTTTCAGAATAATCTTATTGTTTTTTTTTCAGTTCGAAGGTCCAAAACGCCCCGAAGGTCCGAAAAGCGAAGATATCAATTACTACTACTGGAAACTTTTCCTTCAACTTCTGTCATTTTCGGTGTGCTCTCTGATTGGAAAATATGCTCTTGCTCCGTGGCTCACTCTCATTTTTCCACCGATTTTGTGCACTTTTATTGGAACTGTATGGATTTCAATGATCAGATATTTGTTTTCCAGTCAGCTTTTTGAGGTTAGTCGCAAGTGGTGGCCTAACTTTTTCAATGGCCTAGTTTTTCAGATCTCATTTATCGATGTAGTTTGGGTTCCTGCTGCTCAGGGACTTATCATTGGAGCAGGTTTGGCTCATTTGTCTCTTCCATCTGAACCGTTCATTCTGATGATTCCTATCGTGATTAGTCTTGTTTTGCTTATGTGGGAACCAAGAGGCAAGTTTATTGGGGGAAAGTTAGGCCACGTTTAGAGGAAGTTAGGCCATGAAATGGGGCAATTTTTTGTTGCAGAAGCTAGGCCGGCATTTAGAGAAATTAGGAAATTTGAAGTTAGTCCATCAGTTGTAAAAGATAGGCTTTAAATAATGGAAAGCTAGGCCACCAAAAGCTAGGCCATCTTTTATGAAAGTTAGGTCATTAAAATCCAGAGCGAGCTTAGAGAAACTTAACGGATGACCCAGTTAGGAAAACTAGGCCATCAATATTGAAAGCTAGGCCACCAAAATCCGCCATGATTTGGAGAATGTTAAACCGTAACGGATGGGAGGGATCGCAAGTGAAAAAAATTGGCCGCGATTTGGATCAGTTAGGTCACCAAAAGCTAGACCACCAGTCTCAAAGGCTAGCTAACAGATTAGAAAAGCTAGGCCATCAAACCTAGACAACCAAAGACTGAGCAAACAAAAATTAGGATATCGAATGTTAGGGAACCATGAGCTAGACGACCATAAGCTATGTTACGAAAACTTAGGCCACCGAGAACTAGGCCAACAAAATCCGCATTTTCAGGCTTCCTAAAATGTCTCCGTATCATGGCCATCATCTCCCTTCTTTCGCATGTTCTTGTTGGTTTTCTCTTCGGATTGCTTTCGACTCCATATTATCTCCTTACTGCCTTCTACACTTTATCACCAGTTTTTGTACTTTCCCTCATCTATTATTGTGATAATTGGATGTTTATTTTTGTAAGTGCTCCGAGTATTGAAATACTTGCGAAATGTCTCATTTACTTGGTTTATGGAGAAAAAGTTTTGAATTGAATAAAGTTTTTTGTGATTTTTTTAAATGATTTTTTTTTGCGTTCGACTCGGGAAAATCAAAAACTTTACTCATGATTTTCGTCGAAATTCATTAAAAGGACCAAAAGGGACCAAAAACCTTTTTTATGAAATTCACCCCAAAACTATTATTTGTTATATGTATTGATTTGTCATTAAAAGAGAGAAAGTTGTGTATTATAATAGATAAGATTCAATGTGCTCTCTTTTCTCTTATCAGTTTTCTTCTTCTTCAACCCCTACACCGATCATTCTCTAGTTCCACATTCATTCGCTTCTCTTGACCATGCGCTTCATATTTTTACTTGTGTCAGCATTTTTAGTGCTTTCCAGTGTTGTAAGTTTTGATTTTCACCTAGTTTTGGGAGGATTTTGATGCAAAAAAACTGAGTGACTTATTAGAAAAAGTGAAATTGTATAATTTCAGAAATTCTCAGTTTGCTGTTCAAACTGAAAATTGTAACCAAAGAAAAAAAAATCCATTAAAAAACTCATAAAAGTCGAAAAAAACTCTATGGAAGTAATAAAAAAAAAAGTTTAGTTTATGACTCAGTTTATGACTTTTTCAAAAAAAAACTGGATCATAAAAGTCAAACTTTTTTCGCATTCCTAGTTTTTTCTGAGGCTTATGAAAATTGGGTCTCAGCACGAAAAAGCACAGTAATCCATGCTTAGAAGCTACAAAACCGACATTTTCGAAGTCTGCTAGACGAGAGCTTTCAAATGAGTATAATCATGACCATGTTTCATTTCAATTTGGAAAAAAGTTTCATGAACTACAGTATCCTTAAAGGTACTATAATTCATTTCGAAATTGGCCAGAACAAGTCATGATTATATTCATTCAGAAGCTCTAACCATGCTGAGTTTAGAAATTTTATTTTTAAGAATCCGCTTTTAAAATCCCAAACTTCCTCTCCACCCAAAACTTTTCCAGACTTCCGCCCTAAAATGTGACAGTGAGACCGAATGCCAAGACGATGAGACATGTTGTAAGCTAACCGACAGCACTTGGGGATGTTGTCCAATGCCACAAGCCGTTTGTTGTAAAGACCGTAATCATTGTTGTCCGTCCGGTACTACATGTGATACATCGGGACAAAGATGTGTTGGAGAGGACCAGAAGCACACTCCAATGAGAAAGAAGAAGCCAGCGAAGAAACTTGTGGAGAGAAATGAATTCAATGAGGTGGGTCACATCTTTTTTGGTAATTGAGACCTTGAAAATGAACCTGGATCTGACTATGTTTTTGAAAACTACAGTAATCTAATCTGGTATCCTCGCGTCTAAAAACTGCCCTCTGAAACAAAATCTGAAAGTTCAAGTCTCAATAAAATCTTCCAGGTCCTGTGCCCCGACAAGTCCAGCAAGTGCCCGGACGGCTCCACATGTTGTCTCTTGGAGCAGGGAACCTATGGATGTTGCCCAGTACCAAATGCAGTCTGTTGCGCCGATATGCTTCATTGTTGTCCAAATGGATTCCAATGTCACGGACAATTTTGCTCGCAAAATGTAAGTTTAGATAATTGTATAACTGCTGAAAAGGGCTGACTGGCGTAGCCTGAAAAGGGCTGACTGGCTTAGTTCAGGCTGAAAAAATAATGTCAGGTTAGACTGAAAAAGCCTAAGGAAAATTGGATAAAGATAAGCGTAACTAAGCCTTGACATGGCCGAACACTTTTCAAATGACTACAGGCCAGTCTGTGATAGTTTGAAATACTTTAAATAGGTCCAGGTTAGTCTGAAACAAAACTCACACCATTAAAAGACTAACACAATTAAGATTAACAAAACACATTTACAATTGACAGTATCCAAAATAGCACAAAAAACCGAGCCCAATCCATTACAGTATGCCATGATCCCACACCTCCGAAAATTCGCCTCCACCGCTATCCACCGTAAGCCGGCTGTTGACTTCCTCTCTGAAGAGGAAGAAGAAGAAGAAGATGATTCTGATGACTCCGAATCTTCTGAATCAACTGAATCCAATGAAGACGCTGAAGACATCACCAATGATGAAATGAGCCCAATCGCTTGTGGAGTCGGAAAAACATGTCCAGCTAAGACGACCTGTTGTAAGAGACGAGGACCAAACGGGGAGACGAAGAACATGTGTTGCCCGTTGAGTAATGTGTGTTTTTTTTTTTTTTGGAATTCATATTTTCAAGTTCATGCTGCAAAGCTTTTGCAAAACTATCTGGTCCCATTTTTTCCATTTTCAGGCTGTATGCTGTGAAAACTCTTGCTGCCCAGGTGGCTATCATTGTGTTGCCGGCGGTAAATGCGAGAAGCACGCCAGAACTTCGAGAGCCAGATTCTGGGCCATTAATAAGGACCACGAGGATTTAATTTGAATTTTGGAAGTGCTGTTCTTTTTTCAGATTTGCTTGATTTTCTGTGTTTTTTTTTTCTGATAAAAGGTTCATAATGAATATTTCTTCAACTTCGAAACGTTCTGTTATTTGAAAGTTTACGATAAAGAAACAGGTTCTAGATGCTTCTGGATTTCGACGCCTTCTGAATTCTGAAATCTGAAGTTGTCAGAACCTCTCTCATATTCCAACAACTTTTGCTATCAATTTTCAAGCGCTGCTCCCACCACGTCTTCATTTCAGTCTTCTCTATTCCATTTACGTGCTCTTCAAACAGCGGCCGGATGGTCTAGAGGTATGATTCTCGCTTCGGGTGCGAGAGGTCCCGGGTTCGATTCCCGGTTCGGCCCAAACTTTTTTATTTTTTTTGAGCAATTATTCACTTTCTCGTGGTACAGTTCTTGATCTGTCTTATTATCTGTCCAAACAACTTTGATTTTGATGAAAAAACTTATTTTGTTCTCCGTACTTCGCTACCAGATTACACAGATTCAAGAGAAGATCACTATGAAATCACACAACGCGGAAGATTCAAAAAGAATCAATTTCTGAAACGTAATCATTATGAATGATCAGGTGAAAAATAAGTAGTTGGATAGTCAGTAAGTTATTCGATTTATAGTCCATTTTTCAGAAAATGCTCCGAAAGTTTGAATTTTGAGAATTCAGAAGCCCCTTAACTACCTTTATTCGTCCTGAACATGTTTTTGCACGTTGCATTCAGATATCAGGTCAGGAAGCCTCTAAATTCAAGGGGAGCGCGGGAAATTCAAAAAGATTCAAGAATGTATGTGGAAGAGAAGTTATTGATATGAGTATCTTAAAGTCCCAATTTCAGAAAACGCTTCGAAAGATTGAATTTTGAGAATTCAGAAGCCCCTTAACTACCTTTATTCGTCCTGAACATGTTTTTGCACGTTGCATTCAGATATCAGGTCAGGAAGCCTCTAAATTCAAGGGGAGCGCGGGAAATTCAAAAAGATTCAAGAATGTATGTGGAAGAGAAGTTATTGATATGAGTATCTTAAAGTCCCAATTTCAGAAAACGCTTCGAAAGATTGAATTTTGAGAATTCAGAAGCCCCTTAACTACCCTTATTCGTCCTGAACATGTTTTTGCACGTTGCATTCAGATATCAGGTCAGGGAGCCTCTAAATTAAAGGGGAGCGCCTTTCAAAATGTTCAATGTTCCAAACAGTTCAATTTGGTGGAGGGAAAGTGGCTGGATAGTTGGGAGTAAGATTGGTTCATAGTCCCGTTGGGTTGATCGGAAGCAGAATGGGGCAGGATAGTAGATATTGCAATTCTGTGTCGTTTTTGTAGATGACTAGGGGAAGCGAGAAAGGAATAGTGAGTGGAATGCAGTTGAGTTTTCCTCATAGCAACAAAGCACAAGTCCAGCGGCGTATTATAGTCCTAAACGTACCTTCCAAAGTCGTCAGAGGCAATTTGAAAGTGCGTTGAATTTAAATTATCGGCCCTCATCAATTCCTGTTGGCGTATTCTTCTCAAATCTCGACTGTTCGGGGTTGGAGCCGGTGTGTCCGGAAGTTGAGCATCTGAAAATTTGGGGGTTCATTTTGAAAGTGAAGAAAAAAAAAGACGAAAGAAATATGAAATAAACGAATGTGGGCAGAGACAATTATCGATTTTTATTAGCAAAGAGAAGACGGCCAGACATTGAACTGGCTAAATGGCCAAGGAAAAAATGAAAACAATGAACAGCGCACGCCGTTTGGTACAGCGTCTCGGAGGCGGGGTCAACCAATTGACCCATTTTACAAGGGGGCAATGCGTGTATGACGTGGCAATTGTGTAAACGCCTTATCTGCGTCTCTGCCAATCGTATGTTCTCTCGCTTGGTACCTGGTCGCGCGGGGTTGTACATTATTGTTGTCTTGAACAACGCGTGACCAATGAAACAACAGTGACTGTGATTTGGACCAATAATTTATTTGAATTGACAATAAAAACACGTAGAATGAAATGAAAGCAAAAGCAATGTGCCCTTAAATTGGAGGTTCCTAGATTACAATAGCGTTCTGAGCTCTCACAAAACTGCTGGTCCGCATACTTGGTTCCACTGAACTTCCGTATTGGCGGTTGGTCAGAAGATCTAGTCTGAAAAAACCCTTGTGAAAAAATGAAGCAAAAACTACAGTAATCTGGGATACTGTACCGGAAAAGTCTCCACGCTTTTTCTTTCAAAATCCTCCGATACGTGGCATTGCTCATTATCATCACAGTGCACTGACACATTGAATGGGATCCCATTAGGAACATGGAATCGGTGGCCACTTCTCGAATTAAAGGTACTGTAGGTTGGGTTCCAGGTTATTGTAGTTATCGACCCACCTTGCATTGAAGTGGCATCTAAGATCACCACAGTCATACACAGATCCATTGGGACTATGATAAGCACTCCAGGTATCACCATTTGCATCGCCAAACTGATAAGAGCTGTCCGGTGTGTGTTGTAGGTCTGAGAAGACATGTGCTGACGGAGTCGTTGGAGGATAATCATAGTGTGGACTCCAAGGTAGAAGCAGTACCTGGAAATTGATGACTGAAAAAGGGCGGAGTCAACTTTTATGGGTGTGCTGGCTGAAATTCAGATCCTGAAAGTTCAAACATACCAAGAACAAGATCGAAATAGCTAAAAAACCGAAAATTTCGACTCTAGGCAACGGGCTTTTCCAGCGTTGTGGTCTCAAAATTAACCTCGCTTGAACATCAGTCTAAGGCTCATGCTAAAGATCCTGACTTCCGGAATCTGGATTTTTTCAGTTCCCGTGCTCACGGAGCCTATAACTTTTCAAATCTTACCAAGCTATCACAAAAACATAAGCAAACGCTCCAATCCCTGTTACTGCCAACATTGGATTCATCTTGTAGTCATACGCCTCGAACCCTTCAAACTTCATCCAGTTCAAACATTGTGGAAAATTCTAAACATGTTTTGTTTTAGTAATTTCCAAAAATCCTGAAGCTCACATTTTTCAAAAAGTCATATTTTTGTTGGTAGGTCAACTTTGAATTCCATAAGGATATACCGGTGAAAAATGGGAAGATGTGAGTGAGAATGATCAAGGACTTGTCTAGATACAACTTGCTGGCATAGTCCTGAAAACAGAAATCTGTTCTTGATTTTAAGTCAAAAGTGCTCCATGATTTGTCATTGTTCTTTCAAACCTGATTAATCTGTGCAGCTGCATTATGTCGATAGACAAAACAACATAGGCCACTCGCTAATTCAAAACAAAAGATCCCCACCCATATGGACATACTCAGATGGGAACTTATAAATTGGCCAAAGAATTCTCCGGTATTATATCCACCGACCATTGGAAAGAAATAATAGCCTGGGCATATCCAGGACATGTGAATTTCGGTTAGGAAGCTTACTGTCTGTAATATTTAAGAAAACTTTGGGGTATCTAGGAGTATGGTGCCAGATTAGGACTACTATTGTTTCTCGTGTGTTAGTTTTAATCTGGAACTGTTCTGAAAAGTCCCGATAAGTCACAAGATTCATTTCAGTTCAGATAATAGTGACAGATAAAAATTAAATTTTCTAAACTCGAATTTTTCAAACTTTGGAGCCTTGAAGGACACTGTATTTTGTTTATAGTTCTGAAGCGTATTACAAACCGAAACTTACTAGTGGTACAAGTACTGCTGATAGAAGATACTATAGGCAACTTTTCAGACTACAGTAACCAAATGTCAAAGGATCATTAGCCTTTCAATTATTTTTATACGTATATCAGCAACCTACCTGCATATAACAAAGGCAATATTTGTACCCATACATTCCTGGCGATTGAAACCATACTAAATAGAATCCAACCATGTTAATCGGAATAGAAATGCATGCTATGACATGTAAAGTAGTAGTGTAGTACAAAGGAATACTATCTGGACATGGTACGGGCATGGAACCTGGGAGAGTGCAAAGATTAGCCAAAAAACTACAAAACGTCTACGAAGTTGTTTAAAAAAAACAACAAAGAAGTATTGCAAAAAAACCAAAAATTTTTGTTCCAGAAAATCCGTCATGAGTAAAAAACAAGATTTTTGTGGGTGTGCTAGATCTGACGACTCCAATATAGCAGCAGGTGAAAAATGAGAAATTTTCTTTTTTCGTTAAAATTTCTGA
The DNA here is from genome assembly GCA_963572265.1 of Caenorhabditis doughertyi. Classification (NCBI taxonomy): domain Eukaryota; kingdom Metazoa; phylum Nematoda; class Chromadorea; order Rhabditida; family Rhabditidae; genus Caenorhabditis; species Caenorhabditis doughertyi. The sequence continues at coordinate 5,344,498 of OY751553.1, read as the reverse complement.
CAGGTATGGCTAATTTGAGATCAACACTTTCTATGTGTTTATGTCTGAAAGCGGAAATATATCAGAAAAAAGTACTTTATTTTTGTCCTTGTGCCTTCAAATTCTGACTACTGTAGTTTTCTTGGTGAGATATCAAATTCCAAAGCTTGAGGTCTTTATTGATATCCAGGCTATGGAATCTCAAAAAACTGGGCTCAAAACAAAGGTCTGAAAGATCTGAAATATCTGCATTTCTAGACTGTTTTACAGACCATTTCAAGCCGATCTTCGACCCCTTCAGCCCAATCTGATGCCGTCATCATTCTCGTTTCCTATCACTCCTTATCATTCTTGCACCTGCTTCTGCTTAAAAAAGTAAACACATTCCTTTTTCTTCCACTCTCCAGAACAACAATAAAAAAATGAAAGAAACAACTGTGTTTCGCCTCATGAGTCATAAAAATTGCTCCCCCCAATGTGTCAGTTGTTTCCCTTCTCACATATTTTTTTATTGCTGAGAGGGCACTAAACCTCAGAATCTAGGAAACACAAAATGCTCAAAAGATTATTGATTTTTCTATTTATTTTACTGATAACATCAGAATCTATGAGCCTGAATAGGCACTTCAGGAGAGGGCAACGGCCAAAGTGCAGATCTGCCACGAAGTGCGAGCAGTGGTGTGATTATTTGGGGGAGGTGAGTGATTTTTTTGTGCTCCGTGAGCCAAATTTAAAATCTAGTTCCTCCGGCTTGGTCGAAAAAGCTAGAACGCAAAAGGTGGTAATCTCAAAGCTCCGTCTACTTATTTTCAGGTCCAATAAGCCAAAGCTCTACAGTCTTTAGAAAACATACTCTCTCCAACTTTTGAAATTTCCAATTTTTGAAATTACCAACTTCTCAACTTTTCAAGTTTTGAAATTTCCAACTTTGAAAATTTCCAATCTTGAAAATTTCCAACTCTTCAACTTTCCAACTTTTGAAATTTCCAATTTTCCAACTTTCCAAATTTGGACATTTCCAACTATTCAACTTTCCAAATTTGGACATTTCCATTTTTTCAACTTTCCAACTTTGGAAATTTCCAACTATTCAACTTTCCAAATTTGGACATTCCCAACTTTTCAACTTTTCAACTTTTGGAATTTCCAACTTTTGAACTTTTGAACTTTTCAAGTTTCCAAATTTTGAAATTTTCAACGTTTTCAATTTTCTGAGATTTTTTGTCTCGCAACTTTAGCCCTAAAAAGCCGTTTTTCAGATCGGCACAATCCCCCGATGCTATCAACATCGTTGCTGGTGCACCACCCCAGAATCTCCAATGAATCGCCCTTCCAGTTATTATGATGACACCCCTGAAGAACCCACGGAATCTTCTGGAATGTTCGAATTTTTTTAAAATGTTTATCCGGCCAAATTCTCAGATTTGAATAAATTTTTTAATATGAGAAAAATAGACCAGAAAAAAAAGAGAGTTAAGAAGGAGGACCAGCCGCGTTTTGAGCTCTGACAAAACTGTTGGTTCGCATACTGGCCTCCACAGAGCTACCATATTGTTGATCGGTTAGGAAGTTTATTCTGAAAATATCTTGCTGAAGGAGCCTAAGAAGGCCTCAATGAGCCTAAGAAGGCCTCAAGAGCCTGAAAATACCTAAACACTTGACCAATTTTTTCCTTAACTATCCGTCGATATTGTGAGTTACTCAAAATCATCACAGTACACTGACACATGGAATGGGAGCCCATTAGGAACATCATATTGGTGGCCAATTCTGCAACAAAGAAGGCTTTGAGGGTCTGTGGGGGTTACTGTAGATATTGAGTTAGGTTACTGTAGTTTTGATCTTTGTTAATCATTTCTAAATGTAAGGATACTGTAGCCATTGACCCAGATTACTTTAGTTTACTACCGAATTTCTTTTGGTTTTTCACCTGTTTTGACCTAGATGCTAAAGTACCGTCTCGCGGGTATTGCTGCTCATCGAGCGCAAGAAGTTTTGCGAGTCTCGCTACAGCAAGAACGAGACGATCACTTTCCGAGACAAGTCGAGACAAGCTCGAGACGAGACGATTCCGAGACAAAACGAGAATTGCGGAAATTGTCTCGCTGGACGGCACACTACTAGATGCACTTTTGACTCTTTCCACCTACCTTGCAAATGATTTGAATCAGTCAAAACGATATACAAAATGATATTTTTTGGTATAATAATCAATCCACCCGGAAGAGCCAACTGCATCGTCAAGCTAATAATAGCGGCCCGATGCATATTATACGTTTGAGATGACATGTGTTGCCGGAGCCTTTGAAGGATGACCATTGTGTGAACTCCGAGGGTGAAGCAGTACCAAACTATGATAAAAACAAAAACAAAAGCCACGCCCCCGGTGACCAGAATCATGGGGTTAGCGGTACGATCATAAGCTTCAAAGCCGTCGAAAAGAAGCCATTTGAGGCATTGCGGGTAGTTCTAAAAACTCTTCGGAAATGGAAGTCGGAAGTACCTGTAGCGCGCAGAAACCCACTTTTCGAACATAATCATATTTCTGTTGGTAAGTCAGACCAGAAAAGTACATACAAATTCCAGTTTGAAATGGGAAAATGTGGGTTAGGACCAAAGCAATCTTTTTGATATATTGCTTGCTGGTGAAGTTCTGGAAAACAAGGAGATTGAAAAAGATATGAGGAAGGTTCAAGAATTTCCAAAATTTGAAATTTACATCTTTTGAAATTACCAACTTTTCAAATTTCTAGCTTTTGAAATTCCCAACCTTTTTGATTTTCGCAACTTTAAAATTTTTCCCAACTTCCCAACTTTCCAACTTTTGGAATTTCCAACTTTAAAAGTTTCCAACTTTTGAAGTTTCCAACTATTGAAGTCCCCAACTTACTACATTTCCAACTTTTGAAACTTCCAACTTTTTGAATTTCCAACTTTTGAAATTTCCAATCTAGTTTTGGAAATATAATGAAGAAGGGGTTTCAGACAGAACCATATCAAACCCTAAGTCCTCTTACCCACCTGATTAATCTGCACTGCTGCATTATGCCTATAAACAAAACAGCACAGAGCTCCAGCCATCTCAAATGCATAAACACAGACCCATAGGGAAAAACTCAAGTGAGCACTTATGAACTGGCCAAAAAACTCCCCGGTATTATACCCACCGACCAGTGGGAAGAAGTAATAGGCTGGACATATCCATGACATGTGAGTTTCTGTTAGGAATGCAGCTAGCTGAAATGAGGGGGTGTGGGGTGGATAGGGTTAATGAAATGGGTAGGTAATGTGTAACTAGTTCTACAGTACTCACAGTAATCTTATTGTCTGATCTACAGTAATCTTGCTGAGTTCGCACTAAGATCTACAGACTTCTAGACGCTAACCTAAGTCCCAACTCCTCGAGCTTCAACCGTTTTTTTTTAACTGCCGCCAAATTCAAATTTAGCTCCCAATGCCTCTCTCCACCCCTCATTTCTCCCCAACAAGTCGATGGATAAATAGTTTCAAAATTTCCGCTTTCCCCCAAAAACTTCCACCCTCCAACCCACCTGATTAATCTGTACAGCTGCATTATGTCTATAAACAAAGCAGCATAACGCCCCGGCCATTTCAAATGCATAAACCCATACCCAAAGGGACATACTCAAATGGGCATTTAGAAATTGACCGAAGAATTCTCCAGTATTATATCCACCGACCATCGGGAAGAAATAGTAACCGGGACATATCCAGGACATGTGGGTTTCAGTAAGAAAGGCGGCTAGCTGAAATGAGGAGGAGGTGCAGAACCAGGGGAGGTAAAAACCCTATGCGCCTTTAAAATTGGATTACTGTAAAATTGATTCAAAAGATTATTCAAAAGTTCAAATCAGCTCTTTGAAACTGGCGCTAGACTTTAATTAGAAAGCTAGAGTGTAGAGAAAATTTCAAAACTACAGTAATCAAAGGCGCATAGCCCACCTGCATATAACAAAGGCAATATTTATACCCATGCATCCCTGGGGATCGAAACCAAACTAAATAGAATCCAAGAAGATTTACTGGCAAAGAAATTCCTCCAATTATGTGTAAAGTAGTAGTGTAGTACTGAGGAATAGTGTCCGGACATGGAGCCGGCATCACAAAAAAAATTGGCTTGGAAAAGACCGGGAAAATTTCCAAAACGGCCAATAAACTGAGGTGACTGGTCTCCAGCTCACCCCCACCAAGCAGGTGAAAATTCAGAAAATGATTAGTGATCCTTATTTTTCTCCAAAAATGTACTTCACCTGCAGCCGGTACACTTCTTGACATTACCCTTTTGGTCCCGATCAAATCGAAGATCTGAAATTATTTGAATTTCCCGGGCGCCCAGAATGTTTGTCCCGCCTTTAAAAAGATGAATCTTAGATTCGTTTCTTCAGGGTTTTTTTTTTTCAATATTTTAAGAAAAAATAAAATGCAAAAAGCAAAATAGATGTATATTTTGAAAAATAATTATTCAGGAAAAAATAGGCGGAGCTTGAAAGCGATAAGAAAAAACGAAGCGAGATGTGAGTCGAACATGGCGAAATTTGATGAGAACATGTGGAGAGACAAGTCCAGAATCACGTTGTCAGTGGATCACTTTTGCTCGAATACCATGAAGTCCTAAAAACAATATGTACAGTAACCCAATCAAAAACTTTTTTAAACTCACAATCAAAAACGCGGCTCCCAGCAAGACACCCTTCATCTTCACATCTAAATCGCCGGGGACTGAAAGTTATCAATAAAAAAGGGGCGTGGCCCAAAAGCAAACTTACAAGAGACAAAGAATGTGTCGGCTAGAGTGAAGGATTCACGGAGAATTCCACCCCATTTCTTGGTGATTGCCCCGATAGCAGTGGGATCACCGGGAGGGCAGATCTGAAAATGGAAGGACCATGAGACTATCTTATTACCGTTATCAACTCACATTATAATCCTTATCCCCACACCAGAGGAGCACACAACAAGGTGGGCCAAGAATTTCGAAGACGACTCTTCCATCGGCATCAAGTACGTCGAAATTGGAAGTCATGCAGCTTGGAGCCTGGCGAATGGTACCCAAGAGCCCCAATGACGGGCTCTCGATGGTACACTCTTGTTGGCAACACTCCATTTCTCCGCAGCAACAACCGCCGCATCCATTTCCACAGCATTTGAACTCGCGATTGATTGTGAGGACTTCCTAAGAAGGAAACGATTAATTTGGTGCTGGTACTACTGCGGATCCGTCTCTAGAGTTCCTGGTAACTCCTGGGCATAAGCTTGGCGGCTTCTGAACAAAACTTTGGCGCATTTCGAGCAGAAGCTTAAAATTGTCGCTTTCTTGGAGAACGTAGCAAACTTAAGCGAACTTAGCAAGCCCTTTAACCCACACAAATGTTTGCCGGGAGCAGGTTAGACAGGTATTTGGAACGGAATGGCTGCATAACCCGGGCCTCTTCTTCAAGCCTACCTTCTTAAAGTTGTCCACAATATGCATGACAAATCCCCGTTGTGGCCCACAGCACATCCTCTCACAACAGTCGGACTCCTCAAATGCGTAGTAGCATTGTTGTCCATTTGCATTTTTCAACACATACTTGTTCTTGACATCCCATCCAGTAAAGATTTCCGTGAGACTTTTGAGCTGATAGATTTGAACCATATCCAGATAGGTGAGATACTCTAAACCAGCTGGAACTCCTTGAATTGGCTGTTGGGCAGGCATCCAGACAGTTCCAGGAGCTGGTTCAATGGACTCTCCGTTTTGGGCATCAACTACTGGGATGGCTTGAAGTTCAAGTCCGGGTTGTTCGGCGATGAGACGTTGGTCGGCCATGCTTAAACTGGAAGTTATTAGGGAAAAAAACGGTCTAAAAAATTTGAAGATAAAATATATAATTTTGGTTTCCAAACCAGTTCAAAATAATCAGGAAAAAAAAAGAAAAATATCGCTTCATTGAGATTATTGAGACATTGAGATAAAGAGTGTAGCAAGATGAAAAAGACAGATATAAAAGATCAAAATAATTTTCGGATTTTTTTATCACATGAAGCATCCTCATTTCTGTTTAAATTGTAAGTACCCCTGCAAAAACGTCGCCGCTATCAAGGCGGCCTTCATCTTCACATCCAAATCGGTGGGGACTGAAAATTGTCATTGAGGGCTAGAGGGGCGTGGCTTATTTCTAGACAAGCTTACAGGTCAAAATGTGCGATTCGATTGAGAAGATGCTGCTACCAAGCCATTTCCCCCATTTCTTTCTGATAGCTCCGATTTCGGTAATTCCGTCGGAGCCACGGACCTGGAATTCGGAGAAGTTATGGAGAAATACACTTGGCTCTGGCTACAGAGCTATCGTCACGATATCAATCACGTCACCAATGTTCATAATGATAAAATCATGACTACAACATTTTCCGAGCCTAACTATAAGTCCAATGATGAACACTGAATCCATAATCAAGCTGACTCACCCTCAACTTCTGATTCTCCGCTCGAAGCTCACAGCAGATCCCGAGTATGTCAAGGACCATATTCCCATCCGCATCACTTATTACATAATTGCAAGTCAAACACAAAATCTCCGGACGAGCACTTCCCAAAATCCCCAGCGTTGGATGTTCTATGGTACATGCTGGTTCAGTTCCAATACAATTGTTTCCGCAACACATCTCCTCGTGTTTCATGGTCAGAACTGTTTTTCCAAATCTATCCACAATATCGATAACTGTTGGGGTATCACCGCAACAGATACAATCAATAAAATCCCAGACCCTCCTCTCAATTGCATAGTAAACCTGTCCTTGATCGGCATTTCTCAACGCAAACTTTCGACCTCGATCCTTTCTGCTCCATTTGAGCTTATAGATTTGGAGCATATCCAGGTAGGCTAGGTACTCTAGACCAGCTGGGACCCCTTGGATAGGTGGTTGGAAAGGGACCCATGTGCATCCAGGAGCCGGTTCGATTGGCTCTCCTTGTTCGGCTTCAATTTGCGGGATGGCTTGAAGTGGAAGTCCAGGTTGCTCAGTGATGAGAGGCTGGTCTGCCATTTTTAGTCTGAAGAGTTTTTTGAAGATCCCTATAGCAAATAAGTGGAAAATAGAAGAAAAAAACCGAGGTATTACTGTAGTCAGAGAGCAACTGATCTTTTGAATACTAAAATTAGAAAAAAAGCGGAATTATTCATTATACGCAAGTGAAAAAACAATAGAAATAGCACCAAGAGATCAGAAAGTGAGGTAGAGTGGGCGGAGCAAAACGATTAGACGTGCGGGCGCTGCGTCATATGTGCTCTACTGTACTCAGTTGAAAAATGGCCCTTTGACCAAATTATTTAAAAATTTTCGCCGAAAATGTCATAAAAAAGCTCATCGATTTGAAAAAATAATTTGGCGCCGAAAGTGAAAAATCTCGAACTAGTGAGTGCAATAGAGTGCATATGGCGCAGCGCCCGTATGACTAATAGATATGCTTCGTTCCTGGATTTTGTGTATGAATCTGAAAACATCTTATATTACAGTACCTGCCCAGAACCACCAAACTCACTATTTGAAAAAAGCCTGCCATCAAGACAGCCTTCATTTTCGGATCCAAATCGACGGGGACTGAAAACTTTCATTTGAGATGGAAGGGGCGTGGCCAAGAAACTTACAGTTCAGACTGAATAATCTCGAGCGAAACAATTCATCACGCTTTTTCCTGCCGAAAGATCCAAATTCACCATCACAGGAGAAAATCTGGAAAAAAGTACTTTTTTAACTTGAAAGCTCGCAAGATTATTGAACCTTATACTTTCCCCAGGCGCCCTCACAAAAACCGGGTCCGCGAATTTCAAAAACTTCTCGTCCACGTGCATCAAGCACATTGTAATCGGTGCCAAACCATGATAAAATTGGAACAATTCTTCCCAAAACGCCCTCTGTCGGATGCTCAACGATACATTCTAATTGTGGGCCCCGCAACCATCCGTTCTCAGCTTTAATTTCGCATCTCAATGTGAGAATTTCCTTCTCAAATCGATCCACAAAATGCATCAGAAATTTTTTCTGGTAACAACAGCACACAAGGGCACATTTGTCTTCTTGAATTGCATAGTAGAATTGCTCCAAGTTGAAATTGCACAATGCATATTTGGGCTTTGGAAACCAGTCCGACCAGTTTGGAGGTGTTTGAAACATCTGAATCGTATCCAGGTCTATAAGGTATTCTAGACCAACTGGAGCTCCTTTAATGGGACGCGGAATAGGTGTCCAGGTGGTTCCTTTGGCCGGTTTCGTAGGTTCCCGTTCGGCATACTCAAGAGGAATGACTTGAGGGGGGAGACCAGGTTGTTGAAGGATTAGAGGTTGGTGAGCCATTTGGAAGCTAGAAATGGGTTAGAATGATCGGATTAATCAAGAAGGACAAAGATATTACAGTAGTTAGTAAACAAGTATTTTTCATAAACCTTGATACAAAAAGTCGAAAACTTTATTTCAGGTAAAACTATCAGGTAAAACGGCAAGATGGGCGTGATCAAATATTGTATGCGCAAGTTCCGGCGCTCTCGAATAGCATAAAATCCTGAAAAGTGTTGATCCATGATCCGTTACAGTAATCCGAAAACTCACTACTAAAAACGCAGCTCCTACCAGGACCCCCTTCAACTTCACATCCATATCCAGTGGAACTAAAATAGTTCAATAAAAGGGCGTGTCCTAATTTCAGCTACTTACAGTTCACAATGAAAGTGTCCGCGTCGGTGAACGCCTCGCGAAGCAGCCCTCCCCATTCTTTGGTAATCACTCCAATTTTTTCATCGGAATTTGGGGGTTTTATCTGAACAAATAAAAGGTGAAATAGTACCTCAAGCTCTTCTCACCGTTAATTCTAACCCTCCACAACTGCCACCGGAGCTGCCAATTTGAAGTACAATATTGCCATCAGGGTCCAAGACATCAAAATTGATAGCCAGGAAGCCGAATCGTTGCCTAATAGAGCCGAGAACTCCCATGGAAGGGCTTGAGATGGTGCAGGTTTGTTGGCACAACCCGGTGAAAGCACAACAGCCATAGCAAGCGCTACCAAAGCAAGCGCTACCTCGAGAGATAGTTAGGACTTCCTGGAAGTAGAATATTTCTGTTTTGTGGTATGAAGGGCGTTTAAATTAGGACCAATTTTGAAGTGGGGGCATACAAAGTCAAGAATTTTCAGAAGAATTATTGCTCAAGGGCTATCAAACGGGAGAAGTAGACCTACAGGGACTAGCGGAGCTTACCGGTAGCTCCGGGACATTTCGAAACGAGGCATTCCGAAACCGATGAGAAAGTCGTGAAAAAAACTTGGAAAACGGAGAGATTTTCGGATGTTTTGAACTAAAAATGAGAGTTCGCAATGAAAATACCAGACATTCACTGAATTGCAAATAATTTCTGAAAGCAATTATTACGAAAAAAATATAGAACCTCTATTACAATGGCATGCCATTTTACGAAGTATTCACTACCAGCTGAATAACGGTTCTTTACATATTGCTTTCTTCTGGGATTCTAAAGTTTTACGTTTGCAACTTCTGACACGCTCCTTTAACTTTCCCAAGAGTGCAACACGTTTCCATATTGATCCAAAAGGAACTTGAACCCACCTTCTGATAATTGTCCACAATGTTGATCACAAATTGCCGATCCGGTCCAGAGCATTCTCTCTGACAAGAATCCGACTTCTCAAACGCATAGTAGCACTGCTCCCCATTCGCATTCTTCAACACATATTTGTTATTTGACTCCCATCCCGAGAACGCCTCTATCATTTCTTTTATCTGACATATTTGAATAGTTTCCAAGTGGCTCAGGTATTCAAGACCGTCCTGGGATTCAGTAGGAATTGGCATCCAAATGGTGCCAGGAAGGGCTTCAATGGATTCTCCAGGTTGGATATTAATGATGGGAAGGGGTTGATGAAGGACTAATGGTTGGTCAGCCATGGTGCAGCTGGAAATTTTCATATGGCGATTTCCAAATTTTCGTTCAGAAGCTTCCATAGTTCTCATTAAAATATCAGGAACCCATAGGTTCCTAGTAGGTTTGAGCTGAAGTTTGATCTCACCAATAAAATTACAGTAACCCAAATTTAAAATCGCATGAAACTCCGTTCTTTTACAGAATAGGTCAAAACTAGCTCGCATCAAAGTCAATGCTCTCATCTGATCCAACTCATCACTATCGGTCTCGAAGCGATCCAACCTGGATTACTGTACTTTCGACTATTTCGACCCCAAAGATACTAGAGTAGTTAGTATGAAACTAAAAGTTAGAACTTTCAAAAAGTCTCTGAAATTTCCAAGTTCGAATCATTTCATTTCATGGATTATGCTTTTACAAAATAAACATTAGGCCGGGTCAATAAATCAAAAGGGGCGGGACGAAGAGAGTCATAAAAGAACACGGTTTGGCAAAGGGAAAAGTGGGCGGGGCTTAATCAGGTCAAAGAGAAAAGGTGGGCGGAGCCTGTCCGAGAATGTCAAAGAAAAGGGGGCGGGGCTAAATCACAGAATAATCAAAAGACGAAGCGAAGATTGCTGGGGGATCACATGCTACTATAGGTGGCTGAAAATATTTTGAATTTAATATTATTCCGACACAAAAGGACCACAAAAAAGCGAACCTTTTTCCCAAAAAAAAAGCACACAGGTGGTTAATTTAAGCTGGGTTACGGTAGGCATAAAATAAATTAAACTGAAAAAAAATTAGTTGAAAAAATCTTTATTTCCAGTGCTAACCTCCATTATTACGATTTTGACTTTGTTGCTCAAACTCCATAAAATCCTGAAACAAAATTTTTCAAAGCTACAGTAACCCAAAAAAACTCACAATCAAAAAGGTGGCTCCCAACAAGACGCCCTTCAGCTTCACATCCAAATCTTGGGGGACTGAAAAAAAGTAGGTGCAAAGGAGCGTGGCTTAGAGAAAACTTACAGCTAACTTGGAAAGTGTCGGCATCGGTGAAGGCCTCACGGAAGCAGCCACCCCATTTTTTGGTGATCGATCCGATTACGGTATTATTGTTGGCGGTTTTGATCTGGAAATTGGGACATTTGAACAAGACCAAGAGTGATGGGTAAGTGATATCCAAAACCATGAAAACCTCTTTTATAAGAGCATGTCAACCTTTCGAAAATCTGCCTGAAAAACGAACAGACATAGGGCGGTAGTGTACCTGGCTCTCAGTGTCCAGTGTTAAGCATGTCGGTGTAATAGAGGGTTTATCTTAAATTTCTCCACAAGCTACAGTAACCCACCGGAAACTCCTTATCCTGACATCCGCATAGCATGCAACAACATGGACCATCGATTTGGAAGATCACATTCGAGTCCCCATCCATCACATCATAGTTGGATGACATGAATCCGCATCGCTGACGGATTCTGCCCAAAACTCCCATTGTTGGTGTCTCAATGATACATTCTTGTTGGCAACAACCGATGCAGGCGAAACATCCGTAACAGCCACCACCACAGCATTTGAAGTCGCGTTTGATGGTGAGGACTTCCTGGAAAATGAAGGGTTTGGTACAGTAATCTTAGGGCCTTGAACCGAGAAACAGTTCTGTAGACGTATAAAGAGAGTAAAATTCTGACTGAATGGTGAGGTTACATGAAACTCAGTAATTCAAGTTTAAAGGAAGTAGATGAAAGTATGAAGATTAAAAATTTTCGGAAAATCGTCAGTTTTTGATAGTTTCAAACGAGGGTTGGACCAAAAAATGAATTTAAATATGATATGATCATTAGAAATACAAACCAGAATCATCTAAAATGTTAAAGAAAATGGCCGAGGAAAAACTAGGCCATTAGAAAACTAAGCCTTTCTGTTTTGAAAATGCGCCAAAACTTGGTTAATTTCTAATGTTTTGGGATATTTCTAGAGCTCAAGTGTTGAAAAAATGGGCTATTTCTAAATGCGAACAAAGCTGGAAAATGTCACTGAATGGACTTGAAATCCCTAGAAATGGCCTAGAAACCTCTATAAATGGCCTTGAAATCTCTAGAAATGGCCCAGAAATCCTAAGAAAGGGCCTAGAAACCTCTATAAATGATCTAGAAATCCCATGCCTCAGTCATTTTTAGTCTCCCATTTTCCCCCTCAACTCACCCTCTTAAAGTTGTCCACCACATGCATGACAAATCCACGGTTCGGTCCACAACACTGTCGTTCACAGCATCCAGACTCCTCGAATGCATAATAACACTGCTCCCCATTTGCATTCTTCAACACATACTTATTCTTTGTCTCCCAATCCGTCACAATTTCAATGAGTTCTTTGATTTGATGAACCATTATATGATCCAGGTAGGTGAGGTACTCTAGACCAGCTGGCACCCCTTGGATAGTCGGTGGGAGGGGCATCCAAACGGAGCCAGGAGCCGGTTGAACAAAGGCGCCTGGTTGAGTGGTAATGGTGGGTTGCATTTGGAATTGTTGGCCAGGGTTTTGTTGTTGGGGGTTGTAGCCCGGTTGCTGGTTGATTACGGGTTGGTGTTGCATTGTGCAAGCTGGAAAAATGGGGTGGAAGGAGCAAAAATAAGGAAAAAAAAGCGGCGAAAATGGATGAAAAATGGAGCCTTGGCAGGGAGAAAATGGGTATAGAAATGAAGTTTTCAAAACAGAAAAAGTCGAAATACAAAGTTTTGAAAAGTTCAAAATCAAAAAAACACCACAAATTTTGTCTGAAACAGCGAAATGTTCACTTTTGAACATGGCTCAAAAAGCCCAGGTTAATCTAAACTTGGCTTCAAATTTATCATAAGTTCAAAAATATTTTCTGTCCTAGACAAGCCAAGAGACCACTGAAACAAGAAAACGCCCCGATATCAAATTAGCTCTGATAGACTACGGACTAAGGGTTGAAAAAAGGGGCGTGGTCTCCCAAAATTATAGCTGGAAAACGAAAGTTCGACCGAAATACGAAAAACTCTGCTTCTTTTTCCCCCATTTTCAGCTGTTCTTTCCCATTTGTTTTTCATATTTTCTCTCATTGTTCACCTGATATCAACTGATTGAAATGGGTGTGTTTGGAGCCAGTTGCCCTGGGTTACCAAACCAACTTTTGGTCACGGATATCATAAAGGAAATTGGATTTGGAGGAAAAAAAATGAAAGAATAGAAAAGAGGGAGTGTGTTGGTCAGAAAAAAAAGGGTGATTCATTCAAAGAAATCAGGCGAAAAAGAGAGATAAAAGAAGGGGGAGATGCAGATTGATAGGGAAATCAGCAACAACAGTTTAGTTTTGTCTACTACAATTAAGGTTTTTAACCTACCATAAACTGGGCGACTTCTCTGGAAATGGAAGTCAGAAAATCAGTTATCGAAAAATTTTGCGATAAAACTGAACACTACAGTATCCAGTGCAACCATAATCCAAAATCAAAATGATCAAAACTTTCAGAATCAGCTTGCCAAGGCCTTTGAAATGAATATAATCATGGCATAATTTGCTTCATTTCTAGTATTGGCTTGAATCTATGCGCCTTTAAGGTTCGAGATTACTGTAGTTTTCGCGATAGGATTTCGATATGGCCGTTGCTACTTGGATTGATAGTAAAAATGTGCTAGAAAAGCGGGTGAAAGATTCAGAATTCTAGGTTACTGTAGATTCAAAATTTTGGAATAAAAGTACACAATTTTTTTTCCAAACGTCATAAACTTCCTAATTCTCCAATTTTTAGACGATTTTGAGACGAAAACTTCTCTAAAAACACTCAAATCTTTTCAAATCCACAAGTTCACAAGTCTAGAACAATCCTCTTTTTTCAGAACTGAAAGCTCCAGAAATCATGAGAAATCTTAGCTAAGCCTAGTGTCTTAATCTAGAAGACCAAGAATCAGAATATGAAAAAAAAAATCTCGGAGGGAAAATCTAATCAACATTCTAGACACAACGAAAGATATGTGGAATATGAAATCAAAGCGAACATAATACGAAAAAAAAAGTCAGAACCTTCTACACATCCCCCCCCCCCTTTCCATTCCCCCATAAAGGAGGCTTAGGCTCTATAACCAGGATGACGTCATCTTTTCAACAGAAGCGTGTATGATGAAATAGAAAATGGGGGTAATACATAGACCGAAAATAGTTTTTGACCTTCTCTAAGTACGTCGCGCACCTTTAAACACGATTAAACATTGTTTTACAACAACAGTCAGGTGGAGGAGGGTTGACAATTATATTTTGTTGGTTTTTTTTTCAGAATTGAGAGGTGAAAACATTACTGAATTGGAGGCCTCAGCGAAGTGGTAACTATAAATTAGAAAGTTTTTGAAGGAAAATTATGAAAAATTGGCCACAAATAAGAGAAATTATGCTTTGAAGGCATAACGGAAATCTCAAAAACTTACAGAATCTGCTAAAAAATTAGGGTTTTAAAGAGAATTTGAGTTTTTCGATTGTTGAATTCTATGCTTGAACCCTGTGAAATTACAGAGGCATTTGAAAATAAATTCTTGAAACCTGAACAGAAGTCTATCACAGTATAGATAAAGTTCTTCATTAGCTTTAGTACTTATCCGTAGTCCTAGACCGACGTTTTTCAAACTGACAAAATAGAGAGAAAAAACTTTCGAACTGCGAGTAAGAGTTCTGAACTTTAAAAAAAAGCTGAAATTCTGAGCGGTCTAGTTCTGGAATTGGTCTAAAATCCGTAACTCAAGACGCTGCATCAAAATCATGAAAGAATCGAAATAAAAGAAACTCTATACTTTTTTCCTTTACGTCTTTGAAGCTAAAGGAAACCCTTTTTTTTCCAATACGAAACTTTGGGAAAAGTATTGTTTTCTGAATCTTTCTTCTTTTTTTTTTAAATTCTAGACAACATCATTCGGTGACAAAACTTCTGAAACCACACTAAAACAGTAGAAAACAAAGAACAAGATACACTAAAATTTGCGGTCAGTGGTCCACCATGCGAGAAAGTGGAGGAACTAAACTAAAAGGGGAACAAAATGAGAAACATTCGCCCTCTCTCTTTTCGATCTCTTTTCCAAATGGCAAGAGGGTGTACTAGGGGTGAGAATGCTAGAAAGGGTTGGAGACACAGAGGTTGGAAGGAAAATAGGGCGAGATGTGATGTGAAGAAAGAAATGGGAGAACAACAAAACACAAAACAAACGGAGGGGAGAAGAGAGAAGGGCCACTAGGAGATGGATGGCGATGGAAATGCAGCGAAAATTAAAGTTAATTAAAGGGTTTTTTGATGGAAATAAATGCGAAAATGATACGAGGCTGTGGGATATCTACCATTGAAAAACAATAGTCTTCCAAACTGAAAAACCTGGGGACAACCAGCAATTTCCACTGAGAAAAAATCCTTCGTTATGTTGTTTACCTAGGCTCTCGTAGAAGGTATCTAAGAAACTATAGAATATTTTATAGCAAACATTTCCTCAGTTGATCATTTTTTGGTAGCTCCCTCCCAGGCGGATTTACACAGTCTTGACTGCGAAACGCTTTTGTTGCCACAGCTTTTCTGATAACTCCTCGATTTCTGTCAATTAAAACACAATCTTTTGGACATTATAAACATTCTTAACAAAAGAAACTTTCTCAGAGAATATTCTGTAAGAAAATCCAAAAATTCCCGAGATAATAGGACAAAACACTCAAATTGATGGTAAACATGGAATTTTTCCACTACTTGTTTACTGTTTTCCCTAATCATTCATCTAGGCTATTCAACTAGGCTCACGTAGGAGGTACCAAAAAGTAGTCAACTGAGAAGATATAGCCCATTTTACGATGAACATTTTGTTAGTTGATCATTTTTTGATAGCTCTGGCCCAGGCTGATTTACCCAGTCTTGACTGTGAAACGCTTTTGGTGCCACAGCTTTCCTGATGACTCCTTGATTTCTGTCAATGAAAACATTATCTTTTGAACATTATCAAAATTCTTAACAAAATTAACTTTTCAGAAAATATTCTGTGTAAGAAGTCACCATTCCCGAGATAATAGGACAAAACACACAAATTGATGGTAAACATGGACATTTTTCCACTACTTGTTTACTGTTTTCCCTTTCCAAAAATTGGAGAAAAGTTGACAGAAAACAAAATGAAACAACACAAAAAATTGAACATAAAAAGACTGAAGTTCATGAAATTTTTTTTCGAACAGTGACTATTTGAAAACGGTTTCGTGAAAAAAAAACTGTTGATTGGGGTAGCCGGCCGGCAAACAGTTGCATGCAAGAGAGATCTCTCGAGAGATAAATTCAACGAGGAAGTTACAAAGAACAACATTTCACTTTCGATTCCAAATGTTTTTTATTTTCTCTTTGGCCTATTTTCATTCACTTTGGCCTTAAAAATGGTAAGAGAATAGTCTGAGAGTTAGAAAAAGACTTCTGATTGTTTCAAAATTTTTCTGATATTGGTAAACTTCCAGTTCGATTCCTAGTTACTTAACTTCAGAATGTTGAGGACAGTGGAAATCAGGAAAATTGAAAAATAAAACATTTCTCAGTAGTATACAGATGATATGAGAGAGTGAATATAACACAGGGGGCGGGGTCAAGCCGGCTCATTTGTTAAAGCTCCGCCCCCTGTGTTATATTCACTCTCTCATATCATCTCTAGAATAATTATGAAACGTTATAAATCATAAAAAATGAATTATGAAATGCCGTCAATCAGAGAATGAAAAATGAATTGGCATTTGTTATGATGTACAAATGTTTTCATTTCAAATTAATTACAAATTAATTCATTTTTTATGATTTATAACGTTTCATAATTATTCTAGAGATGATATGAGAGAGTGAATATAACACAGGGGGCGGAGCTTTAACAAATGAGCCGGCTTGACCTCGCCCCCTGTGTTATATTCACTCTCTCATATCATCTGTATACTACTTTTCTCTCAAATTTTGAAGGCAAAGTGACGTTTTAAAATATAAAAAATGAGTAGATCAAAAAGAAAGTTCCCAGTGTTTGCCAATGTACCTTGGCAAAGTCATTCGGTAGTAACGAATAGACAACCTCTACCTTTCAATGGAGAAAAGTAGGAGAAGAAAAAGAATGAACAACGAACTCTAAACAAACATTAAAAGAACAGAACACAATGTGACAATAGGGCTAAGAATAATGAGTAGTATTGGATAAATAAGTGGAATAAGAATATGTGAAATTGCGAGCAGGATGAAATATCACAGGAAAATAATGATATTACGTGTGGTGGGTGACAAGAAAAACAGAAAAAAAATAGACAAATGACGTCAGGCTCTTTCAAAACAAACCCAACAATTCCTAAAATAAACGCTATCAGAATTAACAAGACCTGAAACCGACTACCTAAACCGACGACATACTTTTCATGGAAAATATTATGCAGAACTTCAAGGTAAACTTGGTTTGAAAAGCCGTGAAAGGAACCTTAGAAAAATGGCAATCTTTCTAGCAATCTTCAGCTAGATTTACAGAAAACCCCTATATTTGTATTTCAACATACGGGGTTCATCTCATTTTTAATTATTGGCACTTTGCCAACTTCATGATCAACTGGACTCTACTGAGACGCGGCGCGACACGCAACGCTTTCGTTCAAAAATAACACTTCGCGGGCTCAACGAACCGGCCTTTGGCGATCGTGTAACTCTTATTGTAAGAAAATAGCCCCCCAATCAAGACTTTAAGAAACAGTTATCGTTGAGAAAAACTGAACATAATTGACTAAAATGTTATTTTGCTGAAATTTTTTGTGGGAAAAACCAGTACAAAATGAATTTCTGAACATTTTTTTGTCAGAAATCTTTTGAATACTGACGACCGAACTACTGTCTCTGGCAGTTCACTTCACAAGGTTTGCTCTAAACGGAAACAGATGAGCATACACATCATGTTGTGTGAAACTTTTTGCACAAAAGCCGACCAAAAAAAACGACAAAACTAAAGATTATTCCCCCTTGGTCGCACATGATATATGGGAAGCCAGACAAAAGGGCGAGAGGCTAAAGGCTAACCAGCTAAATGAATGCCATTTTTCCACCTGGAATTCCTAAAATGAGCTGCTCCGCCTCCTCCTCTTCCTTTTCAGCTCGCAGAAGGAAGAATAATGGCTTCCTTAATGAAAAATGCATCATTTTAAGAGTGTAGTTTGGCCAGTCTGAAAATTGCGAAATCTGGGGCGAGAGCAAACTAGAAAAAAAAGACATAAATTTCTGAAAAAGTAAAGATCTTGAAGATCATTGGGGATAGTAATTTCAGTAGTTTGTGGTGAAAGAATCATGGGATAGTAACATTAAAATTGATTATTTGTGGGGGTGATAAACGTGGTTGAACCAGAAAGAAAAAAATTACAAAAAAAAAGAAAATGAAATACAATCAAAAATAGTTGAACAAGTAGTACATTAAAGACAGGCCTAGGGTGAGGAAATTCGATAGGGAAAATGCTGAAATTTCTCCAAACTTTCAGCCAATTTCAAGTGCTCAAAAGAGCCGAATGAATCATTTTAATCTGTTGAATTCTCGACGTGTGTCCACCTCCTTTCTTCCCATTCCCCAGCTCCTCCATTCGATTCAGCACCCTTTGAATTTCAGTAATCCGTGTCAGTCGATGCGAATCTTCGAACGGATTGTCATTCCGATTCTCCTTATATTTCGCCTCCAACGTCTCCTTTTCCACGTGTAACATTAGCCGGAATTCGTTTGCCACATCTACACCGTCATTAGTGACCGATTCGTTGAGAAGACGTCGAATGGTGGAGAGCCAATCCGGATGGAGTGATTTGACGGTGCCCAACAGTTTTTGAGTAACTGTAGATATCGAATAGGCGGTCCCATCGGATGACGTGGCACTACAGTATGGTGGTGGTTGACGGGAATTCGAATGGGAATTCGAGGTGAGAGGTTTGGGTTTTGGTATCGCAGCCACCGGAGAATTATTCGCCGAACTCAAATTTTGGACTTGAAAATTGACTTTTTTCGCCGTGGAAGCTGTTGTTGGACGGGTGGCTCCAGCGGATTTTTGAGGAACGGTGATGCCACGTTGAGTGAATTTTTCTCCATGAATTTGGGTGGCCACTGTTTTTCCGCCGAAGATTCGTTGGGTGCTGAAAAAGGCGAAAGTTAGAAGGGAAATGGAAAAAATTGAGTTGTGTAGAGGCTAAGGAAATGATGTAGTTTGTAGTCTCTTAGCCTCACCAACCTGTTCGTCTCTCTCAGTTTTTCGTGAGGTTTAGGGTACAAAAACTACGTATTGCGCTTACAAAACTCGCCTCTACAAAACACTCACAAATCCTTACCTTTTTTCATCTTTTCTCACACCTTTCCCACTAATCGCATCGATATCAAGTGGCAGTGGGAAGATGTCTCTTGTGGATGGTTTGATAGCGAAACGAGCCAGTCCGGGGATGTTCGGGTAGGTGTTGGGCTCTTTCTGGAGCTCTTGCAGCTTCTTTTGAGATCCAACTTGTATAGTGGAAATGGAGTGACGAAGGGCGCCGGGGGCTGGAAAAGGTCGTTAGAAACCTCAAAAATCACCAGAAAAAACTTACCGATTCCATCGAAAACGTCTCGATTATTGGCTCTTCTTGTCGTCGTTCCCATTGTGGTCGATGCCATAATATTATTCATAGAAGCGGATCGATTCTGTTGGTGGTGATGATCGAGATGATTGCCCAGGGTTGCGTCACGGACACATTCAATTCGTGCGGATCCTATAATTATGGGGGTGGGTACTGTGAATAGAGGGGATTACTGTTAATTGGACAAGGTTTTCGATAGATTGAATAGGCAATTAGAACATTTTCAAGAGAAAAAAAAACAGATTTCCATAACAGAAAACTCAAGTTTTTCGCCTGTTCAAAAGATGGTTTCAGAAGCTCTTACCATAACTTTCACCGGACAAATTTCTCCCTTCACTTCTCAAAATTGGCGTTTCCTTTCTGGCAGAAATGGATCTATAATCTTCAAAAACCTCATCGACAATTGATTTGACTGGGGAATGCTCTGTCAGTGTGACCTCATCGTCATCCGGATAGTGTCTTCTTGTGCATATGGGAGGAGCCGCCGACGCACTTCGTTTTTCGTATATTTCAGCGAGTTTCGTGTCGGAGAGGCGGACTGAAAATGGAGGATTACTGTAATTAGAGAATACTGTAAAAAGGCATGGCTAGTATAGCTTTAGGCGCATCTTTCAGGACGGTCATATATCAAAGTCGGGCTATTTTATGCCTCTATTAGCACAATTCAGACTGACTGGATCAGGTTATTTTTTACGGTCTCACTATAGGTTCTTAGAATCTTTCAGACTATATTGGCATTCTGACGTCTTAAAACCACGTTGTTCACCTTCCCAAAACCATCTGTCTTTTTTCTAACACACAAGACCCTTCCCTCCTCTTAACCCCTCTTTCTCCTTCCAAATGACTCGTTGTGTCATCCTATCTACTAGCCTCTCTCCTGTTGGTCAAATGGCTAACAGAGACGAACAATGAGCGACAAATGGACGGTTCTTTCCCCCTCGAGTATTTTCTATTAGCTAATGATGTCTATTCGCGACCTTACAAACTTACTACAAACTGATCTTATTTGAAAGATTCATCGTCCCGTGTGAACTATATGATTCTGAAGCTAAATGAGAAAAAAAGGGGTCTTTTGTTGAGGGGGAAACGATTAAAATGAAAACAGGGGTTTAGAATCTTGAAAACTGATGGAAACAGTTCTTATGGGGGAACTAGATCTAGGAGTTTTTTGTAGTTTCTGTATCTTTAGCCTCA
This sequence comes from Caenorhabditis doughertyi, assembly GCA_963572265.1. NCBI lineage: Eukaryota > Metazoa > Nematoda > Chromadorea > Rhabditida > Rhabditidae > Caenorhabditis > Caenorhabditis doughertyi. Next base: position 5,323,774 of record OY751553.1, on the reverse strand, counting down.
CCAAAAAGAGCCCGCGACCTAAGAGATGAGACCGCAGTTGTTTTTGGTCAGGCTAAGAGCATGTTGTAGCGTTCGTTTCCTCAGCTTTACCAAAAAAAAAAACAACAGCTGAAGGTTTCGGTGAGGCTGAACACGTATTGTAGTTTTTGTATTCTTAGCCTCACCAAATAACCGTTCGAAGATTTTTTGGCGAGGCGAAGCATGCTGCCTCACCAAAAGAATTCTAGCTATTGTATCTTTAGCCTCACCAAAAAGCGACCACGGGCGACTTTAGTGAGGCTTTTCGTTAAGACTTCAAAACTAAATTTTCTAAAAGATTCAAATAACAAAGCTGAAAATGCATGAAAAACCTTACTCGTATCACTCATCGTTCCGGCATTTCGATGATAGTTGGGAGACGTGGAAGATGTCTTCTGATGTCGAGTCGTCATTCCAGAAGAAATCTGATTCGCTGAATTGGCACGACGTGGATTTTCGACGCCTTCGAATGCAAGTGAATCTTGGCTGGATGGACTGAAAATTATTTGATTTTATCACACATTTTCACATGAGTTTTGTCTGCAAATTTCACAAAACCACTTTAAAAACGAACGGTCTAGTATCATTATCCTCTTCTCCCTCATCATTATCGGTTGTCAAATGAAAATCGGTATTCGAAAACGCGTCATCTATTCGGTTTTTTTCATTAATTCTTCTCCGGTCTTCGTCATTCTTCTTCAGCTTCTCCTTGTTGTTGATAAGCTGCTCGGCGCGAGTAACCTGCAAAGAAAAAAGGAGGAAATGAGCATGTGTGGAACAGACAGGCAATAGAAAAAGAAGCAAAAGGGGGAACGAAATGAAGAAAAACAAAAATGGGAAGTGATGTTTTTGTTCTCTTTTTTGTGCTTCATGCCTTTTTCAGGATAGCAAAAGGCTGAATATGGCAGTTTTCAGGTGGATTTCAAGGGTTGTTTTCTGACTACTGTTCGCTGGGACAAGCTTATTTTCATAAGGTTTATCATAGTTTTCTCATTCTTTTTGTGTTTTATTTCACCTTTTGAGAGCAGATTCTGGAAAAAAAATTCGTTTCGGTCAACAGAATTCATGTGAAAAGCTTATTCTTTTTTTTAAAATTTCATTCATATTTCATGAGGGATGTGTTAACTCGCTTCTGATCTGACGATTATCGCCTTCTTATTCTCTAGCTTTTCATTCGATGATGTTGATTTCTTTTCACTTGACGATTTTCATTTTCAGCGAAAAATGACCGAATATTTTCGCTGTTTTTCATTCTCGTTGTGGTTTTCAACTCTAATTATCGCCAAATCAGTGACATAACAGAGCCTGTTTTCAAGTTTACGCCTATTAAATTCAGCTGATACTCTTTGTTTTTATTAGTCATTCTTCGTTTTTAACTCTCAAAACACTCACCTGCATGAATATAGATTTTTGAGATAATCCTGAGGTTGTGCTGGAAACCGATGAGGCACGATCACTGGTAACACTTGAGCCAGAATCTTTTCTCTGAAAATGTACTGAATACAGTAAGAAAATGTACTGAATACAGTCTTTATCACTGCTGTTTTTGACTTTAAAAAAAATCAACTTTGATGCGATTTTTTAAAACTGACTTCAGTTTCTTTTTTGTAAATTTTCAAAGACTTTAATCCGAATTTTCCTCATTTTACTGTTTCATTTTACGTACTATCGACTTTTCCAATATATCGCTAGTAATCGCGTCGAAAGTCCTCTGAAAATCATCCAAATCCACCGTTTCCCGATGTCCCTCATTATCAGAGAAATTCAGCGATTTATGAAATTCATTCGTCGTCGGTTTTATCGGGCTAATTTTCTTTTTTCGGCTCTTCGACGCAGACTTTTTTGGTGTTAACGTGCTTAAATCCAGTCTTTGTGGGAAAATCATCGTGTCATTTTTCTGAGAAGACTCCTGCAAAAAACCGATATATTTTTCTTGCTATTATTCATTTAAAAAACCCTTACTTCTGGCATAAAAGTCGGATAATCGCGTTGAAACGAGCCATAAATAGTGTTCGCATCGATTCCTTCGTCTATATCGGCGTACATTGCCCTGAAATAATGTATTTGTTGTGCAATATTGCTTTATGCATTTATTTATTTGGTTTCCCCTGCAAAATTTCATTAAAATATCTTTAAAATTAATCAAAAATCCATAAAATTTATTGTTGAAAATTGAATCGCCGCGGTTTGGCGGCGCTTGGCAACTTGCCAGGATGGTTCGTGGTGAGACCCACCCGCCCGCTAATTCCGTGCGCCTTTAGTTTATCTTTTTATTTCCATCGCGCAATTTGCATTTTTATTGATTTTCGGGTGTTGTGAAGCGGAAAAATGGCAGAAAGAATCAGAATTAAAAACGGACGTACTAAAAAAGAAAAAGTTACTAATTTTTCGTTCCTTTCTTGTGATCTATTGAAAGTAAACACGAAAAAAAATGAATGTTTTGCAGAAAACCGTCACAAATGCACATTTAAATCGGAAGAAAGCCGCCGTTGGGTCGTGGGACACACAAAACAAAGCAGAAAAACAACATAATATCGATATAAATACACAGAAAATGTTCAAATGGGATCCGTGCGGTCTTGTCTGCGTGTGCATGATATATTTCCTCATCGCGTACGCCGATTATGTGATTCTCATCTGGATGTTGCTACCCACTTTTGGCCATTCGTATGTTTTTTTGAGCTTTAAAATAGCGTGAGAATGGAATAAAGCAAAAAAGAAAGAAAAGAATGGAGATCGTGCGAAAGTTTTCTTGTCTGTGGGAAATTGATGTTTTGAAATGAAAATATTGTTGAAAGTACTAAAAATATTGACAGAACGAGCTGAAATCAATGTTTTCTGCCTAAAATCAAACAGTTTTTGCAGAATATGGACAGTAATTCACGGATTAGTGTTCAATTCGCTGCTCGTCACCACAATAATAGCACACACAAGAGCCATGTTGTCAGACCCAGGAGTGGTGCCGATTTCACAGTCAAAGTAAGGAGAAAAAGCAGAAAAGGATTATCAAAAACCCTAAAAATGACTATGCGAGCTAAAAAAGAAACTTTTGTAGTTAGAAAAAAAAGAGAACGATGATAGTTTCGGTGTAGCTAAAAATGACTAAGGTTATTCACAACTTTAGCTTTGTCAAAACTACAGAGGCACACTGCTTTTGGTGAGGCTTAAAAATATTTGTAGTTTTCGTAGCATTAGCCTCACCAAAAGTTCCAACCGCGTTCGTTTTTAGTGAGGCTAAAGCAACTGTAGTTTTTGCAGCTTCAGCCTCACCAAAAAAGCTACCGTGTTCTTGTTCTAGCCTCACTACGCCTTTTCCTAATAAAGTCTGCCAAAAAATCGCGATTTCTCGTATTTTTATAGACGAAACCTCATAAAATCTCCTTCCAGACTAGCAAAACCTCCTCACAACCACCGCACCGATGACTATTCATCAGACGAGGACGAGGAATCAGATGAAGAAGCAGCGTTTCGACGTGATCACTTCAATCGACCATCAGCCACAGAATGGACAATGTGCACACGATGTGACTCGCTGAGGCCGCCTCGAGCGCATCATTGTCGCGTTTGCAAGCGATGTATACGAAAGATGGATCATCATTGTAAGGCGGAAGGCTAGGGAAAATTGGCAGGCGTAAAGCTTGGAAATGGGCTTAGAACTGTACAAAAGTAGCAAGGAAGCATTCGAAATAAATCTATAATTTTGAAATTTTCGCCCAATCCGCATTTTTTTTCAGGCCCGTGGGTGAACAATTGTGTTGGCGAATACAATCAAAAGTGGTTCCTTCAGTTCATCTTCTACGTGGGCGCGTCCAGTGTATACTCGTTATTGTAAGTATTTACCCCTGGCGAGGATTTCAAGTTTTTTTTTTAAATTTTCAGCATTCTCTGTCTATGTTGGGCTTATCATGATGCATATGGGTCGACTGGCATCAAAGGGCCACTTGGAGAGAACATTTATCATGCTAAAGTGTAAGATCCGCGCCAATATTTCCATAGCATGGGAACAAAAGGCCCGCGTGGATAAAAAGTATTTTCAAATACTTTTTTCCCGGGGCGACACGTCGTGAATAACCTTTGGTTCAGAATTGGTTCTATTTTCATTTCTTGAGATAATTTTCCCAAATTTTCGATGGGATGTTCAGGTCTTTTTAAAATTAATGAGAGCTATCTCACCCACTGGTGATGGTGCGCACCGCAAAGCTAAGCATGAGTTTTACAGGGTGGCTGATAAGTATACAACGTTTCTGATTCGGCTTCTTGACGCCGTGCCAAGTGATATTTTTTGGAACCCCTAAAACTTTTTGAAAGTAGATCACTAAAATAAAGTTACATCAAAATCCCAGAGCTAATTTTTCAGAAATGGGGGTCACATCATGTCCTTAACCCAACGAAACCACATTTCAGGCCATTTATGGCGATTTTCTGGCAGTAATTTCAGCCGAACTATATACCGGAATGACTTTAAAATTATTTTGGTATGAAAGAGTATCAGTACAAGTAAAATCCAACACTTGTCAGAATTATAGAAAAGCGTCAGCCATCACGAGTTGCCCGGCTATTGGAGGTAGTTGTGGTGCGCCGCGTTTGGACAGGTTTTGAAGGATACCACTTATTTTGCAGTTTAGAGCTGATTCATAAAGATCTAAGTGTATGACAATGATTTTATATAAACAAAAATGTCTCATAAAAAAAGTATTTCAACCTTTGTTAGTCTTTTTCTGACAGAAATTTTCGTCTGATCGGGTATCAAGCCCCACTATTGAATTTCACCGGACATTCTGGCGATCAGATCAGGAAACAAGTGAAACATGGTTTTTTTTTTTGTATAATTTACTGTTTCAAGCTAGACATCGTTCATTCAAACAGATTTGCAGCCTCTGTTCCGACTCAAGTGCCACAAAACCAAAGAATTTCAAACAATGTCAATTATTCCTGATATTAACATACGGATTTGTGGTTTTTCAACTGTCTAATTTTGATTCTTGTGACACTGTTTAGGAGGGATTTTTGAAAAACAAGTAAGTAAACACATTAAACTGCCTTTTAGACTATTTTTGAATTGGTTTCAAAAAGCCTGAACTAAAATTTTGGCTCGAACTACTCGCGGCGCACCTCCATTATTTTTTCCGTGCTCCGCAGAGCAAGTACCGGAGCCAAAAAGACATACTGCTGAAAACTCTTCAAAAACATAAATTTTAGACCATTTTCAATCATCTGGCAAAGTTTCTTTCAGAAAACTAATCTACTTTCCGAATTATTGAACTTTCAAAACGTTGTATACTTATCAGCCACCCTGTACTTCTAGGCGCCAGCAAGCTCCCGGGAAACCTGTTTGAAGGTGTCCCCTTTTCCCTGGCACTATGCTTACTTCTAGACGCCAGCAAGCTTAGGCATCCCTTCCCATGATTCAAGCGCTATCCAGAGCGCATGGTCCCGGGAAAATTTTTACTAGCACCCTTCCATGTCATTTTCAAATCTAGTAATGATTGGGGGAAAGAAAGAAAAGAAAACAGAGGTCATCCTTCGCGTGTCCCCAATAATATAAAACCCGATAAATATTTGAAATTTCACGCGGGCCTTTTGTTCCCATGCTATGGAAATACCACCCCCCGTGTAAGATTTTGCATTCGAATTTTCTCCAAAATTTAATTTTTTTTTCCAGAATTCACTCAGTCATGCTTGCTATGGAAAGTGCTCTATTCGGGTTGTTTGTACTTGCCGTCTCGTGTGATCAGGTAAGTTTTATGTGGGAATCTGGGTAAATATCAAATTTTTTCCAGCTCGGCGCAATTTTCACCGATGAAACTGCGGTGGAAGCTTGCCAACGGCGTGGTCGCAACTATTTAGCCTCTTCAAGACGACCCCGAAGTAGTAAGGTGGCAATGTTGAAGCAAGTCTGTGGGCCAGGTTTGTACATTACCGTAAAAATATTATGAATCTTTTGAAAACGTCAAGAACAGCGAGCTTCGAGAATTCTTGAGGCTAAAGGTAGCTTGTAGTTTGTAGCTAATTAGCCTCATCATCCTTCGCGCGCTCTCTGTTCGCATCCCTCAATGCTTGGTGATGCTAAGGAAATGAAAGCTACAAGCTACACTTAGCCTCACCAGGAACAGCTGTTCGAACAGCAGTGGTCGCCTTTTTGATGAGGCTAACGCAACGAAAACTAGAGCATGCGCTTAGCCTCACTAAAAGCCATCAGTTATTCGTCATTTTGGTGAGGCTAAAGAAGCGAAAAATACAAGAAACTTTAGCCTCACCAAAAACACCGACGGTCACCATTTTAGTGAGGCTAACGCAACGAAAGCAACATGCGCGCTTAGCCTCACCAAAAACAACAGAGGTCGTCATTATGGTGAGGCTAAGGACACAAGAACTACAATTCGTTTTTAGCCTCACTAAAAACATCAATGGTTGCCAATTTTTTGAGACTAACGCAACGAAAACTATGCGCTTATCCTCACTAAAATCTCTCAGCTGCCGTCAGTTTGATGAGGCCTACGTTAAGAAATCTACAAGCAACTTTAGCCTCACCAAAAACAATTGCGGGCGCGCTTGTGAAGAGGCTAACCACACAATAACTACAAAGCATCACTATGCGCCTCACCAAAAATTTTTCAATTTTCAGGCCCAAAAATCCTGTGGCTTGCTCCATGTGTAACCCCACAAAAAGCTCAGCCACGCTACCTTCGGACCCATCAACAATTGGCTCATTTCGACGTGTAGAATCTCCTTCTCTTGCTCCACATTTCAATACGGATTTCTCTTGTTTTTTTGTCTTTAATTTTCAATTTAGTCGTCTACTTATTTTAATTCAAAATCATAATTTATTCATTTTTCTCTCCCCTCGTTCATGTACAGTTTTATCCTCTACCCATCCGCTTGTATTAAACGCACTCTACTCAGTCACTGAGATTTCGGTAGAGTGCTGCTTTCTCCTGTGCAAACTGTTCTTTCTTATACCTCTACTTTTCCCCCTCCTTCCAATTGTGATATATCGAAAGAAACCAATGGTGCGTGCGCAAAATAAATTGTTTTTTTTTTCTCATGTTGGCCTTTAAGTTTCAGAACGTGTCGATCCCTATTTCAACTTTGTGAAAAAATTTTCATTCTGTCTAAAAAAAACACAAAAATTCCTAACAAAAAATTCATGGATTTTCAATGTTCGTTTCAGAATTCTTAGTGGGCGCTTCCGAATCTAACGACGTCTTCTCACGATGATGACGTCGTCTGCTGATCAGAATAAGTGGAAAAAGAACCAGGAGACTAAGAAGACATGCCAAAAGTGGTACGGTGTATTGGTAGTTTTTCTGGAAAAGAGGTGACTTTTTTTTCGTTTTGAAAATCTGAAAAAAAGGAAGCAGACGAGTTTCCAGCGAGGGTAGGAAAGCGCGCTCTAATGATAAATTGATAATTCCGCTGCGTACCTCAATTTCATGTGAACTTTTTCAACCGAATTTTCAGGGAAATGGGGCGAAACTGAGTATTCAACGTTTTTATCATTAGAGCGCGCTTTTATACCCTCGCTGGAAACTCGTGTGAGGAAGAAGTATACCGTAAATCTGGCAAACATGACTCTAGAATATCCAATGGGCACTTCACAATCTAGTCCTTCATAGTCTTCATCACATTCACAAGAGAATCCACGATGGAAGTATTGGTCATTTATACAAGTTCCATGCTCGCAGGTTTTTGATCCTGGAAAGATTCTTTGGGTTACTGTAGTCTGAGCCAAAAAAAATACCAAAAGCATCACAAGAGTCATCTATAGTTTCGCATAGTGTTCCATGTGTCCCATTCAGGCATTGGCAGCTGAAAGTTATTTTTGGATTTTATAGTTTGTAGTCTTAAGCCTCACTCATAACTCTTCAACTTTTCATCGATATGACACGTGGCACTGTTTTGGCACAGGTTATGGTAGCATGGATTCGTGTGGATTTTACAGAACGGTGGGAGGTATCCAGATTCACAGAGGCATCGGAATCCCTGGGCCTTTTCATTAGCATTACAGAGGGGCATAAGATCATCGTCATAGGAAATATCGCTGGAAATATTTGTTTTTTCCTACTGAAACTGGCTAAAAATCTTCTGAAAATTACCTATCACACGGAACACACCGCCCGTTTCCACAAACTCCTTTATCACACTTTTTCTCGTTTATCTCTACGCAATTATTGCTTTCCGAATCCAGTTTAGATGACAACGGACATAGGCATTGGAAGCGATTAGTGCCAAATGATGAGACATCGGCAGAGCTTGGAATCTGAAAAAGTTCAAAAGTTTTTTTTCATAAAAGTACAGTAACCCTACCGGAATACAGTCTCCATGTTTGCATGGGTGCCGGGCACACGGGTCAAAAACCTCGCAAGTCTCCCCAGTGTAATCAGGTTTGCACACACAATTCGCCTCTCCATTAATATCCACACATGCTCCATGTTGAGAATCTGTGCATTTCTCATCCCATCTTGCTCCGCGAGCCACTTCCTCTCTTGTCAAAGAACACGCATCATGACGTTTGTACTCACAATAATAGCCGTCACTCAGCGGGTCCGTGCACTCACAACGATGAATGTAGTAGGCTCGGGAGGTTTTGACTGGAAAAATAAATTCTTGGAAATAGTGAAGAAAAAAAAACAAAAACATAAGCCCAATGCGGGGCTCGAACCCGCGACAACCAGATTAAGAGTCTGGTGCTCTACCGACTGAGCTAACCGGGCGGCGATTGTTGCATGTTGAGAGGGTGTAAAAGAATGCGACAGTTGGCGGGAGGGCAGCGGGATGGCAGTGGGGGGAGACGAGAGAGAAGATGAGGCAAAATAATTGAATATTGTTACCTCTCACAACTTCTGGAACACATTTCCCTCCATTTTCACACCATCCATTAGACATTTTTCCATTATGAGTCTTTCCATCGTGATAGTCTTCTTTTATGGCTTCCAGCTCAACAATATCTTTGTCTAGGCCAATGTCAATTCTGAAACTTTCAATCGGGAGAAGTTACAGTATTCCTGGATTACTGTGCAATAAGTTTTCTGAAGAATTCCGCAGAATTTCCAGTATCGGAACAAGGGACGAGCTCCTTTGGTATAGTAGTTGGGATTTGAAGGGTTTCACAATTTTCACCTGAAATTTTGAAGCTGGAAGTGAGAATTTCAGACTTTTTGAATTACCAGTTACAGTGCCACCAACAATCTCCAATGTAGCTGAACATTTACAAGTGGCAGTTACAGTTTTAGCCTGAAAAGACAATTTTGAAATCTCAAAAAACTGGAACCAAAAACCTGCAAATCCACCACATCCTCACAAATCCCACCATTCTCACACTGAGTATCATAGCACGCCGAAAGTTGTTCACACTGAAAAGAACCTGTTATATAAGAGCACCTCACCGAGAAAAATTTGGAAAAAAAGAGCTCACTCTATCTCCAAAATACTGCTTTTCACATTCACAATGACACTTTCCATTCTTATCAATTGACCCTTTTCCTCTACCCAAACAGTGTACTTCCTGACAATTCCTATCCAATTCTGATTCATCACAAAGACCTCCGAAATATCCTTTCTGACAAATACACTCGTATTCCACTTGTATATCAATTTCAGCCAACTCCTTGTCTGTCAGGGGCTCCGTTACACCTTTAGAATGCCGAAGATCTTTTAGCAAAACAGTGTTGACAATGGTCCTTCGGTTTTTGATGCTGGAAGTAATCAAATATAAAAGGCAAATACTCATGTGCTACCGTCTCATGTGCTACTCGCCTCATGTGCTACTCTGGCTCATGTGCTACCCATGTCTCATGTGCTACCAATGGCTCATGTGCTACTTCGTCTCATGTGCTACCTCAGCTCATGTGCTACCACCGGTAAAATTTTTCCAGCTTGTTTCAGAGTTTATAATGTTCAGCTTTGTGTTCCGGATATAGCTTTTTAGCGCGGTTTGAGTCATATCTGGTTCAGAATTTCAGAAAAAAGTTTCATATGAATATAAGCTGAATGCGTTTTATTGATGCGACTAGCCAGTGAATATTTTGAACTTAAAGTTACCATCCTAAACCTACTGCCGAATGATTCTCAACAATCAAACTCCTGCTAAATGATTTTTGTATTTTTGGAATGTCATTTTTCAATATCCCTAACAGGAATGTATATTCTCCATCAGGATAGTTATAATATACCAGACAATTCACAACGCTTCGCGCTTTAACCGTCTGGCTTCAAATTATTAAAAATACCCACATTTGTAGGCACACTTTCTTACGTAAAAAGAAAAACATCCAGTTAATTTAGGATTGAGAATTAAAACGAACAACTAAAGCGACTCGCTTCATGGACTGTTCAATACAGGCTTACTTTTACTTTAAAAATGACTTCGAAAATTGACTCTTCAAATATTGACAAGAAATTTGCCGAGAATTTTGAACATCAGACAAAACGAATACGATATACTTTGTTAGTTTCACCATTTAAACTACTTAGTCTCAATTCCTATGAAACTTTTTCTTTAAACTTCTAAAAGCAGAGCTGACTCAAACTGTGCTAAAAAGCTATATTCTGGACGTAAAACTGAACATCATCATCACTGAAACAAGCTGGAAAAATTTTACTGGTGGTAGCACATGAGCTGAGGTAGCACATGAGACGAAGTAGCACATGAGCCATTGGTAGCACATGAGTAAAGGTAGCACATGAGACATGGGTAGCACATGAGCCAGAGTAGCACATGAGGCGAGTAGCACATGAGATGGTAGCACATGAGTATTTGCCAATATAAAAGAGGAAAATAGGAAAAAAGAACTGATGAGAGTGGGATTCGAACCCACGCCCCCGAAGGGACTGGTGCCTTAAACCAGCGCCTTGGACCGCTCGGCCATCTCACCGCTGGCGAGGAGAGGGTGAGGAGGCAAATATATAGGTGGTAGTTGGCGGGGGAAAAGAAGGAAGAGGAGGAAGGCAGTAAAAAGAGAGAAGAGATAGGAAAGTGAAGAGGAGACAAGGACAAATAGAAGTTCTAGAACATTTTTTGAACGGTTTTCTATATGGATTTTCCAACATTTTCTCTATAATTTCCTACCTGACACACGTAGAATTATTCTGACATAGGTTCCTTTCACATTTTGTCTGATCTGCCACGTGTTCACAGGTTTTTCCATAATGTGTGACCGGACAAACACAATAAAAACTACAAGAATTCGAACTTTCTTTCAGTTTTTTCTTTTAGAACCCACTTTCCATCTTCACTTAGACATTTCCCTTTGTTGGCACACAAATTGGCATTTTCCAGACAAGGATTGAATTCTTTGTTCTTTAAAAAAGTTCATGATGCAAGTGTGCTCTATTGCTAATTTCCAGACAAACCCTTCTAAACGCCACACTTTCTTCATTATAATTCGGCGCTTTTTCAATATCATTGGGAGCATCCTTTTCCAGAAAATCTATTAATTTTCGAATTTTCGCGCCTGGAAAATTCGAAGTTTAGAAAAAAAGTTTTTGAATTCCCGCCAGACCACGCGGACCTTACCGTATCCACCATTTGAAAACAGAAAAATCACCACGAAAACCAATCGAATCACATTCATTTTACAATTTTTTCCCAAACAAAAGACGAAAATGAGTACAATTTGCGAGAAACGGATCGATAATGTGGTGGTAATTTTTTTAATTCACGTGGTTTTCAAAATTTATGAAGCTTTTGAAAATTACAGGCCGCCGCCGTGGAGGGATCCGGACAGTTTTATGCGGTCAGATTCGAGCCGCCTCCGTCGAAAACCATGTTTGATGTGACATTGAAAACGGCAAGTCAAGAAAAACTGAGTTTCAGCAAGAAATTTGAATTCCCGCTAAGTCAAAATTTTGCAAACACTAGTCTTCCTCTTGCGACGTTCTCCCTCTCGCTGCGCCCCGCAAGACCTCTTATTTATGCGCCCTTCTCTCCATCCCTTTCTGCCGGCCGCGTGGCCTTTTGGTTAACAGCGGCGGCAACGAGTTGACACACCCGGGTTCGACTCACATAGAGCTCTGAATAACCTTTTTGCTTTTTTTACCTGTGTTTCAGTACGCGCCTCCAAACACCGAATACGTGGTTACTGTCAAAATTCCGAAAAATTATCCATTCGTTGCCCCATCGATTTCTTGTAAAAAGGATCCGAAGATGAAGTTCAAGTTTTTGGATAAAACACAATGGAAAGCGGCTATCGGGATACGCGAGGGTGAGTTTTTTGATGTTTTTGTAAGGCTTCTTGGGCTTAATCCTGTTGTTTACGAGACTACAGTACTCCCCTAATTTTCAGTCCTCATCGAAGCGTGCCACGTGGTCTCGAAACGTGACTTGGCCCCACGCGTTCCAGTGCTTCCAAGACTCCGCCCACCGGCTCAGAAGACTCGTGGATCGAAATCGCCAAAGAGATCGGATTAATTTATTTTTCGGAAAAATAAATAATTTTCGGTTTTTTGATGCACAAAATATGAAAATTTCAGGCTTCTTTTTGATACGAACAGCTGAATTTAGGTGGTTGAAAATGTGAAAATTTGGGGTTACTGTAGAAAAAAAAACAGCATTTTTGGTTACATAACAAAAATAATTGTTGTTCGCATTCTTATTATCTCGTTAGCCACTTTTTCGTTTTTTTTGTTGATTCCGAAAATTTCGAAATTTTTTTTCTCGCATTTTTTGTCTTGCTGTTCCTCGGAATAATTCCTTTCATGTATATCAATTTGCATCTTCTTGACCGAACAGAGAACACCGCTACCTGGTGTCCCTCCCACAGACCATCTGCTTTTTTTGCTAATCCCCTCCTCCCTCTGAACAGTCCATGAACCTAAATGAACCTGCCTCCTTCTCATTTTTCTTTGGACTACTCAAGGGCTTCATAATTATTGGTTTTGAACACTTTGGATTGTATTTTTTGTCCAGGAAAGTGCGGTTATAATGTTTGGATTTTCAATTACGTTTTTTTCCGTTTCAAGTTGAATATGCGACTCTCATCTCATTGTTTCTGTAGTAAAAACGTCCTGAGATATATTTTGGTACTGAACCTCGACATTCCAAACCCTTATTTTGGCTTGAAAATTAGATTGTAAAACAGTGACAATTTCGACTGTTGCCCTATGAAGTCTTCAACAATTTTTGGGGAGATTCTGGTTGACCTTTGAGACAGAATTAGGCAAAATTCAAAAATGAGTTGTTTTTATTAAGAAGCTTCATTTGGAAGTATAAGAAACTATCAAGAAACTTTATTTAGGAAATAAAACTTATAGAGAAACATAGTCTCGAGTCATCAACAATATCCCAAAACTTCCTTTTTGAAAACAACAAGATTTGAAGCTCAGAAAGTTTCTAGATCTGTACGGCAGAAAATGATGGGAAAAATATTTTAGAATGAAACATATTCTATTAAATGCTATTCTAGGATTTAGTTGTGTCCAGAATTTTTGTAGGATTTTTGGTTGAAAAAGGGAAAAACCAACTTCCAGAAAATTGTTTTCCCTCACTTTTCTACAAAAAACTGGGCGAAACATGCCATATGTGAGGGAAAATTAGCATCAAAAAGACCTTCGTGAAGGTGACAAGCTCACCTGCCACCGGTAGGATTTGGGACTTGATGCTACGATTTTAATACTCCAGTCTCAGAATATACTCTAGTATCACTATCAGCTTATCAATAGCCTGTCTGTGGTGATCCCTCATTATTCACCACCTAATTAGACCCGTGTCATCACTATCTCATCCCTTCCTCCTTCCTCTTTCCTCCACCCTTATCCCCAATTTCTTAATGATACAACTGTGTCAGTAGGTAAAAGAGGAGAGACAGGAACATGCATAATGGTTCCCCTCCCTTTCTTTGGCATAAGAGATACACCATCTGCCTCCTTCCCCTTATATTCCTGATGACAGCTGCTCCCCTTTCTCTCCCGCGCGGGTGGGTGGCTTCCCCCCTCCATTTCCATGATGACCGTTCATGGTCTGTCTCTTTTCTGGCTGGTGGCTCAACATCTGTCTCCTCATTTGGGTGGAAGATTGCGGCCGGCCTAGAGAAGCTATACATCATTCCGGGTTCTGACTATGAAGACGTCAAACACGTCTTCAGGGAATTCTGGAAGAAGAAGCCCGAGAGTAATGTCATAAGTCTTCACACTTCAATGGGATAAAAGAGGGGGGGGGGGGGGTGTTGTTGCTTTTCTGGGAGCGGGAAGAGGAGGAGATGATATGAAAAGTTGGTCCGTTGGGAGGAGAGAAGGAGGATGCATTTACCATGTTTTGGAATGAAAAATTGTGGTTTGGAAGATAGAAAAAGCATAGTTCAATACTAGAAAGTTTTTCCATATTTTCGGAGTTAAAATTGCGAAATTTTTATTTTTAAAACTGTTTTTTTTCTTTTGAAAAACAATTTTGGAAGCTGATAGTACTGCTTTAACCCGTTCAAAAATGATTGATTTAGGCAAAACCCGAATGATGAAATAAATAAGGTTTTGTCGAAGTACAGTAAGGACCATCTGAAAATAACCGAAATTTTTCAAATCTAAATTTTCTAAGCTTTTGTATTTTTAGTCTTTCTGGTTGGAAGTGTAGAAAAACTTGTTTGTTAGGGTGCATTTGAATAATGAAATGGTATGAAAAGATGATCTATTTTGAAATTTCAAAATCCTAAACCTGAAAAATTCAGAATTTGTTAGACTCCTTCTATCTTGTGTCTTTTGATTTTCCAGCTGAAATTTCAGTTTTTTTGAGTCAGTAGATATCTAGTTATGAATCTAGGTTTACAGAAAAAATAAACGGTCAGAAAATGCTAAAGTTTTGTGAAAATTTGAAATTCCAGAAAAAATTTCTGTAAAAATCTGAAATTTTCGACTTTTTTGCAGTCTGGAAGCTTAGGTTTTTTGACACAACTTTTCGCCATCTAAATCCGATTCAGCTATTTGCCAAATTCTCTGTATCCACAATCTGAAAATTTCGAAATAATATTTTCTTCTTCGATTTTCACATTCCCCGTCCTCATTGGAGCATAACACGAAGTCCGAAGCCTAATGAAGTATTATACCAACTTCTTTCTTCTCTTTCTAAACATCAAGTGAAGCCTAACGACGACATGAGTGAAAACAAAAGGCATGTAATTCTACACCACCTGCCACCACCACTGCTCTGAGGCACTGCCTTTCCGGGAGATTCGGCTGGCTCTACTAGGGCTACACCACTTTTCCCTTTTCTTCCGGTGCATGTCGATCCTATTGCGGGGTTTCTGCGGGAAGGATTTAGTATTGCGGTAGTTTGTGTATTGGAAAGTTTTTTGGAAAATTTTCGGCAAATTTTTGGAAACTGTATCACAGGATTTTTGAGTCCAAGGTTGTTTTTTTTAAACCAGAGTTTTGATAACCCAGCTCCCTATTCAATTTTCAGTTTTTTTTGTGTTTCAGAAACCACTCTTCCCCAAAGATCAAAAATCTGAAATCCCTGAATTTCCTGAATTTGATATCACGTCTTCAATTGACGTATTCTGAGGCCATGAAGGGTTTCAAAACGAGTTCGTTTTCTGGTATAAAAAAGAGCTTCAGCACAATTTTCAGCTTTATTCGTGGCTTCTTCCTAAATTCTGGTTTGATCAAAAATCTGAAAATCAAAAAGTTTTTTTTTCAGCTTTTTTCTCAAATTTTTTTTTTGAAAAATTTATAAAACATTCTGAGTTTTTCAAAAAGGCGAAGCCTCATTCTAGAATCTCCGCATCCTCAAGTTACAGAACAATAATTTCTGAACCAGACGAAAGTGGGCGGAGCCTATTTTTGATATTCCTGATTTTTTTTAAACATCATAAAACTGTTCCAAGAAAGTAACGGAATCTAAGTTTATGAGTTGCTTGTCAATAAGATTTTTTCAGTTTTTAAAAAGTGGGCGGAGCTAGTTTCCGCTGTAACTTTTTTCACACAATAAAACTAATTTAAAATCTTGAAATCATCCAGAAGACTTCTCTGAAAACAGGGCGGTCCCTAATTTTTAATGGCTTTAATTTTTCTTTCCTTTGATACTCTAAAACTCCGATGTGCGAATTTCCAAAGTTCCCCTCATAACCTTTACCAGCTTTCTTCCTCTTTAATTACTCAGATCTCAGCGACCCCTCCAACCAAAAATGGGCGTGGCCTCAGAGATATCTGAGTATAGAAATTAATCTTGAAGAAATTTGTCTTCTTTCCTACTCTCCATCTTCCGCCTCCTCCTCTCCCCAACCCCATTCATCCCAAAAGAGGTGCTTCTCTTTCTCGGAGAAAAGCTCTCTCTTTCTCTAAATCTCCATTTTTTGAATGCTCTCTCATAGCTGTTGACTGGAGAGGGGATAGCTGGAGACGTCGACGTCTTCTTCTTCTTTTTCTCCATGGTGTGCCTGGGCACGAGAGGAGGAGAGGGGAGGCACGAGAGAGCAGTAGCCCCTCTCTCGACCAACGGCTTCTTCTTCCCTTTTTTCTTTCGCCCCGGGTTCTAGTGCTTCTTCTTCTTCTTTCCCTCTTCTTAGTAGGCGTCAGCGGCTCTCTATTTCATGAGTTGTTCGTAGCTAACTTGACTTTTTGAGTTTTGGTTTTACTATTTTTTTTTTGGGTACAAAGTTGTGCAACTGGAAACAGCTAGTTCTGACAAAGTAAAGTCTATCGGAAATGACTAATTGTAGTGCAATGTAATAGATTTGTAGATTCCAAAAAACGATTTTGAAGAAAATTTCAGAAAGTTTCGAAAATGGAATCGTTCGGTTATTATACTATTTTCAGCCTGGACGGTTGAAACTTGACTTGTGGGATAATATGAAATGTTGCAAACATTTACTCAAATTAGTTTATCTCAGTTAGCATTCATGATATCAAAAAGCGGCCAACTTAAAAATGGTTATCATAGAACCTTCACATTTTACCAGTTAATCACTTTTTTAAATCTTGTTTTCTAGCAGAGATAAAGGGATCAGCAAAAAAATGTTTACCGCACAATTCGATTTGGTCACCTTATAGCTAGAATATACTTGCCAAATGTGACTTCGGGTGAAAAAAAACGTCTCGAATCTGGTTTTTTAGAAACGTGCAGAATATAAATCAGCTAATCATGGTGGTTCAGAAAATTATCCATATTCTGAAAACTTTTGCTTTTTAGGCTTTTTGGGTTTGTTAAGCCCAATCGAGCCTTAAATAGACCTAAATGAGCTCAAAATAGGCCTTTTTAGGCTTTTTGGGTTTGTTAAGCCCAATCGAGCCTCAAATAGACATAAATGAGCTCAAAATAGGCCTAAATAAGCCCACTCGAGTATCAGACTTTCAATTTTAAGTTGACAAATCTCTGCTGCTTATGACTGTTCAGAAAATATGGTAGTTTGAAAATTCTCATTTTTAAAACTTTTTTTTTGCTCAGCGAGACCGAACTTTTTTAAAAAATTGTTCAAATGACGAAGTTTTTCAAATTTCGTTCGATCAAAAAATCACTTATTTATTAATCCCATATCACTTCTGATAAAAAATCCCATTTCCGTTTCAAAAGTTTCTATAGGTCAATTTTTATTGACATTTTCATTCTCATATTTTATTCATGGGCTTCACCTCCACACAGGTGAATACCACAATTTCACGGGTGCACGTGGACTTTTCAGATTCTAGTTCCTCAGGGGATAAAAGTACATTCAAAAGAATATTTTGAAAATTTTGTTGCAGAAAAATTAGAAATTTTTGAAGTTTGAGCACTAGGAATACCCTCAGGCTATTTGAAACTTTGAAATTGAAAATTCTGGAAGTTTTTTTTTCATAATTCGAAGGTGTTTCTAAGTTTTAAGGACCAAATTTCAGAATTTCGCTAGAGAAACACTTTTTTTTTGAAATTATGAAAATTGTTGACAATTTTCCTGTCCTTGATGACTCATCATCTTCTTCTAATCTTGGGATCAAGCCAACGCTTTTCTTTCTGATTTTCATTTTTATTTTTTGACTTTTTTTTTCACTTCAACTCCGTTCCTTTCCTCAATTTCAATTTCCTCTCCAATTTCTTCTCCTCTTTTTTCAGCTTGCCACCATTCCACCGACAGTAGCAATTGCAGCGCCTCCTGCGTCGGCTGCTGAAATGGGGCAGCAGGGGCACGAGATGCGCGCCAGCAGCACCTCATCCACTGACTCAAACGGGTTTCCCGTCAAAGATCCGGACGCCATCAAGTTGTTTGTTGGACAGGTTTGTGATTTATAAAAGGGAATTTGTGAAGAGAGGATCTGGAAAAAAACAGAAAATTATGGTAAAAGATGGGTTGGAAGGCTCATGGAAAGAATAGAAAAAAGGAGAACCTGGAATTTCCAAACCGAAAAATTCAAATAGGGTTTTTTTCTGGAAATTCGGCTCAAAGCTTGTCTTGGATTTTCGAAAAAGGGTTTCTTCAACTGGATTTCCCGCCGTGTTTACTACAGTAGCTAGAATTAAAGGCGCAGAGTATAAAGCATCTTTTTTCAGGGGACTGAATGGTTAAGCTACGGTATTCTGTTTTAGAAACTATAATTGACCGAAACATAAAAATCTTCATGTAAGAAAAATTGAATAATTTTCTACTTTCCATTTCAAAACAGTTATTGTAACCCTTGCGACTTGAAAAGAGCTCTCAAATAAGTATAATCATGCATGGGTTTCTGATGAACGGCAGTTCTGGGCCAGCCTAAATGAGCCGAATTTCATCTTAAAACTTCTGGAAACAATTTTCAGATTCAGCGTGCCAATGTCTTCCAAATGAGCGTACTCATGACTAGGTTCCGTCAATCTATTTTTTTGGGCTCGACGAGCTCCGCGAGCCCAAATCCTAAACTTCTAGAACCTAGTCATGATTATACTTTTCTGAAACCCCTCGACAAGCTGAATCCAAAAATTACATTCTCAGCAGAATTCGCCAAAATTCCGGAAAACTAGAATTTTCGCTTTGCAATTTTCTCAGATTAACCTCTGGTGTCGATAAAACCTATTCCTGGAAAAACTGGCAAGAATCCAATCTCAATAATAAGTCCAAATAAGAAATTCCATAATCCCATAATCGAATATTCTACTCACTCCCATCTCTCTTTTATATATTCTACACCCATATATGAGCTCACAAGATAGAGAGAGGTACTCTTAGAAAAGAGCACAAATCGATTAGCCTCCTCCCTTCTACGAAACATGCGCCAAAGGGACCAAAACGCGACAAACTTGACACGAGAGGGACAAACTTGCAGAGAGATTATGGATAGAGAGGCGCAGAGAAAAAGAGCACCCTCCCGGAAGACGTTTGTAAGAGAGCAAATTTAGTGATGGTGTGAGTAAAAGGGGGGATGAGGATGAGGATAAGGATGAAGATGAGAGGACGTCACGCAATCTGAAGGGGGTTATGTGCTCTCAAACTTTGACCAAGGGAACAAGAGAAAATGGAGATGGTGGCCTAGACTTACAAAACTAGTCCCCCGCTATTTAAAAATTGGTTTTTTGAGTTCAGGGAGGCAAGAGCTTTCAGAAAAGTATAATCATGACTGGGTTATCGATCTTTTGATTTTTGGGCTCGCGGAGCACAAAATGAGCTACACAATCCAAGCTCAAAATTTTTTGAATAGGGGCTTAGTCATACTTTTCTGAAAGCTCTGAACTAGCCGGAGCCAAATTTCTCTCCCGAAAATTTCTCTCCCAAGTTTCTCTCCCGAAGGCTCGCGGAGCAAAAAGAGCACAAAATCGAAATTTTGAGAATCTGGCCATGACTATACTTTTTTGAAAGGTCTCAAATAGCCGAGTTCGAAAATCTTAAAATCTTGGGTCTTGACTGGAAATTAAATGGTTTACTGTGGCTTTTTCTGGCCAGGAAAGTACATTGGTTTCTCCAGTGCGCCTTTAAAGTGAGGTTACTGTAGTTTGAGATGTCGGAGTAGAGGATCCAAGTCACGATTATACTCGAGTCAGAGCTCTTGAACCGCTGAGAAATAAGATAATGGTTTGGGGGACTAGTTATGGGTTTCTAGGCTATTTTGAGATCAAAAATGGAAAATTTAGCTGCCTGGCACTTGGGTTTGTAGGTCATAACTAGCTCAAATTCAGGCTTGAAGTTTAGAAAACAACCGAAAAATCAAAAAAAAACAACGAATCCCAAAAAAAAAAAACAAATTTTCAGATCCCCCGAAATCTGGAAGAAAAAGACCTCCGACACTTATTCGAGCAGTTTGGCAAAATCTACGAATTCACAATACTCAAAGACAAGTATACTGGTAAGTGGAGGTTGGAGAGGAGAATAGAAGGCGTTACCCCACTCCTCTCTTCTCCTCCGGAATCACGGTTCACCAATCATCTGAATGCATTCAGGTATGCACAAAGGGTGCGCATTTCTCACCTATTGCCACCGGGACAGCGCCCAGAGGTGTCAGACGGCGTTACACGATCAGAAGACGTTGCCTGGTGTGAGTTTTTTTCTCGGATTTTTGAATGTGGTTCTATGGTTTTATGTCGCTGAGAAATTCAAAAAAGACCGATTTCGTAAAAAAAAATTAAGGTCAAGGCTATTTGGACCTTTTTCAACACCGAAATAGACCAAAACGGCCCAAATAGATTTTTTTCTGACATAGAACATTAAATAGAGGGTGCCTAGATCTTCAAAATGAGTGTAATCGGTTTAAAAAAAAAAGGGGTTTTGGCCTTTTACAGGACCTTCTAGTCCGGTCATAAGCCTGTAAAAAGGCCTAAATAGCCTAAATTGAAATCAGGAGTTTCAAACTCTCAAATTTCAAAATCTAGGAACCAAAGGCTTTTATTTGAATATTAACACAAGTAGGTTCTGAAAAACTAGATTTTGGACATTTTTCCAAACCTGAAAAGGTCCAACCAAATCGTCTTATAATCGGCTCAACAACTACTGAAATTAAATTTTTATAATAAAACTCTCTGAGAGCTTCGAGAAAAGTATAATCATGCCTAGGTTCGAAAAATCTAGATTTTGGGCTCATTGTGCTCCGCGAGCCCAAGTTCAATATTTCAGAACCTAGTCATGATTATGCTTTTTTGTAAACACCTGAACTCGAAAATCTGTATTCTAAAAAGCTGGGGACTAAATTTGGAATTCTAGGCCTCCAAAAACCATTTTTCACAAAAATTCTCAAAATTGGGATCACACACATCGTGACAGAATTGAAGTGAAAAGCGTCGTCGGGGGGAAAAAGAGAAAAATAAAATGAAATAAGGAAACGAGGGGCGATTTGACAGGAAAATAGTCGTCAACGCCGTAGTTCCTGACCAAGAAAAAGTGTGTGTGCCGTACAAACGAATTTCGGAAATTTCTGATTGAATTTTCTCTTCTTTCTTTCTCTTCTTCTTATCCTTTTTCTCCCGTTATTCCTGGCCCCAGGGTGGGACCTTCTGAAATTCGATTAGGTACGTAACGGGCGCATCTGTGTGTGAATTCTGTGAATGTGTCCAGGCGATAAAGAAGACAGAAGGAAAAGAAGAAGAAGAAGAAGAAGACAAGCGTTACTTTTCTCCCCCTTTTATTCTTCTCTGCTAGTTCGGTTCTGAATTTCTAGTCAATAGCCGGCTCGGGCTTTGTTTTGTAAGTTTGAGAAATATGGCCTAATAATTTAGAAAAATGGAAAGTTAGGCCATCTTATATTTTTAAATTTGGGGGTTGTAACTGTACTATCAAAAGGCATTTTTCAAAACTATTTTTTCAAATTCCTAAATATCCATTTGGAGTTTAGCCACGCTAGGCTTTAGCTGGTTGCCTAGAATTCCAAAAATTGGAGAAGTTAGGTCATAAAACACATACTTGTCAGGTTTGCCTTGATGATTCTAGGTCGATTTCGGCCCGAATTACGATAGATTTGAGTTGATGGCCTAGAAATTCCAGCTTTGAAAAGCTAGGCAACCGAAGATATAAACTTGTTAAGTAGACCTTGACGGTTTCAGAACAACCCCCAGAATTCCAAAATATAAACTTTGAACTGAGTTATGGCATTTTTAAGTTTTGGCCTAGAAATTGAATCTCGAGTTTTCTAGGCCATCTTTTCAAACGGCTTCAAATTTCATGATATTCGAATTTTCAAAAACCCAATTCTGTTCTATTTTAATCTCATCTTATTTTCCAGATGAACAGAGCGATGCAAGTAAAACCAGCAGACACGGACAGTCGTCCGGCTTCACCAAAAGATAAAATGGACGACAAGAAGCTGTTCATTGGAATGCTCTCAAAAACACAATCTGAAGATGACGTTAGAACACTTTTCGCCGCTTTCGGGGAACTTGATGAGGTGAGGTCTTTTAAAACTTTTTGAATTTTTAATATCAGGGTGGTCGATGCACCATGTTGTTATGGAAGGGTGTCCCCAAGGAGGAAGGGGAGGGGGTCTCGGAAAATGATGAATGCGGCAAAGAAGAAAATGGCGGGTGAACAAAACCACCGGAATAAGAAGAATAAGAGGAGATTTGTTTAGCTCTAGCAAAGGGACCAAAACAGCGTCTAATTATTTTGAAAATGAAGACAGATTTCCTATCTGAACTTTTAATTTCAGGTTACTGTACTTCGCGGGGCAGACGGGGCTTCCAAAGGTTGTGCATTTGTAAAATACAAATCCGGATTCGATGCTCATATGGCCATTTCCGCCCTCCATGGCTCTCAAACCATGCCTGGCGCCTCGTCAAGCCTCGTAGTCAAATACGCAGACACCGAACGGGAACGACAAAATCGACGGATGCAACAGATGGCGGCTCAAATGGGAATGTTAAATCCATTGTTGGTGAATCAAGTTGGACTGCAGTACAATGCTTATCAACAAGTCTTACAACAACAGGCCATTGCAGCGCAGACCTCAGCAGCTAGCGTGGCTTACTTGCCCCTGTTACAACAGCAACCAACGACTACGGTAAGTCTAAAATTTTGATTTTTAAATTCTAAAATTTTTTTGCAGGACCCCCTCCAAATGCTGCAATTCCAAGCAGCTGCCGCCGCTGCAGCCGCCACCCCTGTCATGCCCCAACAGAATCCTCAGCTAGCCGCTCAACTCGGACTCCAGACCGCTGCCGTTGCTCAAAACCAACATTACGCCCTGGCAGCTCAAGCTTTGGCCCAACAACAAGCCGCCGCAGCTCAACAAGCCCAAGTAGTGGCAGCTCATCAGGCTCAACAACACTCCCAACCACCGCATCCAGGCCATCAACAAGTGCACCCGGCAGTGCAACAAGCGACCGCGGCAAGTGCTCAACCGACGGATACGTCTTCATATGCTGCGGCGGCTGCTGCCGCTGCCGCTGCTGCCAACTATAATAGCATCCTGTCGGGAATGGAGAGTCAGCATAGTGAGTGTAAGGATTATTATGCTTGTAGGAATATGCGGGATCTGAAGAAAACGGTCCGAAGATTTTAAATTGTTCGAACAGACCAGTCGACCGAAAGGTCAGAAAAGTCCAAATGTGAAAAATGTTTCAATTGTACTAAACCGCCCAAAAGACCTAAAACGACTGATCCGGCCCATAAGATCCAGACGGTCCAGACGGTCTAAATTGTGTAAGCGGTCCAAAAGATCTAAAACACCCCAAATGGCCTATACGGCCAAAACGACCCAACCGGTCCAAACGGTCCCAACGGTCCAAATGGTCTGAATAGTTTGAATGGCCTAAACGGTCCAAACGGCCCAAACGGTCCAAACGGTCCAAATGGTCTAAACGATCCAAACGGTCTAAATGGTCCAAACGGTCCAAACGGTCCAAACGGTCCAAATGGTCTAAACGATCCAAACGGTCTAAATGGTCCAAACGGTCCAAACGGTCCAAACGGTCCAAACGATCCAAATGGCCCGATCGACTAAAACGGTCCAAACAGTTCCTCTCCTCAAAAAAAAAACGAATTTCCATTTTTTTTTTCAGACGCCGCCGCCGCCCTCCAACTAGCCCAAATGCAACAACATGCTGCTGCCGCTCTTCCCATGGTCACCCCCAGAGAAGGTGAGCCCATTTCCCATCCATTTTTTCATTTCAGATTAGTTTAAAAATGGTGTTTCTGTGCAATTTTGTCAATATTGATATTCATATATTGATCGATTGTTGTGCGGTCTCACTCTTTTATTTTATTTTATTTCTCTATTTCTTCATTTGATTTCTTATTCCCATACGCTTGTGATGGTTATACATATTTAGTAGTTTTGTCAGAAAAAAAACAAGAGAAAGTGATTGGGAAAAAAAAGATTTGGAAGCTTGAAAGTGAGACATTTGGAACTGGCACGATTTTTGAGCATGAGCAAGGTCTGAAAAAGCCTGAAGTGGCCTGAATTTTGCTCCAGATTTTTTTGAAAATGAAAAGTTCAGATTCAGCTTGCCAAGGACTTTCAGAAAAGTATAATCAAGGCTAGGTTTCAAAATGGCCAGTTTTTAGGCTTTTAGGCCAGAACGGGCCTGAATTTGGGCCGAAAACCGAGCTGGTCCGAGCCTAGTCATGATTATACTTATTTGAAAGCTCATGGTTAGACGAATGCGTTTTCGATAATTTCAGAGCAATCTGACATTATTTAGACCGTCCAGGCCTAAAAGCCTAAAAGCCCAAAAATTCAAATTTTCCAGACCTAGTCTTGATTATACTTTTCTGAACCGTCTCAGCGAGCCCAGTTTAAAAAACCCCCTCTAAACTTCCGAATTTCAAATTTCCCAAAAAAAATGTACAAAAAAGTGTTAATCATAACAACAAACAACTTGATCCGTATCGTGATTGTTCTCGTTTCATTCTTTTAGTGCTTGGTCCCGATGGCTGCAACCTTTTCATCTATCACCTGCCGCAAGAGTTTGGCGACGCGGAACTCATTCAAATGTTCGCGCCGTTCGGTCACGTCGTGTCCGCCAAAGTGTTTGTCGACCGCGCCACTAATCAGAGCAAGTGCTTCGGTTCGTGTTTCGAAACTTTTTTATTCTATATTAAGTATACCCTAAATATATTTATATCTTCTTTTTGTCAACGGTAGTTTTGTGAATATTCGGTGGAGAAAATTCAAATTCCCACCAAATCTTCACAAGCCATACCATTTCCGTCAATGTGAGTGACTTTCCGACGTTAGCAGCTTATATTATCAGCACGATTATATCCATTTCTATATATATTTGATATTTTTATTTCTTATTTTTTTGGTGGTATTGGTGATATCGTCGGGTGGTCCCTCACATTGATTTCCATTTTTTAGTTTTGAAAAAGTATTTACTGGAAGAATGAAAAATTTTTAATCTAGAGTGATTTGGTGAAGTTGTTTGCTTTGGTTGGCCCTAAGAACCCCAAAACGGCCTGAAAATTATTTTTTACTCATTTAACCAGATTTGAAGTTCTGACAACTTATAATGAATTATGAGCTTATATGAGTTCAGTTTTATTAATTTTGGATTGAAAACGCCTAAAAAGGTAAAAAAAAAGGTCCAGATTTTTATGTTCAAATTTCAACTTTTGCCCCGAAAAGCCCAATTTTGGAAATAATCAGCACCGAGGCATATGGTTCAAACACATCAAATTTCTTTTAAAAAATTAGAGGCTTCAATTTTCGATTTTGAGCTCCATAGGTTTGATTTGGACTGGAAGCTTAAAAACAAATTTTTTCTCTGAAAGTTTTAGGTTCAAATTTCCAGAGTAAAGCCCCAATTTCTAAGTCGAAAATTCCGAAGAAACCCCAAAATTGAAACTTTTAGAACTTAGAAAATAGTTCAAAAAACTTAGGTGAGCTTTCACTATGAATCCTAATAAACCTCAACTTGACTCGACTCCGATCTAAAACCCAAAACGGATTTAGATTTAGATTAGATTCAAAACAACGAGTGTGAGGGTCTTCATGGCAAAAAATTGAAAGTTCAAACTACTATCCAAATTTGTTGAGCATAGAGCTCAAACTTCACCAAATCGCTTCAAGAATCCAGTTTTGAATTGGATTAAATTTAAAAAAACTAGCCTAGACTGAAAAAAAACTAGTCCAAAAACCTTCATTTTCTACCTAACAATCTCGAAAATTCAGTTTCAAATTTTACCAAAATTTTCACTTCAGTTTCGAAATTCTCACTAAAAAACATAAATTGAATGCAACTCTATAGGCGGAATGCTCCGCAAAGTCTCTTGGTGTCCATATCTTTGATCCTCGTTTATAGGTTTCGTGTCGTACGACAACATTCATTCGTCGCAAGCGGCAATCGCGGCGATGAACGGCTTTCAAATTGGCATGAAACGTCTGAAAGTGCAGCTGAAACGTCCCAGAGAGTCGAGCCGTCCATATTGAATTGATTTTCATTTTTGTACCCTTTTTGATTTTTCTTTAGTGTCTACCGAGATCTGTATCGATTTTGCCGTAACTCTACTTTTTGTACTTTTTTCAGTGTACTATTCTTTTTTTTTTTGGAAAACCTAACCACTTGGCATGTCGTTTATTTTTTCTTATAGCACCTACACTCAAACACCACACTTTTTATTGTATATGTCTCTAGTCTCTCTATCTGGGCCCCCGTTCGTTTGTCTCTATTTTTTCCTACCGTAACCCTCTAGTCTCTCTATTTTTTCGTCTCGCGCCTACGCCGCTCAACTTTTTGTGTGTTTGTCTCTTTGGAAACTTTTGGTCTAGTAGGCAAATGTTTTGTGGAAAATGGGAAATTCTGGAATAATTGAATTACAGCCGCCGTACGTCATCATGGAAGTCTTCTTCAACAAAAACAGGCTCATCACATGTTACACAGCGGAAGGCAACAGCACAACCATCATTTGAAAAGTCCGTATTTTCTAGTAAGGCCATCTTTTTCATCTTGAAATTTCGTTTTGGAAAGTTTTGAAAGTTTCGGAAGATTAGGGGAGTTTTGAAGCTGAAAAAACTGCAAAAAAAAATTGAAAAATTGAAAAATTATATTTTGTGCTCCGCGAGCCCATGAGGCTCAAACGGCTTGGAAACGGAAATTTCATGTGACGGCTGGATTCAGCTTGCCACAAGCTTTAAAATAAGCCTAATCTTGATCAGAATCCGATAACTTTGAGATTTGGCCATGTGAGCTCCCGGAGCATAAAGTGCTCCGAGAGCCAAAATGTCCGATTTTCAAAGTTAATGGATTTCGACCGAGATTAGACTTGTTTCAAAGCTCATCGCAAGCTCAATCTGAATATGACATAAAAATCGAGTTCTGACCTCATTTGGGCCTAGAAACTGGAAATAATTTTGGGCCGTTTTGAGCCGTTTCGGGCTTTTTCAACTTTTTTCTGCCTTTTCTCCTAAAAACGCTCTTAATCTCCTGGAAATCTCTCAAAACACTAAAAATTTTTTTATTCAAAAATAGATGTGCCTGACTTTTTTCTGGATGTGTTGTGTCTTGTTCGTCCTACTGTACATACATAGTTAGATACATACTGTAGATACATTTTTTTCTAGTTCCTCTTCAAAAACTCATACTAATACCATCTCTTCATACTAGATACCACATTCTTGTTGATCCCTTTGACATACGGCTGTAAAAATTTCTAAAACATATTTTTCCAAACTTTTCTTTCACATTTTTCATTTTCATAGATCTATCCATTTCTAGACCAATTTTTAGAGTTACAAACACACAAAATTCAAAATTTCCGTAAAATTTGGAAAATTTTGAGCCCAATATTGAATATAATCCGAGTTTTGTGAGTTTCGGGTTTTTTGGGCCTTTTTAGGCCAAACAGGCCGAAATTTTAAAAAATTCCGAATATAGTCAATATGGGGCTTAAAACCTCACAAATTTCACGGATATTCTGAAAATACCACTTTTAACATTCCATAACCAACCCGATTGTGATTTTCATTCCCTTTTATTGTCTCCCCCTGGCTTTCCCATTGATCTCATCGGAGGTTTTCTGAAATATGAATTCTGTTCCGCCCCCTTTTTTATTTTTAACTTTTTTTTTGAAAGATTTATTTATTGTATAATAACCAACAAAACTGGCTTTCTTGTCGTACACGATGATCTCACGGAGGAGAATTTTCGGATGATAAAAAACGTCTGATTTTCTCTGTTCCACCCATCTTTTTTTTTGTATTTTTATACTTATTTATTTTACATGTATAATTCATTGATTTTTTATCATTTTAACCGACCAAAACATGCATCGAACAGTGTTTTTTTAGTAGCGAATGTGAACATTCTAGTCATCAGTTTCTTGAAAATAAAATTATTTTTGTTTGAAGTTTTTTTTTTTCAGAATTTCAGATTCTATTTTTTGAATTAGAGGGATTCATTGTTTTCGACCACAAACTCGATCTTCATGGTAAAATATTTCATTTTTCAGAAAAAATTTTCAAGAAAAGGGTGTCGGAATAGCCGGTACGGATGCTGGCCCCGTCGTCAAGCACAGTATTTTCTTGCTGTGACCCTCGAATCTCATAAAATGCTGAAAATTTTGATGAAACAAGAAGAAATATTGAAAAAAAGAACTCACAATCAAAAAAGTTGCTCCCAACAAAACACCCTTCAACTTCACATCCAAATTTTCGGGGACTGAAAATTTTCATTAAAGAGGCGTGGCCTGTTTTCAAAATCTTACAGTTCACGGTAAATCTATCGGCTCTGGTGAAGGCCTCTTGGAACCAACCTTGACAATTTTTCTTAACCGCTCCAATTGTTTCATCGGAATTGGCCGCAAGAATCTTAAAATTCAAGCCATGACAAAATCCCGAGTACGCTACGCACCTTGAACTCCTTGTCCCCACATCCCATGAGCACACAACAATCGGGACCATCAATTTCAAAGCACACCCTTCCACTGGCATCCATTACATTGAAATTGGAAGTCATACATCCTGGAGATTGACGAATGGTCCCAAGAATTCCCATTGTTGGAGTCTCTACAGTACACTCCTGTTGGCATCCAGAACAACATCCACCACAGCAATTTCCACAACAAATGAACTTCCGTTTGATGGTAAGGACTTCCTGGAAATGGATAAAACTTCAGGATTATGGTAGGCTCTGAGCTTATAGTAAAAGTGAATAAAAAATGTGTTCAGTGCTTTAAGGCAATCCAGAAAAGTATAATTATGGGCTTGTTTTTTTTTGTAGCGGAAGGACTGATTTTTCAAAAAGAATCATCGAAATTCCTTTTTGGTCCTTTTTGAAAACTATCTGCTCGTTTTCAACGTTTTTCAATATCTAATAGTCCCCAGTAACCTATAATTTGCAAACTCACTTTCTGAAAATTGTCCACAATATGCATCACAAAGCCTCGATTTGGTCCACAACAGACCCTCTCACAAGTGTCGGAATCCTCAAACGCACTGTACAACTGATCTCCATTTGCATTCTTCAACACATATCTGTTTTTTATTTTCCAACATGTGCATGGCTTCACAAATTCTTTGAGTTGGTGGATTTGGACTGTGTCTAAATGAGATAGATGTTCTAAGCCGGACGGGGCTTCATCGATAGGCGGTAAGCGGGTTTTGGAACCTGTTGGTTGTTGATTGATTACTGAACCGCTCTGCATTTAGGTTTTTTGAACTGAAAAATTTGAATTTGTAGACTTAAAAGGGAAAAGCAAGAAGGAACAAAGTTGAGTTTTTTTCAGAAAATTTCAAGTATTAATCCCAGAATCCGAAGGTTTCCAATACCCTTCAGAAGGATCCTTCAAAAACTCAAAAAAAAAAAATTCCGATGAAAAATTACGAAAAAAATCACCAAACAACAATAAACTCGATTCCAAAAACCAAAAAAACTTTTTTTAAATAGTTCACTCTGAGTAAACTGAATAATCCAACTACGGAAATGTGATTCACAAAAAAAAAGATCAAAAAATCAAAACGAATAACAAGTACACTGGGGGAAGTCATGAAAAGAGAGACAGACATAAACTGTTGACTTTTTCTCTATTTCTCTCAAAACGCTTGCAAAACATGTTGAAACGTATTTTGTGTTATTTTGGTCTCTATGGACTTTATCAAAGAATGAAAGTTCAGGAACTCTTTTTTTGATTGAAATACAAGTTTTAAATTTTGGGAAGAATTTTATGATTTTTTGCTCATTTTCAAGAATTTGGAGTTGTCCATAAAGTGAAGCCAAAAAAAAGTGAAGCCAAACACAGTTTTAGAAAAATAAACTAATTATATACCAGGAAAAACCAAAGACATAGT
This sequence comes from Caenorhabditis doughertyi, assembly GCA_963572265.1. Taxonomy (NCBI): domain Eukaryota; kingdom Metazoa; phylum Nematoda; class Chromadorea; order Rhabditida; family Rhabditidae; genus Caenorhabditis; species Caenorhabditis doughertyi. The sequence continues at coordinate 5,293,678 of OY751553.1, read as the reverse complement.
TCTTAAAAAAATGTTTTGAATAATGTTTAGAATGGCTTATGAAAATGTAGAACTTTCAAAAAAAAATTTCTAGAAACCCAGTTCCATTCTTGAAAAACCTAAATAGTAGAAAAATTCAAAATGAAAATGACGGATAAAAAGCTGAAAGTCTAGCACCTTCGGCTACATTGGAGGGCGGCTGCACTTTTTTCACACGTTCTTGTTTTGTTGATTTCTCATTGGATTGGTTGCCATGACTATTTCTTGCATTTGCGGCTCCGATTAGGATCGAAGAAATCAGTTTAAAAATTCTGGAAAAAAAGAATACGGGGACCAGAAAACAAACAACTTGGAAAGTAACGAATTTTGAATTTTTCTGAAAAATGCTTCTGGTCTGTAGGCTCTTGTGTACCGTCTCGCGAGTATTGATGCTGGTAGAGCGCGAGAAATTTTGCGAATCTTGCTTTCGTGTTCACGAGTCTCGTCTCGTCTCGTCTTGTCTCGCAAAAGGATCGTCTTGTCTCGTTCTCGCAAAAGATCGTTTTTGTCTTGTCTCGCAATTTCTCGTTTTTTTTTTTGGCAAAAGGATCGCAATTTCTCGGAATGCTCGTTGATCACGTGAACCACAGTACAGGCGAAAAAGTTTGAAAAAAATGGTCACGGAGTTATTTTATCAGAAATAAAAATCCACGAAGAAACCCAATTTTTTTTAATGAGCAAATTTTGGCCAGAAAATACTGTAGTTCACGTGCTCAACGAGCATTCCGAGAAATTGCGATCTTTTTGCGAGAAAAAAAAACGATAAATTGCGAGACAAGACAAAAACGATCTTTTGCAAGAACGAGACAAGACGATCACTTTGCGAGACAAGACGAGACAAGCCCGAGGCGACCCGATTGCGAGACAAAACGAGAATTTCGAGAAAAGGCTCGCGAGACGGCACACTACTAGGCTCGAAGGGAAAGGTATCAATTTTTCAATAGTTTTGGCCAGAGTTTTTCAAACGAAAAAATTATTCGTGTTTGAATTGTTTAAAAAATCCATGAAAAGATTCGAAAAATAGAACGACCACCTCTAATATAACCTTAATGAGAACCAGAAACGACCACTACATTAACCCAGATCTTTTAAACCTTCAAAATAATGCCCAGACTCGAAAAAAAAATGGAAGCCTGGGCATCAGAGTTGAGCGAAATTCCGCCTTCCGCTTTCAAAAGTTCGGAATTCCGCCGAATTTCCGCCAAATGTCACAATGTCTTTTTTCCCAAAAAAAGTTTTTTTCTATAAAAACCAGTGGTTCGACTGTTTTTTCAATTTAATTCATCGCCGCTCAACAAAATTTCAGCTAGACTGTCTCAATTTCAGCTCCGAAATTCCGCTCTCCGCTTTCCGCCTTCCGCCTTTTCAAAAACTCGTTTCCGCTCAACTCTGCTGGGCATGGCTTCCAGTTTTCATTTCCAACATTCTCTAAACGTTACGATTTTCTGCTGTTTCCAGTAAACTGGAAATGTGTTTCAGTAATTGTATTCTATTCGAATTCTTTTAATTTTTTGAATATTGAAGCGTTAAAAAAAATTTACTGAAGTTTTTGAACAATAAATCAAAAAAGGTATGCAAAAAAAAACAGGGAAGTTTGATGGGTCCTTACAACAATGCAATGACTCCACTATTTTTTTGCTGCTCAAATTGCATGAAGTCCTGTAACATGTAAATGGAACACTATAATTTTTGATACCAAACTTACAATCAAAAACGTGGCTCCCAACAAGACTCCCTTCAACTTCACTTCCAAATTTTCGGGGACTGAAAACAATCACTGAAAAGGGCGTGGCCTAAAAAGAAACTTACAGCTCACGAAGAAAGTGTCGGCTCTGGTGAATGTCTCTTTGAGTCATCCACCCCATTTCTTAGTGATTACTCCAATACTCTGTTCAGAATTGGCAGCACGAATCTAAGAAATTCTCATGGTAAAATAATGGGTACTGTACTCACCGAGAACTCCTTGTCCCCGCATCCCATGAGCACACAACAATCGGGACCATCGATTTCAAAGCACACTCTTCCACTTGCATCCATGACATTGAAATTGGAAGTCATGCATCCTAGAGTTTGACGGACGGTTCCAAGAACTCCCATTGTTGGAGTTTCCACAGTACACTCCTGTTGACAACCTTCGCATCCCGCACAACATCCTCCGCAGCAGTTTCCACAGAAAATGAACTCACGCTTGATGGTGAGGACTTCCTGAAAGAGATTGCTATAAGATGGGCTTGAAAAAAATGCGACCGTTTCAGATTTCGGAGTTTGAGTAGCTTTAGTTCAGTGTAGTGGGTGACAAATCCTAAACTCAGCGTTAAAATGATATTAGACTTAGTAAAAACAAGTCTAGGCTAACCAATAGCTTATAGAACCGAAAACCTACAGAAACCTTTTTGCTCTGAAAGCAGCGAATAACAGATTTTTTGGAGCTAGCTGGTCCTGTCGGTTTAGAGAAGTGTGACCAACACTGAGCTTGAATACCTTGTTGTTTTTGTTAGTGGTGAGGCCCAGCTTGTTTTCATTTCGAAAGTATTCAAACTTCTTGGACTAAACTCACCCTCTTAAAATTATCCACAATATGCATGACAAATCCTCGTTGGTTTCCACAGCAGTATCTCTCACAACATTCCGACTCCTCGAACGCATAGTAACACTGCTCCTCATTTACATTCTTCAACACATACTTATTCTTGACCTCCCAGCCAGTCATAATTTCCAGCATCTCCTTGATTTGATGAATTTGTACCATCCCCAAAAGTGTGAGGTATTCCAAACCTGGTGGAACTCCTGGGATAGTTGGTGGAAGTTGCATCCATATGGCTCCGGGAGCCTGCTGACCTGGTTGAGTGGTTATAGCTGTGGGTTGCAATGGAATCTCTTGCATTTGGGCTTGAGGTTGGTGAGTAATTACAGGAGCGACCATCATTTTTTGCCTGAAAAATTGAAAAGAATTTTGTCAGTTTCGAGAATGTGGGGTCTAGCGCAAGAACAAAATTGGGTCCCGCCACGGTTACAGGTACAGGCGTGGAAGGACCTAGTTGGCTCTTCCTCCAATGCGCCTTCAAACTGAGGCTCTCAAAAATGAGTAATACTAGAAAAAAGTTGAGCTTAAAAAGCAAAAAACGATGTTTGAAACCGAAAAGAGCTAACGAAACTTAATCCGTGCTTCCCCATTTTTAACCTGCTCAATGTTTCTTACGGGTTGCTATGGACACGTTTGGGTAACACAATCTTTTCTAGATTAAAAAAGGTGGAAGATGTTTGACGTCTTTTGATTAAAGACGTTAATTGAAAAAGGTGTATTTTTAGTGAAAGCTCGTTTTCGACTTGCGTCATGCGCCTTTGATTTAGGAATAACTTTTTGAAAGAGTATGATTAGAATCATTGGTGAGCTTCGCACCGAGACAGTTAAACTTTTTGCAATCATCATAACAAGACGGTTCAAAAACGGTATTCAGAATTCCAAATTGCTCGACCGTGCCAAATTATCAAATTGTGAAATTCCCAAATTTCTAAAATTGCTCGCAAGGTGCCAAATTGCTCGTACAGAACTTTGCATTAAAATGTCAAATTTTCCATGGTTTCCCCACTGAAAAAATACTCTACTTTGAGTGGATTCTTGCATCAGAGTAAGAAAACATTGTGCTTCGTCAAGACCTTCATCTACCTGGCGATTCCGAAAGGCAAAAGTAAAAAATATTAAAATGATTTATTTTAAAAAGCTATGAATTTTCTTTCAAATATAAAAAAATCAATCTTCGATGAAAAGCGAAAACAATGGAAAAATCTCAATTTCCACTAGAAGAAGTGCCTTTGTTCCATCGTTTCTCTCGATTTCAATACTTCCATCAATGTTGACCAAATGACGAGCAATGCTTTTACAGTTGTCCGCGAGTTTTCTTCCATCCCAAATTGGTGGCAACATACCGTTGATTGTTGTTTTGTTATCAATATTACACCAGTCAACAACCAAATGTTTCAGTTTGGAGAAGCCTCCTGATTTCCAGATATTCAACAGATAATCTAAATCTGCGTTTGTGAATTTGGAGCCAGAAATGTTCAATTTCTCGTAGTCAAATGCAAGTACTTCATCTACACTTTTCCATGAATAGCCATGAATCCAAACTTCTTTAAGTGAACTTTTGAATTGATGTCTATAATTGGGAAAGAAACTCACATCCAAATACAACTTTTCAATCGTTTTAATCTGGCTCAGAGCAGTTGTGATACCTTCTTCAGATAATCCATTTCCTTCTATATGCAGCAATGAAACCTGCAATTGTTCTCTGTTCAACCAATCTATAATGTCATTGATATCGCGTAATTGAGCCCATCTTCCAATTCTAGTTTGAATTTCAGGGCGGTCAAATATCTCAGTTAGGGTACAACAGTTTTTGATGACTTCTATCAAATAACCAGCCGGTTTAAAATCTCTCTCACCACGAAAAAATCGATATTTTTCTTGCGCCAAATGTCCATTTTTGTTCCCATTATAAAACAAACACCTATCTTTCTCCGAACCTATTATAACATCTCCATATTCTGCATATAATGTTATAGAGAGTTTCAACTTTGTTGTTATGCATTGCTTGATAAGATTCTTTCGTTTTTCCAATGCTTTGGATAGTTCGATTCTGAAAAATATAATTTACAAATAGGTCAATAGTTAAAAAAATAAACTTACAGCTCAGCAATTTTCATGGACTTCAGCACTTCTTTGATAGCGAGGAACGGAAGACGTAGGAGATGGAAGGGAGGCATCGCAATAGACGATTATTGATCAAAATGAACGGGAACAATTGTGAAGACGTAGAATGAATTGGCAGAAGGGGAACCCAACATCTGTCTTTTCCAAACGAGACCCTGTATTGAATTCCCACAGCGTGCCCAGACACAAATTTCGAAAAAGTGTGCCGTGAGGAAACATTGATTTCAATGTGAAATTTGAAAAAAAAGACTGGTGGATTGAAGAATCTTGAAGCCTAAACGGCGCGGTGCTACGCCGAATTAGCACTGGCTGCATCAGCACAGCTCTCCGTGCCATGTAGATGTCCATCAACTATTCCTGTTCCCACGGGATAGAATACCTATTTCAGCTAGAGACCCTCCAAATCTATCGGTAAACCAAAAATGTTTAAGAACTTTTTCATCTGGGCTTGAAGCTGTTATACTATCCCAGGAGCTTCTTTTTCAGAAGCATCTTTTTTCTGAAGAATTGAAAAAAGTTTGCCCATTTGCGGGAAGGTGGAATCTTGCGCAAGAACAGATGTTGATCAAGCCTCGCCATTTACAGTTATCTTTACTATTATTACCATAAAGATTCTGTGTGTCTGTTTGTCAGTCTGTCCAGAGCCATAGCTAAGCTTCTGCTGAACCGATTTTTATAAAGTTTTGACTGATCGATAGAGATTGCTGACGGGATGATGCCCGTCTTCTTTGTTTTTTGATAAGATCACTGATAAGCTCTGTACTATCCACGCACATAGTCGAAATCGCGTTAACCAGCGGAAGCCAGACGGTTGAGGCGCGAAGCGCCGGAAACCGTCTGGCTTGCGTGACTGGACCCAACTGGCGCTTCCCCTAATGCGCCTTTAAACTGTGGTGCCACGCTCTCAAGAATGAGTAACACTAGAAAAAGAAATCTAAGGTCAAAAAGCAAAAAGTGATCTTTGAAACAAACAAATTTTAGTCCACAACACTCTTCCCCCTTTTTCACCTGCTCAATGTTTCTTACGGGTTGCTATGGACACGCTTGGGTAACACACTAGATTAAAAAAGTTGGAGATGTTTGACGTCTTCTGATTGAAGACGTGCGTTGATTAGAGTGTATTTTTAAGTTAAACTTTTTGGACTTCCGTCTCGCGTCTATCTTTCGCCAGTTTTGCTTCAAGGCCCTCATTTTGAAAATTTTGACTTTTTGGGCTCGCGGAGCCCACAATCTAGACGCATTTTTCTCTTTTTTTAATTTTTGAATTTTCTTAAAATTTCAGAAAACTTTCCTGGCACCTGATTCATATCAAGACTAAAACACAATTCCCTCCACGTTTCATTCTTCTACAACAGGTGAAAAACTAAATAAAAATGTTAGAAATTAGCTTATATTTCAGTCTTTATTATGATATAATGATAATGACATACGCTGGACACTCACGACGCGTAGCCCTCCGACCACTTGGCGAGGAGACTCTCATCAAATTGTCTATAATAACCGTCCAACCTGGCCTAAATATTCTTCCGGCCCCTGGCGCCACGTGGATGCAATGCCCACCATCAATTCATCCGATTCCACCGGGCCTAGAATACCTCCTTCATCTGGATACGGTTCAAATTTATCAGTTGAAAGAGCGCATGCCAATGTTCAGAGATTGGGAAGAAATCGATCGATATATTGTGAGAAACTCGAGCGGGGAGCAGTGTTACTATGCATTTGAGGAGTCTCGCGATAGGTATTGTGGTGGAGGCAAACGAGGATTTGTGATAAGAGTTGTGGATAATTTTAAGACGGTGAGCTCTATTTTAAACGTGTTGATAATTTCCACGTGAGCCAATTGTAGTCCGTCAGACTTATTCAGATAGCTTTTGGGCTCATGGAGCTCAAAAAGTCATCGTAGCTTATTTTTGTTGTCAGATTCAGGTGGTTCAGCTTGTCAAGGGCTTCAAAATGAGCCCAATAATGGCTATGTTAGAGCAACTTTTAGCTTTTAGCATCAGGGCTCTGAGAACATAAGTTTGCTCCTGGAGCCCAAAATCAGTCTTGACGGATTATGGTCAAAATGGAACTCATTTTGAAGTTCTTGACAAGCTGAATCAGAATTGAGCAACAAAAAAAAATTGCGTACAATTTTGATTCTAAGCCAGCTCGCAGAGCCCAGCTTTGAAAAAAACCCAACTCATTTTCGTAGTCCTATCCATAGTCAGCTTGTCAATACCATCGAATTAAGCCCCATAATGACTATGTTTGAACTACTTTGAGTTTCAAGCTTCTTGGCTCTGGGAGCATAAATGTGCTTCGGTGAGCTTATAACCAATCTTGGCGTGTTATGATCAATATGGAGCTCATTCTGAAGCTCTTGACAAGTTGAATCTGAATCTAGCAACGAAACAATGTTTGAGCTCGATTTTAGGCTCAGCGAGCCCACCACCTTGAAAACAAAACCTCATGGGTTCCTGTCAATATTAAGCTCATTTCAAAGTTCTTGACGAGATAAACCTGAATTAAATGTTTCCAGGAAGTTTCAACCATTCGTCGAGAGTCCATTAGCTGCGGTGACTGTTGCTGTGGTTGCCTTTGCATGTGCTGCTATGGAATTCAGCAAGAGTGTACTGTAGAATCTCCGACCACAGGTATCCTGGGCTTCATTCGTCTTACAACAGGATGCATGACTTCCAGTTTTGATATTCTGGATGCCAAAAGAAAAATCATTTTTCACGTTGATGTGCCCGATTGCTGTACTCTCTTGAGATTTGAGGAAAAGGAGTTCGAGGTGGGGTACCGTATCTATAAAAGTACCATATGCTCCCAGTTTTTCAGATCCGTGCTGCCGTTAATAATCAGGTGATGGGATCCATTACCAACAAGGGAAGTGATCGTATCAGAGATATGTTCAATGTTAACTGTACGTTTTTTTGGTTGAAAATAGAAAAAATAGACCACGCCCCTTTTTTCAGTCCCCATAAATTTGGATGTGAAAATGAAAGCCGTTTTGCTGGGAGCCACTTTTGCGATTGTGAGTTTTTGGGTTACTGTAGTTTCATACTGTACCTTTTCAGGGCTTCATATCATTAGAGCAACCAGGAAATGGAGATAACTGAGGCTCCGCCCACTTTTCAAATCTTGTTTGATATGATTTTTGCTGTTTTTCAAAGTTTTTTGTGTACTTTTCAGCATTTTTTTTCTTGGCTCCACCCACAAACCTGATTTTTCGAATTAGTTTCTTTGAAAAACTCAAACTCACGAGCGGAAAAAAGTGTGTAGTTTGAAAGCGTGCCATTTCCAGATTCTAACATCAACCCCCCCCCCCCCCTTTTTTGTTTCTGCTTTTCATACATCACTTATAATGAATATGTATTTTCAATATTTTCAAAGTTTGTGTGTTGATGAAGAAGAAAATTCTTCACTTCTTTGAAAATTACTTTTTATATAAACACGTTTTTGATTACTCCGAAGCTCATTTTTGAAGTTTTTGGCCCAATTTTTTCCAATTTTTCAGTCATGAATGACCAAATTATAACTCAACAACCCCAGTTCCAAATTCAAAATCAACCAGAAATCCATATGCAACCGGGCGCCATTACCACCCAACCCGGGGTCTTTATGCAACCGGCTCCCGGAGCCGTTTGGATGCCAATGCCAGCGGTTCCATTCGGGGTTACCACCAAGTTGGAGTACCTAGTCCATCTGGATATGGTTCAAATTTATCAAATCAAGGAGATGTTTGAAATTCTAACTGGATGGGAGACAAAGAACAAGTATGTGTTGAAGAATGCGAATGGGGAGCAGTGTTACTATGCATTTGAGGAGTCAGAGTGTTGTGAGAGGATGTGCTGTGGACCACAACGCGGGTTTGTCATGCATATCGTGGACAATTTTAAAAGGGTGAGTCGATCCGCAAAAACTACCGCAGCCTTGCTAGTTTTGCTCCGAACTTGATGAGAGCTGGATTTCTGAAATCAGCTGACTAGGACTACTCAGAAAAATACCAACATGACTAGGCTTCGGAAATTTTGAGCTTTGAGCTCGCTAAGCTTGAGTGGGCTTTTCATAATCTAACGTTTATAAGCCAACATTTCAAGACCATTCTGAAAAATGAAACCATGACTAGGCTTCGAAAAAATTTTTGTGCTCCGCGAGCATTGTCCCAAAGTTACGAGCCCAACGAACTTAGAACGGTTTTCTTCTCGCTCACAACTAACAAACCTCTTCCAGGAATGCCTCACCATCAACCGCGAATTCAAAATTTGCGGTAACGGATGTGGCGGATGTTGCTGTGGAAACGTTGCTTGCTGCCAACAAGAGTGCACCGTTGAAAGCCCATCTCTAGGGCTCTTGGGTACTGTCCGTCAGGTGGCATCGTGCATGACTTCAAACTTCGAAGTGCTTGACGCGGATGGAAGAGTTGTGTTTGAAATTCGCGGACCTGATTGGTGTGAGCTCATCGGGTGCGGGGATAAGGAGTTCAAGGTGAGTGCTAGGGGTGAGATGGGGTTATAAGTCTTTGCAGAAGTGGAATTTGATTCATAATTTTGGGTATCATAACAGGGTTCATATCATGATTAAGGCCCATTTCAGCTCTCTAAGGCTTCTTGAGTATCGTGATTTCGACGGAATGCAAATTAAATCCAAAAAACCTTTACCTTTACCTTACAGACCTTTACCTTACAGACTCTAGTCTTTTCCCCTAGTTTTCTCCATATCCGTATTCAAATCCTCAACTTCACTTTCCCCTTTTCCAGATCCGCCTCCCCAACTCGGAGCATGTCATCGGTGCAATCACCAAGAAATGGGGAGGATTTCTCCGTGAGGCGTTCACCGACGCCGACACGTTTTTTGTCTCTTGTAAGTTTTTTTTTCCTTTGGTCCTTTTCTTTATTAGATTTTCAGTCCCAAAAGATTTGGAGGTCAAAATGAAGGGAGTTTTGTTGGGAGCCACTTTTTTGATTGTGAGTTTAGAACATTCTAGACTATCGGATTTTTTTTTTCATTTCCAGGACTTTATGCAGTTCGAGCAACAGCAGAACAACAATAGCGGCGCCGATGGGTGCTCCATTCTTCTAAGTGTTATTTGACGGACCTTAATTTTGTTTTCTGAATTCACAAGACGTCAAACTTTGATTATAAATGTGTCTTTCTCTAATTCTCTTTTTCTCGCGCTTACAGGGTGGCCCATAATTACGGGCACTACTTCAAGTTACTATTACTCCAAAACTAAAAATTCAAACTAGCTGAAATCATGCAAAACGATTAATAGATGTCTAAAGATAAGACATCAGAAAAAATTTTCCGAATCCGTCACTTTTCGTTTTCGGGAGACCGTGACGACTTCATATGTGGACATCAGCTGTGGCACGCGCATAATTGCGGTAAAGTTGCACTCGTTGCAGAGCCATTTGAACTTTTTACAAGCCCAATTTTGTTCTGTATTATGCTTAGACCATCCTTTTGAAGTTTCCAAAAGGAAAGGTCCATGGGAAAACATTTAGCTGAGAGAGGATGCAATATATCCACACAAAAAATATGGCTTTGAATCACCAATAAACCGACTTTTTGAGAATAAAGCACGATTGGTCACAGAATGGCCCCGAATCGTGTCCAAATCAATGAATTTAGTTTCCAAAAACAAAATGTTTACATGTTATTTCTCAATGTGCTGCTCTCTGATAGAGTTTCTGATGAATTCATCGATTTTTCATCATTTTTTGATATTTCAAGAAATGAGGTTACGCTGAAATTTTTTGCTACTTGAGAAAGAAAATATTTACTCAAAATTTCAGTCTGATGACTCTGAATAACTACTTTAAAAAATTGGAGACTTTACGAACTGGTAACAGGACACTGTCTTATCTTATAAGCCGTTCCCTAGAGAGGCCGCGCCATGCGTGCCATTCAGAGGTTTTTTGAGGGAAAATTGCGAGATACTATCTAATGCCACTGTCTTCAAACATGTCCTATTGAGCTGAAACTTTCCGAAGTATTCAATAACAATCCAAATATCAGTTTTATTAAGTATAGAGCCATCAGAAACTTGTAGACAGATTGGACCATCACTATCTGTCTAGTGCCCGTAATTATGGGCCACCCTGTAGAATAGAGTGGAGGAAGCAGGTGAAAAATTTGTCATTTTGACATTTTTGAAAAAACTTTTTTTCGTTTTGTTTTCCAAACATCATTTTTAATAAATGTGCACTTTTTTTGATTGGCTTTGAGATTTTTGTTTCAAATCGTTTCAACGTTTTTATCTATACCTTTTCTGAGCTTTTGACAATATTTCTTCCAAAAAAAAGGGGTTTTCAGTTAAGTGGGAATGGAGAATAAGCCAGTGATCACCCAACAACCTGGTCTACCAGAAGATCCTAAAACTACCGTACCCATCAACGGTGGATATGTTCTAAAACCCGCCCCCGATGTCACTTGGATGCCCCGCCCACTTTCCATCCAGGGTGTTCCCAATGGTTTGGATCAACTAACCGATGTGGACAGAATTCAAATTTATCAAATAAGAGGACCCATGGAAATTACTACAGATTATGAGATTGATCGGAAATATGTTTTGGTGAATTCCAAAATGGAGCAAATCTACTATGGACTCACTGAAATGACAAAGTGTTGTGAAGGTTGTGATCAGAATGGTAAATTGGTGATTCATGTCTTGGATAGTGATAAAACGGTAGGAAATGTAAAGAATCTTCACTTCTGATTATGAAGCTCTTCTAATAGAAGAAGCTCTTTTTGTTCACAGCACGATCTCGGGGACTCTTGTCTTGAACGAGCTCTTCTGTTAAGTTGGCCGGAAAGAAATGCGCGCTGAACTATTTTTCGAATCTGTATATCTAGGCTAGAATTGAAGATACAAAAAGTGATCAATTGACGAAATGTGCAACGTTTCCTGACCCACATTTTGTTAGTGGACCACTTTTTGCTATCACTCCCCCTAGCTGAGATATGCCATTTTGGCGTAAACATTTATCGCGCATTTCTTTCCGGCCAACCAAATACGTTGAATTTTTGCCAGGAAGTTCTCATTATCAAGCGTCCTTACAAAGGCTGTTGTTTGGGATTTTGTCAACAAGAGTGTACTGTAGAATCTCCAATTTTGGGCCTTCTGAGTACAACTCGCTACAAACAGGAATGCCTCTTCTATCAGTTGGACGTCGAAAATGAAGATGGAAATCTTGATTTTCACGTTCTATCAACAGGTGTCTGTGAGATCATACGATGTCAGGAAAAGAAATTTACGGTAGGCGCTTCAATCTTGCGTTACTGTAGCAAAAATTTTCAGATCAAATCTAACAAATCGAATGAAATAATTGGCAAAATCACTGAAAAACTAGACAAGGAACTGTTCGAAAATAGCCCTAAAAAATTGGGACAGTTTTTTGTCAACTGTAAGTTTTAAAAATAGGCCACGCCTCCTCAAAATATCGATTTTTTTTAGTTCCTATGGATCTGGATGTGAAACAGAAAGGTGCTTTGCTGGGAGCCACGTTTTTTGCAGTGAGTCTTTAGGATTACTGTGGTCTGAGCTAAGTTTAAATTTCAGGTTCATCTTCAATACCAACAGGACTTGAGCCTTGGATTGTACTGATTACCGTAACCTAGTATTTTTAAGCCCTTGCTGATTCTACCTTCTGAACTCAGACGACGTCAAACTTTGATTATAAATATATATGTTTCTCTATTTCTCTTGTGGAGGAAGGAAGTGAATAATTTGTCATTTTGACATTTTTGGAAGTATTTCATTTTTTTTCCAGACATCATTTTTAATAAACTTGCACTTATTTTCATTCGATTTGAAATTTTTTTCAAAGCGTTCTTAACGTTTCTATCTGTACCTTTTTTAGTGATTTAAAAAACTTTTGACAATTCTTTTTCCAATCAAAAATAATAGTTTTCAGTTGCTTGGGAATGGAGAAGAAGCCAGTGATCACCCAACAACCTGGCCTACCAGAAGATCCTACCGTAATCAAGTCTACCGTACCCACCAACGGATATGTTCTAAAGCCCGCTCCCGATGTCACATGGATGCCCCGCCCACTTTCCATCAAGGGTGTTCCCACTGGTTTGGAACAGCTAACCGATGTGGATAGAATTCAAATTTATCAAATAAGAGAGGCTATGGAAATAACTACAGATTACGAGATTGATCGAAAATATGTGATGGTGAATACGATAATGGAGCAAATCTACTATGGGCTCACTGAAAGGACAAAGTGTTGTGAAGGTTGTGATCAGAATGGTAAATTGGTGATTCACATTTTGGATAGTGATAAAACGGTACGAAGTTTAAAAATCTTTACTTTTGATTAGGAGGCTCTTTTAATAGAGGAAGCTCTCTTTTGTTCTCAGCACGATCTCGGGAACTCTTGTCTTAAAAGAGGCTCTTCTAATACAGGTTTTACGTTAAATTTTTCCCAGGAAGTTCTCACTATCAATCGTCCTTATAAGGGTTGTTGCTCCGGATTTGGATTTTGTAGTCCTTGTCAACAGGAGTGTACTGTAGAATCTCCAATTTTGGGTATTCTTGGCGCCATGCATCTGAAACTAGGGTGCCTTTTCTTTCAATTCGATATCCAAGGTAGAGACGGAAATAGTGATTTTCACGTTCAATCAATCGGTTCCTGTAAGATCATGCGATGCCAAGAAAAAAAAATTCACGGTAGGCCCATCAATTTTGCTGTACTGTAGCAAAAATTTTAGATTAAATCTAACAAATCTAATGAAATAATTGGCAAAATCACTGAAAAACATGACAAGGAACTGTTCGAGAATAGCCCTAAAAAGTTGGGACAGTTTTTTGTCAACTGTGAGTTTTAAAAATAGGCCACGCCTCCTTAAAATATCGATTTTTTAGTTCCGATGGATTTGGATGTAAAGCAGAAAGGAGCATTGCTGGGAGCCACGTTTTTCGCAGTAAGCTTTCAGGGTTACTATAGTCTGAGCTGATTTCGGATTACAGGCTCACCTTCAATACCAACAGGACTTGAGTCTTGGATTGTACTGATTATCGTAACCCAGTATTCTTTAACTTTTGTTGATTCTGCTTTCTGAATTTAGATGATGTCAAACTTTCATTATAATTTTTTTCTTGAAATTTTTTTGGTTTTGAATTCGCATAAAGAGCAGGTGCAAAATGTCAGAGTTTGCCGATTAGAAAAATTTTCCTTTCACTTTTTTTTTCGCTTTCATTTTTCTTTTCGTGTAAAATCATGGAAAAGAAACCTATTACTCGCCAGCCAGGTTTACCAGAAGACCCTACCGTAATCAAAACTCAACCTACCGTACGCACCTATGTCCTAAACCCCGCCCCTAACACCACGTGGATGCCACGCCCACTTTCCATCCAGGGCGTTCCTACTGGTTTGGAGCAGCTAATCGCTGTGGATAGAATCCAAATTTATCAAATAAAAGCGTTTACGGAAATTTTCACGGATTTTGAAATTGATAAAAAGTATGTGATGGTGAATTCGAAAATGGAGCAAATTTATTATGGATTCACGGAGCCGGCAACGTTATGTGAGGAAGTTATCCGTGGTCAGAATCGTGACTTCGTGATTCACATTTTGGATAGATCGCAAATGGTGAGAACCGTGAAAAACTGTATTAGAAGAGCATGAGGGCTCTTGTATTGAAGGGGCTTAGCTTGTTCATAGCAGATTTTATCTGCTCGCGGAGCCAAAAATTTTGCTACTTACTCAGTCCTTTTTCCAGGAAGTTCTCACCATCAAACGAAAATTCGAAAACTGCTTTCCATATTTTAATCCCTGCGCCCAAAAGTGTACAATAGAGTCTCCAATTCTGGGCCTTTTGTGCACAATTCGCCCAAAACTGGGATGCTTCTTCCTTCATTTTGACGTTCCAGTTGAAGGCAAAAATGACAATTTTCTTGTTCAAGCAACAGGTCTATTTAAGATCTTGCTATGCCAAGAACGAAAGTTTACGGTAGGTACCAGAATCTTGGGTTACTGTAGTTAAAGTTTCAGATCCAATACAAGAAAACTGGAGAGGAAATTGGCAAAATTACTCGAAAACTTGACACGCAACTATTTGAAAACACCACAATCAAACCCGGCCAGTTCTTTGTAAATTGTAAGTTTCAGAAATAGGCCACACCCCTTCAAAATATCGATTTTTAGTTCCGATGGATTTGGATGTGCAGCAAAAAGGAGCCTTGCTAGGAGCCACGTTCTTTGCAGTTAGTTTTTTGGATTACTGTAGTCTGAAAAATTTCAAATTTCAGGCTTATTGTCACTATCAACAGGACTTGAGTGTTGGACGATGCGGAATACCGCAACCCGAAACGGCTCCAATTCGTTATCAGTGATCACTTCAATGGATCTCCAAAGTGTCAGAAAAAGAATGATTTATTGAATAAAGTTTTAAAAAATACCAAGTAAAAAAAACAAGAATAGAGTCAAACCATCGAATTCTTCCTTCCTCTGGTTCTCGAATTGGTATTAGTATTACTTTTGGTTCCAGAAGTCGTGTACTTAGTCGTCTTACTCTTCTTATTCTTCTTGTTCTTTCTAGTGTTAGTGCTGGAAGTTTTCGAAGTTTTTGAATCAATTGGAGACGGCGCTGGAGACTTTTTGCGGCACAAAAAGAAAACGATAGCCAGCAGAGCCAATATGATAAATCCAGCAATGACTAATCCAATAATTAGTCCTGTGAGACCGCTTCCAGTATTAGTAGATGGTACTGTAGTTGTTGTTGTTGTAGTCGTTGTGGTAGTTGTCTCAGTGGTCGGTGTAGAAGTTGTTATCCATTGGCATGCAACTGCTGTAACTTCAAAATTTTGTTTACTATTGGCAATGAAAATTCTCACATTGTGACATTCTGACACAGTGCATCTTCACCGCAGTCTCCACCATATCACCACAATCAGCGTGAAGTTTATTCTCTTCACAAGCATCGAAAGCTTCTGTCGGAATGGATTTACATTCATCTGAATATATCTCTCAGTATTACTTTCGGGGAAAAAATTACCTTTACTTTTATCCGCACAAACTTTATCAAGAATATCAGCACTGTAGGAGAAAAGTTTCTCAGTTATAAAAATTTATAGAACTTACATGTCTTTGCTGTCGTATGTATTCTCAAGTCTGGAATTATCTGTATTGAGTTTCTATTTTAATGTGCCCTTCGATTGTTTTGAAAAAAAAACTCACGCATAGCCGCCGAATAAGTAAAGAGTCATTGTTTTATTATCGTTATGATATCTCTTCTCTGAGATTTTTCCGAATGCAAAGGAGTAAAAGGAAAATACTAAACTATGCTATGCCATGCCAGAGGACGGTCGACAAAAAATGGAAAACTTTTTACACAATTCCGTTGAAATCTTTATGATGGCTTGTTTCCAGCAGCGCTTCTTGAAGTATGCTTTTTGACTTGACCCAAAAAAATATTGAATAGTATTTTTGTGCCAGTTCTATGCATGCTTTAAGTTTCTAAAATTAACCACGCCCGTTTTTCCTAAACATTCTAAAAAATTTGGATTAGAAGCAGAAAGGGTAGTGTTAGTCTTTTATTTTCCCAGTGAGTTTTCAGGTTTACTGTATTCTTCAGACGATTTGATGTTTCTGAATGTTTTTAGGTATTTCCAGAACCCGAATTCTAAAGTGCTATAATGAACAGAAAAAATAATCGATAAAATATTTATTTTTCATCCGATTCCACACTATTCTCTGCTGGTTCCTCCCCACTTTTCTCATCTTTTCCGGGGGTTACTGTCTTTCCAGGAGTTACTGTAGATGCTGTCGTCTTCTCCTTTTCCTCTTTCTCATGAACTGAAGCCGACGAATCCCATTTCGATGAGTTGGAAGCGTTGGTGGCGCGGCTTATTTTCATCGATGTCTCCTCGACACTTTTCGATTTCGGGGTTCGTGGGGCCTGGAAAATGGAATTGAGGGGGCGGAGACTGGAGTTTTTGAGTTCGGGGTGGAATGAGCTTTGAAATGAGTATAATCATGAATAGGTTTTAAAAAAGTGAAAAATTGTGCTCGCGGAGCACAAAAGGCGCCGTGAGCTCTGAAGGTTTGAACCAAAGCAAATGAAAATGATACAATCGGATCCAGCTATTCAAGACGGTTCAGAAAAGTATAAACAAGCCTAGTTTTGCAGATTTTGGTTTCGGGCTCGAGGAGCATCCAACGGGCTCCAAGAGCCCAAAAATCGAAAACTGCAAACATAGACATGCTTATACTTTTCTGAACCGGCTCGGTGAGCTGATTTCAAATCTTCAAATTCCATAGACCTCGGCTCAAAATTGACTTTCTTTCTGGCTCCACGAGCTCAAAACAAACTTTTTTTGGAAACCTATTCATGATTATACTCATTCGAAAGCTCTTGGTCTCCTGAACTCAGTTTCATGCTCCAAAACTCGCACTAGACGCAATATCGTCATCAAACACGACCATCGGCTTTTGCCTTCCTTTCAGTGTCTCCAACTTTTGAACCACAGGTTTTGCAGGTGCGGCAGAGGGCTGTGCCGGCTCTCCGGGTGGCGATCGATTCAATTTTCCCGCTTTTTTCACTTTTTTCTTGACGCAAAATATGATAAAAGTGGTAGTGGAGACGACGAGATAAACGAGAACTAGCATCGGTGCAAGTGTGATTCTGAAAAGGTTACAAATACTACAAAGACTACAAAAACTACAAAAACTACCTGTTTTTATAATCGAACAGATCTTTAAGATTCATTTCTACGATCCGCCAAAAAGAAATTTCGTGAAATAAATCTTTTTATTTTTCAAATGAGAAAATTCTAGGAAAAAAGTACACAACGTGTAAATGGGGGCACGTGGAAAAGAGTGAAAAGATTAGCACCAAAAATGTCAAAAAATACAAAAAAAAATCGTTGTGAAAAAAGGGGCGGGGCTTGTGTTTTTTTAAAATTTGTATGTGTGTCTGAGAATCGGAATGTACAGAAACCGAAATTGTACCGTATTCATGTCGAGAGAGAAAAAATGAAGGACCTAAAAAGTTTTTTTTTTCCAGAAAAATATATTGTCCTGGAAAAAAAAATAAAAACTAGAGAAAAGAAAGAAAGAAAAAAACGATATGAAATGAGATCGGAAGGTTTTTTTGGAGTGTGAGAAAATAACAAAATTAAAAGGAAATCCATCTAAAAATTAACGTAAAAATGGTGCTCAAAAAGAAGACGTTAGATATTCTGAATCCAGAAGACGTCGCCTCCATTTGAACACTTCTGACGGCTAACGGAGAGGTGTGAAGGCCTCCAAAGTCGCCGGTTTCCCTGTCGGTACCGTATAAGACGAGCTCCCACTTGACAAGTTCGGCGTCTGAAAAATATTTTTTTCAAAAATATTTTTTTATAACTTGAAATTCAAATTTTCAGATCCAGCATGTCAAGAGCTTTCATTTGAGTATAATCATGACCTAGTTTGGAGCATTGTCATGTTCCATGCGCCTTTAAGGACTACTGTACTCTTCGGGGTGGGACCCAAACTCAAGCAAACCTATTCATGATTATACTCATTTTGAAGTTCTCAAAGAGCTGATTTCAAAAATGTTGGTCTCAAAAATTTTGGATCAAAAACTCACCATCCCATCCGTCATTATCGATTTCGAGGATCCATAACCCGGCGGCTTGCTCACCCCAGTTATGGGTAGTCATGAACGCCCAATCAGTGAATCCACTCCTGGATGTATCACGGGCTCTTTTTGTGAGCAATGTAGATTTTGTGCCTGGAAAATACTTATTTAAAGATGTAACTGGGCTTAAAATAGGCTCAAGAAGACTGGAAAATGCCTAAAGAGGCCTGAAAAAACTAGTTTCTTACCTGATGGAGATGTCAAATAAATCTGCAAGTCACCCCGTTTTGGCGCTTTCAATGTGACAATGGCTTGCACATGTTCCACATAAGACACCTTGTTCTCATCGGCTCCACCGTAACATCCGTCAGAATAGAGTTGGAGTTGAAGGCGATTTCCATTAGGGATGTTCCTGAAATAAGATTTTTTTATAATCAAAATTTTGCAATTTCTTTTTGGTAAAAACCGCATTTGAATAGCTTGAAAACTAAAGAAGTTATGGAGATTTGAAGGGACCGTAAAGTTCAAAAATTTTGAATAAAAAATCTTGTCAGATTCGCTTCGAGACCAATGAAATCTAGGTTTTCAGATTCAGCTCATCAAGACCTTTCAAACAAGTATAATCATGACTAGTTTTCGGAAAAACTAGGCAATTTAGCCCCAGGAGCACCAATGTGCTCCGTGAGTTCAGAATTGAATTTTTCAAATCTATGCTTGATTAAACTCGTTTGAAAGGTCTTGAGAAGTCGAATCTCAAAAATCTTGTGTCATGGATCTTGGAGCAAAATTGAAAGGTTACAGAGCCCAATAACAAAATCAACTCAAGAAAAAAGACTCACTTGTACCTGCTTGGATAAAACTGCCTACACCGATGCTGCTCATCGACTCTCTTCCAAACTTTGGCCAGTTTTACCATAGCTCCAGCGTCCATCAACCCATAGCCAAAACTATGGGAAACATTTCGTCCAACACCATTCTGAGTCCAATCTCCAGCTCTCAAATTGATGGGTTTCGCCGTCCGGATTACAATATGTTGAAGGTCTCTCCATGTCAAATTTGGGTTTGCTTCCAGAGCCAGAGCCACAATTCCAGCAGCTAGAGGGGCGCTGGCACTGGTTCCCGTGTGCATGTTTGTGCAGGCGTGATGCAAGTCAGTGGTGACAATCATCTTTTCTCCAGTGGCTCCACTAGAATACGTGGTGGCCAAAGTAGATGAACAAGCCTCCGAGTACCATGGAATGTTGCCGTTTTCGGTGGCCGAAGAAATGGATAAGGTGTAAATTGAGTTTGTGTAACCATCACAATTACACGAGTCCGCGTCTTTTCCACCGTTTCCTGATGCCCAGACAAAGATGGATCCCTTGCCCTTTCGGCCCATTGTGATGCCTTTTTCAAAGGCTGAGCGCGTGAGTTTGGCTGGGCCGTCTACGGTCCGGCCATCGTCATCGGGTCCCCAGGAGGCGCTGAAATAGTCGATTTTGAGGCTAATTATAGCATACTTGTGAAATTCCGGGCGGGAAGCGGGGCGGGCAGGGGCGGGCGGGGCCGGGGCGGGCGGGGGCGGGCCGGGCGGGCCGGGGCGGGCAGGCAGAAAAATTTCTCCTGCCCCCGCCCGCCCCATCTGCCCGCACTCAAGAAATCTGTCTTTTTTTCAAATTTTTCACCACTGGATGACATTAGGGATTTCCAAAAAGTGAATACTAGACCGTCAGAATGCTTACAGTGGGTATATGAGACCCTGTGAACATTTTAGCGTTTTCCGTTTTTGGCCCCGCCCCTCTTCCAGCAAACCACGCCCACTTCAAGATTGAAAATTGACTTCTTCCTTTTTGGGGGGCGGATAGCGGGGCGGGCGGGGCAGGGCGGGCCGGGGCGGGCGGGAGAAAAGCTCCGGAAGCTGCCCGCCCCCGCCCGCCCCGGCCCGCTCGCGACAAGTATGAATTATAGGATTTTAAAGTTTGTGGACGGTGGGCTAGAGTTTCAGGGTTATGTCATTTTTGAACTAGGTGACCTAAAAAACCGAAAATGTCAAAAATTCGGCAACGGAGGTCTTTTAATTTATAATATGTAACAAGCCATGACGAATCCAGTGCTAGTTTCAAAGCTTGAAAACAACGGTTTTCAGCTGAGTTATTACATTTATAAGGTGGTGGCCTAGAAAACCAAAACTTTAGAAAAGTTCGGCCAGCGTGATGATTTTAGTTCAAAATGTAGAACAGATCAACATAACTTACCTATAAATATCGATATAATCGGCATTATGACCCACGGAAGCAGCCTCCACAGCATCTGTGACGTCACCATCCAACATTCGAATTCCTCCAATATTTGCATTATAAGCAATTCCAACAATACATAAACTATTGTTGAAAATAGCTGCAACTTCTCCAGCACATCGAGTTCCATGCCGATTTTCATCAGAAAATTCATATCGAGGCATCGGATCATTATCCCGATCATTGACGTCATAGGAGGCACGTTCATCATAATTTGGAGAGATATCCGGATGAGTTCTTTCAAGACCATCATCTAGAATTGTGACCACAACTCCTTTGCCGGTGTACCCCAGATCCCAGGCTTCTTTGACATTGTGGTCCATACGGGTGGTGGAGTCCGAGTGGTGTTCGCCGCGATTCTGGAAGAAAAGTTTGTTGAGGGACTAGGTATTGATGTGGGAAAGCTAGGCCATGGAGTTTACAGAATTCAAAAATATGGATTCTGAGCCAAGTTAGGACAAAAAAATTCGGTGGCCTAGAAACCCAAAGTTTGAAAAAATAAGGCCACCGAGGAATGTTTCTGGTTCCACCATGTCATTACGACTCTAAGACAGATTTTCCGTCAAGTTAGGAAAGACAAGAATTTGGTGGCCTAGAAATCCAAACGCTGGAAAGTTAGGCCACCAATGGTTGAAGCAGAAGAAAACTTTTACATTTTTTCAGCCCATGAGAATACATGGCAAAATTGATTATCAAAGCTTTCAAACTGGTGGCCTAGAAATCCAAACTTTGAGAATCCTAGGCCGGAACAATTTCAGAACCACATAACTCTCCTGAAACTCGAGGGTTTTGAAATCTTACAAAAATCAAGAAGCTCAAACAAGTTAATTTCCAAAAAATTGATCATAGCCTAGCTTTCTCAGAAGTTGGATTTCTAGGCCACCAGCTTCAACTCGGTGTAACTATGCCTAATATTCACATTTTTGACTCAGGTACCACCAAAATACATGATTCAAACTTTTGTATCAATATTTTCAACTAAAAATCCAAAAAAAAACTCACCAAATACCACATATCAGTCCACAATGGATCATTCGGATCCGGATGTTTTCGATTCCTTGACTTGCTCACTTGAACACTATCATCTTCTTCAATGATTTCATTGTCATCTGTATGCCTCTTGATCCTTCGATATCCTCGTTTTACTCTCCTTTTTGCTACTTGTTGCTCCATCCATACAACCTCTTCTTCGTGTTGAAGTTGATTGGCATTCAGACTTCTTGCCTTCCTGGCAGACCTTGATTTTTTGCGATCGTCGCGGAATAGATAGAATTCGTCACCCGGAATTATCTGGAAATGCGTTGGAGGTTATTGGGGATTACGATGGTTTTCGTGGTGGGACCCGATTGGGATTTTTTTCAGAGAACCTCAAGTTTTTCTCTAAAAGGGGAAAACTTCAGTTGTAGTTATCAAAAAGTACATACACCTTTAAAATAGGGTTACTGTAGTTTTCGTGGTGGGACCCAACTGAAGACAAACCTAATAATGATTATACTCATTTTGAAGCACCAGATAAGCTGAATTTGAAAAAAATGTTTCAGATGGTTCGGGTTATTGAAATTCGGAATTTTTGAGGTTTTCGAAGAATTCATTTTTCCGATTTTTCCAAAAAGTGCAAATTTTTATTTGGAAACGTTTTCAGCTCAACGTTAGCTCTAGTTTGAGCATAGTCACGATCCGTTTTGGTTCATTTTCAGTTTTTTTTTGGAAACTCTATGAGCTCTAAATGCACAGAAATCGAAAAATTGAGTGTCGGTTGCTCTGGGTTACTGTAGCCCAAAACATTTTTCCGAAAAGAGTTATTTTGAATTTTTTTCCAGAAAACCTACACAACTTTATCCATTTTCAATATTTTTTGGGTATATTTTACAATAAAAAATCCGGATTATCCTAGTTTTCACTTTTTATTAATTTTTTCCTACTCAAAATTCAGAAAAAACTCACCGGACCCAAATTAGTGTACCCGTATTTGTTGGCCAGTCTATCCGCATCCTCATTCTTCCCTCCAGCTATCCTCACCGCCCATTCATTCGTATACGTTCTTCGCATCGGCGACGCAATCGTTGAAATTGTCGTCGTGACGTCATCGTCAAACTCGCCAGGTGTTTCTGATAAGTGGGCGGAGCCAGGGCCTATTAATAAAAGGAAGAGGGCAAGTGTGACGAGTTGAATGAAAACGGAACAGTGTCGATAGGAGGTATTAGGCATTTTTGGAAGGGGGATTAATGTAGTTTGTAGTGTAGAACGTGTAGTTTGTAGTTTCGGGGTCCTATAGCATGATGATGTGGGTTGAGGTCTCTTGTAGCGATTTCGATTTTTCTGGAAAAAATTTTTTTTGTTGGAAAAGAAAAAAAATTCATCAAAAATGCAAAAAGCACCAGAATGAGTCATTGCTTTTTTTTCAAAAACGAAAAAAAAACGAGATTTCAAAGAGAGAAAAAAAGTTAGAGATGGAGAGTTTTAGACGGAAAAGGGAGCTCCACCACTTGGCTCCACAGAGAAAAAAAGAGCCAAAGCTTATATAAGCTTTGGCTTTGAGCGGAAGGGACATACACAAATTTATTCAGTTATTGCGTGCCTACCACTCCCCCCATGAGCCCACTAAATGGTGTGTCATAGCCCCCCTCGCGAGGCCCTTTGGGGGGAAAGGAGGGAGGGATAATAGCAAATGAATGGGATAAGCATGTGATGAATAATTTTTGGTGGCTTTTTTGAAATTTTGGAGCTGCGACTAAATCTATGAAAGTATTTTTTAAAAATCAAAATTTTGAGTTCAGATCGTCGGGATTTTTAATTCGAGTATAATCATGATTACGTTTGCTTGAATTTCTACAGTACCCCCAGAGTTAAAGGCGCATGAGTTGCTTCGAAAGCTGAAAATAAGAAGAAGTATGTCACGATCATAATCAAAAGGAAGTTCGCATAATCTGTAACTTTAGGTTCCAGAGTACAAAAACGATTTTGAAAAAATTCAAAGGCGCATCACTTTCGAAAATCAAAAAATTCCAATTTTGGATTTGAGAAGATCTTCTGAAATGATAGTCAACTGATTCGAAGTTAAAATTTTCAAATCGGAAAAAAAAATTGAAAAACATTTTCAAAAGAGGAAAAAAAGTTTCTCAAAACTCGACGAAAAAAGTACAGTAAGGCTTTTTGAAAGCAAGAAATTTAGTTGAACGCTGAAATAAAATATTGCCAAAATTTTCAGAAAGTTCCAAACAGAAACGTTCTATAAACCTCATTCTCGACAATACTAAAGCTAAAAATCGGATCAAAAAGCTCATAATGTGAGCCATCCTTCCAAAAAAGTTCAAACTTCTTATCGAAATTCTATCAGTAAAGCTCCAAAACCAAAACCGAACAGAATAAAAAACCGGAGATACTCATCATTTTGCACTTGCAATCCCACTTTTCACGAAGAAAAGACCTCAAGCAAGAAAGCAGCTGTGAAAAGGAGGGTCCCCATGGGATCAAAAGGAGAAATGAGAATGGGTGTATAAAATGGAGTGGACAGATTTATATTTGGTAGGAGGTCCGGACGGAGAGCACTTTTACTTTTTTATGAGGAAAGGAGAAAAGAGGCGTGATTTGAGGGGTCAGGGGTAATAAAATGATAGAAAGATGGTACAGGGAACATGTGGGTCTGGAGGTTAGGATGTGGTAGAAAAACAGGATAAAAGGGGGAATGCAGCTGGATTTAGAAGGGTCAGAATCATAAAATTGGGATGATCTTCTGATCGGAGAAGGCGAAAAAGGTCAAAATCGCGGAAAATGAGCCTTGAGGGAGCCCTGAGGTACTTATGAGGGGCTTCGGAGGACCAGTGAAGGATCTCCCGAGAAATCTATAAAGGACCCATGTGAGACTCCTTTGGGACCCATGAGGGATCGATGAGCAAGTTTCGAGGCACCCCTTACAGGGATGTTTATAAGGGGTCTTGAGGGACCCATGATGAAATCCTTAAGGGCCTACGAAGCTTCTATAAGATGCCCTTGAGAATCCCCTGATGGTTCCCGGATGGATCCCTGTGGGACCTATGAAGGAACCCTGATAAAATCCCGTGGGACCCATAATGGGTACTTCAGGGCACCCTGTGGGACCATAGATTTCTGGAAGGTTCCAAGCAGTTCTGGAAACTTCTGAAATTCTAGAATTTTCAGGTTTCTGGAAAATTCTAGATCCGATAATCCAAAACCAATCATTCCAAAAAAAGAGATCAACACTTCCTCTAGTGGGAAATTGAAAGAAAGCAAAAAGGACACACACGAGTGTTGTTTGGAGACTCTCTCTGTTAGTTTTTCTTTCAATGTCTATGTATGGTGTATGTGTGTTCAGGTATAACACACGGGAAAATGTACATAAAGAGGTATGGAAAGGGAGGGGGAGGGGAGGAGGGAAAAGCAAAACGAGAGCAAACA
Source organism: Caenorhabditis doughertyi (assembly GCA_963572265.1). Taxonomy (NCBI): domain Eukaryota; kingdom Metazoa; phylum Nematoda; class Chromadorea; order Rhabditida; family Rhabditidae; genus Caenorhabditis; species Caenorhabditis doughertyi. Next base: position 5,268,700 of record OY751553.1, on the reverse strand, counting down.
GGGATGACCCCGAAAATGGTCTTGAAAACGGATAGATGACACCTTCGCCTTTTTCTTATTTGCCGCAAAAACCTCCGGGAAGAGAGGAGGATATCACCTGTCAGAAGTCAGAAGAAAAAGAAGAAGAAGCAAGCGGAAGGTGATGTTTTGTTGGATTTTGTTTAGATGATTAGTGACGATGCGCCTTTAAAGATGAAAAACATTTTTGCCAATTAGACTCGTTTTTATCAATGATCTTTTGAGATTCTTGAGGCTGTTCTCGGCAAATAACCGATTTCCTAGGAATTTTTTAAAATTTGTCGTAGGTTAGTGGGTATGGTACGCAATTTTGAAAAATCGAAATCTTTCAGACCCGTTTTCTGCAAAATTCATTTAAACCATCAGATTCCCCATCAGTTTTTACCCCGTCATATCAATTTTCAAATCTTTAGGACAAAGTGTCGTAAGATCACGTGCATAAGTTCAAAATGAAATTTGTGCACCCATCCTAAGAGCAAAAGGCTAGCCGGAAACCGGAAAAGGCCGTGGAGGAAGGATCGATTTCAAATAAAAACGGAAGTTGTCACATATACTCTATCTTTCTTTTTTCTGTTTCTTTCATGTTCCCTTTCATCCCCCGTCGAGGAAAAAGATACATTTTTTCGCAACAACCAATTCAATTGAATTATGGGACACATCTATGGCGGATTCCCCCAGAGAGATGGAAAGTGGAAAAAGCAGAAAAAAAATAAGAAAGAAGAGGTGTCACTTCTTTTTTGTTTGGTGGACAAAGATTGGAAAGGGGGCGGGGCTTAGGGCTTTGTGCTTGAAATTTTTACTTTTCGAGTTTTTTATCAGATTCCCTGTGTTTTTTTTACATAGGCAACCAAAATTTCAAAACTTTTGGAAAAACTGTCGTAAGATCATGTTTATGGTACGCAAAGTGATTGCGTACAATGTCCATGATCTCACGACACTTTGCCCTAGAGCTTTGAAAATTGACACGACGATCTAAAAACTGATTGGGAGTCGTCTGGTATATTCGGTTTCTCAAAATTTCGACTTTGAATAATCACGATTTTGTCAATATTTTGCTATGCGCCTTTAAAGTTCCTGGGGAGTTTTTCAAACAAAAATTCCAAAGAAAGCAACATTTCTCTTTTCAAAAAAAAGCAAAAAGAGGGTGGTTATATAACCGTGTGGCGGGGCGCCGTTATAACCGAAAAAGAGAAGGAGAAAGCGAGTGTTCATCAATCCATCAAAAAACTGGCGCCGTCCTCTCCCTCTCTCCCTCTGCTGGACGTCTTCTTCAAAGGAGGGAGCGCCGACCTTGGCACTCCCCTGTCTCAATTCATTCATCAAAATCGGTCGAGAATTGGAAACAAAAAACGGAGCTGTGGTTGGGTAGCACGAAAAGATTAGTGATGCATGGAGAAATTTGAAATTTCGAAATTTTCGGGAATCAGAATTTGTCGGTACCACAAGACTCTTCGTAAAATTCCAGGTCGGGATATCAATTTTGAAAGCGATTGGAGCATGTGTCGTAAGATCACGCGCATCGTCTAGAAAAACGGGGATAGAGGTAAAAAAGCATGACAAATCCAACGGCAAACTTAGTTTTTTCTGTATTTTGCGGCCTAACATTAAAACCAGAAATGCCAGAATTTTTTTGAAGAAATTCCATATCAAAGACGAATTCCAAACACTTCTACTAAACTACTAAACCAAACAAGTTAGTACTACGAAGTAATATCGGAAAGTGGCTTTTCGAAAGTAGATGGCGAGGGATAAGAAGTTGTCGAAGAAGACGTGCCTCGGCAGTTCCCGTTCACAATTAATTGGATTTGTAGGGCCGATGTGTATAGGGGGGAGTTTAGACAAGAATCGAATCGTCAAAATTGGATTAAAATCTACGGGAAATGAAAATTTTAGAGAAAAAACGTCCGAAAATCCTTTCAATAATCTGATTTTCCGACTTCTAGGTGTTGCTTTATAGCAAAAGCTAGGGAAACGTATCTGTCGAGAACACAGATTTTCTCTTAAAAAACCAAAAAAAAAGACTCAAAACGAAAGCTCCACAAACAGAAAAACCAAGAAAAGAGTGCTCCGAGTGAGCCGGAGTCGTCAGACTTCATTAATTTAATTAAGCGCCGTCCGTCCGTCCGACTCTTCGCAGAAGGCGATGACACAAAACAAATGGAAGAGAAGGGAGGAGCACTCTATGCACTTAATTCGATCTGTGGACTATTTTTAGAGGGTTTTGTAGCCTAGAAAATAAAAATTAGGTTTTGGAACTTTGAAATGTGGAATTGGGAGGTTGAGAGCTTTCGAATGAGTATAATCATGACATGGTTCAGGAAGTAGCCTAGTTTTGGCGGCCTAGAGTTTGCATAGTTAGTCCCTGGATTTGGAAATCGTTAAATCCGGCTTGTTGAGAGCTTTGATTTGAGTATAATCAAGGCCTATTTCTAATTTTTTTTTCGAAAAGTTCAGCTTTGGTCTGCGCCTTGAAATTTGGGTTACTGTACCTAAACACAAAAGAAATGAACTCTGAAAACTTTGGTTAAAACCATGCAAACTTTTACGGCTTAATTGAGCCAAAACCAATTCAGCGATGTTTAATCAAATCTCAATTAAGTCCTCCGCCCCTTTTTGCGCGCGGGGGTAAGGTCCGAAAGTATTTGTGTGCCTAAACACAAGAGGCCGAGATCTCAAGTGGACCTCCCTACCACACCAACACCACAAAAGGACCATTATTCCGAGTGGAGGGGGAGAACTTATCGAGTGTCGCCTCTTATGATGACAATGCACAAATCCGACAAATCTAAAGTGTGTGTCCCTTTAGGAGGCCCTTTATATACTTATCTTTTGGATTTAGACAGGGTGGGGCTTTTTGATGTTGCCGAAGAGAGGTTTGGCGGGAAAAATTGCATTTTAATATCGAATTTCAAAAATCTCACCTACTCCGATAGCCTTGGCCTGTCAAAAAATCGAGAAGTCTACAGTAACCCGAGCCAAGTTCGCTTTGAGACCTTGACACCCAAATTTTCAGATTTGGCTCGCTGAGACCTTCAATTTGAGTATAATCATGGCTATATTCCCTTCAACTTGATATCTCACCACGATAACTACAGTAACCCCAGTTTAAAGGCGCATGCCCTAACCCAAATTTTGAAATGCGCCTAGATGCATCAAAATGGGTCATGATTACACTCAAATGAAAGCTCTAGACGAGCTGATTTCGAATTTAACATTTTGGAAGTTTGGGGACTAGTTTTTAAAAAATTAGGCCACCAAAACCCAAAAAAGATTAGAAGAAAGAGCACCAAAACAAGACTAATCCGCCTATTAATCAATGGTCAAAAACAATGAAGCGGAAATCATCAGCTGATACGGGTCACATAGTGTGCACAAATATTGTTACCATACCGTCTTTTTTTGACAGGTCATAAGCAATAATGAATAAGGCAAAAAGTTATAAGTTATAAGAAAAAATGATGAAAATAAGGCGCCAAACTTCTTATCATTGATAAGAAAATTGGTGAGGAAAAATCAGAGAGGTTAATGTCTATACAAACTAAAAATTTTTCACCTACTTCCGATGAGTTTTCTCACGTTTTAAAAAGGGTTTTGGGAAATTGATTTTAGGCTCGAAATAGGCAGAAAAAATTTAAAACTTTCAAAACTTTTTTACAGTATTTCGTTCAATTTTGGTCCAAGACCCATGAAATTAAAATTTTTAGATTCTGTATGTCAAGAGCTTTCAGAAAAGTATAATCATGACTAGGTTTGAAGAAACTACAGTAACCCGAGTTTTAAGGCGCATGGGCTTTTCAAATTTTTAAAATAGGTCACATTTGTAACTTTCTGAAAGCTCTTCTCAAACTAAACTCAGATTTTTCAATTTCGCGGGCTTCAACTCGAAAATTTGAATGAAAGCCCACCAAAGAAACTTGATCCATCAGAAAAAGTAGAAAAAAAGAAAGGAATAAGGTCAATACTATGAGGCCCGACTGCTGGTGGAAAGGTGTAATTACACTAATGGGTGATAGATATGATGCGAGGGAAAGGGGCCAACAAAAAATGAGTGACAGTCTTCTCAAGAATATGGACCGACTAACATGAACGGATAGTACTAGGGAAAAAGATAATAATCAGAAGATGTCACGTCATCTATCCGCACGCTTCAGTAATTATAGAGACCATAGGGTCCAAAGGGTAAAGGGCTTTTAGTTTGGGTAGATTGGGAGAGAGGAAAGTGTAGGAATAGTCAAAAAAAATCGAAATTCCAGGTTTTGAACAACCTGAAACTCCTTGAATGTGGACTAGAAGGTAGCTCAAAAAACATCGGAAAAAGCAGGTTAGAATGCTTGGGAAAATATTGAAAAATCTCAGAATTCCAAGAAAAAAATGGAGAAAACTAGTCGTGGGTTCGTCCCACAAAAGGTCTTTGGTTCTTGGTGAAAAAAAAGCCCGAAAAGTTCCATTAACTTTTCAAAAACGTCTCAAATCTCAAATTCGTTGTTGAGCCGTCCAGCCCATAGAGAAAAATCTGAAAAACAACAAAATTAGGATTAAAAATTCAAGATTTGACGGTAAAGAAAAGAGTAAAAAAGACCAGAAACGATGGAAATGAGGTTTCGAATCAAATCTCAGACTGTAGGCAGATGAACTTTCGGTCTACGAATTTGTCATTTTCCGGATTTGTCATGATTTGACAAAACGAATTTGTAAAAAAAAAAGATAATTCTCTGTCGAAGGATGTAAATTAGTATGAGGTTAATAAAGAAATTTCAATCGGAAAGCCGGGAAAACGAAAAATTTTGAAAAATCTATTTCTTTTTCTTCAATTTTTGGGAATTGTTTAAAAAAAACCCAATTCGAAATTTATATCATTCGATAAATTATTTTAAATTCTACCAGGTTTCATTTTCAAATTTTGAAATAATTGGAAAATGACTAATCCATGAACCTTTCAAAGAGCTCTAATCAGGGCAACAACGAAAGCCATAGGAAAAGGTAAAGCAAGTAGGGAAAACGTACAGAACATCTAGGACGCTTTTCTAGAGAACAAGTTCAAAACTGATAGGAACCGATAGAAAAAACATAGATCAGCAGAAAAGAATGATGAATAATAATAATACTACTGATAAACAATGGAATATTCTGGACATGAGAGAGAAAAAGAGAATCAAAGAAACAAAGTGAGTGTGAACGTTCACACACTGTGGGTCATGTGTTGATGAGGGGGAATTTCTAATTCTTCTTCTTCTTCTTCGCAACAATGACAATCGAAATGTGTGATTGTGTGTGTGTGCATCTTTTAACCTTCTCATTGTGATATTAATTGATAAAAGTAGTTAGAGTTTGAAAGTGGGGGAGGAGGGAGGAAAAGGTGATAGAGCAGGAGTACAATTGACACATTGAAATAAGTGAGAATGAATGATAAATGTGGTCAAGAAGCTGCTGTGGTTCTTAGTGAGTCATGGCCTAGTTTCGGTGGCCTAGAGACCTCAAAATTAGTCCGGTAAGCTCAAAATCGCGGATTTTGAACTCGGCTAGTCTAGAGCTCTTTGAAAAGTATAGATATGCCCTATTCGTGACCAAGTTTCAACTTTCGATATCCCTATGCGCCTTTAATTCTGGATTACTGTAGCCAAGTTTTTTAGAGCCTAGAACTTCCAATACTAGTCTAAGATGATCAAAACAACAAAAAGTCTACAGTCCTTTCAGAAAAGTACAAATATGCCCTTTTTCAAACTTTGATATCCCTATGCGCCTTTAAATCAGGATTACTGTAGTTTTCGAACTGAAAGAAACCAAGGCATGATTATACTCTTCTAGAAGGTCTTGAAGCGGGGATTTCAAACATGTTGATCTCATGGGTCTTGAAGCGAAAATGGCTGGGATTACTGTAGGTTTTTGTTTTCGAATTTTTGAAAATTTTGCGAGTTTCCAATTTTTTTTGGTGTGTAAACGGACCGAAACCGTCAGACAAAATTCGCAAAATGGAACAAAAAATCACTTTTGAAATAGAAAAAGTCAAAAAAAAATTCCAAAATAGGTGTGGGTGTGTTAAGGAGGAGGTGTTAAACCAGCACCACTTATCGAAATGAGAATTTTCAAAGGATCCCCCACTTTTAGGCGCGAAAACCCCATGTTAAGCCTTTTTAAGAACTCGGAGAAAAACCTGGTTTAAGAGGGGGGATTAGTGGAAAGAAAAAAGAGGAGGAGGTGTGAACCCACTCGAAATAATAATAAATAAGAATCGGAACTGATTATTTTTGATCGAGAAAGGGAAAAATGGGAAAAATGGTGATAATGGAGGAATTGATGTTTGACATATGAAATTCTGAAATTTTTCGAAAATTTCAGAAAGTTTAATCCTGATTTTAGTCTAATCATGGCCATTGGACCATTTTTTACACCTTAAAAAAGCTCATGCGCCTTTGAACTTGGGTTACTGTACCCTTCGAAAAGGTTCAATTTGAAAATTTAATGAAAACAGCGAAAATTTTCTGAAAATCCCACACTTTTCAATGAACGAAATGAAGATGAAGCATCCAAAACACAAGAATAGCTCAAGAAAGTACAAAAAAAGTGCAGAAAAATGGTCGCCCAAATCCATCCCCTCGCTTTCCATGTTCACGCACTAAAAATAGTCTTAAGAAAGAATGAATGGTCTTGGAAGGTGCAACAAAAAAGCAAAAAAAAGTGAAGTGCTCTTCCTAAAAAACGAGAGTGAGAGAAAGAGACGCAGAGAGCGTTTTGAAGGCTCGAATTACTATTTGAAATGAATGAAATCAAATATGTGTATGTATACATTGGAAGGACAAGGGGATGGGAGGTCTTTTGAAAATTTTGAAAATAAAATTTTTCAATTTTTGGAAATTTCCAAATCTGAGTTCACCATTAACTTCCGGACGCATGCTTTGGTCGGGATATCAATTTTTGAAAATTTTGAAGCAATTGTCGTAAGATGTTGGGTTGTACGCAATCACTTTACGTACCATACTCATTATTTTACGACACTTTTCAAAATTGTCTAGAAAAAACTGGAATAAGGGTAAAAAGGATGGGAAATCTGGTTTTTGAAGTGAAAACTAAATATTTTGAAGTTAAAACACGGTTTTTTTTTGTTTTGGAGAATAACTTCGGAGAAATTTTTCGAAAAACTAGGCAAAAGGGATAAAATGTACTGTCAAAAAGTGTTTAGGTAAATAAATCTTCCTATTCCAATGTATAATTAGTAGCCTTCCCCAAGGGATGAAGAGGGGGGAGGAGACGGAATGAATGATGATGTGATGACAGCAGGTGTCTTCTGAAGAAGAAGAACGAAAAAGACAGATGACCTTCTGACAGGTGTTAAGTATCAAATTAGAGAGGATGGGAATAAATATACACACAAAAGGTTAGGTATGAAAAAAAAGTGTTTGGGAGAATTAGTTTTTTTTTTTTTGAAAAGAAATGTTATTAATTTTTCTAGAATGAAGTTTTTTGAGGAATATAGACAATTTCGAGCTTTTCGTTACCAAAATTGGGTAGGGTTTTCATTAGAGTGTCGACCCGCGAGACAAATCTCGCAATTTTCTCGCTGTACCGCAAATGTACCGCAACAATGCCTTGCGGTTCAATTCTGCACTGTCTCGCAAAGTCTTGCAATCGCAATAACCGCAACGTTCTCGTTCCGCAAAGTCTCGCAATTGCTTTTTGCGGCAAATTTTTCATTTCTCGCGATATCTCGCTAATCTCGCGAAACAATCCAACCAATAAAACGTGGCATTTTTACAATATTTGTTCCCCAAAATTGACGAAATTCGCGTGTTCCATTTTTAAACATACGAAAAAATCGTTGTTAAAATGCCACGTTTTGGTGGTTGGATTGTTTCGCGAGATTAGCGAGATATCGCGAGAAATGAAAAATTTGCCGCAAAAAGCAATTGCGAGACTTTGCGGAACGAGAACGTTGCGGTTATTGCGATTGCGAGACTTTGCGAGACAGTGCAGAATTGAACCGCGTTTAGCGAGACACGTATCTCGCTAATTTCGCATTCATTTCTCGCAAATTGCGGCTCACCTGTTTCGCGAGACGACACTCTAGTTTTCATCATTTTCGGGACTATCTAGGTCTATGCGCCTTTAAAGTTGGACTACTGTAATTTTTTAAATCAAGGCACCGTTACCAAGCTGTGGGCACACGCGTTCCCATCGAGGGTAGGAAAACGCGCTCTAATGATAAAAACGTTGAATACTCAGTTTCGCCCCACTTCCCTAAAAGTTCTGTAGAAAAAGTTCGCATGAAATTGAGGTACGCAGCGAAATTATCAATTTATCATTAGAGCGCGCTTTCCTACCCTCGCTAAAAACGCGTGTGTGTGGGTCTCGAAGCCAAGGTTATCCGAAATTTCACAAAGGCAAAAACCAAAGATCCCAAAAAATTTCAAAGAAATCTCAGAAATTTGTAACAAAATCAAACTCAAATTTCTCATAATTTCGAAGGGTGAAGGTCTATGCGCCTTTAAACTACGATTACTGTAAGTAACAATATGAATCTCAAAGCGAAATAGGATTACCGTAACCCGATGTTTAAAAAAAGCAAAACACAAAAATTAAAACCAAATATCCCCAAAAAAAATTTCAAAAAAATCTCAGGAGTTTGTAACAAAATCCGTCTCCAACGAAAAATTTCCTTTTCCCACGAAAAGTGAAAAGAAATGACATCATTATTCCTTTCCCTCTGACTGGTAAACATCACACTTAACTGATGAGAAGTGAGAGAGAGAGAGTGAGAGACGCAGACACAAAAAAAAAACAAAAAAAATGTTTCGAAATCATTCCAAAGGACCTTGGGTACACTACCCAATGATGACTAATACTTGAAAATACTTGTTCTTGAAAGGGTTTAGTTTTTGGAAGGGAGGGATTGGTACTCACTTTACGAAATGTTTGGGGATGCGCCTTTAAAAGGTGGGTTACTGTAGTAATTTTTTAAAAATTTTGAACTTTAAAGGCGCATGGGGTTTTTTCAAGTTTTGAGTTTAAGAAAAACTACAGTAGCCCTAAGTTAAAGGCGCAGGAACTTTTCGAAAACTTGAAAAAAATCCGAAATAGGTATTTCCTAGCTAGTTGAGATAGGATGGGTCTCGAGTGGAAAAAATTTGGATTACTGTAGCAAAACTTTTAAAATTTACTACCGTAACCCAAAGACGAGTTCAAAGACCCATCGTTATTTTCATATTCACTTGTTTTTATGTTTTTTATCCAACTCTTTCTTTTTTTCTATTCTCAAAAAAAGGATAATGATAATCCTCCTCTTCCTATTATTTCCAAATGGGTGGTGTTGATGGACAAGAGGGGGATTAGAATATTTATGATGCGTCTAGAGGGTTCTAGATTATTCTGATATTCGGAGAGAAATAATTTGGACAACAAATAAAAAAATTCGGGAGAAAATGAATCATGTGGGAAGCTCGGGGGATAGAGAATGAAAAACAAAAATTCTGTAAACTACAGTAGTCCTTTTTGGCTTTGTTGTGAGACCCATGAAAACAAAATTGTCGGATGCAGCTAGTGAAGAGCTTTTAAAAAAAAGTATAATCATGACTAGGTTCCTTTAACTCGGAAAAAAATCATAAAAACTACAGTAACCGGAAGTTAAAGGCGCATGTATTTTTTTGAAAATCAAATTGGGCTCAATCAAGCCAGTATTATAGTCCGAAAGAAGGCCTTAGAAGGGCTTTGACTTTAAGGAAGTAAGTAATAAAATTGAATGGGAAAATATCAGAAGAAAGCAAGTTTTAGACCCAAAAAAATCAATAAAGGTCACAAATCTTATCAAAAAAACTATTAAAACTTGCTCAAAACTTAAATTTTTGGACCGGAACACCATTTTCTACAATCCAACAACTATGAAAAACCCCAAAAATCCTTCAAAAACTCCCAAAAACCGTCCAAAAAATCTGAAAAGTAACACACGAACAAAAAACCAACCGGCAAAAGGGTCCGTATCTCATGGAATAAATGAGCCCTTCTCAACCTAGAGACTACCATACGCAGACACTTCGAGACCCGAGAGATAATACGATTGAGAGAGACGCAGAGAAATTGATGACAGGTGGCCCCCCTCTTTCTCTCTGCACAGTGTCGTCGGGAAGAGGTCTCTTACCCGTCGGGAAGGAGAGAGGCTCATTGAGCAAGCAGCACTATGTCATAAAGAGAGGTGAGAGAGTGCTAGAGGAGAGAGAATTAGAGAAGAATGGAACGCGGGAAAGTGTTACAATATGACACTTTTTTCGCACTTTCGGTGATTGAGAACGTTCGGGATGGAAGGAAGGATTGTGTGGAGATGGCTTTGGATTATACTTGTGATTTGAGGGAAAGGGGGGGGGGGAGGGTTGGTTTTTTTGAGAAGAAATGAAAAATTATATCTCTGGAGGGTGTTTTGGGCTAGTTGGGAGTTCGAGAAAGTTCCAGAACGTTCCAGAAGAGTTTCAGAAAGCCCAAGACTTTCTCAGAAGTCCGAATTCTACCGATTTTTCCAGTGATAAGAGATATGTAAATTTGGTTTATTGGGAAGAAATGGAAAAATTATGTTTTTCTGGAAAATGTTTTGGGCTAGTTGGGAGTTCTAGAAAGTTCTAGAAACTTCCAGGAGAGTTCCAGAAAGCCCAAGACCTTCTCTGCCGATTTCATCAGTGATAAGAAATATGTAAATCAGTTGGGCGAAGAGGTATCAGAAAGTGGTTACTTAGGTGCTACCTCTAATTAGAACTAGCCAGTTTTGATCCGGCCACTTCTGGTAAGGTACGGTTCTGATTCAGGCATGTCTCATTCGTCCAGAGTTCTGATTTGTCCATTTCTGCTTAAAAGTAGCTCCAGGTATCGATGGAGCCCAGAAACAGATTGGGACAGTGTTTTTAGACCAAACGATTCTAGAACTTTCCAGAAAAAAAAATCAAAACCTCTAGATTTTACAGGTTTTCCTGTCGGAAAGTCCCCTCTACAAAACATTTTGCATTTCCCAAACAATGAAAAAAACACGCTACATTTCCTCCTTCTTTTTTGATACTATTTACCCTAATCATTGTTATCTTATCCCCAAAAATGTATGTGTTTACAAGTGCTCCCCTTTTTACGGTTCGTTTCCTTATCTAAATATTGACCGAAGGAACGGTACGAAACAAGGTAAAGAATAACATTGATTTCCAGAAGTTTTTATTTTTGGGGCGTAGAAGGAAGAAAACTCTATTAGAGAGGCATGGAGGGTTCTGGGCTGAAAGGTGTGCTGTTCTAATAGAGGTTGTTTGAACTTTTTTGAAAAATGTCTGGATTTTTAGAAAGTCGGCTCGAAAGCATCGGATTAATGCTGATTTGGAAATGGGAACATTGTTTCAAATAAAAATTTGGGAAAGTTTCATGATACCTTGGTGCCGTTTTGATAGAGGACTCTGAAGATTATGCTCTATTGCAGGAGGTATTATCTGTGTGCCGCTGTATTAGAGGTCCCAGTTTCTCAGCTTGTAACGCGCTCGCCATCAATAAGTACAGCATTTTTGATTTGAATCGCACACTCTTTAGAACTGACAAACACCAAATTTTACGGGAAAATGCACACAATTTAAAAAAAACCGATTACATCCTAGCTAGAAAACAAAGGAACATGCAGAAAAAATCCACGGCGCCTTAACACTCTCTTTTTCTGGCATTTCTCACGCAACATTCTCTTATCTCTTGAGATCCTTATCTCTTAAGCCTAAGCGCCGACAGGAAAATAGGCAGGCAGGGCAATGATCAAGAAGAGAAAGGATGGTTGAATGATTCCTTCCCCAAATCAGAATATGGTCACCATTTCCCTCCCTCAAGGGGAAAGAAAAAGAAGAAGAAAGCTAATCAAGTTTGAACCCTTTTCTTCTTAATCTTCATATGCCCTTTTCTCATTATGTCTCACTATATATCTGTGTGGAATAAAGAGAGGATAATAGTGAAAGTATAGTGTTGTTCCTCGAGAAAACAAGGCGCGGGGATAGGCTAATCGGGGTGGGAAAGTATGTATAGTCTGGACTTTTTATGGCGATGGGAAGAATTTATGATTGTGTTGGTTGGTCAGGTCTTAGAATAGATAGGAGGAAATATAAAATGCGGAAATTTTTCGTAACGAACATTTTTTTTCCTTCAGTTTGAAACCTAAATTTTTGAATTTATCCCGTTGAGAGTTTCGATTTGAGTACAATCACGACAATTTTTACTCGGAGTAGAGCCCACCACGAAAACTACAGTAACCCCTATTTGAAGGCGCATGGACAATTTAGAGTTTTGAAAAATGCTCAAAAACAGTCTGGAACATTTTTCCTATGGCCTCAGCTCAGGCCTTAGATTTGGTTATAATCCTGACTAGGTATGCTCAACAATATGTTTCATCTCGAAAGCTACAGTATCCCGGGCTTAAAGGCACATGGACTGTTTTAAAGTGGGGGTAATGGTTTGAACACAGTATCACAAGAATCCGCATCTAAATTTACAATTTTCTAACTCTACGGAACGCTCGGAGAAAGTTTGAGGGTATATGGAGTACGGTACGCAATCAGATTGAAGTGGTTGCGCACAATACCCAATATCTTACGATACTTTTAAAAATTGCTTTGAAAAATGATTACCCGGCCTAAAATTTCACGGAGAATCTAGTGAAAGTCTTGGCTTTTCGAGATTTTCAAAGTTCAAAAAGTGATTTTTCGAAATTTCGACCAAATTCTACAGCCAAAAAAAAAACAAAAAATCAATGCCATCATCATCATCAAAAACATAAAAGTGAAATCAACACGAAAATGAGCTGTCATTTGTTCCTCCTCCCGACAACTTTTCTCTTTTATTTTCGACAAATGTCCACTTTTTTGTGTTGTCCGGCTCCTGTGTACTACACAAAGTTTTGCGCCCTGGCTCCTCGGTGTGACTACATCTCTGCGTCTCTTATCTCTTCTATACTATTTCGTCGCGAATATTTGATGTGTGGAAAAAGTGTGAGAACTCGGCTATAAAATTTCGAGGATGAATAGCGCGAGCCCCCTCCTACTTCGATCCGATAGTAAAAGATTTGGGGTCGTAAAATTGGGAAAGATTTAGTGCAGGGGAATATAATATAATACAAATTTGGGCTGTTAAAACTAGGAAATGCGCTGGCTGAGCATGAAATGATGCTTGATATTTGATGGAGGGAAAAACTGAAATTTCAAAATAAAATTTTTTACTTTTTTGGTTTTGTCCAGATATCAACGCTGATCACAAAGACCTTAGTACAAACCGTTTGGGACGCTTTCAACCTAGGGTAAGGTCTCTGCGCCTTTAACTTTGGGTTACGGTACTTTTCGAGGCGGGATCCAAAAAAAACGAACCTAGTGATGATTATACTCGTTCAGGAGCCTTAGATTAGCTAAAATCGAAAATACGACAATAAGAATTTTTCGAGCTTTTAACGACAATTCAGCCTCCAAATCGTCAAAAATGGTGACGTTTTGCTTACAAAATGTAATCTTTTCCAGCCTATTTTTGGCCTGAGCTAGCCTAAATTTAGGCCTGGAAAACCTCAACTAGACCAAAAAACCCATTAAAACTTCAAAAAAAAAGAAAAACTGCAACAAAAAAAGAAATGGACAGCACACAACAAAAAATAAATCAAAAAGGAGGGAGCCAGGAAGGGCCTAAGGGCGATTTGGTTGGACACAGAAAAGGCCGCACTTGAGTGTGATTAATGAGGGCGGTGAGCAGAAAGGGAGGGAACCAGGAAGAGCCAGGAACTGAAAATATAATGATTTTGTTTTAAAAAAATGTTCGAAGTGAACTTTTTGAGAAACGAGAAAAAGCGTTGAAATGGAATAAAAAGAGGTTTGAAGTTTTGGTTGACTGGGCATGGAAAACCTAAAAAGCGGAACGTTTGGAGAAAAAGGTGAATAATACTTCAACATAAAAAAAAAATGGGAGAAAAAACTAGAAAAAAATGCGTTAGTCATTGGAAAAAGTTCCAGTCAGAAACACTAATTGTTCGGAAAATCACTTATTGCAGCTCTCAAAATATTGAATATTCAAGTTCATTACCAGATTCTCCATGAAATTTCAGATCGTTATGATAATTTTGAAAGCGATTGGATCAAATGTCGTGGGATCATGTGCACTGTACGCAATCACTTTGCGTACTGTACACATGATCTTACGACACTTCGTTCAAATTTTCTGAAAATTAAGTGTTAGAGGTAGGGATGCAAAATTGGCAATTCACGGCGCCAATTAGAAATTTACAAATTTGCATTGGTCGCCAATGCAAATTTGCAAGTTTGCATTGGCGACTAATGCAAAGTTAAACTTTATAATTGGCGTGAAATCTCAAATAACGTCTGCATGCAACAACAACAGTTATGGGTTCGTTCACGGAAAAAATATTTTTCTTTCTGTTTTTTAGGTAAATTGTGTCAAGATTATATCAGAGTAATTCAACAATTATTTTCTCTCTTGAACACGCAAATTTGCATCCGATGCAAATTTGCAAAATGAAAGTTTGCATTCAATGCAAAAAACGTGAAAAATATTGGCCCTATCCATTTGCATTGGCGACCAACAACATCCCTAGTTAGAGGTAAAACTACCTGTGGAATATGATGGAAAAATCAATTTTCTTGAATTTTCCGTTTCAAAATCTGAAAATTCAATCCCAAATTTTGCACACTGGTCTATCCGACTACTATTTCAAACAAATCTGGAGAGCCCTCCTCCGAAATTCAACTCGAGCTAAAAACAACCAAAAAAAGAATGTAACATAACGAATTCGGGAACAAAAAAGAGAGAGAGAAGAACACATTCCACCCTATTTTCTCTCTCATCTTTTTTCATTTTTGAAACCGAACAAAAAAAGAGAAAAAGGAGAACAAGAGAATAGACATGATGACGAAGAGGAAAGAAGAAGACGTCAGCCACTTTGTGTTGAATTCTTGAAATAGAATTTTTAGTTTTTTAAGAACTTTTTTCTTGATTTCTAGAAAGATTTTCACAGAAAAGGAGATCAGCATGCATTTCCCTGTAAAATTCTGACTCGGTTCTGAAAATTTCAAATTTTTTGGACCAACTGTCGTAAGATGATGGGTACGGTACGCAAGAAGTGATTGCGTACAATGCGCATGACCTCACGACATTTGATCCATTTAAGTTCAAAATTCATTATCTGGTCTGAAAGTCCACGTGGAATCTAGTTTTACTATTAGTTTTCCGAAAATTTCAACTTTAAAGAAAAATATTTTCCAAAAACGAACGAGAGGTCCGTCGGGAGCCCAGTTTTTGGGCAACGAGAAAAATGAGAAAATCTAGAGATATAGAGAAACTTAGAGAGAAAAATATGTGCACAAAATTGGAGCACCGGAACGGAAAGGGAGGGAGCCGGAAGAAGGCGAATTTTTGATGGATCGGTTCAGTGGGTTGCTCTGGAGGTTTGGGTAAAGTGTTCCTTTTTTGGAGGAAAACAAGGAAATGTTATGTGGGAAAAAAATTTTGGAGAAAGTATTTTTCAAAAAACTTCTCCGATTCTGGAAATTATGAAAACCCAAGTCCACCTCCAAACTTTACGCAAAATTTCAGGTCGGGAGCCTGGTTTTGAAATGATTGGATTAAGTGTCGTAAAATCATATACATTGTACGCAATCACTTTGCGTACCGTGCCCAAGATCTTCCGACACTTTTTCAAATTTTCTGGAAAAGATAGGCTAGGGGTTGAATAGGTTGAGGAATCTAGTGGTAGAATCGCTTTGCAAAACTTCCAAACGCAAGTGCTGAAAATCCATCCACAGATTTTAGAGTCTAGGTCCTTTCAGCCCACTCCCCAGCCTAATTTTTTTTCTCAAAACTTAAAAAGTATAGACTTTAGACTGTCTAAGTACCCCTCTTCCGCCGCCCACCTTCACAAAAAAAAAGAAAAAAAACGTCCTCGAGAAAGAAGGACAGATGGAAAGGCAAACTTTCCAAACAACACCGAAACTGGAAACATTTTCCTCTCCTTCTAACGTCTTCTAACATTCTTCTGAAGTGGTTCGGAGGTGCGAAGTTTGAAGAAAAAAAGCGAAGAGAAACGACGACGGGAGGAGGATAATTGCCATTGGAAACATTGAATGGGCGCAGGTAGTAAGAGGAGAAGGGATGACTAGTGGGCATTCAAATAAACAAGTGATGTTTCCTGAGAATGGCAATTCGGAATGACGTCCAGAAAACATATGAACAAATAGTTGGGATGAAGGCAGAGAAGGATCGTTAGATCAAGAAGATGGGTTCTGGATTTAGACTTGGATGGTTTATTGGATACTATAGTGTTAGCTATGACTATATTCTTTTACGCCAGTAGTCAGTAGAATGGCAAAAACATTTTGATGATCTCTTTGAAACTTTGAAATCCTGTTAATCACACTCTACAGAGCTTTCAAAACGTTTCAGAAAAGCACTCAGTCATTTCTATTATGCCGGAAAAGAATGCGCGCAAGACATTTACGCGAATCTGCATATCTCCGCTAGAATGAAACAATATCAAAAAGTGATCAACTAACAAAATGTCGACCATGCAATTTCGCACATTTTACCAGTTGACCACTTTTTTCTATCTTTCATTCCAGCCGATATATACAGTTTTGAAAAAAGTTCAGCGCGCATTTCTTTCCGGCCAGCTTAATACCTAGCTTGGCAAGCCTAGCTTGGTCTCGTTCACAACTTCAGACTAATTTACCTACAGCTTACCTAAATTGAGCTCCGGATACTGTGCCAACTGAAAACCGGCTCTCTAAGAGTTTCAGCTGGTTCGATTACCACTAGAGCTACCCCAAAGATTAGAACGGGCCAGAACTCCGACCAGCGGCAGATGATTTATTTGAACTTCATAGTGGTCATTCCTCCGATTTTTGGCAGTTTGTCAGAACTTCTAGTCAAGAAAGCGGAAAATCAAAAAGGTTACAGAAAATTTGTTTTTTTTTTCACACTTTTTGATCAAAATTTTCACAGAAACCTTATACAAAATATATACTACTCGAGAGAGAATTTTCTCCTCTAAAAAATTTTACTTAAATCAGAAAATATCAGAAAAGATACCGAGGCGGAGCTCAAAAACTCACCGGCCACCGTACCCGAGTTCTGATCTGGAGAGTTCTGAACTGGGGCACCGATTTTTCATTATCATAAAAACTAATAATTTTGAAGTCACTTTTCCCCCGAAATTTCTAGCTCTTCCAGCCATAAACATGACTATTTATACAACTTCTCTTCTAAAAATAAAACCGAACGATCACATTCTTCTCTTATCTGCAGGTGTTAGGGATAATCCCTGGTATTATTTCTTATTTTTTGTTTTTCAGATTATTTTGTGCTTTTCTTCATGATTATGACTAACGAATCCGTGGTATTACTGGCTTTTGGGTGTCTTATCCCACACCTTTCTTAATTCCAGAATGTACTGGAACGTAAGCTTAGGTTTGTGATTTGCGTCAATGTTTTCGCAAAAGTATGTCCTCAAAAATAAACCTGACAAGTTTAGAGTCTAGACAGTTTAGAGTCTAAACCATCTTTTTGGGTGCAAAATTTCGATTTGTGATCATTCGAAACCCATTCAGACAAACCCACTTTTGATGATTCTTGACATATAATAACGTTTTATTTTTATTTCCTTTTTTCGCTTTTCGCGCAAAGAAAACGATGCAAAGGAGAGAGGAGAGAGACATCAGAATACGAACGGCTTCATCTCGACAGATGGTGTGGTCAAGCCGCCTCGCATTTTCTGCGCTCGCTTTCCGGCGCGCGCGTTAAATTGACGGATTGATCTTTGAAGATGAAGACGTAAATGTGTCTTGAGGATGGATAGGAAAAAGAATGGACTGTGAAGTGTGTTATTTATAGAGGAGTGGGATGTTGCAACGGTTTGTGTGTAGTTAGAACAGTAATAAAGCTGGGTTCTGTTGGGATTATTAGGTATGATTTGGGTGTTCAAAAGTACGGAAAAGCATTAGCATGACGTCGGGATGATTAGGCATAATTATAATGTTTTGAGAAGGTCAAAAGTGCGAGAAAGCTTAAGCATAATATATTGGGGTGATTAGGTATGGTTAGGGTATTTTGATAGTTCGAAAGTGCAAAAAAGCATATCAGAGAATAGGTAGTACAACAGCTACTTAGCTTATCTAAAACTAATTAGTTCGCCGAAAAATTCGATTTCAAAAGATTTAAAGCCAGTTTTTAATTAAAAAAATTTCTTGAAATTTTTAAAATACACTAGAAAATGGACTGGAAAACGACGCTTTTTTCATAAGATTTCGAATCTGAGAGCTGGCCAAATCGAAAGTCAGTAACTAACTTTCTAAAATTTATTTCCCAAAATCTTAATGTATCAAAAACAGATAGACCAGGGAACATTACCCTGTACTTCCAGGCTTCAACAAACCGGAAAAGTTCAAGAAACCATAATTGGAAAAGTATCTAGATCAAATTTTTGCCAAAGGACTAACTTGGAAATGCCAGAAACCCTTGAAAAATTTGACTGGAATTAGGATTTTGAGTTTTGATAACTGAGGAATGGATTCAGTAGGGTCAAGCAACATTCTAGTAAAGCTGCGATTGAAGCCCAATTTGCTGTATTTTGAAGGCACATTCACCAAAATGGATTCTCAAGACCAAAAGTTACCGTTACAAGCAGGAACAACAGAAGTTCAGCGAACTAAAAACTTCTGGCTAGAATTCTAAGGCACATCAATGCTTCAGAATCCCTAAGCTAATGAATCCCAAGAACATACGACACCGTAGTCATAGGAATCAGGAATAACAGAAGTTCAAGAAAACGAAAAACCACAGTATTCTGTCCGCACCGTTAAACTCCCTTCTCCCCTGAAATGAAAAAGTTCGAATCATTACGAAAAACGACGGTACAGAACACATTTGACCTCCCATAACTGTAAATGGGATGATGATGACTAAAAAAGGTTAACGCGACGATCATTCCCCTGACAGTGTAAATGAGATGAAAAGGAATACGGAACGACGGTTTTGGTTGGTGGTGGTGCCGTCCGAAATTGCGTTTTCGCGACGGTGGCGTTTTACGGAATATACAATACAAACGGAGGGAGAGAAAGAAAAACCTGTCTGAGGAAGTTCGCCTTCGTGGGTTTTGTGGTTTCATTCTTTTTTGTTGGTTTTTTTTTATATAAGAAGCCAGTTATTATAATAAGATTGCCACTAGTGGGGATTGAGGGTTTTTGAGAAAAAAAAGAAGTTGTTCTTCTGAAAAAGGTTTGAAAATTCCCTCAGATCCTTAGCCTAAAAAGTTTACAAAGTCCTCAAGAAAAGTGAAGTTTTCAGGCCGATTACGTCCAAATTGGCTTGAAATTTTTGGATTTTTGGAAAGATTTTTGGGAATTTTTGGAAGATCCATCAGAAAACTGAAATTTTTAGACCAAAAAAGTTGGAGAATCAGCACAAAATTTAGCGTCTTATCAAGTTAGAAAAGTTTTGAAAAAGCATAGAAAAAAGAGGATTTCAAGAAAGTTCAAATCGGCCGGAAACCAAGTTTAAATAAAATCAGAAGTCCTTGGAAGAATTAAAAATTTGAAAAACAACTTGAAACCCCTGAAGATGAACCAATGTGTTCCAGTCAGTACAGAGTCAGTCCGTCGAAGTATAGTGTAACTCAGAAGGCTTGTAGAGGTTCTGAAACAGCCAAAAAAATCTCGAAAAATTGACCAAATCCAGACTTGTCGCGGGCCGGGGTTCAAGGCAAAAAATTTTTTCTTCAGGTTTTTTTTTCGAAAATTTTTTTTTCGCGGTTTTTTCTCTCTTTTTTGGCCTATGTTTTCAGGGAGGAAATTCTGATCGATTTTTGAGTAAAAAGACCCAGGAAAAGTACCAAAAAAGGCTGAAAACCGGGAAAAAGGTGCTCAAAAAATTAAAAATTTTCAAACCCGGGCCGACCGGGCCGGGCCGGGCCGGAGAAATTGTCCACCGGCCCGGCCCGGCCCGGGTTTTGGACAAGTCTGACCGAATCAGACCGAAGTAAGTCCATCGAAGTTACTAAAGAAAGGCAGAAAAAAGAATTCAACAGACTTAGAACGAAAGAAAGGCTTGATTGAGGTCAAAGAATTTGAAAACGCAAAAAAAATTGATAAGTTAAGCCTAAACACCGTCATATAAAAGCTTTGGAAGAGCCCGAAAAGCTAAATTCTGCCTGAGAAACACAAAAAAAACTGAAAAAAAAAGTCCTAGACCTCAAAAAGTTTTCGAAGGACATGTCTGTAAGCTCCACCCCTATCATAGCCACCAACCATGACAAAACCAGAGAAAAAACTCTTTCAAAACCAGAACTATGACTCATATTGACCTCTGTCCCTCTATCTGGTTATGCTAACAAAATACATAAAATGTGTGTGTCGAAATGAAGCATTCTCTTATCTGCAGACGACATCTTCTTCTGAAGAGGGGGAGGAGAGGGAGCTGTAAATTGTGTCTCCTTCTCTTCTCCTCCTTCTTCTTATTCACACATAAATTTGAAGAAATTAAGAAAAGGAGGGGAGGATGGAGAATAATTTGATAATCTCTCCCATCCCCTCTTTTCGTGGTATTTCTTGCTTTGTTGTTGTTGTTATTCGGAGCTGTTATTGGTGGTTAGTTTAGGGGGATAGAGGAAAATGAACGGGGAGGAAGATGAGATATTTTGGAAGGGGATGATTTGTCAGGCGGAACAGTTTTGAAGATTTTGAAATAATTGAAAGTTATGACTCATTTTCAACATGGCTCGTTGAAAAATTCTGGAAAATGACAGAAAAATGCGCTGGGCCAAGTTCAGAGAGGCGTCTGTCCTGGTTACTATTTGCAAAATATAATTACAGCCTCAAATAGAAGCACAGCTGTAATAGAAGGGCACCGAAATAGAGTGGTTGAGAATAGAAGTGCATGTCTCTTTATTACAGGTTGTACGGTATGTAAGATCCGGAAATCACAAACCTACAGTTTTCAGATTCAGCTCATCCAATCTGAAAAAGCTAGAAAAAGGAAGTACAAGAAGAAAAATGAGGTATTTTTGGGGGAGATGGATTAGCAACTGGGACATTTTGAATATTATGAAATAATCGAAAATTATGACTCATTTTTAACATGGTTCGTTGAAAAATTCTGAAAAATAGTATTTGAAAAGTCCAGTAGGCAAAACTCGAAGGGACTTTGGATTGGTTTGGTAAAGTTCGGAAGTCACAGAACTGCAATTTTAAGATCCAGATCATAAAGACTTTTCTAACGAGTATAAGACCAATATTGCTGGACTATTCATTTTTTGGTCATTATGCGCCTTTAAACTTGGCTCACTGTAATTTTTGGCGCTTTAAACAAGCCAGGAACCGTACTACACTCAAGCCAGAATCCACGAACGGAAATTTGGAGCATTTTTTGAAGAAGCTCCTAAAATAGAGACGACATGAAGTCTGTGATGCAACAAACCAACCAAATGTTACAAAAATGCACTCCATGAAAAGGTTCTTGCTTTGGACAAAAAGGTCAGATGGGAAATTGAAAATGAATGGCGAAAAAGCGTCAATGCCACCTCCTCCCCCTCTTCTATTCGGACCAAAAAGTGTACATAGTACAACAACAAAATCTGAGATTTCATTTCAAATTCTTTTTTCTCCTCCCCTTCTCCTTCCACCATACATGCATATTGAATCTGTCGCCTCCTCCTCCTTCTTTTCGTTTTCTACTGAATCCGAAGGGTCCGCGCACACAATTTCTTGTGAATCTGTCAACGTCTTCTTCTTGTGAATTCGTCGCGAATTCAATTTATTTTAGCAGAAAAGGCTCTCTCTCCTTCTCCTCCCATACGTGGTAGAGTTTTCTTTGCTTCTTCTTTAGCAATGCAAAAACTAATATAGATGGCGAATAGACAGGACACGCGTCAGATGCAGGAGGAGACTTTCATTTTGAAGAAAATAGGAGAAGTACAAATCAAAAAGACCTGAAACAGCCGGAAACCTGAAAACTAACACATTACACACTTCGCAAGTAGTTACTGTCTCTGCGCCCTCTGCGCCGGCCGACCATCAACTGTTATAAACGCCCTTTCGACCTACAATAATTGCCGCCCGGTTAGCTCAGTCGGTAGAGCACCAGACTCTTAATCTGGTTGTCGCGGGTTCGAGCCCCGCATTGGGCTTATGTTTTTGGTTTTTTTTCCATCAATATTTTCCACAGTATGTTTCCAGTCAAACCTTCCTTGTACTGTAACATCCACACGAATTAATACTGCTAGATTCTGTTCCATGTGTCATCTTTCTTTTTTCTATAATTTTAAATTGCTCAAAACGGCTTTTTCAAGAGACGAATTTCTGGGTTTATGATCATGAATTTATTCACTACTTCAAAAAAAAGAGAAAGATAAAAACTATATGTTGAGAGAAAAAAATCAAGAAGAAACGGAGTCAATCATATCAGAAAATATAGGAAAAAAAGAAGCAAAAAGTATTTCTCCACATTAAAGTGATATGAACTAGAGTTAAAGACTTTCCAGGACCTTGTCCACCATTTGCAAGGACTCGTTGAAGTAGTTGCTGTAGGCTTCTCCAAGTTTGTCTTGGTACCACTCCTTAACATCCCAGATAATAGGAGGAAAATCAATACAGTTCTGAGAACACAGACCGCACTGTGTGAATCTGTCCACTACGTGGGCGTTTCCATGGCTGAACATCACGCCTTCTACAGTGACGTATCTCGTTCTCGCTTTCGATGTTCTTTTCTGATATTTTCTGATCACTTCTTCGAGCATCGTCAAGGCTCTTGTAGCGTCAGGCGTGCGCTGTGATGACTTCGTTATGAGGTAGTGAGCTTTGAGTACAAACACATAGATAGCCACGAATGATACGAAAAATGGAGCGAATGTCAGAGGTTTTTTGAGCAAGTAGAAGTTTTCGTCGTTGAACAGTATAAGGAGCTCGTAACAGGCAGTATTCGCATCATTGAGCTTCATGAACATACTTATCATATCCTCTTCGTTCTGTGCTGACCTTAACCTCTCCTTTACTAATTCCAGTTTCGCCGTGATATGGGAGTGTGCAGATTTATCAATAGCATTCTGCACTTCCAGCATTAGCAGCGTTTTCTTTATATTTTCAGTTGATTCGCACAGAAGTGGCATCACCATCTTGAATATAGTACCGCCACAACTGAGTCCCGTAGAAATCTTTACGAGCATCTCCGCCAAAGCTGGTGCACTAGACGCTATCTCCGCGATGAGTTGCTTTTCTCGTAAAAAGGCTGATTCATTCTCCCAAAATTCGGGGAACTTTACAGATACGGGGTGCTCTCGATTGATTCGAGCTTGTGCATTACTCAAAAGTTCTTCTTTGGACGGTGTGGCACCCATTGAAAAATCTGAAAAAAGGAGGATTTTTCGTAGCAAGTTCAAAGAAAAAAGTTATCTGGAAAAGTACTTTTAAGATATAGTGAGCTGATAATTGGCATAAACATGCTCCAAGGTATCTCGAAATCCGAAATTTTAATGAAAAATCTCAAATTTGAAAAATTATTAATTTCCAGATTAGAATGTTATATTTTGAGTAGATGACGTGAAATTTTTTGTCCCAATGGAAGTCTCAATTTAGGTCTTCTTAAACCGAATTCTAGACCTTTGATTTCATAACTTTCTATATTTAAATTTTTAATAGATAAAAACCACAAAGAGATTATCAGCTATGGCAAAAATGTAATCACCAGAAGATGTCTCGTCATCTATCTACGTGTTTATGATTCAGAGGTTAACGAGCCCCGAGTGAAAACCCATCGGAAAATTGTAAGGTAAGACAAAATAGATAGAAAAGGTTTCAAAACCCAACAAAAAATGGGGATAACTCAGTGTTAAAGGACCAAGGCAGTTTCTTGTAGAAATACGGACCGAAAACTTTTCCAGATTCTTCCCAGGTAATGAAAGGGCGTGGGGGCTGGGTCCACTTGTTAGACTGAGCAATAGGATTTCGACTTACCTTCTGATCAATGTGAAAGACTATAGGGATGGGGTAGAGTGGAAAGACTAAGAATGAGGAAGGGTTGTTCATGTTGCGAAATCTTCTTTTTTTTTTCGTATTCTTTTATGTCGAGAAATGGCAAAAAATCGGCTTATTTTTGTCAATGAACCTTCTAGATTTTTTTCCGCTCCGAATTGATCCTAGATTCCGAGCCTCCTTTGGGCATATTTTCCAGAAGAAGAATCAGCTTTTGCGCTTTCGAATGTAGAAACTTTTGATTTATAACCATAAAATTATTCACTACTTCATCGGAAAGGGAAAAAAAGCTACATGTTTAAAGGGAGAAAGAAAACAAGAAACAAGAACAAACGGGTTCAATCAGATCAAAAAAGAATGGAAAATCATCAGTGATTACTGAACATTTCGGAGAGCCGTTGTCTCGAATCGGTGCTCGATAGAGTCCACGCGGTGGCGATACCCAATCCAACCAATGCTCCAATTCCAGATGCTTTCAGCCCGTGTGGTGATCGATAAATGGCTCCGGTTAGTGCGCCGGCGCCAAACCCGTTCAATTCATCTTCGGCTCGCACTGATCGAAGGCCGATTTCCAGTGCAGAATACATAAAAACTATCGCTCCGGCTGGCTGCGCGAATCCGGATCCGTGCTTCATCGTCGCGTTCACCATACGTGTCACCCATGGTTTTCCCACCATTTTTCGCGTTTCCGGGTTGACGAGCTCGCCGAGAGCTCCGCGAGCACATCCAACACCGAATGCTCCACCGACTGCCCATCTGAAATTAAATAGATTTGGTATAGAGTTTTGACAACATTTCAGCAGAAAAAACTGTTTAACAAAGCATTTTTACAACTCGTGTTCGCTTCTTACCCAATATGTCCTAGAGCGAACTCGAATTTTCCCTTTCCGGCCACACCACCCTCTGGCATAATATATTGGGGCTGTTGCGAGACGAACATCGACGGATCCATCTGCACATAGGGCGTCATTTGCCGCGAAACGTTGACTCCCGCCGATTTCAGTTGATCCAAGGCGAGGACTGGAGCCGCCGGGTATGGTGAATGGTGCTCCGGCATTGATGTTGGCTCTGGCTGAAAATTTGTGACATTTTCATTAAAAAGTCGGAAAATTCGGCACAAAAAAAACCGTTTTCGCATTTACTTACCGGTGGTGCATCGAATCCGGGCACGGAGAAGTTCATTCCAGCGTTAAGGTCTACTGGAGTTGATGAGCTATCCACCGACGACGATGGAGTGTCGCTGCTTCCGCCGAATCCGAACCAACCCATTTTTCCTGCAATTTTAAAGTTTTAGGATTACATCATTTTCAGTTTCTAGCGATTATCAAGAGAAGTTATGAGCGAAACTTTAAAATTGAGATAACAAAACGTTCCCCGCCTCATGGCGGTTCTGTCAATATCAAAAACAATCTGAAATTTTCAAAAATTCATGGAGAAAATTGAGAAAGAAGAAAAAGTTCCCGAAAAAATGTGTGAAAAAGATTGCAACGAAGCTCCGAAATAACGCCGCCTGCCGCGCTAAACAACACCCGGGCGTTATTTCGGAGCGTTGTAATAAAATATTTTCTGCGTTTTGGGGCTTCGTAATGAATTTTAAGAAAACTGAAAAGTTCCCAAAAAAAAAAAGAAATCAGTTTTATATTGAAAATTTTCTAGAAAAAAATTATATTCATTATTTTAAAGTATTGGAAAAAAATTTTCCTATAAAAAAAAGTTTAGCTTCATAAACTAAAGAGGATTTGCATCATTCCGTCTTCTCTGTGTTAATTTATTGTTTCCTTTTGCTAATCCTGGTTTTATGACAAAACAGGCGTCGATTTTGGTTCAAATATTCGTAATTTCCGTCTGAAAAAAGCCTAAAACCGCCCCATTCATCATTTTTCCATCCCACATCTCTAGCTTTTCGTTTTCTCGGCCTCTCAACTCTATTTCTTTCAGTTTAATCATCATTCAAACCGCTTTTCGTCAAATTTCATCTAATTCCCTTTAAAACATCACATGCTTGTCACATGAAAACACCTTATACCTCCCGGCTAACATACAAATAAGAACACCGAAAATTCCCGAACATTCTACTTTTTTTGACCAAAAACTGTCATAGATCACATGCGGTGTAGACAGTGAATGACGTGTTTCTTTTTTTGTCCTGGGTCGCCTCAAAGATCACAATGTTTTTATATTTCATTCGATCGTTGTTGTGTATTTAGAGAAGCAGGGCGGAGTGGTTTCGCAATTTCAGTGCCGAATGCAATAAAAATTTTCTCAGGTGTTCATGGGAAACTTTATTTTTAGGCGAAACTTCGAATTTCTTCTTTATTCTGTGGATAAATTTTTTCACAAATTCGTCACCCTCCTTTTCAACACCCGGCTCTTTTTTCTTCCTCCTTTTCCCACGTCACGTGAAAAATGGCGGGCTCTCGGCTGTCTGAGCATCAAACAACAAATAACACAAAAATACTCCCTCTCGTAAATAGACAAAATCTGGCGATTATTTAAAGATATTTGTGAGGTTTCAGAGCTCGAAAATTAATTTTTCTGGTTTAGAAAACAGTTTGAATTCGTTTCGCGCGAGAAAATTGAGAGGAAATCAACTGAAATCTCAAATTTTAAAGCTTCATACGGGTTCCAAAAATCGAAACAACGTTTGCAGAGGCTAAAAAGGTTTTCTAGTTGGTAGTCAGCTAGCCTCACCAAACTTCACAATGCAAGTCAATAATTCTTCCGGCTTTTGAGGTCAAACATCGCGAAAGCATTCCAAAATTTCAGCTGATTCGAAATTTTTCAGTCACAAAATCACAAAACTATCAAAAAAATCACATGTATCTGTAAATAAACGCTCGATACTCTCCCGATTGCAAAGTTCACGATTCGTTCTTTGTGTGATCCTTGCCATTCCTTTTCTTCCTTTCTCTCTCGTTTCTTCGTCTCATATACTGCCTCACTCAACCTTATCTTTTTTCTTTCTTCTCGAGACGATTTCCGTCATTCCGCAAACTTTTACCTCCTTCCCCCTTACACTTCAACTAGACTCGCGTCACAAAACCTCCCCTCATCTTCACTCTCTTTTTGTGTTTTGAATAAACGTTCGACCTTCTCATTTATTTCAATTTTTTGCAGAGAAACAACACACAAAAATGCGAATCTGGTCCAGTGAACACACTTTTGAGTAAGTTTTCTTCATAAAATTCTCAAATTAAATCCTTTAATTCTTCGAAAGCAGCCGAAAGGTGCGAATTTTAACGTGAAATTCGAGAAAATAAGTTTTATATAGAGATTTGATATAAAAATCCGAAAAAAGCCTTTAATTTTATGTGAAAACGCAAAGTTGTTGTTGAGGCTCAGCGCCTTTTGTAGTTTGTAGCTTTAGTCTCACCAAAGTAAAAGCGACCGCGCGCAAGAAACTGGTGAGGCTAAAGAAGGTCAGTAGTTTGTAACTTTAGCCTCAACATAAAAAAACGTCGCATGAAATTGGTGAGGCGCGCCCCTTTCTAGTTTGTAGCCAATTAGCCTCACCAAAGCACTGTTTTGAGTGAAAATCACACTACACAAAGTCATTTTTCACCACTAAACCTTGATTTTTTTTCAGTCACGAATGGGAAACCGTCGCCATGGCCGCTTTCAAAAAGTATCCGAATCCGTTGAATCGAGCGGTCACCGGAATCGACGTCGTCAAACAGACACTGGAGGCTGGCAAGATATTGACTGAACGAATCATTCAGTCACATTTCAGTATTCCATCGTGGGCTACAAAGGTAAGTAGGGAAGATTTTAACCAGTGGGAAATCTATTTTAAGCCGTATACTTTAACCTGAAGTTTTCAAATATTAAAGTGAAAAGAACAAGGAAGAAAGCAAAGAAACAACAGCTGCTTTTCGAAAAAAGAGATTAACCGAAAAAAAAGGTTGAGATCTCTGGGCGAAAAGTGTAATACTGTCAAAGGGAAATCCCTTGTTAAAAATGTGATAAATCATTCTTAAAATTTCAGCTCACCGGCTTCTCTGGCACACAATATTCACACGAGTACACAGTCATCGATCCACACAGGAAGGAGTTCTCATTGACTACCAGAAATGTAAGAATGGCTGAAAATATGATTGAAATTCTGCGGAGATGTATTGAAAGCTTTTTGGTTTTCTGGGGGAAAAAGCTCTTCGTTTCGCTCAATTTTCATCAGAATTTCAATAATTTTCGGCTCGGTTTCATCATTTTCAAATTTTCCCTTTCTCTCCTTCACTTTATTTTTTTCCAGCTCAACGGCAACTCATTCCTTCGTGTCGACGAGAAGCTGACATACAAACCCGACCAGGAGGATCCGAACAAAACAGTATTGAAGCAAGACGTCATCGTCACAATCACGCTGCCCGCATTCGCCGACTATTGTGAGAAGACGTTCTTGAGCATTTATTCACAGAATGCGAGCAAGGTAATTATTTCGTAAACGTTATTTCTTAAACAATTTTGTTGTCTTGCAGGGCCGCCAAGGTGTCGAATGGGTCATCGATCATTTGAAGAAGGAGTATGAAGCGATTTCGACAAAGGTGAGAATGGCGCAATAAAATTGGAGGATATTTGAATTTTTCTCAAGATTTTGAGAAATTGATTATTGTTAAAACGGTTTAGTATGGTTAGACAAATGTGATATTTAGAGTAGAATTTTCATTGGATCTCCATTATTTATATATTCGGGAAATGATTTGTATTGCAATAAAGTTTGAACAATTAATGCAACAAGGCTGATTAAGAAATTGCGCTGCAATCAAAGCTCTAGATTTGCTCCAGATTTTCAAAAATACTCGCATTTTCTCTTCTGGTATAGTTTTTTATGCATTTTTTCTCATAATCTTTTTTCAAACCTGCAGTATTCGCGCGCATAAAAAAACGAACAAACGAGAGCCAGTTTTTCATGAAAATGTCGACAAGAATTTTGTTTATGAGTGCTTATTTTGAAGTCACATTTTCTCATGAGCTAACATCTCAATATCACTTTAATGAGCTCAATGAGTCCAAACATTTCTCTTGCAAACCACTGAAGAACACTCACTCTGGAGTACCAACAAAGATTGATCAACACTTGTTTTGATAGTCACACTTTTTCTACGTCTTATCTTGATGATCTCAACACCACTATTTTATTACAACTAACATCATCTCGCTATCAATTTGATCCGGCGATCACTCGTGGTAGAGAATTGAGTGATCTTTAGTGGTGGTTTTGGAAAAGGGTTCAAATCTGAGTGGGTCTAAAGAACGAGCATATATTTTTGATCAAGAAAACAAAAGGATTCATCTGAGGTGGTTTGAAGGCTGAGTATGCATTTTGCCGTAAGATTCTAGTCACTAATCTAGAAATTATAGCTTTGGTACTGTACTTATGGGTTCAGAATACAGTCATGCTCTGCTTCATTTTATTCAGAATTATATTTTTTATAGCTCCACGACATGTAATTCGAGCACGTTTCCGAAGCTACGATGCTCCTTGTATTGGTCTCAATTTCATTTTTTATTGTAAGTTTTCTTGTCTCCAGGAGCATCGTGGCTTCGGAACCATTCTGTGTTGTAGGAGACCAACGTACTTTCCATTTCACTATTTTCAATTTATTTCTTCCAGGTCAGTTCCGAAGTGCACGAGATGTCGGAAAAGATGCGCTCGTGGAGTATCCCAAGCGCGACGCCTTCAACGCCTTCATCAAAATCTACCACTTCTTCATGCTGCACGTCTTCCACGCCATCTTCTAGCACGACGCCTCCTTCCACGTCTTCATAAGTAGCTCACAATTTCCCCAGTTTTTGTCTCGAGATTAGATTTTCTAGTATTATTTCTTTTTAGCATCCTTGTTTTCATTGTTTTGTCTTCTTCCGATTTCATTTCTACAGGTTTCCCAACGCGCTCTAGTGATAATTTAGGCGCAATTTCACAGTAGTTTATTTCAGTTTTTTTTCTATTAATCTCGTTCTAGGCCCCGCCTTCTTTCTAGATACTGTGATCCTTTTCCTCGTCTCCTTTCCCCATGAACACTCAGCTTTATTCATTAGTCCCCGATTTTTTTATTCTCGATCCCAGTTCCTTTACCATTTTCCTCCTTTGATTTTATGGGTTTTAAAACAGATTTTCAGTATATTTATTAGCTGAAAAAAGAAGCTAATAAAATTTTATTCAACACAAAATGTAAT
Organism: Caenorhabditis doughertyi; assembly: GCA_963572265.1. Classification (NCBI taxonomy): domain Eukaryota; kingdom Metazoa; phylum Nematoda; class Chromadorea; order Rhabditida; family Rhabditidae; genus Caenorhabditis; species Caenorhabditis doughertyi. The sequence goes on along the minus strand of OY751553.1, from coordinate 5,238,518 downwards.
ATATCGGTCTTCGGATTCGATCATAGCGTCGCGGCCGTCCGATGGTCGTGTGGTTACAAAACCGTCTGGAATCCAATTGATTCTGGAAAAAAATTGAAAATTGTAGTTTGTGGCTATTAAAAGATTTTCTGTTTAAAAATCGAGCAACCGTCCGCACAACATTTTCAGATTGGTTTTTCTTTGACGGTTGACCCCTTTTAGCATCACCCTAGGTCACCTAAATACAAATCACCAAATATGATTAGGCTCCGCCCCCTTCCTACTGTAGACGATGCTCGGCGAGCAAAAAAAACTTTTTTTGAGCCGATGGAGATATTGATGAAATCTCAACGGGAATCGATGAATGGCACCATATTGAGTGTTTTTTGTCTATTGGAGCAAATTCCAGCTCGACGTTTTCATGGAGAAAAATTCGGGGTTTTTCTCAATATGTCACTTTTCACAGTTTGTACACCCGTCGTGAAAAATTTTTTCACGATCAACATCCAGTTTATTTCAAATATGGATACCCCTGACCTAAGTGGTCCTACCCAAAAAAAATCTCCCTAGATTTCGCGGTGACTTAATACCGAAACAGAGCAATGTTTGTGCTCAGTACCCCAAATTTCAACGTATCCCTATACATGATAGAAATGGTCATAGTCACCGATTTCAAAAATATTTTCACCACATGTTGTCCTACTCATATGTGATACATTCACAAATTTTCAGCTCATCAGAATCACTTCTGTAGGCGTGGCATCACTTCTAAAAAATCACTACTGAGCCTTAACGTCGAAAAATCAAAATTCTCAATTCTTAAAATTTCTTTTTGGAATTTTTCCCAAAAATACTACAACGTCATAATCATTCAATTTATGCAAAAATATGAAATTTATCATGCCTCAAGGGCTATATTTCAGCCATTTGCCAACCTGTTGCTAACTGCCATGGAGCTTCGTAGAGTTTGTAGGAGAAGCTGCGTTGAAAATGTTTCCTTATGGCACGTTTTTGCATAAATTAAATGATTATGACGTTGTAGTATTTTTGGGAAAAATTCCAAAAAGAAATTTTAAGAATTGAGAATTTTGATTTTTCGACGTTAAGGCTCAGTAGTGATTTTTTAGAAGTTGTGCCACGCCTACAGAAGTGATTCTGATGAGCTGAAAATTTGTGAATGTATCACATATGAGTAGGACAACATGTGGTGAAAATATTTTTGAAATCGGTGACTATGACCATTTCTATCATGTATAGGGATACGTGGATGTTGATCGTGAAAAAATTTTTCACGACGGGTGTACAAACTGTGAAAAGTGACATATTGAGAAAAACCCCGAATTTTTCTCCATGAAAACGTCGAGCTGGAATTTGCTCCAAGAGACAAAAAACACTCAATATGGTGCCATTTATCGATTCACGTTGAGATTTCATCAATATCTCCATCGGCTCAAAAAAAGTTTTTTTTGCTCACCGAGCATCGTCTACAGTAGGAAGGGGGCGGAGCCTAATCATATTTGGTGATTTGTATTTAGGTGACCTAGGGTGATGCTAAAATGGGTCAACCATCAAAGAAAAACCAATCTGAAAATGTTGTGCGGACAACAGTGATGACATGCTAAAATTTTAGCCAGAAAGTCTTTTAAGCCCGTCCACATGATCGGTGGAAAGGTTAGCTGACGCTAAGCAATTTTGTATTTTGTAGCTGCTTAGCCTCACCAAATGTTAACACAAGCGATTTTTGTAGCTTGTAGCCTTAGCCTCATCAAAACAAAAAAAACCAACGAAAAATTTAGAGGCGCAATTCTTTATAGTTTGTGGCGTTAGCCTCACCAAAAAACAAGCGGTCACGAATGAAATTGTTTACTTTGCGCGGTTTTTTTTCTAGTTTATAGCCTTAGCCTCACCAAAATTTAACTAGCGAGTACGAATTTGTTTTGCGAGAATTCCTTTCAGATAAGCGCAATAATTTTGAAACTTTCGAGCATACTAAATAAAAACTTACACCGGCTCCGTCTCGAGAATTCTCGACAATTGACGTGGCTCTACAGACTTCGTAACCAAAAGAAACAAACGATCACAGACGTTTTCCTCCTCCATCCACATTTTGAACAACGATTTTTGTTCTCTTGACGACACATTTGGAGTGTTCAGAGCAATATATTTGAATTTTTTCATCAGTTGCTTGACTTCATCAAAACTATACGACGAAACGAAATCGTTGAAATCGCGAACATCGAGATGTTGGTTTTTCATGAACTGAATCGTGTTGAATACATATTCTTTGCTTTTCGGACTATCACCAATGAAGGAAACTGCAGCTGATAAAGTTTGAAATATTTTCGCCAAATGTGGTACCAAGATTTGGTATGGTTCAGGAGTTTCATCATCTCTCCAATGTGTTTCAATCATATCTGTGATTTGTTCATCGTCTACAGGATCTTCTCTTCCGAATTTGACAACAGTTAACACTGGTTTCGAGCAGCCTTCAAACGTCAATTTGCTTTTCGATTTTATTACTTTAGCAATAATCTTTATGTGCTCCGGTTTCATTGGAAAACAGATGATAGAAAGCGTTGGCTGATTCGAGTCCTCCTCGCTGATAATTAGTCGATGAGAGTCATTCGATTCGTGAAAACTCAAGCGCATATTGAATTTTCGATTAGCGCACAAATTTCGAATAATGTTTCGAGACTTTTTGGATTGGGTGGCAAGTGCAAATCTGAAAAATTTCGAGTTGTTAAAAAAATTCCGTCGGAAAAAAGAAACTTACAAATCGTAGCAATTCCAGTGTTTTGACACTTCTTGTAGCGCAAGAAAAGGGAGGTCAAATATTCTGAATCTTGTAGATTCCATTCTGACGGGCATTCTGAAAAAGGTAATTGTTGATTATGAAGAGAATAGAGAAAAGAAGAAGGTGAACGAACTAGCGAAGAAATGAATAAAGTGGAGACAGATAGCGGGCACACACGAGTTCCCAGCGAGGGTAGGAAAGCGCGCTCTAATGATAAAAACGTTGAATACTCAGTTTCGCACCATTTCCCCAAAAATTCGGTTGAAAAATGCGTCCGAAATTGAGGTACTCAGCGAAATTATCAATTTATCATTAGAGCGCAATTTCCTACCCTCGCTGAGAACTCGTGTGAGGGCATAATCGAAAAAAAGGCCGAAAAAGGTTAAATTGAATAAAATGGTGGCGGCGTTGGAACGATGAATAGAGAGTGATAAATGACGAGCGGGAGAGGAGAACGCCGTTCGCCACGAGTGACACCAAACGATTTGAATGAGAGATAGGGGAGACAAATAACTTTCTTTGCGATTGTAGGAATGCGCGCTCTATTGATAAGTTAGAGATTTCGTTGCGTAACTCAATTTTTGACTGCGTACCGCTCGTTGGTTGTGCCCAGTCTTTGAAAACAATGCCCTTCCTCCGGATATTTTAGTGGTACCAAGCCCTCGATTGTAGGATCTCAAACTTGGGTAATTAAACCTTCATATAGAGGGATAAAGATAAAGATATAAAGATGTAACAGAGTAAGGGAGTTACGAACGTAAGGAATGAAAGTCATTAAAACTTTAAGTAAAAGGAAATGGGTGTGAAAGATAAGTGTGGAAAGAGATGTCAACAATGTTTACAATGTAACATTAATTATAAAGAATGATTGGGGAGAGAATAAATAAAGTAATAATTATGATAATGAATGGGTTGAAGAAAGGGAAATAATGATAAATACGAAATAATACTCGATTTCGAGTACACTCTTGGGGGAGATCTTCTCTGAAAAGGGATTTGAGGAGAAATGGAAGAAAAAATGAGTGGGTGAAGTGAGATGGGGGAGGATAGGATACAATTCAATGTAGTGAGAGTGAGATGGGAGAATTAGGGGAAGGCAATAGAACGAACGTGGGGAAAAGTCATAATCCTGGTTGCCGCAATTGATATATTCCTCGGACGGAGCTCGGATCGGTCTTCTTCTTGGTCTTCGCTGGTCCTCGCTGCTCCTTTGTCTTGACGAAGGTTCTTCGTTTCTGCTCGACGATGACTTCTCGTCCCTCTTGCTTGATGACGACTTCTCTCTCCTTTTGTCTGACGATGGCTCTCTTTGTCTCGACGAAGAGTTCTCGCCCCGATTGCTCGACGATGTCTCTGGACGTCTCCTTTTCGGCTCCGGACTGGTCTCCTGGCGAGTCGCACGTCTCTTGCGGAAGGTGACTCTTTCTCTAATTTTTTCAGTTTCATGGTCAAAACGCACACGATGTCACCGATGATGAAGTCTTTGGTGTCCGGTTCGGGTCCGTTTAGGATGTCGATGGAGCGAATGGACAGACAAATCTTCCAGAGGTCTAAGCGGCCGGGGCCTGGGAGTTCTCGGTGACAGGGCTCGAGGTAAAGCTGCCTCCATCGGAGAAATTGATGAGATAGTATGTCTTAGCGACCTCTTCTGGTGGCTTGCTTACCGTTTGCAGCTCCCTGCATTCGCGAGGCTGATGGGAAAGCTTGGGGTATTCCTGTGGTGTGGTAGCCCACGTTAAGGACGCGTTGCGTAACTCGTGGTTATCCGCGAGTTGCTGGCTACATGTTCGGCCACCGTGGCGCACTGGGGAACCTTGCGGTCCTGCTTGAGGTAGTACGCGCCTCACTTGTGGAGAGGGGTGACTTTTACGTACTCCGGCAGCTCGATGGGTGTTGTGAACCCAGTGTAAGCCCGACAGCCGATTTTTGGGCCTTTCTCCTGTTTTGGTGTTTCGGTTCGATGGGGGGGGGGGGGGGGACGGTGGGTTCCGGGGCTTCCTCGGGCACATGTTCGGCGGCTTCCTCATCTTCCAAATCGGAGCACAGAGAAAGCCTGGCCTGCCTTTCGGTGATCTAATACTTCATTTGTGAGGTTTGGGGTTCTTCCGAAACGTTCGAATTTTCGGAGATGTTGTTGTTAGCGGCATCCTCCACATCCATGGGATCTTCCCCTGAACGAGCGCTTAGTACCTCCTGAGAGGTTATTGGCTCGTCCAGTGTAGTCGATGCTTCGGTGGATGTGGGTGGGAGGTTGCCCTTTTCGGTTTGGTCGGCTGTGTCCGGTGCGGCTTCCTCCACCTCCATGGCGTCGCGCTCTTCGGGGACGGTGAGTACCCCATGGGGGGTTTCGTGTCCGCTTAGCGAGGTTGACGAACCATTGAGAGGTGTTGGAAGGCCGGCCCTTTCGACTTCTTGACTCGAGGAGTCGTGAGTGGCTGTTGCAGTCGATAACCCGGTGGATGCAGGTCGATGGCTGTCCTTTTCGACTTTGTCAGCTGTGTCTTCTTGCTGCTACCTGGCTTCCAAACGTGATATCAATAGAAACTAGATAAGAAGATATGAATACTCTGAAAACTCTTTAAAGGCTTCCTAACACTCGGGAGCCTTGTCGAATAAAGTGAATGGAATGAAATAAGAATGAGAAATGTGTAGAATAGAAAGTGGGCGGAGAGAAGCAAAGAATAGAAAGGAGGCTTGTCGTACAGTCTACTGCCGGCCTTTTTACAATGAGAAAAAAAATGAGAGATAGAAGAAAAGGCGGGAAAGATGAAAGCCAGATTGGAGGAGGGAGAAGCTGACTCATGCTTCTTCGAACTTTTACCAAGCAATATTTGACCTGGCTAATACTTCAAATAAACGGGACGAAAAACTTTCAAATGAATAAACATTTCATTGATAAAAAATGATTAAACAGTCTCAAATACAAGATAGTTGGAATGTGATCGGCGATAGATATCCGTGATGCGGCCATCGGAAGGTCGTTTAACTTTTCGGAATTGTTCTGAACCGACGATCATTCTGGAAAAAAGTATTTTGGAATGCCGAATTAAAAAATGTTCAGTGAAATTAAACTGCCAAAAAAAATCAAAACTTACACTGCCTTCGCATCGAGCACTTTCTCCAAATGGCGCATCTCTACAGGTCGACGAACGCGAAGGTGCATCTTCTCGATGGGGTTTGGCTCTTCCATAAACATTCTGCACAACGATTTTTGTTCTCTTGCCGTCAACCTTGGAGCGTTAACGTAAATATCCTTGTAGATTTTCATCATTTGCTTGACTTCAATAAAACTGTATGACGACGAAGAATCGCTGAGCTTGAAGATGTTTAGACTCAATTTTTTGAAAAGATCCATTGCTTCGGATACGAATTCTTCGGCCTCTCCAGAGAATGAAACTTGGACAGAAAGATTTTGAAACAGTTTTGCCAAATGGGGCACCATGACTTGATACGGTTCAGTTGGAGGTTTCCAGAATGTACGGACTATATCTGCTTTTATATTGCTCCCTAAAATTTCAAAGGCACCCAATTCGATGACAGTTCCTATCGGCGCCGAACAGTCTTCAAAATTGAGATTTATCTTTTCTTTTGTTCTTTTCAGTATTCTCTTGCCCTCTAAATTCAACGGGCTAAACCTAATGGAAAGTGTGATTTTATTTGAGCTCTCCTCTCTAAAACGAAGGTTGTTAAAAAAACCACCGAAATAAATGCCCAAAGTGAATTTTCGATGAGAGCACAAATTACGGATAATGTTCCGGCATTTCTTGGATTGAACGGAGAGGGCGAATCTAAAAGTGATTTTAAAGTTGGCTGGAGTAAATAGAGGACAAACTCACAATTCATATAAACTCCAGTGTTTCGACACATTTTGTAGAGCAAGAAAAGGCAGCTGAAAGGCTTTGAACGGGGTAACTTCCTTTTTGACAGGCATTCTGGAAAAGAAATTGTGTAGAACGAAGGAGTCTGTAACTGGTTGAGATTGCTCTAGATGCAGACGAATGAGGAGTGAAGACGATAGAAGAAGAATGGACAGATGAATGAATGAGTGCCTGGACTGAACAGACAGATGGCAAAAGACCGACGTGGGTCCAGCGTATGGTGAGGAGATAACCAGAACGGACGATTCATCACAGAACGGTTGTAAATTACAGTAAAAGTGTACCTGAGACTGTTTTCAGACAGCTTGACAATGCGACTAGACTAGAACCTTGACGGATTTATGATGAGGCATCGTCACATATGTCTCTCCTCGACTTGTTGCATTATGTAGAATAGTGTGTTTGTTATAGAAAAAAAACTTGTAAACGTTGGAAAAATTGTGTGTGAAATTTATTTAACAACGAAAAATGCAATGTACTTCCTATCTAACCAAATTTTAGCAGCAGTCGTCACTGACAATTAATCGGCAAGAGTCATTCGGTTGGTAAAAACACAATCCCAATATGAATCCTCGATGATCACACAATGTTCTGAAAAAGCTTTGGGACTTTTCAGACTGGAAAGTAGAGTAAAAAGTGTGTGGACGTGCAGGCTTGTGCCGGTGGTGGAAGCTGACTCTATTCTTCACCAAGCAATATTTGACCAAGCTGATCTAGCTGAACTGACGGAACGTAAAGCTTTCAAATTATTACTTTATTGATAAAACTAATGATTAAACCATGGTGAAAACAATAAATGCATCTTCGGAATAAATATTAACGACGCGGCCATCGGAGGGTCGTTCAAGTTTCAAGGAGTTTTCTGCACCGAAGATCTTCCTGGAAAAAGTATTATACAATTTCTGGAAATTGCTTAGATTCTGGTCATAGTCTGATATAACTGAAAGGCCAAAAACTTACACTGGTTTCTCATCGAGCACTCTCTCCAAGTGACGCATCTCTACAGTTTGTGGTACGAGAAGAACCAACTCCTGGACGCGGTTTGGATCTTCCATAAATATTTTGAACAACGATTTTTGTTCTCTAGTCGTCAACTTTGGAGTGTTTACGCCAATATCCTTGTAGATTTTCATCATTTGTTTTACTTCATCAAAACTGTATGATGATGAAAAATCGGTGAGTTTGTGGATTTTTAAACTCAAGTTTTTGAGGAAATCTATAGTGCCGGATACGAATTCTTTGGTTTTTGGTTGGGAGAGAACTTGAACAGAAAGATTTTGAAATAGTTTCGCCAAATGTGGAACCACGACTTGGTACGGTTTAGTTGAAGGCTTCCAGAATGTGACAACCATATCTGTCGTTTCGCCGTCCCTTGAACTTTCCTTGATACCCAAGTTGATAACAGTCACTATGGGCTCCGAGCAGTTTTCAAAGTTAAGACTGATCTTCTGTTTGTTTCCCTTTAAAATTGCCTTGGCTTTTGGATCCAATGGCCAACACGAAAAGGTAAGTGTGGTTTCATTCGAGTTCTCCTCGCTAACACACAGGCGGGTAGAACCGTCTTTTTGAAAATCAATGCACAAATCGAATTTTCGATGAGAGCACAAAGTACGGATAATCTTTTGGGATTTCTTGGATTGAGTGGAGAGAGCGAATCTGAAAATGATTTTAAATTTGACTGAAATTGATAGAGGAAAAACTCACAAATCACATAAACTCCAATGTTTCGACACTTCTTGTAGAGCAAGAAGGGGCAGATGGAAGGCTTTGAAAGAATTCATTTCTTTTCCGGCGGGCATTCTGAAGCGAGAAATAGTTAAGATAGCTTTAGATGCAGACAAATGAGGAGTGAAGACGGTAGAAGAAGAATGGACAGATGAATGAATGAGTGACTGGACAGAATAGGCAGATAGAATCTGCAAACGATCGCGCAGTCGACGTGAGACCAGCGTATTTTTCTGGTGACTAGATAACAAGAAGAAGTATAGGGACGTATGGCTGTAAAATAAAGAAAAAGTGTACTGAAAGTATACTTTTCAGATAGCTTGACAATGTTTTTATGACTGGACTAGAATCTCGACAGATTTATGATAAGGCAAAACCATCTGTACCTCCTCAATCGATTGAGAGCCAGACGTATTTGGAATAGATTGTTTGTCAGAGAAAAATATAGGCTCCCTAGATTTAATAAGGGTCCTAAAAAGTAAAGATCCCGAAAAATTTCCTTGAAAGTCCCTCAGAAGTATAAGGGCCCCTGAAATTTCAGCCATGGGACCAAATGAAAGGTTTGGGACCAAATGAAAAGGTTTGGGACCAAATGAAAAGAAAAAATGAAAAGGTTTTCAGAATATTTCAAAACATTTACCGCGTTTAAAGGATGTTCAGAAAGTGTCAATCTCAAGTTTTCTGGTCCGCAAAACTATTTTGAGCACTTTTGTTCTGGTTTTTCTAAAAAAAAAACCTAAATTCTGGCCCATCGAATGGGAGCAAAAATGTATTCAAAAAGTCAACTGTCAACAGTTTTTAAATTAAAAAAAATGACCAAATCTGCAAATGACCACGCAGTCTACGCGAGGACAGCCTATCCGCCTGGTAAGGAGATTAGCAGGACTGACGATTCGTCAGCGACGAGAGTTCAGACAACGTGTGACTGAGAATGAAGATATGTTGTCAGACAACTGGACTAGGTAACCGAATGTAATTTGTTTCATGGACAGGTTAATGACGTGGTATCGTCACCCAGTCATCTTGGTCGACCGCAAGGGAGGGGCGAAATCGAGAAATTTGATGTATTTCGTTCCATCAGTCTTAGAAGAGTTCAAAAAAAGCATGTGAAGCTTCTGCAGGAGAATCCAAGGTCATTATAAATAGTTATAAATACCGCTGAAAGGCTTTTCTGATGTAGAAACTAAAAAGTTTGATGGAACAAGTTCAAAGTTCACAATTTTATTATGAAGAAGGAAAACAAACAAAATTCACAAATAGCGTTAATCTTCTTCGTTCTGGCGAATAATAATAGTTACAAGTCCTGTTCCAACAGCCACTGCGATCAACCGACCATCTTCTAGTGTCCATTTAAGACTGCTGCTGAAAGGGGCTCTAACAATTCTGCAAAAATTTACTTTCATTTTGGGAAATAAGTTCAAATCACTCACTCTGACTTTGCTTTTACCATCCTGGCCATCTTGTCGAACAGATCCCATGCTCCTTTATGATGAAGAATGATTTTGATGTCGTCAGTCCGGTCCATGCACTTTTTGAAAATTCTTCTTACTTGTAAATCAGTGAGCTTTGGATGCTTGATTTGCATCGATTCCGAGATCAATAGACTTTCCACTTCCGAGTAGTTATACTCGTTTTCATAGTCATAGTAGCCAGTGATTTTCAGATTTAGACTCTTCACAGCAGCGGTGATTTCTTTCTTGGTATTTTCATTCTTTATATTGAACGACAGCTCGGCTAAATTGATTTTGAAAATTTTTGAAAGGCGCTTCAGCATTTCTGGAATCGCTTCTAAAACATCCTCGCTGAGCACTCGAACCGTGTTCTCAGCCGCTAGAAAAACTGTTTGAGAAACTAGGGTGCTCTTGAACGCGATACTCAACGGTTCAGCTCTGCCTCGTGGCGTCTCCCGAAGTATCAAAGTGTAATAATCTCTGCCAATGTGAACATACACTTTGAATTGGCGTTGACTTGAATACGCTCTGACAACTCTCTCCGATCTAGCAGACGAGTTGGAAAGGGAGAATCTGGAATAGGAAGTAAAGTAGAGGAATTTTGATTTGAGGAACTTACAACTCAAATGGTCCTAATTTCTTCAGAATGTCCTCGGCGATAAGGCTTGGAAGAGAGAAAATTGGGAGGGATAGGGCAGACATTTGGATCGATATTCTGAAAGAAAGAATGGTTAGGAGACGATAGGGAGACCACGTAGATGAGAAGACCACGTAAATGAAGAAGACAACGATTGTGTGCGCACAAAAAATGGTTTGGACTCTGACTCTTGTGAGAGCGCTACACAATTATCGACTTTTTTTTCTTCACCTATTGCAGCGACACACAACCAGCGTCGTCTCCCCTCTCCCCTCTCACTATCTACTCAATCTTCTCAATTTCCTTGCCTCCTAATATTCTCCGAATAGATTCCAACCAAAATGTCTGTCCCACCACTCCAAATCTTTCGTTTTCCATGCATTCTCACCGAGGACATTCTGAAAGATCTCGGACCTTTTGAGCTGTGAGTTTCCCAAATCAAAACGTTCTGAACTTTTTATTGAAATTTCAGATACTGCCTTTCCACATTGTCTGCTAGATCGGAAAGGGTTGTCAAAGCCTATTCGAGCCACCGACAATTCAAAGCGCGTGGCCTAGTTGAACGAGGATATAAACTGAGTCTCGGTGAGCCAGGTTCTGAAGCCCCAAGGCTCAAATTCGAGTTCGAAGACTCCGATGATTCTAGAACAGTTTTTATTCCGGCTGAGAACACAGTCCAAGTTTTCTGTGAAAATGTCTCCGAAGCAATGTCAAGAATGCTGGAGAAGCTTTCAACCATCTTCAAGATAAGCTCGATCGTCCTCGCGTTTCGCAATAAGGATCAAGAAGTCAAGGACAAAATTGCGGCTGTGGTGAAAAAACAAAACATCAAAATTGATCGTTATAATGACTTCCATAACGACTACAGCTACGAGGAAGTCGAAGATCTTATGGGTTCGAAATATATCCACCTCCAGCATCCAAAGCTCACAGTTTTCCAAATGAAAAGACTATTCAAGAAGTGCATCGATCGTCCCGAACCTATCAATGCCATTTTTTATCATGAAAGCGCTCCGGGTCTATTCACCGAGCTTGTCAGTATTGTGGAAGAGGATAAACAGTTAGTTTTAATAGAATAATTGTTTTTTAAGAATCATATTTCCAGAATCATCCCAAGTCTATATGGCGGCTATCTCCGCTTCACACAAGCGGATGGGCGGTCGATTTCAATGAGTGTTGGACGTGCACCTGGAAGTTATAAGCTTAGTATCAAAGTCACCGCTGAAAAGTAATCCATTGTTGTGAATGTATCTGAAACGTGGTTGTTTCGTTCAATAAATTTGTGACTTTCAAATTGTTTTTTTTTGAATTTTTCGGTAAACAATGTTCGAAAACGTCTTCTTTGAACTTCTATTTCAAGTTTTAACCCTCTCTTCGAGAGCTGGGCGGAATTCCCACTTCTGACTTCCGGCTTAGTTTTTTTTACTTCCGTCTTCCGGCTTCCGCCTAAGAAATTTTACTTCAGACTTCCGTTTTGGAACCGAAACTCCGGCGGAAGTCGGAAGCGTGGAATAGGAAAACAACTCAAAAGTTTCGCGATATTTCGGAAGAAACGAGGCTCAGAAATTTGTTGGAAGTGGTTGAAATCAGCGAAAGTCAATAAATTTTCCGGATTTTTGCTCATTTTCGATAAATTAGACCAGTTTTTCCTCTCGGATTCCGACTTCGTACTTCCAACTTCCGCCTTCCGCCGATTTTCTACATTTCCGTCTTCCGACTTCCGACTTCCGTTTAAAAAATTTACACTTCCGCTCTGCTTTCTCTTTGTTTCCCGGGCTCTAAATCCTTGAGGCAGTCCTTGACATTCAAAATGGACCATACCTTCAGATTGTGCGCGTCTGTATCCTCTCTATGCAAATCATCTGTCTTGCTGAACCATTCGGTGCGTACACCATTTACTCATCTAACGTCATATGTCTTGATTCTACCCAATTTGACGTTGCCCCACCTGGTCCTTTCGTTTCCAGAATATCGATCGCGATGTCTGCCTTACCACTCCCAATTTTCTGTCTTCCAAGCCTTCTCACCGAGGACATTCTGAAAAATATGGGTCCTTTTGAGCTGTAAGTTTTTTCGGATCACTAAATTCTGTAAACTAGTTTTAATTCCAGGTTCGCCTTATCCACATTATCTGCTAGATCGGAGAGAGTGATCAGAGCTTATTCAAGCCGCCGCCAATTCAAAATAAGGATCGATATTGATGAGAGTTATGTGCTGAAACTTCGCGAGCCACTTTCCAGAGCCCCTAAGCTTACATTAGAATTCACAACCTCCGATAGTCCTGGAACAGTATTTCGCCCGGCTGAAAACGCAGTCCAAGTTTTTTGTGAAGATGTCTCTGAAGCGATGCCAAAAATGCTGGAGAAGCTATCAACCATTTTCAAGAGAAACTCTATCGATTTGGAGATTCGTGTGGAAGATGAGAAGATAAAAAACAGAATGAATTCTGTTTTACAGAAACATAATCTTACAGTTGGAGACTATTATGACTCCAGAAACGAGTATAGTTATCAAGAAGTAGAGAATCTCATGGGTTCGGAATGGATCCGCTTAGAGTATCCAAAGCTCACCGACATTCAGCTGAGAAGCATTTTTAAAAAATGCATCGATCGCCCCAAGTCTACAAACATGACTCTTCAGAATGTCGGAACTCCGGATCTATTCCAAAAGATTGCCAGTATGGTGGAAGGGGAAAAACAGTAAGTTAAAGTTTTTATTAGGTTTTAAAAATTCCATATTTTCAGAATCTTCACAACTCTAGATGGCGGCCATTTCCGCTTGACACAAGATGATCGACGGTTTATCGGAGTGAATGTTACACGTGGACTGGTTGTGATCAACGTCACCGCCAAAAAGTAATTCATTGATAATTTTTGAATTTATTTGTAAATTTGTTCTTTGCTGAATAAAATTGTGATTTTCAATTTTTTAGTTTACAATCGACGAAGACGTTTTTTTCAAACTTCGAAGAGAACTATTTATTTTCTATTTCACTCAAACTTTTAGTGCGGGTCATAGATTCCTTGGTGGTCCGATTTCTTTTCAATTTCGCGGAATATTGACTTTTGTAACTTTAGTCCTTGACATTCTAAAAGGGGCGTATATTTCTGCTGTACGCTCCCTTTTCTGACCATCTGTCTTGCTAAACCATTCGGCAGCGCACACAATTCATTCATCTAACGTCTTCTGTCGTTGTCTCCTCTCCATTCTACACAGTTTTACGTCTACTTACCTGACCGTTCATCTCAACATTTTATCGATCAGTTTTACGAATCACTAATTTCCGTAAACTAGTTTAAATTCCAGGTTCGCTTTTTCCACATTATCTGCTAGATCGGAGAGAGTGGTCAAAGCTTATTCAAGCCGCCGACAATTCAAAGTAGTGATCGGAATTGATGAGAATTGTGTTTTGACACTTCGCGAGCCACGTTCTCGAGCCTCTGAGCTTACAATCAAATTCAAAATCTCCGATAATTCTGGAACAGTATTTTGCCCGGCTAGAAACACTGTTCAAGTTTTTTGTGAAGATGTCTCTGAAGCAATGCCATGGATGTTGGAGCACCTCTCCACAACTTTCAAGATCAACTCCATCGATTTGGTGTTTAAAGTGAAAGATGAGAAGATCAAAGACAGAATTAATGCTGTTGTACAGAAACTGAATCTCAAAGTTGATGACTATTATGACACCAAAAACGAGTATAGTTGCCAGGAAGTGGAAAGTATTATGGGCACGAAGTGGCTTCACCTTAAGTATCCGAAGCTAACCGATATTCAGCTGAGAAGGCTTTTCAAAAAATGCATCGATCGTCCCAAGTCAACGAACATGACTCTTCAGAATGTCGGAGGCCCGGATCTGTTCTCAAAGATAGCCAGTATGGTGGAAGGGGATAAACAGTGAGTTTCTAGTTTTTAGTGAGTTTCGAAAAAACTATGTTTTCAGAATCTGGACAGATCCAGATGGCGGCTATCTCCAATTGACACAGGAGGATGGAAGGTTTATTGGAGTGACAGTTGGACATGGGTTGGTTTCGATTCGTGTCACTGTCAAAAAGTAATCCATTGACAATTTTTGAATTAATTTGTAACATTTTTCTTTGTTAAATAAAATTGTGACTTTCAACTTATCAGTTTACAACAGTCGTCTTTTTCGAACTTCAAGGATGACTATTCATTTTCTAGTTCACTCAAACTTTTAATTCAAGTCACAGACTCTTTGGTGGTCCACAGTTTTTTGGAATTCGTGGAATATTGACTTTTGTAACGTTAGTCCTTGACGTTCCAAAGGGGGCGTATTTTTTGACTGTGCGCACCCGTACGCTCCCTCTGCGGACCATCTGTCTTGCTGAACCATTCTGTTGCACACACAATTCATTCATCTAACGTCTTCTGTCGTAGTCTCCTCTCCATTCTACACAGTTTTACGTCTCTTTACCTGACCGTTCATCTCAACCCTTTATCGATCAAAATGGCTCACTCTTCCCTCCCACTTTTCCGTCTTCCAAGCCTTCTCACCGAGGACATTCTGAAGAATCTCGGACCTTTTGAGCTGTAAGTTTTACGAATCACTAGTACCTGTAAACTAGTTTAAATTCCAGGTTCGCTTTTTCCACATTATCTGCTAGATCGGAGAGAGTTGTCAAGGCGTATTCAACCCGCCGACAATTCGAAGTAGGGATCGAAATTGATGAGAACTATGTTTTAAAACTTCGCGAGTCATTCAGAATCCTGGAACTTGAAATAGAATTCGAAACCTCCAATGATACAGGAACAGTATTTCAAGCTGCGAAAAGCACTGTTCAAGTGTTCTGCGAAGATGCTTCTGAAGCAATGCCATGGATGTTGGAGCATCTCTCCAAAATTTTCAAGATCAACTCCATCGATTTGGTGTTTAAAGCGAAAGATGAGAAGATTAAAGACAGAATTAATGCTGTTGTACACAAACTGAATCTAAAAGTTGATGACTATTATGACTACAAAAACGAGTATACTTACCAGAAAGTGGAAAGGGCTATGAGCTCGGAATGGCTTCACCTTAAGTACCCAAAGCTCACTGATATTCAGCTGAGAAGGCTTTTCAAAAAATGCATCGATCGCCCCAAGTCCACGAACATGACTCTTGAGAATGTCGGAACTCCGGATCTATTCCAAAAGATGGCCAGTATGGTGAAAGGGGAAAAACAGTAGGTTTCAAGTTTTTAGTGAGTTTCAAAAAATCCATATTTTCAGAATCTTGACAATTCCAGATAGCGGCTGTTTCCAAATGAAACAAGATAATGGAAGGTTCATCGCAGTGACAGTTGATCATGACCTGGTTTCGATTTGTGTCGCCGCCAAAAAGTAATCCATTAACAATTTTTTAATTCATTTGTAAATTTTTTCTTTCCTGAATAAAATTGTACCATTCAACTTTTTAGTTCACAACCTACAAAGACGTTTTTTTCGAACTTCGTGGATGACTATTCATTTTCTATCTATCTCGCTCAAATTTTTCAGTGTAGTGATAGATTCCTTGAAGGTCCGTTATTTTTTTCAATTTCACGGAATATTGACTTCTGTAACTTCAGTCCTTGACCTTCGAAAAGGGGCGTATTTTTCGGCTGTGCGCGTCCGAACGCTCTCCTTGCAGACCATCAGCCTGACTGAACCATTCGGCACACAATTTATTCATCTAACGTCTTCTGTCGTTGTCTCCTCTCTATTCTACACAGTTTTACGTCTACTTACCTGACCGTTCATCTCATCATTTTATCGATCGAAATGTCTGACTCAACCCTCCCACTTTTCCTTCTTCCAAGCCTTCTCACCGAGGACATTCTTAACAATATGGGCCCTGTTGAGCTGTAAGTTTTACGAATCACTAATTTCTGTAAATTAATTCCAATTCCAGGTTCACCCTCTCCACATTATCTGCTAGGTCGGAGAGAGTTGTCAAAGCTTATTCAAACCGCCGACAATTCAAAGTAGTGATCGGAATTGATGAGAATTGTGTTTGACACTTCGCGAGCCACGTTCTAGAGCCTCTGAGCTTACAATCGAATTCAAAATCTCCGATAATTCTGGAACAGTATTTTGTCCGGCTAGAAACACTGCTCAATTTTTTTGTGAAGATGTCTCCGAAGCAATGCCATGGATGTTGGAGCACCTCTCCACAACTTTCAAGATCAACTCCATCAATTTGGAGTTTCATGTGAAAAATGAGAAGATCAAAGACAGAATTAATGCTGTTGTACAGAAACTGAATGTCAAAATTGATGACTATTATGACTACAAAAACGAGTATACTTACCAGAAAGTGGAAAGGGTTATGAGTTCAGAATGGCTTCACCTCAACTACCCAAAGCTCACCGATTATCAGTTGAGAAGAATTTTCAACCAAAGCATCGCTAGTCCCAAGTCTATAAACATGACTCTTCAGAATGTCGGAGGCCCGGATCTATTCTCAAAGATGACCAGTATGGTGAAAGGGGATAAACAGTAAGTTTAAAATTTTCATTAAGTTTTAAAATGTCCTTATTTTCAGAATCTTCACAACTCTAGATGGCGATTTTCTCCAATTGAAGCAAGACAACGGAAAGTTTATCGCAGTGACAGTTACACATGGACTGGTTATAATTCGTGTCACCGCCAAAATGTAATTTTTAATGTTTTTAATATTAATTGTGTTGAGTAAATTTGTGAATGTTTTGTGAATAAATCTATTTTTTTAACCCTTGCCAATCATGTTTCGATTTCAAACTTCGGCAATGTTGGTTTTTACGACGTTGGTCCTTGACATTCAAACCGAGCGTACCTTCGAGTTGTGCGCGTCCGTACGCTCTGTGTGCGTAGTCGAGACCAACCCTTTGGTAGCGTACAGACAGACCTCGAGTGCACAACGACTTCACATCTGACGTCACCAGTCTTTTTGTCTTTTACCAGCTGAGAAGCATTTTTAAAAAATGCATCGATCGCCCCAAGTCTACAAACATGACTCTTCAGAATGTCGGAACTCCGGATCTATTCCAAAAGATTGCCAGTATGGTGGAAGGGGAAAAACAGTAAGTTAAAGTTTTTATTAGGTTTTAAAAATTCCATATTTTCAGAATCTTCACAACTCTAGATGGCGGCCATTTCCGCTTGACACAAGATGATCGACGGTTTATCGGAGTGAATGTTACACGTGGACTGGTTGTGATCAACGTCACCGCCAAAAAGTAATTCATTGATAATTTTTGAATTTATTTGTAAATTTGTTCTTTGCTGAATAAAATTGTGATTTTCAATTTTTTAGTTTACAATCGACGAAGACGTTTTTTTCAAACTTCGAAGAGAACTATTTATTTTCTATTTCACTCAAACTTTTAGTGCGGGTCATAGATTCCTTGGTGGTCCGATTTCTTTTCAATTTCGCGGAATATTGACTTTTGTAACTTTAGTCCTTGACATTCTAAAAGGGGCGTATATTTCTGCTGTACGCTCCCTTTTCTGACCATCTGTCTTGCTAAACCATTCGGCAGCGCACACAATTCATTCATCTAACGTCTTCTGTCGTTGTCTCCTCTCCATTCTACACAGTTTTACGTCTACTTACCTGACCGTTCATCTCAACATTTTATCGATCAGTTTTACGAATCACTAATTTCCGTAAACTAGTTTAAATTCCAGGTTCGCTTTTTCCACATTATCTGCTAGATCGGAGAGAGTGGTCAAAGCTTATTCAAGCCGCCGACAATTCAAAGTAGTGATCGGAATTGATGAGAATTGTGTTTTGACACTTCGCGAGCCACGTTCTCGAGCCTCTGAGCTTACAATCAAATTCAAAATCTCCGATAATTCTGGAACAGTATTTTGCCCGGCTAGAAACACTGTTCAAGTTTTTTGTGAAGATGTCTCTGAAGCAATGCCATGGATGTTGGAGCACCTCTCCACAACTTTCAAGATCAACTCCATCGATTTGGTGTTTAAAGTGAAAGATGAGAAGATCAAAGACAGAATTAATGCTGTTGTACAGAAACTGAATCTCAAAGTTGATGACTATTATGACACCAAAAACGAGTATAGTTGCCAGGAAGTGGAAAGTATTATGGGCACGAAGTGGCTTCACCTTAAGTATCCGAAGCTAACCGATATTCAGCTGAGAAGGCTTTTCAAAAAATGCATCGATCGTCCCAAGTCAACGAACATGACTCTTCAGAATGTCGGAGGCCCGGATCTGTTCTCAAAGATAGCCAGTATGGTGGAAGGGGATAAACAGTGAGTTTCTAGTTTTTAGTGAGTTTCGAAAAAACTATGTTTTCAGAATCTGGACAGATCCAGATGGCGGCTATCTCCAATTGACACAGGAGGATGGAAGGTTTATTGGAGTGACAGTTGGACATGGGTTGGTTTCGATTCGTGTCACTGTCAAAAAGTAATCCATTGACAATTTTTGAATTAATTTGTAACATTTTTCTTTGTTAAATAAAATTGTGACTTTCAACTTATCAGTTTACAACAGTCGTCTTTTTCGAACTTCAAGGATGACTATTCATTTTCTAGTTCACTCAAACTTTTAATTCAAGTCACAGACTCTTTGGTGGTCCACAGTTTTTTGGAATTCGTGGAATATTGACTTTTGTAACGTTAGTCCTTGACGTTCCAAAGGGGGCGTATTTTTTGACTGTGCGCACCCGTACGCTCCCTCTGCGGACCATCTGTCTTGCTGAACCATTCTGTTGCACACACAATTCATTCATCTAACGTCTTCTGTCGTAGTCTCCTCTCCATTCTACACAGTTTTACGTCTCTTTACCTGACCGTTCATCTCAACCCTTTATCGATCAAAATGGCTCACTCTTCCCTCCCACTTTTCCGTCTTCCAAGCCTTCTCACCGAGGACATTCTGAAGAATCTCGGACCTTTTGAGCTGTAAGTTTTACGAATCACTAGTACCTGTAAACTAGTTTAAATTCCAGGTTCGCTTTTTCCACATTATCTGCTAGATCGGAGAGAGTTGTCAAGGCGTATTCAACCCGCCGACAATTCGAAGTAGGGATCGAAATTGATGAGAACTATGTTTTAAAACTTCGCGAGTCATTCAGAATCCTGGAACTTGAAATAGAATTCGAAACCTCCAATGATACAGGAACAGTATTTCAAGCTGCGAAAAGCACTGTTCAAGTGTTCTGCGAAGATGCTTCTGAAGCAATGCCATGGATGTTGGAGCATCTCTCCAAAATTTTCAAGATCAACTCCATCGATTTGGTGTTTAAAGCGAAAGATGAGAAGATTAAAGACAGAATTAATGCTGTTGTACACAAACTGAATCTAAAAGTTGATGACTATTATGACTACAAAAACGAGTATACTTACCAGAAAGTGGAAAGGGCTATGAGCTCGGAATGGCTTCACCTTAAGTACCCAAAGCTCACTGATATTCAGCTGAGAAGGCTTTTCAAAAAATGCATCGATCGCCCCAAGTCCACGAACATGACTCTTGAGAATGTCGGAACTCCGGATCTATTCCAAAAGATGGCCAGTATGGTGAAAGGGGAAAAACAGTAGGTTTCAAGTTTTTAGTGAGTTTCAAAAAATCCATATTTTCAGAATCTTGACAATTCCAGATAGCGGCTGTTTCCAAATGAAACAAGATAATGGAAGGTTCATCGCAGTGACAGTTGATCATGACCTGGTTTCGATTTGTGTCGCCGCCAAAAAGTAATCCATTAACAATTTTTTAATTCATTTGTAAATTTTTTCTTTCCTGAATAAAATTGTACCATTCAACTTTTTAGTTCACAACCTACAAAGACGTTTTTTTCGAACTTCGTGGATGACTATTCATTTTCTATCTATCTCGCTCAAATTTTTCAGTGTAGTGATAGATTCCTTGAAGGTCCGTTATTTTTTTCAATTTCACGGAATATTGACTTCTGTAACTTCAGTCCTTGACCTTCGAAAAGGGGCGTATTTTTCGGCTGTGCGCGTCCGAACGCTCTCCTTGCAGACCATCAGCCTGACTGAACCATTCGGCACACAATTTATTCATCTAACGTCTTCTGTCGTTGTCTCCTCTCTATTCTACACAGTTTTACGTCTACTTACCTGACCGTTCATCTCATCATTTTATCGATCGAAATGTCTGACTCAACCCTCCCACTTTTCCTTCTTCCAAGCCTTCTCACCGAGGACATTCTTAACAATATGGGCCCTGTTGAGCTGTAAGTTTTACGAATCACTAATTTCTGTAAATTAATTCCAATTCCAGGTTCACCCTCTCCACATTATCTGCTAGGTCGGAGAGAGTTGTCAAAGCTTATTCAAACCGCCGACAATTCAAAGTAGTGATCGGAATTGATGAGAATTGTGTTTGACACTTCGCGAGCCACGTTCTAGAGCCTCTGAGCTTACAATCGAATTCAAAATCTCCGATAATTCTGGAACAGTATTTTGTCCGGCTAGAAACACTGCTCAATTTTTTTGTGAAGATGTCTCCGAAGCAATGCCATGGATGTTGGAGCACCTCTCCACAACTTTCAAGATCAACTCCATCAATTTGGAGTTTCATGTGAAAAATGAGAAGATCAAAGACAGAATTAATGCTGTTGTACAGAAACTGAATGTCAAAATTGATGACTATTATGACTACAAAAACGAGTATACTTACCAGAAAGTGGAAAGGGTTATGAGTTCAGAATGGCTTCACCTCAACTACCCAAAGCTCACCGATTATCAGTTGAGAAGAATTTTCAAC
The DNA here is from genome assembly GCA_963572265.1 of Caenorhabditis doughertyi. Taxonomy (NCBI): domain Eukaryota; kingdom Metazoa; phylum Nematoda; class Chromadorea; order Rhabditida; family Rhabditidae; genus Caenorhabditis; species Caenorhabditis doughertyi. Next base: position 5,217,343 of record OY751553.1, on the reverse strand, counting down.
CAAAGCATCGCTAGTCCCAAGTCTATAAACATGACTCTTCAGAATGTCGGAGGCCCGGATCTATTCTCAAAGATGACCAGTATGGTGAAAGGGGATAAACAGTAAGTTTAAAATTTTCATTAAGTTTTAAAATGTCCTTATTTTCAGAATCTTCACAACTCTAGATGGCGATTTTCTCCAATTGAAGCAAGACAACGGAAAGTTTATCGCAGTGACAGTTACACATGGACTGGTTATAATTCGTGTCACCGCCAAAATGTAATTTTTAATGTTTTTAATATTAATTGTGTTGAGTAAATTTGTGAATGTTTTGTGAATAAATCTATTTTTTTAACCCTTGCCAATCATGTTTCGATTTCAAACTTCGGCAATGTTGGTTTTTACGACGTTGGTCCTTGACATTCAAACCGAGCGTACCTTCGAGTTGTGCGCGTCCGTACGCTCTGTGTGCGTAGTCGAGACCAACCCTTTGGTAGCGTACAGACAGACCTCGAGTGCACAACGACTTCACATCTGACGTCACCAGTCTTTTTGTCTTTTACCTATTTATTTCTAACATACCCTGTCATCCCACTACAGCCCGTTCAATATCGATAGGACTTCCCATGATTTTGGGTGTGCGGCAAAAACTAGAAGTTTTTTAACCTGTAGAGTTCTTTGTTTTACACGATCCTTTTGTCTTATTTAACGTCACCAGTTTTCTCCGCATTCTTTTCAATTTGACACACCCCTATTTTTTCCAGAATATCGATCGGAATGTCTACCTCAACCCTCTCACTTTTGCGTCTTCCATGCCTTCTCACCGAGGACATTCTAAAGAATTTGGATGTCTTTGAGCTGTAAGTTTTCCGTACCAAGAACTTCTGTAAGTAAACTTCAATTTTAGGTTCTCCCTCTCCACTTTATCTGCTAGATCGGAGAGAGTTGTCAAAGCTTATTCAAGCCGTCGCCAATTCGAATTTTGGAACGAAATCGATGAGAATTATGTTTTGAAACTTCGCGAGTCACCTTTCAGCCAGGCGCTTGAAATAGAATTCAGAGCCTCCAATAATTCTGGAACAGTATTCAAACCTGCAAAAAATGCTGTTCAAGTGTATTGTGAAGATATATCCGAAGAAATGCCAAGGATGTTGGAGCACCTCTCAACAATGTTCAAGGCCACCTTCATCGATTTAGGGTTTAATGTGAAAGACGAGAAGATCAAAAACAGAATTAATGATGTTGTAAAGAAACATAATATCACAGTTGAAGAATATAATGACTCCAAAAACGAGTATAGTTATCAAGAAGTAGAGAATCTCTTGGGTTCGGAATGGCTTCACTTAAAGTATACGAAGCTCACCGATATTCAGCTGAGAAGGATTCTCAAGAAATGCATCGATCGCCCCAGGGCTACAAGCATGTGTCTTCAGAATGTAGGAGCTCCGGATCTATTCCAAAAGATTGCCAGTATGGTGGAAGGGGAAAAACGGTGAGTTTCAATTTTTCAGCAAGTTATAAAAATCCATGTTCTCAGAATGTCCACAACTTCATATGGCAGCACTCTCCGAATGAGACAAGATGATGGAAGGTTTATCTCAGTGACAGTTGTAAATGAACTGGTAAAAATCCGTGTCGACGCCAAAAAGTAATTCTTTTATGTTTGTAATATTAATTTTGCTGAGTGAAGTTGTGATTTTTTTTTTTTGAATAAATTAATTCCTCGCCAATTATTATTCGATTTCAAATTCCAGCAATGTTGGTTTTTACGACGTAGGTCCTTGACATTCAAACCGAGCGTACTTTCGGGTTGTGCGCGTCCGTCCACTCTGTGTGCGTAGTCTTGACAAACCCTTTAGTAACGCACAGACCTCGATTCTTGCCAAATCATTCGACTGTGCACAACGAATTCACATCTGACGTCTCTTTTTGTCTTTTACCTTTTTATTTCCAACATATCTTGTCATCCTACCAATTACACTCCGTTCAATATCGCTAGAACCTTCCTTGACTTTGGGTTTCCGGCCAAAACTAGAAGTTTTTTTTTTAATCTGAGAGAACTTTTTTCACGCGATCCTTTGTCTTATCTAACGTCATCTGTCTTCATTCTTCTCAATTCGACGTAGCCAACCCATTCATTTTTCCAGAATATCGATCGGAATGTCTACCTCAACTCTCCCAATTTTCCGACTTCCTTCACTCATCACCGAAGGCATTCTCAATCATTTGGGAGCTTTCGAGCTGTGAGTTTTTCGAATCAAAAAAGTTTTCAAAATTTATTTTCTATTCCAGATTCTCCCTTTCAACTTTATCTGCAAGATCGAAGCGAGTTGTTAAGGCATATTCATCTCGCCGCCACTTCAACGTCTTGATGAAAATTGATGAAGACTGTGTCTTAAGTCTTCGAGAGCTGCGTTCTGAAGATCCTAAAATGAAAATTTATTTCATTAGAGAAGCTGAAGCTGAGAAGAGAGAAGCTGATAATGGAGTAGTTTTTCATCCTTCTATCCACAAAGCTCAATTTTTCTGTAAAGACGTCTCCGATGTGCTGTTACGGATGCTGGAACACCTTTCAACATTCTTCAATATCAGCTTGATCGATTTGGTTTTCAAAATGAAAAATGAAAAAATCATGAGAAAGATAAACAGTGTTGTGGAGAGACTGAAGCTCAAAATCGATGATTATAGTGATATCAAAAACGAATACAGCTACGAAGAAGTAGAGAATCTCATGGGTTCAGAATCAATCTATCTAAATTATCCGAAGCTCACTGATATCCATCTGAGAAGGCTATTCAAAAAATGCATCGATCGTCCCGAACCAATCCATGCCACTTTTTTGAATGTAGGATCTCCGAATCTGTTCACGAAAATGATCAGAATGGTGAAAGATAAGCCAAAGTAAGTTTCAACTTTTTCCTGTAATTTTAAAAATCTCCTTGTTTTCAGAATCTTCACATTTTCTTCCGGCGGTGGTTTTGAACTAACACAAGACGATGGACGGTTTATCGCAGTGACTGTGGTGCGTCCACTGGTTCAGATCCGAGTATCCGCCAAAAAGTAATTCATCAATGATTGTAAATGTTTAAGTAACTTTGTTTAATAAATTTTTTAAAACTTGCTTTTCTAGTTTTATATACAACAGTGCTTCACGAAACAACATTTTCCGATTTCAGAAAACGGAAATCGAAATGATAAATTTTTTTCAGAAAACGGATATCGGAAATCGGAAAAAATTGTTTTCTACGGAAAACAGAAGTTTCGTAGAAATTCCAGCCTTTTCCAACAAAAATAGACACTTTTCGTCCTTTTTTTTGAGTGAAGGGCTGTTTCAAACTAACGAAAAATGTTTTAAACCGGAAAATGTAAGAAAATTCCGGAAAACGGAAATTTGAAAAAGTTTTTCAATTCCGAAATCGGAAACAATTTTTCAATTCCGGAAAACGGAAACCGGAGAACGGAATAGCAAACAGTCGGAATTCCGTGAAGCTCTGATGCAAAAACTTCCAAAGCGACTTTTTTTAATGACCCCGTTTTGACTTAGTGCCGATTCGGATTCCTGATTCTGGATTCCGGATTCTTGAGGATTCGGATTGCGGATTCCCCTGCCAATCATTGTTCAAGCTCAAATTTCACCATTATTGACTTTTCTGACATCAGACATTGACATTCGAAAAATGACAGGTCTTCAGGTTGTGCGCGTCCGTACGCTCTCTGTGCAGACCATCTGTCTTGCTGACGTCATCCAACCTGACCTCATCTTTCCAGACCAGGCAATGCGCGCGGTCGTCTGCTTTATTTGCAAACCATTCGTCAGTCTTCTTTTCGTTGTCTCCTTTTCTCGCTTCATCTCGCGCCTCTTCTGACATCGCCCGACCCTCCGAATAATTGCAGAATCCAGCTCGAAATGTCTGACGCTCCTCTCTCACTCCTTCGTCTCCCATCGTTAGTCATTATGGAAATCTTGGCGAATTATGAGCCGTACGAGTTGTAAGTTCATTTCGATTTTTTGGGAAACATAGCTCTTCTTCCAGATTTGTCCTATCTACGCTGTCGAAACGATCAAAGTGTATTGTCAAAAATTATTCACCACGCCGTCAATTCAATTTAAGTTGCGGGTCCTGCTAAGCAAAACTAATTATTTGACTCTTTTTGAAAATGGGAAATACGAGAGACTAAGTATCCATTTTGTTGAAGATGACGAAATGCCTTTGCTGGAAATTGAAAAGCTGGAAATTGGCCAAAATTCCATTCCAGCCCGGTTTTCCTCGTTTTGCAAATTCATCCAGCTGGTGGATGTCGATTCAAAAAAAGTCATTACTTCATTGATTGGACACTTCACCAATACTTTTCGAATTTCAAAAGTAAATACCGTTTGCTGTTGGAAAAACAAGAAACTGCCAGTCAGTGTCTATCGATTCGTAAAGGAGCTTGAATTGAAATCCCAGTCCTACGTGGATCTTTGCAACAAGTGGAACTATATGGAAATTCAAGATTTGATGGACTTCAATAGGCTTGAATTGAACAATACAAAAGTCTCGGATCTTGAATTAAGAAAACTGTTTGTCTATTGGATTGATAACGCCAACTGTGAATATTTAACCCTGAAGCGTACCGGCCAAGAATCCTCCGCCATGATTATCAAAACACTAAGGAAAGAAGTCAAGAAAGGGTCTATGTAAGGTTCAGAAATTTCAAATATTCGACTTAATATCTCCATTTTCAGAATGGTCAATATGATTTCATCTAGTTCTTTGGAATTCGAGCGAAGTGATGGAAGAATTGGTTTCGTAGAAATTGGGAGTGAACTGGTTGTTTTTAAGATCAAGCGTTCTTAAACTTTGTTGAATAAATTTTTCTGTATTTTCGACTTTTTTTGTAAAGCCCCGTCTAAGAACGAACTTTATTTAATAAAATTGTGAATTTTTTACCTGGTTTTCTAGTTTGAAAAACAACTTCCTATAATCTCTTTTTATGCTCCAACCCATCTTCGTTATCAGGCTACAAACCCAGAGCCTGGCATAGTTTCCTTGGCGGTCTGCAGTTCTTTGAACTCAAGTTTAAAGGAGGACTATAGTCACCTTTTTTTAAAATTTTCGTTTCTAGATTGCCCAAAAATTGCTCTGAAGCGCTCAAAATGCGCCCAAAATCGCGCGTCACAGGTTAATGGCCGCGGCCGTCTGGCCGAGAATTTCACAGCGCGGGGCCGTTTTCTCAATATTTTTTGCTTTTTTCAAGAATTACATGCTAGAATCAGAGAAGATTGATGTGTCTTCACCAAAATATGTTAAATGAACGAAATAAGAGGGAAAAATATGGAGCAAACGACTGCGCTCTGTGAAATTCTCGGCCAGACGGCCGCGGCCGCCAAACTGTAACGCGCGATTTTGGGTACATTTTGTGCGTTTCACGTTTCATAGTCAGAGCGATTTTTGGAAAATTTCTTCATGAACAATGGAATCAGCAGGGAAAAATGAATAAGAAAAGAAAATTTTTAAAAAAGTGACTATAGTCCTCCTTTAAGCAATACATTTGTTTTTCAAATACATTTGTGACGTTTTAGCCTGCTTTTCTTTTTCAGTTCTCCGTAGAATCTCAAAGTCTGACTCAAAGAAATCTCAAAAAGAAACAAGACATTTACCACTGAGCCCCTATAATTTTCTGCTCTTTCCCTCGTAATTGTATGTTTTGCACTTCTTTCGTTGTTTTCACATCTCGTTTTTCCTTTTTTTCGAAACTTTAAATCAATAGAATGTGCTATGCTCACTTTCATAACACTCTAATTATAATACTTATCACGCGATAAACTCTCAAAGGAGTTTTGAGTCTCCCTTCATTTTTACCCTTTTGAATTACTCAAATGTGAGTGAGCTTAATCTCTTTTTTCTTTTTTTATTTTCTTCTTTTTTTTTTCTAGTCAGAGCTTGTGACTATAGGAAACTTTTTGTTGCAATAAATCTATTTTGGGGTAGGAATTACTAGAATGTTTTTTGAAACAATGGACGTGGGAAAATTCTTGGCTTTTTTTGCTGAGTTTTCTAGTCTTGTGGATAAAAAAGTTATAGGAAACTATAGTCTAGAATAGCCTAGAAAAGCCTGAAAAATTTTGGAAAAGCTTCAACAATGTAAAACTCAGACCTTTGGAAGTCTGAAAATCGAAAGAAATGGAAAAGGACCAGAAAAGTTTTGAAAGCCCTCGGCAAATTGTATGAAAGTTTGTTATAGGCATCGATTCTGGAAAGTCAGAAAAAGTCAAATGTCATTGTGAAAAGTCTAACTATTGCTTGTACGGGTGTTGCGCCATTTGCGCTCTACTGCACTCAGTTGAAAATTGGCTTTCTGAAATCCTGATTTTGGTCACTAAATTTTTTTTTCAATTTTTGCCGAAAATGTCACGAAAGTGCTTATCACTTCAAAAAACATCTTTTTAACTATTTTGAAAAAAAAAAAACAATTTGGCGACAGAAGTGGAAAATCTCGAAGTTCTGATTGCAGTAGAGTGCATGTGGCGCACCACCCGTGCAAGCAATAAATGAAAGCAACACAATGCCACAAAATTCTTTGAAATTTTCTCAGAATAACATGCACCCACCTCAAACCTCGTCTAGCGTGAGAACTTCAATTATTTAGCCTCCAACATTCCCCTTTCTCTCCGATTATTCCGTCTATTTCCTCAAGAAACTCTGCAACTATGTTCCAACCTTTTCCTAATATTCCAGTCCAAATGCCATCCGGACCTGGCAAACGTTCAGATTGGTCCTTTACGCCGATTCTTCTCCAACAACAAACCAACAAATTTATCAAACTGATGCACTCAAAAGGCACTGCAATCGCTGGCTTCACTCAATCCACATTTAGTCCCATGCACATAAATCCAAATTGCTATCGCTTGATTCAACAGCTTTTCGACTCACTCTATCAATCTCCAGATGATTCAACTACAAAAAACGGACTAGATTTTCCAAGTAATACACTTGCCTTCTCTATTGCCTGTTATAATTTTCACGTGTGTAGTAAGAGTCATGAATTTGAGCCGGATCCAGAGTGTAAGCCTCCAAATGCGGGTAAGTCTAAAAAAAAGAAGAGTTATTTGGAATAGGGAAATGGGACCAAATCCAGAGAGGAATCTGAAAAAAAGGTATGAGTCAGATACCGTTAAAGAATAAAGTTTGGGTAAAGAATTTCAAAGTTGGCACCGAGCCAACGACCGCCCCCCTGAAAACGGAACTGCGGCTCGCAATTTTCGCAACTAACCCGCACACTGTTTTGTTTCTTTGACAGTAGAAATTTGTACTCGTTTTCATCAAAAAAAGGCAAAAAGAAACCAAACTGCAGTTCCGTTTTCAGTGGGCGGTCGTTGGCTTGGTGCCAAGTTAAAAATTCTTTGCCCAAGCTTTTTTTTTCAAAATTAGTAAAACAGTATGATCTTCAAAATCCACACGAATTTTCAGTATGGCACTGGTCCCATCGAATGCTCACAAAAGAGCTTCAGGCCGCTTACTACACTCAAAACAGCATCGAATATCTGGCCGGTCTCACTTACTATACCTGCAATATAAAAGACAAATTTGACCCTGAATTCATTTTGAATCTCTTCAATTTCGCTATCAAATCTTCCGAACCATTCCCATTGAAATGTTTCGAGGAGAGTTGGATAAAGCAGAAATACAATGTTTATGGAAGATATTGTTCAAAGGCTGGAAAGAGGGTTATTGTCGATTGTGGAATAACACCGGCCAAACATTCAGAGTTCAATTATAGAAATGGGAGCCTTTTGACAAGAAGATGCAAAGAGTGTCGAATGGATGCAGTCATTAATGAGCGGTATTTTGAAGGTGGGTATTTTTTTACGGGTCTTGGAGACTTGCTACAAACAGCAGGCCTAAAATTCAATATAGAGTTCAGCGCTCCAAATGGTTTAAATGACTACTTGTGTATGCACCACATCCCACGACAAAGCGCATACATTTTCAAATTAAAGGTGGACTGAACTCGGGTTTTTAAAATTTCAAATTCTGATGCAAAACGCGCGCGCAAGGCACACAGTTGCCGGATCCTAGGCCATCAACCTGTATTGCGTGTTTCTTTCGAACGTCTTTTTCTACCGATTAGAGTGATTTTTGAGTGTAGTCGTAGTGAAAGAAAATAATCAAAATAAAAAACTGCATCATAATTTGAAATTTTAAAAAAACCCGAGTTCAGTTCTTCTTTAAAACTTTCAAAGGGATCAGTTTAAACCAAATCAAAACTAGATTCTACTTTCAGAACTTCTAAAAAACAAAACCGGTGCTGTTCTAAAATCACGGTCCCATCCAAAAAATCACGGTCCCAGATTTAAAATCACGGTCCCAAAAATATAATCACGGTCCGAAAAAAAAATTCCAGAGGAAGCCTCAAACTCGAATGCATGTTAAGTAGGGCTTGAAATAGACTGTTTAACAATCTCGAAAAAAGGACAAAGATGGGTTACAATCAAACATTCTAAAATTCAGAAGTGCATTAGCAATGAAGCTCAGGCGGTCTGAGAGAGCTTCAACAACATTAATCTGATTGAATTTCTTGCCGAAACCTCGAAAATGCAATTTAGAGCTGATCTTGGAGCACCTAAGCCTTCGGAAACAACTGTATTTCAGTACCTTACATGTTTTATTGATAACCTGTTTCAGATTATTCGAGCCTTAATTTTTTTCACGGAGTCAGGTATATCACTTCCGAAGTCATGTTGAGACTTCTTCTGGAAAGGATTTTTTCGGACCATGATTTTATTTTTGGGACCGTCATTTTGAAATTGGGACCGTGGGTTTAAATCCGGAACAGTGATTTTTCGGATGGGACCGTAATTTTAGAACAGTCCCACAAAACCTTTGATAATGCGGGAGCCGCTGGGTCTTCTGAAAATGCCGATATCACTGCTGATCCCATATGCTTTGAAAACTTTTCTAATATCCCACCCCGTCCCCTTTCGCCGGATGAGCTGGCCAGAGACATCATCGACCTTGCGGCTTCTAACATCCGGGAGCACAATCCCTCCATTTTGGTTTTCAATAAAGAGACTGGAAAACTTTTGGATGAATCGGAATGGCCCAAAATCCATGATCTCTCCCATTTCCTGGATTGTAACCCGGAATGTAATGTGCACGTGAACAGCACATTTTTGGTCCAAGTTTCAATTGGAAAAGATTGGAGAAAAGATAGAATTGGTGATGGACTTTCTAGCTCAAAAGTTGAGGAGGTGAAAGAGGAGTGTGTTGAAAGAGACCTTATCGACTGGAATACTCCCAGAGGTGAGAACTTTTTTGGGAAAAGTGAGCTGATGGTTCTGTTTTAGAAGGACCGAGTAATTCGGTTTTTGCTGTTCCGAGATACTTGGATGTGGATTCAACTATTCAAAAATTTGAGGATCTTTGGCTGAGTGATGTTGATTTGGGTTAGTTTTGTCCAAATAAAAGCCTCACTTACACTTCAAATCGTTGAATTTTCTCTTTTTCTTTTCATCTTGAGCTCTTTTTCAGTAATTTTGAGGCTTCAGTGTGAAGTTTTATCTGACTTTTTTTTCCAGAAGACCCCACTTCTCCAATACCGAATCTTCCGCACACGGAATCCCCATCTTCTTCTTCCTGTGCCTGTTTGGACGAAGAAAACCAGGAAGAAGTCACGGATTGTTAAGAGAGTCTTTGCGCTATAAGTTGTGAACCATTGCCAAAAAATATTCCGTTGTATAATTTTATTCTTTGTCTATCTATTTAAACTGACTTTGATCTTTTTCTTACGTCTCAAGTTTCTTGCTTTATTCTAAACTTTTCATCGAACATTTTGAATTTTCTCATTAGAAAAAAAATGATGCTATAAAAAAAATTGGTTTGAAGACAAAATTATTGATTCTCGTAACAATACCTTGCCATCGTAAAGGGGATGGGCCTTCAGATTGCGTGCGTCAGACGTTCGTCCATCTGGGTCCCTTCGTTCTCTGTGCACACCTTCATTCTTGTTCACCCATTAGGGCATTTCCATGACGTGGTAAAATGGACCATCTGCCATTCCCCATGTTTCTCTTCTCTTGTCTCACCCTTAGCTCGTATTGATTATCATAATTCTCGCGGCCAGTAACCCTACAGGTTTCTCGCGATTTCTATTCTTCCCCGTTTATTTCACATTCAATGTTTTTCAACTTTCAGAATGTTTTTCAAGGAATATCGTGAACACCAAAAGATTCGAAGAAAAGAGGAGGAACAGATTCTCGAAGGTTACAAAACAACAAAAACGCCAGTTCTTCCATATATTATGCAGTATGCAGCGTCTTATGGAAAAGTTGAGGACAAAAATGGAAATTCAGTTGTTCGATTAATTTTCGCAGAGTTTGGATCCAGAATGGTTCATCCGGAATGTATAGACATGATTAGCAAAACGCTGAAGGACTCTGTATACTGTTCAAACCTATTCAGAAAGTTCAAATACCCACTTCCAGGGAATTTGATATCCATCACTGTGGCGTTTGACAGTTTTATATTGGGGGATGACTATCAAGAATTCATGCTGGATCCGAAATACCAGACATCGAAAAAAGCAGTTTTCACGCATCGAAAACTGTCAGAGTGTTTGCAGTACACCTATTACAATGAGAATGGGATAGAATTCCAAGCTGGGTATACCTATTATCCAGCTCCAAATGGAACCCCAAAGCTATTGTCAGAAAACGAATTGGTGATGAGATATGCTGATTATGGAGCCGTTCCTTATCCCTTGCAAGATAGAAGAAAGACTAAGAACTACATTGCCAATAAATATTACGGAAGATTTTGTGAACGTGTTGGGAGAATGGTTGTCGTGGGATTTAGGCGCGAAGAGCCTTACCATCTTCAATTGGTTATTGATGATCCAATGGTCGAAGGGTGTTCAAAGTGCGCGGAGTGTGCAGAGGAGTTTTACAAGTATCAATGGAAGGAGCCAATACCAGGTTAGTGATTTTCCATCTCGGTCTTTACTGATTTCGAAGTGATACGTTTTAGAGAAGACAAGCCCCTTTGCTCCATCAACTTCACCAGCCAGAGCTCTGACAGTTCTCCAAATCTTTCAATCTGCTGGAATCAATTTCAATTCACTTGTCAAACTCCGATCCCTCCCAGAAGATACCCTGATCCCCATGGTCAATAAAACCACAAAAGAGGCTCTCCCAGAGTCTCAACTCCCTAAAGCTAAGGATCTTCTCCTGTCAATTATGCTTAACTCAGAGTACAGTATTGATCCTAACTTTGATATTGGTCCCAATTCTGACACGAGAGTCTTTTTGGATCCCTCAAACACAAGATTTGCCAAATGGCTTATGGCTAACCCGGGCCATGAGATACCGTGTAAAACCAATTTGATGAACCAACTTATCCTAGAAAATTTGACGATTTCCAATCAAACAAAGAGAGAAATAGAGAATAGTGAGTTCTTCAAAAAGAGAAATCGATAGATAATGTGAGCTTGCAGATAACTTTTATCAAGAATCCGACGCGTCTCTTAGCCTTCTGGGCGATGCTAATGATGCAGATAATGTTCAAGACGAGGATGAGGTTAACGATGACGTCGATGTCCATTGTGAATTGGTCCAATAATTGTTTATGGGTGCACCTATATAAGAGAAGACCCCTTTTTCACGTACATCGTCTTTCATTTCTTGCTTTACTCTAAACTTTTTTCAAACATTTTGACTTTCCTCAACGGAAAAATAAAAGATGCTATAAAAACTAATTGCTCTGAAGACAACATTAGTTCAATTTTGTTTTCTAATAAACGTTTAATTCTTCAATTTAATCATTTGTTTTTAAATTTTGGTTCCTCACTTGGATTTAATTTTCTTTCAATAAAATTAAAAATTCTTCATTTCCGAACACGTGAACTTGAAATCACGCCCGGAAAAGATAAGATCTTTCTTTTTCCATATCAGTCCCACCAAATTAATCAATAAATCAGTACTTTAAAAAGCGACAGGATGAAGGAAGAAATGTTGCTGAAACTGATACTGTATTCCACCACAGTGACTCAATTACTCGGTCAATCGTTGCCATATGATTGGAGTCTGAAAGAGGCATGTGAGAAAACTGGAGGAACTTTCACGCCGAGGACCAATAGACAGGTTAGAGGCTTCGAGGGAAAGTTTGAATTCTTGAGTTTTTTCAGTCGATCGAAGGTGATAAGTGCTCCCTAAAATTCAAAGTGGCCACCCATGACGATGAGGATGCTCGTGACTTCTGTGAGCTCTACGCGCCATGGAGACTTTTGAAAACTAAAAGAGAGGAAATCGCTGGGAGATTTTACACGACTTGTGAAGTCGAATCCACATTGATTTGCAAGGAAGGATGGTGGCAATTGTTCGGACACTGCTTCAAAATGCCGGATAAACATGCAACCTACACACATGACGAGGCTGAGAAGGCGTGTGCTTCAAGTCAAAATGGAGGGCAAATTGCATTCATGCATCATCGATATATTGTTGGAATGTGGAGAAGTGGGTTTTTTCGCTGCGTTTTTAGGAGGACCAAACTCACCTAATTTGAACAGTTTTCTGCAATAGAGCTCTACGCTGATCACGATTTTTATAGTGATTTTGCTTGAAAATCGTTTCAAACAGTAGAAAAGGCGTACGAAATACGCCTTTTATATTTCGTACGCCTTTTCTACTGTTTGAAACGAAAAGGCGTACGAAATACGCCAGCAGGCCGCGACCATTAAGCGGATATGGACAATTGATACGCTTTTTCTATGGTTTAGAACAATTCTCAAGCAAAACCATCATGAAAATTGGGACCAGAGCGTAAATTGGTCCTTTTCAAATTTTCAACATTTTCAGGATACTTCCCTAGAGCCAGTCAAACATGGGTGCGTGCCACTGAATCTTTTGAAAAATTGATCCAAAAAACGAACACAGTTGATGGCTCGGCCCTTGCTCTAGCATTCACTGGCAAACATTATAATTTCGGAGTGCACGCGAACTCATTGATTCGAATCGATCCAAGCATCAGACTGAAAGTGATTTGTGAATATAAACCGCGAATTACTCCAGCGGAAATCAACTATTTGGGACGGAGATACTCGGAAATCTATTATCCATCGGTTCCGGTTCAACATGGTGTTCTAGTGAGATCCGCATCGTCTTATACAAGAAGTTCAAAGAATATCGATGTGTGCACAAATGTTTTGAAGCCGTTTTTGGTGGATAAAGTTGGACCATTCGATCCGAATAAGGAAGTTTTGGAAAGTATGAAGGATCACAGCCCGACTGTAAGTTCTATGCTTTGAGAAAGTCTGAAAATCTTTTTCCGACCGTTTAATCTATGGCAAAATTATCTGGAAACAGTTCGGTAAATTTTCTGAGAAAGTTCATAAAAATTTGCGGAGAGTTCACAGTTTTTTCAATAGCGGTTTGGCTCGAAACATTTAAAAAATCTAAGCAACGATGCTCCAAAGTTACGCTAGTGCATTGTTCAGTAGGTTGTTCAATAAATTTTCCGTTTTCCGAACAATTTACCAACTCTTACCGGGAAAAGTATCGGAAAAATTTCGCAAAATTTATTTTTTTCGGTATTTTTTCGGTAAATGTTTCGGTAAATTTGTCGATAAATCATTGAAACGGTGCTAAGCCTTCCATGGAGGCGAGGGCAAATAAATGCCCCCAATTTCGCAACACGCCTCGAACGCCTCACGTTCGCCTCTTCGCCTCTCAATTTTGACGTGATTTTTTTTTCTGTTGTTTTTTTTTCAATAGTTTATTTAAAAGTGATATTTTTTCAATAAATAAAATGAAATCCGTCAAAAAAATTTTTACGCGAAATAAAAGAGGCGAAATTAAGGGCGAGGCGCGAGGCGGGCGAGGCGTAGGGCGAGGCGAGGCGGCCCTTCCCTCGCCTCCATGGAAGGCTTAAACGGTGCTACCCCTAATCAGAACTGGACGACTCAGAACTGGTCGAATAAGAACTGGGCGAATCAGAACTGACCCTTATAAGAACCGACCGTTTAAGAACTGATCAGAACTTTTCAAATGCTCGTATTTGGGCACTTTTCACTGATTGCAGGCCATTGCAGAAAAGTATTGTTCGTTCTGATCCGCGCAGTCCTGATAAGGTACTGTTCTGATTGGGGCGGTTCTGATCCGCCCAGTTCTTATTCGACCAGTTCTGATTCGTTCAGTTCTGATTAGGGGTAGCACTATTGAAACACCCATTTAACGGTAAGAAAATTTTTCCAGCTAACCTACCTAACTCGATCTGGCGCCGAAGTATTTCTCGATGGGAATGGAGAAGCCGCAAGAAGTGGCCCCAAAAGTTGTTCGGCGTATCCAGATGAATTCCGAGTCTCTGTTGAAGGTGAAAACACTGCCGACTTCAAAGTGAAACCAGTTGGAAAGCCTGTCTGTGAGAACATGTTGAGTGCAGCCATCACTCATTTCAAAGGAAAAAAAGCGGCGATCATTCCGATGTCTGATAGTAGATCTCTTCCGATTTGGTGCAAACTCGGACGTCCTCTGACATTAAAGTACAAAGAGCCAGGAGATGGCTATACCGTATTCAAGAGGTCCAATGGTGAAATTATTGCTCATAAACTTCATACGAAAAAGTATATTTATGAGAAGGCAAAGGAAGTTTGCGAGTGGGAAGGAGCAGTGTTGACAGGATTCGATTCGAGGAAAGAGGCGGAGCAGTTGGCAAGTGAGTTTTGAGAAAATTGGAAAATTCTGTAACAAAAGCTTTTTTTTTCAGAACTGGCAAGTGCCTCTGGGCTAAATGATGTGGCATTTTATCTAGGTGGAGTTCGCCGTAAACAGTGTGAGGATGTCACCGGATGGGATAAGAATCCAGACAGCCCCTGCTATCGTAGTCGAGTCATTCAATGGGAAAATGATATCGCCGATAGTTTTGAATTCGAGGAGACTTGGTGGAAGAATGGAAAGTGGGACATTGATAACCCGGATTATTCCTTGGGGGCGCAAAAATGTTTGACCTACGTTCATGGAAACCCGTCTTGGGCCGATCCGTGGAGGATTCTTGGATGATAATCAATGCGACAATCCGTTGGGATTCTTTTGTTCGAAGAAGATTGATATTGTAGAGTTTGTGGAGGAACTTGATTGAGAGTTACTGAGACTTGGAAATAAAGTGTTTGAAGATATTGACTTTTGTAAAACTTGTAGTGGAAAAGCATGCTCTTCTATTCTCAACCTTCTCTAACTTGGTGGTCTCCTATTTTGCTTCTATTATTTTTGGAAGCTCTATCAGACTACAAAAACACGTGCTTGTTGCCGTCCTTCGAATTTTTCAAACGGGCCTTTCAATTAGAGGTGTGCCTCAATTGAAGGTGTCCTTCTTCAATTAGCGCTTTATTGATTTTCGTAGGACCTCCACATTCAAAAATTGGCGGGCCTTCTAACTGTGCGCATTGATCTGCTCTTTGCGTGGACCTCTCCTGTCTCTTCCACATATTCTGATTTCTTTTTTTTGTTTTTAACGTCTTCTGCTCTCGTACTTGTAGATCCCAATTCAAAATGACTTTCCCACTCTACCGCCTTCCAACATTGGCCATTGAGAATGTTTTCGCCAACACTCATCCATACGATTTGTAAGTTCATCTTAATATTTTTGATATTAAAAAATCCTTTTTCAGGTTTGTCTTATCGACGCTGTCCAAACGGTCAGAGCATATTGTTAAGATATGCTCTAAGCGCCGTCATTTTGCGATGCGGCTCGAAATAAAAGCCGAATTCAGTTTGTCTATTTATGACAATGGAGAAGACAGTGAATTGAACTTCAGATTCATAGAGGGAGTCAAAATTAAGAAAACTGCAGCAGTTTTAAAAACCAAAGGCGATTCAATCCAAGCCTGTTGTGTCGCAGTGGTCAAAACGATTCAGCTATTTGGGACCGATTTAGAGAAAGATGTGATTGAGCATTTAACCAATCTTTTCCAAATTGCGGTGCTTGATATCTTTTGTGGTTTGAGGAACAAGAAACGGCAAATTAGAATTCATCGAATTGTGAAAAGTCTTCAGTTGAAAGTCCAGTTGTACACGGATCTTTGCAACAACTATGACTACGAGGAGATTGAAGGTTTGATGGACATCAAAACAGTTGAACTAGAGAGGGCAGTAGTCTCGGAGATTGAGTTGAGAAAACTGTTTTCGAATTGGATCAACAGACCAATTTGCGAGTTCTTAAGCGTGAGGTGTGCAGAGTCGTTGTTATCTGGCGGTGAGATTATTGGAAAGTTTCTGAAGGAAGTGAAAAAGGGGTCAAGGTAAGTTTATGATTTTCGAGCTGAATGGTTTCATTTTTTTCCAGAGTTGTCAACAACGAATTTTATAGTTCATTGGAATTCGATTGGGATGACGGAAGAACGGGCGTTGTGAAAGTTCGCAGAGGATTGCTCGAGTTCGAGATTAAAGCTTCTGAAAGTTCCGTTTAATGAAGTTTTCGATATTTTTACTGTTTATTTCTGTCAAGGTCATTTGGTTCTTAACCCATAGATTTCTCGATGTCTTTTGTTCTCCATTGCAATCTATGTATACGCGCTTTAAGAGTCATCCTTGGCTTATTCTTCAACCCAGATAACGTCTTCTGTCTATTCTTACCCGTTGTCTCCTTCATGTCTCCCGAACGTTCATCTCTTCAGAATAGCGATCTTTTCAGAACAGGCCTTCAGGTTGTGCTGGTCCGAACGCTCTCCTCGCAGGCCATCTGTCTTGCTGACCCATTCTTTTTCCTAACCCATTGTCTTACCCAACGTCACCTGCATCCTTCATATTTGCCTCAATTCGACGTCGCCTACTCTGGCCCTTCATCTCTTAAGAATGGCGATCTTTTCAGAACAGGTCTTCAGGTTGTACTGGTCCGTACGCTCTCTGTGAAGACCATCTGTCTTGTTGATCCATTCTCTCTTCTCTACCCAACGTCGCCTGTCTCCTCCATAATCGTCTCAATTCGACGTCGTCTAACCTGGTCCTTCATCTCTTCAGAATATCGATCCAAATGTCTGCCTCATCTCTGCCAATTTTCCGTCTTCCAAGCCTTGTCACAGAGGATATAGTAAAGAATATGGGACCATTAGAACTGTGAGTTTCTTTTTTCCATAGAAAACTTCTCCCAATGTTTTCGTTATCAGATTCTGCCTCTCCACCTTATCAGCCAGATCAGAGCGGGTTGTCAAGGCTTACTCAAGCCGCCGTCAATTCAATGTATGCATTAAAGTTGATACAAAAGATAAGCTGGAACTTCGAGAGCCGCTTACCGACTTCACCGAATTCAAAATTAAATTTGAAACGGGGTCCTTGAATGGATTCACTCTTCTCCCCGACGCTCATACTTTCCAATTATCCTGCAAAGATACTTCCAAAGCTATCCCATCAACACTTAAGAGCCTGTCTATCATCTTCAAAATCAACTTGATCTATGCTTATTTTCATGTGAATTGTCAAACGATCAAAAACAATGTTCTCGATGTTGTAAAGAGCCTGAAATTGAAAATTGGGCATTTTATAGATATTAGAAATGAGCTCTCCTTCGATGATGTGGAGTACCTCATAGACTCTGAGTTAGTGTGGCTCAGATACCCAAAACTCACTGATACCGAAATAAAATTGATTTTCAAAAAGTGTATTGAAAAAAACGAATCTTCTGATATCACTTTCCAATACGAAGGGACACCGGAATTGTTTGAAGAAATGGCGAAGATGTTGGAAGGGGAGCCAGAGTGAGTTATTTGGTACTGTTCTAAAATCACGGTCCCATCCAAGAAATCACGGTCCTAGAAAAAAATCACGGTCCCAAAAATAAAATCACGGTTCCAATTTTAAAATCACGGTCCCGGATTTAAAATCAAGGTCCCAGGTTTAAAATCACGAACCCAATTTTAAAATGACAGTCCCAAAAATAAAATCACTGAGACTTCGTGTGGAAAGTGATTTTTCGAACCGTGATTTTATTTTTGGGACCGACATTTTAAAAATTGGGACCGTGATTTTAGAACCGTACCCGTTATTTGAGATAATTTCCCATAATGCATAATTCATTTTTCAGCATCCATACCGATCCACATGGCGGCAGACTGACATTGAGGCAAGGTAATGGTCGTTTTGTCTCACTAACTGTTGTTTACGGCTGGGTTAAGATTCTCCTCCTCAATGCCAATCAATAACTTTTAGGAATAATTTTGTGGCGGTTTTTTGAGAAATAGAATGTTTTTATAGTTCAGAACCAAGCTTTTGAATGTTTTTTCCAAGCGATATTCTATTTAATGAAATTTTCGATCTTTTTGCTGTTTATTTTAGTGAAAATAATTTGCTTTTTAACCCATAGATTTCTTAGTATCTGTGGAGAAAGGTTAGGGATTGTAGCCTTAACTCCATGAATAGGGACAGAGAGTGCTAGCCTATGAGAGAAAAGTGACCGCAGTTTAAATTAACCCGTTTATTGGATGCAAAGTTCACTCAGGCTCCCGATTGGAGCACTATTCGTGTTTGACAAGATCCACGTGGAATCCTCGGTCGATCCGGTCCGTGTTACCGGAGAGCTCTTCCCTGGAGCGTTGCTCCTCACATCTCGTCGAGGAAAGACTGATTGTAGTAGAATTGTTGAGCATCGTTGACCTTTCCATGTGGTAGATGAAGCCAAGGTAAGATCTCATCAGGAAGTCCTCACGTAGAGAAGTAAAGATGAGGAATCGATAACGTACAAAGTTGGGGAAGTTCATGCAAAGACATAACTTTCACAACAATATCTTTTGTTCTCTATTGCAATCTCTGCGCGCTCTCAGAGTCATCCTTGCCTTATTCTTCAATCCAGACAACGTCTTCTTTCTATTCTTATTCGTTGTCTCCTTTATTCCTTTCGACCTTTTTTCTCTTCAGAATAGCGATCTTTTCAGAACAGGTCTCAGGTTGTGCAGATCCGTGCGCTCTCTGTGGAGACCATCTGTTTTGCCGACCCATTCTCTCTCCTAGAAAAATTGTCTTACTCACGTCACCTGCCTCCTCAATATTTGTCTCGATTGGACGTCGCCCAAACTGACCGTTCGTCTTTTCAGAATATCGGTCCGAATGTCTGCCTCAGCTCTCCAGATTTTCCGTTTTCCAAGCCTTGTCACTGAGGAAATCTTGAAGAATATGGGACCATCAGAGCTGTAAGCTTCTTTTTCCATTCCATTTCCATTTTCAGGTTCTGCCTCTCCACCTCATCAGCCAGATCAAGCGCGTAAGCGCTTACGAAAATTACAGTTCTAATGGTCCCATATTCTTCAAGATTTCCTCAGTGACAAGGCTTGGAAAACGGCAAATTGGGAGAGAAGAGGTAGACATTTGGATCGAGATTCTGAAGAGATGAAGGCGCTTACGCGCTTATTTAACCGATATTCTAGTTCGAACCTATGGACGACAATGGTTTTTGTTTTTCTAGAAAATATTCAGGAAAGGAAAACTAGTGTGTACACCACACCTTACGACAGAATTTACACTATTTAACCAAAATTTTCCCCGACAATCTCCTGTCACCCCTACTTTAACCCATAGATTTCTTGGTATCTTACGTTTTCCGTTACGGCCTCTACGCGCTCAGTCTCACCTCATTGTTCTGTTATACACAACGTCTTCTGTCTATACTCATTATGTCTCCTTCATGTCCCCCAATCGTTCATCGCTTCAGAATAGCGCTCTTTTCAGAACACACCTTCAGGTTGTGCAGATCCGTACGCTCTCTGTGAAGACCATCTGTCTTGCGGACCCATTCACTTTTCTAACCCATTGTCTTGTCTAACGTCACCAGTCTCCTCCACATTTGCCTCAACTCGACGTCGCCTATTCTGGCCCTTCATCTCTTCAAAATATTGATCCAAAAACAGAGCAGGTATTCAGGTCGTGCGGATCCGTACGCTCTCCTCACAGGCCATCTGTCTTGCTGACCCATCCTCTCTCCTAGAACAATTATCTCACCCAACGTCAATTGTCTCCTCCATATTCGTCTCAATTGGACGTCGTCTTACCTGGCCTTTCATCTTTTCAGAATATCGATCCAAATGTCTGCCTCATCTCTTCCAATTTTCCGTTTTCCAAGCCTTGTCACTGAGAAAATCTTGAAGAGTATGTTACCATTAGAACTGTAAGTTTCTTTTTCCATAGAAAACATCTCCCAATATTTTCGTTTTCAGATTCTGCCTCTCCACCTTATCAGCCAGATCAGAGCGGGTTGTCAAGGCTTACTCGAAACGGCGTCAATTCAATGTATGGATTAAAGTTGATATAAAAGATCAACTGGAACTTCGAGAAACATTTTCCGATTCCACCGAATTCAAAATTGAGTTTGGAACGGGGTCCTCGAATGGGTTGGCTCTCCTCCCCGATGCTAATACTCTCCAATTATGCAGCAAAGATACTTCCAAAGCTATCCCATCAACGCTGGAGCGCCTGTCTAGTATCTTCACAATTAACTCAATCGATGCTCACTTTAAGGGGAATAGTGAAGCGATCAAAAACAATGTTCTCGATGTTGTAAAGAGACTGAAATTGAAAATTGGGCACTATAAAGATTTTAGAAATGAGTACTCCTTCGAGGAAGTCAAGTTCCTGGTGGGCTCTAAATCATTGTGGCTTGAGCATCCAAAACTTACAAGTACCGAAACAAAAAGTATTTTCAAAATGTCCATTGAAAAGGAGGAATCTTCTGATATCACTCTCCAATGTGAAAAGACGCCGGAATTGTTTGGAGAAATGGCGAACATGTTGAACGGGAAGCCAAAGTGAGTTATTTGAAAAAGTTGTCCATAATCCATTTATCATTTTTTTAGGATCTCCTCCTTTCTATCAGGCCGCAGACTCTCATCGATACAAGATAATGGTCGTTTTGTTTCACTAACTGTTGTTTACGGCTGCGTTTCGATTGCCCTCAGTGCACCTTTCAGATGATGGATTTGGGATGATGAAAGAACGGGCGTTGTAAAAGTTAGCATCGAAGTCGAGATTAAAGCTTCTGAAAGTTCTGTTTGATAAAGTGTTCGATATATTACAAGTTTCGTTTTGTCAATATCATTTGGTTTCCAACCCATAGATTTCTTGATACCTTTTGTTCTAGATTGCAATCTCTACGTACTCTCATAGACATTCGCGCCCTATGGCACTCTGTTTACAACTCTCCTCGCAGGCCATCTGTTTTGTTGAACCATTTATTTTACTGAACAATCGTCTTATTCAACGACACTTGTCTCCTCCATATTCTTCTCAATTCGACGTCGTCTAACCTGGCCTTTGTCTTCAGAATATCGACCCAGATGTCTGCCTCTTCTCTCCCAATTTTTCGTCTTCCAAGCCTTGTCACAGAGGATATAGTAAAGAATATGGGACCATTAGAACTGTAAGTTCCTTTTTTCATTGAAAAAATCTCCCAATGTTTTCGTTTTCAGATTCTGCCTCTTCACCTTGTCGGCTAGATCCAAACGATTTGTCAAAGCTCACTCAAGTCGCCCTTCATTGAACGTAGGGATCGAAATTGATACAAAAAACCAACTGGAACTTCGAGAGACACTTTCTAACTCCCCAGAATTCAAAATAGAGTTCAGAACGGGTTCCTCAAATGGGTTGGCTCGCCTCCACGGCGCTAATACTGTCCAGCTATGCAGCAAAGACATCGCCAAAGATATTCCAACAATGCTCAAGGACCTGTGCATCATCTTCAAAATCAACTTGATCGATGCTCACTTTCCTGAGATTGGTGAACCGATCAAGCATAACATTCTCGATGTCGTAAAGAAAATGAAATTGAGAATCGGGCACTATAAAGATCTTATAAATGAGTACTCCTTCGAGGATTTTAAGTTACTGGTGGGCTCTCAATTATTGTGGCTCCGGCATCCAAAACTTACGGATACCGAAATGAAAATGATTTTCAAAATGTGCATTGAAAAGGACGAATCTTCTAATATCACTTTCCAATGTGAAAATACACGCGAATTGTTTGGAGAAGTTGTGAAGATGTTGAAAGATAAGCCTGGGTGAGTTATTTGAAGTAATTTTCCATAATCTATTTAAAATTTCAGGGTCTATATCAATCAACCCAAAAGAGAACTGGAATTAACACAAGGCAATGGCCGTTTTGTTTCCGCGACTATTCAGTATAGCTGGATTTTTATGATTCGTCGCACTGCCAACAATTAACTGCTGGGAATAACTTTGTGATTTTTTTTGAAAAATAAAGTGTTGTCTTTGAAAAAATATTCTTTCCAAGCGCTATGTATTGTTTTCTATGATTATAATTTTTAAGCTTGCTCTCATAAATATCATCCTGAGAGAGGCGGGCGTAATAGTAAAGATCCCTATGAACTGTAAGGCTTCACTTGTTTCGATTCTTTCAAAAAATACATCACGGATTATCAAAGTGCGTTGTCAATTTCAGCTAACCTTCAAAACAGAAGGATTTTATGCCATGAAACTTCTAGAAAATGGTAAAAGATACCCTCTGCATATTCAATTTGCTCACGAGATCCAAAATGATAAACTCAGTCGATTTCTACGAATCAACGATAGAGGCATCCCTATATGTGAGTTAATTACCAAAGTATTCAACTGTTTTGGAATTGATCTAAGGAAAGGATGCCAGTTATGATTGAACATTTTTCAAAAGCGTTTCATTTTGACGTAATCGATGCTCCTTCATATTATGGAATCCTTCTTGATGAAGTTGCTGAAAAACTCAGTTTGAAGACTCACAAAGTAGTTGATACAAAGATTTGTCTGAGAGGTTGATCTATTTGGATTGTTGTCTAAATGACCAAAATTGTACTTTGTATCAATTTCTAATGAATAAAACGTTCATACTCTACCATGTTTCTGTGGAATCTCTTCGAAAACTGCATTAGAAGAGCATGCCACTTTTCTTACAATTGTTCTTTTTTCTACTGAAACCTCAGACTTCTATGTATGACTGTTGTTAACAAAGAAGAGGGACGCTATTTTAGGAGTGCCACTCTATTAGAGGTCGCATGATTGATATTTTCGTGTATCATTTGTACCAGCAAATAACGAAACGTAAACGGCTTACAAGGGTTTCATTGTTTTTAACAAGAATTTTCCAATTTTATGGTATTTTTTGGTTTCCAACTTTTCTTTAAAATAACAACAACCAATAGTACACTTATTCATCTTCATCTTCATCCGAACCGATCTCGATCTCCACCGCCAGCCATCCATCCCGGTGGTCAACCAAATAAATTGTTTCATCTGGACCTTCGATTGCTAGACTGTTTCCATCGTCTCTAAAACTTTCTGCGCTGAAAAGATGACATCAAAATCTTTAAAAACATCGGAATAAAACTCACTTAAATCCCTGAACAACGCCTTCAAAATCTCCATGGAATTTCAACGCGAGAAACCACAATATGCAGTCCGTCTCAGTCCATTTTCTCAAAAAATTATTCAAATTTTGCGGTTGTAAATATGTGAATCCTGATGTATCCTGTCCGTGTTCCTCAGTAACTCTGACTTGCCGGCAATTCAAGAAGTCTTCTAGTCTGAGCCAAGGGGAGGCCACGATTTCCAGTTGATCAACTTCAAGCATAGGAAAACTCTCTGGAGGTCTGTACTTGGCAGGGCTGCTCAGCAGCTTAAGCTTAGGAACATCTCGACATTCCTTGAGAAACTTGGTGTAGACCTCTGGAGGAGGATCAATCAAAGAATATGAAACTTTTTTGACTTTCACATTCTGATAGTTCATAAACGCCATCAAATCCCCAGCAAACTGAGGGCAAGCCCCTTTTTCGAACTCCAGAGTAACCAGAGGAGAGTTAAAAGTCTCCAGAAAGAACTTGATGAACGTGGTAAATCCTTGCACCTGGGCGGTTGAAGGTTCCCAATAGCACCAGACCTTGCCACGCATTATCGATGAAGTACTGAACCGAATATATTCGTCACCCATTTTACAGTAATACCCTTTCGGAATGTCGAAGTCGGCGTCTTCAGCAGCAATCAGGTTGAAAGCGTCTGAGTAATCATCTTTAAATCTGACTTCGAGTTTTTCACTGAACGTGAAACAGAAATGGTAGGCGTGCTTGGGAATGGCCATGCTCAAAGTTTGTTTGGCTCTAGAAGAGGTAAGGGCTAGTTGGAAGCTGGAAAAAATTGAATAAGAAAGCGGGAAACAAACAAAAAACTTACAATTCCATGGGACTAAGCTCCCCGTAGGCTTCACGAAGGGCCACAAATGGGAGGCTAAGGAGTGGGAAAGCGAAGAACATTTTCTCTGGAAAAATTATCGAATTTCTCTGAAAAAGGAAAAGGACAGAAAAAAGAAGACGCGTCTTGAACGACTGAAAATAAAGAATGAATGAGGTCAGAATGTCTGGACTGTGACCCCTCTATGGGAGTGAATGGTTGCACAGTCAGCGTCTTTCTCTGCGTCTCTCTATCTCCCGTACACTCTTTTGTATTCTCATTTCTATGGCGGTCTTTCACCTTCCTTTGATTTCCTTTGTTCACTAACCTCATTGATTTTCTTTCTTCACAGCGCGTTCGTAGGAGACAGTGTACACTAATGAGAGACGCAGACAAAGGGGCGGGGGGATTGTTCACACTTCTGTGACAAGAGGAAGTGAACGGAGAGTGCTAGTGTGACTCACGCCTCGGAACGTGAAGATGTTTGAAAAAGCGGTGTCGAGATTTTTCTGAGGGGGGGGGGGGGGCGATGGGCTTTATCAGATGCCAACATTCATGATTAAAACATGAAATTTTCATAAAGCAACAAAAAAAACCGAATTAAAACATACACAAATTTTACAATTGAAAATATATTTCATACATATTCGTATCGTAGACTTCCAAATCACTAAATGATGTTAGCATACTTGGCCATCGAGTAGAAAACCCCATTTGGATTCGAAAGTAAATTCTCAGGAGTATCAAATTCTGCCACGTGTCCTTTGTCGAGTACTAGAATACGATCACTGCTCATCACTGTATCCAGACGATGAGCAATTGTGAGCACTGTAGAATCCTTGAATTGGTCTCGAATAGTCTTCTGGATAAGAGCTTCCGTTTCCAAATCAATTGCTGCAGCGGCTTCATCCAGAACTAAGACTTTAGATTTCCGAAGAAGTGCACGAGCCAGACAAAGGAGCTGGCGTTGGCCAATGCTCAAATTTCCACCGCCTTCTGTCAAATGATAATCCAGACCTCCCTGAAGTGCCTCCACAAAAGTGGCTAATTTCACATTCCGAAGAGCTTCCCAAATTTGAGAGTTTTCTGAAATGTCAAAACTTACAAAACTTCAACAATAGAAATCTTACCATGAACCTCAAACGGATCCAAATTCATTCTCAAACTTCCCGAAAAGCACACTGGATCCTGTGGCACAATAGTAAGCCTGGATCGTAACACTTCTAAATCCAAATCCGCAACATTGATTCCATCGATTTCTATGGATTCTTGATCCGCTTCAATCATTCGGAATAATGCCATAGTTATGGAGCTCTTGCCTGCTCCAGTTCTTCCAACAATCCCGATTTTCTCTTTTGGTTCGATTTGAAAAGTTAGGCCACGAAGAGCCAAGTCTAGGCCATCTCGATATCGGACGTTCAGACTGTTAAAAGAAATTCTTCCCTGTTCCGGCCAGGTACTCGAGACTTTGACTTTAGCTGGGTGCCCTTCTACAGGGGCACTGGAAAACTCGTTGACCCTCGCCATAGAAATTATATTGGTCTCCATTTCTCCTTTGTTTCTAATAACACAGATCAGGCTTCCGGTTATCTGGAACTAGATTTTAGGAAGAAAAAGTTGAGTCTAAAAATACCGTTAATGCAGTGGTAATCGCAAATCCGATGATTTCAGGCGAGTCTTCACAGTAGGCAGCGGCAATGGCAACAAAGAGAACGACTATATTGCCAATGGTTTCCAGACGGACCTCGAGCCATCTGAAGGAATTCAGGTTACTGTACCTAGCCAGTTATTCCCTACCGATTAGCTGTAACACCTAAGTGATACGCCTTTGAATGATTATCAAATAAGGTTTGAGATCGGCTTATAAATCTGTCGGACACGTTAAAAGCCCGGATGGAAGAGGCACCTTGGATGGATTCCTAAAACCATAAAAAAACTTATTTTCAAAATTTTAGAGCCCAAAATATTCAGGACTAACTTACTTGAAAATATGAGTGAATTGGTGCGTTAGAATCCGATGTAAGTCGTTTCAATTGACGATTTGTGCTGACAAAATTATTCTGAAACAAAAAAAAACATTGAAATAGATCAAGACAGGTTTTACCATAATCAGCAAATAGACCTTTGAAAGCCCGAAAAATACTATTGCAGTCCATGGATTTGCCCAAACCAGAGTTGAAATTGTAAATGTTAATCCTATCAAAAAATCAACCCAATCAGCAATTTTCCATGGTAGAATGGTATCAATGATATAGGTATCCCTATCAAGCCTGGTAGTCATGCTTCCGAAAGGTGTGACATCAAAAAACGACATTGGAGATCGTAGAATATTTCCGAGAAGTTTGGAATAGATGGTTTTGCCGGCTTTCAATGTTCCGAAAGCTACTGCCAGAATGCCGAAAAATGAAACAATGGCTAAAATCAAAAATTTAAAGGAGCATGAATTCAAAATAACAAAACTTACGCCGACTCATTCCCATGATTGTGTAAATTTTTAATTCAGCCATTGGGTTATCGGACACATTGGCTAGAGTATACCTGCTAGAAATTCCCAAGATGCTCACTATCCCACGAGCCAAAATGTAGATGAGAAGGGTGGGAAGGCCCACAATTTTTAAGTAGCCCATGTAGGTTTCGAGACTCGAGGCTTCAGGTCTCAGCTCCTTTTTTTCAACAGGTACAGGCTTATTTGTTTGGGTGATCACAGATTCTTGCATCATTTCGGGCTTTCCTTGTGCTTGTTCTACGAAAAATCCCTTCAATATCTCCGAAAATGCTCCGTTGTTCCCTAGCAATTCTTCGTGAGTTCCTTGCTCGCTGATCCGTCCATTTTCCATCACAATTATTCGGTCACATCGCTTGAGGTATTTGAGGCTGTGGGTTACCAGAACACGTGCTTTGTTGCCGAGGCATCCGTTTTCAGAGGCTGGAATTCATATCATTTTATGATTCCGAGTGAGGTATTGTCAAAAGAATATTGTTCCGACCACGCGAATTTGATCAGATGTAAGCAAGTATGGTCGCTAGGGTCCCCCGATCGCGTAAAAGATTGCCACGCGTTGTTTCCATCCCTTTAAGGCTTTGCTTGCAACCAAGTATTGTAAAAACAGCGCGCGGGCATCTTGCGCACAATGGGCCTAGCGACCCGACT
This sequence comes from Caenorhabditis doughertyi, assembly GCA_963572265.1. NCBI lineage: Eukaryota > Metazoa > Nematoda > Chromadorea > Rhabditida > Rhabditidae > Caenorhabditis > Caenorhabditis doughertyi. The sequence goes on along the minus strand of OY751553.1, from coordinate 5,190,053 downwards.
TGTTCACATCTGATCAAATTCGCGAGCTGGAACAATAGTTTTTTTCGACAATACAACTCAAACCACAATACGGTCCGTAGCAGCATCTTTAGACTTAAACTTACATATAACATTTTCAAAAATGTGCTTTCCAACCCTCGCATCCACTGCTGAAAGCGGGTCATCTAGCAATACAATATCCGTGTCCTGATATACACTTCTTGCCAACGAAATTCTCTGTTTTTGACCCCCAGATAAATTTATTCCTTTGTCTCCAATTTTCGTTTGATCCCCTTGTGGCAAGCTCGTCAAATCTTCAGCCAGGGCACACCTTCTGATGACGTCTTTATAAACTTCTGAAGCGAGCGGCTTTTCAAAAAGTATATTATCTTGAAGAGTCATATTCTGAATCCATGCTTGTTGGGGGACATAGGAAATGGTTCCGTTGACTTGAACATCCCCAGATAATCGGTTCATTTCTCCGAGAATCGCATGAACCAAACTAGACTTTCCGGCTCCAACTTTTCCAATTATAGCCACAAGCTGCCCGGGCTTAACCTCAAAGGAAATGTCTCGAAGAATCGGATCGTTATCATTACTCCATGAAAATTGACCATTTTTGATATTTATCGAACCCGAAACTTCAGGCTTGGCTTCTGAATAATCTAGAGCCAACAGTTCCTCCGCTCCAAAAAACTTGTTGATCCGTTGATTGACCGCATGGCATTCAATAAAATAAGTGTAGAACGAACTCAATGAGTTGATCTTTCGAAGCATTCCAAAGTAAGATAAAGAAGCGAAAATGAGCTCTGGAGTCAGAATATTGTGCTCGGGATCCCAGGTAACAAATGAGATGAAAGTGGTGGAAGTGATCTGAAAATCATTTTTCAAAACTTTTTTTCCTCAAGGGTTTCCGGGGACTGAAGCTCACCAAATATGTGATACAGTGCCATAAAATGGACAAAACTGCAGCTAGAAATGCACTTTTCCACATCACATCCAGCTCTTCATTTCTAATTTCCAAAATTTTCTTTTCCATATTTCGCTCCCAAGAGTAAAACTTCAACATTTTTATCCCGTTCAAAACCTCAATTTCTAGCTTCGCACGTTCTTTTCGAATGTCATTGAGCTGGTCCTTGTAGATTTGACGGCGCGTATCAATAACCTTTTTTATGCGGTATAGTAGGAATACTAGAATGATGCCAGGGACTATGGAGGTACCGAAGAGATGGGCAAGGAAGAAAGTGGCGAAGAGGATCTGAAAAACGAAATTACGGTAGTTTAGATTACTGTACCTTACCTGCACCACAGCTCCAACACAATCCGTGAACATCGACATCACATAAACCATTCTCTCCACATCATTGCTCATCATATTCATTATCTTCCCGGTACCGTACTCCTTTCTAGACTCACTTGACAATTTCAGACTTTTTTTGTAAATTTCACCACCCACAACTGCTTTGCAATACATCATCAATCGGTAGACAATTGACCAATGTTGATGTATAATGAGAGTTTGCAATTGGGAGGTCAAGAAGAGCAAAAGAGCAATGGACCATTTTTCAGAACCTTCACTCATGAGCATTTTCAGACAATACGGTTGGAATAACAAAAGACTTTCCGAAATTACTCGAAGCATAGTTGCCAGCAGAATTAGCTTTTTGTAAGTCACCCACAAAGAGTTTATGACATTTTTGCATCTTTTGAAGTTTTTCTCAAACTTTTTGGAGTTGAACTTGCATGAATCCTGTTCTTGGAGATCCCATAAATCGAGAATATCTAGGTCATGTTGGCTTCCTAACGAGGTTATCGGTGTGAACCAAGAGTAAAAGAGGGTGCTCCACAGGGAGGCTCTGGACTCGGGAGATGGGTTTGTCTGAAAGTTAAGAATCATCGAAGTTTTCTTTTTTGCAAATCGATGAAATTTATACAAAAAGGCTGTTTGTTTAAGCAATCAAAAACATAAGAATTTGTATCAAAAATCTTTTTCAACATTGCTGTTCACTAAATTTTGATTTGGCTTGAAATTGCGCTTTGTTGGTTATGTAACATTACAAATATCCGTGCCTGGATATTTGAGTTAAATATAGAAAACCGGTCTACATTGCAATGTTTATTAGACAAGGAGAGAGGACGCTCTGAATACGACCTCTCTCCAAGCAACCACACACATAGAATGAATACTAGTCCGTGGGGTGTCTCATCGCCTGTTCTTATCTACGGGTCATCTACTCGCGTGGCAGCTGCCACCCTCATAAATAATCCCCGCAAGATAGAAGAATACGAAGGGCACTATTGTGTCCTACGACATCCTACCCCCTTTAGAAAAGCAGCGACGTCCTCGGAGCTTATGGAAAGCTCGAGCACGTTCCGATTTTCCAAAAAGTAGAACGCAGTGATGCGACATCCCACCCCTTCAGAAATGCTTCGTCCTCGAAGCCCATAGATGGTAAGGTGCTCGAGTGCGAAATATTTCCTCTAGGAATAAACAACCAGAAAAAACTATACAAACAAATAATCAATCAACAACTAGTTCTCAAAATACATCAAAACAGATTCACCTTAAAATCTCATCGCCCTAATCTTACTCTATTTACCGTAAAATTTGCTTTCGAATAAGACGGCGTTAGGAAGCGCGGAAACATACAATGAAAAGTGGGGTTCCTTTGAGGCAAAGTTCTCAACAATTGGACAAACATACTAAAAAAAAACACAGAAATTTCAACATTTTCTCAGTCAATAATTCAAATAAATCAAGGGGAAGGATCGGGCAATTTTAATTATAATCCACTTAGTTGAAAGTAAAAAAAATAAGTTAATGCCATGCGCTATGTTCCAGTAACTCTCTTCGGAGCATTCTCTCATACGTCCTAATTTTCCGCGCACGTGCATATCGACTCAAAATATGGGAATGTGGCTTAACTAATAAGATCAATCTTAATTATTAGATGCTTATCAATAATAATGAAGAAATATTCAACTTAATTTTTCTATAATTTATATCCATTAATCGGATATATCCTTTTTGATCGACTTCCTTTTCAAGCAACAAATATTGACAAAATTGATCCAATCCAATCGAAACATATCATCGATGGAGATCCATAATATCCAAAATAAACACAAAATCCGCGAATGTCCAATGTAAGAATAATAGCAACTGTTGAGTAAGAATAAAACTAGTTGAAGAATGAATATAAGTTGAGGAGGAGTGTGGGAATTGAAGAATAGGAATGTCGGGGGTCACTATGACGTAAATCAGAATGGTGGCGCCTGACAGCAAAGTATAAATAAGTAGCATGTCCAATGATAAGGGGGTCGTCTCCCATAAGAGACGTACCTGATAACTGTTACTCGAAAGAAGAGTTTATTCGAATTGAATTTAAATAAAGTTATATTATAAGGATCATAGTTGTTAAGACGTTCGATGTCATATGAGTTCCTTGTGTACAGAGGAAATCATATAGACATATACATACTAGATAAAGAGAGATAAATAACTGATAACCGCTACACAGACCATCATCATAAACACCCTTCATGTTTTTATATTACATGGAGGTCACATTCGTCTTGAAAAAGAACTTTTCAAGGTGTAATTCGCGTCGCAAGAAGACGAGAACTGAAAATTCCGATGGAATAATCAGAAAAGTGATGAAAAATAAATAAAATAAAATCTCTCAAAATTCTAGACATGAATGTCATTTTCCTTCGAAAAGTCAGTTAATTTTCTGCAGAAAAAACAGTTCACATTCATTCAATATGGTCGACCAAAATCACAATTTTGTTCCGACGACGTCGTCTATTTTTTGACTGGCTGTATGAGAAACCTTGAAAGTCTTGTTAACTTGCTACCAGGAGAAGAGTTTTGATGTACTCTCGTAAACTGGGTCGGAGAATGATCTTCTCTGATTTTGAATTCCCGAGGGATAACTCGGAAGTCTCATACAGAAAACCGTGAAATCTGGAGACAGGTGATACCTCGGCCAACCAGCCCTGGTCTACCAGCCGTCGAGTGGTCTATACCCACAGACTTATTGACCGTCCACCTGTTAGAAAGGAGAGCCCACTCCAGAAATCAAATGGAAAATGTGAATGATCCACACATTCGTCCAGAAGGTTTAAAACAGTCAATGTTTTCATGAAAACAAGACAGTAAAAATCACTTTCGAACGCTGACAATCGAATGGAAAATCTCTGAAGAAAGAGTAAACAACCACAAACATGAAAATCTTTTCTTCCAGTCAGAGGAAAAATCCTCGTGAGAAGGTCACGGTAAAAACCCGTACAGTATCAGATCGTAAAAGTAACAATTCATTTCATCATCAGGTGAAAAATTGTTTATGCGAATACGTGATACGTCAGGTAATAAAATCGGCGCCGAAAAGTCGAGCAATGATAATATTAACGGGAGAAAACCGGAGCTGCAGAAGCAAACTGATAACGATTGACGTCAGAAAAGCTTCGTATAAATATCGAGACCTGTAAGTGATAGCACAATGCAATTACGCAGTGGATCGTCCTATTCGTTTGCAGCTATTGACCCAGTCCAAATGACTGAAGAAAATAAAAACACTCCTACATTTAAGGAAATAAAATGCGCAACTGAAGCGATGACTTCAGTAATGCCTAAATATTCGGGTGAAAATCCGAATGAGTTTTTCTCACAGTGGGCGTTGAAATATACCCGCGAAGCGAATAACCTTCAACTTGGGAAAACTTTGAGTGCACTTGTGCTACCAAGACTCCTCACTGGAAAAGCAGCTGAGAAGCATTACACTCTGGACGAAACAGAGAAAAAAGATACAAAGAGAGCTTTGGAGAAATTAAGCCAAATCCTGGTAAGACCAGAAAACAAAAACAAGGCGTTGAACTCCTTTGCAACTCTCAAGAAAAAAGAGAGTGAATCTGTCTATGCCTTTGGTAAACGCGTATCCGATTTGAGCAAGATTGCCCACCCAACAATCTTGGCATCGGCGAGAGAAGAACTTTCGATCAATCGTTTTATACAAGGTCTACCAAATGACATCAGAATGAAAATGAAAGAAGGTGAAACTTTCCGCCTACTTTCCAAGGCCGTAGAAAGAGCGGAGACTCTGGAAGAAATCCAGAAAGAAGACACCGAGGAAAGTATCAATGTCTTGCAAAAGATCTGTGATGAAGAGAAAAACTCTCGTCTTGAGCACCTAGAAAGAAAGGTGGAAAAGCTTCAGCTAGAAAACAAGAAATTACAGGAACAGTATGGACAACGCTTCCATACTGGAAACAGAAATTTCCAAGGAAGAAATCACGGAAATTCCCGAAACTTCCAAGGTTCAGGACAAAGAAACTTCCAGAAAAGAGAAAACTCTGGAAACCAAGACTCCCAGACAGAACCACGTGGATGGCAAATAAATAGAGCTCCAAGAACAACAGGATTAAATTTCTTGATGATCGTGGCAATCATGACTATAATAGTCAATCAAGCAACTGCCCAGATGCAGATTTGCACAAATGAAAAAAGTGGAGAATACTTTGCCGCTCCGACACCATCGTTGTGCCAACTCGACAAGGAAGAGAAAGTCATCAAAACACCCGTTGGAATTTGGACAGAATTTGGTGCTTCGAAAAAGGTGAAAGCTTTTCGCTGTTCCAAAACGTTTTATGATTTTTGTTTTATCACGAGCTGGACACAGCCCAACAAATTCTTAACAGAAAACCTGAAATCCATTCCCATGACAAAAACTGAATGTGATGAAGCAATTGCACATCACACGGTGAACAAAATTACTCTTGTTGCCAAAGGAAACAATATTTTCCAAACACCAGCAGATGATGACATCTGGTTCACCTTCAAAATCGGGAAAAGTTGTGAAAGACGTCATATATACACCCTTGAAAAAGGTGAAGTGGCGACTCCAGACGGAAGATCCATCGTTTCTGGACTAGGAGATGTTTCTGGATGTGAAGCACAGTCAGGAGAGTGCAACATTATTGATTCTAGACTAATCTGGGACAAAGAAGGAATCAAAGATTTCTGTAAATACTCGTTCGTTCAGAATACAACAGCTCTAATTACAAAAAGTAAAGTAGCACTACCAGAAATGCAAATGGCACTGTCTATTGAGCAGGACCAATCTGGCCGAGGATCCTATTGTATCCCGAATTTGAAAGTCATCATGAATAACGGTTTCATACTTTCAATAAATTCCCCAAATATAACTTTGGAAGAACTGATCACCGAAGTTTCGGAAAAACGGAGATTCAAAAGAAATGCAAAAGACTTTCTTATCAAAAGAATATTCGGAGACAATGCAACTCACGAAAACTATCCATATTTCTCCGTAGATCCCATTATTGATCCAAGAATCATTGATGAAATGCGCCGATTTGGTGTCACTTATGGCCACATAAGACATCAATGGGAAAACTACAACCTGCCTAATAAGCAAACAGCTACTCTCAGAGCTATTCGAGAAGCAGAATATCGTCATCAGATGATCAAGCATCTAAGAGAAAAACCAGCTGACGAAGACACTCCAGCCCAAATAAAAAGAATGGAAGAGCCGAACGAAATATTCAATGGACTCCTAGCTGAAGAATTTGGTGCAACCAGAAAACTGGATGCACAAGAAAAAGCGAACAGGAAATGGTTTCCGACGACTGTCAAAACCACAAGAAGTCCAGTTCTCCGTGAACAAGCGGGAGAAAATTATGTTCGAACCATTTCGGAAGAAAGCCGAAGAGCCACCGAAAATAAAGGAAATGCACAACTAAACAGTCGTGTTCAATACGTCACAAATATGATGTCAGAAACAAGACATGCTGAGTTTGATAAAATCTATCAACATCTCTGTGAAATACAAAACAGCCAAATCGAAATATCCAGATCAATACTGGCTATCGACCCTACGTGGGGTATACGTTCTCTTCTGAAAAGAGATGACGTAGTTGCAAGGCGTGCTGGAAATGTCTACATTGTAACACAATGCAGAAATGTCACAGTTGATAAGATTCACTTAGACCATCGTGTCAACAACACTTGTTATCAGGATACTCCTGTCACTGTCCAAAACACCACTTGGTTTATTGCTCCAGGTTTCTCAAAAGACTTGGTGAAAGAAAGCAAGACCATACCATGTGAAGAGGTCATTCTTGGAGTATACCAGAATGAAAAAGGAGAATGGATATCACATAATGGCATTGCCACAGTGAGAAAAATCGGAATTCAATTTTCCACGAAACCGGAAAAACAAAATCTCACACTTTCCGCTCCACCATCTTTTGCCAAGCTCGAAAATGTGGATAATCCAACCGCATATTTGAGTGCTCATCTCAACAGTATCATCATACTGAGAGAAAATCAAAGAAATCTTGCCAGAACAATGGAAGATAATGGAATGCGTACACCAGAAATCGAAGAAATCATAAATGCTGGAATCAAAAAGATTTCATCAATCACAGATGAAATCGAATCAAGCATTGAGAGAGGAAAACAATTCTTCAAAGACCACATAGTCGGACTTCTGAAAACAGTGGTAGTTCCAATCATTGTAGTCATTGCCGTGGGGGGAATGATTTACGTGATATTGAAAATTTATTTCCTAAAAAGAGCGGCAGGCACTGCTCTCACACAATTCGCCAAAATAGCGAGACGAGCACCTCCAAGTGTTCAATCTCTGATGAAGAGAATGAGACCGGAAATTAACAATATCGTCCTAAATGACGATAGTGATGAAGATTTCGAAATGACCGAACTTCAACAACATCAGAGGGGAAGACAAGTTTCTCTTATTTCGGAACCCGAAGTCTATAGTTTATCAACTAGGACCGGAAAATCTTATCTACCCTACATTCCTGTCAAATTAGAGGGAGACCCTATAATTGCACTGATTGACTCAGCATCATCTGTTTCACTGATAACAGAAAAAACTGCAAAAAGTGTTGGACGTGAGAGAATAATCAATCCAACAAACTGTTCAGCTAAAGTTGCTAATGGAACAAAACTGAAGTTCCTAGGAGAAATCCAATTAACCATTTTTATGGGAAATACAGGAACAGAACACAAGTTCTATGTTGTTCAAGATGAACAAGCCCCAGCACCATGTGTGATAGGAGCAGATCTCATACTGAGATACAATTCCTTCAACAGGGACATAACAATCAATCTTCACAAAAGAATGATTACTGTGGGCGGAACATATGTCAAAATGTTCAACAGAAATGAAATCCACAATCTCTTGAGCAACAAGGAAACTGTTCAAGAAACAGAATTTGAGCTGTTCGATGCTCCAAAATCAAGCCAAGCCGATCCAAGCCAAGCCGATTCAAGCCAAGCCGATTCAAGCCAAGCCGATTCAAGCCAAGCCGATTCAAGCCAAGCCGATCCAAGCCAAGCCGATTCAAGCCAAGCCGATCCAAGCCAAGCCGATTCAAGCCAAGCCGATCCGAGACAAGATGACAAAAGTCAGGGACAACCAGTTCAAACGGGGAAGCAAATCAATCAAGCACAAGGAAAATGTCAGGACAACGAGAGAGAAGAAGAGATAAAGTCAAACTTGGAAGGAGAAGACAATGGAAACTCAACAGCATGGACAGGCCACGGACAACACTAACTTCTATCAAGCAGACTACAAAGTTAAGTTCATTCACTCGCTATTGTTTCATTCGCCTATGTTCATTTTCTTCAAACTTCGTCAAACTTCTTCATGTTTCACATCACTCAATCCAATTCCTTCTCTAAGAATGACTGAACCTCTAATTCTTTTCTCAATGTTCTGAAAACACATCTTCTAATCCCAATTCTACTCAAACTTCCCAAACTAGTTAGTCTTTTCTAAGTTTTATTTTCAGTTCAATTTTGGTTATTTTTCGAGACCTCACAAAATCCTTTTTAATGTAAACACCAATTTGAACGCTTGAGGTCAAGCTTCCTTTAGGTGGGGGGAGCGTAGGGACAAAAACATTTAAATTTGTAGTTTTCTTTTAATTGTGTTCATTCTTACTTTTTATTGTCTTAAATCCTTTTTTTTTCAAATTGTCAAGTTGTATTGTATCGTTATATTTTTCAATTTACACATTATTATGTTTAGGACCATTTTCAATTGTATGTCTTTATTTTTGGAATTCATATTTCGAGCTAATACGCTTGAGGACAAGCTCATCCCAATTCGGGGGATGTCGGGGGTCACTATGACGTAAATCAGAATGGTGGCGCCTGACAGCAAAGTATAAATAAGTAGCATGTCCAATGATAAGGGGGTCGTCTCCCATAAGAGACGTACCTGATAACTGTTACTCGAAAGAAGAGTTTATTCGAATTGAATTTAAATAAAGTTATATTATAAGGATCATAGTTGTTAAGACGTTCGATGTCATATGAGTTCCTTGTGTACAGAGGAAATCATATAGACATATACATACTAGATAAAGAGAGATAAATAACTGATAACCGCTACACAGACCATCATCATAAACACCCTTCATGTTTTTATATTACAGGAATACGGTGCTGGTGTAGCGGTAATTTTCGAGCACACAGGATGGAATTGATTCCTGCTTCCTCTAAGCTCACGAAAATAATGTTTGACTGTTAGATGGTAAAAAAAAACAGTGGCACACAAACATTATTTTCTAGCTGTTGGGGACCTCCATGAAACATTACAAATATCCGTGCCTGGATATTTGAGTTAAATATAGAAAACCGGTCTACATTGCAATGTTTCTTAGACAAGGAGAGAGGACGCTCTGAATACGACCTCTCTCCAAGCAACCACACACATAGAATGAATACTAGTCCGTGGGGTGTCTCATCGCCTGTTCTTATCTACGGGTCATCTACTCGCGTGGCAGCTGCCACCCTCATAAATAATCCCCGCAAGATAGAAGAATACGAAGGGCACTATTGTGTCCTACGACAGTTAGATCAGTATGGTGCACTTTCTCTTTAACTTAGGACTTTGCTACTGGAAATTAATACAAAAAAGTAAAAAACTAACCATGAAATATAACAGCAGTTCCAAAAGAAATTATGCATTCAATCAATTTCCCGCAACCCGGTCTTATTTCGCATCGAACTTTTTCGAAAAATTGTTACGAAATTTCTTTTTCTTTTCTTCTCTTCTTTGTTTGAAAAGTTTGTCTCTCTCGTTCATTGTAGTTCGTTTCTCTTCTCAACACGCACACAAACAGCGGCGGCCTATGATATTGATAAGAAATAATCACTCACTCTTAAAACTATTTCGCATTTTTCTGAAAGAAATCAAAAACGAAAAACTTGCCGGAATTTCTGTCGCCCAATTGGCTGCTCTGTCATTTATTGCCGTTTTTTTTTGAATGACAAATCCGAACGTTACAAAAGTCCATAATTTGTTTTTTTTCTGTTTTTTGTTTAGAAATTTCAAAAAGGAAGGTTTTCAAAAAGATGCAAAAAAGGTAAAATCCGTAAAACAAAAAAGAAAAGCAGGCTAAAAAATCAAGAATTTACTAAACGAATAACAAAATTACAGAAAAGTTCACAATCTTTATTTCACTACTTTTTCACTTGTTTGACACGAATCAGAATCAATCCACATCCAACAATTACTGACATTAATCGCCCATCTTCTTGTGTCAATTGGAGACTTCCACCATGTGGAGTTGAGAAAATTCTGAAAAAGAACAGAATAAAAAAAGTAGCTATTTTGTAAAAACTTACTGTTTATCCCCTTTCAGCATACGGGCAATCTTCATGAATAGACCCGGCTCTGCTACACGATGAAAAATCAAATTAATAGGCTCAAGGCGCTCGACACACTGCTTCAAAAGCCGTCTCAATTGGAAATCCGTGAGCTTTGGATATTTAACTTGAATATCTCCTCGCCTCATATTGCTCATAATACTTTTCACTTCCTGATAAGTGCTTTCGTTTTTCAGATCACAATAGTCATCAATTCTCAGATTCAACGTTTGCACTACTGAGTTCATTTTGTTTTTGAGTTTTTCGTCTTTGCTTTTGAAGAGCAAATCGATGAAATTGATCATGAAGATTGTTGAGAGGTGCTCCAGAACACATGGCATTGCTTCGGAAATTTCTTCACAATAAACTTGAAGAGTGTTGGAGGCCGGGCGAAATTCTGTTCCACAATCTTCTGAGATTTTGAACTCAATTATAAGCTTCGGGGCTCTAGGCTCAAAGAGGCTTAAGCAGTAGTCTTCATCAATTTCACAGCGCACTTTGAATTGGCGCCGTCTGGAGTATGTCTCAACAATTTGCTCTGATCTAGTAGAAAGAGTGGAGAGCGAGAGTCTGGAATTAAAAAAACATATATTAAAGATTAGGAAAACAACTTACAGCTCGAAAGGTCCCATATTCTTCAAGATATCCTCAGTGATAAGGCATGGCAGACGGAAGATTGGCAGTGGTGAGGCAGACATTTTGTTCGATGTACGAAAAAATGGGAGACGTGAATTTGGGGAAGAAGGGAAAGGGCAATGAAGACGTCAGACGAGAAGACGTTGTACACAACTGAATGAATGGGGCAATGACTAGATGTCTGACCAGTTGGTGGTGTACGCTCGTTTGTCAAGGCTAACATTCTGAACACCGCACGTCAAACGTCATAAAAATCGATGTTGAGATCCTTTAACCATTAGGAAGTTAGAGGAAAGAATTGGAAAGGTAAAGGTGGACAAAACTTTTGTTTTTAATCGAATTCCAACTTCGTTGTTACAGGTGGCTCTTCTTTCACAATTTTTACGGTATTTCAAGAAACTTTCATCGCTTTAGGGTCCAAACTCATGCCAAGTACGATAGAGTAGGAACATTTTGATTATTACAGAAAAGACTGATTGTAATATGAATCCTCGAAAGTTGGAGGAAACAAAATCGAGAAAATAACGATATCCATGGCGCATCTAGCCGCGACCGATACATGAGCGTCAGAACTGAACAAATTGTGGTCGGACCGATTTTGAGAGCCTGAGGAAAAATATTGAAAAACATAGTAACTCATTGAGATGAAATGTCTTTATATCGAATCAGAAAAATTGCAAATGGATACACTGAACACTATACGAAACAATCAAAATCATGTGCAAATTCTGAAACTTTGATTGGAAGTTCAATCAAATGTTCAGAATAATACAACTTGGTGTGAAAGAAAGTTAAACGACACAAATTTCAATTTTCAGGAAAAATCCGGAACATGACTAATCCGAAGTTGATATTCACAGAACCTTTCCTTCCATCATTTAGCTTGAATTTCAAGCAATTAACAAATTGCATATCGGCGATTCTGAAAAAAGAAGGTTAATTCAATCTGAGGTAGTCCAAAACCCACGTGGATTCTCTTCTGATGGCTTTCTGAAGTTTTTGAACAATCTCGATGCCTGATTCTCCTGATGAACATTTTACGCAAAAAAATTTGCATTTCCCTTCATCAATCCAATTCAGTAGCAATCTTCTCAGTTGGAAAAACGAAATTTTCGTCCCATATAATTGCGTGTTATTGTAGTTCATCAATTCTTTGACTAGATTATAATCATACGCATTTCCGCCATCATAGAAACAATTGACTTTCAATTCGATCTTTCTCACAATTTGGTGGATGCTGTCGATCAACTCTTTGTTCTTCAAAACACAACTGATATCAGTTTTCGCGATTTGGAAAAGTTTGGCAAAATATTCCATCATAAAACAAATTGGCTTTTGTAGATTTGTCCCGACCAATTGGACGTTGTTTTTCTCTGGGAGGAAACATGCTGAGAAGATATTTTTGCCAAGTTTTAAAGAGTTGATAGGATGTTTCGTTTGAGATTCTTTGACAAATTCCAATTTCAAATCAAATCTAGTTTTAATATTAGTAACAGACAATAGTGTACTGTCTTGTAAGACATTTCTTGCAATTCTCGTTATTTCTTGCTCTTGTCTTGTCTCGGGATTGTCTTGTCTTGTCTTGTATGATGATTGTTATTTCTTGTTCTTGCAATTTCTTGTTTTCGTCTCGGTTTGCGATTTCTTGTTCTTGCAATTTCTTGCAATTTCTTGTTCTTGCAACGTGATTGCAATTTCTTGTAATTCTTGCTTACAAGCGTGAACTTCAGTATTTCTTATCAAAAATTGAAAAAAAATTTTGGAAAAAATTTGAAAATTTTTTCCACGTGTATTTTTTGATGAAAAATACTGAAGTTCACGCTTGTATGCAAGAATTACAAGAAATTGCAATCACGTTGCAAGAACAAGAAATTGCAAGAAATTGCAAGAACAAGAAATCGCAAACCGAGACGAAAACAAGAAATTGCAAGAACAAGAAATAACAATCATCATACAAGACAAGACAAGACAAGTCTTGCAAAAATTTTCTCGAGACTTGTTCCCTTTCTTGTGTTTGTCAAGCAACAAGTCTTGCAAGACGGAACACTAACAGACAAGCCATCATTGAAGTTTAAATTGAGGAACATCTTGAACTTCTGGCGCTTGATGCACGTCTCCACCAAATGATTCGACCGTCTGGACAGCGACGCCAAGACAAATCTGGTAAACGATTTTTTGGTAAAAATATCAAATCGATAAAAACTTACAACTCGTATGGATTCATGCCAGACAAAACATCCTCAATGACTAACGGTGGAAGTTTGAAGAGTGGAAGTGGATGAAGAGACATATTGAATTGGGTTCTGAAAGTGTTGGAAATAAGAAGAAACAGAAGGCCACGAGGGTGACAATGAAGACGTTAGATTAGCAGACAGTGTGCACAACTGAACGCCAAATGGCTGGTCAAGGCTAACGGTCTGCACACAGAGCGGATGGACGCGCACAACCTGAAGATACGCTCTTTTTCAAATGTCAAGGCTAAACGTTACAAAAATCAATCAGGACGTTTGAGGGAAGAAATGGAAATGGAACGGTGAACGAACATTTTTCAACCAGAGAATTCCAGCTGTGTTATTACTGATGATAAAACAAATCCAAAAAATGACTCAGAACTTATTCGAAAACAGAATTCAAAATTTCAAAAGCCATAGGCCCGGAAAACGTATCGAAATCATGTGAAGACTCTGAAAATTCAATTCAGTTACATCAAATTTTCAGAATAAAAAAAACTTGGTTTGGAAAAAAGTTACACGGCATAAAGTTCAATTTTCACGAAAGATATCAAGAAAATAATAGGTTGAAAACCAAGATGTTGTCCCAACGGGACAAGCAGTCGACGAGCAGTGTGTTTCGAAGCCTCAAACTTGGATAATTAAACCTTTATTTAATGTAAAAGAAGTATACGAAATATTTGAAGGAGTAACAAAGAAATAAAAAAGAGAGGGAGAGCCCAAAAGGGCAACCATCCAGGAAGGTGACAAAAAGAAAGGAAGGATGGAGACGGACGCGGGCCGGTTTATTAGGGGGCGTGGAAAGGTGCGGCCCGACACTGCCTGGTACGAGGGTGCGGCGACGAGTGCGAGTGGGGAAGAACAAGAGAAACTGAGAAAAGAGGCAACGGAGCTGGGGTCCCGACGGAAAAGCATGATTCAAGATAAGGGGAAGGGGGAGAGCTAAGACAGTACGCCGGCTAGGGAACAAGAGAAGTTTCTAAAGCGCATGACTTATAGCGGTCGGAGAGAGAGACTGTCAAGAACAAAGGGCGATGACACAAACAAAGAAAAAAGGATGGGAAAGAAAGAAGGGTATCGAACATTCTAGAAAGGAAAGAAAGTTTCGACAAATGTTTTGACAAAACAATTGAGAAAAAATAACAAAAATTGTATTAATAAGAATAAACAGAATCCTTGATTTCGAAATTAACCCGTCCTCGAAAATTTTTCACAATGCCGATTCTTCCATCATCTCGCTCAAATTCCAATGAATTCCAACCCCAATCACCATTGGTAATTCTAAAAAAACAAAATTTATTTAGCTCAATTCAGCTTTTATACTCACTGGGACTTTTTCTTGACTTCCTTTTGGAGAATTTTGAGAATTTCGGGGCGTAATCTTCCCGATAACATTCCATTCTTAAAAATTCGCAGGTATTATCATTAATCCAACTGATAAACAAGTGTTTCAATTCAAGGTCCGAGACTTTTGTATTCAGTAAATCAATCTTTTTGAAACCCATCAATTCTTCAATCTCATCATAGTCATATCTATTTTTGGAATCCTTGAAATACTGAAAATTCAATTTGAGATTTTTGACGGAGCGATAAATATTGATCGGCAGATTTTCGTTTTTAGAAAGACCCCAAAAAGACCCAACCCCCGCGAATCGGAAAGTATTGACACAATGCTCAATTAATGAAGTGAAAATTTTCACTCGATCAGCCACGCCGAGAAAAATGGTGTCCCGGGAAAAACCGGCTGAAATGACATTTCGATCGATTTTCAACGTCCCAGAGTAGTTTTGACCTCCAGCTTCCTCATACATCTGAATACGAAACATGTCGTTTTCGCCATGTTCCCAAATAGTCAAACGATTGACGCCGCCTAAGTTGACAAGCATCTCAAATTGACGACGTTCCGAGAACTTTTTGACGATACGCTTTGATCGTTCAGACTGCGTTGACAATGCGAATCTGAAAAAGAAAGTGTCATGTAAAAATGATTTGAGGGACTTTTTTTCGAAACTTACAACTCGTAAGACTTCATGAAAGACAATACTTCTTTGGCGACGATCCATGGAAGAGCGAAGAGTGGTAGTGATGAGGGAGGCATACTGAACTGAGTCCTGAAAGTATGATAATACATTCTGTTCAATATCGGAAGGAGCCCCCTCGATTTTGAGTGTCTGGTCAAAACCAAAACTTGTTCGGGAAATCTATGAAAACATTTTGATTATTACAGAAAGATTCCAATTGGAATACAAATCCTTGAAAATCAGAGAACCGAGAGAACAACGATCAAGACAATATTGATCTACATGGTGCGTTTAGCAGTGCACGCTACGCGACCGCGACGCATACATGGACGTTTGGACAGATCTGCAAGGGAAAAGAATGCAGACCGCCAAGGAAAACTAATGAGTCCGCACTCATCTAAGTGCTTTGAAAGAGTTGGAAAATGATAAGTGTGTCATACAATTATCTAAGGTTGTACTCCAAATTAGAAAACCTGATAAAAAAACACAAATTTATTTAACAAGGAACAAAGTTACAGATACAATCGATTATTTTTTAACTCTGACTTGGATCAAAACCAGTCCGCATCCAACAGTTACTTTCATCGATCGCCCATCCTCTTGTGTCAATTGAAGGCTGCCTCCATGGGAAGTTGGTGAGATTCTGGAAAAATATAGAATTAAAAAAGAAAATGTTTTGTTAAAACTTACTGTGGTTTTCCTTTCACCATACGGACAATCTTCATGAACAGATCCGGCTCTGCTGGACGATGAAAACTCAAATTAAGAAACTCTCGTCGCTCAAGACATTTTTTCAAAACCCTTCTCAACTCGATATCAGTGAGCTTTGGATGTTTGAGTTGAATATCGCCTCGGCCCACAATGCTCATAATGTTTTCCATTTCCTGATAGGTAGATTCGTTCTTGAGATCACAATAGTCATCAATTTTTAGGTTCAGCTTCTGCACAACAGCGATCATTTTGTTTTTGATGTTTTCATCTTTTTTCTTGAAGACCAGTTCGACAAAATTGATTTTGAAGATTGAGGAGAGGTCCTTCAGAACCCATGGCATTGCTTCGGAGATGTCTTTGCAGAACACTTGAACAGTGTTGGTAGCAGGGCAGAACTCTGTTCCAGAATCTTCAGAGTTTTTGAACTCGATTTCCAACTTCGGGGATCTAGGCTCAAAGATGCTCAAACTGTAGTCCTCTTCAATTTCACTCCGGACTTTGAACTGGCGATGTCTGGAGTATGCCTTAACGATTCTCGCCGATCTAGCGGATAAGGTGGAGAGGGAAAATCTGAAATTGCAAGTAAAGTACATACATTTTAGGTTAGGAAATCAACTTACAGCTCAAAAGGTCCTAAATTCTTCAGGATATCCTCCGTGATAAGGCATGGAAGAGAAAAGATTGGGAGTGGTGAGGCAAACATTGTTATCGATTGAATAGGTGACGTGAAATTGGGAAGAAGAGAAAGAAGAATGAAGACGTCAGATGAGAAGACGTTGTGCACAACTGAATGATTGGGCAATGGCTAGATGCCTGACTAGATGAAGGAGTACGCTGGTTTGTTAAGACTCTGAACACAGCACGTCACACGACATAAAAATCAATGATGTGGTCCTTTAGGACGTCAGGAAAAAAAACTGGAAATGGAAAAGTGAACAAAACTTTTTTAATTTAGAGAATTACCAGCAGAAAACCGCGACTACGTCGCGGATTTTCTCCTAGCATCTGCTGGCTTTCATGTGAAATTCACTTTGAGAACTGTTTTTCTATCTAAATTTTGACTAAGCTTGAATAGAGGTTAGCGGAGAGTTGCAATGTACTGCCGTATTTATAATCTGGCGATTGCACAGAAAGTACAACTATTTATTCTCGAAAATTCTTGTTGCCGAGTTAACCATTCACACTCGTTTCAAAAATTCAGCTTTCAGAATATTCAAAGAACTGAAATTCGAATTCCCGAGCCTTTGTTTGAACTTGGATTACCGCTACTCTAGGAAAATTTGAAAATATTTTTTTGAAAAATTGTAATTCTCAACGATTTTTCAAGATTCTGAATTTTTAGGAAAAAGAATGTTCCAATTGTCGCTCTTTGGGATCACATTCAAGTCCCGCGATTTTCTAACTTTGAATTCTAGAACTTTCTGGAAAAAAGTTTCGAATTCCCGCGCTTTTCTAACTTTGAATTCTAGAACTTTCTGGAAAAAAGTTTCGAATTCCCGCGCTTTTCTAACTTTGAATTCTAGAACGTTCTGGAAAAAACTACTGCGTCTCTCACTCTCTCGTAGAACTTTCTAGAAAAAATTTGAAAATTTGGTAGGCGTGCTTCTCTCAACCACAACAGTTTCTGAGTACATCTCTCATGGTGTAGAGCTCTATCTGATCACATATAACCTTACAAACCCCCGAAGTATTCCGTGATTCAATCACCCAGGACAGATGCAGATTACTGTAACTACCGTAATCCTAAAGTAATCCGTCTCAATTTTCGACTGTGCACTACTTGTGTCCCGTCCATACTTCGATAAAAATTGGGGGTCATTCCGTTCTTTCCGAAGAAATCCTCAAAATTTCGGGTTACTGTAACTACCGTAATCCTACAGTAATCCGGACCTGGTTTGGACGGTATGCAAAGTGGGTCCCATGCTAGCGTCCAGTAAAAATTAGAGTCATTCCGTTCAGTCTGAACAGGGTTTTGAAAACTTGGGTTACTGTAGCTACAGTACCCCTACAGTAATCCGAGCTCGGAACTTTCTGGAAATGAAGCGCTCGGGGACATATGGTCACTTGCCAAGTATGGTACAGATCGGTCAGAGGGCAAAAAAGTTATTCAGTGAAAAACGCGGGACGGACAGACAGAATTCGCCTCTTAGTATAGAGAAGTGATGTTTTATTTACCACGCTTCTTTTTGAAAATTTTGAGTTGTAGAACATTCTAGAAGAAAAGTTTGAATTCCCGCGGTTTTTGAACTTTTGAACTCTAGAACTTTCTGGAAAAATTCAAATTCTAGAACTTTCTAGAAAAAAAGTTTGAATTCCCGCGGTTTTTGAACTTTTGAATTCTAGAACTTTCTGGAAAAATTCAAATTCTAGAATTTTCTAGAAGAAAAGTTTGAATTCCCGCGGTTTTTGAACTTTTGAATTCTAGAACTTTCTGGAAAAATTTGAAATTCTAGAACATTCCAGAAAAGATTTCGGGAATCGATAGGCGTGCTCCTCTCATTCTTGGCAGTTTCTGAGTAAAAGTTTCAAAGCTTGGTGCTCTCTGTGACCACAGATATCCTAGAAATTCATAATTTTCCCATTGTTCCGAGCGTAGGAGAAAATTGTAGTTACTGTAACTACCGTAATCCTACAGTAATCCGCCTCAATTTTCGACTGTGCACTACTTGAGTCCCGCCCATGCTTCGATATAAATTAGGAGTTTTTCCGTTCATTCCGAAAAAATTCTAAAATTTTGGGTTACTGTAACTACCGTAACCCTACAGTAATCCGGACCTGGTTTGGACTGTATACAAAGTGGGTCCCATGCAAGCGTCCACTAAAAATTAGAGTCATTCGGTTCAGTCTGAACAGTATTTTGAAAACTTGGGTTACTGTAGCTACAGTACCCCTACAGTAATCTGCTTCCAGAACTTTCTGGAAATGAAGCGCTCGGGAACTTATGGTCACATGCCAAGTATGGTAGAGATCGGTCAGAGAGCAAGGGAGATATTCCGGCCGAAGCACGGTACACACACACAGAATTCGCCTCTTAGTATAGAGAAGTGATAACTTTGTTGTCTGAATTCCAACTTTGTTGTTAGAATTTCAATTTTGTTGTTAGATTTCCAACTTTGTTGTTAGATTTCCAACATTTGTTGTTAGAATTCCATTTTTGTTGTCAGGATTAAGGTTCCGAAAAAGGCTCATCAATGAGCCTTTTCTAACGTGAGCTTTGAATGAAGCAGGCTCATTGAAATTATTTCTAACCCGCGTCAAAGCTCATCGAGGCTCATTTACAAAAAATTTCATTTTCAAAAAGGCTCATCGAGGCTCATTCACGTGAAAGCTCATTTTTACAAAAGGCTCATCGAGGCTCATTTCTACTAAAAAGCTCATAAAAGCTCATTTGGGCCTTTCGATAAAAAATTAATTTGCTCGATTTTTAAAGAAGAAAAATAGGGTTTTGGCCTTTCTGAGTGTTGTGTAGTGTTGTGTAGAGTGTAGTGTTTCAAATATTACTGACTACAGATATTAAGCTGAATATTTGAGTGAAAATAACGCTGTCCTGTGTGATCCGAAGCTGATGTGAGTGAATTATCGAGTACAGAAATAAGTTTTGAGCTTCTGAGTACTTACTTTCATCTGAAGTATGCAATTTTAAATGAGTTTTCATTAAAAAATCTTCATATGTTTTCTTTCGGCTGAGAAACCAAGCAAACGACCATAATTTTGAGAGAAACCGTTGTACAGACTCCCTGGAGCTATTTCTATGCATCTTTCAAAACGCGGAGATTGTTCTACTTTTAAAATTGTTAAATTAAAGCTGTCACAATCTTCCATGATATGAAAATGACCAACCGATACAGGAAAACGATTTAAATGCTTTAAAATTAGAAAATTCCAGAACGAGAAACAAAACTTAGTAACTCTCATATGTTTGATTTCAAAAATGTTTAGATAATGCAACATTATCTTTCCAGATTGATTACCTATCGATTAAAAAAAAGAACGTCCAAAAAGGTGAAGTTTGAAGAAAGTTATAGTGCGCAGATGAACTGTTATTCAAAAACAGTTCATTTCTGAAAGCTCAAATGAGCCTTTTATGAGCTTCCACGTGGAAAGCTCATATGAGCCTTTGAGCCTTAATGAGCTTTTTGAAAAAGCTCATTTTTAAAAAAATGAGCCCCGTGAAATTTTATAAAAAGCTCATTTCTAAATAAATGAGCCTCGATGAGCTTTTTAAAAAGCTCATTTTCACGTAAAAGCTCATTTATAAATTTTCCATTCGGAACCTTAGTCAGGATTCCAACTTTTTTGTTAGAATTCCAACATTGTTGTTAGAATCCCAATTTTGTTGTTAGGATTCCAACTTTGTTGTTAGATTTCCAACTTTGTTGTTAGAATTCCAGTAATGTTGTTAGAATTTCGACTTTGTTGGCAAAATATAAATCCAAAAAATCACTCAGAATTTATTCAGAAACAATATCAAAACAAAAAAATTCAAAAATTTTTGATCTGGAACAAAACCAATCCGCTTTGACAACTCACAAAAGCGGTTCTCCCATCGTTTTTCTTAAATTCCAGCGAGCTTTCAAACCTGTTATTTCGAATCCTGCAAACATTGTGAATATTAATTTCCTATTGAATAAAGACTTAAGACTCACGTTGACTCTGTTTTCACGAGCTTTTGAATGATTTGAATGCTCGCAGCGTCTGAATCTTCTGATGAGCATTCCAGGCTCATAAACGTCGTCTTGCTTCCATTGATCCAATTCAAAAACAATTCTCTCAGTTCGATAACCGGAAGTTTGGCCTTGCGTAAAATGATCATTTGAATGTTCATCAATTCCTTGACCTCCTTTTGGTCATACTCATTTTGAAGATCCAAGTAAGACATAATTTTTAATTGAAGTTTATTCACCACTTCGTTAACAGTTTTTGTTAGTTTCTTGTCTTTCAAACGGTGAGTGATATCAATTTCATTGACTCTGACAAGATCGCAAACATACTCGAGCATAAACGGAATTGATTCTTCCAGTTCTGTACCGACCAACTGAATCGTTTTTCTCTCTGGAATAAAACAGACAGAAAAAACTCGTTGACAAAATTCCAAAGCACTTGTGGGAGCTTGCGTTTTTTCAATGAATTCGATGTTCAAATCATTGCTTCCCGCATTTTCAATTATAACCAAGTTAGTATGAGTGTCTAACCTGAACGCCATTACAAATTCTCTGAGTTTGGAATACGTCTCAACAAAGCGTTTTGATCTCTTGGACAGCGTCGATAGGACGAACCTAAAAATCAGTTTGAAGGCAAAAAAAATGGTAAGATAAACTCACAAATTGTATGGATCAATATTAGCCATCACTTTCTTGGCAAGGAACCATGGAAGAGCGAAGAGAGAAACTGAAGAAGCAGACATGATGGACTGAGGCCTGAAACTATGTTAGTGGTCGGGGGAAGAAGTTTGAATGAGGACTGAATTCGCCTAAATTTAGCATTGCTTCTGCTTAAATCCGCTGATAACGATTTTCATAGCAATTTCGCTGGGAAATCGCTTTCAACCGTGAAAATTGTTCTAAAAAAGCGTACGAATTTAGGTGACTTTAGTCCTCCTTTTAACAGCAAGAAAAAGAAAGAAGATAATGAAAATGAAACAGAAGAAAAGAAGACGGTGTACAAAACCGAATATTAGACAAGAATGAAGGTCTGCACAAAGAACGAACGGGCACAGATGGACGCCTGAAGGACCACCCCTTTTAGGATGTATGCGTATGCGTCGCGGTCGCGTAGCGTGCGCTGCTAGACGCACCATACAGATCAATACGGCCCCCATCACTGTTTTCTCGATTCCGCTCGCTCTGAATCTCAATAACCATTACTCCTTTCGTATAATTCTGTCATACTAAAAATGTTTCCGCTTCAACGTCTCCCATTCTTAGCTGGAAGAGAAGTCATCAAGAGTTTGGACGTGAAAGACATGTGAGTTTCTTTGGATTTATTCGACTATTCTAAACCAAAAATTTTTCAGGATCGCCTTGTCAGTAACTTCCAAAAAAGGCAGAGCTCTCCTGAAGTCGATGCTTCCAAACTACCGGCTCCGCGTCGAATTTCAGGTTTATGCCGGTGAATTAGAAGTTGTCGTTAAAGGAAAAAACATGGAGAGAATTAGAATTTCTCCCGTATTTGGGAACAAAAATGCGATGGCTTTGATTGTGTATTTTATTGATATATTCAAAAAACCTATTGTCACAATTCTGTTGCTCGAGGACGAAGCGGGAGAGTTTGCATTAGAATTGATCAGAATGGTAAAACAACTTCCCTGTCTTTTCTATGAACTATATTTCGGTGAAATATCCTACACTGCTGACATATTGAAGCAGATTCTTGATGAATGCACTAACCTCCATGAGCTCAATGTGGAAGGCCTTCATGTACCGGAAACGTTCCAGTATGTACCTCCGACTCCGGACTCCTTCAAGCTACAAATGCTAACCGCCCATCGCCCCACGTGGATCAAACTTGAAGATTTTATGCATTGTAAACGTATCAAATTGGATTCCATTCGGGACGATCGGGAAGAGATACAGTATTTGAACAACTTTCTTGAAAAATGGAAAGATTCCGAGTGTGGTCTTGAATCTCTTGAACTTCAATTTTTCTTCCCTGATATGTTCCCAATGCTAGCTGAAGGATTGAGTGATGAGTAAGTTTTGCCCTAGATTTCGCGTAACCTTTTGAACTATTTCAGAGGTATCCAACACGACGGTCGCAAACAATATGTTGAAATTGAGAGAAAGAATGGAAAGAAAGCGGTTATCAGTGCATCTCGACATCGCTTGACACTGGAAGCGACGCTTCAATAGATGGATAAGTTTGGAGTATGCTCTTTGACACCTCCATAAAATATCTTGTAAAAAATTCAGTTTTTTTTTTCCATTTTCAAATGCTCTGTTCCAAAATAAAGTTATTCAAAGGTTTTCTCTCGTTTCGACAAGAGCATTTTTCTATAGAGAAGCGCAAAAACTAGCTGTGTCTCCGAATATATGCAAACACTCATTCTCTAGACATGTCTTCAATTTGTAAAGTAACCATTCAGAAGATTTCTAGACCCGCAAAATCGGTCCGAGCACTTATCGATTAATCAATTAGCGGTCGCGAAGCGTGCGCTGCCAGGCTTAACGTTGCTGCTTGATTTCAATGGGAAGCTCCTATACTGAAGCTAGTAAAAGCATAATTGGCGCGGGGCGGGTCGGGTCGGGGAGTGTAATTTTTATTGCCAGAAACGATCTAGTGAAATCAATACAAAAGGGGATGGCTGAAGCGATAACTGAATTTTTCGAAAACCACCTGAGAAGATCAAAAAAGAAACGAGAACAAGTGAAAAATGAAAGGAAAACCGTTGCCAACAATGTGAATGAGCAAAAGAAGAAGTGGGCTTCGGCTCAACGTCGTGTGCAGTCTTTGAGAAGAATGAAAAGAAGAAACTCTAAAAAGCTGAGGAACAAGTGCAGAAGAAAAATAAAGAAAATAAGAAGACGTTGTTGGCTGAAGCTTTGGCAGTTTTTGATCACTTTTAATGTACAGTACATTACCCGGGAAAACTTCTGTCATGAAATGAGCGATTAGAGAACTGCAGGCTCCACTGTTATCCAATTCACAACGTATCAAAATACAATAAAGAAAAAGAGAAAAAAAAACTTATAATGTAGGATGGTCACGTGGTTATGGTCTCGGAATCGGAAAACTAAAGTATTGAACTCTTGATTTTTTTCACGTACTTTGTGTGCGTATCCATAACTTAAATAAAAACCTTTCTCCAAAGGCTCAAAATACTGGTTGACCGGGACGGCACGAGTCGACTAACTTTTGGTCGACCCGCGTCGATTCGCCCCGGCCCGGGGCAAGATTTCACAAGTAATGAGATATATGTGCTCAAGTCAAAATTGAAGTTAGTCGAATAGGAAATGTACCACATTTATTTACCACAAAAAATGTGCAATAATTTTTTTTGAAAAAAGTTGAGAGAAATTTTTAAAAATGAGCAGTTTCTAGAGCTTTGTTTTCATTTCCATGTGGTATCCGAATACGATACCTTCCATTTCGTCTTCTTCACTGACAGTGATCACCGCCTTCTTGCCATCCTTTCTCTCAATTTCAAAACATTGCTCGTTTCCCTCGCGTTTGATTTTTCTAAAATTCTTCATATTACCTAATTCTTCGATTAGCAATTGGCGTGTATCAGTTTCAAAGGATTGTTGCTCAAGAAATTCAAGAGCACACTCCGAATTCATCCATCTTTTGAAGAAGTTGATCAGACACTGTGCGCTTGGAGCGCCCCCTTCGTCAGACAAAGTGATACGTTTACATTGCATAAAGTCTTCCAATTTTATCCAGCTAATGTCTATTCCTTTCAGCTTTTGAAGCTTGAAGGAATCCGGGGACGGAGGAACGTATTTGAACACATCCGATACATAAAGGTTTTCCAAACTGAGCTCTTGAAGATCAGTACATTCATCAAGAATCTGCTTCGATATGCGAGGGGTGTAGACTAATATGCGAGGGGTGTAGACGTCATTGAAGTCCAATTCATAGAAAAGACACGGGAGTTGTTTCACCATTCTGATCAATTCTAATGCAAACTCTCCTGCCACGCCTCTGATCGTCATTGCAACAACAGGTTTACTGAATAAATCAATGAAGAACTTGATAAAACCCTTCGCAGCTTGGTTTCCCATTACGGGAAACATTTCAAACACCGCAATTTTCTCATATTTTGGTCCGTTTACCACAAATTCTACTCTCGTGACAGAAACGAGAAATTCGACGCGAAGCCGGTAGCTTGGAAGCAAAGACTTTAGGAGGGCTTTGCCTTTTTTTGAAGTTTGCGACAAGGCGAACCTGAAAATTCAAAATTGGGAATATTAGAATGTGTCTTAAATAACTCACATCGATTGAGCGTCCAAACACTTGATGACTTCTCTTCCAGCTAAAAATGGCAGGCGTTGAAGTGGAATCATTCTGAGAAAGATTAGGATTGAATTACGTCTCTCAAGATTGCGAATAGAAAATAACGATGAATATCGAATGGGATGGTGCGTCTAGCAGCACACGCTACGCAACCGCGACGCATACATGGACGCTTGAACGAATCAATAAGTGCAATGCGTAACGTGTCTGAACCTTCACTTCCACTGTCAAGCGGCGTTTTCTATGGAGGAGCGCAAAAACTAGCTGTGTCTCCGAAGATGCAAACGCTCATTCTCCAGACATATTCCAATTCAAAAAGCAATCTTTTCGAAAGTTTCTAGGGAAAATCGGTCTGAGCATTTACTGATTATTCCCAGCGTTCATGTCAGCGACGCGGTATAAATAAACGAAAGTCGTGGCGAGGGACTCATTGAAAAAATTGGATGCGTTAACATGTTGACAACAAAAAAATCATATTGAGATTCTCTTGACCTAATATTATATTCTCCAGTGTATCTTATCCAGAAGTCCTGGCAACTACTTTTTTTAAATAATAAATTTCATTCCTTATAAACTTGATTTCTTTGAATTTGAACCCTTTCTCTCATTAATCCAATTATTGATTTTTTTTTCAAAAATCTCTATCTTCTCATGTCCGCTGTATTCCCGAAAGCTCTTCTTCCCACGAGAATTTCTCATCCCTCCCGTTCTGCGCGTCTTTTTTTATTGCGCACACGCTGTGTGTTGCGCGTCCAGCGTCTGCGTTCATAACCTGTGTGTTGTCCAGCAATTGGTCAGTCTTCCCCTTTTTCCAGATTATGTGCGATCGTGTTATTTGGTCGTATTATTGATTTTTATTTCTCCTTTTCGTTTATTTTCTTTTTTCTTTTCGTTTTTTGTCTTTCCTACTTATTTGTTTTTCAGACAGTCAACTATATGTTATGGACAGAAATTGCTAGGACAGCGCGATACAGGAAAAGCCAACTTCCGACTCGGACCGAAAATAGAGGATGGAGACTCGAAACTACGAAGGAATTGGAAAGCGTTGAAAAGGTGGGTTTGAAAAAAACTGCCAGCGCGACTATGCGTGCTATGACTGCGCGACTTTTCGAATATTTCCGTTGATTGCGAAATGACGCAATAGTGAATTTATTTATTTATTTACTTATTTACTTATTTATTGTACGTCAGTGACGGGAATTGTGAATCAATAGAACACACACACAAATAGAGAAAAATAGGGAATAGAGATAGAGAGGGATACAGAACAGTTAAGAGTTATCTTTAGTTCTGAAGATTTTTGAGTTTTCGATTTTTCATAACTGCCACTGCTACTCTATATATAGTTATAACCAATCAATTTGAAACTGGTGATTTCTCTATGAATTCGACCAAAATCTGCATACAGATTTTCATGCATTGTTAATTCTAATCTGGGACAGTGATACCTACTGTCTTCATCTGATTTAGACAAATGTTTATCATGCGAGTTCGATTGGGGCAGTCTTTTGACACTCCGGGTTGCGTGAGTATAAAGATATCCATTGCCATGTTGACATACATTCTAATGCATTCCGTCCAATTGGTTGAAGAAGTTATCAAGGGGATAATAACTTAATCCAAGAGATCAAGGCAAATGTTTATCATACGAGTTCGATCGGAGCAGTCTTATGACACTTCAGGTTGCGTGAGTATAAAGATATCCATTGCCATGTTGACATGCATTCTAATGCATTCCGTCCAGTTAGTTGATGAAGTTATCAAGGGGATAATAACTCTAGTCAAGAGATCAAGGCAAATGTTTATCATACGAGTTCGATCGGAGCAGTCTTATGACACTTCAGGTTGCGTGAGTATAAAGATATCCATTGCCATGTTGACATGCATTCTAATGCATTCCGTCCAATTAGTTGAAGAAGCTATCAAGGGGATAATAACTTAATCCAAGAGATCAAGGCAAATGTTTATCATACGAGTTCGATCGGAGCAGTCTTATGACACTTCAGGTTGCGTGAGTATAAAGATATCCATTGCCATGTTGACATGCATTCTAATGCATTCCGTCCAATTAGTTGAAGAAGCTATCAAGGGGATAATAACTTAATCCAAGAGATCAAGGCAAATGTTTATCATACGAGTACGATCGGAGCAGTCTTATGACACTTCAGGTTGCGTGAGTATAAAGATATCCATTGCCATGTTGACATGCATTCTAATGCATTCCGTCCAGTTAGTTGATGAAGTTATCAAGGGGATAATAACTCTAGTCAAGAGATCAAGGCAAATGTTTATCATACGAGTTCGATCGGAGCAGTCTTATGACACTTCAGGTTGCGTGAGTATAAAGATATCCATTGCCATGTTGACATGCATTCTAATGCATTCCGTCCAATTGGTTGAAGAAGTAATCAAGGGGATAATAACTCTAGTCAAGAGATCAAGGCAAATGTTTATCATACGAGTTCGATCGGAGCAGTCTTATGACACTTCAGGTTGCGTGAGTATAAAGATATCCATTGCCATGTTGACATGCATTCTAATGCATTCCGTCCAATTGGTTGAAGAAGTTATCAAGGGGATAATAACTTAATCCAAGAGATCAAGGCAAATGTTTATCATACGAGTTCGATCGGAGCAGTCTTATGACACTTCAGGTTGCGTGAGTATAAAGATATCCATTGCCATGTTGACATGCATTCTAATGCATTCCGTCCAATTGGTTGAAGAAGTTATCAAGGGGATAATAACTCTAGTCAAGAGATCAAGGCAAATGTTTATCATACGAGTTCGATCGGAGCAGTCTTATGACACTTCAGGTTGCGTGAGTATAAAGATATCCATTGCCATGTTGACATGCATTCTAATGCATTCCGTCCAATTGGTTGAAGAAGTTATCAAGGGGATAATAACTTAATCCAAGAGTTCAAGGCAAATGTTTATCATACGAGTTCGATTGGGGCAGTCTTATAACACTTCAGGTTGCGTGAGTATAAAGATATCCATTGCCATGTTGACATGCATTCTAATGCATTCCGTCCAATTGGTTGAAGAAGTTATCAAGGGGATAATAACTTAATCCAAGAGATCAAGGCAAATGTTTATCATACGAGTTCGATCGGAGCAGTCTTATGACACTTCAGGTTGCGTGAGTATAAAGATATCCATTGCCATGTTGACATGCATTCTAATGCATTCCGTCCAATTGGTTGAAGAAGTTATCAAGGGGATAATAACTTAATCCAAGAGTTCAAGGCAAATGTTTATCATACGAGTTCGATTGGGGCAGTCTTATAACACTTCAGGTTGCGTGAGTATAAAGATATCCATTGCCATGTTGACATGCATTCTAATGCATTCCGTCCAATTGGTTGAAGAAGTTATCAAGGGGATAATAACTTAATCCAAGAGTTCAAGGCAAATGTTTATCATACGAGTTCGATTGGGGCAGTCTTGAAACACTTCAGGTTGCGTGAGTATAAAGATATCCATTGCCATGTTGACATGCATTCTAATGCATTCCTTCCAAATAGTTGAAGAAGTAATCAAGGGGATAATAACTCTAGTCAAGAGATCAAGGCAAATGTTTATCGCGTGGGTATAGATCTGACAGGCTTATCTTTAATACTTGATTTCAATGAGACGCCTCTGTAAGCTAGAGAAAAAATAATTTGAAAGAAATTCATGTGTCTAAGTCCGATTCCAAGTTGAGTGAATGAATAAATGTTGTACGAAAGAACTTGTAGAGATTGAGAAATCATTTATTCGCCACAAAAAATGTACAATAACTTTACAGACGATAATTGAGAAATAGTTTTAAAAAAATGTGGCAGGATCTAGAGTTGTGTTTCCATTGTGATGCGGTAGTCAAATATGGTATCATCGTCTAGTCCGTCTTCATCAATGCATGTGATCACTGCCTTCTTTCCATCTTTTCTCTGAATTTCGAAGTATTGCTTGTTCCCCTCGCGTTTGATTTCTCTGAAATGTCTCATGAGAATCTGACAGAATCACGTATCAAACATACCTGTCACCTAGTTTTTCAATTAGCAATGGGATAATATCATCTTCGACTAAATGAAGCTCAAGAAACTCAAGAGCACACTCCGAATTCATCCATTTACTAATGCAGTTGATCAGATATTGAGCCGTGTTTGGATTTTGCCATTCGTCATACAAAACTATACATTTACATTGCATAAAATCTTCCAATTTCATCCATTTAGTGTCAACCCCTTTCAGCTTTCGAAGCTTGAAAGCATCAGGAGACGGAGGAACATATTGAAACGCAATCGGTATCAGAATGTTTTCCACATTCAGCTCATGAAGATCAGTGCACTCATCGAGAACCTGTTTTAATATGCGAGGAGTGTAGGCTACGTTACGAAAATTCAATTCATAGAAACGGCATGGAAGTTGTTTCACCATTTTGATCAATTCTACTGCAAACTCTCCTGTCACGCCCTTAAGAATAATCGTGACAATTGGTTTGCTGAATATATCAATGAAGAACTCGACTAAATCTTTTATATCCTGGTTTCCAACTACGGGGAAAATATCGAAAGCCAAAATTTTCTCCTGGTTTGGTCCGTTTACCATAACTTCTAAGTTAGTGGTAGAAATGTGAAATTCGACGCGAAGCCGGTAGTTGGGAAGCAAGGACTTTAGGAGGGCTCTGCCTTTTCTGGAAGTTTGCGACATGACAATTCTGAAAATGCAAAATTCGGAATATTCAACAAAATCTTTGAAAATCTCACATCGATTGAGGGTCCAAACACTTGATGACTTCTCTTCCAGCTAAAAATGGGAGACGTTGAAGTGGTATCATTATGAGAAAGATTCAGATTGAATATAAGATTCTCGAGATTCAGAGCTAATAGAATGGTGATGAAGACAATATCGAATGGATGTTGCGTCTAGCAGAGTACGCTACGCGACCGCCGCGCATACACAGACGACATCAACGAATCAATACGAGCTCCGGGCCATCTTGCGGACCTGACAAGGGAGGTGTTTTTAGAAAGGTCTTGGGAATAGGTTGAAAATTGGCAGAAATAACATTTTTGACACGGGGAATCTGAAAATCAACTTTTTAGCTGCTTTTAAGTCGATGAAAAAACTTTTTTTTTTGAGCTGAAAATTTTCAGAAATTTTTTTGGCTGAAACTTGTCCAAAATATCAATTAGAGTCAAATTAGAGCCCCACTCATTTTTGAGCTTCCAAATCGGTCGGGAACCGCTTCATTTTGACATTCCACTGTCGAAATGTATTTTAAAAAATACCTTCAAATCCGTTTTTTGAGCCTAATTTTAGAGAAGAGCAGCTAAAAATGTTTTTCGAAAATGCCAGTGGTGGTGTGAACACGCCCTTAAAATTTCAGAAATTTCCCAGCACTTTTCTAAAAACACCTCCCATGTGAGAGAAAAACAGTTGAAAAAGAGATTGAAATAAAACGAATTTATTTTAGAACAGAACAGTTAAAAATGAATACACTGAAATTTATACGTTCCTAAACCTTCACTTCCATCAACACGCGCCAATCAGATTCAGAGATCACCGCCTTTTTCCCATCCTTCCTCTCAATTTCAACATATTGTTCCTCTCCTTTGCGTTGAAAACCTCTGAAAGTTTTTTTGAAAAATTCTCACAATTTAGGATGAAACATACCTATCACTTAATCCTTCAGTAAGCATTGAGAACATATCCGGCTCGAAAGGTTCAATGTCAATGAACTCAAGGTCACACTCGGAGTCCCTCCATGTTTTGAAAAAATTGTTCAGATATTGAATCTCGTTTGGATGATCCCACCATCCATCCAAACTAATACGTTTGCAATGCATAAAGTCTTCCAATTTCATCCAGTTAGTCTCGAACCCATTAAGCTGTTGGAGCTTGAAGGCATCAGGAGACGGAGGAACGTATTTGAACCCCTTCGGAATCTTGACGTTTTCCAAACCGAGCTCTTGAAGATCAGTACACTCATCGAGGATCTCCTTCAATATTTCAGAAGTATAGGTATTGTAACCAAAAGTCAATTTGCGAAAAACGCAAGGAAGGCTTTTTACCAATCTAATCAAATCTAATGCAAACTCTTCTTCCAAGCCCCTGAGATACATTTCAACAATTGGTTTGTTGAATATGTCAATGAAGTATTCAATCATATTTTCCTCCAAATCGTCTTCTTCAGAAAGTCTATGCTCAAAAATTTTTTCCCGGTTTGGTCCATTGAAAAACACTATGAAGTTATCATGGCCTATGGTAAAATTTAAGGGAATCCGATAGTTTGGAAGCGAGGATTTCAGAAGAGCTTTGCCTTTTTTGGAAGTTTTCGATGAAGCGACCCTGTAAAACATTTGAAGTAAAAGAATAAAGTTAAAGTAACTCACATCGCTCCAGGGTCCATACTCGTTATGACTTCTTTAGCAGCAATGAATGGGAGACGATAGATTGGAATCATTTTGAATATAACCGAAAGATTCAGATGGATGTCACGATTCTTAAGACTCAGAGTGAACAGAATAATGATGAAGATAGTATCGAACGAGATAGTGCGTCTAGCAGCGCACGCTACGCGACTGCAACGCATACATTTTGAAGAAATTGATAAGATACTCAGCCGTACAAGGAGTAGATAAGGAGTAGATCTAGGTATAAGGATTTTGAAGATTTCTAGGCCCGAAAAATCGGTCCGAATCATCTCTATGATATTTTATTTTTCTTTGGTCTGAACTTCAAATATCGTATTTCCGTTCGAAATCAATCTGGAGCACCCGGCATGATTCCAATCTATCGTCCAAAAAATGTGTAGAGATGAAGTAATTATTTATTTTCCACAAAAAATTGTAATAACTTGTTTGAAAACAATTTTGAAAAAACTTATGAAAATCATACCGGATTCTAACCACGAGGCTTATAGACCCCTGGCGGCTGAAAAAACGGCGATAAAAGCGATGTAGACGACTCGTCAAGGAGGGTAAAACAAAGAAAATACACTTTATTTGAATAGATACAAAAACTTCGAAAAAACAATACTTCATTCTGGATTTCGCATGATCAAACTACCTCTGAAGCCTTCCATCAACATGATGTACATCTCCCCATTCGTCTTCTTGATTTCAAATGAAGGCCGGTGTGGATTTGTTTGGATTTGTCTGAAATTACAATAAACTTTTTTTTCGGATTCGGCTTTCATAACTCTTACTTTCCATTCAATCCTTGCACAATACGTGGGAAAGTTGCCGGGAGAACCAAAGCTATTTCCAGATATTCCAGATTGCAATCCGTGGCAATAATCTTTTTGAAGAAAAAGTTGAGATATTCCGGAGTGAAAATGTAGCTTTCTGCACGTAGAGTAATCCGTTTACACTGCATAAAGTGCTCTAGCTTAACCCATTCGTAAGAAGGGGTAATGTCAAGTGAGCCAACTTGGAATCCAGTTGCAGGTGGGTTATATTCAAAATCCATAGGAATTTCAGAATTTATGCAAAGTGTTTCCACATTCGAGCACTCATTTAAAAGAGCACGTGGAAATCAGTACATTCATCAAGAATTTCCTTCAATATGTCCTAAGAATGGGTGTTGAGCGGAATCTTCAATTCGTGAAAAATGCAAGGACGATTTTTAACCATTCTGATCAATTCCAATCCTAACTCTTCTCCGTCATCCATGAGCATAACAGATACAAATGGGTTGTTGAACATACTAATGAGATCCTCGATCTCATTTTTTACATCTTGATCTCCATTAAGGAAAATTTCCATCGCCCGAAATACCTCCCGCTTTGATCCGTTTAAATACCACAAGTAATTTTTGTGGAAAAACGTAAACACAATGTGAAGTCGATTGTTTGGAAGCGTCGACTTTAGGAAGGCTCTGCTTTTTTTTTGGAAGTTTGCGATAAGGCAATCCTGAAAATGTCAAAATTGAGATTATTCAAACATGTTTTAAACAACTCACATCAACTGAGGGTCCAAAGACTTGATGACTTCTCTTCCAGCTAAGAATGGGAGATGTTGAAGTGGAATCATTTCGAATTTTGCAGAAAAATTGAGATGAAAATCACGATTCACCGGGACGCATACATGGACGCTTGAACGAATCAATAAGTGCTCGGTACAATCTTGCGGTCTTGAGGGAAAACTTTGGAGAAAATAGTACTTTTTTGAAATGAATAAACTTTTATTTTGGACTTGGAATGGCGTCGTGAAAAAATAGCGTTGAGAAAGGCAAACCACGACGAGATTTAAAAAAAAAATGAACTGAAAAGAATAATTCAGAATCTCTGTTTCAAAGGTTCGAAATATTTACGAAATACGTTTGTCAAAGAGGATGTACGTATAATTACAAAAACTATGAATAATTTCAATCTGACATCCGCTGAATCAGAAGTGTTTTGGATCCAAGTTCAACTATATAACTTCTTCCATTTTTTGCATGTATCTTCACAGATTTATCTTGTCCAATTGGTCTGAAACAAAGTGAATTACTGGAATGATATGACTTCTAACCCTTACCTATCACTCAAACCTTCCACAACACGAGGAAACAGTTCTGGGGTGTCAAATGTTACTGATAAGTATTTCAGTTTGCAGTCTGTTGCAATCAACTTTTTCAAAAACTTATTGAGATATTCCGGGGTCATTCTGGCGTTATTAACCTCTGGAGAATGCAAAAACCTAAAGGATTTACAATGCATAAAGTCTTCTAACATCATCCAAGGCGCATTTGCAGAGATGTGTATTGATTCAGTGGTTATGACTTTAGAAGGGGTGTACTGAAAGTCAGTTGGCACAGAAGAACCGATTCTCAAATCTTGAATACTTGAACATGCATCCATAACTTCTCGGCACCCATCTGAAGATAGATTTGCCAAAATCTTGATTGATCTCATCTTTATGTCCTGCTCTTTGAAATAGCATATCATTTCGCACGCAAACTCTTCGCAAATTTGTTCATCACAAGTCATTGATACTATTGGATTGTTGAAAGTCTCCACGCAATGATGAATGGAATTTCTGCTGAAGCGTTTTCTTGAATCTACAGAATCATTCAATGGTTCCATTTGGCAGGTTCGACCGTGGGAATCACCAAAAAGACGATAAGTTTCCGGCCCTAACTTGCGAATTTCAGTGCATTCAACATTGGATTTAAGCTCCCTTAAAGAAACATTGATATAAAAATAGTCTATCACGGCTTTTAGATGAAACGCGGATAGTTCAAAAACAATATGCATAGAGTTTTTGCGAATCGATGATTGGATGACTTTCTTGGCTCTGTTTGAGAGCAAGGACAAGAAAAATCTGAAGGTAGTATTGTGGGAAATCATATTTCAAGGGGAAACTCACATTTCATTAAGCCCAATGATTCTAATGACTTGTTGCACAGCTAGCCTGGGAAGATGGAGGAGCGGAAACATTCTGGAAAATGAGTTGTTGAACCGCAGCTGTTGAGTGCTGGCAAAAATATCGATTTAGAGGAAACTGTGCACGCGACGCAACCTCGACGCGGCCCGAGATTGCAGGAGGGGGGCTAAGCTGACGCATTTTTTAAAACTAAATACATGCTCAAAGTGAACCCTAAATGGTACAAAATCGTGTGCGAAAAAATGGCCGTTTGACGGCTTAGAAACCGCTGGTTTAAAGGCCAGCTCAGCAGCTTTAAACTATCAAGCTATAATCCAGGCTGATCCCAATTATTTTGTAGTTTCATTGCAAGTTATGAGCAAACTTATTTAAAAAAAAAGGTAATTTGAGCAAAGTAAAAAACTTATCCAAAAACATGAAATTAAAAAACCAGACAACACTTTATTTAACACAAAAAAAATTGAAATTCGAAAAAATATCATCATAACTTTATTCTGATTTTCGCATGACCAAACTTGAGAATTCCATCGTAATGATGTACACCTTCCCATCCGTCTTCTTGATTTCAAATGAAGGCCGGTGTGGATTTGTCTGGATTCGTCTGAAATTACAATAAACTTTTTTTCGGATTTGGCTTTCAAAACTCTTACTTTCCAGGCAACCCTTGCACAATACATGAGAAAGTTGCCGGTAGAACCAAAGCTATTTCCAGATATTCCAGATTGCAATCCGTGGCAATAATCTTTTTGAAGAAAAAGTTGAGATATTCCGGAGTGAAAATGTAGCTTTCTGCGCGTAGAATAATCCGTTTACACTGCATAAAGTGCTCGAGCTTCACCCATTCGTAAGAAGGACTAATCTCAAGTGTGTCCACTTGGAATCCAGTTGCAGGTGGGTTATATTCAAAATCCATAGGAATTTCAGAATTTATGCAAAGTGTTTCCACATTCGAGCACTCATTTAAAAGAGCTGTGCACCCATCCGCGGAGAGGTTCATAGCTGTATGAAGCTTATTGATTTTCAGCTGGAGCCCATTTATACCCTTCAGAAGCCCACTGGCTACAACTTCCGAAGTTTCAGCAGGCAAGAATAAAGCCATGGCTGGATTGTTAAAAACCTCCGTGAAATACTGGAAGATACATTGGAAATAAATCAAACGGGAATCACTGAGAGCGCCTTCAGGTGGTGTCCAATAGCAATACCCGTGCTCTTTTGAGTATATTATGAGTTCGTTGCCCATTCTGCAAGAGAATGCATCTGCCATTTCCCTGGATAACTCCTCGCAGAACAGAATTGGTTCCGAATTCCGTATAGTGACTTTCAGATCGGAAGACACATCGAATTGAACATGATATGGATTCTTTGAGGGGATGGCTGGCTTGATAGCTTTCCGGGCATTGCTCGACAGGAATGATATGAAAAATCTGGAACTTTTTGTTTGAATTGGAACCGCTAGAAAAAAGTACTTACAGGTCTCTGGAGTCCATTAGCTTGAATATTTCCTTGAGAGCTACCAAGGGTAGACGAAACAGAGGGAAACTGTTTGAGAATTGGATTATGACCATTTTGGTATGCGGTGCGGTCGCGTTGCGTTCCAATGGGCCTGAAATCCAGAATTTATAATAGGCCTCTACCGTGAGAAAAAATGATTTGAAGAAGATATAAAACAGTGGTCAAACTGTAAAAAATAAAATGATGAAAAAGTAAAAAAAGTTTCGGAATGTTAATGTGAAAAAAAATTAAGAATGACAATGATGAGATTTGTTAGAGCGAACTGTAATCATAGTAAAGAGATACGAGTTTGAAAACCATTTTAAAAAGAAAACAGTAGGGAGGAAGAAGAAAAAACGAGCCAAATGTGGTAAACGTATGACAGTCCACCTCCAATTATGTGCGGGTAGGTCGCTCATTAAGCAAGATTGCCTAGAGACAATATGATTAGGAGAGAGTTAGAGAAAGAAAGAGAAGACGTTGTAGAGGGTGGCAGGTGGTTTTGTCCCGTCATCAAGATTAGAAAGCCGATTGTCATTTTGGTACAATAGGCTCACCCAAAGTGTTAGATTCCTCAGAGGCCAATAGATCAGGAGGGGGTTAGAGAAAGAAACAGAAAGTGACAGCTGACCAGAAGGCCTTGCCACGTCACGAGGTTTTATTAGGATGGCCGAAAAGAAGTGAGCGCTGAACTTTTTTTCGAGTCTGTGTAGCTCGGCTGGAATAAAGGATACAAAAGAGTGGTCAACTGGAAAAATGTGAAAAATTTAATGATCAACATTTTGTTAGTTGATCATTTTTTGATACCACTAACTCTAGCTTAGATATGCAGATTCGCGGGAAAGTCTAGAGCGTTTTTTTTTCAGCCAACCTAATATTTCTGGAATGGCACTTTTGGAGCTCGAAAAATGGAGATAAATTATAGTTTATTGAATCAAATTTGAATTTTTGGTTTACAATTGACAAGAAATGTTATGAAAATACTCTTGGTTTATATCGGCATATCCTCTTCAACTGGATTCATTAGCAAAATCCCTTGTTCGATTCTGATTTGTAACTTTGTCCCATCAATTTTCTGAATAATCACATCATCATTTTCAATCGATCTAAAACAGAATGAAATCAGTTGAAAAGTTGTAAAATAAAGTACTACCTAGCAGTCAACCCTTCAACAACAAGTGGAAAGTTTTCATGCTCGGCAAACGGAATGTGCAGGTTTTCCAGACGGCAGTCAGTGGTGATCAGCTGTTTGAATATTCGATTGAGATATTCTGGCGGAACATTAACCTCGGCCCGATTAAACCAATTATCGTTGCAAAAAAAAACACTGCGACATTGTAGAAAGTCTTCAAGTTTAACCCAAAGGCAGCATGTGTTAATGCACAGCTGTTCATTTTGAAATGTGGATGGCGAAGGTGCACGATAAAAGTATTGAATTGGTAGCGCTCCCTCTATGGACAGTGTGCTGATGAACACACGTTCATAAAATTGGTCCAAACGTTTAGAGCCAAATAGATTTTATTGCAAGCCACTCCCATTTTCAAGTTTTTCTCTTTGAAAAAATTGAGAACTTCTTTTACCTGGTTCTCGTGTGCACCATCCTCAATTGAAAAAGGCACAACTGGATTATTGAAGGTGTCTACGAAATGAGAAATGATACTTTTGAAGGAGTTTGGCCGCTCATTGTTTGTCGGAAAGAGGGGTTGTTGCCAGGGATCGTTTTTGTATGAGATTTTTTGTTGATCATTTTGATAAAGTTCATCAAAAATTGTATGGTTTAAGTGTATTTTTAGAGTACCAGAAAGCCAGATGTAGACTTCCATGGAGTGTTTGGAGATTGAAGATTTTATAAGTTGCTTGGTTTTTGTAGAGAGCTGGGATGCTATGAACCTGAAAAAAAAGTATTCTAACTTTTTTGGATGTAAAACTTACAGCTCTTCTATTCCCATGCTCTTGAACACTTCTTGCACAACAAGCAGTGGCAAACGAAGTAGTGGAAATTCATCCGGTGAATCAATCTGTCTTATTTTGAGTGACCTTCGCGATCTAGCGCGAGGCTGTTTGATTCTCGGTGTTTTCAATTGGTACAGGTAATAAAAAAGAGCAATGACTGCTGCGATGAGAAAAAAATTGACAAAATCAAAGTGTTTGGAGAAGATTACATCTATTACAAGCACGACAACAAAGACGACGAAGAAAAACAGTTTCCCTGGACGGCTCATGGTCACCTGTAAAGAGATCAAATAAAAGCGAGGTTTACGAATGAAGAAAGTTTCACGAAGCGAACTCTATGACTTTGTCGCATGAATTGAAATGACGAAAGCCGATGAAACCGCATTGCCTAATGTGTAATGAGACCACCAGGTTGTTTAGAGACAATTGGATTAGGAGAGAGTTAGGGAAAGAGAGAAATAACGTTGTAGAGGGTGGCCCCGAGGTCTTGCCACGTCGGCAAAGTTGTATTTTTGGGAAAAGATAGTGTTGCGTGTTCTTTCAGGCAGGACCTTACAAAGGAGGTCTCTCTGTCTTTCGATACTCACAATACCCCATCGATAATCCCGCGTAGAGTGGGGAAGAATCCCGCTGCGACACTGAAGGAAATCGTTCAATTGACACGATATTCTGATACGCAAATCATCGTTCTGGAAGAAGTATGACGAAAATGCACGATATATGTAACTAGTCGGCAGCCATTGAATCCCCCCAGATGGTCTGATGAAACGGTGATATTCCTAGAGCCTAGGTCGCTTAGAGGCTTTCGGATTAGGAAAAAAATAGAGAAAAAAACAAAAGATGTCACAGAGGGTCATAAGATTGTGGCTTTAGATTGCCCAAGATTTGCTTTATTAAGACAAAAAAGGATTACTGAAAACATGGAGATGAAACTCTATTAGAGTATCATGGTACGGTGATCAACTAGTTCAGCATCCAACTCGCTGTCAATGTTGACCTCTTCCTTACCATTAACAATTTCAGCACCGTCGAGAAGACTTTCAGATGAGTTGTTTCTCGGAGCAGACGTTTCTGGAAATTAGGTTCGAGTTTATCTTTTTCACATGCAAAACCGTACTCACCTTCATTACATTTTTCACCATCTTTTGGCTTGTTCAATGCCAAATTTCCCATCATCAGTTTTGCCACAAACTCAGTTTTACAATGAATCACATAATGCGGATTGTCCCAGAGCCACATGGAAAACTTTTCAGAATCTGAGACAGTAGTGCCAGAATCTGAATAAGCTTCAATCTTGAACTCCGGATCAATGGTCCATGTCGAGTTGAGCAAAATTGAGATTAGAAGATGCTTGACTTCGGGCCACTTGGACTCCGGGAGAGGTTTTCCAGTGGTTCTATTGATCATCGGGATTTTTGTATCTTCCGGCAAGGTTTTCAGTTTTTCCAGAGAGTCAGAGTGAATCCCAGCAGATTCGAGGATCTGAAGCACAGTGAGGGGTTCCGAATCCAAACTTGCAAGGGGTTCGGGAGCTGGTCGTATTTGAGGTTTTGAAGCTGAAAACGAGAAAATAGAGTTCGAAAGCCGTCATCGTGAAAAAAAACCCACGCACCTTTCTTGGGATCCACATATTTATAGGTGTAGTGGTCTTTCGCGCACTCTCTACACTCTTCTGCATAGTCATGCTTGCTGTTAAGATTCAACCAAAGATGTGAGGGTCCCCGATAGCAAACTACAACCACAACTCGTTCTCTGGCAGTTTTACAGAATCTTCCATAACAATACTCATCTCGATCTCCCCGAAAAAATTTGTAACTGTCACGGCGATCTTTCAATGGATAGGAAATTGCTCCCAAATCGACATATCTTATAATCAATTTGTTGGCTGTGAGCAACTTTGGTTTTCCAATTGGTGTGGGATAATAGCAAAAGCCTGCTTGGAACTCTGTGCCGTTCTCATTGTAATAGGTGTACTGCAGGCTTTCTGACATCTTTTGATACGTGTAGACTCCTTTCTCGTTTGTTAGGCGTGGCTCCAGGACAAAGCTCTGGCAATCCTTTCCAGCGTGGAAATTCAGACGGGAAATTGAAATCGCAATAAGATTCTTGGGAAGAGGTTCTTTGAACTTCTCAATAAGATCCTTGCAACGCATTTCGGAGCTGCTCGCGAGTTTCAGAAAACGTTTTCTGATGAATTCCAAGCATTTCGGATCGGCCAATTCTTCTCCTTCTTCTGCCAGGGTGAATCCAATACGTGTGAAGTTATTTTGATCTTTGATAGTTCGAAAAGCTACAGCATACTCTAGAGTTTTCGGGGTAACTGGGGTATCAGTGATAAGGTATCCTTTCCGAATTTTTTTCCTTTCTTCTTGTCGCTTCTTTTGGCGCGCTTTGTATTCTTTGAACATTCTGGAGAGTTATTCTAGAATCGGTTTGATAGAGAAAAGAAAAAATAAAAAAAGAGGGAGGAAGGAAGATGAGAACCACAGGGGTGCCTCTCTTGGCCAAAAAACGGACCGCCAAACAACGGACCAGACAAATGCCATAGAGGGTGACAGTTGTTGTCATGCTGGGGCATGCCACGTCATTGAGGCTGCATTCTTGTGTTAGATTGGGAATGTGTTTTTTTTTTCGTCGACTTGATTGTGAGCTGTGGCGCGGTTCTATAGGAATATATTCGACATTTTTGAAAGATTTTCAACAATTTGACTACGCGGACGCGTTGCGTGCCTACTTAGACAAAGGTTCAGGATGGAAAAAGTTTTTAACACCTTTTAGTTTTCCAAACTGTTCCCGCTTCTCCGACTCTCTTCGGTAGCTCTCCATAAAGTTTTCAAGCTAATAGACTACAAACAGCCGTGAGTTTTTTTTTGAGATTTATCACATTCCTCTGTTAAACTGTTGATCATCAAGTTCAGATTCAAATAGAGAGTTCGAATGTCTCTAATACGAAATCACTATCCAGAAAGTGGTCGAACAAGATGTGTTTCGGTTCCCCAAATCTGACATTGATAGTTATTGGGGAGCATCTGAAGCGGCTTTTGCAGAAGATATGATTGAGCATTGCTCGGAGGTTTTCACTAACTTGTCTTTATCTTTCACATGCCAGAAGGATTGACGGAAGGTTATAACTGTTTGCCGTTTTAAGTCAAAGAATACTATCATTTCCAGAAATTTTCAACTAGGGGAAGGGCGAACGGCTGATGTTCAGAAGGCGGACGGGAAAAAATTGAGAATCGTGATGAGCGGAAGTACTGTGTACATGAGACCAATATGAAATCTTGTTATGTATAATATATATTTGTGAATTCAATAAAATTCGTATGACTCTTCAAAAAACTTTTCACATTAGAAAACATCACAATATTTATTACAAGAAAACTCATTAACAATGTGAAATTAACTCCAAGTCTTAATTTTGGAAATCAAATTATGAAACTTAACAGAACTTCTTTTTTTATACAGAATTAGACAGATTTTTTTCAGCCTTCCCTAAGCTTCATCTTCTGTATTGTTGTCTTCTTCTTCTTCGTCGTCAGCTTTTTCGTCGTCATCTTTCTCTTCCACTTTGTCTTTCTCATCCTCGTCGTCATCATCTTCATCTGTATCGACGTGTACATCGTCCTCTCCCTTTTCAGATGTAAAGAAACAGTAATCATTCTCTACAAATGGCCAACGGTTCTCGTCTTCGCCCTCATCTCCTTCAAGTTGAAACTCGGTGACCATATAAAGACATTTATGGCTTCTATAAACAATAGCCATCGTCCCATCAGTCTGGGTTAGCAGATACGCCTCACCTCGGTCAAACCAGTACCCTTGCCTGAAAATGGGACAAATATAAATCCAAAACAACAAACTTCAAACACTTACATTTCACCAAAATAGAGTTCCTTCACTTTGGCCTTTGCCAGTGGAACTGCCCCTTCCATATTTTTGAAAATTGGAGCTAACGTATTCCATTTGTACTCCATTAGAAACTCTTGCATCGTTGAATCATCAATCCATTCAGTGAAAATAGTTCGAAGCTCGCGAAAAGTGAAACGACTGTCATACAAAATCACCTTATTATAATTCATGAACTGATTTACGAAATGGTCCACAGTGAGCCAGTTGCCCGCTTGGAGGTGAATTTCAAATCCACCTAATGGATCTCCATCTCCAAAATCATACTGGAAGTCTGGTGATGTGTTTTCCCTGGCAGACAGATAAGGAGTTTTGCGGCACTTATCCAAAAGTAACTTCATCATTTCATCATCGGTTTCATTCGAAGTCCCCACTTCGACTCCCCTCAGTGCCACGTTGTAGTTTCTCAAAATTTGAAGTGTTTCCGAAAATTCTTGACTACTGGAAACACCGTATTCCAAAATGGCCTTAAGCTTTGGAAAGACTTGAGCAAAGTGTTCAATTGCTGAGTTGAAGATCATTGCTTTATCTGTCCAATAAGTGTAGATACGCTTCTCATTTTTGCTATATAAGCGGCCACCAACTCGTTCAAACACTGGGACAGTATCACAGCCCAAAAAATTGTGTAACTCATATCTGACAAAGTCGCCCGGCTTTTCCTCGCCCAACTGATTCATATCCTCTAACAGCATTGCAAACTCATCTGTTTCATCATATTCGTAAAACTCGCTATGATCAAGAATCTTGTGAAGGAACATATTTTTATCAGAATTGACAAATAGTTCAATAGATTGTGTTGCGAAACTGCTCCGAAGAACTCGACGCATTCTTTTGGAAATTGTGGAGAGGAGAAAACTGAACAAGCGAAACAGATTTCAAAATTTTTGGAATAAAGGACACTTACATTTCTTTCAAAGACATTTGCCCAAAGGTGATGTCATGAACGAGAGATGGGAGGAAGAGAATTCGAAAAGACATGGATTCTGAAAATTAAGAGGTTTGTGATACGGAGGGGGAAAAAGAATAATGGAGGAAAGAGCTAATTCTGAGCAATTTCGCTATGAAAAATGGAATCAGATTGAAAAAAGAACAAGAAACAAAAATTAGAAAAAAAGTGTTGTAGTCCTCTTTTGAAAGAGACGGTTGTCCAGAGGCGACCGCTTGAGACAAATGAATGGGACAGAATGAAGAGTAGAAAGGCAGATCTCCAATCTCTACCAGACAGTTTACAATATACATTGTAAACTGGACGAGGTCAAATACAATAAATAATCATTGCAAATACAAACAGAAGACAATAAAAAAACAACCCATAAAAACGTCACACTGAAATGTTGAGAACTTGGAAAAAGGAATATAATAATGAAGTAGGATTGATTGACGAACTCATTCAAAATGACGGACTAATTCAAAATTCGCTTTTTTTTGTAAAAAATTCTCCAATTTTTTTCACCAGATTTTGAAGCCAAACTTATAGAAAAGCAAGTTAGCCCACCTGTAAAAGAAGCGGACCTATTTGAAGCAATTGAAAAAAAAAGAACAAAAATTACAGGAAATATGTCAGAACTACAGAACAACTTTTTTGAATTTTTTCCGTGTTTTTTCTTCGAATCAAGTTAATTTCACGCCGGTTTCAAACTAAAGTTATTTTTGATGCAATGAATGTCAGGAACTTTTAATTCAATCACATCTCTAATCGAAGCGCATCAAAATGAGGGCGTTGAAAATAGAGGAGCATGCGCTTCAATTACAGTTTATAAACGTATAAATACGGTATATTGAAATGAAAACCGTTGCGCTGTTGGATCATTGGCGCTACAGCGAGCAGTGACTTGGAACGCGATTTGAACGCTCCAGAGTGATTTCTGAGCTATTTTGTTATGAGGAATGGAATCAGCATGAAAAAAGAACAAGTAACGAAAGTTTAAAAAAACGCGTTGTAGTCCTCTTTTGAAGGAGACGGATGTCCAGAGGCGACCGCTTGGGACAAATGAATGGGACAGAATGAAGGGTAGAAAGGCAGGTCTCTTATCTTTAACAGACAGTTTACAATGTACGTTGTAAATTAGATAAGGTCGAATACAATAAATATTCATTGCAAATGTAAACACAAGACAATAAAAAACAACCAATAAAAACGTTACACACACAACAGGAATCGTCTTCTGGCCTTCTGGCCTTTTGTGACATAATTTTTATCGGAACAAGCTCCAGAAAGAGTCAACATGTTTCTTAAAACATGGATTATCACTGACTGCAAACTGGAAAACTTTTCTCTTTGTTTGAAGGATCCCGAGAGTTTTCCTAATGTGGTAGAAGGGCTGAGTGATAGGTTAGCGCTGGAAGTTTGTTTGCAAAAAGTCATTGTTGTTTCAGGCCTATTCGTCATCAGCAAGCAATCGAAGTACAGAAAAAAGATGGGAGGCAGTTCAAGATTTTTCATGAGAAATACTTTCTAAAGGTGGAGCCATTTATATAAGGTCTCAACTGATTTTCAGTGTAGTGGGCTACATTTAATTATTTATGTTTTAGGTTTTTTTTTGTCTTGTGTTTAACTTAATAAAGTTTCTTTTAATGAAAAACCCGTTTTGTTTACTCTTGCTTTACGCTTGGTCACTGAATCATATTTCGTAGAAGACGTGGTTCCAAGGTGGACAACGGGCCGTGGCTTTGTTGGACAATCAACGGACCGCGGGAAAAAGGACTGGCGAGCAGATGGTCTGAGCTCGAGCGATCTAGAGACAACAGGATTAGGAGAACGTTAGAGAAAGAGACAAATGCCTTAGAGGATGACAGTTGTGGTCTTGCTGAGGACCTGCCACGTCATTGAGGCTACATTCTTGTGTTAGATTCAAAATGTTTCCTCTTTTCCGTCTTCCAATGGTTGCGCTCAAAGAAGTTTTTAGGAGCATGAGCATCGAAGAACTGTAAGTTTGTGTTTAGAAAAAAAGTTCTCGAAAAAAAACCGTTACAGATTCCTATTCTCACTGCTATCCAATAAAGTGAAACAAGCCATCCAAGCATCTATACCCAAGGGATGTGTGCCTGTATCCTTCA
The DNA here is from genome assembly GCA_963572265.1 of Caenorhabditis doughertyi. Classification (NCBI taxonomy): domain Eukaryota; kingdom Metazoa; phylum Nematoda; class Chromadorea; order Rhabditida; family Rhabditidae; genus Caenorhabditis; species Caenorhabditis doughertyi. The sequence continues at coordinate 5,145,061 of OY751553.1, read as the reverse complement.
GATTCCAGCACGACCTCAAAGTTTCCGTGGGAAGTTGTCGTTTTGTTATTACTTGCTCAAAAAGCAACCTGAAACAACCCCCTGCAATAAAATACAAAATCGAAAATAAAAAATTTGGTCTATATCCTCATGAAGACTGCTACCATATAGAGCCTGAAAACGATCTTGACGGATATGGTTTCAAGTCAATTATTGTTCATCATTTTGTGGAAGTATTCAACTCATCGATCTCGATATCAGGTTTGAATGCGACTTTCGCAGTAAAGATGATAAGGTGCTTCAATAAAAGAAGAACAGAGATCAGAAAGGTTGAGATTTCCTCAACTTTAACTAAATCGGAATATACAGAGATTTTGGATAGCTGCTCCGCAATCGATGTGCTTTGCATCGATGCAGGTCCAATAGCGAACTTTCAGTATACCCCTCTCACTCCTTTCACTACAAAATCGGTGACCCTCTGTGGATCTTGGATGAGTTTAGAGGATTTTATGCAATGCGAACGGCTTCACCTTTATGAAGACCATTTTTCTCATTGGACTCCAGAAAGAGTCAACACGTTTCTTAAAACATGGATTATTATTGATTGCAAACTGGAAAACATCTCTCTTTGTTTGAGAGATCAAGAGAGTTTTCCTGTTGCGGTGGAAGGGCTGACCGATAGGTAAGACTTGAATTCATCTATGTAATCTGTAATTGAAGTTTCAGGCTTATTCAAGATAAGCGATCAATCGAAGTACGGAAAAAAGATGGAAAGCGGTTCAAGATTTTTCATGAAGAATTCTTTCTGAAGGTGGAGCCAATTAGATAAGATCTCAACTGATTTTCATTGTAGTGGGCTGCATTTAATTTTTTCATGTTTTATGTTATTTTTACTTGTGTTCCACTGAATGAAGTATTGCTTTACGCTTTGTCATGCTTCTTAAAAGATGTGGTTCCAATATGACTTCAACTGTTTCACTGCCTTTTTTCCCAGAAACCAACTCAACGCACGCTACGCGACCGCTTTGCACCCCTTCTGAGGACCATTAACGGCATAGCGTGCACAGGCATTCCTTTTAGGTCCCGCTCAGCAACTCAATTTCTCGACTTCCAATTTCAGAATGTTTCCCCTTTTTCGTCTCCCGATGCTGGCTGTGCAGGAAATTTTCAGGAGCATGGAAACTGCCGGACTGTGAGTTTGTGTCTATAACAAAGGGGAACGAATACTCTTCAGATTCTACATTTCATTAATATCCAATCGAGCTAAACAAGCAATTCGGGCATCTGTTCGCAAAAGTTCTGTGCGTGTCTTTCTCAACTTCAGACCAACTCATATTGTTGACATGGGAAGTTTTAGGTTGGATATTGCTAGGGTTAAAATGGAACGCCCCCTGTTTGGAGCCGAACCGTGCAAAGTCGGAAATCAAGAAATCCGTCTAACCCCTTTTGTAAGGCAATGCCTTTTAGAGCCTGAAAAAAGTTTTGAAGGATATAGTTTCAAGATAATCATCATCCATCATTTGGTAGAAGCCTTGAGATTAGATATATCGATATCGTGTACCAATGTGAATTTCGCAATTGAATTCATAAGATACTTCAAAGAAAAGAAAACGGAAATCAGTAAAGTTGAGATTCGCTCACTTCTAACCACCACGGAATATACAGAAATTTTGAATGGCTGCTCGGATATTGAAGAGCTCAATATCATCCACTCCCCGCCAATTCCCTTCCAGTATGACTTTAGTGAACCGTTCACTACAAAATCTCTTACTGTAACTGGATACTGGATGACGTTAGAGGACTTTATGCAGTGTGAACGGCTTCGAATTATCGACAACCTTTGTACTTCTCCACGTTTGACTCGTTGGACTCCAGAGAGACTCAACGCGTTTTTCAAAGCATGGATTGTTACTGACTGCAAACTGGAGTATTTTGATGTCGATTTTGATGAAAACTTTTATCGTGTGGTGGAAGGATTGAGTTATAGGTAAGGTTGGAATTTACGTTTGTAACCAGTGATTGTTGTTTCAGGCCAACTCAAGATGAGCGAGCAATCGAAGTACAGAAAAAAGATGGGAGGCAGTTCAAGATTTTTCATGAAAAAGACTTTCTGAAGTTGGAGCCAATTATTTAAGGTCTCAACTAATTTTCATTGTAGTGGGCTGCATTGAATTATCTATGTTTTGTGTTGTTTTGTCTTGTGTTCCACTGAATAAAGTATTGCTTTACGCTTTTTCATGTTTTGTAAAAGACGTGGTTCCAATATGAGCCTGACTTCAACTGTTTCACTGCCTGTTTTCCCAGAAACCAACTCAACGCGCGCTACGCAACCGCGTCCCCATCGTTTGGGTAATCAACGGACCGCGGGAAAAAAGGACTGGCGAGGAGAGGAGATGTTCTGAGCTCAAACTATCTAGAGACGATAGGATTAGGAGAGGGTTAGAGAAAGAGACCAATGCCATAGACGGTGACAGTTGTGATCTTGCTGAGGACCTGCCACGTCATTAAGGCGGCTACATTCCTGTGTTAGATTCAAAATGTTTCCTCTTTTCCGTCTTCCAATGGTAGCTCTCAAAGAAGTTTTCCGAAGAATGGCCATCGAAGAACTGTAAGTTTGTGTCTAGAAAAAAAGGTTCTGGAAAAAAACCATTTCAGATTCTTAGTCTCATTGCTATCCAATAAAGGGAAACAAGCAATACGAGCTTCTATACCCAAAGGATGTCTGCCTATATCTTGTAGTTTCAAGGAGGAACTTGAAGTTTCCGTGGGAAGTTGCCGTTTTGTTGTTCCATCCCTTTGGGCCCCCGGTCATATGAACCCATTTTATATTTACAAAATCGGAAATGTAGATTTTGGTCTAATTTCTGACGATGATTACTGTTTTATAGCTCCTGAAAATCATCTTAATAGATATAACTCCATGATAATGATTATTCATCTTTTGGGTGAAGTATTCAACTCAATGGTCTCGATTTCATGTTCAAATCCGACTACTGCAGTCAAGCTGTTAAGATACTTCAAAGAAAGAAAAACGGAGATCAGAAAGCTTGAGATTCACTCAGTTCTAACCACTTCGGAATATAAAGAGATTTTGGATAGCTGCTCCGCAATTGATGTGCTCGATGTCAATGCAGGTCCAATAGCAAATTTTCAGTATAGCCCTCTCAGACCGTTCACTACAAAATCGGTGACCCTCCGTGGGTCTTGGATGAAGTTAGAGGACTTTTTGCATTGCGAACGGCTTCAGATTCTCGAAGACCATTATTCTCGTTGGACTCCAGGAAGGCTCAACACGTTTCTTAAAACGTGGATTATCACTGACTGCAAACTGGAAAACTTTTCGCTTTGTTTGAAGGATCCAGAGAGTTTTCCTAGTGTGGTAGAAGGGCTGACCGATAAGTAAGGTCTGAATTTATGTATGTAATCAGTAATTGAAGTTTCAGGCATATTCAAGATGAGCCAACAATCGAAGTACAGAAAAAAGATGGAAGACGGTTCAAGATTTTTCATGAAGAATTCTTTCTGACGGTGGAGCCAATTAGAGAAGAATTCAACTGACTTTCAGTGCAGCGGACTGCAGTGCATTATCTATGCTTTATGTTATTTTGTCTTGTGTTCCACTTGATAAAGTTTTGAATTTTCTCTTTCTTTACGCTTAGTCCTTGATACATGTTTCGTGAACGATGTGGTTCCAATATGAGCCTGACTTCAACTGTTTTACTGCCGTAACACGCCGGATAACGTGTTCTTAGTTTGACCCGATCATGAAGATATAAAACACATTGGTTCCATTAAACTAATAATTTATTTTCATAAGATTAAAAAGATAAGAATAAAATAAGTGAAGAAAGTTGAAATAAGCGAAGAAAGAGTATAATGCAATAGAAGAAATGGTCCCTTCACCATCCCCCAACTCATCACTCCTCCACTACTGATGATTGTCCGTTTCTTCTCCTTCCCAGCAGGCGTTGGCGTGGCTCGCGGGAGGAAAACTTGGCACGGTGCCAGATTCCCGTGTTGCACTGTCTTTTCCCCAGAAACCAACACAACGCACGCTACGCAACAGCGACGCACTCCTCTAAAGGTTCAATACCTGTATAGCGGGGTGTTGCGGTTTCACATTCCTTTTATAGGCTCGGCTGAACCTATCCGTACCAATTTTTCACTGCTTTCGATTTCAGAATGTTTCCCCTCTTCCGTCTCCCCATTTTGACTGTGCATGAAGTTGTCAAAACCATGAGCCACAGAGAAATGTGAGTTGTTTTCCTTGCTTCGTCAACTGACAAAACCTTTTTAGACTCCTTGTTTCATTACTGTCCAACCGAGCAAAACGTGCAGTTCGAGCATCTATTCCAAAGAGCTCCGTGCACCTTACATTTGATGAGAGAGAGCGGGATGGGCTTCTTGTCCGGTCAAATAGTCTTAACTTCTTCTTTGATTTCAATTTAATTAGATTCATGAGAAGGATAGACAGGAGCTTACCGGTATACAAGTTTGGTCCAGAGGCTTTTCGTATTGTTCGTCGTGGAACTGAGGACTGTGTGGAGCCTGAAGACCCTGATCATACTGACGATGAGACATTCAAAAGAAGCATGATACATTACTTTGTCGAGACATTCAATCCAGTAGTCTCGCTGATAGGCGCGGATAATAGTAGAGGGCTCACAGCTGAGCTAGTGAAGTACTTTAGAGAAAGAAACGTAAAAATGAGGAAGGTCGAAATTTATCGTATTCCCAATAAAGAGGAATTTACCGAAATAATGAATTGCTGCTCCAATATTGAATCCCTTGACATCAATATGAGCCAACCGAGCGATTTCGAGTACACCCCATCGGGTCCTTTCACAACAAAGAAACTTTTCCTCAATGGCTATTACATTAAGCTAGAGGATTTTCTCCAGTGCGAAATGCTTCGAATCAACGACCACGAAGACCGTTTTGCTCATAAGAAAACGCCTGAAACATTTAACGCATTTTTTAAGGCGTGGCTTGCCACCGATTCTTCGTTGACGGATTTTTCGATCTGTTATGATCATCGCATAAATTTTCCAAGAATTGTGGAAGGATTAAGTGATAGGTAAGAATCAACTTGATCTATGTAATCAGTCATTGGTTTTTTCAGGCCAATTCAAAATGGGCGGTCCATTGAAATTCAAAAAAATGGGAGATGGTTCAGGCTTTCCCAGGAGGAATACTATATCAATTTGGCACCAATTAGATGAAATTGCAACTATTTGACACTGTTTTGTATTGTTTTCATGGTATTATGTTTGCATTTCAGCTAAAAAAAAATTTGATTTGTTTGAAATATCCAATTAGTTTCTTTTGCGCCGTATTCCGCTTCAGGCGGAGTTGTACGGATTTACGAATTCCGTATTCCGCGATTGTTTTCATTCCGTACTCTGAAATCCGGTTTCCGAAAAAAATTGGTTTCATTTTAAAGTACGTATTCCGTGTTTTTGAGAGTCTTTCCGGGTTCCGGATTCCGAGTTCCGGAATTGAGAAAAGTCATTCCGTGCAACTCTGACAACAGGCATCCTCCGACAATTTGCGTCAGACGACCATAGCAACTTTTCCGTTGATCTCCCTATTTTCAATTCAAATCTGCTATATCCTTACTGTGATTCGTGGCCTAATCCTTCTACTTTCCCAGAAAGACTCCCTACGACGCGATCCCAGGGATGCTACCCCGCACTAGCGGGTGCTAATGCGGGCCGGTGCTAATGCGGGGTAGCACCCTGTGACGCGATCCCAGGAGCCAAAATTAGGATCGCGTCGAGACCGCACCACAGCCGGCATTACGATCAATACTGCTTTGTTGAGTCTAGTAGCATTCTGATTCGTCCGTTTTGTCTCATTCTGTCGTTCTTTTTTTTTTCGTCGTTCCTTTTTTCCCGAACTCTTGAAAGTTTTTTCCATCAAATACCCTGTCTCAGAATGTTCCCCCTATTCACCCTTCCAGTTTTGGCTGTGTACGAAGTCTTCAAATCAATGGACCACCGAGAGATGTAAGTTTCCCATCTAAACTCAGCGCCCTGAGAAAAGTTCTTCTAGATTTCTGGCCTCTTTGCTCTCCAATCGAACGAAGCGAGCAATTCGAGCCGCTATTCCCAAGGGCTCGGTGCACCTCACATTTCATATAAAGACAGAACTGGAGGTCGAATCGGAGAACTTTCTTATTAGTACTCATTCTACTGTGAGGAGGGACCGTCCGGCATTGTACGGCCGCGGATTCGAGAGGGTAGCCCGGAACGCTACGGTTTACAAGTTTGGGTCAAAGCTTTTCCGTGTCGGTTTTCAAGACTATATTATACCGGAAGACGTTTTGGACCTGATGCGGCGTGATCTTGAACCTAATAACGCGTTCAGAACAAGTATGATTCACCATTTCGTTGAGACATTCAGCCCAATTGTCTCACTCAATTGCCAGGCACAAGCTGGTGAAATAGCGGTTCCGCTACTAAGATACTTCAAAGGAAATAACATTGAGATCAAGGATTTTTTCGTTGAATTCGAGCCCACTACTACAGAGGATTTCATAGAAATTTTGAATAGCTGCTCTAATATTGATGTGCTTTTCATCTGTTCATATCCACCGAGGGACTTCCAGTATAGATCTCCAGTGCCATTCACTACGAGACATGTCCGTCTCATAGGTGGCTGGATGAAGCTGGATGATTTCTTGCAATGTAAAATTCTTGAAATCGTAGACATGGACATTCAAATTCCGGGTGAGCCTGAAAGCCCAGAAAAGTTGAACGCTTTTTTGAAGACATGGATGGCTACTGATTGCAAACTGGAGAAACTGTGGATCGTAAGATGGAAAACATATCTTTCTAATCCAAATTGTTTCCAGGTTGTTGTGCGAGGTTTGAGTGACAGGTAAGGATTCACTAGATCACTTCAAATGGGCGTTGTTATTTCAGACCGATTCAAGAAGGAGAATCTATTGAAGTTCAGAAGGCGAATGGGAGAATGTTCAAGATTTATGTAGACGGCAATCACCTGAGAATGGTGCCAGTTGAAGCGAACTGAGAAAATCTAGCTATGTATGTCTTCTCTCTCAAATCTCACAGAATCCACTAATCACCGCCTCTTTGAATATCTTATCCTATACTTTCGTGTTCCTTGATTGGAAAATTTTTTGATCTTTCCATTGATAAATAAAGTACATTTCTATTTCTCTTGTTCAAAATAGCCCACGAAACATCCCAGGAAGCAGCCGCTGCGTAGGCTGGTCCGTATTCCGTTTTCCGGACTCCGTGTTTTCGAGAGTCTTTTCGCGTTTTTGAGAGTTGTTTTTTTTTCTCCTATTTCATTCAAATCTGCTATACCCTTACTGTGATTCAGTGCCCATTTCTTATACTTTCCCAGGAATACTCCCTGCGACTGTGACGCGATCCCACGAGCCATAACAACAATCGCTTCGAGACCGCCGCATCGCAGCCGTCATTACGATCAATATCGCTTTGAGGAGTCTAGTGGTGTTTCGATGCGTCAGCTGTGTTTCTTTTTATACCGTCATCCTATTCTTCCGAATTCTTGAATGCTTTCCCATCAAATATCCTGTTTCAGAATGTTCCCCCTATTCCGTCTCCCAGTTTTGGCTGTTAACGAAGTCTTCAAGACGATGAACGTAAGAGAAATGTAAGTTTCCCATCTAAGTTCAGCGCTCTTAGAAAAGTTCTTATAGATTTCTGGTCTCCTTGCTCTCCAATCGAGCAGACCGAGCAATCCGAGCTGCTATTCCCAAGGGTTCGGTGCACTTCACGTTTGAAGTTAGAGGTGAACTTGTTGTTCGAGCGGAAAATTTTGTAATCTGTACTCATACCACTGGGATAAGGCACCACCCGGAGTTATACGGCCCTGAATTTGAGAGGGAGGACAGGAACGCAACGCTGTACAAGTTCGGATCCAAGACGTTCAGTGTTGATCCTCAGGGAAGTTTCGATCATATTATACCGGAAGACGTTTTGGATTATACCGAAAGACGTTTAACGGAAGACGTTTCGGACCTGACGCGGCGTCATTTTGAACCTGATAACGCGTTCAAAGCAAGTATGATTCAACATTTCGTTAAGACATTCAACCCAGTTGTCTCATTGTTATCCCAAGATGGCTTAGCGGTTCAACTACTAAGATACTTGAAAAGAAATAACATTGAGATCAGATCTTTTATCGCTGAATTTGCCCCCAATGCAGAGGAACTCAAAGAAATTTTGACCAGCTGCTCTGATATTGATCAGCTCTTCATCTGTTCATATCCACCTTCCGGCTTCCAGTATAGCTCTCCGGTGGAATTCACTACGAGACAAGTCCATCTGAGGGGTGGCTGGATGAAGCTAGAGGATTTTTTGAACTGTGAATATCTTGAAATTAGAGGCATGGACCTTCTAATTTCGGATGATTATAAAAGCCCAGAAGACTTGAACGCATTTTTCAAGAAATGGATGGTCACTGATTGCAAACTGGAGAATTTCTCGATTGAAGGGTGGATAACTTCTTTTGTTAATCAAGATAGCTTCCCAATTGTTGTGCAAGGTTTGAGTAGCAGGTGAGGGTTCACTAGATCTCTTCAATTTGATTTTCTTATTTCAGACCGATGCAAGCAGGACCATCTATTGAAGTTCAGAAGGAGAATGGGAGAATTTTCAAGATTCAAGTTGTCGGCAACGATTTGAAAATGGCGCCAGTTGAAGCGAACTGAATCCAGCTATGTCTACTCTCTCACATCTCACAGAATCCACTAATCACCGCTTCTGTAATGTTTAATCGGAACCTTCTTTGTAATGTCTTTACGATCTTTTTATTAATAAATATAGTACATCCCATTTCTCTTGTTCAAAATAGCCCGCGAAACATCCCACGGACCAGCCAGTAGACCATGGTATTGACTCACTAGTGTTGCGCGTTGCGTGTCGCGTCGCGTACTTTCTTTATTTGAAAAATATTGATCTTGTGGTCGTTCAAACCGTCATCCACCTCCCGGCATGGCCGAATCACCCCGATTTCTGTAGTTCAAAAGTTCAACCCATTTTTCCTTTATTCTCCAATCTTCAACGCTTCTTCTGGTCAAGAGCCCGTTTCAAAAGCCCGATCTTCCTTTGTACACTCATAAAGCTTCCAGATTGATATCTTCAAAATGTTCCCGCTTCTCAGTCTACCGTTTTTGGCGGTTAAGGAAGTCTTCAGAAGTATGGATCACAAAGAGTTGTAAGTTGTTGATTTATTTTCCCGTCCTAACTCCTGAAAACTTGCAGATTTTTTGCTTCTTTGATTTCCAGCCAAACAAAACAAGCCATACGATCATCCCTACCCAAAAATTCAGTTCGTATCTCTCTTGGAGTTGGGATTGAACTTGACGTATCAATAGAGAGTTTTTACTTGACTACTAAAGCTTCATTAAAACGACAGGGTCGTCCATTGTACAGAATAGGAACGCAATCTTTCTTTCTGGTTTGCTATAATCCTATTTACTCGATGTACTACATAAAGCCTAGGAACCGATGTTATAAACAAACTTATCATGGCCTCAAGGAAGTCTTCATACGCCATTTAGTTGAAACTTTCAATAATCCTATTGTCCGTTTGTCTGTTGATGGAAGTGAAAGGGGCTCCCCTGCAGTAGTTACCAAATATTTCAAGCAACAGGGCGTAAAAATGGAATCTGTCAGTGTTTCGAGCGTTCAGACTGTTGAGGAATACACGGCGGTTTTGGATGCCTGCTCAGACATACCCCGCCTTTTTATGACCCGAAACCCAGAACTCAAAATTCAATACAGGCCCTCGAGACCATTCACCGTCAATCATGTCACATTGTCTGCAGCACTCTCCTGGATCTATTTGGAAGACTTTATTCAATGTGAACGTTTTTTTCTCATTCCATCCGTTGATCCCAACGAGTCTCGTATGACTCCGGAGTATTTGAATTCTTTTTTGAAAAGTTTGATTTCTACTGGGTCTCGAGTGAAGGAATGGAGTATCGGATATGAAGATCTAGAAAGTTTTCCACGTATTGTGGATGGTTTGAGTGATAAGTAAGTGTTAAATTGAAAGCATTTTTGATAAGCTCCACGTTCCAGACCAATTCAAGAAAACGCAATTGTGATGCACACAAACGACGGGAAATCCTTCAAAGTTCAGCTGACTACTTACGGATACTTGAAAGTGATTCTAATCGAATAAAAGAGCCGGTTACCCTTGCTGTGTTTCGCTTGTATAAATAAAATTTTCGTTTGAATAAAAATGCCAATCTAGTTCTTCAAGTGAATACAATTTTATCATTTCTTTTTCGGCTTTTTCGTGAATCAGATTTTCAAATTTATAGTAACAAATTAAGGGTAGCCACATCTCATTGAAGTTATTTCATCTGGATGATCGACATGAATAAAATTCCAACTCCCTTGTTCTGGTCCAGATTCATAACAGAAAACCCAATCGGGTCCGGGTCCTTCTTCGGTTGTGCCTTCATCGGGATCTGTATTGTCGTACAAATCTCTGGTTCTAGGTGGGCAGACTAGACGAGCTTTGCAAATAGCTCAAAAAGGTCAGAAGCTAAATAAAATAAAAACTTACGCGCATAATGGAAATCCGGTATCATAATCTAACTGATAAGTTACTGGGGCTTCTTCAGCAGTATAGCACCAGTTTGAAAGACTGGGAAGCCTAGGCAATTGGAGTCAAAGATCTTTTTGCACACGCACTATTTTCAAAATGTTTTTTTAAGGCAACTTTGGTTCTTAACTGAACGCTGCCGCTCTATTAAGGAACGCGGTTCGTTAGAGACTGTCGATCTATTTTTCGAAACAAGTGCTGTTATATTAGAGGTTCCGTTGTATTATGAACATTTAAAATACGATAAACTATTATCTATTTCTTTCAAAGTTACTGTACAACTTTAGACAATCTGGGCGATAGTCTCATAAAGGAAAAAACTTACGAGACGCAATATTAACATCCACATTCTGAGTTGGAATACAAGCACCAGCAAAGCTACCACTATAGCCAAGGATAAGAATAACAGAAAGCATGTTGAAATGAATATTCATAGATTGTTCCGAGAAGGCGAGGGTGGATTATGTAACCGAACCTGTTCTCGCTAATAAATCCTTCGCAATAATCTTCTAATCTTTTTTGTAGAGGTGGAAAAAAGTGAAGTTGCTTATCATATCATTTTAGAACGCCAGCTGAGATCTCATCACAGATAGAAAAAAAAAACAAAGTGCAAAAGATCGTCATGAAATAATTTTTTATATTAGATTGTTGGTTTTTGTTCATGAGAAAGCGTGCCTCACTGAACTCAGTTCATTTTTTGAAAAAAATATTTTTCAGTTTCGTCAAATGAGTTTTTTGGAGATGTCTCCAATTTTTTTCCAAAAAAAAACACACCTATTCCTGTTATTTTTTGACTTTTACCAACTCAAATAAAAATTTCATGACTGAAAATGACACTTTCAGCTCTTTCTTCTAATTGAATCTGGCCAAAACCCTAGAAATCTGGTTAAAACCCTAGGTGAAAAAATCTTCAGAATAGGTATTTTTCTTGCGGAAACCAGAAAATTCATCAAAAATACTTCAGTTGCCGAAAGTGAGAAAAATTGAAGTACTGAGTTCAGTGGGGCGCGCTTGTTCATGAGCAAAAATCAACAATACTAATGCCATAACTATCTTCAAAATCAATTATGGATAACTGCATCTCATTGAAGTTATTTCATCCAAGTGATCGTTATTGATAACCCATGTCCCTTGTTCTGGTCCAGATTCGTAACAGAACACCCACTCAGGTCCGAGTTCTCCTTGATCTGTACCCAGAGAGGGGTCAACATGGTCGAAATAATCTGTTGTGCCAGAAGGACAGACTAGACGGGTCCTGAAAGAGATTCTAATGGGTAATGGAGCTTTTATGGATTAAAAACTTACGCGCATAAATCAGTTGGTATTCCTGGGATGCCGGTGTCATAACCAAGTTGATAGGTTACTGGAACTTCTGCTGCAGTGTAACACCAGCTTGAAAGACTGGAAAGTCCGTAACCTTGGCAACTGGAGTCATAGATTTTGGAGCACACATTACAAGCTGAAAATGGTAACTGGATTACTGTAGGGTACGGTAGGGTTTTTGTGAAATATTAGGTTCACCGGAAAAAAAAATGCGCGCTGAACTTTTTTTCGAATCTGTATATCTCGGCTGGAATTGAAGATACAAAAAAGTTGTCAACTGATAAAGTGTGCAAAATTGCATGGTCAGCATTTTGTTAGTTAATTACTTTTTCATATCATTCACTCTAGCTGAGATATGGTGGTTTGCGCAAACGTTTAGCGCGCTTTTCTTTCCGGCCAATCTAATAGGTTGTGCTCTTGGTAACTATGGAAAATGATTGAGTTATCGCAGCTCCCGGTTAGGTGACAACTTACGGAATGGAGGTTCGGTAGCTGAAACAAAGAAACTGAAATACTTGAAAATTTACTTTTTGTGAACTTACGAGCCACATTTTGTGTCGGTATACAAGCTTCAGCAAAGAGACCAAATGAACAGACAATAATAACAAAAAGCATGGTGAAATGAACCTTCATAGAATTTCTCGGGGGAGGCGGTTACGTAATTGGACCTGTTTTTCTCTGAATAGACCGATCTCCTTATTTCATCTTTTGTTTCGCTAACAGGTGTGGATGGGAAAGTGGAGTTTCTTATCTTATCATATCAAGATGATAGTCTTCACTGACCAATGTTTCATGAAAAGATAGGAAAGGGAATTGGAAATGGTCAACGGAAAATTTGGGGATTACGTAATTCTGCAAAGCGACCTTAAAGGAGGAGTGGAATCACTCTTTTTATTTCGAATTCTGGTCGATTATTCAAAACAGAATCAGATTCTAATTGTCTGAAATCACGGAAACTACTTAAAAACCATAAAACTTCGGTGGCCGAGTCCACTCGGACTACACGAGCAGGTGGAAGAGAAACCGTGTAGTTCTCGAGGACTACCGCCGATTTTCCCTCTTTTTAATATCTTTTTGACGTTTTTTTTCTATTTTTTCACTGACTTACCTTTTGTAACCTAAAAAACTGGTTAGAAATGTCACAAAAACGCTGGAAAAGAAAGAAAGAGAGTTGTCCTTGAGAACTACACGGTTTCTCTTCCGAGTGGACTCGGCCACCGAAATTAATTCGATGCCAGGAGACGGAATTTTACGGTTTTTCGAGTAGCTACCGTGATTTCAGACAATTAGAATCTGATTCTGTTTTAAGCAATCTACCAGAATTCGAAATTAAAAGAGTGATTTCACTCCTCCTTAAAGGTAATTTTGCAGAATCACATAATCTCCAGGAATTTCCTTTAAGAAACAATACAATTATTTTCAAAAAATTTATTGATAAAAAGCATAGTTAAAACATTTTTGAACTTTCGAAACAAGTTAATTATCTCTCGCTTCTCTGAGTTACGAGACAAAAAGGCCAACCCAAATTTTATGAAAACAGATAGTTGCCACTCGTCCATCCGTGATTCTTTTCACATCCAATTGCCTGTCTGCTAGGATTTTTATATCCGGATAAGCCTCAAACCCATAGGTTTGCTCATTGCTGAAAAAAAAAACATGAGATCGGGAAATTTTTGAAGGGTTTACAAACTTACGTCGATTCTACTGCTTTGAGCCCTTTCAAAACTAGATTTTTATTCAAACTGGCAGCTGACAAATGAAAAACAAGGATTTCTAGTTCTTCATATTTTCCTTGAATCCATCTTTTGAAATGTTGATTGATTGCACGGTTCGGAATTCTGACTTCGCGAAACTCCGCGTGTTTCACATTTGGAGCAATTGAAATTCGATTAAAGTCAATCCAGGATGAATCGGAAATACGGATGGCAATACGGATCTTTTCATGGTTAAACTGATTCCGGAACTTCAATTCACTACGAACACCTACTCGCAGTTCGAGAGACTCTGATCTGACATTTTCCAATAAGAATTCAACTTGATCGGAAGAGATTTGATATGGCCAAATGCTAGAGATCCGCATATTTTTGAAACTGTTGGCGTGCTCAAAAATAAACATTGATTTGAAGTCCAGATTATGATTCATTCTTATGTTGAATGATTCAACTCGAAGAAAGCTGAGAAGATGTCTGACAATCTTATTCTGCAATTCATCGACTAGCCCAGTATTTTCCAAGTAAACTCGGAGGTAGAATCTTTGATCACTTTCATTTCTGACTCGACTCATTCGAAAAACTTCTTCATTGAATTTCCGATCAAGCCACACATCATTAGAATGGGGCCCTGCAGAAATAAAGAGCCTTTCTCTCCCCTGAGCAAGTACTATATTAGCCGAGTTTTTCAGAATTGAAACTTCCAGACTATCGATGGGGAACTTGGTCCACTCCAGAATTTTTTTGACTTTCGATGAGACCAGACTCAGCAAGATTCTGAAATTGAGAAAAACATTTTGAGACTGGGCTGAAAGTAGAACTTACACTTCCACAAAACGCATTTGACTGATGATGGCTTTCTGAGCAAGGTAAGGGAGTTGGAGGAGACGAAGAGGGGGCATTCTTGAGGGTAGAAACGAACGACGAAAGGTGAGGACGTTGATGGAGAATGGGGGAATACACAATATGAATAACGACGACGCTTGTCTGATGGCTAGCGTTTATCTGTGTCTTTCCTCGTGCACACTCTCTCTTGATCAAAGGCCAGAGGCCAGATGACCAGTGCCAACTTGATGTTTGGGAAGTTTCCTGGGGAGGTAGAGAAAACCAGGAATAGAGGGCCAGATGGCTCACCAAAATGAAAGTGTTCCTTCCAATGCTAACAAAGTTGGAACAGAAGCATTCTGCCTCATTCGCAAACGATGATTACGGTTACGTAACTGGACCTGTTTTCATGGATAGATTGATCTCCTAATTTCAAATTTTGTTCTGCAAGCAGGTGTGGGTGAGGAAAGTGGATTCTCTTATCTTATCATATCAGGATGTCGGACTTCACTGACCAATGTTTCATGAAACATAGAAAAGGAAAGAAGGATTCAGAAACAAATATTTATTGAAGAAAAGTCAAGATAATAACAAAAAAAGGAAATGATAACATGGCTGGAAATTATGTAATTTTGCAAAGCTACTTTAAGACCAGCATTATTATTGAAAGAATTATTGATCAAAAGATTAGTTTTAAAAGTTTTGAACTTTCAAAACACGCTAATTATCTCTCACTTCTTTGAGTTCCGAGACAAATAAGCCAACACAATTTCTATAAAAACAGATAGTTGCCACTTGACCATCCGTGATTCTTTTCACATCCAATTGCCTGTCTGCTTTGAATCGCATTCTGGGAGAAACCGCGAACTCATAGATTTGCTCATTTCTGTAAAAAAAATGAAATCAGGAAATTTTTGAAGGGTTTACAAACTTACGTCGATTCTACTGCTTTGAGCCCTTTTAAAACTAGATTTTTATTCGAAGTGACAGCTGACAAATAAAAAACAAGGCATTCCAGTTCTTCATATTCCCCTTGAATCGATTTTTTGAAATGTTGATTGATTGCACGGTTTGAAATTTTGACATCGCGAAACTCCGCGTGTTTCACATTCGGAGCAATTGAAATTTGATTAAAGTCGATCCAAGATGAATTGCAAATACGGATCTTCTTATGGTTAAACTGATCCCGGAATTTGTATTTATTAGGAAGATCTACTTGCAGTTCAAGAGATTCTGATCTGAAGTTTTCCAATAAGAATTCCACTTGCTCGGAAGGGATTCGATACGGCCAAATGCTAGCAATTCGCATTTTTTTCAAGCTGTTGGTGTAGTTAAAAATAAACATTGATCCAAAGTCAAGATTATGATCGACTCTTAGGTTGATCGACTCAACTCGAAGGAAACTGAGAAGATGTCTGACAATCTTATTCTGCAATTCATCGACTAGCCCAGTATTTTCCAAGTGAACCCGCATGTAGAATCTTTGATCCCATTCATTTCTGACTCGGCTCATTCGAAAAACTTCTTCATTGAATTTCCGATTGAGCCACACGTCATTGAAATGGGGTTCTGCAGAAATAAAAAGCCTTTCTCTTCCCAGACCAAGTAGTATATTAGTCGAGTTTTTCAGAATTGAAACTTCAAGACTCTCGATGGGGAACTTGGTCCACTCAAGGATTCTTTTGATTTTAGAAGAGACCAGACTCAGCCAGATTCTGAAAATGAGAGAAATGTCGTGAGATTTGGCTGAAAATATAACTTACACTTCCACAAGACGCATTTGACTGAGGATGGCTTTCTGGGCAAGGTAAGGGAGTTGGAGGAGACGAAGAGGGCACATTATCGGGGAAGAAGAGAACGACGAAAGGTGAGGACGTAAGGAGAAGAATGAGGTTATGCACAATGAGGATTCTGAGAATAACAAGGACGCTCAGATTGCCAATGTTTGACCATCTGTGTCTCTCTACTGAGCACACTCTCTCTTGATCAGAGGCCAGAGACCAGATGACCAGTGCCAACTTGATCTCTGGGAAGGTTCCTGGGAAGGTAGCCAAAATGGTATATTCAGGAGTCAGAAGACTTCGTCGATGTAATGTTGGGCACGTTTTTTTTGTGGACAGACAAAGAAAAGACTGTAGTATCTTATCTCAACTAGGTTAATCTCTTAATTCCACGTTTATGATCTCATTTGCCTCCAGATGTTTCCTCTTCTCTGTCTACCCAAGCCAGTCGTCAAGAAAGTTTTCAGAAGTATGGATCACCAAGAGCTGTAAGTTTCTCCCCACATACATCGACACCAAAATCTATCTCATTTTCAGATTTTTCATTTCAGTTATGTCGAAGAGGATAAAAAAAGTCATTCGATCTTCCATAGCCAAGAACTCAGTTTATATTTCATTTGAAATTTCCTACGAGCTTCGTATTACAGTCGGAAAATTTGTGATTGCAACACCGCAAAGAGCTCTCAGCCGAAACAACCGACCATTGTACAAAGTAGGACAAGAATCGTTCTGTCTTATACCCGATCTCGAAGTCGGCTTCTGGATGAAACCGGAACGGAATATGCACATTTTCAATACAAATTTCAAAATGGATATGATTCAACACTGCATGGAAACTTTCAACGATCCAATTGTTAATGCGTGCTGTGGAGTGGGAACTGGAGAGTTTGTGATAGACCTTTTGAGATATTTCAAGGAAATAAGTGCGAAAATAAAACAAATTGTGATATCGGATGAACTTACAGAGCAGGCTCATCTCGAATTGAGGAGTGTTTGCTCGGATGCTCCAAATCTTATTATGGGTTCAAAGGGGTCAACGGGATCGAGGTGGTTTTGGCCTTTCAAATGAATTCGACCTGTTTGAAAAACCAATGAAGTGATTTTGAAGTTTAACTTAGATTTTTTTTCCAATTCTAGCTGATTTTGCAATGACAGATGTATGTACTTGAATAAAGAAAAGAGGGGCAGGTATATCATTGAAGTTTCACAAACAACAATAAATTGCTCTCTGTGTACGTTGACGGTGAGAAAGATAGGTGCTAAAACCAAAGAAACGAATGGCAGATGTGTTTTATTCAAGGTTTATGAGCAGTAATGGCCAAATGACAGTCTATGTAGAAAGTTAACAGAAATTTTTTTATTAATGGTCCGAACCTA
Source organism: Caenorhabditis doughertyi (assembly GCA_963572265.1). Lineage (NCBI taxonomy): Eukaryota > Metazoa > Nematoda > Chromadorea > Rhabditida > Rhabditidae > Caenorhabditis > Caenorhabditis doughertyi. The sequence goes on along the minus strand of OY751553.1, from coordinate 5,127,453 downwards.
ATAGTTCCAACATATTTGATTAGATCAAGTCCATCTTCAAATTACTTTTTTCCAGAAAGATCTTCAAAGTTCTTCCATCTTTCAATATAGTTTTGAAGACATTTTCTTCTTCTTCCTCGTCATCTTCAATTTCTCTGAAACCCTCACATTTGTTTTCAAAAAATCATTGGAAAACTTACACTCGAGGACCTAACCCATACACAACAAGGCGGAATGATTCCGGAGGACCAAACGCAACTCCCAATTGCTTCAGCTTGTGATCACCAGTTATAAGCTTTTTAAAGAATGCGTTGAGGTATTCTGGAGTCATACGAGAATCTACATTTCCAGAAACGCGAAGACGTTCACATTGCAAAAAGTCTTCCAGTTTGACCCAGGAGCACGATTCTGCTAAGCATACCATCTTATTGTTGAAAGCCCTAGCTGGGCTATATTGGAAACCCTCGGGAGGTTTCGAATGAATTGAAAGAACCTGGATTTCTGAGCACAGGTTTAAAAACTCAGAGTAATCTTCGGCAGATAGATCTGTCAAAACCTTGACGGACCTTATTTTCAAAGCTAGCTCATTGAAATACTTTAACAATTCCAGCCCAAAACCAGAACGGATTCCTTTGCCACATGTCAAAGAAATAATGGGGCTATTGAAAGTATCAATCACGTGTTTGATCAAAGTTTTTTTGAAATCTTCTCTAGATTCCTCAAAATCTACAGGATTTATCCAATAATTCGGTTTGTCTCGAGGAATCAAACGGAATAGATTGGTTCCAATTTTGAATATTTTACACTTTTTCGGATATGAATCCAATTGCAAATAGGAAACATCAATTCTAAAATTTCCCACATGGATTTTAAGATCATGGGAGACATCGAGATAAAGCTCCCGCTTATTTTTGGGAGTTGTTAACCGAACAATGTCTTTTGCTCTATTTGACTGCAAAGACATGAAAAATCTGAAATGAAAACATGAAAACGGTCTGAAAAATTAAACTCACAGTTCTTGATTGTCCATAAGATGGAAGACTTTTTTCACTGCTAAAAATGGAAGATTGAAGAGCGGGAATGGCGTCTTCGGATGTTTTTTCCGTCGTTGGACAGAGCGCTTTGTTTTACTCTTGCGTGGAGGGGACAGGGTCATTTTGAGAAGGATTGATCTGAAAATAGTCGGTTGCAAGGGAAGTTACATAATTTCAAAATAGGAAAATTGGAAATTCGCGAGCTGAACAGCTTGGATCATAAATTGACTTCAAAAAGAGAAATTAAGAATTTGTGGTCGACGAGCAGCTGGTGCACGCAACGCAACCGCGACGCAGCAGACAAACTGATCCCTACAAAGCAATTCTGGGTAGTAGATTGGCTAACAGGTGTGTTTGAATAGAGAAATGATTGACAGATGTAACATTCAAGATTCATAGACCAGCAATAAGAAGGTTTTTATGACAGTGAGAATGTAAGGTGCTAAAACAGCGAAAAAATGAGTGGCAGGTGTGTTTCATTCAAGATTTATGAGCATCCAAGATTTATTATAATGGCTGTATGAGAGCCCAAATAGAGATCTTTTGAAAATGAGGTTAATTCAACAATTTGGCCCAGTTCGATAGTTTTTGAAAGGTTACATGTTGGCGCAAAAAATTTAAATTATATCCATCTTCAAGTTGCTGTTTTCCAGAAAGATTTTCGAGATTCTCCTATCCTTGATTGTAGCTTCGTAAAGGGTTTCGTCCTTAAATTTTCTGAAAATTCAACTTTTCTAAAAAAAAAAATAAAACCATCTATTGCTCTTACCCACTCAATCCTTGTACAACCAGTGGAAACGATCCTGAGGAGCGAAACGGAACCGCCAAGTGCTTCAACTTGAAGTCAGACTCAACCAGATTCTTGAAAAATGCATTGAGATATTCGGGAGTTATCGGAGAATTCTCGGAGTTTCCAGAAACATGAAGACGTTCACATTGCATGAAATCTTCTAACTTGACCCACTCGCAGGAATCAGCGAAGGCAACAAATCTAGTGGTGAAAGGTCCCGACGGGCTGTACTCGAACTCTTTTGGTGGTTTGGAATGAATTGAAAGCCAATGAGTATCCGAGCAGAGATTCAATACTTCGGAGTATTGTTCAGCTGTCAAGGGAGCTACAACTTTAACGGATCTTGTTTTCAAGTTTTGCTCTTTGAAAAGCTTGAAGAGTTCCAGACCAAACTCTACTCGGGTTTTCTCTCCAATTGTCAAAGACACTGTTGGATTGTTGAAAGTCTCAATATAGTGTTGAATCAAATCTTTTTCAAACGTTTCTTTGTACTCATTCGAATCGTTCACTGGGTTTATCCAATAGTTTTTACCATCTTGGAACAACCTGAACTCGCTAGTGCCTATTTTGTACGTGACATTTTTTTCCGGATCTTTGAAATACGACACGTGAGCTTCGAACTTTCCTTTCATGAGAACTTTGAGTTCATGTGAAAAATCAAAAACAATTTTTGATTTATTTTTACCGAACGACTTTCGGATTCCAATTTTGGCTCGTTTTGAGAACAGTGACATCTGGAATCTAAAATATTGGGTGATTTGGAGACGTGATAGCTGAACGAAAACTCACAAATCCTTGTTTTCCATTACTCTGAACACTGTCTTTATGGCTATAAATGGCAGGCGGAAAAGAGGAAAGCGGAGAGGTCCATCTGACTTCTTCTTGTTCTGAGGTGGCATCGTTAGCATGTTGAAACTGAAAAAAAAAACTGGCTTGAAAAACGTTTACACAAGGAGTTATGAGACTGAAACTAGGGGCACACGACTGTGCAAAAACGGTTTAGAGCCGAGCCATTTAGTACGGCTCCTATGAAAAAAGAGCCTTTTAAACAAAATAAAAAAAAACACAATTAATAATTTCGAAATCCTCCAAATATGTCCAAATACGTGGCTAAAACCGATGTGAAACCCTGGCAGATGGTGTTGCACGCGACGCGACCGCACCGCAGCAGCACCAAACATCTGCTCGATAGAATGATTGACAGTAATGACAAAGGAATGCAATATTCCTGAGAGCCCATTTTCGAAGACCGAACAAATGCCCTAGGGATGATCGACCGGTTGTTTGGGAAGAATTGATGCGTCGCGGTCGCGTTGCGTATGGTCCGGTTGATTTTTTCTCCGATTCTTCAAACGAGTTTCATCTGAATTTTTTTCAAACCTTTTTTTTCGCCCGCATTTCCGTTGGCAAACTGACTTAAAGGAGGACTGAACTCGGGTTTTTTTTATTTCAAATTCTGATGCAGTTTTTTATTCTGATAATTTTCTTTCACTACGACTATACTCGAAAATCACTCTAAACGGGTGAAAAAGGCGTTTGAAGGCATGGCCGCGTACAGATTGACGGCCTAGGAATTTGTAAAATAGCGCGCGCAAGGCGCAAACTTGTCGGATCCTAGGCCATCACTCTGTATTGCATGCTTCTTTCAAACGCCTTTTTCACCCGTTTAGAGTGATTTTTGAGTGTAGTCGTAGTGAAAGAAAATGATCAGAATAAAAAACTGCATCAGAATTTGAAATAAAAAAAACCCGAGTTCAGTCCTCCTTTAATTCCAGAATGTTTCCGCTCTTCAACCTCCCAAAGTTGGCCTTGGGGGAAGTCTTCAGAACAATGGAGACCCGGGAGCTGTAAGCTTTTTCATTATCTCATTGTGCTCTTATTTCGAAGTTTTCAGAGTGCTTGCGACTTTTCTTTCTGAACGAACCAAACTTGCCATCAAGTCGACGTTGCCCAAAAACCGATTAGAAATCACTTTCCGAGTTTCGAACATTCTCACTGTTGATTTTGGATTCTTCATCATTTATACTGTACCACCACCAAATGAGAAAAACCAGGGAGCTCTGTTTAAAATAGGAAAACGGTTATTCCAGCTTTTTCTGAGAAAGGGCCCGGAGTGTTGGATATCACCTCACAGTGACGATAGGAAAAGTTTCGAGATTAGTTTGATCGCGCATTTCGTTGAGGTTTTCAATAATCCAGTTGTATCTCTGACATGTAAAAATGGGATCAGCGAAAACTATGTTTCTGACAGGATGAAATACTTTGAGCATAAGAAACTTAAAATCAAGCACATTGGGCTGAAAAACATAAAATTATCTGCTCAAAAATACACAGAAATCTTGAATGCATGCACTGATATAAATCGTTTGGAGATTGATTGTCAACTGCCTCTTAACTTCTACTATAAACCTTTGACACCTTTCACTACCAAGAAAGTAAGCTTGTATAATTCTTGCTCCTGGATGAATCTGGAGGACTTTATCAAATGTGAAAGTTTGCTTGTTTACAATTCAAACTGGCTAGTTCCGCAATTCAGTTCAAAATCTATAAACTTAATTCTGAAAAAAGTTCAATCGGGAGAGAGCAATCTGAAGTTTATGAATGTTCCAATGAAAGGAAGTTTTTTGGAAGCAGTGAACGGCTTGATTGGCAGGTAGGGGACAAAACCAGACAAAACCGTTTAATTCTTTTTTTCAGCTATTCCCCAGGGGAAGTTTTCAATATGGACGCGAGAAACGGGAACAAATTCCGGATTTCATGTCGCCGAGGAATACTTATGCAAAGAATTGAACACGACTGATCGCATAAAGTGAAGCTTTTTTCCCTGGAAACTTTCCAGTGGAAAGAGTTTTTTGAGTATTTTTGAAATGATTTGATTGTAGAATAAAGTGTATCGACACATTCTTGAATAAATTGTATACACAAAATTTCAGTGTTGAACCGGAAATTCTATTGAGAAGTTTAATAAAGGTCAGTGAAATATAACTGAAAAGTTAACTGTCTTTAACTGAATTCAGTTTTATTTTGTTTTTTTTTTTCGCAAATTTTTTTAATGGTTTCTCTGTTAAATAAAATCTATTTTCCAATCCTCGGTTTTGAACCGGGAACTCCGTTCACGAGCCGAATAAAAACCCAGAGTTTGTCACTGTCACTTTATCAATCTGTCACACACTTCACTAACCGATCAAAGATATGAAACTTTTCGGTCCAGCATGACAATTTCATGTCTCAGCACACATCTCGGATTTTCCTCAAAAAAAAAATTCAACACTATTTGAAAAAACAGTTTATTCAACAGAAATACACATAGAAGTTTTGAAAAAAAAACCCGAATTGGGGAAAAAAACTTTGGCATGGCCTTCTCACACTCTTCCGAGCTGCCGCAAAACCAGCACGTCGTTATCAGCACGAATCAAGTATCTGTAACCATTGCTCGACTGCACTTCCACAAAGGTTTGTCCTTGAAATGGTCTGAAAAAGTTTCTATGAAAGAAGAACTGTCATGGCGGCTTTTACCTGCCAGTCACCGCTTCCACCACACTTGGAAAAGAGTCTCGAATGTTGATTGGTACGTACAAAGCACCAATCTTGCTCTCCCCTGCCATAACTTTCTTCACGACTGAAATCAGAGGCCCTGAATCGATTCGAGCTAGAACGCCTTCGGAATTAATAAGTGTAATTGCTTCGCACTCTGTGAAGTCTTCGAGATTGATCCAGGAGCAGGAATCACGCAAGCACACTGATTTGGCGGTGAAGGGTTTTGATGCCACGTATTGGAAGTTTGGTGGTGGATTTGAACCAATCATAAACTCATTAATATCGGTGCAAGAATTTAAAACTTCTGTGTAAGTCTGAGCAGACAGTTGTATTGTCCGAATTGTGAGCCTGTTGATTTTAAGCTTTCTATCTTTGAAGTATCGCATACTATTGTAAACAAACTGATCAGATACTCCATCTCCGAATGTCAGAGATACAACTGGATTATTGAAAGCCTCAACAAAGTGATCGATCATCCAAAGCTTGAAATGATCTGTTATTCCATTTAGGGGCTCTATACAGTAGTCCATATTGCGTGTGTTAAGAAAAAGACGGAAGGACTCATTTTGTAACTTAAACAGAGCACCCTGATTGTTTTCAACTGAATTTCGTTGAGTACAAACGCCGAATGATGTAAATGCAACTTCTAGAGTGTCGAAAACATTGATGGCTATTTTCCACAAGTTTTTAGGAAACGATGCTTTGATGGCCAGCTTAGTTCGTGTAGATAGGAAAGTGGCCAACATTCTGTAAGTATTCCATGAAATTGTGATAGACAGGAAAAACTTACAACTCCTTGTGCCCCATGGCTTTGAAAACTTCTCTATGAGCCATCATAGGGAGATTGAGAAGCGGGAACATTCTGGAAACGGAAATCAGCGCTGTATAAAGTTAGTCGTTTGAAAATGTCGAGAAAAAAATCAATGAGACTGCACGCAACGCAACCGCGTCGCATCTGCCCTTGTCACACACCCAGTCGATAATCCTTCTGGCGGGGTTTTCGAAAGCGGGTTCTCGGGAATGTAGCACTTCCTTGGGTAACAGTTGTCCTGAAAACGCTGCGTGTGTTCTGAAACTTCCGGATGTTGTTTCAAATGAATAGAAGTCACACATTTTTTTGGCTCATAATGATATGGGCCCCGAGCAAACTTTTAAAACACAAATTTAAATAATCAGTTTATATAACAGAGAATACAACATATAAATGTTCCGAAGAAAAACCCTTTTACGGGGAAAAAACTTGAAATTTTCAGTCAGTTTTATTCCAATTTATGCATAATTAGTGTGGTACCATTACGAAAGATGCGATATTTGCCGCCATCCTTTGCCTGCATAACAAAGTCATCTTCCGGTGAATTTCTGAAAAAATGCAATAATATATGCTCTCGATTATGCCTCTTACCTTCCACTCAATCCTTTTACTACATTCGTGAAGCTGTCTTCAGCGCTCATTGGAACTGTCATGCACTTCAGGATGCTATCTCCCGAATGAACCTTCTTCAACAGTGAATTTATTGATTCTGAAGTGAATTTTGAGGAATTCTCCGTTGAATCTTCGATATGCAGCTGCTCGCATTTGATGAAGTCCTCAAGGTTGATCCAGGAACTATTTGAATGCAAGTATACCGCCTTGGTAGTGAAAGGTTTAGATGGTTTGTATTGGAAGTTAGGGGGTGGTGGGGAAATAACGTACAAAAGGTTTATATCGGTGCATGCATTCAAAATTTCTGCGTATGTCTGCGCAGATAATTTTCTGTTTTCAAAATAGACTTGTTCTATTTTTAGTTTTCTATTCTTGAAGTATTGTATCATGTCTTTAAGAAACTTCTCACTCGGACCACCTTTCCAATAGAAAGACACGACGGGGTTATTGAACGCTTCAACAAAGTGTTTGATCAAAGCAGTAAAGAAAGATTCTGTTATTTCTGTTTCGGGCATTATCCAGTATTCTTGTTCTGTATCTGCCGGTGAGAAACAGAATCTCTCTGTTCCTATGCTAAACAGAGAACCCTGGTTTTTACCAACTGGTTTCGGTTTAGTACTAATATTGAAACGTTTTAGACCGATAAACAGGCTATCTGAAACAATGAAACCAATTCTCAATTCGTTTTTGGCAAACGATGACGTAACGGATCGTTTTGTCCGCTTTGACAGAAAAGTCGCCAACATTCTGAAAGCTTGTAATGAAAACGTGGCGACAGAAAAAAAAATGAAACTCACAGTTCTCTGGGTTCCATACTTTTGAAAACTTCCTTAACGGCCAGCATGGGAAGTTTGAGAAGCGGAAACATTCTGAATCTGTAATTGTGGCAATAAGATGTGGGCATGGATCAGGACAAACAGAGGGAAAAAGGTGATGTATAACGGCTAGTCTTTTGAAAATGCGAAGAAAAGAATCGATGTTATTACACGGAACGCATCCTCGTCGCATCGGTCCTCTCCACACATCAAGTCGATAAATCTTATGGCGGGGTTTATGAAAGTGGGTTCTCGGGAAAACATCTGTTGAGTGCGTTTTGCGCGGGGCACATAGGATCAATATTCTCTTCATTTCCGATTTTCAAACAGTCTCGCAGAAAACTAAGTTAATTTCAGGTAGATATGCCGATTCTTCCCGGGCTTCTATCAAAAATAAGAGGTCTCGTTGTTTCGATAGATCAGAAAATATGTCCTGTGGTGACGGGAACGATGCCTTACAAGCCTTTTCGTCTGTTCCGTTTACCCATGCTAGCCCGATTGGAGTTACTGAGAAGCATGGATCCAAGTTGTTTGTAAGTTCCATTTTCGAAGCTAAAGCCAGCCTAGGTCACTAAAGACTAGATTAGCTTAAGCTGGCCCCTGAAGTATTCACTGTTCTAAATTTCAGATTCTACATCTCACTGCTATCCAAACGAGCCAAGAACTGTGTCAAAGCATCCATCTCAGAGAATCAAGTTGATATCAACCTCAACTTTTCCTACTACTTTGCTATAATGATCTCAGAAATGATGATAAGCGAAGGGAAGCCAACTGAGACTTTTTCACCGTATAAGCTTAGACCTGGAAGAGCATTTTTATCTGCTAAGCCAAAACAATGCTTCTGGCATACCCCTACAGATAGCAGTTACACATCTCGAGTGAAAGAATTGAAAAAGATGATTCAATACTTTGTGGATATCTTTAACAAGCCAAATGTCTCCTTCTTCTTTGGCCACATGGAGACAAAAGAAGAGTTGGCATTGGAATTGATGAGATATTTCAAGGAGCAAAACTTGAAAATAAAGCACGCCCAAACAAATATAGACCTAAGTCGTTTTGGCTACACAGAGATTCTGGATGGATGTCTTGAAGCTCAAAGCCTTCATATTTCCTCACCCCTTCCAATGAATTACCGGTACCGTCCACCAACTTTGTTCCGGATTGATCGGGTTGAAATTCATTCTTGCGGATGGATCAGGTTGGAAGATTTTGTGCAATGTCGTGAAGTGCACCTTTTCCACACCAAACGAGTCAATAACAATGGGTTTTTCTTTACGGCAGAAGACGTTACTCGTTTTTCAAGAAGCTTTTGACAACTGACACTAAGCTAAAGTTCTTGAGAGTTCCTTTCAAGGATTATATCAACTTCCGACTTGTTGTGCAAGGTCTACCTAGGTTAGTAAACACATGATTAGAACGATTTCAAGGTTTATTTTTCAGACAATTTGGACAAGAGATGATTCTGACAACAGATGGACGAATGTTAAAGATTTGGATGGAATTCGAATGCTTGGTGGTAGAAGACGTGGATTTAGGAAGTTGATAGTCCTACTTCTAACCAGATACCCCTTGTCGGTTTTTCTGCACCGACAACATGTTATTTCTCTTGGCGATTCGCACTTTGTTCCCATCCTTTTTAACTATTTCTGCATGTAACTTTCTCCCTTTCCATACCTCCGCAAACGGTCTGAAATAAAAATAATTAATGATTTCAAAGCTTTTAAAGACTTACTTTTCGGTCAACTCTTCTATTACACTTGGCAAGATATTTTGAATATCATCCAAACGAATTTGAATAAGGTCGAGTCGGCAATCAGTGTTAATCATCTTCTTCAAGAAGACAATGAGTTCTCTAACAGAACCAGCGTAAAGTGGAAGCTTCACGAATTCACAGTGCATAACGTCTTCAAACTTCAGCCAGTTACTAGGTCCATAAATGATCAGGTCCTGATTTGTGAATGGAGCAGGTGGCTTGTATTCTAACTCTGCTTTAATCACCGTCCCGACATGCAACAACTCAACATTTGAGCACAGATTAAGGATTTCTTTGAAGGTGTTCAAGTTCATATCGGTCAACGAAACGTAAATTGTTTCCATCTTCAAGTTTTCACTATTGAAGAATCGAATCAATTCCAGAGGAATCTCCTGATTTAAAGATGAGCAGTGCAATCCGACAATCGGGTCGTTAAAACATTCCATAAGATGATCGATCAAGACTCTTGCAATTCTCGAAGACATAGTTCCATTTGTAGGATACAAATAAACAGTTTCATTGGGATACCGTGACCAACGAAGTGACTCCAATTTTAACTTGCTTGGATTCAGCTGCTCCGCGATCCAGCCTATGTCTGACATTTGCATTTTGACGATAGGTTCCGTCTCGTTTCGTGTAGTACTGACAATCATCTTGTCTGTTTCCAGCTTGAAAAAGAAGCTCACAGAATTTCTAGGGAACGATGACTTGATATACTTTTTCATTCTTTTCGACAACAACGACAGGAAGAATCTGTAATTTTTGATTACAGATAAGTCATAGTCAGGATAAACGGTGCTACCCCGCATTAGCACTGGCCCGCATTAGCACTGGCCCGCATTAGCACTGGCCCGCATCAGCACTTGACGCACCAGGAGGTGATAATTTCTGATATCTAAGTTAAAAATGCATAAATTGGTAGAGAAAAACATTCTCTATCGAATGGTTTATATTGTGCCTAGGTTTCTATGAAAATTCTGTTCGAAAAAAGCAGGAAAACAAAAATTTTTGAAAAAAAAATAGTTTTTTGCTATTTTCGCTACAATATTTGCAGAAACTTCAGGCACAATATATGTCATTCAATAGAGAATATTTTTCTCTACGAGAATGTATATTTTCGTTCTCAGATACCTGAAAAATGGCCGCCCTCCTGGCAATAATTCCGGTCCCGCGCGTGCTGATGCGGGCCAGTGAATAAACTTACACTTCCTCTGGGCTCAATGTTTTCAAAATCTCTTGACCAACAACGAATGGAAGTTTGAAAAGTGGAATCATTTTATATTTTTTTTTTCAGGAAATCTGTGACTGAAATTAGAAAGGGGTTGTGTCAACGAAGAAAGTCAAAGAGACGACACGCAACGCGTCGGCTCTCTGCGACGCGGTCTTGTCTTTTTTCTTGCACCGTCTCGCACTCTCCTCATCTACAGTCCGTGAACGCACGCCACCCTGCTTCACAATGATGAGTTTCGCGTGAAAGTCGAAAAACCAGAAATGCTTTAGCTTTTTTCAAATAACCCAGCAAGCATTTAAAATGATCTTAACACTCTATCATAATTGTGCCGTGATTCGCAAATGTCAATAGCACCAAATAAGTGTGAAACTTTTACTTTCACTACAAAAAAGAGACGTTCACAAATGAGAAGTGTTGAGTTTCTCATAAATAACCAAAGTTAACAAAGTTCGAGCCTTTTGTATCATTTTATCTGCTGACCTCTCCTTTTCTCTACACTTAGATTCTGCGATCAAAAAAGCTACTCAACGGGTCAACTTGTTAGTTAACGTTCTCCACCATGGCTGTTTAGATATTTTGGTTAAATGCTTCATTATTTATGTAAAGCCTTTTTCGGAATATAGTTCATTAGTTTTTTTTCGCCGTTCTTAAATATCAAATCAAATGAATTCAGATCAAAAGCCAAAAAAATGCTTCTGGCATACCCCTACAGATAAGTTACACATCTCGAGTGAAGGAATTGAAAAAGATGATTCACTATTTTGTGGATATTTTTAACAAGCCAAATGTATCTTTCTTCTTTGGCTATATGGAGACAAAAGAGGGGTTGGCATTGGAATTGATAAGATATTTCAAGGAGCAAAACTTGACAATTAAAAACGTCCAAACAAATAACACCTAGGTGCGTAAATTTACTTTCAAATTGGTTTTCAAGATTTATTTTTCAGACAATTTGGACAAGAAATGATTCTAACAACAGATGGAAGAATGTTAAAGATTTGGATAGAATTCGAGTGCTTGTTGGTCGAAGACGTGGATTTAGAAAAGTAACCGTGATTCTAAAAAGAAGGCATCGCTAGTTGGTTTTTTCTGCATAAATAATTGTCTCGCTCTCTTTATGATTCTCACTTCTTTGCCGTTTTCATGAACGAATTCTGCATGTAGCTTTCTCCCACTCCATACATCAGCCATTGATCTGAAATTGAAAATTAGCTTTTTGAATTGAAGTTTAAAAAAAGTCCAACATTCGGGAATTTATATTCGGCAAGTCAAATATTAGAAGCAGAAATCAAGATGAAGATGGGGCAACACTATTGAAGGGGCACTATTGATTGAGGGGCACATCTATTGTTCAAACTCCTCATCGGAGGGCATCACTTTTCGAAGGGCACTACTACTTGAGGGGCACTACTAATACAGGTTTTACGGTAACTTACTTTCCGGACACCTCTTCTATAACCCTTTGCATTTGGTTTTCAATGTCATCCAATTCAACTTTAATGACTTCCAATCGACATTCATTGGTGATCGCCTTCTTCAAAAGCAAAATGAGCTCTTCAAGCGGGCACTTGGAAGATATGAGTTTCACAAATCGACACTGCATGACTTCTTCAAACTCCAGCCCATCGCTGGGGCCATCAATCCAGAGATAATCATTCTTCAACGGAGTTGGTGGCAAGGATCCCGGAACTTTTGATCTGATATCTAACTGTTGAATGTTTGCGCACATGTCGAGAGCCTCTATACAGGATTTTAGGTCCGTTTCATTCAAGGAAACAGTAAAATGTTTCATCTCCACGCCTTCCTTCTTGAATAATTTAATTGTCTCCAAAAAGATTTTCGGATCTATATCGAAAGAGTAACTCTTCAATTCGACTATTGGGTCATTGAAATACTCCAAGAAGTGCCCGATCAGAACTCTTGCAATTTCCGATGTAAGATTTCTATTAGTTGGATAGAAGCACATAAATTTTCCATTCGCACAACGAAGATTCGCCGGTCCCAACTTGCTTGGGTTCATCTGGTCGAGGCGGAAGACTACATGTAACATTTGTATTTCAACAACATGTTTTTCTTTGCCATTTGTTTTTGATTCAACAACAATCTTTGTGGGCTCCACTTCAAATTTCAGGCTTGCAGACTTTCTCGGAAACGAAGACTTAATGTATTTTCTCATTCTTTTTGATAGCAATGACAGGAAGAATCTGCAATTATCGATTCAGGATAAGCCATAGAGGGAAATGAACTTACATTTCTTCTGCGGTCATTGCCTTGAAAATCTCTTGGCCAACAACGAATGGAAGTTTGAGAAGTGGAATCATTTTATAGTTTTTTTCCAGACGGTTTGTGACTGAAACTTGGATAGCGGGCAGTTCTCCGCGTCGCGTTCGCATTTTTTCCTTGCAGACTATTTGTGTCTGAAATTCGAATAGCGGGCTGTACCAACTAAGAAGATCAATAAGAACACGCAACGCACACGCAACGCGTCGGTCCTCTGCGACGCGGTCTCTTGCATCGTCTGGCACTCTCCTCCTATAGAGTCTGTAAAAAACAGGTTCTGCACAAAAGTCGAGACAACCAGAAATACGTCATTATACGCCTTGAGAATGTTCTGAAATTGCAACAGCACAGCTCAGATAAAAGTTTATTTGAGAAACATAAGTCACATAAAGATCTGAAAATGAGAGATTAATGTTTTTGAACATGACAATTAGCTCCATATTTCCTTTGAAGCCGCACTTTTGTCCCATTCGTTTGCTCGAATTCAGCATAGTGTTTTCTTCGATTCCAAACATCGTTGAAAGGTCTAAAATGAGAAATAAGTTTTTTCAGAGAGTTGATAAACTTACTGCTCAGCCAATTCTTCAACTATACGTGGAAACTCTTGTACATTATTCATTGGAATCCTCATACTTTTCAGGCGACAATTGGTGCCAATTAGCTTTTTGAAAAGTGCGATCTGCCTTTCAATGGGCATTCGGCGACGAAGTGTAACTTCTTTACACTGCATAACATTTTCAATCTTTAACCAATCACAAGAGCCATTAATGGTAAGTGAGTCATTACTTAATGGGACAGGCGGACTGTATTCAGGGAAATCCAGTTCTGAAGTCATGCAATGGAGAAAGACAATCGGGTTATTGAAAGTATCCAGAAGGTGCTCTATAAAGCTTTTTGCCAAATTAATTGAGATTTTTCCAGTTGCAGAAAACCAATAAAGCTTATTCCGATCAAATTTGATTGTCTCTTTTCCTATTTTGTATGGCTGACCACTAATTTTTTTATTAACATTGATGCTGACAACTCGAGAGCGGTCGTCTGGTCCAGATGTTGCCCATATGCAATAATTCCCCACTAAGATTTTGAGGTTCATGGAACTTTTGGGAAGCGAAATCTTGATAAACCTTCTCATTCGTTTTGACAATAACGTAAGGAAGAATCTGCAATTTTTTATTGAGAATAGAGGATGATTAAATTCAACTTACATTTCATCTGGGCTCATTGTCTTGAAAATTTCTTTAGCGACAACGAATGGAAGTTTGAGGAGTGGAATCATTTTGTTGACAGATTAGTTGTGTCGGAAATTTGAACAGCGGGTTGTGTCAACGAAGAAGATCAATATGAACACACGCAACGCGTCGGTTAGCTGCGACGCGGTCGTTCTTTCCCTTGCACAGTCTGGCACTCGCGCACGGCACTCACAAAAATGAGTTCTTCGTGGCACCAAAAATGCGTCGTTATACGCCTTGAGAATGTTCTGAAATCGCGACAACACATTTCAGGTAACAGTTTGTTATGGAAACATAAATCACATAAAGATCCGACAATGAGAAATTAAAGTTTTTGAACATGACAGTCTGTTCCATGTCGCTTTTGAAGTCGCACTTTTGTCCCATTTAATTGCTTGAGTTCAGCATAGTTATCTTCTTGATTCCGAACATCGTCGAAGGTTCTGAAACAATAGCTTTAAAATATTTTCGAATAAGAAGTAAGTGTTTTCAGAGAGTTAAAGGGGGACTGGACTCGGGGTTTTTATTTAAAACTCTGATGCAGTTTTTTATTCTGATCATTTTTTTTCACTACGACTACACTCAAAAATCACTCTAACCGGTAGAAAGAGAACCAATAAAACTTGTTCCGATCAAAATTGATTGTCTCTGTTCCTATTTTGTATGGCTGACCACTAACTTTATGATTAAAATTGATGCTGACAACTCGAGAGCGGTCGTCTGGTCCAGATGTTGCCCATATGCAATAATTCCCCGCTAAGATTTTGAGGTTCATGGAACTTTTGGGAAGCGAAATCTTGATAAACCTCCTCATTCGTTTTGACAATAACGTAAGGAAGAATCTGCAATTTTTTATTGAGAATAGAGGATGATTAAATTCAACTTACATTTCATCTGGGCTCATTGTTTTGAAAATTTCTTTAGCGACAACGAAGGAAAGTTTGAGGAGTGGAATCATTTTGTTTCTAGACTATTGGTGTCTGAAATTTGAACAGCAGGTTGTGTCAACGAAGAAGACCAAGGAGACGACACGCAACGCGTCGGTTAGCTGCGACGCGGTCGTTTTTTCCCGTACACCATCTGGCACACTCCTTCTCTACAGTCTGTGAGCGCACGCCACTCACAAAAGTGAGTTCTGCACAAAAGTCGTGGCACCAAAAATGCGTCATTATAGGTCTTGAGAATGTTCTGAAATCGCGACAACACATTTCAGGTAACAGTTTATTATGGAAACATAAATCACATAAAGATCCGACAATGAGAGATTAAAGTTTTTGAACATGACAGTCTGTACCATGTCGCTTTTGAAGCCGCACTTTTGACCCATCTGTTTCCTCGAATTCAACATAGTCCTTTTCTTGATTCCAAACATCGTCGAAGGTTCTGAAACAATAGTGCTAAAACTACGACTACACTCAAAAATCACTCTAAACGGTAGAAAAAGGCGTTTGAAGACATGGCCGCATACAGATTGACGGCCTAGGAATTCGAAAAAAAAACCGCGCGCAAGGCGTACACTTAGAGTGATTTTTGAGTGTAGTCGTAGTGAAAAAAAAATAATGGGAATAAAAAACTACATCAGAATTTGAGATTTAAAAAACCCGAGTTCAGTCCTCCTTTAATGAACTTACTGCCCAGACAGTTCTTCTACTACACGTGGAAAATCTTGTTCATTATTCATTGGAATCCTCATACTTTTCAGCCAACAATCGGTGCCAATTAGCTTTTTGAAAAGTGCAATCAGCTTTTCAATGGGCATTCCGCGACAAAGTGTAACTTCTTTACACTGCATGATATCTTCGAACTTTAACCACTTACAAGGGCCAAAAATGGTAAGTGAGTCATTACTGAACGAGACAGGCGGATTGTATTCATAATCGTAGATCATGGTAAATCGTAGCGATTCGATGCTTGAGCACAAATTCAGAATGTCTGAGTGGCTTTCAGAGCTCTTTTTGTTGCTTGTTACATCCACCTCTTTGACTTTCAGATTCTTCTTTTTGAAATAGTTCATTATTTCAAGAGGCATCTCCGATTTTGAAGTCATGCAATACAAAGAAACAGTCGAGATATTGAAAGTGTTCAGAAGGTGCTCTATGAAGCTTATTGCCATACTAGTTGAGATTCTTGCAGTTGCAGAAAAACAATAAAACTCATTTCCATCAAATTTCATTGTCTCTGTTCCCATCATATATGTCGATGGCTCGCTGCTAAATCCAGAAACATTGACCATGACAACTGGAATGCGGTCGTCTGTTCTATCACTCGCCCAGAGGATATTATCACCCACTCGGATATGGAAGTTCTTCGAACTTTTGGGGAGCGAAGTCTTGATAAACTTTCTTATTCGTTTTGACAAAAACGATAGGAAGAATCTGAGATTATTTATTGCAGAAAGGATATTATCGAAACAAACTTACATTTCGTTTGTACTCATTGTTTCGAAAATTTCTTCAGCGACAACATATGGAAGTTTGAGGAGTGGCATCATTTTATAGTTTGTTTCCAGGGAATCTGTGACTGAAATTAGAATAGCGGGTTGTGTCAACGAAGAAAGTCGAGAAGACGACACGACCCGAATGAAGTAATGTAGACGACCCGAAGGAAGTAATGTAGACGACACGCTACGCGTCGGTTCTTTGCGAAGCGGTCGTGTTTTTTTCTCTTGCACCGTCTGACACTCTCCTTCGCTACAGTCCGCGAACGCACGCTACTCTGCATTAATGAGTTCTGCACAAAAGTCGAGACACCAGAAATGCGACACTTTGCGCAATTTCAGTGAAAAATTTTAGGCCTTGAGAAAGCACTGAAATTGCAGCAGCACAAACCACAAAATAGTTTATTAGAGAAACATAAATCATAAAGATCCAAATATGAAAAATTATAGTTTTTGAACATAACAAAACTCTTTTTTTCATATAGGAGCGAAAACAGCGTAATTCAGAGAACTGATGAAAGAATCCTTTGAGTCTTTTATGTTGCCGCATTTCTCTGCATAGTCAGCATTTTCCCTCTCTTAAGGATCTTTACTTTGTTGCCATTTTCATGAACAAACTCTGCATAGAGTTTCCTTCCATTCCATACTTCCGCAAACGGTCTGAAAAAGGGAAATTAGCGCTTCTAAAGAGCTTTTGAACTCACTTTCCTGACAATTCTTCTATAATAGTTTGCAAGTTTGTTCCAACATCATTAAGTTGAATCGTAATGATTTCCAACTGACATTCAGTAGCAAGTGTCTTCTTCAAGAGCAAAACTAGATCTTGGAGGGAGCCGGTGTAAGATTGAAGATTAACTATATCACACTTCTTGATATCTGCAAACTTCAGCCAATCGCTGGGGCCATCAATCAAGAGACACTGATTTGTCAACGGAGTAGGCGGCAAGAATCCCGGAACTTTTGATTTGATATACAACGCTTGAATATTAGAGCACTTATCAAGAATCTCTTTGTAGGCTTGAAGGTGTTTTTCGTTCACGCAAACAAAAAACCGTTGCAACTCCACGCCTTCCTTCTTGAATAGTTGAATTGACTCCAGAAAGATCTTTGGATCTATACTGAAAGAGTAACTCGCCAGCTGTTCGACGATCGGCTTATTCAAATATTCCAAGAGATGACCGATCACAACTAGTGCGATTTCCGATGTAACATTTCCATTCGTTGGATACACAGCTTCTCCGTCCGTACAACGAAGTGTCTCCGTTCCCAACTTGCTTGGGTTCAGCTGCTCAGTGCTGAAGCCTGCTGGTGACATTTGCAGGTCAACAACACGATTTCTGTCTGGTACGGATTCAACAACAATCCTCGTAGACTCCACGTTGAACTCCAGGCTCGCGGACCTTTTAGGAAACGAAGACTTGATGTATTTTCTCATTTGTTTTGACAACAACGATAAGAAAAATCTGCAATTATTTATTGGAAATTGAATATTATCAAAACAAACTTACATTTCGTTTGGACTCATTGTTTTGAAAATTTCTTCAGCGACAACATATGGAAAGTTGAGGAGTGGAATCATTTTAAATTTTGTTTAAACTTTTTGTGTCTGAAATTAGAATAGCGGATTGTGTCAACGAAGGAAGTAATGTAGACGACACGCTACGCGTCCGTTCTTTGCGACGCGGTCGTGTTTTTTTCTTGCACCGTCTCACACTCTCCTCTTCTACAGTCCGCGAACGCACGCCACTATGCTTCAAAAAATGCGTTCTGCGCAAAAATTGTGTTGTGACCCTAGAATTGCATCATTTGTGGCAATTTGCGCATGAAACATTATACAAAGCCTTGAGAATGTTCTGAAATCTCAACAGTACAATTAAGATATTAGTTTATTAAAGAAGCATAAATCACATAAAGATCCAAATATGAAAAAAAAAGTCGGAAACAGAGTGATTCAGAATACTGATGAAAGAATCCTGCGAGTCTAGAGTATTTGTGTCGTCGCATTTCTTTGCATATTCAGCATTTTCCCTCTCTTAAGAGTCCTCACTTTGTTACCACTTTTATGAACGAAGTCTGCATAGAATAAACAGGCACTTCATCTGGTTTATTTTGAAAACTTCGTGAGCAGCGACATATGGAAAATAAAGGAACGGGAACATTTTGAATGGGGGTATCCGAGCAATCTGTAATTGGAAACAGAATGACTAATTGTGTCAAAAAATAATTTTTAGTTGATAAAATTTTAGTTATCTTGTTGATTTTTTATCTGCAACTGAGTCTTTAAAAGATAACACTGTCTTAGATTGGGAGTCGAAAGTGTGGACAACACCCAAAATTCGAAAAACATCCGCTGCATGCAACGCGACCGCGTCGCAGATGCTACACAGTCGATCGATGGGATTTTGTGTGTAGCGTCTAGGAATATAGCACTCTGGTAGAATCGGTGTATCACAGCTGTCCTCAATTCTGTCCATTTTATTGCCCTCTAATATTCTGTCACTGCTAAAAATGATTCCACTCCTTCGTCTACCATACCTTGCCATCCAAGAAATCATAAGGAGTATGAGCCCCAAACATATGTAAGTTTTTTTTCTCCAATCTTATCCTTTTAGACCTTCAAATTTTTCCAGATTCTTCGTATCACTATTGTCAAAGAGAATGCAAAAGTATGTAAAATGTTCCATTCCCAAGGATTCAGTTCAACTGGAATTATCCTTGCTAAAGAATGATATCAGAGTGAGGTCCGGCGAATGGACATCAAAACCGTTCATCTTCGTACATAAGAATCTGAAAGATGAAGGATTAGCTCCATACAAACTCGGGACAGAGACAATTCAATTTTGTCCAAAAAATCGTCTTTGTCACTGGGTTTCACCTGACATGGAACGAATCTCGACTGTGTTGATCGAGTACCTAGCTGGCCTATTCAACAATCCCACGGCTTCGTTGAAGTGCTTCTTTGCAAAAGAGGAGCTTACTACAAGCATGATTCAATGTTTCAGAATAAAAAATCTGAAAATCAGAAGCGTCTCGCTAATGTGGCATTTGAGCCCAAAAGCGTACACAATGATTATGAACCTGTGCTCCAAAGTTGAGTTCTTGTCCACCCAATCAGGGCTCCCAATTGATTATGAGTTCACACCCACTTCCACATTTACCATTGACAGATTGGTAATAAATGAATACTGTGGTTGGGTGAAGCTGGAGCACTTCATCCAGTGTAGATCTATCAGACTTTCGTGTGTCACATCAATGAATTCAAAGTACATGAATTCATTTTTAAAGAAAGTAGTTACCACTGACTGCCGACT
The DNA here is from genome assembly GCA_963572265.1 of Caenorhabditis doughertyi. NCBI lineage: Eukaryota > Metazoa > Nematoda > Chromadorea > Rhabditida > Rhabditidae > Caenorhabditis > Caenorhabditis doughertyi. The sequence goes on along the minus strand of OY751553.1, from coordinate 5,107,634 downwards.
GGAGGAACTGGATATTAAGGAAGACTTCAAACTCAATTTTGCAGTTGTAGTCAGAGGATTGACTAACAAGTAAGTGAAAATTCTTTTATTTTTGAGATTTGATTGTAAATTTTCAGACCAATTCAGCCAGGGAATCCAGTGGAGCTCGTGAAAAGAGATGGATCAAAGCTGCAGATTGACATTTGTTTTGGAAAGTTAATGATGCGAAAACTTTGAGATCGATTTTTGTTTCAAACATTTTTGTTGCTAATAAACTTATTTGTTGTTGTGTTTTGAGTTTTTTTGCCAGTGGACAGATGTGCGGTTGACAGACGACAGATGTTTTCTCAGTACCCACTCTGGCCCAGCTCAGCCTAGAAAAACATAATAGGAAACGCAGCAGCTACATTCCTTGGAGACATCTTCCCACGAACTTAAATGAACGCAACGCAACGGGACGCGGTCGCGTAGCGTGCTTTCTTGCCGCGCATTTTTTGAACATCTCTTCTAGCGGATCAATCATTTTTCGTCTCGTTTAGGGAGTTAGCCGTTGCGCCGCGTGCTCGGACGGGGCCATCGAGTAATCCATTTTTAGCGTTTCTCTCTTTCCGTCATGACACTACTGACTAACTTTCCAGAATGTTCCCGCTTTCCCGTCTGCCTCTTCTAGCCGTCAAGGAAGTTTTTGAAGCTATGGATTCTAAAGAACTGTAAGTGAATCGATTCCTCATCTTGTAGACCTCACTCCTTGTATTTTCAGGTTTTTCCTTTCTATTCAATCAAAACGGACAAAGCTGAGAATCCAATTGTCGATGCCTAAAATCTCCATTCCTGTTGAAATCAGCAAATGCAAATTCGAAGTTTTTACGACAGATTTCCGGATTAGTTTTTCCCACCTGTCAATTAGTTACAGTAAGGATCGTGTGTTCAAAATAGGAACGGAAAAAGTTTGTTTATCAAAAGGGTTTAGGGATTTTTTCCACTGGGTGGGAACTGATACAAACGAACGTTATTGCGATGATAGATTCGCCAAGTCTATTGCTGAACATTTTGAAGATATTTTCAAAAGTCCACCTGGAAAAATTACGGATGTTCAAAAAAGACATTTTTAATCAAGGAATTTCGAGCTTAGGCACAAGCTGATAAAATTTTTCTTTCATTGTTTTTGAAATGGTTTTTGATTCAATAAAGATTTTTTCTTCAATTTCTTTGCGTGCACCCGGGAGACGACGTCACTCTTTTCTTCTGTGTCTTTGGGTATTTTTTGATTGTTGACAAATGTTTCCTCAGTACCCATTCTAACTGACTCATAGAACAAAATAGAGCATACGGCAGCTGCACTAACCTACTTGAATCAGAGGCCGACGCGGTCACGTGCATACCCACCAATTTTCGGCGCGTCTTGCTGTGATCTTTGCATGGGTGCTTCTCCGAAATAGAACTGGCCAAATCATAACTCTGATAAGCGGCAGGTAAACACTTGATGCCGGCCAGTACTTTTCCGGGGCAGCACCGACAAAAGAGAAAAAAGTTGGGAATCTGAAAATTTTGAAAACCGTATTTTAGTCGAACAGATGTAACTTAAGTTGAAATTCATTCGGAAAAAAGTTGAAAACATTATGATTCATTTTTCGAAGACTCAAAATAACAAGCTAATTATTCACTGGTTTCATAATCAGATTGATCGTCTTGAGCTGAATTTTCAGCCGTTTTCCATCTCTTTTCCTGATTTTTGCACTGTCTCTTGCATTGTTCAATCTGAAATTTTGAAGTTAAAACTCCGAACTAAATGTTCACCATTTACCTTGCATTTAATCCTTTTATGACTTGAGCGAAACCCTTCAAATCATTCATTCCGAATGGGACTTGAAGGTTTTCCAGTTCACAGTCTGTGTTGATGAATTTTTTGAAAAACTCATTGAGATAATTAGGGTCCATATTAAAAATACAATGATGCTCATTGTGATAAAGCTCGACGCGTCTGCACTGCATGTAATCCTCCAGTTTAACCCATCGACAGGTTCCAGTCACACTAAGTGTACCAACCTTAAGCGGTTTCGTTGGGCTATACTCGAAGTCGACAGGTAACTTGGACCCCATACAGAGAATATTTACATTGCTGCATTCCTCCAAAACTTCTTTGTAAACCTTTGGAGAAACGTCAGTGTCAATCTGAACTCTGTTAAGTTTCAGATTTCTTGATTTGAAAAATTGAAGTAGCTCTAAAGCGAATTCCTCATTTGGCATTTTGAAATTCAGATTTACAACTGGGTTATAAAAAACTTCAACTATGTGATGGACCAGAAGCCTCATGCATTTTACAAGTCTAAAATCGTTAGTCCCAAAGGGTGTTCGTCTCAAATCGCTAGCCATAGGCTCCCATTGACTTTTTTTTGAGGTTGAGTCAGGCGCAAATTTGAATTTTTCCGTTCCAATTTTGTAAGAATCATTAGTAGTGATTGTTTGGACTACTTGAATCAAATGATAGAATTGTTTTTCCGTGGTTAATACGAAACGTGCAAATGGATAAGTAAAAGAAAAGTCAATACATATTGGGTATTTTTGATGACAGGATTTGATTGCGCTCTTGGCTCTTCGCGAAAGAATTGAAGTGACAAATCTGAATAATCATGATGCTGGAAAAAAGAAACAGAAGAAAGACGACTTACAGCTCGATAGGATTCATTGCTCTAAAAACTTCCTTGGCAGCTAGCATGGGCAGGCGGAGAAGAGGGAACATTTTTAAAGAAAACGGTGCCCAAGAAGACGTGACGTCTTCAAAACTTATTGTCGTATGCGGTCGATGAAGGGCACGCGACGCGACCGCAACGCTCTCGAATGGCACAACACGATCAATACAGTGTGGGGCTTCCCAGGGGACGATTTCAATTTTGGGACCTATTTTGGCCGATTTGGGGAATTCCGGAAAGAGATGGGACGTGTTTTGTCCGGCCCGCTTTCCTACAACGGGCAAAATGGTCTAATAAAGAGCACGCGACGCGACCGCAACGCACTGAAAACACACAAAACACCCAACACTGAAACAAACTTTATAAAACGGAAGCATAATTCAAAAACTTTAAAGAAAAGTAAAAACCGTATCAATACATTCTTATAACTGATCCATCGAGCCGAATAGCCAACTCTTTCTCATCCAGTTTCTGAATCAAAACTTTACTGGGATGGAAAACTGGTCTGAAATTTTATCACTAAATGATTGGTAGAAGATCGCCCACCTACCCTTCGCGCAATCCTTGTACAACGCGTGGAAAAGTTTCTGGCCTGGAAAACGGGATTCTCAACTTTTCCAGTTTACAGTTCGTAGAAATCACTTTTTTGAAAAACGAATTCAGATCTTCAGCAGCGATTTGGAAAGCAAGATTGTCTTTGGTATTGCGGATCTCGACTTCTTTACACTGCATAAAATCCTCCAGTCTGATCCAATTACAAGAGCCCACGAAAATGAGTTTTTCGGTTCTGAAATCAGCTGATGGGCTGTACCAGTAGTTTACTGGAAGATTGGAGGACATTTGAATTAACTTAAAATCATTTGATTCGTTTAAGATAGATGTGTAACTCTCAGGGGTCATATTGAATGCCATCATGAGAGAAGCGTTTTTCAGATTTCTTTTCCTTAAATATCTAACAATTTCTACTGCTAACTGTTCAGTTGTGCCGAGAGAACAAAACAAATATACAATAGGATTGTTGAAGACCTCCACAAAATGTTGAACCATGCTCGTAACGACTCTCTCTGTTGGGCTGTTTTCATCAGTTATAACTCTGTGAAAACAATTATATTTACAAGAGAAGCAGATTTTTGCAGTTCCTATACTGAACGAAGAACTGCAATCGGTTGTCGCCAAGCACATCACTAGATGAAAATTGCTCATGGAGATTGAAAAGTCTTGAGAAACGTAGAAAGAAACACGGACGCTGTTGTTGGGGATTGTCGAATTGATGGTTTCCTTTGTTCTTTTCGATAAAACTGACGCAAAAAACCTGTTAAGTAAGGAAAAAATCGGAGTGAAAATTCAGGTATTCACTTACAACTCGCGGGGTTTCATGCTTTGGTAGACTTCTTTGAGAGCTAGCATGGGAAGGCAAAGAAGCAGGAACATTTTTGAAGAAAACAACGCCTAAGTAGACGTGGTGTCTTCAAGACCTGTTGTTTTTGACAGACGATGAAGAGCACGCGATGCGACCGCAACGCACTCGAATGGCACAACACGATCAATACAGTGTGGAGAGGCAATTTTTCTTCCCGAGAGGCAATTCTTGAGACCAGCTTTGAATAGACTCATTCGGTTTCGAGAATTCCCAGTAGCATCTCGGTAAGAAATCGCTCTCTAGTGGAAAAAATTTTTCAGACCTCGCCTTAGATACCACTATGAGTTCCTATATCTGTATTGAGCCAATGAAAAGCACCTAACGCGACAGCAACAAGCTCAAAATACACGAAACTACCGATACTGAAACAAACTTTATTGAACGAAAACATAATTCGAAAAACTTTTTAGAAAAATAGAAACTTTATCACTCCATTTTTATCACTGATCCATCGAGCAAGATAGTCAACTGCTTCCCATCTAATTTCTGAATCAAAATTTTGCTATCGCGAGAAACTTGTCTGAAATTATAATTATGATTTTCACGCAAAACGAGTTGCCACAAACCCATCGCACAATCCTTGCACAGCACGAGGAAAATCAGGCTCTACTGGAGAAGACGGGTCCCGTGGGGGCAGAAAGGTCCCGTGGGGGCAGAAAGGTCCCGTGGGGGCAAAAAGGTCCTGTGGGAGCAGAAAGGTCCCATAAAACTGAAGGTACTGGAGTGCTTATCTAATGTTATTCTGAACATTTCTGTAGCTTCCAGACTTCTTTTTTTTGAGGTGATAACCCCTCCCACCAATCAGAATATGTCTGCCATGTCATAGATTTTCACAATTTTCAGTAAAGCTACATGTTTGAACATTCTGACATTTTACTTAAAAATCAGTTATGAGGCCTGGGCATCGTCTGAAATATAGTAAGCGTCTTGCTTCTTACGGCTTTGGCTTTGTGTGTGTTTTTTAGAATTTTTTTCCCACAAACGTGAATTTTAGTTAGCTATATGCAAAATTAGCAGGGCCTTATATGAGTACTCCAGTAATTTCAGTTCTATGGGACCTTTTTGCCCGCATGGGACCTTTCTGCCCCCCCCCCCCCCCCCCGGGACCTTTTTGCCCCCAGGGGACCCGTCTTCTCCAGTAGAGCCGAAAATCATCCGGTCTGATAAACGGATTGCTCAGCTTTTGAAGTCTACATTCCGTGGAGATAACTTTTTTGAAAAACAAATTCAATTCTTCAGCAGTAATATGAAAAGAAAGTATTCCGTCGTCATTGATGAGTTCGATCTCTTTACATTGAATGAAATCATCGAGTTTAATTCCATTACAAGTGCCCTCTAAAGAGAGAGTTTCGGTTCTGAATTCCTCCCATGGTATGTACTGATAGTTTACTGGGAAATTGGATATCATATGAATCAGTTTGATATCATTTGACTCGTTCATAATTGCCGTGAAAGCCTCAGTCGTCATATTGAATTCTCAAATCCCTTCTCTTGAAATATCTAACGATTCTAACCGCCAGCTTCACCGGCGTATTTCTCTGGCAGACCAATGAAACAATCGGATTGTTGAAGACGTCCACAACATGTCGAATCATGTTCATGACGCATTTTTCTGATGAACTCTTGCTATCAGTTTTCACCCAATGAAATTCATCATATTCAGGTGAAAAGCAAATTTTTTCCGTTCCCATTTTAAACGAAGTACTGTGATCGGTTCCCGGCATGGTCATCCTTAGTTGGAAATTGCTTATGAAAACTTAGAAGCCTTCGGAAAAGTAGAAGGAAACATTGACGCTGTTTTTAGGTATCCACAACTTGATGGCTTCCTTGGTTCTTCTCGATAAAATCGATGTGAAAAATCTAAAAATTGAAAACAATTTTTTATGAGAACTGAAATAAAGACTTACACCTCGCGGTGTTCCATGTTCTGTAAGATTTTTTTGAGAGCTAGCATCGGGAGACGAAGAAGCGAGAGCATATTTGGAAAATATTTAGGAAGGTGCGATGTCGTTTCTGCCCAGGTATTTTCATTCAAACCGATGAAGAGTACGCGACGCGACCGCAACGCACAACAATGACCAAAAGGATCAATGATATGTGTAGGAGAGGTTTCCCAAAGGGCTTTTTTTTGTTGAGATCTGTTTTGAAGGTGCTACCCCGCATTGGCACTACACGCATTAGAACTGCCTCGCATTAGCACTATGAAAATTATCACTAGGAGAGCGGCTGTTTTTCTGATATCTGAGTTCAAAAATATAAAAATTTGTAGAGGAAAAAATACTAATTTCAAGTTTTCTAAAAAAAAATTTTTGAAAAACGTCTATTCCATAAATTTTCTAGGAGAAGTAAAAAATGTTTATTTGGAACTTTTTATCACAATGCACAGTTTGTTCAATGTTCAAAAAGTTAACAATGGGTTATATAGAGAAATTTAGAATGAGAAAAACTGAAACAAATAATAAAAACCAATGAATTGTTTAATAACTGGTTAGAGACCAATTAAGATGGGCAACCCATTCTTATCACCATTCCCTCGAGCCAAACCGGCCATTGCGTCCCATCTTGTTTCTGTATCAAAATTTTGTTGTTCTGAATGACGGGTCTGAAATTATAAATGTTATTTATAGCAAAAAAGCCTCATTCATACCCTTCGAACAATCCTTGCACGACAATTGGAAAAGTTACTGGCTTGGTAAACGTGATTTTGAGCGCCTGCATTCGACAGTCAGTAGAAATGACTTTTTTGAAAAATGCATTTAGATCTTCAACAGTGATTTGGAGAGAGTTGTGAATACTATCAATCTCTATGTCTTTACACTGGATGAAGTCGGTCAGTCGAATTCGAGGATAAGAGCCCTCTAGCTTGAGAGTGTCTGTCTCAAATTCTACCGGTGAGCAGTACTGATAGTCAATGGGAAGATCAGATCGAATGTGAACCAACTTAACATCATTTGCCTCGTTCAGAATCGCTGTGTAATGTTGAGCAGTCAGATTAAGCCCTATGCTGATATAAGCGTTTTTAAGATTTCTTTGCTTCAAATATCTAACAATTTCCACAGCTAGTTCTTCTTTTGTGCCATCAGTGCACATCAAAGAGACTATCAGATTGTTAAAAATCTCCACACAATGGTGGATCATACTCATGATGCATTTTTCTTTGGAACTAGTTTCAACCCAATGACAGTGATCAGATACTTGTGGGAAGCAGATAGTTTCAGTTCCTACTTTATACGAATGACTGTAGTCGATTTCTGCCCAGGACGTCACTAAGTGGAAGCTGTCCATAGATACGGAAAAATTCTGTGAAACGTAAAAAGCTACATAGATGCTCTTTTTAGGTATCCACAATTCGATGGCTTCCTTGGTTCTTTTTGATAAAATCGATGTGAAAAACCTAAAAATGGAAAAAATCTATGAGAACTGAAGAACTGAAAATCTATGAGAACTCTATGAGACTTACAGTTCGCGGGGTTCCATGTCCTGGAAGATTTCTTTGAGAGCTAGCATTGGGAGACGAAGAAGTGATAACATTTTTGAAAAATAATGCGCCAAAACTGAACTAATGGTCGGAAGGTGCGATGTCGTTTCTGCCCAGCTGTGTCCATTTGAACCGATAAAGAGCACGCGACGCGACCGCGACGCACGCAAAAAAAAACGCGCAAAAGATCAATAATGTGTAAAGGCTTTCCGAGAGACTGTTTAAAAAGAATTCTGAATTTATTCAATTATCATGCAGCTTTATCTCGATTTTGCGCATGTTTAGTACACGTGACGCAGCCGCAACGTACAGAAAATCGGATAGATCGTAGGGAAACAAGTAGGGAAACTTGAAGCATAACAAAACTTTATTAAATCAAACACCATTTTATAAACTTTTACAACAAAATTTTATCAGTAAGTTGTTGAAGCCGCTGCCAAACCATCTTTTGCGCTCAGCTCCTGTTCTCAAGTCTATGCCATACCTCGAATTACACGAGAATCCTTAAACATTCCTTTGAAGTGTCCAGCGATAGACTTGACAACTCTGTCTTGGCTAAAACCATCTTTTGCATCAGTTCCGACCCAGTGGTAACTCTTCTCGTCCTCCGAGAAACAAAAAGTTTCAGTTCCAAGTTTGACTGAACACTCTTTGCTGTGACTAATTGACTTCCAGGAAAAGCTCATCTGCAAACCCGTCACAAAAACTTTGTAAGAGGTACCAAAGTTTAAAAATTCAGCCCGGTAGGTGTCTTTTGGAATAGAATGCTGAATCCTCATCTTTGTTCGCGTTGATAGGATAGAGAGGAAAGATCTGAAAAACGAAACGAGATTTAAAACATGAGAAATCAATTCACTTACAGCTCTCTAGGTGTCATGTATCTAAAAACTTCTGTGACGGCGAGGAGGGGCAGACGGGAGAGTGGGAACATTCTGAAAAGTTATTGAATTGTATTTCGTTGAAAAGAGAATACGAGGAGTTAGAGCGGGTTAAGATATGAAGAAAAGAAGGGAAAATCAAGTCTTCTTCCCTCCAATCGCACCGCAACTGCAACGTACTACACGAAAATATCGATTCGATGGACGAGATGTCTGAAAGATGCGCGGCAAAAAACGGAGTTCAGGATGGGTTAAGACTACCCAAAAGACGAAGAGGCCCAACGTGCTATAAGACACACAAAACGACAGACTAGGCAGAGGAGATGTCTGCAAGATGCGCATCTGGGTTCGATGAGTATGCACGCTACGCGACCGCGACGCGTCGGATTCAGATAAAATTGTGGGAAGAATCCCTTAAGGAATGTAGCGATACTGGGCAGCTGTTCTATTTCGTTTCCATATGCTGAGTCAGATAGAGTGGGTTATGAGGAAACATTTGCAGAGAAAGAAGAACTGTTCGGAATAGCACGACATATTGATGCTGAAAGCAGGCCTGTTGTAAAGTACAATTGGAAAATAACTGTCTGGGTTTTTCATGCGCCTTACTAATTACTTGTTTTAACAATTAAAATTGAATCAAAAAACGGGTCCGCGACTCGTCCGCAAGGTTATCAAAACTCGTTAATTCTGACCAGAATTCCAAGAGTTCGATAGTAAAGAAACTTCAAATGCAATAAACTTTTATTACTCTATTAAATCAAACATAAATTTTGAAAAAAAATTATTCGAAAAAATTCTTTAATTCATTGTTGAAGACGCTTCAATAACGCCATTTTTTCTCCGCTCAAAACCACCTCAAACTCTTGCTCATGCTCGAACTGATTACATATTGTCCGTTGTCAACGCCGATTTGTTTTTCTTTCCGTCTTCCCTCGTAACTATTTTTTATTGTGCTCACATGTATTACTTCCCAAGTGACTCCCACCGTTTTAGACGGGACTTGGACCAAAAGTTAGCCCTACCGGAGGGTATCAAAACCCACTAGTCAAATCTTGGCCAAATTCACTTTTGACCGATTTATCGATTTTTTTAGTTTTTCTCAAAATGACCAGTTTTTTGATCGTAACTAGGTCAATTTTGAAGATTTTGGGAAAGTTAAAAAACGAAATTATAGATAAAAATAAGATACAATTTTTGGTAATACATGTCAGGCATTGTTCTAAAATATTTCAACATTAATAACTGCAAGAATCAAGTTGAATTCCTACTCCTGTGTGATTCCTTTCACACATGTGCATGGCATTTAGAATTTTTCCACTTTTGCGTCTGTAGAAACTATTTTCTAAAAATTCGGATTTCCTCACATTGAAGAAAATCTTCGAAATTGATCCAATGACATGAATTAATCACTGCTAATCTCTTTGTTTTGAAGACATTCGATGGTCTATATTCAAACTTCTTCGGTAGATTTGATTTCATGCAAAGCTCTTCGATGGAATCGCATTCGTCCAAAACCGCTTTGTAACACTCGGCGCTAACATTAAACCTCACAAAGAGGACTAGCTGAGTTGGGTAGAGTGGGTCTTGAGGAAACATCTGCGGAGAAGAGAGAACGTTTTGGGAAAGAACGACATCTTGATTCTGGATGTCACACAACGGATCTGCGACGCGCCTGCAAAAAACGTGTAAACTGATGAGAATTCAATGTTAGGTAGTAAAGAAACTTCAAATGCAATAAACTTTTATTACTCTATTCAATCAAACATAAGTTTTGAAAAAAAATTAATCGGAAAAGTTTGTTAATTCATTGTTGAAGATAAAGCTTAAGCTTGATCTCAAACTTCTCTAATTGAATAGTACCCGTTTTCAACGCCGATCCGCAATTTCTTTCCGTCCTTTCTTGTAGCAATCTCTTCATTGTCCTCTGGAATTGTTCTGAAATTTTTCAACATTAATAACTGTAAAAATGCCTTGGAAGCCTTACTCCTCTGTGATTCCTTCTACGCATTCGCACGGCATAATGAAACTCTCGACTTTCGCGTCTGTAGAAACTATCTTCTCGAAAAATGAGTCCAAATTCTTTTGGGTGAGCCTCGAATTGTCTTCTTCAGTGGAAAGTTTTCGAATTTCGAACTCCTTGCACTGAAGAAAGTCTTTCAAATGCACCCAATGAAAATAGCCGGCCACAATCAATTTTTCTGTTTTGAAGACACTTGATGGTCTATATTCAAACGTCCCAGCTAGATTTGATTCCATGTGGAGCTCTTTGATGGAATTACATTCGTCCAAAATTGCTTTGTAACACTCAGCGCTCACGTCAAACCGAATACAGACTTTCAATTTTTTCATATTCTGGTGTTTGAAATGTCTGATGAGTTTCAAAGTTAGGCCTTCATCAGACTGATCTTTGCAAACAAAATTCACAGCGGGATTGTTGGAAATATTTTCAAAATGTTTAACGATAGTCATGATGAATCTCTCATGATTATAACATGGGTTTTCATCAGTTGCCACCCAATGAAAACTCTTATTCTCTTTCGAGAAACAAAATGTTTCCATTCCAATTTTGAACAAACAACCCTTGTTGTAATTAATGGAACACCAGGAAAATTCCATCTTGTGACCGGCCATAAAAACTCCGAAGTAGTAAGACATTAGAAATCTGACAGGAATGGAATTTTTAGGCATGGAAAGTTTGATTTTCAGTTTTGTTCGCTTTGATAAAAGAGAAAGAAAGAATCTGGAAAGAAAAGTGTGGTCTCCATAACAAGGAATTAGTTCACTTACAGCTCTTCAGGGCCCATAAATCTAAAAACTTCTCTGACGGCTACCAGGGGCAGACGATGGAGTGGGAACCCCATGGAAAGTTAGTGAATTGTAAAAAAGTGGAGTAGTAAGACGGACGATAAGAACAATACTGATTAGGATAGGTTAGAATACTACGCGAAAGGCAAAGAGAAACACAAACCCCCTGCTCTTTTAAAGATACGGCTTATCATTAATTAAATGATAAGAAATTTTGTAATGTTGGGAAATAGTGATGCTATTTTGCAGGCATGAGAAAGAATAATTGCGAAATTCTCTCTAATTATATGATTTTATGATTATCTCGACTCTTAACAGTTCTTGTGCACGAACTGAACCGTTCCGAACATGTCGATAGGAAAACTTTTACAAGTATGAAAACTTTATTGAAACAAATATTAATTTGAAAACTTTAATCAGAAAAAGTTCATTAATCCATTGGTAAAGCCGCTTCAATTACACTCAAGTTCTCAAGCTCAAATCGCTCTGATTGTATAATACCTGTTTTCAACGGCGATTCGCAGTTTCTTCCCGTCCTTTCTCGTGACAATCTCTTCATTGTCCTCAGGCATTGTTCTGAAATAATTCAACATAAATAACTTTGAAATTGTTTTTGAAGTCTTACTCATCTGTGATTCCTTTCACAAACCAGCACGGCATAATAAAACTTTCCACTTTTGAGTCTGTAGAAACTACTTTCTCAAAAAATGAATCCAAATTCTCTTGGGTGAGCCTCGAGTTGTCTTGAGTGGAGAAAATATCAATTTCCTTGCACTGAAGAAAGTCTTCCAAATTGACCCAATGAAATGAACCGGTCACAAGAAAATTTTCTGTTTCGAATGCATTCGATGGTCTATACTCGAACGTCTCAGGTAAATGAGAGTCCATGTAGAGCAACTCAATGGAATTGCACTCGTCCAAAATTGCTTTGTAATATTCTTCGCACAAATTAGACATAATATAGACTTTCAGTTTCTTCATGTTCTGTTGTTTGAAATGTCTGATAAGTTTCAAAATTAAGTCTCCTTCATACGGAGCTTCGCAAACGAATGCAACAGGTGGTTTGTTGAAAATATCATCAAAATGCTTAACAATAGTCATGATGAATTTTTCATGATTATAACATGGGTTTTCATCAGTTGCCACCCAGTGACAACTCTTATACTCTTTCGAGAAACAAAATGTTTCCATTCCAATTTTGAACACACGATCCTTGCTGTAATTAATCGAATTCCAGGAAAAATCCATATGGAAACCGGCCACAGAGACTTCGAAATAGTGATAAATCATAAATTTAATGGGGATGGTCTTTTTAGGCATGGACAATTGGATTTTTGATTTTGTTTGTTTTGATAAGATAGAAAGGAAGAATCTGGAAAAATAGAAGTCTGGAAGATATGGAACCAAATCACTTACAGCTCTCTAGGTCCCATGGATCTGAAAACTTCTTTAACGGCTAGAAGGGGCAGACGGGTAAGCGGAAACATTCTGGAAAGGTACTGAATTGTGAAAAGGAAGGAAGAGGTGAATACGAAAAAAGAAAAATGAATACGAATGTTCAGAATGGGTTAAGAGTCAACGAAAGCCGAAGAAAGAAGCAACGCGCTAGAAGACACACAGAAAGCCCATTTCGATAGAAGAGATGTCTGCAAAATGCACGTCTAAAGATTGGAAAACTAGGAAAATCAAGTCACCCGTTTGCTCTTTTTTTTTTGAAAATCGGAGTACCTGTCGCAACCGCAAGGCATACAAAACGATCGATGCAATGTTTGAATGATGCGCGGCAAAAACAGGGGACGCAGCCGCAACGCGTCGGATTCAGATAAGATCATGGGAAGGTTTTTTCTAGGAATGCAGGATGAACGGCCAGCTGTCCTATTTCATTGCTCTATGTAGAGACGCATAGAACGGGTGCTAGGGAACCATCTGTCATCAAAAATCACAAAACAACAATCACAAGGTTTTATTTTAGAAACTATAACATTTCAAAAACAAAAATCAATTATGAAAATTCAGAGTTTAGACGAGTCTCATTTCCAAAACTTCCCTCTTGAGATAAATGCGCAACTTCTTCCCATCTTTCTTCTGAATGGTAACCTTATTTCCCTGTTCTATCGGTCTGAAATTTTTAACCTTTTTTGGCTTACGAACCTACCGACAAGTCTTACTCATCACTCAATCCTTGAACAGCACGTCGAAATTTTGTTGCATCATCGAATGGAATTTTCAGTTTTTCTAGTCTACAATCAGTGGTGATAACTTTCTTGAAAAAGGAGTTCAAGTCCTGTGGAGTCCAGTTACGAGCCACTTCAATTTCTTTGCATTGAAGGAAATCTTCCAAAGACACCCAGTGAGTGGAGCGCTCGACTATCAGTTTATCAGTTCTAAACTCTCTTGGTGGCCTATATCCATACCACCAAGGTAATTGGGATCGCATCGAAAGAAATTGAATACTATTGCATTCATTCAAAACTGTTGTGTATCCTTCTGGGCTCATATCAAACATGATACGAGCACTTAGATTTTTCAAATTCCGAACTTTCAAATATTTGAAAAGTTCCAAAGCTTGCCATTCTTTGGTGCCATCATAACATCTGAGTTCTGCAACTGGGTTGTTGAGGGCCTCAACGAAATGTTTGATGATACTCCCAGTGTATCTTTCATGGTTATACTTTTGAGCTATACAATCAGTGCTCACCCAATGGCAATATGTATAGTTCGAGGAAAAACACACTTTCTCAGTTCCAATGCGGTAAAGATTATCTCTGTTGCAATTGACGGCATTCGAAGAAATGTACAGCCGGAAAGGTTTCATTTCCACGTGAAAGGAACCAATGGTAAATAAAACTGAGAAGAAGTTTCTTGGAATTGAAGATTGCATTTTGAGTTTTGCTCTTTTCGATAAAACTGATATCAAGAACCTGCAAAATTACGAGGTTTTGTAATAAAGGGAAAAATGGGCTTACAACTCTTTGGGGGCCATGAGTTTGAAAACTTCTTTGGCAGCTACAGCAGGGAGACGGAGAAGGGGAAACATTCTGAAAATTTATGGGCTTCACAGTAAAACTGTTTCAGGGAAAAGAAAACGTAAAATGAAAAACCGGTGTCTGGTTCAAATCGGTTGATGCCTGTAATGCGCGGCAAAAAGCGAAGGCGTGTGTACGCTACGCGACCGCAACGCATCAGATAAGATTGTGGGAAGATTTCTCCGAGGAATGTAGAAAAACGGTACAGCTGTCTTGTTTTGTTTTTCTACCAGCCTGATTGTCGCGCCTGCGGCGCACAGTTCGTCGCTGCGCTCCTCACAACCGCTGAAAACTGTAGGCAAAATGACACTCTGTTTTATGTGGTCCGGTGGCGCAGTAACTGTCGGTCGCAAAGAGTGAGGTTCATTCCCTTTTGGGGTCAAGTCTCTCTTTCCTCTTGCCCATCCGTGCGAACATCCGGACATACCCTTCTGGCTTTTTATATATTTTGTTTCTCTATGTTGAGTCGTCTAGAGCGGGTCCAGTGAAAAAATCTGTCAATGTCGATGGGAATCACGTTAACAAAACCCTTTATTAGCAAAAATTTATCTCCAAACGAAAATCAACGATGAAAAACTTCAACTTTCAAACTTCCACTTTCATTTTCAAGACTTTCCCCTCGAGACAGATGCATAACTTCTTGCCATCTTTCTTCTGAATCGTAACCTTATTGCCCTGGTCGATCGGTCTGTAATTATACAACATTAATCGCTTACAACACCTACCTAAAAAACTTACTCATCACTCAAACCTTCCACCGCACGTGGAAACTTCGCAGCATCGTTGAATGGAATTCTCAGTTTTTCAAGTCTACAATCAGTGGTGATAACTTTCTTGAAAAATGAGTTCAAGTCCTGCGGAGTGGTTTCAAAAAGTGGCTTATTTCGGGTAACAAAACGAGCGATTTCAATTTCTTTGCACTGAAGAAAATCTTCCAAATTGACCCAATGAGAAGATCCCTCCACAATCAACTTATCTGTTCTGAACTCTCTTGCTGGTCTATATTCGTACCATGCAGGTAATTGAGAGTGCAAAGCAAGCAAGTTAATATCATTACACTGGTTCAAAACTGCTGTGTAGCCGTCTGGACTCAAGTTGAACAAAATACCGACTGTCAAGTTTTTCAAGTTACGATCTTTGAAGTATTTGAAAAGTTGCAAAGCTTGCGCTTCTTTGGTTCCGTTCGCACAGGTTAGCTTTACAGCAGGATTGTTTAGAACCTCTACAAAATGTCTGATGACATTCTCAATGTATCTTTCATCACTATATCTTGAAGTCTTATCGTTGCGTACCCAATGGCAACAACCATAATTTGAGGAGAAGCAAACTGTTTCAGTCCCGATATTGAAAAGGTTTTTCGGCTCTGTTCCAGAATAGGGGTCCCTTGATATTATAGGGGTCCCTGAAAATTACAGGGGTCCCTGAAAATTAGAGGGGTCCCCACCAATCCCTCACAAGTACAAGGGTCCCTACCAATCCCTCACAAGTACAAGGGTCCCTAAAACTTTTCAGGGGTTCTTGAAAAACTACAAGGGTCCCTAAGTCGAAAAAACAAGCAATTGTTCCGTGCACAAAATTTTCACATTTTTTCGTTTTTTCTTGGTATTTTCTCATTTTTCTGTTTACAATTCGATGGGACAGGTCTCGAAAAAGAAGTTTTTGAACTGAAATCAAGTGCAAACGCTAAAACTGATTTTCTCAAACGGGCATCCAATATTCGCTCTCGTCCTCTAACATGAGCCTTCCTCGCTCAACTTCGCTCACGCCGCCCTCCGGGCGGCTAGAAGTAGGTGTTCAGAGGGCTAAGCCTGGAGAAAAAGTTACGAATCCTCAGGAACACTTCATCAGACGTTTCGCCAGGCTTAGGTCTCTAAAAACGTGAACTAGTGAGCGAATTTGAGCGAAGAATGATTCTAGGACCCGTTAAACCATGAAGAGCCATAAATTCTCTTGTTTTTGGCTAGTTAGTGGATTATACTTTTGTTGATATCTTCAAACAGAGAAAAATGAGAAAATACCAAGAAAAAAACAAAAAAAAATGTGAAAATTCTGTGCACGGAACAATTGCTTGTTTTTTCGACTTAGGGACCCTTGTAGTTTTTCAGGGACCCCTGAAAAGTTTTAGGGACCCTTGTACTTGTGAGGGATTGGAAGGGACCCTTGTACTTGTGAGGGATTGGTAGGGACCCCTCTAATTTTCAGGGACCCCTCTAATTTTCAGGGACCCCTATAATATCAAGGGACCCCTATTCTGGAACAGAGCCGGTTTTTCTTATTGTAACTGATAGAATTGGAGGAAATTCGCAAGCTGAAGTCTTTCATTTCCACGTGAAAGTCAAAACCTCTGGAACAAATGTTAAATGAAACTGAAAAAAAGTTTTTGGGAATTGAAGATTGCATTTTGAGTTTTGCTCTTTTCGATAAAACTGATATCAAGAACCTGCAAAACTTTGAGGATTTGTAATAGAGGAAAAACGGACTTACAACTCTTTGTGGGCCATGAGCTTGAAAACTTCTTTGGCAGCTACAGTTGGAAGACGGAGAAGTGGGAACATTCTGAAAATGTATGGGCTTCACAGAAAAAATTCAAAAGTCGACAAAAAGAGTTGACTAATCGAGATTTGGCAGCTAATGAAGGGAGATGGAGAAGCAGGAACATTCTGAGAATAAATGTGTCCTAAAACGATTCAGGACAATTACCTCATGGGGTACCCCTCAATCGTCTCTAGGCGTGCGTCGCGGTCGCGTAGCGTGCACCAGATGGTTCAAACAACAGAGTTGATCAATATGTCTTCTACCTCGTCCACGTCTTCTAACGTCTCTTTACCTTGAATTTTATTTCAGAATGTTTCCGCTGCTTCGACTCCCCTATGTCGCTCTCCAAGAAGTTATTCGGAGCATTCCACCTGAGGATTTGTAAGTTTAACCTTTAATCTATCTCTAACTCAACACTAAACTTTTAAAGGGTCATAATGTCATTTGCCTCGACAAGAATCAAAAACCTCATCAGGTCTATACTCCCCAAAAATTCGATTCACTTGGAGCTTTTTGTTTACGGTAGAGTTTTGACAATCGGTTTAGGAGGCTATCAATACGAAGTGACTAATGTTTTGACTCATGCTGTTCCTATCAAAATGGGTGAAGAAGACATGGAACTGCAACTAACGGGTTTCTGGCATAAAACCTTTAAGATTAAAACTGACAAGAAGCTTGAAGTAGTTAAATACTTTTTCAACTTGTTCAATCAGCCTGTCGTCTCTTTGATAACTTTTAAAGCTGAGGAACCATTTGTACTAGCTTTGATGCAAATGGCCAGGCAAGAACAATGTGTGCCCAACAAGTTCTTATATGGATCTTCTGATTCGTTGACACCAGAGACTTTTGTCAAGGTCTTGGATGAATGTTCGGGTTTTGCAAAGGTCACTTTAAATCCCTTACTCAACGATAATGTTCAGTGCAGCCCGTCTAATCCGGGAGTTTTTTGCCAAAAGAGGTTCATAGCTCATGTGGGTCCCTGGTTCAAGATGGAAGATTTTATGAACTGCAAGGATATTACACTCAAAGAAGTTAAAGATCATGTTAATTTTTGCAAGGAGTTCTTTCAAAAGTTCATCGGTTCTAGCTGGGAACTGGAGAAAATTAGCGTTGAATTGGGGGATAGAGACCCCTTTCTATTAATTGTGAAGAAATTGGAACAAATGTAAGATAAATTTTAGTTTTAGAACCTGTGTTAATTTGGGATTTCAGGGGTTTCGTGTTCAATCAAAAAGACGAAGTGGAGATTCAAAGAGAGGACGGGAAGAAGTATGACGTTTACTATGAGAATGGAGACCTGAAGATGAAAATGCAATGATCGATTGTACTGTTCGAGTGATAACAAACTGCTTCCTATTTTTTCAAACCTTTTTTTTTGTATCTTCACATTTTTTGAATAAATAAATGATTTGAAATTTATCTTGCATTCATTTACTGAGCAAAAATACTTTTTAGAAAAGACTTCAGAAGACGCTCCAAATCTGCTAGACCATGGTCTAATATTTGGCTTGCAAACATATAAGCTGACTTGAATTTTACCTAGAAGTCTCCGACCTAGAAGCCACCTAGCCGAGAAGCATACATTTTTCCAAAACACACACGGAGGCTTGAAACCCGTAGCTCGAAAATTGGATCAAGCCCGACATTCGACAACATCAACCGAGTGCATACTTGCAATCCGGGCCGATCGGCCAGGCTGCCAGGCATTTTCAAACACAAAAGATGTTCCAAATGTACATATATCTTGGGGAGTTCTACAACATTATGTTGTTCGGGCCTGGTCAAAAAAAAAAAGTGATTTATTGTCCTGATAACAAAAAAAAACCAAAAATCAAACTCTGTTAGGAACAGCGAAATCAAGTTGCATCGTGATATAAATCGGACTCAAAGTGATAAACACTTTTCGACCATCCGAAGGACGCTGGATCCGAACACGATGCTCTAAATCGTCGTATACAATAGCGCTGAAAACTCATACACTTTAAAAGACCCAAAATTTTGAAACTAACCTCCCATTCAGCCCACGGACAATATCCGGAAGTTCTAGTACTACTGGATGAGTTCTTACTTCCAACCACTCCAAATTGCAAGGCTCTTCTAACCATTTTTTGAAGAATCGGTTCAAATGTTGAGCATTCACACAGATCATTTCGTTTTGCGATTTTCTAGTGACAACAAGATGCTGGCACTGCATGAAATCTTGGAGATGAACCCAATGACCATCACTGATACGAAGATATTTCAAAGTGAAATCATTTGGGGACGCTGGGCGGAATCGGAAACCTGGCAAAACTTCAGGGTCAATATAGAACCTTTTGATTTTCTTGCATTCATTCAGAAAGTGAATGTAGATATCTGCAGGAGCTCGGAACAATGCGAACGTGATTTCTCTCAATGGAAGGTTCAACGCCTTAAGATAATCCAGAATCTCCTTTGCGTCGTTTGGATTCATAGCGCATCCGAACGAAAAGCTTATTGTTGGCTCATTAAAGGTATCAGAGAAGTGGGAAATCAGTCGCGGTAGCGCGTCTTTCTGATTACCCCAAATAAACTGAATCTTGCCGTCAATTCTGTGAAGGTTCACTTCTGATCCGATTCCATAGTCGACGCCTTCATCAAAAAAATCTTTATTTTCTGTTTCCACTCCGACCATCTCCAATTTGTCGTGATTGCGTTCCAGGTTGAACGTACGGTCGTGCCAAACGCCGATTGAAGCATGGATGTAGTGCTTGGGGAAAGTGGACTTCATGTGGTTTCGAGTCTTTTTGGAGGTGAGGGAGAGAAGGAATCTGGAAGGTTTAGATAAGGTTACTTTTTGGGATTAGAGGTAACTCACAGCTCTCTGAGAGACATCAGCTGGCTGACTTCTCGAATGGGGACCAATGGTAGACGGCGAAGGGGGAACGAGTTGTCGGTCATTCTGAAAATGGGTTGGAGTTGTGGAAAAAGGAGGGGAGACGAAAGAAACAATGCGAGATAAAGTAATAGTTGCACAAGGAAGCGATAGTTCTAGGAGAGTTCTAGAAAGTTTCAGAACATTCAGAAGATTCTGGAAAGTTCTTTAAGTTTTCGAACATTCTGGTAGATTTTTAAAAATTTAGACAGTTCTGGAAATTTCTGGAAAGTTTCTGGACATTTCGAACCGTTCTAATCGAATATTTTTCTGAGATCTCAAGGCACTGTTTTGGAAAAATTCACAGAGAAGCAATGTGGGTTAGTAAGAGATCATTCTCAAGAGATCCATTTAAAAATAAAAACCGTCAAGAACATTTCCCTTCAAACAGGCAGACCAGACTAGATAGGACACAAAGGCCCGTTATTCGAACGACATCCCACTCGATGAGAGAGTATGCGCATAGTGGAGAGCGCAGGCTACGAAAGGTTTTCCAAACATGTATGTGTTTCCTCAAAGACCGCTCTACCTGATTCAACATAGATAAAAGAAAGAAAAGACAGCTGCTTGATTCCTTGAGGAAATCTTCCCCACCGTCTTATCTGAATTCGACGCGTCGCGGTTGCGTAGCGTGCATACTCATTTTTTCCCGCGCACCTTTCAAACACCTCTTCTATCAAATCAATCTTTTCATGTGTATTGGTAAGCGTTGCTGTTGCGACGCGTACTCCGATATGAATTTTCACAACACATTAACTTTCCAGAATGTTCCCGCTCTCCCGTCTGCCCCTCCTTGCCATGGAAGAAGTTTTTAGATGCATGGAACCTAAAGAGTTGTAAGTTAATTAATTCCTTATTTTGGAGACCTCGCTTACTTTTCAGATTCTTTCTTTCTCTTCTATCAAAACGGACAAAATTGAGAATCCAACTGTCTATGCCTACAAACTCCGTTCCCGTTTCATTCGAAAACAAATATAGATTCGCAGTTTCTATTAGCGATTTCAAAATGCGTTTTTCGTCAAATTCAATCAATTACAGCCAGGATCGTGTGTTCAAAATTAGAACTGAAACAGTTTGTTTTTCGGAGGAATACAAGAATTGCCACTGGGTGGCATCTGATCGCAGTTTTCATTATAATCATGAGAGATTCGTCATGACTATCATTGGACATTTTGAAGACATTTTTAACAATCCCGCTGTGAAGCTTGTTTGCAAAGATTATTTTGAAGAAGACTTAACTTTTGAACTCATAAGACATTTCAAAAAACAGAACAAAAAATTGAAAGTCTGTATTGACTCTAATGTGAGCGCTGAGGTTTACAAGGCAATTTTGGACGAATGTAGTTCCATCGAAGAGCTCCACATGGACTCTCTTCTTCCTCAGACGTTCGAATATAGACCATCAAGTGTCTTCAAAACAAAAAAATTAACTGTGGCCGGCTCATTTCATTGGGTGCATTTGGAAGATTTTCTTCAATGCCGGGACGTCGAAATTCACAACTGTTTTACTCAAGACAACGCGAAGCTTGCCCGAGAGAACGTGGAATCATTTTACGAAAAAATTGTTTCTACTGACTCGAAAATTGAAAAATTCTTCCTGTCATGCTGGGGTGTGAAAGGAATCACAAGAGAGTAATCCTTCCAAGGAATTTTTACAGGCATTAATGTGGATATATTTCAGAACAATGCCTGAGACCAAGGTAGATATTGTCACCAGAAAAGACGGGAAGAAATTGCGGATGGGCGTTCAAGCCGGTTGTTATATAATTATAAATGCGTGATGAAAACGACTTCAACAACGTATAAATAAAATTTTTCCATCAAAATTTTTTCTAATTTTTATTCGATTCAATAAAGTAATAAAGAGTTTTTGTGTTTATTAAGCCAGAGTGAGAAAAAACGTGTTGACAATTAAAGCTGACAAAGAAAAGATCAAAGAATCTGCTGCTCATTTGAAAGAGTGAGGAAGAAGAGGTGAACGACAGGATTAAACATTTTCGATGTTGAATTACATAAATGAACTTTTCATGGGCTTAGGAGGTTTTGTCTATCTGTGGAACAATGTCAAATTACGGCATTTTTGACAATTCAGCACTGAAAAATGGATAAGAGAAAGGAGAAAAAATGAGAAAAAAGAGAAAGGGAACGATAAGAGAAATCCGTCTACTGTCAAATTCATAATAGTTGTCCAAGGAATTCAAATGTTTCTTTTCGCGGGTGGTACGCCCATTTTCATTTTCAACTGCGTAAATTCAAAAATAGCTTGGAGATCAAAAAAGGCGGACCGCCCGCGAAAATAAAAATTTGAATTCCTTGCACAACAATTATTAATTTGACAATAGATTTGTCATTTATCCTTTTGTAACCTTCAACTTTCATTATCGGGTTCCAACAAAATCTGCATGATGGTCCTTACGACTATGCAAACAATGATTGCTTTCTTCCCATCAACTTTTTGCACCTTCAAAGTTTGGTGGTTCCCCACTCGTTGAATTTCACTGAAAAAAAATTATTATGTGAGCGAAGATACTTTTTCTGAGCTCACTTTTCTCTTAATCCATGAACGACATCCTCAAAATTGACTTGCTGGCCCCTCATCCTCACTTCTAGTCGCTCCAAGCGGCAGTCTGACGCCATCCATCTTTTGAAAAATTCGTTCAAATAACTCGCAAGATTCTCCTTTCGATAATTTCTCACAACTACTTGCCGGCACTGCATAAAATCTTCCAATTGGACCCAGCTTCCATTCTGGACTAGAAAATGATTCAGGGTGAAGTCATCTGGAGAGTTCGGGCGATACGCAAAGTCCGGAAAACGTCGATGAGTAAAGCAAAGGCTTTGAATTTTTTGACATTCATTTAAGATGTAAGTGGCAGCTTCAGGACTGAGGAAATGTATTCGAACCTCGACTTTTCTTATAGGGAGTTTCAATTCCTTAACGAGCTTCAGGATGCCTACAGCTTGCTCAGACGAGAATTTGTGATTCAGGATAAGAGTTATTTGAGGTGTGTTGTAGGCTTCAGAAAAATGAGTGATTAGACTTCGGACTCCTTTGTACAGATCATCCCAATAGATTTTGATCTCTGGCATAACGGAGTTTAGAACTTGAAGGGTCTCATCGCCAAATTTGTAGTTCTTTGGGACCGCTTCTTCCCATCGGTGTCCAAAATCATATCTATACTCCCCATCGTCATCACCTTCCCCGTGAGCTCCTCCGATTCGAGAGCCACGGAGTCTCAAATAATCGTCGCCGTCTTTTAAAGTGAACCGTGTTGAGGCGAAGTCGAAACTTTTGATGGAAAGGTACACTTGATTCTTGGGGAGATTGGATTTGAGGAAAGTTCGGAACTTTTTGGAGGTGAGCGAGAGAAAGAATCTGAAATTAAGAAGTTGTTGGGGGACTGGGCTATTGGATTTTTTTAAATGCTCAAAAGATAACTTACATATCTTTCAAGAAAAATGAGCGGGTCACTTGACTGGATGCCAAGAACGGAAGACGACAAAGTGGGAAAGACTGCTTTTCAGCGGGCACTTTTTCTGAAAGAAAGAATTACAGATCTTGAAGCTTTTAACAGAAAATTTTGCTAATAGAAAAGGAAATGTTTTTTTTTGAAAAAAAAAAAAAGAAGCTAATAATGTCTGGGATTTCCCAAAAACAGTCGGCGACTAACCATCGGAAAACATCCTTCGACACTCATCTTCGAACCACGACATTTTAAGTCGTTTGACCCCTTGCGATTTTTTCAGATGTTAGTGGAAGTTCTCCTGGAACGTAATTCAGATAACCTGAGATAAGGAGTTTACATAATTTGTGAACCGAGAAAAAAAGATATATGAAAAGTTAATATTGAAAGGAAATGGGGGAATGAGCAGGAAAGGAAGAAGAAGAAGAAGAAGAAGAAGAAGAAGAAGAAGAAGAAGAAGAAGAAGAAGAAGAAGAAGTCGTAGCTCAGTTATGAGGGAGAGAGAGGAACACGGGGCATATATAGCTTTATGAAGGAAGAAAAAGAGGGCCAAAGAGATTTAGATTCGAAATAAGAAAAATTAGTGGACATGTGACACCGAGGGGGAAGCCAAAGAAAGAGTGTCAGAAAGGAGGAGAGTTGGATTAAAAGAGGAAGGAGGGCACATGGAAAGTGTGAAGATTTTCGAGAAGCTATCGAAAAAGCGGATTTATCAGACTTGTCACGGGCCGGGATTCAGGGCAAAACATTTTTTCTTCAAGTTTTTTTTTGAAAAAGTTTTTTTCGAGGTTTTTTCTACTTTTTTGGCCTATGTTTTCAGGGAGGAAATTCTGATTGATTTTTAAGTAAAAAGACCCAGGAAAAGTTTTCATCTTCAGCTTCATCTTTATGATCATCTGGGGCTCCTTCAATTTGATAGCCGCGGATTCTCAAAACGTCTCGCTCTCTTCTAGGGTGAACCATGTCGAGGCATTCAGTTTGACTGTGAGATGAACTTGATTTTTAAGTAGATTGGATTTGAGGAAGGTTCGGAACTTCTTGTTGGTGAATGAGAGGAAGAATCTGAAAGAGGGAGATGTTTGGGCACCGATGGCCAGAAAATGTTGAGAGGATAACTTACATATAATGCTTCCATAATTCGCCCCTCCGATTCCAGATGTTATGGGGGCAAAAGTTAGGTCCCGGGGTGGGTAAAATAACCCGCCAGTCAAAAGTTTGCCAAATTGATTTTTTATCGATTTATTGATTGTTTTCACTTTTACTAGTTTTTTGACCGCATCTCGCTCAGTTTTAAAGATGTTTTCAAAGTTAAAAAACGAAATTGTAGAACAAAATGTGATACAACTTTTTGTTACTGCTCCAAAAAATTTGGAGCATGTTGAAGAGCCGAAATCATGCTCCAAAGTGAAGTCGAAAAATTCAAAAATGTTGAAATTTTTTAATTTCTTTAAAATTAAGTTTGGCACCTGAAATGAGCCAGATTGCCAAATTTTCAAAAATTTTCTCCATTTTTTCAGAGAGAAATTTGAGTACAAAATATGTTTTTGTATTTTTCGGGTATTCAAACTCAAAATTTCACAAAAGTGGTATTAGTAAATCTTGTAGCCCGTGAAAAGACGCATCTTTTCGTTTTTTAACCATTTCGAAATGTTGAGTTTGAACCGAGTTGAGTAGGGTTGAAACCCTGCCCCTAAACCCAATCTGACAAGGTTTGCAATTACTGTAAGGGTTTCAACCCTACTCAACTCGGTTCAAACTCAAGATTTCGAGATTTTTAAAAAACGAAAAGATGCGTCTTTTCACGGGCTACAAGATTTACTAATCCCACTTTTTTGAATTTTTGAGTTTGAATACCCGAAAAATGCAAAAACATATTTTGAACTCAAATTTCTCCCTGAAAAAATGGAGAAAGTTTTTGAAAATTTGGCAACAAGTATGGAAGCATTACATGTTACATATCTCTAAGAAAAAATGAGCGAGCGACCTGATTGGATACCACACATGGAAGGCTACGAAGTGGGATAGATTGAAAGTCAGCGGTCATTTTTCTGTAAATATGAACTTTGGTTTCAAAAAAATACTGGTTTCAAAAAATACGGTTTCAAAAAGTTGGTTTTCGGGGAAAACGGCTGGATCGTGGGGACCTTTCGTCTAGCCTTACCTTCAAGCCACACCTTTGTTCTTTTAAAGGAAACCTCGAAATTGAGTTATTTAACTATTTATTGTCGAATAGAAGCGGTTGGAAAAGTGCAAGCAATGCAATAAATGAATCAAAAACACGATGAAGATAAAAATCAAAGGAGAGGTGGAAGAAAGAAGGGCATATATCATTTTATGAAGCAAAGACAGACGCTCGACAGCAGCCCGAGGGGAACGAGGTGTGGCGGACAATAGAGATAAGGAGAGACAGAGAGAAAAAGAAAAAGAAAAAGGAGCATGACGAAGGAAGAGAGTTCGTTGAATGGCATGCCCTAAAGTGGTGATTTTACATGAGAAGAGAGAGAATGGAGACAAAAAGTGATATGAAGAGTTCGCACCGAGGGGGAAGCCAAAAAGGAAAAGAGAGCATAAGGAATGTGTGTGGACTTGCAAAATTAGATTTATGATTTATTAGGGTGATCGGAAAGTTTTTGTGAACTTTTTTTTTTGATTTTATTCAAACAAAAAGCAGTTTCAGGTTCTGGTTTGTTGATTATTTTTATACCTTTATGACTGCTATTTGATATTTAAATTTAGGGATTCCCTCCTTCGGAACTCGGGCAGCTATAACTCGAAACATGAAGTGGTCTTTTTTTCGACTGTAGGATGAGTTTGGACCCCTTTTTGTTTTAGACGTAGATCATATTTCGAGAAAAATTAAATGAAGAAAACCCACTATCTGGAGAGTTTAAAGGTAAAATAAGAACAATCTACTTAAACTTAGTCTCGAGATATTTCATGAGTTTTGCAACATGAGGTCAGTTTTGAAGTAAGAAAAGTGTCGAATATTTGGGACAATGTCCACGACCAAAACTTTTTGCTACTCCAAGATTGTTCTGGAAGGATTTAATGATGCTATAGGTAGGTACTGTTGCTTATGACATTCCACCAAAAGATTGGAATCGATCCTCTTGCAGGAGCTATCACTGTGGCAGAATAGTAATTTTTTGTTATTCTGTCGGTATCTCAAAACTTTACAACTGAGCAACTTTATTTCTGTTATGGGTTTTGTGAAAGATAATGTCCTTCATAAAACCCGCCATGCGTCAAGTATAATCGGATAATAAGAAGTGAGAAATTAATGAAAATGTCAGAGCCTTTTGAAAGCCTTCGAAACACGAGTTCAGTGTTAACAGGAGAGGGGCGAGTAAAGGGTCTGGGTTTCACAATCGGACATTTTGGCTCTTTATATACAATATACAGTTACCCTTTTGTCAATGCTCCTTGTCATTCTCGAATGGGAGAAAAATCAAAAGTTCACAAAAACTTTCCGATCACCCTAATATATTTTTAGAGGAAGAACATCGGGAAATGTTAGTCAATCAAAGTTATTGTTATAAACTGTTTTGACATCTCGATCGCAAATTTCTTCCCTTCCTTTGCCTGAATCTCAACTTTGTTTTCTTCAATTGGCCTGGAAAATCTGTTTGAAATGAAGACTATAGTCTCATCTTTAATATTTCCATTTCTTGTTCATTTTTCCATGTTGATTCCATTGATCAAGAAGAAATTGCCCAAAAACCGCTCTGAAGCGCACAAAGAGCGACCCAAAATCGCGCGTTACAGGTTGGCTGCAGCGGCCGTCTGACCGAGTATCCCACAACGCGGGGCCGTTTTAACTATATTTTTTTGCATTCAATTCGTTCATTTCACATGCTTTTGTAGTGAAACTCGCGTCTTCTTCTATTTTGCATGTGAAACGTATGAAAGAGGCGAAAAATATGAAGAAAACGGCCCCGCGTTGTCGGATTTTCGGCAAGGCGACCGCGGCCGCAAACCTGTTTTTGAGCGCATTTTGTTAAATTCAGAGTTATTTCTGGGCAATTTCTTCATGAAAATGCAATCAGCATGAGAAAATAAAAGAGAAATGTAATTAAAAATATGACTGTTCTCCTTTAAATAAACTCAAGTTTCAAAACTTACTTCACACTCAATCCTTCCAATACAAATGGAAAGCTCTTACGATCCGAAAACGAAATATCCAAGTACTTCACTTGACAATCAGTAGAGATTAGTTTTTTCAAAAACATGTTGAGATTTTCTGGAGTCATGCGAGCTGCTCCATGTTTTCCCAAAGCCGAAACATGAAGATATTCGCACTGCATGAAATCTTCCAACTTAACCCATGAAAATGGATCAAGCAATTGGACGTTTTTGGTGGTGAAAGGACCAGATGGGCGATATTGAAAATTAGTTGGGCAATCAGAGAGCAGGAGAAGATAGGGTATATTTGAACATGCGTTCAATATGTACGAGTATTCCTCAGCCGTTAGAACATCCCCGACAAATATTTCATTCATTTTCAGATTCTTCCCCTCAAAATACTTTATCATTTCTGCAGAGTTATTTTTTGACGGCTTGGCAGTGTTTAAGTCGACAATTCGACTATTGAATGTTTCGAAAAGGTGATCAATTATGTTATTATCACAAATTTTGATAAGTTTGATTTTCTCATGGGCTTCTTGAAACTCGTCGCCGTTAGGTTTCAGATGAAGTTCTTCGGCTTCTGTTTTGTACAGAAATTGGTGGTTTCCGTGTAAAGCTCCACGTGAAGTATATAGTTTTAACTTTCCGATTTCCACAAATAGTTCGTCTTCGTAGAATGATTTGAACTTGACATGGATAGAGTCTTTGGGAATCGAAGCATGGATTGCTCGTTTTGCTCGATTGGAGAGCAATGAAAAAGAGAATCTATGAATATTTTTTTGGGGTTCAATAGTAAAGATTTAAAACTTACAGTTCTGTATGGTCCATACTTCTGATTACCGCTAGAATAGCTACAAAAGGAAGACGGAAAAGTGGAAACATTCTGAATAAGAATGAATGCAGTTTTTGAGTTTGTGGAACTATCGAAAATGGTCAGAGTGAGGGGGAAACGCACGCGACGCCGCCGCAACGCACCGCTCAAATCGATCGATCGTACACAATCGAACGCCTGTGTCGCGCTGACATGTAATACTTCCCAAGTGTTACCCAGGGATTCCAGTGAGACTATGTGCAAAAGTTAGGCCCCCTAGAAGTAAGAACTTTCCCGAAATATTTTCTTTTAATGTATTGTAGTTTTCGAGTTTTCATGATTTTTCTAGTTTTACGAAATTTTTTGGTTTTTGGACCGTATCTCAGTCAATTTTTGAGATTTTTGAACTGGTAAAGAACGGAATTGTAGACAAAAATGTGATACAACTTTTTGCTTCGAGCATCTTTGCTATGGGCTCACGACCAAAGAGCCAAAAAATGCTCCAAAGAGCAACTCGAAAAACCGACTTCTACAACTTTTTTTCTAATGTTGCTCAAAAGTTCAGCGTCTGAAATAAGATAGAATCACAAATTTTTACAATTTTTTACTGAGGAATTTTTGAGAAAATTTCAAATTTGTACAAAAAAGCGAACTATTTGCGTGGTTGTATGAGGGTTTAGGGCTATTTATGGTCTTGCAAAGAGGTTGTTTTGTCTTATTTTATCTGTAATAATGTTATTTCGTCATTATCTGTCTTTTCCTATCGAAAAAATCAAGTTTGAAATTTTTGAAAATTTTCCAAAAAAATTGAGGTCCAAAATTTTGATTTTGTCAAACTTGATTTTGTCGATAGGAAATGACAGATTATGTCGAAATAACATTATCACAGATAAAAAAAGACAAAACAACTTCTTTGCAAGACCATAAATATCCCTAAACCCTCATACAACCACGCAAATAGTCGCTTTTTTGTACAAATTTGAAATTTTCTCAAAAATTCCTCAGTAAAAAATTGTAAAAATTTGTGATTCTATCTTATTTCAGACGCTGAAATTTTTGAGCAACATTAGAAAAAAAGTTGTAGAAGTCGGTTTTTCGAGTTGCTCTTTGGAGCATTTTTTGGCTCTTTGGTCGTGAGCCCATAGCAAAGATGCTTGAAGCAAAAAGTTGTATCACATTTTTGTCTACAATTGCGTTTTTTACCAGTTCAAAAATCTCGAAAATTGACTGAGATACGGTCCAAAAACCAAAAAATTTCGTAAAACTAGAAAAATCATGAAAACTCGAAAACTACAATACATTAAAAGAAAATATTTTGGGAAAGTTTTTACATCTAGGGGCCTAACATTTGCACATAGTCTCACTGGAATCCCTGGGTAACACTTGGGAAGTATTACATGTGAGGTCTAAAGGTAGAGATGACTCCAGTGGGGACAAAGGACGATCATACACATTCAGAAGCATTGAACGGTGTGTGTAGGCCTAGAGTGAGACAAGAGAAAGAGTAGAGTTTGAAATATTTATTGACGGAAGAAATACAATAAGTTACGGTATTTAAAGTTAAGAAATGATGGACAAGTGAAGCATAGAAAATGGATCGCGTCCTAATAGGGCACTCTATTAGGTAAATTAAGAGCGAAAAGCAATTTATTCAGTGTCCGGCTCCATTTTGATCTTCTGCACATTTCGCTCGACAAAAGAATAAATAAGAGCTTTCTTCCCATCCGTTCGCTGAATTCTCAAAACTCGTTTATCCCCTTCTACTTGAATTTGACTGAAAATATAATTCACTACTGTATTTCCACTTCTCTCGTGGACTTACTTCTCACTCAAACCCCCTACTACCACCCCAAAATCCGCTTGTTTTGCTCCCAGCTTCACTTCTAGGCGCTCCAAATTGCTTTCCGACTCAATCCATTTTTTGAAGAACTCGTTCAAATAACTCGCAACATTCTCTTTTTCATATTTGCCAACGGTAACTTTTTTGCATTGCATAAAATCTTCCAAATAAACCCATGCGCCTTCCGTGACATAAAAATCGTCCAAGGTGAAATCATCTGGGGAGCTTGGGCGGTACTGAAAGCCTCCCCTGTTGGAAAAGTAAAACTGAAGGTTTTGAATGTTCTGGCAAGCGTTCAAAAAACGGGTAGCCGCTTGCTCAGAAAGATGAGGTAGTTCAACATCTATTTCTCTCATCGGAAGATTCAAATTTTTGATGAGCTTCAAAATTTGGATTGCATTTTCTGAGGAGTTATCCGAATCTCCCAAGTTGTCACTGAAGTCCAGAGAAATATTTGGCTCATTGAAAACTTCAGAAAAATGTTCAATTAAAGTCAGAATTGCGGACTGAAGATCACTCCACTGTAGGTGGTAGACTCCTGCTCGGGAACTCAGGTCCACTCTGATTGCCTGATCTCCAAACTCGTAAACTTGGGGCTCTCTTGTGATAGGAATGATCAGAGGCAAGCGTTTTTCATCATCATGAAAGGCGTGATACATTCCAGGAAGCCTTTTTCTGAGCCCATGAAGTCGTCTTACAGCGTTCCTCTCATCTTCAGAATCACTACCACTACTATCCTCCCCGTTTGGACGACCACGAATAAGCAGTTTGTCTTGGCCGGCTTCCAGTGTGAACTCAGATGGGAAATAGCAGATGCTCAGATGAATTTGCTTTTTGGGAAGACAGGATTTGATCAAAGCTCTGAACTTTTTGGAGGTGAGGGAGAGTACAAATCTGCAAATAGGATCGATGGTTGAGTTTTACGTTAAGAGACTTTCACTTACATTTCTCTCAGCACAAAAGACCTTGAAACAGATCTGATCGCGACGTGTGGCAGACGAAGGAGTGGGACTTGCGGGTTCGTGGCGGACATCTCTGAAAAAGGATTAAATGAAAAAAGACCAGACGGTTTCCGGCGCTTCGCGCCTCAACCGCCTGGCTTCCGCTGGGGACCGCGATTGGCTATGTGCATAGATAGCACAGATCTTATCAGTGAACTTATTAAAAAAAAAAGACGGGCATCATCACGTCAGCATTCTCTATCGACCAGTTAAAATTTTATGAAAATTGGTTCAGAAGTAACTAAGCTAATACTCTGGATACGCAGACAAACACACACATACGGAATCCTTATGGTAACAATAGTAAAGATGAGTTTATTCTTGTGAAAAGATATTTCTTGCAAAAAAAAAAGACAATTAGGTAATGTCTGTATGCCAGGAGATGACTATGAGCGTAACGGGCAACAGCTGGTTCTTCACCTAATCTCCCCTCTGAGTCCCGCCCTGATTATCCTAGGGGACCTAGACTTTGTGGGATGTTCGGTGATAAGATATGATTGATGACAAATGACGAGAGAAAACGTTCCATAAAACTGTATTAGTGGTGCCCCTCTAATAGAAGTGTGCCTCTATAGTGATGATTATGAAAACAGTTTAAAAAATTGAAAATCCTTGGTTATTTTCGTCATTCTTCATCAAATTCGCCAGTAAAACCAGATCATGATGCCTTGAAACGTCGAAAAAATCTATCGAAAATTAATGGTGCCCGGCTCCTGCTAAGATTTGTGATCTTTATGATCTTGCTAATTTTTGGAAACACGATTTCAAAAAAAAAACGCCGCTCGATTTCTCTAACGTTTCTTGTACCTCTTCTTGTGAAAAGATATTTCTTGCGAAAACAAGACAATTAGGCAATGTCTGTATGCCAGGAGATGACTACGAGCGTAACGGGCAGCAGTCGGTTCTTTATCTAATCTCCCCTTCAAGCTCCGCCCTGTTTATCCTAGAGGGTCTTGGCCCTGCGGGATGTTTTCTAGGGAAAAATGGCTTCCGTTTCGTGCTACGAATGTTCTTTTGAATAAAAATTACCACATCTTTGGATAGAAAGCCAGGTTCAAGGTTTTTAAAATGGCAAAGGTTCAAACTTATGTACAGTGTTGTATGGTCCATACTACTGGTTACCCTTTGAATAGCTACGAACGGAAGACGAAAAAGTGGCAACATTTCGAAGAAGAATGACTACCAAGAATAGTCAAAATGAGGAGAAAGCACTTCAGTATGGAGAGAGGAGTTTGAAATATTTATTGGAGGAAGAGATAAAATAAGTAAAAAAAGTACCAAAAAAAAGAAGTTATCGACAGGATGAGCATGGAAGATGGCGTTCCAATAAGGCACTCTATTGGGTAAATCAGGAACAAAAACAATTTATTAAGTGACCGGTTCCATTGTTATTTTCTGCACATTGTGCTCGACAAGCGAAGAAATAAGAGCTTTTTTCCCATCCGTTTGCTGAATTCTCAGAACTTGCTTTCTCCCTTCCACTCGAATTGAACTGAAATTATAATTCACAACTGTATTTCCACTTCTCTCGCGGACTTACTTCTTACTCAATCCTCCTACCACCACCTTGAAATCCGCTTTTTTTGCTCCCAGCTTTACTTCCAGGCGCTCCAAATAGCATTCCGACTCAATCCACTTTTTGAAAAAATCGTTCAAATAGCTAGCAACATTCTCTTTTTCATATTTTCCGATGACAACTTTCTTGCATTGCATAAAATCTTCCAAATAAACCCATGCACCTTCCATGACATGAAAATAGTCTAAGCTGAAATCATCTGGGGAATTAGGGCGATACTGAAAGCCGGCATTGTTGATGAAGTAAAGCTGAAGCTCTTGAATATTCTGACAATCGTTCAAAAAACGGGTAGCCGCTTCCGCAGAAAAATAAGGTATTTTAATATCCATTTGTCTCATCGGAAGGTTCAAATTTTTGATAATCTGCAATATTTGAACTGCATTCTCTGAGGCATTATCCAAACGTTCCAAATTAACGCTAAAACCTAGGGAGATGTACGGCTCGTTGAAAACTTCAGAAAAATGTTCAATGAAAGCAAGAATCGCGGGCTGAGGCTGATTCCATTGTACGTGGTAAACTCCTAATAGGGACCTCAAGTCGACTCTGATTCCCTGCTCGCCGAAATGGAAAACTTGGGGCTCTCCTGTGATAGGAATGATAGGAGGCAAGCGTTCTTCATCATCATCATCGGCATCCCAGGCGAGCTGCCTTCCGGGACGCCTTCTTCTGAGCCCATGAAGTTTTCTAACAGCATTTCTCTCATCTTCAGAACCACTACTGCTACTATTATCCTCCCCGTTTGGACGACCACGAATAAGCAGTTTGTCTTGGCCGGCTTCAATTATGAATGAGATATTTGGGAAATAGCGAATTCTGAGATGGACTTGATTTTTGGGAAGACAGGACTTGATCAAAGCTCTGAACTTTTTGGAGGTGAGGGAGAGCACGAATCTGAAAAACCGATAGAAATTTTGGGTTGAAGGTAGTTGACTTACATTTCTCTCAGCACAAAGGATCTTATAACAGATCTAATTGCGACGTGTGGCAGGTGAAGAAGTGGGAGTTGCGGGTTGCCGGCGGACATCTCTGAAAGAGGAATTCAAATGAAAAAAGATAAATTGTTCTGCTGAAAAAAATAATTCTTGTGTAAAAAAGACAAGTGGACAATGTTTTTATGCCAGGGGGCTGACTATGAGAGTAACGGGCAACAGCTGGCTCTTCATCTAATCTCCCCTCCAAGCTCCGCCCTGTTTATCCTAGGGGGTCTTGACCCTCGAGGGATGTTATGTGGTAGGATATGATTGATGACAAATGAAGAGAGAAAACATACCGTAAAACTATATTAGTGGGGCCCTTTTAATAAAAGTGTCCCCTGAAAACGGTCCTCGAATTGAGAAAAGTGGATGAAAAGTGAAAAAAAATTGAAATTATTTTCGTCATTCTTCATCAAAGTCGCCGGTAAAACCAGATCATGATGCCTCAAAACGTCGAAAAAATATATCGAAAATTAATGGTGCCCGGCTCCTGCTAAGATTTGTGATCTTTATGATTTCGCTGAAATTTGGAAACACGATTTCAAAAAAAAAAACGCCGCTTTCTCTAACGTTTCTTGTACCACTTCAGAACCATAAACCTCAACCCGAAAACGTTTGTTTTATGTCTTCCTTTTTTCGGCCATGATCTTGCAAAACATTGGAAGCAAAACTTCAAAGAAAAAACGCCGCTCGATTTTTCTAACTTTTCTCGTACCTCTTCAGAACCATAAAAGCTTTGCCCGACAACATTTGTTTTATATCTTTTGCTTCTTGCTACGCATATAAAAAGGAACCTAGCGGTATCATTTTCATTCTCCTTCCCATTTCCGCAATTTCCTCAAACCCCCTATTGAACTGCTTTTTCATTTGGCCGGCGAGTGTTAGCATGGCCTCCCTTCCCGATCTTTAAGGTTACCTAAAAAATCTAAAAACTGGATTATAATTGGATTATTTTGCAGATTGTTGAGTTTCTTGAATATCAAAATTGATGGTTTCATTGGATCACCTTCATGGAATGAATCAAAAAGAAAAAAAAGTAAGTTATTATTCTATAGATTTAAAATTAAACAATTTCTATTTTTCAGATGAATAAACCTCACCAGTTAAGCCAGGACCTTCTGTTGTGAACGCTCTGCATTCACAATTCGGTTTAGTATTTATTCTAGGTTTAATTTAGATATTTCAGCTCCTACAGTAAATTGAGAGTTTAAAGGAATTTCTTCCCTCTCGTAGGTCTCGAGGATTTCGTAGGAGTTTCTCCGTCGGAGGTGGCAGTGTTGTTCGGATGTCGTCGTAGCGTTGGTTGGATGGTTGCCGCCGTTCTTAACCTTTACTTTCTTACTTTCTTTCTTTTTAATATTTTATTTATTGTAGCTTTCTTCTTTATTGTATCTCTCATCCGTTTACTCTTTCTCTTTCATTCGTATTTCCCTTTAGGATTTTAGACCTCCTTTATATTTATTGTAATCTCTATTCTTTCTCTTCCTTTCTCTTAGTTGTATCTAGTTAAGCCACTTTAGACGTTGTCTAAGAGGTTTTTAACGGCCTCCGTACGCGGAGATGCTTTTCCTCTAAATAAATACTCTAAATTCGCATTTAGTCTTTATCACACAGCTTATCTCGTATAATTCAACACTTCCGAGCTGGAACCCCTTTTTCCACTCGCGAAATTGGTGCATCGACCGGGAAACGAACCCGGCCGCCCGCGTGGCAGGCGAGCATTATACCACTGAATCCAAATTTTTTGGTTTTTAATGTTGTTTTTAATAAATTTTAATGATTTTTAATTCTCTTCTGAATAGAAACTATCACAGATTAGTATAGAAAGCTAGTTTTTTTTTCTTTTTCAGTTTGAACCTAAACTCCTCATCTCAGCTTGATAGCTTGAAAACATAGGAAGACAAGAAATGGAAGTTTTATGAATATTTTTGAATTCGTTATACTGCGCGGGAATCAGAACAAAAAACACAAAAAGGAGAAAAAAAATTTGACCGTCCACTTGTCGGGTTCTTGGCCAGCGGCCGCGGCCATCAATTTGTATTTGGTGGTGCTATCAAACCAAGGGTTTAGCCCCTTATAGAGTGAGTTTTTAGGGAAACTTTGCCTGAAAAATGGAATCAGTAATGAAAAAATCATGTCGGAAATGTTGATAAATAAGGTTTGAAATCAGTCCATTTTCACTCTATTTTTGAAATTTCTAGCACACTCTATGCCGCAACCGTGTTTGCGGACAACAGTATGAATAAAACCCTCCAATCTCTCCGAATTGAGAAATCAAACAGTTTTCCAGATAATAATTCCATCATAAAAATATGTGTACCCGCTATAATCCTTCCATCAATGTACAAGACCCAGCCATTCAAAATGCCCAACAAGAGGTAATCAACCGTCAAATGAACGAAGAATTCATCGATAACTACGACAACTAAAATACTCTTTCACTTTCTATCTGACCTCTATATACCGGCCTCCCTTTTTCATTTAAACGGAATAAAACAAACATTTATTAGATTGAAATATTTCCAAATCATTATGAGAAAAAAGATCCGGAAACATTAAAAACAACTACAAGAATCGGACCGAAATAACGTCCATAGGAAACATCACCGACAAGCCACATCCCAAGGCAACAACAAACGGCACAGTGCGGTCCACGTGAATGCCATACTTGACAGCAAAATACGACCGTACGGAAATCCAGTTCCGACAATGAAATCCAGTTCCAACAATGTCTTTGTTTGGTTCAACGAACAAAGATACAATCCATTGGGAAAATCTCGTCACTGTCATCATGGAAGGCGATGACGAAAGGCATCCATATCGCATCCGGAAGTAGGATAACACAGTTACCCACCTCCGGATGCGTCCATAGAAAAAGTAGACCTGCGACGGCCTATAAACAAAATATATAGAATAATTAAACCCAGTTTTTATTTTTACCGTGCCGGTAGGAAGACGAGTCGAGTGACAACTTCTTCAAACCCCCAGGGACCTCATTCTCCCCTCCAACTCATCGGGGGTCCAGCTCTCCCATCCTTCGAAGTGACGGTCTAGGTATTCTGGCAGCAGACACTTTGAAGGAACCATGCTGAAAAAACACCATCAGTAACTTAGACAGAAGCAAAGAAAGAAACTGAATTTTCCACACTAGTATTCTTGCTTTTATACACGAAAAAAAGCAGGAAAAACTTCGGACCAATTTTTTACCCTGACAAGAAATTTTCAATATCGTAGCAAGATCCGTACGTATTTTTCAAAGTTGTTGAAAAGAGAAAAATCAAAACATCATCTCACCTAGAATAAAATATGAGCAATTGCGTTTCCGGATATCCCAAAGTTATTCCATATTTAACTTGAAGCCACGTGTTATATTCGAGCTCTTTTCCTAAGTTAGGATCCAAGAGTCGATAAGACAATGGCCTAAAAAAATCAAGAGTTTCGACTATAAGTCTAATCCTAAACCTACGATTAATTCCACGATTTAAATTATTTGAAGCCGGTCAGATTGGCTTAATTTGAAAGCCATTTTGAAAATCCATTATGAAGTTTCAAAGACTCCCAGGTGAAAAGCAAAGAATATTCAGTAAAATCAATCAAGGCGTCCTAACAATCGGAGACCATGAAGAAAGAAAATGATAGAAATGAAAATGGAATTGTGTCTTCTCCCGCACTTTTTATCTATCCTCCACATCATCCGGTTGACCTGTTTTATCTTCCATCTTCTCTCTTTCTCTCACCGCATTTTCCGTGAAGGACATATCGATTAATTTTTGGAAAAAGTGGACGGGGTCTCAAACAAGTTCCGTGAACAAATAAGGAAGTGTGGTCAATTCAATAGGAAGTTCAATTGGAAATAATTTTAAGGGTCAACAATGTTTATGGATAGTTTGTTTGCCTAGCACCATCCAAAATTTTCTCATTGAATTTTCCCTCTCAATTATATTCTATTCTTGCGCAATGCCTATCTCCTCTTCAAATCGACAGACCACCATTGACCTATTGTATCTTTTGTTGTCTCTTTCTCTCAACACATTTTCCGTGAGGGCCATATAATTGCCCCCCCCCCCCCCCGCCCTTCCCCGTTTTTTCCTATGTATCCTCATTCTATTTATTCCACCACTTTTTCCAATGGCATCCGAGTGTTAGGATACCTTTTTTTTTGAGTTTTCTGAGCATTTCATTATTTCCTACTGATTTGATTATACATATTTGGACCGGGTTTTCTGGTAAATTTCCGGATTTTTTTTCTGATTTTATGAGCTCACATTGCTCGTCGGACCATACTTACTGGCCAACTAGTACGAAGAATAACCGTCTTCGCCTTCTTGGACTTGTGGAGTACTTCAGATACTGAAGGATGTCACGTTAGTTTATAAAAAAAGATTGTTTTAAAGATGAAGTTTTTCATTTTGTAGGACAGTCGATGCTCACTTTTGGTGGATCCTTTTGCGCAAATGGTTCACAGTCGAGGAATACTTCCGGAGCAGATATGGAATCCCCCACACCGCCACTAGAAGTCACCCGTCTTACTGCCACCTGCCTGCCAGTCAACCTAATTCCCATTTGCCCCTTTTCCCTTATTACATCCTTTTCCCTTATCTTTACATCAACAAATATTATTCAAAATATCTACCACTGTTAATACCACCAATCGCCATAAAGACAAACCCCTACTAGTCTTTTTATTCCTACCGGAAAGCAGGCGTTGGTTTATATCAAGGAAAATGAGCAAGCCCTGTTCCCGATGTCTCTAGTCCGGATCGAAGTCGACAAGAAGTGCTGCCCCTCCCGGTTCCTCTCTTTTTTTTCCAATGAACTGTGTTAACTTTTTATTCATGTTCCTTGGATTTCAAATTTGGAAAGAGAATGAAAAGAAAAATTATCCACTAGAAAATATGTTATTCTTCTTGAGCTACCTGTTGAGGGGCTCCTTGGGTTGGCCTAGTGCAAATTGATGCGTAATGGAAGTCGTAATTAGCTCCGCACACTCTTTTCTTGCATAAATATTGCGAGTTTCTTGTCATCTTGCAATTTGTTGGATGGTGGTTAGTAGTTCTACCGTGTTCGGTGGGAGGTAAACGACAGTATAAAAGACAGACAAGTTTAGCTTCTACCAAGTTCACTTTCTCGAATGTTGTGAATTTGTCGCAATTGGAGGTGTAGTGACCGATTGTCTTGCAGAAGTGACAGAAGGGCGGACGTTGATTTTTAGATCTTTCTTCACGTGCCGCTTGCTGGACCAGTTTATTGTATTGGTGGGCGATCACCATGCGCTTGGCTTCATTTTTGAGCTCTTCAATAGCGGATGTTGCTGGACGCTTGGCCATGTTAACAGATGATTGGTGATGCTTGTTTCTTTCTGGCCTGATGACATATGCTTGTAGCCGCGATTGGAATTGCCTTGGCTTTTGCTGCAAGTCGGTTTTATTTTATGCGTCATTTACTCATTTTTGCTTCAAGTTCCGTTAAAGAAAAAATGGCAAGCTTCAAGCTTCAAGAGGCAGTTTTATTCACCGTGTTTGTTTGATAACTTACTTGTTGGATATGATCCTAGTTTGGTCGATGCGCCATAAAAAGGCTGCCCAAGGGGTTGCCCTTTGCAGGGAGGACATTCAATGGGTTTGTTGATATTAGAAATTTGTTGAATGAAGCAATAAAATGAGGAATGAATGGTTCGTGAAGTTTTTAGGTGCTTCTAGTTCAAATAACAAGAAAAAGCATAGAATATTCAGAAAAGTCAATAAAAAGGTGTCCTATCACTCGGATACCATCAAGAAAAAAAACATCGAAATAAAAGAGGGAACATGTATTCCCCCGCTTCCCGTTGACCTACTTTCCTCCTTTTTTCTCTCTTCTTTTTCTCTAACCGCATTTTCCGTGGAGGCCATAGCAATTATTTTTTGGAAAAGTGGTCTAATATGTTCCGTGTTGAACAAATAAGGAAGTGCGGTCGATTCAATCGGAAGTTCAATTGAAAATAAATGTAAGGGTCAACAATGTTCATGAATGATTTGTTTGCCTGGCACAGTCCAAGTTTTTTTTCTCATCAGATTTTCCCATCTTAATTATATTCTATTCTTGCGCAATCTTTATCTCCTTTTCTATCCCGACAGACCACCATTGACCTATTGTATCTTTTATGTCTCTTTCTCTCACCGCATTTTCCGTGAGGGCCATATAATTGCCCCCCCCCCCCCCCCCCTCCCCGTTTTTACATATATATCCTCATTCTATCTATTCCACCACTTTTTCCAATGGCATCCGAGTGTTAGGATGCCTTTTTTTTTTGAGTTTTCTGAGCATTACACTATTTTCTATTGATTTGACTAATCTTTCTTGACGAATATATCTTATGTACCACTGTGCCAAACATTTGGAGCAATAAGGAAAGAGACAATCTTCTGTGAGTGGTTTTGACAGCGTTTATGTTACCTGGTTTGGTCCTATTTGAAGTGGAATCTTTCCGATTTCACAATGTTTAGGGAGATTTCCAATAATAATGTTTGGAATTTTGATTGTCTGCAAAAAATACAGTACTGGTCATAAAGAATGCGCGTTTGCCTGTTTTCAGTTGAAAATGGTCATTTTTGAGACTATGCTACAGAGCGTGTGATTGACACAGGGCTATAAAATTTTTTGAGGGTATTTTACCACTCAAGAGCTCCACTTTTGTAGTTCATGACTTTTTTGGATAATCAACTTGAATATTTTTTTCGGACTGTCAAAGAAAAAACGCGCAAAAATCTCATATTTTGCACTGGAAACCTCGTTTTTTCTGGTGTTTTTTCTTTGACGGTCCGTAAAAAGTATTCAAGTTGATTATCCTGAAAAGTCATAAACTACAAAAGCGAGCCCATGAAGTAAGTTATAATATTTAGGAAATGTTTTTTGAAGATTAAAGAAATATCTGCATATCTCTATATAAATGGTTGGACAAAGGAATGGTTGGACAAATATTGTCGTGATTGGCGCTACAGTTCTCTTCGTGTTCTCAATCTACGATTAAAAAAATTGGGGCGTCAGACGTTCCGATTTTCTCACCGTCGTGGTGAGGTTACTGGGGTTCTAAAATTTGAGCCAATGAAGTAAGTTATTTATGAAAAAAATGCATATATATACATTTTTTTTTAGAAAGTTGTAGATATACCTGCATATCTTTATATATTTTTTATACTTATATATTTTTCTTTTCAGTGCGAAAACCAATTACTTTTGGTTTAATGGTCTACGCGAGTAGCTTACTGTGGATGACTATTTCAATATCCAATATGACAAAATCCTGGATTATCCACAAAGGAATCTTGTTCGCTTTGTAGAAGTCTACGATAAATCCCGCAAAATCGATTAGTCCAATCTCTTCCCGATTGAGATGATCACCGTCGTAATCTGATTTGTTCTTCCGTTCTCCTCTTCTCACGTTGGGTCATGGATCTTATCACATGGGTGGTGGTCAAAACATTTCTATCTACTCAAACACCTTTATTTATTTTCTGTGAATTAAACTTTTTGTAAAATGGAAAACTGTGTAATTAGAATTCTAAAAAAAAATTTTTGAAAGAAATTGAAATTAATTCAAAGACTGAAATTAGAAAATCTCTTCTTCTTCTTCTTCTTGGGCAACCTGTTGTTTTGGGGGGGGGGGGGGGGGGGGGCTGCTTGGGCTGGTCTGGTGCAAATCGAGGCGTGGTGGAACTCGTAATTGGCTCCGCAAACTCTCTTTTTGCCAAGATGTTCGGTGTTATTTAAACTCTTGCAGTTTGTTGGGTGGTAGTGACCTCTGGTGAGACAAATCCTTCTTTTAGGTCGTGTTAAAAAGCCGGTAAAATTTGCGCAATTCGAAAGCCATCAGAAAAAAAAGGTGATTACAAGAAAACGTATAGATTATTCAATTAAGCACAAACAAGTGTGAACAATGATTTATTGAAAATTTCAAAAAAAAAAACTTTAGGTTCCATCGAGAAGCATTTCAATCAAATGGCATCCAATAGTCGATTGGGCTAAAAATTTATTTTATCAACTTCCTAGAAAATTTCTGAAAGCTTACACTTGACCCATAATGCGAATCTGCAAAGTTTCAGGATACATATCCGTATAGTTATAATCCATTGTCATACGATACGGGACCATTTTCAGTGGCGATTGAGTTCCAACATCGTTTTGAATCTAAAATAAACAGATAGGTAAAACAACATTAATTAATCTTACTTGGTGATCACTTCTATAACTGAAGTTTCCAGAGTCGGGTAGTTGAAAATTATACCATTTTAGAACACCATTACTAGAAATTCCCCATCGATCTGAGTAAGGTAAATTATACTTAAAAGGAAAAAAATTGATTTACCGTGGTCTCTGATCGATATCATGAAGTTATAGTAGTCACTTTTTGGCACACTCAGAACTGGCAACTCCAAGGTGCCAGAGTCTTGAACTATAGGGTTAACAGCATATATCAAATATGGATTCAGAAGTGCTCCAAAGTAGCCCTGAGCCTGAATGAAGTTATCATCGCGTTCGAAGGAACGAAATCCGAGTGTCTGAGTTGTGAGACTATACATTAAATTGTCATTGTAATAACTTCCAGAAACCGTAGCGGATGAGATGACAGAAAGGAATGCATGATGTTGACGGAGTTTAACAACAAGACGTGAAATATCAGTTATTTCGGGCATTCGTTTCATAAGAATGAATATTTTAGCGCCACAGACTGAGACGGATGGGTTGTCCATGAATTGTTCGATGAATTTGAGAACATCACTTCCTGTTTCATTATCCGGGAAGCTGAGAGTAGGGTCCGGAAGGTGTGATAAGACGGAAGGGTTTGCATCGCTAGAAAAAAAACATAAAAATGTTGGACCACTAAAGATTTGAACTCGGATTCTCTATTCCATGGCTCAGGCTCTACAGGTTCCCAGAGCTCCCAATGAAAAATAAGGGTGCTGGCAAAAAACTTACGCAAAACTGTCATGATAATAAATCACGCCGGCATCTACTGTGTCAAAACGAACATTTGCAAACTTTGCGAAATTGGGGAAAATATCCGGTTCACCAATGAAAGTCCATAAACTTAAAACAGTGCTAGAAGACAAATCATTTGAATATCCGAATAGTACAGTTCTTGGAGAAGTTGGAAGGCACACTGAAAAAAAAAATTGTCAAAAACACGATTTTCCCTACTTTTTTTTTCTAGATCTGAAACTCTCTGAAATTGTTTTAGGTGCTTCTGATGAGTTGTTTTAGGCAAGAGGAGGTGGAATACGAATGAAAGATAACAGTTTCAACATGCATTAAATACGGTTCTTATCAGTCATCTGACAACTCACATGACATTAGTTCAGCTGTATTTGTTTTTTGGGCGTAGTCGAGGAATTATGGCATTTTAATGAGCAATTTCATGTGAAGTTGAGTGTACATGTACTTTCAGAATTGTTTACTTCATTCGTCACAGGTCCCATTTAGGCAGTCAAAGTTCTATAGCAACGGTCCCCCAGTCTGGCACCTTAAAATGTCTTTTTGTTGTTTTTCACATTATGTCTAGTGGAACCCATGACTACCACACCTTTCTCCAAACTTCTTCTCTTCATTCTTACTTTCTACTCCAGTACAGAATGGTGGCGCCTACTCTTCTTTTTGCCTTTTTACTCATCCCTTTCATCAGTTCTGTGCAACAAATGGTAAAGCTGAAAGCGAAGATCACCCCTGAAGCCACAGCTGTGCAAAATGCGAATTGTTTGGCAGATTGTACTAGCAATGAAAACTGTATTGCGGCATTCATCCATTCCACTGACATGTGCCAAACTTGGAGCTGGCTCAGGTGGAATCAAGGATTAATCGAAATTATTGATATTGACGATGACGCAGATGGTCTTTTATATGTGAGGGTGAGTATATTGATGTGATGATATTGAGTCCGAGATATTGGATATTTTGGCTCTTTACCGCTCTGCAAGTACCAAGACCAAAAAGGCTGATCCCGAAAAAACGACTGGACCGGTTTCTCTTGGGACCAGTCTATTGGAACCTGTCTTTTCTTAGGACTAGTCTTATTTCTTCTTGGGACCAGACATACTTTTTGGGATCAGTCTCTTTTTTGAATCTATTTTCGGGACCAGTTCAGCCCTGAAGAGATGATATTTCCAGACCGATATCCCCAGTACCGGATGCCCAAACACATTTGAAGAAGTGAATTTTTCATACATCTTAAATGATGGTAATCCCATTTCCTGGAAACGCATATCAGGAGTATGGAAATTCGAAGGATGTAAGAATGGTTATCAACGTTTTGAGCGGGAGAACAACAAAATTGTGTGCATCACGTTCTGGTTTGATAAGACTACTCCAAATGTTTACGTGAATATCTCAAGAAGCGTTGTTGAGGACGGGTGTAAAGCCATTGGTAATGTGCTTATCGGTCCAGCCTCGGTGAAAGAAGTGAACTGGATGCAGTGTGAGTTCAGAACAAGATAATAATAGATTCCGGCTTATTTATTATCCAGATGCAGGAGTCGACAATGTGTTTTATAGTACAGTTGGTGACTTCTGGGCCGGTGGGAAACGAGAAATTGCGTGCACAGATACAGATTCATTCACGACTAAAGTAAGATTTTTCCGTTGAAATCTACGAGCAATTTTTTTTTCGATTAGAACCAATTCACTTGGGATGATGGGCTCACTGAAGGGCTTGCGGCTTTTACCACAGAAAATTCTGACCTGCGATGCACTAATGAAGGACAAGAGCTGAATTGTCTCAGTATAGTATGGGACAATTACATGGCATCCAAGGTACTGCCTTACATCAGAAATGTCTCGCATCAATACCCTTTTCACAAGGAGGCCTGCATTATTTTTTGATTTCTGAAAATGTAAAAAAACAGGGATTTACAGAGTCAAAAAATTTCTCGATTGCTGTAAATATCGTCACTTTTTTCTCAAAATTCTGATTTTCACATTCCCAGATATCAAGAAATGGACTAAGCTTTAGAGCCAGTGGGAATGCGGGGCAGTTCTGATCTGCGGTCGGTTATAGTTTTTTTTTTTTAATTTTTAATACAGACTGTCATCAAATTCAAAGATGTGCCTTGCGGAATGAAATTGGTCGGAGGGTTTTGTGGTTATGAGATTCTCAAAGATTCATAAAATCAGCATTTGTTACTGCATTTTTTTTCTAATAAATAGTTTTTTAGAATGTTTTCGGTGGATTTACAATGCAAATTTTGAGTAATTCCAGTATAAAAAACTGCTGACACCGGCACCCGGATAGAACCGCACCTTTAATATACCGGC
This sequence comes from Caenorhabditis doughertyi, assembly GCA_963572265.1. Lineage (NCBI taxonomy): Eukaryota > Metazoa > Nematoda > Chromadorea > Rhabditida > Rhabditidae > Caenorhabditis > Caenorhabditis doughertyi. The sequence goes on along the minus strand of OY751553.1, from coordinate 5,062,859 downwards.
ATTCAGACGTGTGTAAAAATAAATAAGAATTTGAAGAACTCAACATGAATCCTGTCGATGAAGATCACCCACCTTCATGCAATCTAGAAAAGGACACAGATAAGAGACGAAGAAGGTGGAGTTAATAAAAATGAGTTGTCGACTGTAAATGTACTTTCAGAATTGTTTAGTTCATTCGTCACAGGTCCCATTTGGGCAGTCAACGTTCTATAGCAACGGTCCCCCAGTCTGGCACCTTGGGCAAAACGGCTTTTTGTCACTTTTCACATTATTTCAAGTGGAACCCATGGCTACCACGCCTTTCTCCAAACTTCTCCCCTTCGTTTCTCACTTTGCACGCGCGTTAAACATGCTGGCTCCTACTCTTCTTTTCGCCTTTTTACTCATACCTTGCATCTATTCCAAGCAACAAATGATGATGCTCAAAGCGAAAATCACCCCTGAAGCACCAGCTGTGCAAAATGCTACTTGTTTAGCAGATTGTGTTAATAATGAACAGTGTATCGCGGTATTCATTAGTTTAACAGATATGTGCCAAAGATGGGGCTGGCTCGATTGGGATCAAGGACTGGTCGAGATTAATGATATCGACGATGATGAAGATGGCTTATTGTATGTGAAGGTGAGCAACGATTGAGTGCAAGACAATGGAATCGAAGATATTCCCAGACCGATATCCCCGATGGTGGATGTCCAGCTACGCTCAAAGAAGTCAACTTCTCCTACATCTTGAACGATGGACTATGTATCATCAGCATTATTCAGATTTCTGGACTGGCGGAATACGACAGAAAAGTTGCAAAGATACAGATCCGTTCACGACTAAAGTGGGGGTTTCCAATTGAGTTCCACCAGCAATACACTTTTTTTATCAGAACCAGTTCACTTGGGATGATGGGTTGACCGAAGGTGTTGAAGGCATTACCACAGACAATGCAGAGCTTAGCTGCACTAATGATGATGGTCAAGACGAGAATTGTCTCTCTGTACCATACGAAAGAGATCCCCTAACACGGAAGGTACTGCCTCGCGTGTGAACAGGACCGCACCAGAATTCAAAACTGCGGTCCAATTCTAATATGAGCTCGGTTCTAGTTAAAACCAGTTTTGTTGCAGGTCAGCATAAAACTCCTAGATGTGTCTTGCGAAGGAACAAAATTGGTAGGAGGGTTCTGTGGCTACGAGATCCTCAAAGAAGAATAGTATGCCCATGTTTTTTACATTCTCGTTTTCATAATATAATAAATAGTTTGATCAAACTTTCTTGATCAGATATTCATTATCAATATTCAGAGCAATTCTAGAATGATTTCTGTCATGAAGGGGGACTGAAGCACTACCCAGTACAGATTAATGGTAAAGAGGCCATTAATCTGTACGCGACCATGCCTCCAGTGTGAATTCATAACAAAAAATGAATTGAAGATTTAAAAAATACCTTCCAAATAATTATTTAAAAAGAGTGAGTTAAGTCTACTTTTAAGCATACATAGTAAAAAAAATTTTTTGAGAATTGGCTGATCGGAAAATCTTTCCAATGATCATCTTCAATTTCTTTTCTATCTCTTTTCTAATCTTAGTGAATTTAGCCTGGCATTTGATAAGATAAGAAACTCCACTTTTCTCACATCCCACCTTTTGATCAGATCAGAACACAAAAAGATTAGAAGACTAATCCTAAGGATTTATCAGTGGGAACAGGTTTGATTATGAAACTGATACCTCCCTCTTTCTTGGAAGGAGAAGAGTCATTTTGAAATGTTTCTGGCTATATTCGTTTATTTATTTGGACACATTTTCACGGAAGCATGTATTCCAACTCAAAATGTGGAGAGTAATATTGCATCGCGTAAGTTTTTCTTACTTTGTTTTTCCCAACTTTTACAGTAATCCTAGAAGTTTACCATAAACAACCAAATCTAACCTACAGTAACCCAAACATCATTTATAGCTTGCAACGTGTGCAAAAAAATCTACGACACCACGTGCCAGGGCTACGAGCTTCCCACTCCAGCAAGTTGGTGCTACACTGAAGCGGATGTTGGATTAACATATCAATTGGGTTACGATACTGGTATTCCAGGATTCCCAACGGATTTATGTGTGTGAGTTTAAGTTTTATTTTTTAACTTCATTAGAGTTGCATGCAATACTATTAGAGGGTCAATTTTACTAGACTGTTCAGCCAGTTCATAAACACTTTCTGAACTGTTTTTATCCATCACTTATCAAAAAAACATTATCAGAAACTCATTTTTCTAATAGAAAGTATCGTTAAAGTTTTGATCAGTTTCATGCAAGTTTTTCGTTAAAAAATTAGGTTTGCAAAGGCAACTCTGTTACGGGAGCCATACTATTAAAAAGGCATCTGAATTTTTCAAAGATCTGCCCTTAAGGCAGTTCTAGATAGAGAATTACTAGTGTAGGCTTTATGGTACCATTTTAATTTATTAAATTCATTGCAGAACCACTGTTGGATGCCCTTCTGGTACTACGGATATTTACATCCCTTCGGACCCGTCCAACCCTCCAAACGAAGGGTACCCCGGACCCGATATGATTATTTGTTACGAGTCTGGACCAAACCAAGGGAAATGGGTCACTGGGGTCGATGGATACTTGAACAATTTGGCTTCTGTCAGATGTCAATCATGATGATTGGAGTGCTAGCAGTGAATATAAAGATAAAGTTCCCATCCTCCGAAAAAAGAAATGCCGCAGAGTACTGAATAAAAGAAAAGAAAAAACTAATGAAAATAATAAAGACAATTAATTATAAAAATGATAATTAGATTATTAAAATCAAAAACAAAATTTTTCCAATAAAAATTACTGATAATCAATAATTAAAACGGGTGAAAGGAAACGAGTGAAAGAAAGTTAGGTTATTCCATAATGAAAAATGAAGTTAAAATTAAAAAAAAAATAAGTAATGTGGAATGTACTTTTAGTAAGAATGTACTTTTAAAGAGCAAAAAAAACGACTACTCCAGGGATAATCTCAGCAGGCATCCAATGTTGACATAATTAAGATCCAAACAGATTTTTTTTATCCGCAAGAGGGGTAAACAAAAAACTCAATCAAAGGATAGTCTCAACAGATCGCAGTATAAGAAGACTGCTCTACTGAATAAAACACTTTGACCAAAAGATCAAGTCGTATGCAAGTGATTTAGCGCCCCGACATTGAACCAGAGTGATCTGGCGTTGGCAAGCATCGCAGAGTTCACTACGACGCCGAGGCCATACATAGGGCATAAGCTCTCGTGTTGCCACGAGATAGAGATGCCTCCCGACACCGGGATGCAAGAAATTTTCGCATTGACAAGGCGAGATTCTAACTTAGAGGCGTTCAGTTATAATCTCTCAAATGGTAGCTTCGGACCATTGATCTGTCGATCAAGTCTTTGAACCAAATGTTTGAACCCGCTGTTCCTCTCGTACTAAGCAGGATTACTTTCGCATTAACAAGTCAACAGTAGGATAAAACTAACCTGTCTCACGACGGTCTAAACCCAGCTCACGTTCCCTATTAGTGGGTGAACAATCCAACGCTTGGCAAATTCTGCTTCGCAATGATAGGAAAGCCGACAATTGAGGATTTAAAAGCAACGTCGCTAAGGATCCAATGTTGACATAATTAAAATCTAAGCAGATTTCTTATATCCGCAGGAGGGTTAAACAAAAAACTCAATCAAAGGATAGTCTCAACAGATCGCAGTATGAAAAGACTGCTCTACTGAATGAAACACTTTGACCAAGAGACAAAGACATCGAAGGATCAAAAAGCAACGTCGCTATGGACGCTAGGCTGCCACAAGCCAGTTATCCCTGCGGTAACTTTTCTAACACCTCTTACCTGAAACAATCAGGATTAAAAATCGATAGGCCGGTCTGTACTCGTACTGAAAGTCAAGATCAAGCAAGCTTTTGCCCTTTGGCTCTACGAGAGGTTTCCGTCCTCTCTGAGCTCGCCTTAGGACACCTACGTTACGATTTGACGACATACACTACCCCAGCAAATAGTGTACAACGCACACACAGCAAGCAAGACTAACCGCCTCGCAACGACTGCGACTCGCCTTACATACTATACTCTCCCCATGCCGCGAGTGGTTCATATAAACGACAGGCCTCCCCACCACTTGGGTTTCCCCTCCGCTGCACGCCTGCCTTGTACCCAGTCCTCCCCTTGTGTTTCCCCTCCGCTGCACGCCTGACTTGTACCCAGCCCTCCCCTTGTGTTTCCCCTCCGCTGCACGCCTGCCTTGTACCCAGCCCTCCCCTTGTGTTTCCCCTCCGCTGCACGCCTGCCTCGTACCCAGCTCACCCCTAGCGTTTCCCCTCCGTGCGCACTGCACGCCTGTCTCGCCTGCCTCGTCAAAAATTGAACCGACAAAAATTTGGGAACTGACAAAAAATTGGAACCTGACAAAAATTGGGACCAAAAAATTGAGACCTGACAAAAAATTGGGACGTGACAAAAAATTGGGACCTGACAAAAAATTTGGACCTGACAAAAAATTGGGAACTGACAAAAAATTGGGACCTGACAAAAATTGGGAACCGACAAAAAATTGGGAACTGACAAAAAATTGGGACCTGACAAAAAATTGGGACCTGACAAAAAATTTGGAACTGACAAAAAATTTGGACCTGACAAAAATTTGGACCTGACAAAAAATTTGGACTTGACAAAAATTTGGACCTGACAAAAAATTGGGAACCGGCAAAAAATTGGGAACTGACTAAAAATTGGGAACTGACAAAAAATTTGGACCTGACGAAAATTTGGACCTGACAAAAATTGGGAACTAACAAAAAATTTGGACCTGACAAAAAATTTGGACCTGACAAAAAATTTGGACCTGACAAAAATTTGGACCTGACAAAAAAATTGGACCTGACGAAAATTTGGACCTGACAAAAAATTTGGACCTGACAAAAAATTGGGAACTGACAAAAAATTGGGACCTGACAAAAATTGGGAACCGACAAAAAATTGGGAACTGACAAAAAATTGGGACCTGACAAAAAATTGGGACCTGACAAAAAATTGGGAACCGGCAAAATATTGGGAACTGACAAAAAATTGGACCTGACAAAAATTTGGACCTGACAAAAAATTGGACCTGACAAAAAATTGGGAACTGACAAAAAATTTGGACCTGACAAAAAATTGGGACCTGACAAAAAATTTGGACCTGACAAAAAATTTGGACCTGACAAAAAATTGGGAACTGACAAAAAATTTGGAACTGACAAAAAATTTGGACCTGACAAAAAATTTGGAACTGACAAAAAATTTGGACCTGACAAAAAATTTGGACCTGACAAAAAATTTGGACCTGACAAAAAATTTGGACCTGACAAAAAATTTGGACCTGACAAAAATTTGGACCTGACAAAAATTTGGACCTGACAAAAATTTGGACCTGACAAAAAATTTGGACCTGACAAAAAATTTGGACCTGACCAAAAATTTGGAACTGACAAAAAATTTGGAACTGACAAAAATTTGGACCTGACAAAAAATTTGGAACTGACAAAAATTTGGACCTGACAAAAAATTTGGAACTGACAAAAAATTTGGACCTGACAAAAAATTTGGACCTGACAAAAAATTTGGAACTGACGAAAAATTTGGACCTGACAAAAAATTTGGACCTGACCAAAAATTTGGAACTGACAAAAAATTTGGAACTGACAAAAAATTTGGAACTGACAAAAAATTTAGAACTGACAAAAAATTGGGACCTGACAAAAAATTGGGACCTGACAAAAAATTGGGAACCGGCAAAAAATTGGGAACTGACAAAAAACTGGGAACTGACAAAAAATTTGGACCTGACAAAAATTTGGACCTGACAAAAAATTGGGAACTGACAAAAAATTTGGACCTGACAAAAAATTTGGACCTGACAAAAAATTGGGAACTGACAAAAAATTGGGACCTGACAAAAAATTGGGAACCGGCAAAAAATTGGGAACTGACAAAAAATTGGGAACTGACAAAAAATTTGGAACTGACAAAAAATTTGGACCTGACAAAAAATTTGGAACTGACAAAAAATTTGGACCTGACAAAAAATTTGGACCTGACAAAAAATTTGGAACTGACAAAAATTTGGACCTGACAAAAAATTTGGACCTGACAAAAAATTTGGACCTGACAAAAAATTTGGACCTGACAAAAAATTTGGACCTGACCAAAAATTTGGAACTGACAAAAAATTTGGAACTGACAAAAAATTTGGAACTGACAAAAAATTTAGAACTGAAAAAAAAATTTGGACCTGACAAAAAATTGGGACCTGACAAAAAATTGGGAACCGGCAAAAAATTGGGAACTGACAAAAAATTGGGAACTGACAAAAAATTTGGACCTGACGAAAATTTGGACCTGACAAAAAATTGGGAACTGACAAAAAATTTGGACCTGACAAAAAATTTGGACCTGACAAAAAATTGGGAACTGACAAAAAATTGGGACCTGACAAAAAATTGGGAACCGGCAAAAAATTGGGAACTGACAAAAAATTGGGAACTGACAAAAAATTTGGAACTGACAAAAAATTTGGACCTGACAAAAAATTTGGAACTGACAAAAAATTTGGACCTGACAAAAAATTTGGACCTGACAAAAAATTTGGAACTGACAAAAATTTGGACATGACAAAAAATTTGGACCTGACAAAAAATTTGGACCTGACAAAAAATTTGGACCTGACAAAAAATTTGGACCTGACCAAAAATTTGGAACTGACAAAAAATTTGGAACTGACAAAAAATTTGGAACTGACAAAAAATTTAGAACTGACAAAAAATTTGGACCTGACAAAAAATTGGGACCTGACAAAAAATTGGGACCTGACAAAAAATTGGGAACCGGCAAAAAATTGGGAACTGACAAAAAATTGGGAACTGACAAAAAATTTGGACCTGACGAAAATTTGGACCTGACAAAAAATTGGGAACTGACAAAAAATTTGGACCTGACAAAAAATTTGGACCTGACAAAAAATTGGGAACTGACAAAAAATTGGGACCTGACAAAAAATTGGGAACCGGCAAAAAATTGGGAACTGACAAAAAATTGGGAACTGACAAAAAATTTGGAACTGACAAAAAATTTGGACCTGACAAAAAATTTGGACCTGACAAAAAATTTGGACCTGACAAAAAATTTGGACCTGACAAAAAATTTGGACCTGACAAAAAATTTGGACCTGACAAAAAATTTGGACCTGACAAAAAATTTGGAACTGACAAAAATTTGGACCTGACAAAAAATTTGGACCTGACAAAAAATTTGGACCTGACAAAAAATTTGGACCTGACAAAAAAGTTGGACCTGACAAAAAATTTGGACCTGACAAAAAATTTGGACCTGACAAAAAATTTGGACCTGGACCTGACAACTCGCGCCCTCTCGCACTCTCTCGCGCCCTCTCGCACTCTCTCGCGCCCTCTCGCACTCTCTCGCGCCCTCTCGCCCTCGCGCCCACGCGCCCGCGCGCCCGCGCGCGCACGCGCGTATATATATATATATATAAATATTAATATATATATTAATATTATTATTAATATATATATATATTAATATTATTATTAATATATATATTAATATTATTATTAATATATATATTAATATTAATATTAATATATATATTAATATTAATATATATATTAATATAATATTAATATTAATACTAATATTAATATTAATATATATATTAATATTAATATTAATATTAATATTAATATATATATTAATATTAATATTAATATTAATATTAATATTAATATTAATATATATATTAATATTAATATTAGTATTAATATTAATATTATATTAATATATATATTAATATTAATATATATATTAATATTAATATTAATATATATACTAATAATAATATTAATATATATATTAATAATAATATTAATATATATATATTAATAATAATATTAATATATATATTAATATTTATATATATATATATATATATACGCGCGTGCGCGCGCGGGCGCGCGGGCGCGTGGGCGCGAGGGCGAGAGGGCGCGTGGGCGCGAGGGCGAGAGGGCGCGAGAGAGTGCGAGAGGGCGCGAGAGAGTGCGAGAGGGCGCGAGAGAGTGCGAGAGGGCGCGAGTTGTCAGGTCCAGGTCCAAATTTTTTGTCAGGTCCAAATTTTTTGTCAGGTCCAAATTTTTTGTCAGGTCCAAATTTTTTGTCAGGTCCAAATTTTTTGTCAGGTCCAAATTTTTTGGACCTGACAAAAAATTTGGACCTGACAAAAAATTTGGACCTGACAAAAAATTTGGACCTGACAAAAAATTTGGAACTGACAAAAATTTGGACCTGACAAAAAATTTGGACCTGACAAAAAATTTGGACCTGACAAAAAATTTGGACCTGAAGCGCCCGCGCGCGCACGCGCGTATATATATATATATATAAATATTAATATATATATTAATATTATTATTAATATATATATATATTAATATTATTATTAATATATATATTAATATTATTATTAATATATATATTAATATTAATATTAATATATATATTAATATTAATATATATATTAATATAATATTAATATTAATACTAATATTAATATTAATATATATATTAATATTAATATTAATATTAATATTAATATATATATTAATATTAATATTAATATTAATATTAATATTAATATTAATATATATATTAATATTAATATTAGTATTAATATTAATATTATATTAATATATATATTAATATTAATATATATATTAATATTAATATTAATATATATACTAATAATAATATTAATATATATATTAATAATAATATTAATATATATATATTAATAATAATATTAATATATATATTAATATTTATATATATATATATATATATACGCGCGTGCGCGCGCGGGCGCGCGGGCGCGTGGGCGCGAGGGCGAGAGGGCGCGTGGGCGCGAGGGCGAGAGGGCGCGAGAGAGTGCGAGAGGGCGCGAGAGAGTGCGAGAGGGCGCGAGAGAGTGCGAGAGGGCGCGAGTTGTCAGGTCCAGGTCCAAATTTTTTGTCAGGTCCAAATTTTTTGTCAGGTCCAAATTTTTTGTCAGGTCCAAATTTTTTGTCAGGTCCAAATTTTTTGTCAGGTCCAAATTTTTTGTCAGGTCCAAATTTTTTGTCAGGTCCAAATTTTTTGTCAGGTCCAAATTTTTTGTCAGTTCCAAATTTTTTGTCAGTTCCCAATTTTTTGTCAGTTCCCAATTTTTTGCCGGTTCCCAATTTTTTGTCAGGTCCCAATTTTTTGTCAGTTCCCAATTTTTTGTCAGGTCCAAATTTTTTGTCAGGTCCAAATTTTTTGTCAGTTCCCAATTTTTTGTCAGGTCCAAATTTTCGTCAGGTCCAAATTTTTTGTCAGTTCCCAATTTTTTGTCAGTTCCCAATTTTTTGCCGGTTCCCAATTTTTTGTCAGGTCCCAATTTTTTGTCAGGTCCCAATTTTTTGTCAGGTCCAAATTTTTTGTCAGTTCTAAATTTTTTGTCAGTTCCAAATTTTTGGTCAGGTCCAAATTTTTTGTCAGGTCCAAATTTTTTGTCAGGTCCAAATTTTTTGTCAGGTCCAAATTTTTTGTCAGGTCCAAATTTTTGTCAGTTCCAAATTTTTTGTCAGGTCCAAATTTTTTGTCAGGTCCAAATTTTTTGTCAGTTCCAAATTTTTTGTCAGGTCCAAATTTTTTGTCAGTTCCAAATTTTTTGTCAGTTCCCAATTTTTTGTCAGTTCCCAATTTTTTGCCGGTTCCCAATTTTTTGTCAGGTCCCAATTTTTTGTCAGTTCCCAATTTTTTGTCAGGTCCAAATTTTTTGTCAGGTCCAAATTTTTTGTCAGTTCCCAATTTTTTGTCAGGTCCAAATTTTCGTCAGGTCCAAATTTTTTGTCAGTTCCCAATTTTTTGTCAGTTCCCAATTTTTTGCCGGTTCCCAATTTTTTGTCAGGTCCCAATTTTTTGACAGGTCCAAACTTTTTGTCAGTTTCAAATTTTTTGTCAGTTTCAAATTTTTTGTCAGTTCCAAATTTTTGTCAGGTCCAAATTTTTTGTCAGGTCCAAATTTTTTGTCAGGTCCAAATTTTTGTCAGGTCCAAATTTTTGTCAGGTCCAAATTTTTTGTCAGGTCCAAATTTTTGTCAGGTCCAAATTTTTTGTCAGTTCCAAATTTTTTGTCAGTTCCAAAATTTTTGTCAGTTCCAAATTTTTTGTCAGGTCCAAATTTTTGTCAGTTCCAAATTTTTTGTCAGGTCCAAATTTTTGTCAGTTCCAAATTTTTTGTCAGGTCCAAATTTTTGTCAGGTCCAAATTTTTTGTCAGGTTGAAATTTTTGTCAGGTCCAAATTTTTTGTCAGGTCCAAATTTTTTGTCAGGTCCAAATTTTTTGTCAGGTCCAAATTTTTTGTCAGTTCCCAATTTTTTGTCAGGTCCAAATTTTTTTGTCAGTTCCCGGTTTTTTGTCAGGTCCAAATTTTTTGTCAGGTCCAAATTTTTTGTCAGTTCCAAATTTTTGTCAGGTCCAAATTTTTTGTCAGGTTGAAATTTTTGTCAGGTCCAAATTTTTTGTCAGTTCCAAATTTTTGTCAGGTCCAAATTTTTTGTCAGGTCCAAATTTTTGTCAGGTCCAAATTTTTTGTCAGTTCCAAATTTTTGTCAGGTCCAAATTTTTTTTCAGTTCCAAATTTTTTGTCAGGTCCAATTTTTTGTCAGTTCCCAATTTTTTGTCAGTTCCAAATTTTTTGTCAGGTCCCAATTTTTTGTCAGGTCCAAATTTTTTTGTCAGTTCCCGGTTTTTTGTCAGGTCCAAATTTTTTGTCAGGTCCAAATTTTTTGTCAGTTCCAAATTTTTGTCAGGTCCAAATTTTTTGTCAGGTTGAAATTTTTGTCAGGTCCAAATTTTTTGTCAGTTCCAAATTTTTGTCAGGTCCAAATTTTTTGTCAGGTCCAAATTTTTGTCAGGTCCAAATTTTTGTCAGGTCCAAATTTTTGTCAGGTCCAAATTTTTTGTCAGGTCCAAATTTTTTGTCAGGTCCAAATTTTTTGTCAGTTCCAAATTTTTGTCAGGTCCAAATTTTTTGTCAGGTCCAAATTTTTTGTCAGGTCCAAATTTTTTGTCAGGTCCAAATTTTTTGTCAGTTCCCAATTTTTTGTCAGGTCCAAATTTTCGTCAGGTCCAAATTTTTTGTCAGTTCCAAATTTTCGTCAGGTCCAAATTTTTTGTCAGTTCCAAATTTTTTGTCAGTTCCCAATTTTTTGTCAGTTCCCAATTTTTTGTCAGTTCCAAATTTTTTGTCAGTTCCAAATTTTTTGTCAGGTCCAAATTTTTTGTCAGGTCCAAATTTTTTGTCAGTTCCAAATTTTTTGTCAGGTCCAAATTTTTGTCAGTTCCAAATTTTTTGTCAGGTCCAAATTTTTTGTCAGGTCCAAATTTTTGTCAGGTCCAAATTTTTTGTCAGTTCCAAATTTTTTGTCAGGTCCAAATTTTTTGTCAGGTCCAAATTTTTGTCAGGTCCAAATTTTTTGTCAGGTCCAAATTTTTGTCAGGTCCAAATTTTTGTCAGGTCCAAATTTTTGTCAGGTCCAAATTTTTTGTCAGGTCCAAATTTTTTGTCAGGTCCAAATTTTTTGTCAGGTCCAAATTTTTTGTCAGGTCCAAATTTTTGTCAGGTCCAAATTTTTGTCAGGTCCAAATTTTTGTCAGGTCCAAATTTTTTGTCAGGTCCAAATTTTTTGTCAGGTCCAAATTTTTTGTCAGGTCCAAATTTTTTGTCAGTTCCCAATTTTTTGTCAGGTCCAAATTTTCGTTAGGTCCAAATTTTTTGTCAGTTCCAAATTTTCGTCAGGTCCAAATTTTTTGTCAGTTCCAAATTTTTTGTCAGTTCCCAATTTTTTGTCAGTTCCGAATTTTCGTCAGGTCCAAATTTTTTGTCAGTTCCAAATTTTTTGTCAGTTCCAAATTTTTTGTCATTTCCAAATTTTTTGTCAGTTCCCAATTTTTTGTCAGGTCCAAATTTTTGTCAGGTCCAAATTTTTTGTCAGGTCCAAATTTTTTGTCAGGTCCAAATTTTTTGTCAGTTCCAAATTTTTTGTCAGGTCCCAATTTTTTGTCAGGTCCCAATTTTTTGTCAGGTCCAAATTTTTTGTCAGGTCCAAATTTTTTGTTAGTTCCCAATTTTTGTCAGGTCCAAATTTTCGTCAGGTCCAAATTTTTTGTCAGGTCCAAATTTTTGTCAGGTCCAAATTTTTTGTCAGGTCCAAATTTTTTGTCAGGTCCAAATTTTTTGTTAGTTCCCAATTTTTGTCAGGTCCAAATTTTCGTCAGGTCCAAATTTTTTGTCAGTTCCCAATTTTTAGTCAGTTCCCAATTTTTTGCCGGTTCCCAATTTTTTGTCAGGTCCAAATTTTTGTCAAGTCCAAATTTTTTGTCAGGTCCAAATTTTTGTCAGGTCCAAATTTTTTGTCAGTTCCAAATTTTTTGTCAGGTCCCAATTTTTTGTCAGGTCCCAATTTTTTGTCAGTTCCCAATTTTTTGTCGGTTCCCAATTTTTGTCAGGTCCCAATTTTTTGTCAGTTCCCAATTTTTTGTCAGGTCCAAATTTTTTGTCAGGTCCCAATTTTTTGTCACGTCCCAATTTTTTGTCAGGTCTCAATTTTTTGGTCCCAATTTTTGTCAGGTTCCAATTTTTTGTCAGTTCCCAAATTTTTGTCGGTTCAATTTTTGACGAGGCAGGCGAGACAGGCGTGCAGTGCGCACGGAGGGGAAACGCTAGGGGTGAGCTGGGTACGAGGCAGGCGTGCAGCGGAGGGGAAACACAAGGGGAGGGCTGGGTACAAGGCAGGCGTGCAGCGGAGGGGAAACACAAGGGGAGGGCTGGGTACAAGTCAGGCGTGCAGCGGAGGGGAAACACAAGGGGAGGACTGGGTACAAGGCAGGCGTGCAGCGGAGGGGAAACCCAAGTGGTGGGGAGGCCTGTCGTTTATATGAACCACTCGCGGCATGGGGAGAGTATAGTATGTAAGGCGAGTCGCAGTCGTTGCGAGGCGGTTAGTCTTGCTTGCTGTGTGTGCGTTGTACACTATTTGCTGGGGTAGTGTATGTCGTCAAATCGTAACGTAGGTGTCCTAAGGCGAGCTCAGAGAGGACGGAAACCTCTCGTAGAGCCAAAGGGCAAAAGCTTGCTTGATCTTGACTTTCAGTACGAGTACAGACCGGCCTATCGATTTTTAATCCTGATTGTTTCAGGTAAGAGGTGTTAGAAAAGTTACCGCAGGGATAACTGGCTTGTGGCAGCCTAGCGTCCATAGCGACGTTGCTTTTTGATCCTTCGATGTCTTTGTCTCTTGGTCAAAGTGTTTCATTCAGTAGAGCAGTCTTTTCATACTGCGATCTGTTGAGACTATCCTTTGATTGAGTTTTTTGTTTAACCCTCCTGCGGATATAAGAAATCTGCTTAGATTTTAATTATGTCAACATTGGATCCTTAGCGACGTTGCTTTTAAATCCTCAATTGTCGGCTTTCCTATCATTGCGAAGCAGAATTTGCCAAGCGTTGGATTGTTCACCCACTAATAGGGAACGTGAGCTGGGTTTAGACCGTCGTGAGACAGGTTAGTTTTATCCTACTGTTGACTTGTTAATGCGAAAGTAATCCTGCTTAGTACGAGAGGAACAGCGGGTTCAAACATTTGGTTCAAAGACTTGATCGACAGATCAATGGTCCGAAGCTACCATTTGAGAGATTATAACTGAACGCCTCTAAGTTAGAATCTCGTCTTGTCGATGCGAAAATTTCTTGCATCCCGGTGTCGGGAGGCATCTCTATCTCGTGGCAACACGAGAGCTTATGCCCTATGTATGGCCTCGGCGTCGTAGTGAACTCTGCGATGCTTGCCAACGCCAGATCACTCTGGTTCAATGACGGGGCGCTAAATCACTTGCATACGACTTGATCTCTTGGTCAAAGTGTTTTATTCAGTAGAGCAGTCTTTTTATACTGCGATCTGTTGAGACTATCCTTTGATTGAGTTCATCCCTCCTGCGGATAAAAAAAATCTGTTTGGATCTTAAGACACATTTTCGTTACGGCACGAGGAATAGCCTCTTGGCCAATGTACAGTTTAAAAAAAGTATGGTCCATATGAGTTGACATTGTGTCTGATGGATACCCAAACACTTCTAAGACCTATGGTACATGTTTCATTAGGCTCCGCCCCCTACCTACAGTAACCCAACTTCTGTATGTGAAAAAATTTATTTTTTTGCCGATAGAGATAATGACGAAATCTCTTCGGGAATCAATTGAGCGTACTTTTTGAAGGTTTTTTTACTAACAAAACTTTTTTCCAAATGCCCATCTCCAGGGAGAAAAGTTCATTTTTCTCGGAAAATCATCACTTTTCGTCTGTTTTTCGACTCTGGCGCCTCGGACAGGCCGAATGTACAACCGATCTCTCCGGATTATGAATCCTCATAAAATTTGCTACCGATTTGTTATATTTAGAAAAAAATTCGTTGGTACCATGTTCGAAATATTTTCGGTTTTTTGTAAAATTTTACGAAAATTCAATGTATGACATCTCGATCAGAACTGAACACGTGGCAATTCCGTGACGTGAATATTTTCCTAAGATCCTAGTTCTGTTAATTGTAATGGAGATGAGCTAAAACTTCGAGGATGGTATATAAAGGACTAATACAACTCAAAAAACAAATATGGGCAAGATTTGAGACCTTGAGTTTTTCGTCATGTACCCCTATACATTGAATTTTCGTAAAATTTTACAAAAAACCGAAAATATCTCGAACATGGTACCAACGAATTTTTTTCTAAATATAACAAATCGGTAGCAAATTTTATGAGGATTCATAATCCGGAGAGATCGGCTGTACATTCGGCCTGTCCGAGGCGCCAGAGTCGAAAAACAGACGAAAAGTGATGATTTTCCGAGAAAAATGAACTTTTCTCCCTGAAGATGGGCATTTGGAAAAAAGTTTTGTTAGTAAAAAAAACCTTCAAAAAGTACGCTCAATTGATTCCCGAAGAGATTTCGTCATTATCTCTATCGGCAAAAAAATAAATTTTTTCACATACAGAAGTTGGGTTACTGTAGGTAGGGGGCGGAGCCTAATGAAACATGTACCATAGGTCTTAGAAGTGTTTGGGTATCCATCAGACACAATGGATGGATACCCAAACTCATATGGACCATACTTTTTTTAAACCGTACAGTGCATTTCTCGCTCCGGGAGGAGAGTTTGTCTTAATTATGTCAACATTGGATGCCTGCTGAGATTATCCCTGGAGTAGTCGTTTTTTTTTGCACTTTAAAAGCATTTTCACATTAATCCACATTATTTATTATTATTATTTTTTAATTTTAACTTCATTTTTCATTATGCAATAACCAAACATTCTTTCACCCGTTTCCTTTCACCCGTTTTATTTATCAGTAATTTTTTATTGAAAAAATTTAATTTTTGATTTTAATAATCTAATAATCATTTTTATAATCCATTGTCTTTATTATTTTCATTAGTTTTTTCTTTCCTTTTATTCAGTACTCTGCGGCATTTTTTTTTTCGGAGGAAGAGAATTTTTTTCTTTATATTCACTACTAGTGCTTTATTTTTTTGTATTTTAATAAACTTTTCTGGGAGAAAACCTTTGCAACTATGAACAAGAAAGCAACAGTGAAATGCAGCTCGCCCGGTGTTTTACGATTGCACACATTCTTTCTCTTTTTCTGTCCGTCTCTCTAACTTCTGTCATCACTAACTTTTGCATAGCAATCTGGAGTCTCTGGAGTCTCCAGTTTTACACAAAACCCATCTCTTGAGTTATTTCGTTTTTTTTTTGTTGGCCATCGACTGCTAGATAGCCTACCCTTTTTGAGGCCCGTAAGGCTTAGGCTCAAAGTTTTTGATTTTTTGGAATATTCTCTATTTTATGGATCAGTGATAAGCAGCTAGTGATATGATACAACAGCTTTTGAAGTAAGTTTTATTAGAAAATTATTGATTTATTCTCCCTTTTTTCAGGTTTGGGCTTTGCACAAGCTTTGCAATTTTACATGGATAAAACCCGTAGACTTGTCTCATGCTTGACTGAAATTCATGGATTGATTTATGAAAGCGAAAAAGAAATAGAACGCATTATCAATTCATCGATTTTTGGAAGGATATGGACGAAGTTTACAAATGGAGCATTTCCAAGTCGTTTGCCTCGCTCAACTTCATCATTCTCAATAATTGGCTTGCTTACGATGAGTAAGTTTTCAGTAATTTTGAAATTTTCATGAAAATAGTCTAGTAATTAGTCGAAAGTTTTCCTGGAGTAGATGCAAAACCAAAATCAGGAGCCATTTTTTCACTAACCGAGCACTAAATCAAAAAATGAGACAGAAGACCATATAATCTAGTTAAAATATTATCAAGTTCATTCTTTTCATCTTCTTGATACTGTTCTCAAATTGAATGCCAATCCATTATTACACATCTCATTTATATGTTACCTCTATTTTCGTTCTATTGTCAATGCCTAACTTTTATGTATGCCCTTCTCATGCTTACTGTTTTTATGTGAACCATTTACTTGTATTTCCACGATCCCCGAGATCGTATCAAAATAAATAAATAAATAAAAGTTTGTTAGGAATTGATAGAGACTAATCAAAAATTATTTTCAGGGTGTTCTTCCCGACTGCAGCACGTTTGCGGAAAGCCATTTTAAATCAAGTTCTCACAGACGCATCCATCTTCAAAGATGAAAACGTATTGGAAGAAGTCCGAAATCCCATCATTAAAATGCTTCTGGATTGGAAGACTGTCATCACGGAACCCGGACAGAAATCCAAAGTTGCCAACATGCTGAGATTATTTTCGAGTATCTGCCCTGCATGACCCCCAACAACATCTATGGGTCCCAAGGACATCAGAGCTTCCATCTTGCTCACCGAGAACTCTTCCACATATGCCAAACTCCTTACCAGGAGAGGACATTGGCTCAATACCGACGCTTATTATTGGGTCCATGGGAGACAGGCTGTAGAAAAGATGCACCTTCTCCGTAATATTCTGATGAGAATAGGCTCTCCATACAAATACGACAGACTCCAAGAAATCACATACAGTTATCCGAATTGGTTAGTTTACGATTTTACCAGATTTTCACATAAAAGCTCTTGATTAGAGTAGTATTTTGTCGTTGGTGTTGAATAAGAAGTGGCGGGTCGTTTATTTTTTCACCATTCAGCGGGAAAAAACAAAATCAAGATCGTCATAAAAAGTTGGCATTTAGTTTTTTGGCCTGCCGTTTTCAAATAGAAAAAAAGTTTTCAGATGTCCCATCGAAACTTTAGCCAATTTTACCAAATTAATTCTGAACCATTTTAAAAGTTTTGTAGCTTTGAGTTCAGCAAAACTTTTTCACTTTTTCACTCTAAAAACCATAGGCAACCTCCAAAGAAACAAAAAAACTCGTGAAAAAATTCCCGGAATTTTTATCTCTCCAAAAATTCTAACTTTTCAGGCGACAAAACCGTGCTTTTCTCAGCAATGGGCACCCCGATTTCGATAATGAAAACCCGTCCGGCCACTGTCTATACCTGACTGCTGAATGTCTCTGTGCAATCGCCACCATGACCACTCCACTTGGCTTGACTCGTT
The DNA here is from genome assembly GCA_963572265.1 of Caenorhabditis doughertyi. Classification (NCBI taxonomy): domain Eukaryota; kingdom Metazoa; phylum Nematoda; class Chromadorea; order Rhabditida; family Rhabditidae; genus Caenorhabditis; species Caenorhabditis doughertyi. The sequence goes on along the minus strand of OY751553.1, from coordinate 5,045,139 downwards.
ACAAGAAAGAGAAAATGAGAGCAATTTTGGAGGAACTTCATGATGATGTCAACTGTGGTTCCGCTATGGTCGTTATGGTCGGAATGATTCAAAATCGTTTGAATGAAATTAATAGCGAATATCTCTTGTTTGGCCTTTTGTCTCATTTTCCTGGTTTTATATCCATTTTTATAATGACTTTAAAACTATGATTCGATTGAACAACATACTTTATTTTATTCAATAAAAAACTCGGTTATCTTAGTTTGTCTTTCAAATGATTTTTTGTGGAAAAAAAACTCTTGTCCAAGAAAACAATAGTCAAATGTAGCTAGCGGTGTTTTATGATTGCACACGTTCTTCCTCTTTCTCTCTTCGTCTCTATCACTCCTGTTATCATTGATTTTTGCATAACCATCTGGTGCCTCCATACTCTCCAGCTTTTTACGGAAACAGTTTTGTGAATCATTCCGTTTTCCTTCTTGGCCATCGACTGCTAGATAGCCTTCTCCTTTTGTGGCCCTTAAGGCTTCTGATTTCTCCGAATATTCTCTACTTTAATGCTTCGGTGTTAAGCAGCTAGTGATAAACAGCTGTAGTTTTCAAAGTAAGTTTAATCAGAAAATTATTGATTTTTACTCCCTTTTTTTCAGAGTTGGACTGCATTTGAAGAAGCAGATCATCATTGCGTCTTTGGCTCATTGTTGTTTTGCTGATCTTTTTTCAAAAGGTAACATTTTTTTCGAAGAACGAAAATTCTCAAATTCGATTTCAGAAAGCTTAATAGATGTTTTGATCTACACACTGGACAAAAGGAGGGTTATGTGCAAAAATGTTCCAAACCACATAGATGGAAACATTGGATGGTTCGTCATCTGTTTCATTTTGATAAGAGAAAGAAGTGAGTTTTTTTGTTTCAGAAAAAATCGATAAAAAAGACAATTTCTAGGCAATCAACAAGAACCCTGTAGATGAAGGTCACCCACTTCCGTACGATCTTGCAGTGAATATGGACACAAGATGAAAGATGTCGAAGTTCTAAATTGTGTCTCAATGATTTTTTTTATTTGCCAGACTATGAATTTAAAAAAAACTAATAAAACGTAATGCATATTTCATGTCTTTTCAAAAAAAAAATACAAAAATCATTCTTATATATAAAAAGCCAGAGGGGTATGTCCGGATGTTTGCACTTTTTGGTCAAGAGGAAAGAGAGACTTGACCCCAAAAGGGATCGAACATCACCCCTTGCGGGCGACAGCCGCGCGCTCACCCACTGCGCCACCGGACCACAAAAACTTGGGGACCTGTTTGCCTACAGGTGTCGACGGGTTTGAGTTCTATGGAGCGGCGCAGCCGCGACCCGTGAAAAAAGTGAGGAGCGCAGCGACGAACAGTATAGACCAGCTTGTTGGAGCGCCGTAGGCGCGAAAAGCAGGCTGGTATAATAAGAAATGTCAGAATAGAAGATGTGGGCGTTGAGGAACGGAAACCCAGACCCATCGACCGTTAGATTTAGCGAGCTTTCCAATACAGTCCAAAAATTTGAAGCACAGAAATGAACTTGATAAGTCGAATTGTCTGCGTTTTCTCATAAATGTTTGCGCTTCCTCATTCGCGCACTCTATATGCAATAGTGGGCGTAACTAGATTAGAGCGCATATGCAAACGCTTGCGCCGACTATATGTAATAAAAAAGTTATTGGTAAGATTAGAGTTCACTAGGTTCTGTCGATTTTAACTGTCAGTCAGACCCCCCCCCCCCCCTTTCTGCCCCCTCCGCTTCGTCTTTCATCTATACCGCTTTTCACTCTTTTTTGTCCTCAAAATTTCAATTTTTTGATGACGAAATGTCCTTCGTGTGAAGTGGTGAGACCGTACGAGGCTTTTTTGTTGCTTTTACCCCTTTACTTCTCTCTCCGCCCAATTTTTGTTCTAAAGAAAGCCACGCCCTCTTTTCTTTTCTACATTCTCCCCCATTCTCCATTCATTCTACCTACTTACTCCTTCAAGGCCTCCGAGTGTTAGGATAGCCTGTTTCTTTTTATTTTTCTGAATATTCTTATTATAATCACTGATCTTATAATGATTGCTCTTATCAACTATGGCGTGGGACATCCAAGGACAACTCAAAAATGTTGGAACTGACGAAATTTTGTATCACAGTCAAGACTTGGCTACGCTCTGCTATGTACCGCCAACATACTCATTTTCTAAGTTCAGAAACTGTAAGAATAGATGAATCCCTGAAGATCAATTCATCACTGTATGTTTCTGACAAGTCCATTGAAGTTAACCAAGTTGGAGTAAAATGAGAGGGACTCTCAAATTTGTTCACTTTATTCGACGAATTAGATGAATATTTTGCAAATGATTGGGACATCTCGGATGGAACAAAGGAACCAGAAATTGTAGAAAAAGAAGGTAAGTTTTGACAATCCATTTTTTATGAAATATATAATCAAACATCCAAGTTTAATCTGAGAGGAATCTTATACGCCACAATGAGAATCGCCACGGAGAAAATTTTAATTATTGGACTTGTTCAAGATGTGAAAAGAGTCGATTTTCTCCGAGAGTTGATGAGAATAGCTGAAGAAATCTAAGTGAGTTTTTTGTCAGACAAAACTTTTTTAAATTCATTTTTTTTCAAACTGCCAAATTTATGAAATAATTGTTATTCCAGAATCGCTAACCATGCAATTAACATCAATGCTGAAGTACTTAAATGTGATGGATCTAATTTTATTCCTATCTGTTTTCCCTTTATGTTTGTGATTGAAATTTGGTTTCTGTAAATAAAATTGGCTCACGTTTTGTTTGTAATAAAATTATTGGCTGAGTACATATGAAGAGACTTTTAAATAATGTGTCAGAAACAAAACAAAGCACTGAATCTAACGACAAATTTTTCTTTTTTCAGAGAATACCACTCTCCGCGTAAGCCTTTTTGAAATTGAGTTTGTCTTTTTTTTTTATGTAAGCTGTTTCGAAAGTTCACTCTTTTGAAAAAGTAAGAAGACGCATGAGTCAGCTTCTCAGACAGTCCTCTCACCCCCCCCCCCCCCCCTCTCTTCTGCTCGCTTCGTCTTTCATCTCTCCCGCTTCTTCTTCTATCTTCTCTTCTTTTTTCTCTACTTGTTCCCTCTCCCCTCTTCTTTGTTCTCTAAATTTTGGTGCGCAACTTTACCGATGACGAATCGTCCTCGGTGTGAAGTGACCGAGATTTTACAACAAATTTTTCTTTGCTTTCCTCCCTTTTTTCTCTCCCTCCGCCCACTTTCTGTTCTACAAATTTCACCATTCTCAATTTTTTTTCAAACCCAATAACTTCTACAAGGCCTCCGAGTGTTAGGATAGCCTGTTTCTTTTTATTTTTCTGAGTATTCTTGTTATAATCACTGCTTTTTTATTGCTCTTATTAATTCTATCCACTTACTTTTTCAAGGCTTCCGAGTGTTAGGATAGCCTTTTCTTTATTTTTCTGAGTATGTATAATATTGATATTATCAACTATGGCTGTTTCGGGATGGATGAAATCGGTGGCCCCTGAAAATGAGGTCAGTAAACTCGTGACCCGTGTCTTAATGGGCAAGAGTTTCGAAGCTGTCCTTCCCCAGACGTATTCAGCACCGTGGGGAGAGTTCGCAATGGATCGATGTTTCTGGGTGGAATAATTGATTTATGAGAATTTTTGGCTCAAAATCAAATACTATCCCTACACTCCGCTTTACTGTTGCATTCATCTTGCCACAGATGATCTGGAGATGGCTGTTGAATGTGTGCGGGATGCCTCTGACGTCGATCTGTCAAATGACGAAGACAATGAATGAGGAACGGTTATTCGAGACATCAGTGACTTGATTGAGGAAAAAACCGGTACAAGATACACTTTTTATGTTTATGGATTTCGTCTGTGAACACTTTATCGGTGTTACATGCTGATAAAGTTGTATACAGTTGCAATGGTGATCGCCTTCATGTTTGACCACAACAAAGAATGGACATGGGGTTGGGAAGCAGTTGGAAATTTTTGGCCGAAAATCTACTTTTGATATGGATTCATTTTTTTCCGAGTCAAGTGTTTTGCCGTTTCACTAACAAGGAAATGAGTGGTGGAGATCCGCATGAGGAAAAAATCGAATTATCGTTGCCGTTCAATCGAATTACTTGGGTCAAACACTTGGCTGATAATAAGGTTTTCGAGTCCGCCGTCGGGAAAATAAAAAGATCAACAAAGGATGGTGCAGCTTGGACATGGCTGATAAGGGAACTGTGGAAGCTCTGGCAAAGCTAAAGAAGCGGTGCAAGATTTCCAGCGTCAGGCTTTCTTGCTAAACAAGGTCCCTTCGAAGATCGTGAGTTTTATAAAAAAGGTCAGCACTATCTTGGAAAATTTTGAGGTGAAATTCGAGGTTAAATTTAGAATCAAAGACCCCTTTCAAGGGGTCTTTGTTGCTTATGTTGGGGTTTTTTATCTTTCTTTCGAAGCTTCTCATTCTGAGAATGTTCTGAGAAAATAATGTATGTTTCATTTTCAGCGACTTCAAGCGCAAGTCCAATGGTTCAACGAGGACCTCGCAGCCCGTTTTGGAGGTGTACCGTATGCTTGGACGAGTACAACGACACGACTTGCATTCCGTCCTGTCTCCGTAAGTTTTTTCTTCTTGTTGAATAGGGGAGGGGGAAAGCTTGAAAGTGAAAATTCAATCAGACATTTTTTATGAAAGTACACTTTGCAGCATGTGGCCATTCGGCATGCCAAAATTGCATCCGCTCCATGCCATCGAGAGGACGAGGCCCATCGGTGTTGGCCACATGTTTCGAGTGTCGCCAGGACAGTTACATTCGCCCGAGGACACTCCCAAGACTCTACAGCCTTCAACCAAGCTACGTTCGGCCACAGCCAAACCACGGATGTTAATTGTTTTTGATTTAAACTTTTTGAATCAATTGCAATAAAAAATTGTTGAAATAAAACAAACGAAAAAAAAATACAAGAAGAGAGAGAAATAGACGCAAAAAACATTAGAAGGGAAAGACAAAGAAGGAGACATAGAAAAAAAGAGGTCAAATAAAGATGACTGGGGGAGAAAGTGACTACTCTTAAAACAAGATGAGAGATAAGAAAAATAGACGCAAGATTAGAAGGGAAAGAAGGAGATCGGTCACCATAGCTCCGTTGGTAGAGCATTTGTTCATGCTCCCGGACCCAGTTTGCAAGTTTGATTCCTGCTGGTGGCAAATGTTTTTGTTCTTGTTGGAGATCACATTTTTCGATTTGTAGAAACAATTTTAGATTGCAGAAAGTCAATTCAGGTAGTTCACAATGTTTGAATTTGGAAATGCAGGCATGGGGCCAAGGTTAAATGAAATTCCGAACCGCAACTCTCTAGAAGTACACAATACTACTGAAAATATAGGAACTTGTGTAAAAGTCAAAAAGACAAGAAAGTTCAAAATGGGGCATTTTGTTAGAAAATACGGCTCTATACGGTTTATGTGGACCCATGAAGAATAATGTGGACCCAAAACAATTATGTGGACCCAAAAATAATTATGTGGACCCAAAAATAATTTTGTGGACCCAAAAATAATTATGTGGACCCAAAAATAATTATGTGGACCCATCATACACGAGAACCTCAAAACTTTATTGATAAACTGGAAAAACACAAAATTACAACTTCATATCTTTACTTTTGCTCCCTCTTCAATAGAACTTTTCATTGTTGATACCCATTCCTTTAACTTCACATTCGCTTCCAAACTTTGGCTAGAGACACAATTAAATTCTTTGACAGTACATCCAAAAACAGTAATCAACCGAGAACACAACGATAATACTACAGACAAAAAGTCCATAGTGTCCACGTTGACAGACAATAAAATACGAGGTGCAAAGCGAGGTGGCAAGGTTTTATGCAATTTGTACGAACGTCCAGTGATCATATATACAAAACAACAAACGCCATTCTGTTCCAAATTGATCGTTGCAACGTCTATGAAAAATGATATTTCAAGCTTGAAGTTGTTATAGAGACGTAGAGATTTGACAAATTCTTGCATTCTTTTGGAGATTTTCGATAGCTCCAGTCTGGAAAATTGAACAATAAATTTTTGAAAAGTTAAAGATAAACTCACAGTTCATTCATATTCATTGACTCGAGAACCGGCTTGAGAGCCAAATGAGGGAGGCGGAAAAGTGGGAAAGAAGACGTTTCAGAGGGCATTTGACGGTGGAGAATATGAATAAGAATAGTCTTTGAGGGTTGTGTGTTAACCTAGATAGAGATGTCTTGCGGTTCGCGGACCTCTGCAGAAGGATAAAAGACGGTGACAGCTGTGCAATCCCTCAAATGAACACAGATTGGGTGAAGGAAAATTAATAGATTTGGATCTAGGACGGCGTTCAGCTCTCGGAGGACTGACAGCTGTCTGAATGCGAACGGAGACTCTAAAAGGGTGCTAACTGGCTGAGATCTTCTCCAGCTAATCCCATTCACACATAGAATCTGTATGACAGATGTCATCGGAATGGGATTTTACTTGACAGGTGTTAATAGTTCCACCCCAGTTGAACAGATTGGACGGCTCTAAACACAAGAAACCCGAAAACTCAAAATTCAAGACTCAATTCATTAAAAAAAACGTTTCACACTAATCACAAACGTTCAAGAAGAAAAATTTTGCATTTGTGTCCATCAGAATTTTTCATTTGACTACAATTTGCTTCAATGACTTTTTTTTTCGAAATGTGTTTCTTAAATCCAAAAAAACAATATCAAGGGCTTCATCAAGACGAATGGGTCACTGGAACCCATGGACACTTGTATGATTTGGCTTCAATCAGGTGCATTCCATTCATGATAAAATGTTTTTTCTCTATAAAACTTTATTGAATCAAAACCAGTACAACCATAAGGAAAATCAAAAAGTTCCACGTCTTCTGAACACCATTCAAAAAATCTCGTTCAACAAAAAAGTCATTATCCAAATCATCCGCCTTATCCATCCCTTTATTTCGCTCCAAAAACTCCTCGTAATCTGCATCAACATCCATCGGAGTCCATCCAATATCGAGCCTTTCTTCAGGAGACGTTCTAGTTAAGGGAACTGAAGGCAACGTAGAAACTTTCGGAGTGATATTTTGAGGTTTTGATTCTGTTGGTTTCGTCGGAGCTTCAGTCGTTGATTCTGGAGGCGTGGCAGAGATTTCAGCTTCAGTTGGAGTTGGTGGATCCGTTTCTGCTGGTGGTATAACAATTGGTTTCTCAGTAGTGGGTGGTACTGTAGTTGGCTTCTCAGTAGGTGAGGGTACTGTAGTTGGCTTCTCAGTCACGATGATTGGGGAAAGTTTCCGAGAACAAATCCCGGCCACATCACAAAGATCCTCGGCCATCCAAGACATTTTGAAGAACCAGGGATGCCATGGATTTGTAGCATTTGGATCGTGCCAGTATCCTTAAAAAACAACTCATCGAGCATTACGAGATATGAAGAACAAACCTTTTGCATCCAATCCTATCATTATCCGCCTGTTTTGTTCATTCTTCACTAATGGACCTCCAGCGTGTGCTTGGTGCTTGTACACTTCCGTTTTGTAGAAGGATGTTGAATTATGAGTGTAATCCCACTGAAAATAATAAGTGATTTTCATGAGAAACTTTTGATATCAAAACCTTTGTTTGAGCTTCCCAGAACAACGGATGACTACCGTTCAGCCTAAATCCAAAAACTTGTAGGCTTTCGTTTTTTCTCAGAACAGGCTCTTCTTCTGGCAAACAAGGGAAAGAGAGTTGGTAGTCACTGTCGATTTCAACAATCATTGGAAGAAACATAAAACCAGTATGATAACTAGTAGGTTCGTCACAGAAAATTGTTGCTGACACAAAATTGACTGACTTTTCTCTTAAATTCCAACCGTTATACAATCTTCCAAGTGCTTCTTTTGGAACAGGAATATGCCTGAAAAAGCGTTAATCTGCTGCGGAAATTGTCTTTTTTAACGCACAGTTTTACTTTACCACAGTTTTTGAAATCGATAATTATATTATTATGGATCCATTTTCTCACAGGATTGTCGTCCGGTCCAGTCTGTTTGAAAACGAGATGTGCCGAAGTCAGAAGATGTCTGGGGGACAATAAAGTTGCTGCCGAGAACAGTTTATCATTAATATGAATCCAACTCAAAAGTTGACTAGGAGGCTCTGGAATATCATCGTTTTTTTCCGGTGCTCTTCTAATACAGGTTGAAAGATAACTCACCAAAAGAGGTCTTTCCACATTTATCCAATCGATTCTTGTTTTCCTCAAATGTCAGTTTTCCTTGATTCGCACTCGCATCGATGACGAAGAGGCAAAATATGAGCATCGATTGAAATTTCATATTTTTCAAAACGAGCAAATCGATATTTGAATTTTGTATTCGAAAACCAAAAACTGATTTGGGGAGGCCCCGATGACAAACAGGAAAAGCAAAAGGTCAATGGAGGGTTGCCACGTTTGTGCTTCTACGTGTTCTTTGGTCACGTCTATTTCCTAAAGTCATTTCCGAACTCGTAATTCAATATCGATTTGCTCTGATAAGTGAATATGAAAATCAAAATAATCATCGGTTTTTACTTCATCGTTGGGCACATGGCAGTGAAAATTAATAAATTGACACCTGAAATTAACGAAGATCGATTGAACAAGTGTGGAAAAACAAAACTAAGTAATTTCTTTTTCAACTTTTTCTTTAGGAATTTTCTGGTTTCAGACCGCCCATCCCAAAATTCTATAATTCACGAAGTAGACGGGAGCTTAATCATCACAAAAATCAACAATGTACATAGGAGTGTTGTGGGGACTTTTATTTCGCCCCAACATTTGTTAGCGTCTTCCCATCTAGTCGTCTCCTATGAAAACAATAAAATGGCTTGGATAACTGGTTCACCAATTAGAGATGACAGTTGCAGTGATAAGAAAAGGTTTGAAATCGATAAGTTTTCGAGAATAAAACAATTATTTATAGGTACCTAGTCGCGCCCCAATCGGTTATTGATGAGATTCATCTTGATTTTCGAATCCAAGTTTGTTATGGTCAGCAGTGTTATTTTGATAACAAACAACCTTCTCAAATCATAATTATTTGCGATCAAAAAATGTGGAGCTCGGCTCCGAATAAATATTCGCCAATGATTATTGATCTCGGAATGAGTTATAAGGGTGTCAATTGGCCTTGTCTTCCTGATGGTGAGTTCCGAAGAAAATTCTATTCACAAAATAAGTTTCAGAAAAAACTACAGTATCTAGCGATATGATACTGGACGTGTATGGATTTAACGGCAGATATTGGCATCAAAAGCTCATGGTTAATGCAGATCCGGCCAGCAATCCATACTACTATCAGACAGAACTTTTCGATGCCACAAAAAATGGCATAGGTGGTCCATTGATGCTTTTCGACAAGGATGATCGGATGGTGTTGGTTGGAATTAGTTCTTTTGGTTAGTTTTCCGCATTATTTGAATTCAAAAACAATATTTTTCAGTACATACAACCGGCGGGTTTTTTAAAGTAGAGTTATTGGAAATAGACCTTTGCTATTTGTTCGGGATATGTCCTAAAAAAGCTGTGAAGCCACCAGTTACAGTACCCCCACCAACTGAGAAGCCAACTACAGTGCCACCAACCACCGATGAGCCAATTGTTATACCACCAGCAGAAACGGATCCACCAACTCCAACTGAAGCTGAAATCTCTGCCACATCTCCAGAATCAACAACTAAAGCTCCGACGAAACCAACAAAATCCAAACCTCAAAAATTGACTTCTGAAGCATCAAAATCTCCTGAAGAAGGGTTCACTATTGGATATATTCCCATGGATGTTGATGTAGACTATGCAGAGTTTTTGGATAGAAATAAGGGAATGGATAAGGAAGATGATTTTAACAATGATTTTTTTGTTGATCGAGATTTCTTGAATGGAGTTCAGAAGACGTGGAGTACGAATACTTTTTTGTTTTCTGTGATCATTTGGGTTTTTGTTTGATAAAAGTTCATCGCTAGAGTTTTGTATTTCGGGTATTTCGTCCATTTCGAACTTTTTGCACTAAAAATCTACATTTCGAAACCTTCAACTATCACGTCATCGATCTTATCCCGCCTTGTACATCTACAACAAAAACCATCTGCCACTCACTTTTCCAGCTGTGACTTCAGCGCACCTGCTCATTTCTATATTCAAAGCGCCATCTGTCATTGTCACCTGTACAAATGGCACTTTTTACAGTATAAGACGTCTTAATCCCCTCTAATAAAGAGTCATCTGTCATTCACGGTGCTAATGAACTGCTTTCAACGTTTTCCAGATAATCTAGAATCCTTTGGGAAAACAGCAGTCATTGTTGCGAGGTAACCTTGTTCATGGTTGGTGCGCTAAACGTTTTCTAGCATTTATGAATGGTTTTTAGACCTAAAAATCTGTAAAAAAGTTCTTATTTATTTTCTTCTTTTCATTTTAAATCCTTTCCTTTCAGAAATGTTCCCACTTTTCCGTCTCCCTGCCGTAGCCCTTCAAGACGTTTTCAAAATCATGAGTCCTTATGAGTTGTAAGATTACCTCTAATATAAGGGCAGCTTCTAAATTTTTTTGTTTTCCAGATTCAATTTATCCGAAACTTCCAACAAGACCAAAACCCGAGTGAAATTTCTCACAAAAACGTTTCCGTTCCACATGGAAATCTTCAACAGTATTCTCTTATTTGGCTATCTTAACAGTGACATGTTTCATGTACACGAAGGAACATTTGTTGGAATCAAGTCCAATTGTCGAGTAACTTTATGTTGTAAACTAGCCGAGGCCCTGAAAGACTTTTTCAACTTCAAAACCTTTTCAATGGAATACACTTTGAATGACAATTTGTACATTCTGATTTTGAATAAGATCATGAGTTGGAAATTGAAAATTTTGAAGCTGAAATTGAACGATCCAGCAAAAATCAGAAGTTTCGAATATTTTCTTATATTGAACATCGCTGTGGAAGAATTGGAAATTATCCCCAATCCCGGACCAATTCGCATTTTCCCTGGATTCAAGTCAGGCTTGAAGTCCTTGAAGTTAGAGCATGCTCAAGATGTCCGGCTCGAACATCTTCAAGAGCTGGCATGCTCCAAATTGAACCTGAAGCGTATCAATTTATCCAGTGCAGAATTGAACGTTTTTCTGAAGACGTGGACTCGGATGAATGATTTGAATGTGGAGACCCACGAGGAGGTGAATGAGTATATGGGAGGAGGATTGTGAGTTTGTGAAATTCGAAAAAGACTCAGAATATTTTTTTCAGAAATGAGTTTGTAACAAAGTATTTCACCATTCGACGAAACGATGGACTTGAAGCGTTTGGTGCGTGTGGAATACAAAGTTTTCTATTGAAATTAAAAATGTAATTTATGTTTTTGTTTTTTAGGTCTGGGCAACTGTTTTTAACTCAAACGATTTGTTTGGTTCAATTTTTCAAATTTTTGTCTCAGAAACTTCAAAGTTTACGAGAGTTCTGTCTTCCATAGTTGCTTGAAAAATATCTAACAATTTGTTCGACCCCAAAAAGTCAAACAATATTTTCAAACAATTTTGTTTGGTTCAAAAATTCCAAACATTTATTTCAAACTAAATTGTTTGGTTTATCATCAAATAACAAACAATTCATACAATCAAACAAAAAATTTGCCCAGCCCTGATGTTTTCCTTTCGTTCAACCTTGTCAATTCTTATAAAATTGTCATTTTTTCTGTTTCTTTTTTTCAAAATAAAGCTTTTTTCAAATTGTACGATCTGCCAAGACAAATATTTTTCACTCTTTTGCAAAAGTAAGAAGAAGTATGAGTCAGTTTCTCTCTCACAGTCCTCTTAACCCTCCTTCCCTCTTTTTCTTTAATCTTTTCCGCTTTTTCTTCTGTCTTCCTTTCTTCTCTTCATGTTCCCTTCTCTTTTTCTCACGCAATCTCTATTATGACCAATTCATATCGGTGTAAAGTGGTCGACGCAAAACTGTACGAGAAGCCTCTTTTCTTTGTTTCTCTCCTCCAACCAACAGCCCCGCCCTCTTTCTATTCTGCACATTTCCCATTTCATTTTATTCACTCACCACTTCTTCAAGGCTTCCGAGTGTTAGGAAGCCTTTATTGAGTTTTCAGAGTATTTCTATTTTCATCACTAATATTTTAATCACTGTTCTATTATTTCAATGGATGGCTTGTCTAGTCTACCCAACTAACAGGTCCCGCCTCGAACAGGCCTAGTTTTGGTGAACTCCCCCAGAATTAGGTTACTGTTCGTCGCGCGGACCAATTAACATCGACCATTATTTTGCCACCAATTTTGCCAGGGCGCTAGAAGTGAAACCTAGTGGTGCAATATCCACCGTTGGGTCAGAAACTTCTAGTCCTCCTTCAAAAAAGAAAAAAAGACCTAGTAATAACTTTTCCAACTAAACAGTCCTCCCATTCCAAATCAACATTATCTCGGAGCTCCCAAGATTTTCCCACGTTCAACCTCCCGCCAATGCATTCAACACACCTTCTGAAGAACCGGACCACTGGTCCAGATCAACGTGACTTTCGTGCGCACTCAACACAAACGAGGCTTCGTCATTGTCTTGGATACCAGCCCATACAAGCACCATCAACTGGCCCTGGACCCGCTCCAGATTTTCACCATCTTTGAAGACCTCCGTCTGATCCGCACCTAAAGAACTTCACCAACCAACCAACCGACGGTCAGGACCCAACATGCTCTACATTGTTTCCGGATTCACTCAGGTCTGGACCAGGTCGAGACCAGTCACAGCTCAACTTCACGGATACTCCTGCGACCCATACTACTACAAAAAACATGGCAACTCAGAACTGTGCCTGACCCACACGATCGGAGAACTGATGGCGGATCGGATCTGGCAGGACCTTCCCGTGGAGGGCATGTCTTTCAACTTAAACATCTTTCCGATATGCGACTAAGGGTTCCAGAGGTAAAGCTTGATGGTGCAATATCCATCGTCACCAAAACCGATGAACGAAGATCCCAAGCCTGGCAATAGGCAGTACTCGCCAGAGGAACTCCTAGTTGTGCCGGACGGACCTGAGGCAACGGGTGAAGCACCAGAGAGCATCTTGGACAAAGATCCGATGGATGTGGACACCTACGACACCTCGCGCGGAGAGGGGATTCCCACAGAGACTGAATAAACCGTCTCCACGTCCAAGTTAAAGTCCGAAGATAAAATCAGCACTATGCAACAAAAAATCAAAATCTGCCAAAATACAACAGTGCACCTCTTAACATTCTTATACCTTATAATAAAGATTTGTTTCATCGAATTCCTTTCTCGACCTTTCTGCCGATTTTTTTTTTCATATTCTGGCATTCTTAGACAAAAAAGAACAACATCCGGTTTTTGAAAAACATTTTATTAGCAAACTGAAATTTTCACAACTTCTTATTTTTACAAATCGCTCCATTCTCAATATAACAACCCATTGCTTCTTTCCATTCCTTCAATTTTAGTTTTGCTCCCAGATCTAAGTCATCAACCCAGTGTAGTTTTTTAACAGTACAGTCAAAGACAATAATCAAACGTGAGCACAATGATAATAGTACAGACAAAAAATCATCAGTGTCCACGTTGTTAGACAAGAATTTATGACGGTCAGGTGACACGGTTCTGTACAATATGTAGGAACTTCCTCTGATAATATACAAAAACAAGCAATCGTCATTCTGGTCTAAATGGATTGTTGCAAGTCCTCTGTAAATTGAAATGTCGAGCTTGAAGTTGTTATATAGACGTAGAGATTTGACAAATTCTTGCATTCTCTTGGAGATTCTCGATAGTTCTAGTCTATAAATTTGAACATAAGATGTTTAAAAAAGTGAGGGTAAACTCACAATTCATTCATATTCATTGACTCGAGAACCGGTTGGAGAGCCAAACAAGGGAGACGGAGAAGTGGGAAAGAAGACATTAGATGGTTGAAAGTGAGAATTTTTTGAGGGGTTTGTGTGTATGGACCTAGATAAAGGTGAACGTTAGAGCCAGAGGACCTTCAAGAAAGAACAAAAGACCTGCCAGGTGTGGATGACGGATTGTGGGACTGTGACAGGTTTATTGACTGTATGGGATTGCGGCCAACACTGGGATTCAATGCAAGAGAGTACGCACAAGTATTCTGTGGAAGAGTGTGCAGTCTATCGTAAGACATACATTCTTCACTGTAGAAAACAGCGACAGACGTTTCAATCGAGACAACGACACTGGTATGAGTGCTAATTGTTTGCAGATTCACCTGTCACATTGAGATTCATCGACGATAGAAAACTGAAGGACCCCTCACTACTGGCTCTATTAGCCCATTCGTCTCCGTCGACCCATTTGTCTACCGTCAACCAATTCGTCTTTTCCAATCGATATGGCATCTTTTCGACTGCTTCATTTTCCTCCATTGGTTCTAATAGAAGTGTTTGAACACATGACTGTTTTAGAAATGTAAGTTTTCCTTTTTCTTTGAGTTGACCGGCTGCAATGACTCCAACGGGTCGGCTCACTATCAGGTCAACTCACTTGTTTCAGCACCAATTTCTTTGGTTGACCCTCTTTGTCTGGCCTAAAATAGTCTTGTTCCCTAACGAGCCAGCAACTAATTACTTTATTTTCAGATTGGAGCTCTCCCAAGCGTCCAAAAAAGCAGCTCAATTCATCAGTGCCATAGCTTTTAGCATCTTCAAGCTATCTGTTGCTGCCTATCCTGAGTTCGGAGCAATCACCATCAACTCCAAAAGATCTTATCTCAATATCTATATCCATAACTTGGAAGAGTATCTTATCAATCCTGAGTTGTGCCACCGTTATGGGAATGAGCGGATTCCAATATCTCATAGAGAGGATGAAAATGTTCTGGACACATTCTATCCAAATTTTCTACAAGGGCTCTTTGTCATCAGCTCTTACTTATCAAAGCTTTTCAAGTGTCCCAAAGTGGAAACAGTTCAAATTGAGCTGGGACTTCGATCGGATCTTCTTTTTCAGTTGATTGATTGGATCACGGAGAGGCAAAATGGCATTGATCAACTGGCTATCACAAACCAGCATGAGCATAAATGGAGAAATGAAAAATCAGTTGAAAAGAATGTGGAAAACATCCTTGACAAATTGAAAGTTACCCAGCAACTTTCATTGGACATCAAACTCACCCCAAGTTTTGATTATCCTTTCCAGAATGTTCCAGAGGAGATGAGCATTAGATATTCAGAATGGTTCAAAAAGAAGGAACATTTTGATCTACCCTTCAAGAAATTGTGGCTAGATCACTCTTCGTTGGACAACAAGTATTTCCGTCATTTGGTCAAAAGATGGATGAAAGGGGAATATCCTCTTTTGAAACATTTTGTCGTGTTCACCAATGAGATTGATGAAAATCTAATGATCGGCGGGTTCTATCCACCAATTTTCGACCAGAGTACTCAGTTGGATGCTGATAAGGTGAAAAGTATTGCTGGAAATTTGGTTGGAATTGAGGGAAGCGTGGAAATTCAAACAAAGAATGGGATCAAGGGACAACTTCTCGTGCGAAGCGGGGAAAGTGGAATGTTTTCATTGTTTGTTTGTGATTGATAGTGTCTTTTGTTTTTTCTGATTGAGAATTCGATTTGTTAATAAATTCTTGGTATTTTTCGGATCTTTACTTTTACATTAATCTTTACAGAGCTCTCTAGAGCTAGACGGCCCAACAGAAGTGCTAATGGTTACCTTTTATTACCATCACGTTATCATTCATTGCCAAAGACGACGTCTGTCAGGGCGTCATTGGGTCTCTCAAAAGGCACACGGACCATCTGTTGCTAAGGTTGACATAGTGCTAAGAGGCCATTCTCTGTGAACCATTGGCCAGCACTTCATTCTTCTTCTTTCTCCTCTGCAACGATGTCGTCTTTCCCTCTCCTCCGACTTCCAACGCTCGCATTGGCCGAAGTTCTTAAATTGATGAGAATAGCTGAATTGTGAGTTTATTACAAGACTAGGACACAATAAATGAGCCATGAAACGATTTCAGAGTACAACTATCAAAAGCTTCAATCAACAGCTTCAAAATCATCAAGAATTATGTTAGAGGGCACTTTAAGCTGCGAATATACGCGTATTCATACCAAGCAGAAGTACACGTTTATTCTAAAAACGATTTTTGTCGATTCGAAATTAACATATCTGATTCTTTTGTCGAAGAATATATGAAGGACATAAGTTCGATGGTTTGCCATCTTACCAGTCTTTTCAACTGCCCTATTCATCACGCCAAGATAGTTTATCTAAGCGATGATCTTTTTTGGAAGATCGCCAATTGGCTGAAAATTCAGCAAAAGGTGTACAACAAGCTTTCAATTTGGTCCGAGAAGGAAAGCGACGTTACAAGGTTCCTCGAGCATGTGGAAGCCAGAGAAGGCCTTCACCTTGTTGTTGATTTCAGTCCCGATTTCAGTTATTATTTCAAAAATGTTCCTAATGAATTAAGTATTGCGAGATCTCATTGGTTCAACATCAATCAATTTTTTGAAATGAACGTTGAGAAGTTGCTTCTTGATAAATCTCTCTTCACAAATAATGACCTAGATCTGTTGGTTACAAAATGGAAGTCTGGAGATCTTCCAAAACTGAAGCATATTTGCGTGTTTTCTCAAAATATTAACAATCAAACTCCAATAGCCGGAATGTTGCCACCAATACAAAACAATGAAAAAGGGCATGTTATGAAAGAGTGAGTTTTAGTTGGTTTTCATTTTGATATTTTTTGATTTCAGAATTATCGGGTGGGGCATTTCAATTGAAGGAAGTGTAGACATACAGAGAGATGATGGATTCAATGGAAAACTTCTAGTGCAACCCGGAAGATTCTTTTCTCTTTTTGTTTGTGATTGATGTTACTTTGATACTATTCTTTAATAACAATAAACATTTCGCGAGACATTGATTTGATTTTTAAAAAATTGAGTTGATAGCACTAATTGATACTTGACAATAAAAGGGGAGAGGAGTGCTAATGGGTTCGTGTTCACATTGTCTTATAGACATATCAAGACCTGTCAAGAAAAAGACAATACCAATTGCACCTGTCATTGAGATTCGGTGGGTAGAAGGCTGAGGAGTTCAATCTTTTGATATAGATGGGGGCTGTTCTAGGAATTCAGTGAGTGCTAATGAGCCTTTTGTTTCTCAAGAGAACAGCAAGGATTCATATCTAAAACTAATTTATGGACCTCTTTTCCTCCAAGTTCAATACTTCATTCATAACAATAAACATTCCAAATTAATCACGAACAAACAACGAGAAAAGTTTAGCATTTGTATTCAGCAGCATCTTTCCTTTGGCTCCTCCATTCGTTTCAATGTCAACACAAGTTAAAAATCCCTTCCAGTTACGCGCCTTTTGAGTTAGTTTTGATGGCATCATTCCATCAAATGGGTATCCATTTTTGAAAAGAGAAGATTCGATGACCAAATGTTCCAGCTTCGGAAGCTGTCCAGTTTTCCAGTTTTCTACCAGAATGTCTATATCTTCGTTACTAAACATGGTCTCATTTAAAAATAGCTTTTCAAAGCTCAACTCTGACAGGTCTTTCACACGAAACCATTCTGATTTCTTGATATCTATTTCTTTGGGAGAAACCCCAAAAGAAAATTGGAAACTCCTAACGGAGTTTGCACGCACGTAAAGCGATAATAATCGTTTTAAAGTTGAGAGAGCAGTTTTTGCGTCGCTCTCAGCTGGAATGCTTTCCGTCTGTCCAAGATAGCCAATGAATTCAGTTATCTCACGTTGACCAAAGTGAGCTTCAATTTCAACTTCATGAATTTGGCACCCAAAGTTTCTTATCAAATGAGAACTGATTACTGATATTCCAAAAGTCACGTCATCAAAATTGGCTTCACACGAAGTGGATCCAAGAATATCAAAAAGTACAATCTGGTTTCCGAATTGCCGAGCGCGAGGTTTGAATATAGAGTAGGACTTGTGACTTGCAATATGGAACCTGTAGCTCTCTCCATTTCCATAGACGTTTACATACCCACAGTTTGGAATAGCTTCCATACAAAGTCGGTATCTCTTCCGAGTTCCTAATTTGATGAGATTACACATTTTTGCAGAAGTTGTGGATAGTTCTAGCCTGAAAGCGACAAATTTGATTATATCTTTATATCTTTGTCTTTGATTATATCTTTGATATATCTAGCTTAAAGTTGTTATATAGACGTAGAGATTTGACAAGTTCTTGCATTCTTTTGGAGATTCTCGATAGTTCTAGTCTGAAAATTTGAACAATAGATGTTGAAAAAAAATGAGGATAAGCTCACAGTTCATTCATATTCATTGACTCAAAAACCGGTTGTAGAGCCAAGTAAGGGAGGCGGAGAAGTGGGAAGGAAGACATTAGATGGTTGAAAGTGAGAATAAGGCGATTTTTTGAGGGCTGTGTGTGTAGGTAAAGGTAAGCGTAAGATTTGCAGCCAGAGGCCCTCCAAGAAAGAACAAAAGACCTGACAGGTGTTGATGACGGATTGTGTGACTGTGGCAGGTTTATAGATTGAAGGGGAATGAGGCCAACGGCCAACAACCAACGAAGAGTGTGCATTCTGTTGTGAGGCGTACATTCTTCACTGTAGGACACAGGGACAGATGTTTCAATCAAGACAAAGGCACTGGGACGGGTGCTAATTGTTTGCAGATTCACCTGCCACATTGGGATTCATCTACGATAGAAGACTGAAGGACCCCTCACTACTGGCTCTATTAGCCCATTCGTCTCCGTCGACCCATTTGTCTACCGTCAACCAATTCGTCTTTTCCAATCGATATGGCATCTTTTCGACTGCTTCATCTCCCTCCATTGGTTTTGATAGAAGTCTTCGAGAGCATGACTGTTTTAGAAATGTAAGTTTTTGTTTTTCTAGGCTGTTTTGCCCTCGTTAATTAGCCTAATAAGGGGTGAACTAAAGCCCAGACAAGCCTAGTGAGGTCTAAAAAGCATCTTTACTGTTATTACCTTAGGTTTCCGTGTGTCTGTTTGCCCGTCCGGCGCTAGCCCTAGCGAGGCTCCTACTGAACCGATTTTCATAAAATTTTGACTGATCGATAGAGAATGCTGACGTGATGATGTCGGTCTTTTCCGTTTTCTCATAAGATCACTGATAAGCTCTGTGCTATCTATGCACATAGTCAAAATCGCGTTCCCCGGCGGAAGCCAGACGGTTGAGGCGCGAAGCGCCGGAAACGGTCTGGAAATATTGAACTAGACTATAGGTTGTCCGGCAAAACCTGGCGTATGACAGTATTGTCCCCTGGAGCCAGAAACTAATTATTATTTCAGATTGGAGCTCTCCCAAACTTCCAAAAAAGCCGCTCAATTCATCAGTACCATCGCTTTTAGCATTTTCAAGCTATCTGTTGCTGCCTATCCTGAGTTCGGAGCAATCACCATCAACTCCAAAAGATCTTATCTCAATATCTATATCCATAACTTGGACGAGTATCTTATCGACCCTGAATTATGCCACTGTTATGGGAATGAGCGGATTCCAATATCCCATAGAGAGGATGAAAATGTTCTGGACACATTCTATCCAAATTTTCTACAAGGGCTCTTTGTCATCAGCTCTTACTTATCAAAGCTTTTCAAGTGTCCCAAAGTGGAAACAGTTCAAATTGAACTCGGGCTGAGGTCCGATCTTCTTTTTCAGTTGATTGATTGGATCACGGAGAGGCAAAATGGCATTGATCAACTGGCTATCACAAACCAGCATGAGCATAAGTGGAGAAGCGAAAAATCAGTTCAAACCAATGTGGAAAATGTCCTTGACAAGTTGAAAATTAACAAGCAACTTTCATTGGACATCAAACTCACCCCAAATTTTGATTATCCTTTCCAAAATGTTCCAGAAGAAATGAGCATTAGATACTCAGAATGGTTCAAAAAAAAGGAACATTTTGATCTACCCTTCAAGAAATTGTGGCTAGACAACTTTTCGATGGACAACAAGTATTTCCGTCACTTGGTCAAAAGATGGATGAAAGGGGAATATTCTCTTTTGAAACATCTTGTGGTGTTCACCAATGAGATTGATGAAAATCTAATGATCGGCGGGTTCTATCCACCAATTTTCGACCAGAGTACTCAGTTGGATGCTGATAAGGTGAAGAATATTGCTGGAAATTTGGTAGGGATCGAGGGAAGCGTGGAAATTCAAACAAAGAATGGGATCAAGGGACAACTTCTCGTGCGAAGTGGGGAAAGTGGAATGTTTTCATTGTTTGTTTGTGATTGATAATGCCGTTTGTTTTGTTTGTTTTGAGAATTTGACTTGTTAATAAAGTTTTGGTATTTTTTTGCATTTTTACTAGCAGAGCTCTCTAGAGCAAGATCCTGGAGACGCTCCAGCAGAAGTGCTAATGTCTGCCTTTTATAATGTCTGTTAGGACGACATTGGGTCTTCAGAAGGATCACGGACCTCCTGTTGCTGAGGTTGAAAGAGGGCTGACATTGTGTCAATGGGCTATTCTCTGTAAACCATTGGCCAAGACGTCATTATTTTACATATGAGTAACCAGAAAAACTAAAATTCAATAATTCATTCATAACAATAAAAATTCCAAATTAATCACAAACATACAACGAGAAAAGTATTGAATTTTTATTCGTCATAATTTCTTCTTCGAATTCTCAATAGAGAATTGGAAATTCATACTGAACGCTCGTAATTCATATCGAACGCTTGTAATGTTCTTATTAAAGTTGAGATAGCAGTTGCTGCGTCCGGACTGTTCTCAGCTACACTCAGTTCTGTCAGTCCAAGATAACCAATAAGTGCAGGCATTTTAATATTTATACCGTATTCATTTCTAACTCCGACTTCCTGGCACTCAAAGTTTTCAATCAAATATGAACTGATTACTGATATTCCGACCCACTCGTCATCAAAATTAGCTTCACACGAATTGGATCCAAGGATATCAAAAAGTACAATCTGGTTTCCGAATTGCCGAGCGCGAGGTTTGAAGATTGAGTAGGACTTGTGACTTGCAATATCGAACCTGTAGCTCTCTCCATTTCCATAGACGGTCACATACCCACAGTTTGGAATATCTGCAATTGAAAGTCGGTACCTTTTCCGAGTTCCTAATTTGATAAGTTTACACATTTTTGCAGAAGTTGTGGATAGTTCTAGCCTGAAAGCGACAAACTTGATATTGGAAGATTGAAGAATAAACTTACAGATCAATGAATCTCATTGACTTCAACACTTCGACGAGGACAAGCTTTGGGAGGCGGAGCAATGGGAGAGAGGTCATGGTAAAATAAATGTCGATTGACAAATAGAAGAGAATGTGGATCAAACGACAAGAAGGTTCAGCCACAAAGGCAATGGACAGATGTTTCCCACAAGTTGATTTTTTGTCAGCGGTCCTTGAGGCGCGCTAATTTGGGTCTTGCATGGAAAAGAAGAACAAGGATGAGACGTCTTCCCCAGTTAGTCCCATTCTCTCCTTCATCCAAACAATGGACCCCTTGCCTTTGCTCCGTATTCCACGACTTGCTCTTTATGAGATTTTGAAATGTATGGAAACTATAGAGTTGTGAGTTTTTTTTTCCATTTTGTAGTTCTTTTCAAAAATTAACCTAAACCCTTGAAACTAAAATCTAAGTCCAAAGTCGGCCGATTTTCGACCAGGGTTCGTCCTCGGGGACTACACATCGGTCGAAACCATTGTCTTCGTGGACTACACGGCCGCTGGTTGTTGAGTGTGTAGTTCCGAACGGCTAAAGACTATATTGCAAAATTACTCTATAGATAAGCCTACAAAATTACTCTATAGATAAGCCTGAATTGCAAAAAAAAACTTCGCTTCAATTTCAGACTGGAGCTCTCCCAAACATCCTCGAAAGTGTTCAATTTAATCAGACTTAGCATTAAACGGACCTATGAGATAAACATAGAGGATGAAGAGTTTCAAGTGACCCTCCGCTTGAAAATTGGCTCTAAATTCCAAAAATGTGTATCGTTTCGTTGCGATGGGTTTCTTACCAGTGGATTCTATACTCGCCGGTTCGACAACCAAGATGTCCCAAGCGACATCTATGGCACACAAAGTATGCATATAGACTTTGATGATCCTGCTTCAGGAATCATCACTATCAGCAAATATCTGATAAGATTGTTCGGCTGCCTTATAAACGCCATCATAGCTGGTAAAAATCTTTCATCGAAAAAGTTCATAGAGCTTGCTAAATGGATGGAAGAGCAACCAAATAAAGTCAGAATCTTGGAAATTGCTGAATTGGAGTTCACAAAAGATGCTATCAAGGCTTTGAGAGAGAACATAGCAGAAGAAGCTTTTATTAACGATGCTTCTCGGTTCAAAATGAAAGATGTTCTCAAATTTCAATTTGAAAAGTTTATCCTTGAGAAGACATCCTTTGAAAACGCCGACTTAGATTTCTATGTCAAAAAATGGAAAGCTGGAAAGCTGCCAAACCTCAAACATGTGATATTTTTTTCGAAAAAAATTGACTATAAAAGAAAAATTGCTGGATTGCGGCCACCGATAGAAGGCGATGAAGGTTCGATAGATGCGCCGTTTATGTCGTGGGTTACTTAAAAACGTTGTTTGGCCTAAGTTTCTCAATTTGCAGCTTGGCCGGACGTGGTGTATCAGTCTATGATAGTGTGCCAATTTATAACAAAAATGGAGTGAAAGGGTTGATTGCGACGCAACATCATGACAGCCCGTATCCGGAACTTGATACGCGATCATTTTCGCTTTTCATTTCTGAATAAATAATTATTTTCTGGATATGCTCCTGATGCTCATTTTGAGTTTCGATTGTATTGGGAAAAAAGGAATCCCGCCAAGTTTGCTCCAATGCAAATTCTGTCGAGAGGGTTCGTTAAGCTGAGAAAGCTCGGCCGCGGCCACCTCCATTTCCTTATGAGGCATGGCCGCGGCCGAGCTTTCCCATCTTGAATGGCCCTCTCGACAGAATTCGCATTGGGGCGAACTTGGCGAGATTCCTACTTTCCCAATACTGTCACAGGTGGTGGGCGATGAACTCGATAGGGAATCAATGTGTACCGGATATGTGGACACATGTAACACATTCAGTACAACTTGTGTGAACAGTTTGCACTAAGAACACGCGCGACTTCATATAGAGGACTAAATGCGTTCACGTGTGTTCGAGCCTTTTTATGTGTCAAATGTGTGTCTGGAATGTGAACGGTCCACATAAGCTGTACTGAATGTGTTGTATGTGTCCACATATCCGGTACACATTGATTCCCTATCGAGTTCATCGCCCACCACCTGTGGTATCTCAATGACGGTTATGTTCGATCTACTTTTTTTTGTTTCTCATTTGATTTTTCAAGCGAACCTGTAACAATAAGTCGTTTTCTGTAAATAAAACTGTTTTTGATAAAACTTTTCGTTAATAGTATTGTGTTTCTATTAATTGTAGCATTGTGCGCAAGTGACAACTTTGAAATTGACCACACCTTTGCGGTATAACAAAACGGAATATAAACAGTGTACGTCTCCTGAACTCCTGCACTTTCGATTTTTTTTTCTATAAATAAAACCAGAGACCAGAGAGGGTACCACGGCGAACTTTTCAACATGTATCCCAAATATGCGGCGATTTGCCAGCGATTTCAAATGGTAGGATGGTCGGCGAGACACTCTTTTCCACTTGAGACCCGGATCAAACGACAAGAAGGCCCAGTCACAAAGAAAATGGACAGATGATTCCTACAAGTTGACTTCTTGTCAACTGTCCCTCTAGACACCAGGTTGGGTCTCGCACAGAAAAGTAGAACAAGAATAAGAATACGTCTTCCCTACTCAGGTCTATTGCCTCATTCATCCAATCAATGGACCCCTTGCCTTTGCTCCGTATTCCACGACTTGCTCTTTATGAGGTTCTGAAATGTATGGAAACCATCGAGTTGTGAGTCTTTATTCCTGTTTTCCCTGTCCACTTCCTCATCAAGCATCATTTCAGACTAGAGCTCTCTCAAACATCATCAAAATTGTTTAACGTAATCAGTATGAGCCGCACACGGGCGTGTGTGATCAACCTAAAAGCGGATTCGAAGTTTCAAGTGATCCTCCGTACGAAAAAAGGTAGTTGTTTTATTTGTTCTGAAGAACCTGTTGCTTTTCATTGCTATCCGGTAAGAAACGTCGATATCAGAATGCTCAAAACCCGACGCTTTGAAAATCAAGTTGTTCCAAGCCATCTCACTTGCTCAGAGAAAATGCTCGCTTACTTTGATGATCCAGCTTCAGGAATGATAACAATTAGCAGGTATTTAATCAAACTGTTTGGCTGCCTTTTAAACACGGTTACAGTGGGTGAAAAGCTGACACCGAAAAAATTCATAATGCTTACTAACTGGCTGGCTGTTCAACGAAACAAGGCCAGAATTCTGGACTTTTACGGTGTACGGTTTTCAAACGATCTTATCAATGCTTTGAAGCAAAACATAGCGAAAGAAGTCAGAATTGATAAAACTCTTTGTATCACTATACACGATGTTCTCGATTTCAAATTTGAAAAACTACTCCTCACAAAGACATCATTCCAAAATACCGACTTAGATTTGTATGTTAAAAATTGGAAAGCTGGAAAATTGCCGAATCTTAAACATGCGGAGATTTATGCAAATATTGACTTTGAAAGGCCAATTGCTGGATTGATGCCACCGATCAGAGGGGATGAAATATCGGAGGCCTACAACTGGAAAGTGTGGGTTACTTTCAAAGATTGTTTGATAGAGTTTATTTAACTTGCAGCTTAGCCGGATGCTGGGCATCAATTAATGGAAGTATGCCAATTTATAATGAAAATGGTGTGAAAGGGTTGATTGCGACGCGACATTTTCGCGATGGCCCCTTCAACCCCGATTTTTCACGGCTTTGCCTTTACGTTTCTGATTAACTACGTTTTAAACATGCTTCTGTTGTTCACTACGGCTTTTGCAGGCTCGGTCGTACTGTATCTCAACTATGTTTGTGTCTAATCTTTTTTTGTTTTGTTTCATTAATAACGTGTTATTCGCTAATTTTCCTTTGTAAATAAGACTGTTCCCAATAAATGTTTTCAAACCAGTGGCTTTTTGCAAAATTGATGGTCTGCGAACTTTTGGAATCTAGCAAAAGCTGAAAAATAAACACCGTTTATGCTGAAAAATAAACACCGGACAAAGGTAAGTGGTGCCCTTGGCAGATGTTGGGTTATAAAGAAATTGGTCAGATTAGAAACATGACTTTATTGAAAGTGTGAAAAAAACCGAACTATTCGGAAACGAAGAGAAGGAATTGAAGTTGATCAGGTCGGACTAGAAGTTTCGCCTTGACTCCACTATCACTTTGAACGTCCACACATCCGTCGGTTCTAGCTCCGAATCCAGCAAAACTGAAAAATAGATGGATTTTCATGTAATCCAAGTCAAAAATCTACCCATATTCATTTCCTGGACTTCCCTCATTGAAGATAGGTGGCATCATTCCCCCGATCAAAGTGTCGTTTCTAACATTGAGCGAAAAAATCTGTAGGATTTTCAGCTTGGGAAACTCTCCAGCTTTCCACTTTCTGAAAATGACATCAAGATCCTGATTTGTGAATGGAGCATTCACAGCAGAGAGCTTCTCAAATTCTTCCATTTTGAGCAAGTGGTCCAGAGTGAACCAAGAAGCGTTTTTGATGGTAAGTTTTTTCGGAGCAACCTTGAATTGATATTTGAAATTTGGGTTATTAATGAGGCACACGTCCAAACAAAGAGAATCAGGTGTGAGTTTGTCCAAAATCGTTTTTATATAATCTCCTAATGGTTGTTTCGTTTGAAGAACCAAGAAGTCTCCCATAGTTTTTTGATTGCTCGTTATGCAATCGAATGTTTCAACGAACTGCTCTGAGGTTAAGTCGTTCAACCCTTGCAGATTATCAAGAGTGCATCCAAGTACTTGATATAGATGATTGAGCATCGAAATCATAGCTGAGCACAGATCATCATCATAGATATAGACGATTGAGTCATTATCTTGACTAACAATAACTTCCTTATTGTTGTATAGTCTTTTCGACAAAGTTTTTCCAGCGCTTCTCGAGTTTTTTTGACAGAAAACAACGAGTGACCTATTGTGATTCAGACAATAGTAGGGATGCAGGTGCAAGTCACCCTTGTAGTTCGATGTGTTCCCTAGTTTGACTAGGCCACACATTCGTTTGGAAATTTGGGATAGTTCAAGTCTGGAAATGTTCGGTTGAGGCTGGAAACGGGCTAAAGACAAACTCACAAGTCAAAAGCAGTCATTGACTTCAAAACTTCAGCAAGGGCAATGATTGGGAGACCAATAAGATTGAATGAAGACATGTGTATGGAATAGACGAGTCCCTGTAATATAAGAGCGGCGATCGAGTGGCGATTTCAAAAATCAAATAGCTGTCTCTATTAGAAAACCCAACGACAAAAAAGAGACAATGAATGTGTAGAATGAGGCTAGGGAGGGACTGGTTCATATCTGAGAAAGTGCTAATAGATCACCATTCTATTACCTCGTTTGGCAGATGTCGAGATTGAACATACACCTGTAAGGTAAGACGCAATCTCAGTTTCTGATCTACAACTGTTCATCACTTTCATTTTGCACCTGTCATTTGGCTATCCAAAAAATGTTCAGTGCTATTTGAGTGACAGATGATCTCACTATTCATCTCAATGAAAAAAAGACATCTGCCTCACCTTTCAAAGATCTCCCTGTTTGCATGGGCAACTAGCAAAGGAAGTTCTGAGAAAAAATACAGAGCGACACTTATGACGAGCTATTATTTGATGACTCACAAAAAGTATTCAGAAGGCATTTATTGAACCAGTTTTTAAAAAAAAACAGCAAAAATTATCAATCGCAAACAAAAAGGGAAAATCTCTTATATTCCGGCACACTGTCCACTAATAACTTTCCTTTCACACCATCGTCTCTTTGAACCTCAATACTTCCCCAGATATTGACCGAAGTCCCAGCTATTCTGAAAAACATACATCGAAAATTCCTTGGCATCTCTCGTTTTTTTACAGCCGTTACCTATGTTTAACTTACGTTTTATAATCGGATTTTTGCCGATTCTGTTCATTCAATATTGGTGGAACCATCCCTCCGATGGGCACTTGGTTACTTAACATGCCCGAAACCAGATATACGTGCTTTAAGTTGGGGAACTTTCCGTTTTTCCATTTGGTAACCAGTAAATCCAAATCACGATTTGTAAAGGCTGATTTATTGAGTATAAGCTTCTCAAAATTAAATTCTTGTAAATGCTTCAACGTAATCCACGAAGAATCACTAATCATGAAATCTTTTGGCCCATTTCTCAAAGTTAATAATGGAAGCTCCGGGCTGAATTCCTTATAAATTTTAAGGTGTTTCGTGACTTTAATTCTTTCGAACACGGACTGAATGTTCTGAGTTTTATGAGCAAAAACTGTAAGGCGTTGCACTTTGTGCTTTGCTAAAAAATTTACTGCTAACTCGAGATTTTTTTGCGACAACGATTCGAGATGCACTAAATTCAAAGAGCATTTGAAGAGCTTAATTAAGTGCTCCCCGATCAGACTAAACCCTGATACAGGGCTATCAAAATACACGAAAATCTGCTCGCGAGGTGAATGATCAATCAAACTCTTTGGTTTTCAAACCGCCAATATACTTTTGGCTCCAATCGATAAGTGCCGGTGTGGACCAATCCAACTACGATCGTCTCATTTCTCGATATCAACTCGAAATACCGAATCTTTGGATAAACACATAAGTTCATTGTGAACTTGCTTGTCAACAGTTTTGGTATTAGCTGTGACATTTTTGTGGAGGTCTGGGATAGTTGGAGTCTAAAATATACATTTAATCGATATCGAAAACTTAATAACTTACAGTTCTAAAATAGACATCTCATTGAAAACTTCTGTGAGAGCGAATATTGGGAGACGGAGGAGAGAGAACGACTTCATTTCAGAAGACGTTAGGCAAAAAATGATGTGAAGGGCTGTGACTGAGGAGAGAGGGCTATTCAGGTTGTCTGTTCCATTAGCACACTGTCAATGTATAAAGGTCTACAGATACAGAACAAGGACATCAATCTAACGACAGATGTTTTCGCGTTCACAGTGTATCTTTCCCACTGCATCCAACACTGAAAGACTACCTAAGGCGAGCCTGGGGCGCAATAGCTGCAAGAACGCGCTGATCGGGACCGCCAGGGGCTAGGGAATTAATGTTGTGGGGGCCATTATGTAGCTGTTCTAGGAGCTTCGTAACATCATTATAGGCATAACCATCCGGTTTCAGTGGCTGCAAGACAATGGTAGTGGCTGCAAGACGATGGAAATATAGGTTAATGGAGTGCAAAAAAGGGACGAATTTATAGATTCGAAACATTTTCAACTAAATTTTACCTCAACTTTGCCGAAGAATTAGTCAAAAGTTCCCAGAAAGAGAAAAAAACTTTTAAAGAATCCCTCCCAAGATTTTGAACTTGAACTGTTGTAGTTATGATTCGCCTAGTAATTATTTTCAAACAACGTAGCGAAAAAGGCAAAAAACTAATTTTCTCGATAGTTTTTGTTTTCTTGCTTTTTTCGGCAGAAATTTCTACAGAAACCTAGGCACAATTAATACCATTCGATAGAGAATTTTTTTCTTTACAAAATTATTCATTTTTTAACTTAGATATTGAAAAAATAAGCAGAACAACAAAAAATTTATTCTTATTAAATGAAGTTTGAACCAATTTTCAAAAAAAAACAGCAAAAATTCTCAATCACAAACAAAAAGGGAAAATCTTTTATATTTCGGCACACTGTCCACTAATAACTTTCCTTTCACACCATCGTCTCTTTGAACCTCAATACTTCCCCAGATACAGACCGAAAACCCAGCTATTCTGAAAAACACACATGGAAAATTTCTTGGTATTTCTTGTTCTTTTACATCCGTTGGATATGATTAACTTACGTCTTAAAATCAGACACGTATTTGGGCCGAACCTGTTCATTGGATATTGGCGGAACCTTCCCTCCGATGGGCTCTTGGTTATTTATCATTGCCGAATTCAGAAATACGTGCTTCAAATAAGGAAAATCTCCCCTTTTCCATTTGGTTACCAGTAAATCCAAATCGCGATTAGTAAACGCTGATTTTTCAAGTAGCATCTTTTCAAAGTTCAATTCTTGTAAATGCTTTAAGGTAATCCATGAAGAATCACTGATATTCAAATCTTTTGGCCCGTTTCTCAGAGTTAATAATGGAAGATCTGGGCAGAATTCCTTATAAAGTTCAAGACATTCCGTTAATCTAATTCTATCGAGAACGAACTGAATACTTTGAGTTTTGAAAGCAAAAACTGAAAGGCGTTGCACTTTGTAATTTGCCAACAAATTTACTGTTAACTCGAGATTTTCTTGCGACAACGATGCGAGATTCACTACATTCAAAGAACATTTGAAGAGCTTAATTAAGTGCTCCCCGGTCTGAAAAAGTCCTGATACAGGGTTATCGAAGTAAACGAAAATCTGCTCGCGAGGTGAATGGTCAACCAAAACTCTTCGGTTTTCAAATCGCCAATACACCTTTGGCTCCAATCGGTAAGTGCCGGTGTGAACCAATACAATTACGATCGTCTCATTTTTTGATATCAGCTCAAAATTCCGAATCTTTGGATAAACACATAAGTTCATTGTGAACTTGTTTGTCAACAGTTTTGGTATTAGCTCTGACATTTTTGTGAAGGTCTGGGATAGTTGGAGTCTAAAAATATACATTCGATCGATATCAAAAAGAGTAACTTACAGCTCCAAAATAGACATCTCATTGAACACTTCTGTGAGAGCGAGTATTGGGAGACGGAGGAGAGAGAACGACGTCATTTCAGAAGACGTGAGGTGAAGAATGCTGTTGAGGGCTGCGAATGAAGATGAAGGGTTAGGTTGTGTTCGTTAGCACATTGTCCCTATAAAAAGGTCGTCAGGCACAGAACCAGGCCATCAGACTAACTGCAGATGTTTTATTGTTCACAGTCTATCTTTCCCACGGCACAAAACACTGAGAGACTTCACCTTAAACTCGTAGAAAGAGGGTAAAGAAGTGCAAAAAAGTGACAAATTCAAAGATTTGAAAAAACTGAATTTTACCTCAACTTTGCTGAAGAATTAGCCAAAAACTGCCAGAAAGAAAAAAAAAGACTTTTAAAGAATCCCTCCCAAGACTTAAATCCCTCCCACTATAAATGTTGTAGTTGTGATTTGCGTAGTAATTACTTTGGCTCTCTTGTAGTTGAGCGGTCCCTGGGAAATTGAATGGTCCCCAGGAAATTGAATGGTCCCCTTGAACATTTAGTGGTCCCCTGAAAATTGAATGGTCCCATAAAAAACTGAGTGGTCCCGGTAGAAGTTGAACGGTCCCTAAACGTATAACGAAGTCGCTTCAGAAATTTAGCGGACCGTTTAAAATTGAATGGTCCCCTCAGATATTTAATGGTCCTGGAAGAAGTTGAATTTTTCCATTTCATTCTATTCACTTGTTTCATCAAGGCTTCCGAGTGTTAGGAAGCCTTTATTGAGTTTTCAGAGTATTTCTATTTTAATCACTGATCTTTCATTACTTCTTCAAGGCATCCGAGTGTTAGGAAAGCCTGTTTCTACTGATTTTTCTGAGTATTTATATTATTGATCTTATCAACTATGACGGATGACTCGTGGGCAACTCTTTGGGCTGTGGCACGGGGTATTGGTTCTCGACAAACCCAATAAGTTCCACGTCGCCGTAAGAATCGTCACTCAAGCAAGATATGACACCCTCCCGGAGGAATCAAGAACGGAAATCGACCTTCCGGTGTGGCCACGTGAACTCCGCAAGTTCATCAGGAAGACCGACACGGAGACGGGCACAGACAGCGTCCCCGACGGCATTGCCCGCAGCGTGTTCACACACCTACAAAACTATGGGCACATCACGGACATGCAATTCACCAACAAGACCCTCGCCAGATGGAAGACAACGAGCATGAGGAAGACCATGGTCACAGTTTGGGAGATTTTGGTACGAGACAAACGGCCGATCATTCCATTTGGCACCATCACCTCCATAACTAACACATTCCACAATGGAGATCTGGCCAGGGATCGGAAGAAGGTGGCAACGATCCAGATCGACGAAACATCCCAACTCCCATTCCATGCATTGGTGACCATCGGAGCGATGTGCAGTAGCGCTCGTCTAGGCCTCATCGGAGATACCAAGCAATTGCCACCCTTTGCCAATGTCAAATTGCCGAAGGAATTCACAAAGTGTGCAGTTGGAACGTTACTCGCCCAGCTGGATGGAAAAATCCCAACGGCATCGTTGACCGAAGTCTACCGGAACCGGCCAGACATC
Source organism: Caenorhabditis doughertyi (assembly GCA_963572265.1). Classification (NCBI taxonomy): domain Eukaryota; kingdom Metazoa; phylum Nematoda; class Chromadorea; order Rhabditida; family Rhabditidae; genus Caenorhabditis; species Caenorhabditis doughertyi. The sequence goes on along the minus strand of OY751553.1, from coordinate 5,013,649 downwards.
GTCAACACGAACTCCCGTCTCTGGTACGGAAAGACCCTCCGCCCGATGAGGAACCCCAACGAAGTCAATCGAGCTGCGTTAGCCTTCAGCTGCCGGTCGCCCCTCGGAATTCAGTTCGTCTACTTGAAAACGCTGCAAGTGCAAGACAATACATCCATCTTCAATCCGCTGGAGGCGCACACAGCACTCTTTTGGGCCCAACATCTGCGTGCAGAGGAGCCGTCACTCAAAATTGCCGTCCTGTCCTACTACAAGGCACAAACCGACTACGTTCGTCAGGAGGCCCACAAGTACCTCACTGCAGACGACGAGGACGTGTGTTTTGAGACCATCGACGCCGCTCAAGAAGAGAGTATGACGTGACCTTCATCCCCGCACCACACCGTTCACGAGGAAGCCAGCGCCAGTTAGGAAGCAGAAGGATGCCGAGAAGCCCGCGTCAACCAAAGCACGGAAACCGGACCCTTCGAAGTCGGAACCATTGAACAACGCGTTGGACTTCATCAACGAAAAGCACCTGTTGGTCGTGGCTCTTTCCCGAACCAAGGAACTTTGCCTAGTGTTCGTGCAGACGACTCATGTGTGTGAAACCTTTAATGCTTACATCCCGGACGAAGCAATCATAACAGTGCAACCCTTGTCTTTTTTATTATTTATATTGAAGTTCTGTTTAATCAAATCTCAGTCTAGACCTTTCTGTCGATTTTTTTTCCGTATTCTGGCACTGTTAAGCAGAAAAATAAACAATATCCGATTTTTTAAAAAAACTTTTATTACAAGGAATTTCACAATTTCAAATTTTTACAAATTGCTCCCTTTTTGATGAAACAACCCATTCCTTCTTTCCATTCCTTCAATTTTAGCTTGGCTTCCAGACCAAGGTCCTTAACCCAGTCTAGTTTTTTAACAGTACAGTCAAAGACAGAAATCAATCGTGAGCACAATGATAAAACTAGAGACAAAAAATCATCAGTGTCCACGTTGGCAGACAATAATTTATGACGGTCAGAAGAAACAGGTTTGTACAATATATAGGAACTTTCTCTGATAATATACAAAAACAAGCAATCGTCATTCTGGTCTAAATGGATTGTTGCAAGTCCTCTGTATATTGAAAGCTCGAGCTTGTAGTTTTTGTATAGACGTAGAGACTTGACAAATTCTTGCATTCTTTTGGAGATTCTTGACAATTCTAGTCTAAAAATTTGAACATAAGCTGTAGAAAAAGTGGAGGATAAACTCACAATTCATTCATATTCATTGACTCAATAACTGGTTTCAGAGCCAAATAAGGGAGGCGGAGAAGTGGGAACGAAGACATTAGATCGTTGAAAATGAGAATAAGGCGATTTTTTGAGGGCCGTGTGTGTAGGTAAAGATTCGCAGTGAGAGGACTTACAACCGAATGAACAGAAGACCTGACAGGTGTGGATGACGGATGGTGGGACTGTGATAGGTTTATCGACTGAATGGGGTTGCAGCCAACGCAGAGGCAGAGGATGAGAGGAATTGTGTGCATTCTGTCGTCAGGCATACATTCTTCACTGTAGAAAACAGTGACAGATGTTTCAATCAAGACAAAGGCACTGAGAAGAGTGCTAATCGTTTGCAGATTCACCTGTCACATTGAGATTCATCGACGATAGAAGGACCCCTCACAACTGGATCTATTAGCCCATTCGTCTCTCGTCGAACAATTCCTCCCGTCGACAAATTTCTCTTGTTCAATCGATATGGCATCTTTGCGACTGCTTCATCTTCCTCCATTGGTTCTAATAGAAGTGTTTGAGAACATGTCTGTTTTAGAAATGTAAGTTTTCGTTTTTCTAGACTGTTTGGTCCACTTAGCCTAATAAGGGGTGAACTAAAGCCCAGACAAGCCTAGTTGAGTCTACACTATACTATCGATAGACCGGCTGAGTTGTCACCAACGGGCTGGGCTCAGCTCAGCTCACATATGTTGACACCAATTTGCTTGGCTGATCGTCAAAGCCTGGTTCAGAATAGCCTTGTTTTCTACAGAGCTAGGAACTAATTAATCTACTTTCAGATTGGAGCTCTCCCAAACTTCCAAAAGAGCCGCTCAATTCATCAGCACCATCGCTTTTAACATCTTCAAGCTATCTGTAGCCGCCTATCCCAAGTTCGGAGCAATCACCATCAACTCCAAAAGATCTTATCTCAATATATACATTCATAATTCAGAAGAGTATCTTATCAACCCTAACTTGTGCCACCGTTATGGGAATGAGCGGATTCCAATATCTCATAGAGAGGATGAGAATGTTCTAGACACATTTTATCCCAATTTTCTACAAGGGCTCTTTTTTATCAGCTCTTATTTATCCAAACTTTTCAAGTGTCCCAAAGTGGACACAGTTCAAATTGAGCTGGGATTGCGGTCAGATCTTCTGTTTCAGTTGATTGATTGGATTACGGAGAGACAAAATGCCATTGATCAACTGGCTATCACAAATCAACATGAGCATAAATGGAGAAATGAAAAATCAGTTGAAAAGAATGTGGAAAATGTCTTGAACAAGTTGAAAGTTACCAAGCAACTTTCATTGGACATCAAACTCACCCCAAATTTTGATTATCCTTTCCAGAATGTTCCAGAGGAAATGAGCATTAGATATTCAGAATGGTTCAAGAAGAAAGAACATTTTGATCTACCATTCAAGAAATTGTGGCTAGATCACTCTTCTTTGGACAACAAGTACTTCCGTCATTTGGTCAAAAGATGGATGAAAGGGGAGTATTCTCTTTTGAAACATCTTGTAGTCTTCACCAACGAGATTAATGAAAACCTAATGATTGGTGGTTTCTACCCACCAATTTTCGATCAGGGAACTCAGTTGGAAGCTGATAAGGTGAAGAGTATTGCTGGAAGCTTGGTAGGGATTGAGGGAAGCGTGGAGATTCAAACGAAGAAAGGGATCAAGGGACAACTTCTCGTTCGCAGTGGGGAAAGTGGAATGTTTTCATTGTTTGTTTGTGATTGATAATGTCATTTGTTTTGTTTGTTTTGAGAATTTGACTTGTTAATAAAGTTCTGGTATTTTTCGGATCTTTACTTTACATTAATCTTTACAGAGCTTTCTAGAGCTAGATCTTTGAGACGGTCCATAAGAACTGCTAATGGTTACCTTTTATTACCATCACGTTATCATTCATGCCAAAGACGACGTCTGTCAGGGCGTCATTGGGTCTCTCAAAAGGCACACGGACCATCTGTTGCTAAGGTTGACATAGTGCGAAGGGGCCATCCTCTGTGAACCATTGGCCAGCACTTCATTCTTCATCTTTCTCCTCTGCAACGATGTCGTCTTTCCCTCTCCTCCGACTTCCAACTCTCGCATTGGCCGAAGTTCTTAAATCGATGAGAATTGCTGAATTGTGAGTTTATTACAAGGCTAGGACACAATAAATGAGCCATGAAACGATTTCAGAGTACAACTATCAAAAGCTTCAACCAACAGCTTCAAAATCATCAAGAATTATGTTCGAGGGGACTTTAAGCTACGAATATACGCGTATTCATACCAAGCAGAAGTACAAGTTTATTCTAAAAACGATTTTTGTCGATTCGATATTAACATATCTGATTCTTTTGTCGAAGAATATATGAAGGAAACGAGTTCGATGGTTTGTCATCTCACCAGTCTTTTCAACTGCCCTATTCATCACGCCAAGATAGTTTATCTAAGCGATGATCTTTTTTGGAAGATCGCCAATTGGCTGAAAATTCAGCAAAAGGTGTACAACAAGCTTTCAATTTGGTCCGAGAAGGAAAGCGACGTTACAAGGTTCCTCGAGCATGTGGAAGCCAGAGAAGGCCTTCACCTTGTTGTTGATTTCAGTCCCGATTTCAGTTATTATTTCAAAAATGTTCCTAATGAATTAAGTATTGCGAGATCTCATTGGTTCACCATCAATCAATTTTTTGAAATGAACGTTGAGAAGTTGCTTCTTGATAAATCTCTCTTCACAAATAATGACCTAGATCTGTTGGTTACAAAATGGAAGTCTGGAGATCTTCCAAAACTGAAGCATATTTGCGTGTTTTCTCAAAATATTAACAATCAAACTCCAATAGCCGGAATGTTGCCACCAATACAAAACAATGAAAAAGGGCATGTTATGAAAGAGTGAGTTTTAGTAGGTTTTCATTTTGGTATTTTTTGATTTCAGAATTATCGGGTGGGGCATTTCAATTGAAGGAAGTGTAGACATACAGAGAGATGATGGATTCAATGGAAAACTTCTAGTGCAACCCGGAAGATTCTTTTCTCTTTTTGTTTGTGATTGATGTTACTTTGATACTATTCTTTAATAACAATAAACATTTCGCGAGACATTGATTTGATTTTTAAAAAATTGAGTTGATAGCACTAATTGATACTTGACAATAAAAGGAGAGGAGTGCTAATGGGTTCGTGTTCACATTGTCTTATAGACATATCAAGATCAATCAACACCTGTCAAGAAAAAGACAATACCAATTGCACCTGTCATTGAGATTCGGTGGGTAGAAGGCTGAGGAGTTCAATCTTTTGATATAGATGGGGGCTGTTCTAGGAATTCAGTGAGTGCTAATGAGCCTTTTGTTTCTCAAGAGAACAGCAAGGATTCATATCTAAAACTAATTTATGGACCTCTTTTCCTCCAAGTTCAATACTTCATTCATAACAATAAACATTCCAAATTAATCACGAACAAACAACGAGAAAAGTTTAGCATTTGTATTCAGCAGCATCTTTCCTTTGGCTCCTCCATTCGTTTCAATGTCAACACAAGTTAAAAATCCCTTCCAGTTACGCGCCTTTTGAGTTAGTTTTGATGGCATCATTCCATCAAATGGGTATCCTTTTTTGAAAAGAGAAGATTCGATGACCAAATGTTCCAGCTTCGGAAGCTGTCCAGTTTTCCAGTTTTCTACCAGAATGTCTATATCTTCGTTACTAAACATGGTCTCATTTAAAAATAGCTTTTCAAAGCTCAACTCTGACAGGTCTTTCACACGAAACCATTCTGATTTCTTGATATCTATTTCTTTGGGAGAAACCCCAAAAGAAAATTGGAAACTCCTAACGGAGTTTGCACGCACGTAAAGCGATAATAATCGTTTTAAAGTTGAGAGAGCAGTTTTTGCGTCGCTCTCAGCTGGAATGCTTTCCGTCTGTCCAAGATAGCCAATGAATTCAGTTATCTCACGTTGACCAAAGTGAGCTTCAATTTCAACTTCATGAATTTGGCACCCAAAGTTTCTTATCAAATGAGAACTGATTACTGATATTCCAAAAGTCACGTCATCAAAATTGGCTTCACACGAAGTGGATCCAAGAATATCAAAAAGTACAATCTGGTTTCCGAATTGCCGAGCGCGAGGTTTGAATATAGAGTAGGACTTGTGACTTGCAATATGGAACCTGTAGCTCTCTCCATTTCCATAGACGTTTACATACCCACAGTTTGGAATAGCTTCCATACAAAGTCGGTATCTCTTCCGAGTTCCTAATTTGATGAGATTACACATTTTTGCAGAAGTTGTGGATAGTTCTAGCCTGAAAGCGACAAATTTGATTATATCTTTATATCTTTGTCTTTGATTATATCTTTGATATATCTAGCTTAAAGTTGTTATATAGACGTAGAGATTTGACAAGTTCTTGCATTCTTTTGGAGATTCTCGATAGTTCTAGTCTGAAAATTTGAACAATAGATGTTGAAAAAAAATGAGGATAAGCTCACAGTTCATTCATATTCATTGACTCAAAAACCGGTTGTAGAGCCAAGTAAGGGAGGCGGAGAAGTGGGAAGGAAGACATTAGATGGTTGAAAGTGAGAATAAGGCGATTTTTTGAGGGCTGTGTGTGTAGGTAAAGGTAAGCGTAAGATTTGCAGCCAGAGGCCCTCCAAGAAAGAACAAAAGACCTGACAGGTGTTGATGACGGATTGTGTGACTGTGGCAGGTTTATAGATTGAAGGGGAATGAGGCCAACGCAGGGATTCAATTCAAGAGGGTAGGCAGGAGAAGAGTGTGCATTCCGTTGTAAAACACACATCCTTCACTGTAGAAAACAGTGACAGATGTTTCAATCAAGACAAACACACTAGGAAGGGTGCTAATCGTTTGCAGATTCACCTGTCACATTGAGATTCATCGACGATAGAAAACTGAAGGACCCCTCACAACTGGATCTATTAGCCCATTTGTCTCCTGTCGACCGATTCATCTCCCATCGACGAATTTCTCTTGTTCAATCGATATGGCATCTTTGCGGCTGCTTCATCTCCCTCCATTGGTTTTGATAGAAGTCTTCGAGAGCATGACTGTTTTAGAAATGTAAGTTTTTGTTTTTCTTTGAGTTGACCGGCTGCAATGACTTCAACGGGTCGGCTCAGTTCAGCTGAATAAAGCTTCCATTCGGGTGAAATGAAGTTATCCGGCCGCCAGCCGTTGGCTAGCTGCTTCAGCCGCTCTCAGCCGCGCCGGCCGTCTGCAATAAGTGCGTGAGCTTGATTGCGTACCCTGGCATTTTAGATGACGAGTAATCTCTTCTATTTGACATATAACATAAATTCTTGACATGTATCATGAAGTCTTTAGTTTCTGAGCCTTAAGATAGAAAAAGTCACAACTGTCGTCAAACGTGAGTCGAGTACGTAATCACGCCGACGCTAAGTCACACAGACTGCTGGCTGCGGCCGGCTGAAACTTCGGCCGAATGGAAGCCTTACAGCTCAACTCACCCATGTTGGCACCAATTTGCTTGGCTGGTCCTCAAAACCTGGCTCAGAGCAGTATTGTCCCCTGGAGCCAGAAACAAATCAATCTACTTCCAGACTGGAGCTCTCCCAAACTTCCAAAAAAGCCGCTCAATTCATCAGTACCATCGCTTTTAGCATTTTCAAGCTATCTGTTGCTGCTTATCCTGAGTTCGGAGCAATCACCATCAACTCCAAAAGATCTTATCTCAATATCTACATCCACAACTTGGAAGAGTATCTTATCAATCCTAACTTGTGCCACCGTTATGGGAATGAGCGGGTCCCGGTAGCTCATAGAGAGGATGAGAATGTTCTGGACACATTTTATCCCAATTTTCTACAAGGGCTTTTTGCCATCAGCTCTTACTTATCCAAACTATTCAAATGCCCCAAAGTTGAAACAGTTCAAATTGAGCTGGGGTTGCGGTCAGAACTTCTTTTTCAGTTGATTGATTGGGTCACGGAAAGACAAAATGAAATTGATAAATTGGCCATCACAAACCAACATGAGCATAAATGGAGAAATAAAAAGGCAGTGGAAAAGAATGTGGAAAATGTCCTCGACAAATTGAAAGTTGCCAAGCAACTTTCATTGGACATCAAAATCAGCCCAAATTTTGATTATCCTTTCCAAAACGTTCCAGAAGAAATGAGCATTAGATACTCAGAATGGTTCAAGAAGAAAGAACATTTTGATCTACCATTCAAAAAACTGTGGTTAGACAACTCATCGCTGGACAACAAGTACTTCCGTCATTTGGTCAAAAGATGGATGAAAGGGGAATATCCTCTTTTGAAACATCTTGTGGTGTTCACCAACGAGATTGATGAAAATCTAATGATCGGCGGGTTCTATCCACCAATTTTTGATCAGGGGACTCAGTTGGATGCCGATAAGGTGAAGAGTATTGCTGGAAATTTGGTTGGAATTGAGGGAAGCGTGGAAATTCAAACGAAGAATGGGATCAAGGGACAACTTCTTGTGCGAAGCGGGGAAAGTGGAATGTTTTCATTGTTTGTTTGTGATTGATAATGTCGTTTGTTTTTCTGATTGAGAATTTGATTTGTTAATAAAGTTTTGGTATTTTTCGGATCTTTACTTTTACATTTATCTTTACAGAGCTCTCTAGAGCTAGATCTTTTAGACGGTCCAACAAGTGCTAATGGTTACCTTTTATTACCATCACGTTATCATTCATCGGCAATTACAACGTCTGTTAGGTCGTCATTAGGTCTCTCAGAAGGCTCACGGACCATCTGTTGCTAAGGTTGACATAGTGCTAAGGGGCCATTCCCTGTGAACCATTGGCAAGCACTTCATTCTTCATCTTTCTCCTCTGCAACGATGTCGTCTTTCCCTCTCCTCCGACTTCCAACGCTCGCATTGGCCGAAGTTCTTAAATCAATGAGAATAGCTGAATTGTGAGTTTATTACAAGGCTAGGATACAATAAATGAGCCATGAAAACGATTTCAGAGTACAACTATCAAAAGCTTCAATCAACAGCTTCAAAATCATCAAGAGTTATGTTCGAGGGCACTTTAAGCTGCGAATATACGCGTATTCATACGAAGCAGTAGTACAAGTTTATTCAAAAAACGATTTTTGTCGATTCGATATTAACATATCTGATTCTTTTGTCGAAGAATATATGAAGGACATAAGTTCGATGGTTTGCCATCTTACCAGTTTTTTCAACTGCCCTATTCATCACGCCAAGATAGTTTATCTAAGCGATGATCTTTTTCGGAAGTTTGCCAATTGGCTGAAAATTCAGCAAAAGGTGTACAACAAGCTTTCAATTTGGTCCGAGAAGGAAAGCGGCATTACAAGGTTCCTCGAACATGTGGAAGCCAGAGAAGGCCTTCACCTTGTTGTTGATTTCAGTCCCGATTTCAGTTATTATTTCAAAAATGTTCCTAATGAGTTATGTATTGCGAGATCTCATTGGTTCACCATCAATCAATTTTTTGAAATGAACGTTGAGAAGTTGCTTCTTGATGAATCCCTCTTCACAAATAATGACCTAGATCTGTTGGTTACAAAATGGAAGTCTGGAGATCTCCCAAAACTGAAACATATTTGCGTGTTTTCTCAAAATATTAACAATCAAACTCTAATAGCCGGAATGTTGCCACCAATACAAAACAATGAAAAAGGGCATGTTATGAAAAAGTGAGTTTTAGTAGGTTTTCATTTTGATATTTGTTGATTTCAGAATTATCGGGTGGAGCATTTCAATTGAAGGAAGTGTAGACATACAGAGAGTTGACGGATTCAATGGAAAACTTCTAGTGCAACCCGGATTCTTTTCCCTTTTTGTTTGTGATTGATGTTACTTTGCTGCTATTCTTTAGCAACAATAAACATTTCGCGATCCTCAGGACATTGATTTGATTCTTTAAAAAAATTGAGTTGATAGCACTAATTGATACTTGACAATAAAAGGAGAGGAGTGCTAATGGGTTCGTGTTCACATTGTCTTATAAACATATCAAGATCAATCAACACCTGTCAAGAAAAAGACCATACCAATAGCACCTGTCATTGAGATTCTGTGGGTAGAAGGCTGAGGAGTTCAATCTTTTAATATAGATGGGGCTGTTCTAGAAATTCAGTGAGTGCTAATGAGACTTTTGTTTCTCAAGAGAACAACAAGAATCCATATCTAAAACTAATTTATGAACCTCTTTTCCTCCAATTTCAATACTTCATTCATAACAATAAACATTCCAAATTAATCACGAACAAACAACGAGAAAAGTTTAGCATTTGTATTCAGCATAATCTTTCCTTTGGCTCCTCCATTCGTTTCAATGTCAACACAAGTTAAAAATCCCTTCCAGTTTTGCGCCTTTTGAGCTAGTTTTGATGGCATCATTCCATCAAATGGGTATCCATTTTTGAAAAGAGAAGATTCGATAACCAAATGTTTCAGGTTCGGAAACTGTCCAGCTTTCCAGTTTTTTACCAAAATGTCTATATCTTCGTTACTGAACATGGACTCGTTTAAAAATAGCTTTTCAAAGCTCAACTCTGACAGGTCTTTCACACGAAACCATTCTGATTTTTTGATAGATATTTCTTTGGGAGAAATCCCAAAAGAAAATTGGAAACTCCTATCGGAGTTTGCACGCACGTAAAGCGATAGTAATCGTTTTAAAGTTGAGAGAGCAGTTTTTGCATCGCCCTCAGCTAAAGTGATTTCTGTCTGTCCAAGGTAGCCAATGAATTCAGTTATCTCACGCTGACCAAAGTAAGCTTCAATTTCGACTTTATGAATTTGGCACCCAAAGTTCCTTATCAAATGAGAACTGATTGCTGATATTCCAAAAGTCACGTCATCAAAATTGGCTTCACACGAAGTGGATCCAAGAATATCAAAAAGTACAATTTGATTTCCAAATTGCCGAGCGCGAGGTTTGAATATAGAGTAGGACTTGTGAGCTGCTATATCGAACCTGTAGCTCTCTCCATTTCCATAGACGTTTACATACCCACAGTTTGGAAAAGCTTCCATTGAAAGTCGGTACCTTTTCCGAGTTCCTAACTTGATGAGGTTACACATTTTTGCAGAAGTTGTGGATAGTTCTACCCTGAAAGCGACAAACATGATATTGGAAAATGAAAGAATGAACTCACAGATCAACTAATCTCATTGATTTCAAACTTTCGACAAGGGCAAGCTTTGGGAGACGGAGGAATGGGAGAGTGGTCATGGTAGAACAAATGTCGATTGACAAATAGAAGAGAATGTGGATCAAACAAAGAACCACAAAGACAATGGACAGATGTTTCCCACGAGTTGACTTCTTGTCAACTGTCCCTTTAGACACTAAGTTGGGTCTCGCATGGAAAAGAAGAACAAGAAAAAGAAGTCTTCAGTCAGGTCCATTGCCTCATTCACCCAATCAATGGACCCCTTGCCTTTGCTCCGTATTCCACGACTTGCTCTTTATGAGATTTTGAAATGTATGGAAACTATAGAGTTGTGAGTTTTTTCTGTTTGTAGTTCTTTCTAAAAAATTAGCCTAACCCCTTGAAACTAAAAAACTAAGTCCCAAGGCTGCCGATTTTCGACCAGGGTTCGTCCTCGGGGACTACACGTTGGTCGAAACCATTGTCTTCGTGGACTACACCACCGCTGGTTGTTGAGTGTGTAGTTCCAAACGGCAAAAGACAATATCGCACAAAATTACTCTATAGATAAGCCTGAATTGCAAAAAAAAAGTTTCGCTTTAATTTCAGACTAGAGCTTTCCCAAACATCCTCTAAAGTGTTCGATTTAATCAGACTGAGCATTAAACGGACCTATGAGATAAACATAGAGGCGGATGAAGAGTTTGAGGTGACCCTTCGCTTGAAAATTGGCTCTAAATTCCAAAAATGTGTTTCATTTCGTTGCGATGGCTTTTTGACCAGTGGACTCTATACTCGCCGGTTCGACAATCAAGATGTCCCAAGCGACATCTATGGCACACGAACTATGTATATAGACTTTGATGATCCTGCTTCAGGAATCATCACAGTTAGCAATTATCTAATTAAACTGTTCGGCTGCCTTATAAACGCCATCATAGCTGGTAAAAATCTTTCATCGAAAAAGTTCATAGAGCTTGCTAAATGGATGGAAGAGCAACCAAATAAAGTCAGAATCTTGGAAATTGCTGAATTGGAGTTCACAAAAGATGCTATCAAGGCTTTGAGAAAGAACATAGCAGAAGAAGCTTTTATTAACAATGCTTCTCGGTTCAAAATAAAAGATGTTCTCAAATTTCAATTTGAAAAGTTTATCCTTGAGAAGACATCCTTTGAAAACGCCGACTTAGATTTCTATGTCAAAAAATGGAAAGCTGGAAAGCTGCCAAACCTTAAACATGTGATATTTTTTTCGAAAAAAATTGACTATAAAAGAAAAATTGCTGGATTGCGGCCACCGATAGAAGGCGATGAAGGTTCGATAGATGCGCCGTTTATGTCGTGGGTTACTTAAAAACGTTGTTTGGCCTAAGTTTCTCAATTTGCAGCTTGGCCGGACGTGGTGTATCAGTCTATGATAGTGTGCCAATTTATAACAAAAATGGAGTGAAAGGGTTGATTGCGACGCAACATCATGACAGCCCGTATCCGGAACTTGATACGCGATCATTTTCGCTTTTCATTTCTGAATAATTACTTTCTGGAATTTGCTCTTGATGTTCATTTTGGGTTTTCACAGCCACGATTGTACTGTGTCTTAATAATGGTTGTGTTCGATTCTTTTTTGTTTTGTTTCTTATTCGATTTTCCAAGCGAACCTGTAACAATAATTCGTTTTCTATAAATATAACTGTTTTTAATAAAACTTTTCGTTAACAATATTGTGTTTCTATTAACTGTAGAATTGTGCCCAAATGACAACTTGTAACAGAACAAAAAACAAACAGTGTACGTCTCCTAAACTCCTGTACTTTCGACCAGAGAGGGCAAACTTTTTAAAAAAAAAATCTGAGGCCAGGCATTCGACTAGTTCCCAGGTAATGTGATTTTGATACAGAGTTGGGGACACCGGTGGTTACTCTCACGTCAAAATGCACGTTCTATCATTGTGCCAGCAATTTCAAATGGTCGGATGGTCGGATGGTCGGCGAGACCCTCTTTTCCGCTCAAGACCCGAGGAAAGATATGGACAGATGCTTCCCACGAGTCCACTTCTTGTCAACTGTCCCTCTAGACACTAGGTTGGGTCTTGCATGGAAAAAAAGAACAAGAATAAGAAGATGTATTCCCCCAGTCAGACCCATTCTCTTCTTCATTCGATCAATGGACTACTTGCCTTTGCTCCGTATTCCACGACTTGCTCTTTATGAGATTTTGAAATGTATGGAAACCATTGAGTTGTAAGTTTTTTCTGTATTTTTAACTTCCTTCAAAAGGCAGCCTAAACCCTTGAAACCGAATCACAAAGACGAAAGGCTGCCGAATTTTGACCGGGAATCGTTCTCGGGGACTACACGACACGTCGGCTGTTGGGTTTGTTGCTCCAACTGTTGAAGCTTGTTTTGTGAAAAGTTGTTTATCAAATTTGAATCGACTTGATTCAGAAAATTCAAACTAATTCAAACTATTTTCAGACTAGAACTCGCACAAACATCCTCAAAAGTGTACAATGTAATCAGAATGAGCCGTGCACGGACGTGTGAAATAAACTTAAAAGCGGGCTCAAAGTTTAAAGTGAACCTCCGTACGAAAAAAGACTCCTATTTTCAAACATGTGTTGCTTTTCATTGCTTCCAAGTAAGAAGCGTCAATATCAGAATGCTCAAAACCCGTCGCTTTGACAACAAAGTTGTTCCAAGCCATCTGTCTTGCTCAAAGAACATGCTCACTTACTTTGATGATCCTGTTTCAGGAATGATAACAGTAAGCAGATATCTAATCAAACTGTTCGGCTGCCCTATAAACGTGGTGGCAATTCGTAAAAAGCTGACACCGAAAAAGTTTATAATGCTCACTGACTGGCTGGCCGTTCAACAAAACAAGGCCAGAATTCTGGACTTTTACGGTGTACGGTTTTCAAACGATCTTATCAATGTTTTGAAGCAAAACATAGCAAAAGAAGTCAGCATCGATAAAACTCATTGTATCACTATACATGATGTTCTCGATTTCAAATTTGAAAAACTACTCCTCACGAAGACATCATTCCAAAACACCGACTTAGATTTATATGTTAAAAAATGGAAAGCTGGAGAATTGCCGAATCTTAAACATGTGCAGATTGATGCAAATATTGACTTTGAAAGACCAATTGCTGGATTGATGCCACCGATCAGAGGGGATGAAATGTCGCTGGAATGGAAAGTGTGAGTTACTATTAAAAATTGATTCGTTGTAGCCTTCTTAAATTGCAGTTTAGCCGGATGCTATGCAACAATCAATGAGAGTGTGCCAATTAATAGGGAAAATGGAGTTAGAGGCTGGATTGCGACGCAACATTCCGAGGGTTTGTCACGGTTTTGGCTTTTTGTTTCCGATTAACTTCGTTCTGGATTTGCTTCTGTTACTCATTTTTGGTTTTTACTGCCCTTATTGTATTGTATCTCAATGACGGTTTTGTTCGATCTTCTTTGTTTCATTTCATGAATAACGTGTCTTTTGCTAATTATCCTTCGTAAATGAACTTGTTTCCAATAAATGTTTTCGAACCAATGTTGCTTTTTGTAAAATTGATGTTCTTCGATTCCTTGGTATCAGACAAAAATAAAAAAAATTGACAATGTTTGTCTACGGAACTACTGTGATTTTGATCAGAGAGTGACCACGGCAAATATGGCAGCATGAATTTTGAATTTCTAAATTACGCGCTTTTTTTCGAGTCGTGTGGTCCATTCTCTGTGTAGCGACCCAGGTCATTTGAATACGCGGATACGCAGTTGCGAGCACCGAAAGTTACTAGGTTACTTGGCGTTAGCCAAAATCCGTTTTGGCACTGTCACATTTCACATTCGCGTTCACGTGAAGGGAGCGCAGGACGTTATGGCTTGGACGAAGGTAAGTGGTGGCCTTGGCAGATGTTGTTGGGTAATGAAGATATTGGTCAGATTAGAAACATGACTTTATTGAAGGTGTGAAAAAAAAACAAAAATCAAACTACTCGGAAACAAAAAGAAGAAAGCGTAGTTGATCGCTTTGGACTAGAAGTTTTGCCTTGACTCCACTATCACTTTGAACGTCCACACAGCCGTCGGTGCTAGCTCCGAACCCAGCGAAACTGAAAAAAAAACTGATTTCCAATTAATTATAATCGAAAACCTACCCATATTCATTTCCGGGATTCCCCTCATCGAAGATAGGTGGCATCATTCCTCCAATCAACGTGTCGTTTCTAATATTGAGCGAAAAAATCTGTAGGATTTTCAGCTTGGGAAACTCTCCAGCTTTCCACTTTCTGAAAACGACATCAAGATCCTGGTTTGTGAATAGAGCATTTGCAGCAGTGAGCTTTTCAAATTCTTCCATTTTGAGCAGGTGGTCCAGAGTGAACCACGAAGCGTTTTTGATGGTAAGTTTTTTCGGGGCTGTCTTGAATTGATATTCAAAATTTGGGTTGTTAATGGGACACACGTCCAGACAAAGAGAATCAGGTGTGAGTTTGTCCAAAACCGTTTTTATATAATCTCCTAGTGGTTGTTTTGTTTGAAGAACCAAAAAATCCCCCATAGTTTTTTGATGGCTCGTTATGCAATCGAATGTTTCAATGAACTGCTCTGAGGTTAAGTCGTTCAACCCTTGCAGATTATCAAGAGTGCATCCAAGTACTTGATATAAATGATTGAGCATCGAAATCATAGCTGAGCACAGATCATCATCATAGATATAGACGATTGAGTCATTATCTTGACTAACAATAACTTCCTTATTGTTGTATAGTCTTTTCGACAAAGTTTTTCCAGCGCTTCTCGAGTTTTTTTGACAGAAAACAACGAGTGACCTATTGTAATTCAGACAATAGTAGGGATGCAGGTGCAAATCTCCCTTGTAGTTTGATGTGTTACCTAGTTTGACTAGGCCACACATTCGTTTGGAAATTTGGGATAGTTCAAGTCTGGAAATGTTCGGTTGAGGCTGGAAACAGAAGGAAAGACAAACTCACAAGTCAAAAACAATCATTGACTTTAAAACTTCAGCAAGGGCAATGATTGGGAGACCAAGAAGATTGAAGGAAGACATGTGTAGACCAGTCTCCTTAATAGAAGAATAGCGTTCCGGAAAATCGAAAAGCTACCTGTATTAGAAGAGCAAACGAGAAAACAGAGACAATGAATGTGTAGAATGAGGCTAGGGAGGGACTGGTTCATACCTAAGAAAGTGCTAATAGATCGTCATCCTATTACCTCGTTTGGCAGATGTCGAGATTGAACATACACCTGTAAGGTAAGACGCAATCTTAGGCTCTGATCTACAACTGTACATCACTTTCATTTTGCACCTGTCATTTGGCTATCCAAAAAATGTTCAGTGCTATTTGAGTGACAGATGATCTCACTATTTATCTCAATGAGAAAAAGACATCTGCCTCACCTTTCAAAGATTTCCCTGTTTGTATGGGCGACTAGCAAAGGAAGTTCTGAGAAAAAATGCAGAGCTACACATATGACGAGCTATTATTTGATGACTCACAAAAAGTATTCAGAATGCATTTATTGAACCAATTTTCAAAAAAAAACAATAAAAATTATCAATCACAAACAAAAAGGGAAAAACTTTTATACACACTGTCCACTAATAACTTTCCTTTCACACCATCGTCTCTTTGAACCTCGATACTTCCCCAGATACAGACCGTAAGCCCAGCTATTCTGAAAAACATACATGGAAAATTTCTTGGCATTTCTTGTTGCTTGTTCTTTCATCAGGTTGGCAAGAAAATTTTTGTGTTTTTTTGAATTTGCTTCCATTTGAGAACGGCAAGGAGTATTGACAAAAGGTTAACGGTCAAAGGCATATAAAGAGTCAAGACATCTGGTAGTGAAACCATCAGCTTGCCCTTGTCCTGTGAACACTAAGCTCAAGTGCAGAAGGCCTACAACATTCTCTAACACTTTCCTTGATGTTGAAAAATTTTGAGATCTCTATGAAAGAACAAAAAAATGACTAAAGTGACGTAGTAAGAGCCACAGAAAGAGGAACAATTCCTATCTTTTGGCGAAATGTCACAGGCAACAGTAGCTACCTATACCATCAATAAAAAGTTTTGAAACGAACTTTTGAAACGAAGTTTTGAAACGAATCTTTTGACTAACTTTGAATATATTGTTCCTGTTCGACCTGTGTACTCCTCATATAATGGCCTTTCTACATTTTATTTGTCTCGAAACATGAACCACTTCTTTTTGATCTGGAGGTCGGAACTCAACCAACAGTTAGAAAACTAGTCTTTTTATGTTACCAGATACACTAGCCCGAGTTTCGAAGGAAGGAATCCCAGATTTTGGCTATCAAATGGCAGTAAGAAGTGTACATACATAATTGACAAATCAGGACCCGCGACATCTTTTTGTTCGATTGCAATCAAAAAGAAATCCACACAAAGACTTTCTTGCCAACCTAATACATCCGTTGGTTGTGACTAACTTACGTCTTAAAATCAGACGCGTATTTGGGCCGAACTTGTTCATTGAGTATTGGTGGAACCTCCCCTCCGATAGGCTCTTGGCTGTTTATAATTCTTGAATACAGATATAAGTGCTTCAAGTGAGGAAACTCTCCGCTTTTCCATTTGGTTACCAGTGAATCCAAATCGCGATTGGTGAATGCTGACTTATGAAGTAACAGCTTCTCAAAATTCAATTCTTGTAAATGCTTTAAGGTAATCCATGAAGAATCACTGATATTGAAATCTTTTGGCCCATTTCTCAGAACCAATAATGGAAGCTCTGGGCAAAATTCCTTATAAAGTTCAAGACGTTCCGTTACTCTAATTCTATCGAGAACGAACTGAATATTTTGAGTTTTGAAAGCAAAAACTGAAAGGCGTTGTACTTTGTGATTTGTTAAAAGATTTACTGCTAGCTCTAGGTTTTCTTGCGACAACGATGCGAGATTCACTACATTCAAAGAACATTTGAAGAGCTTAATTAAGTGCTCCCCGGTCTGAAAAAGTCCTGATGTAGGGTTATCGAAGTACACGAAAATCTGCTCGCGAGGTGAATGATCAATCAAAACTCTTTGGTTTTCAAACCGCCAATACACCTTTGGCTCCAATCGGTAAGTGCCGGTGTGAACCAATACAATTACGATCGTCTCATTTTTTGATATCAGCTCAAAATTCCGAATCTTTGGATAAACACATAAGTTCATTGTGAACTTGTTTGTCAACAGTTTTGGTATTAGCTGTGACATTTTTGTGGAGGTCTGGGATAGTTGGAGTCTAAAAAAATACATTTAATCGGAATAAAAAAGAAGACAACTTACAGTTTCAAAATAGACATTTCATTAAAAACTTCTGTGAGAGCGAGTATTGGAAGACGAAGAAGGGAGAACGCCGTCATCTTGGAAGGCGAGAGATCAAGAATGATGCTGAGGGCTGTGAATGAGGATGAAGGATTAGGTTGTGTTCGTTAGCACATTGTCACTATAAAAAGATCGTCAGACACAGAACAAGGCCATCAGAGTAACGGCCGATGTTTTATTGTTCTTATACCCCAAATGATGACAATTACTCATCATGACAAAAGAGATGTGCGGAAAGAAAGAGAATGGCAAAGGATTAGCCGACAGTATACTCACTAACGATGACAAAAAAGTATACTACGTTTGATGTTATCTTCATTGACTCCTCACAGAACCGACGCAAATTATTGGTCAGTCAGTCAGAGCTGCTCAGAAATAGTCATTCTTCCTTTTTTACGTTGTCTTGAGTGGGGACCGCTCATCTGTGGTCTCTCTCTCTCTCTCTCTCTCTCTCCTCTATTAACTTCTTTTGGATGTAAAGCAGGTAATTGTTGTCCTATATCTTATCTTATCGGTTGTTTGTTACCCCCTCATTCTCTTTCTTAGTTCCTACTCCCGTCATTATTGGAGATATTCACACGTAGGTTCAGATAAGGTAACACGTTATAGCCCGATGGTTTGACGAGACGACAACTACAAT
Organism: Caenorhabditis doughertyi; assembly: GCA_963572265.1. NCBI lineage: Eukaryota > Metazoa > Nematoda > Chromadorea > Rhabditida > Rhabditidae > Caenorhabditis > Caenorhabditis doughertyi. The sequence goes on along the minus strand of OY751553.1, from coordinate 4,995,240 downwards.
CGATGTCAGACAGAGCTGCTCAGAAATAGTCATTTTTTCATTTTTCACCCGCCCTGATTGGTGACCTCTCTTCTCTTCTCTCTCCCCCTTTTCTTTTTACTCCAAATTTTCAACAAATTCACCGTATTGTTTCCTTTGAAACAACGAGACGATCGAAGAAAACTTCAATCGAAGAAACACTATTATGCGTACACGAAGTGGTGAAGGCTCGGTTAAAGGCGCATCGAATTTCCTCAATGAGTCCCTCGCCACGACTTTAATTTATTTTCAGCGGCGCGAAAAAAAGTTTATGGTAAAAGAACTGCAAACTACGGTTTTACTACGGTAATCGTTGCGGGGAACACGCTGAGAAAATTCGATGTTCCTTTAACCGAACCTTCACCACTTCGTGTACGCATAATACAACACTTTTCTACTCAAATCCTATTAGCCACACTCAGTTCTTTTCAATTTCACTACATTTTGTTTATATGAATTTTGAAACTGAATTCCAAATCGGCAACTCGTTTTTCCAATAAGTTGAGATTCTAATTTTGGCCCGATTTATCTCTTTCTTTTCATTTTTTCATTTTTTTCATTTCGACTTTTTCACTATTTAACTAATGGTATTAGTCATTTTTTTTTGTAGATTTTTCAACATGAACATCACTTCAAATTGATCTACCAAACAATTCAATGCTCGATTCGAAACCAATATAGATGCTGGACGAGGATTAATTGATGCCGGCATCATCGCTGATACAAAAAAATGCAAAATTTGTGGGGAAGAAATGAAAGTTTACGAAAGAAATGTAGACAAAAATGGGAAGAAAAGAGACTTCCTTCACGTAAGTTTAAAACCAAAACCACATTTATCAATAACTTTTTCCAATTTAGTATCGTTGCCGAAAAAACTCCAACAAAGACTGCAGCTCTTCCTCAGTGATAGATGGCACTTGGTTCCATGACGTCAGTGGCAAGCTCAATAAAGTGGTCTTGACGATAATAATGTGGATTTCCAACAGATTCACGCCTCAAGAATTGTGTGACAAAACGGGCGTTTGCATACAAACCATGGTCAATTACCGCAACGTACTGCGGCAAATATGCACCGAGTAAGTTTCATTTGTAAAGTATTCTTGATGGTCTTATCAATTTTCAATTGAGGATGACACTGAACTATCCCAAAATTGGAGGACCCAACAAAATAGTCTATGCTTCAACAAAATCAGTTTCATGTCGGGATCTGAAAAGAAAAAGGAGAGAAACTAGAAAACAATGCTGGATGTTGATTGCCATCGAACAAGGGTCAAACTCGAAAAAGTGCTGCATAAAATTTGTGGACGCCAAAAATCCCACAACCAACCGTAGACAATTGAAAGCCCTTATCGATGAGCATTCAACACTGATCTACGAAGACGAGGAGAATTTTGATGGGCGCGTTCTCGTAAAATCTTTCCCAACCCAGGAGTCTTTTAATCGAAACGCAACGACGCTTCAGAATGGGAAGAAAATTGAGTGAGACTCAATGGACCGGCTAAAGGACGAATTAGACGCTTCGAAGTGGGGTAACGGAACCACAAAAGATCTAGTCCAATCATACATGGACGAAATTGTAGCGCGTCATTATAAAGGACGCAAATTTTCCCGTACGATTTGGAACTATATCCGAGGTTGGAGACCATAGTCAAATTAAGTTTGTTTCCTCAATTGTTTTATGTTTTACACTCCTTCTAAAATTTTTCGTAACATTTCGTAACAAATATAATCAAACTAATACGGTTCTATTGTTTTCTCCTCTGTCTGTAGTTTCCCTGTCTAAATCTAAAGTTTCCATTCGCCAAATTGATTTTTAGCTTACCTTGCTTCATTTTTTTTCTTTTCATCATTTCTCTTTTTTTCCTACTTTCAATTTTTTACCATTAATTTTCTACCAAATAAAATTTCATTTCAAAAAAGTCATATTTCCTAGTGCAGTGGTTACGATAGCTACAGTAACCAAAATTTGAAAAAATATGTTTTTAAAAAAGTCATAATGCCAGAATGATAATCACAGACTAGAAGGTTTTCAGCGCTTCGCGCCTCAACCACCTGGATTTCCTAAACATTTTTTATCAATTCCTACGAAAAATTAAAAACACAAAAATATTTGGTCCGGCGAGGAATCGAACTCGAAAAATAAAAAAGACGGGCATGATCGCGGGAAAGTTCTGTATCGACCTGTGTTTTCCCCACAAAAATCGGATTGCTAGGAAAAGCTCCAAGGTCGCGGAAACACAGACATACTGACAGGCCGACGGAACTTGTGTGTTGTAATCTGTCGATTTTAAAGCGAGTTATAACCTTTCGAAGCTCCGTGGTTACTCGAAGCTCCGTGGAGACAACCAGACAATCTCGCCTCTCTGCCTTCTCTCATTCTCTACTTTTCTAGCTGGAATGGTTCGAAGGAGCATAACTCCTTTTAAAATCCACATTTTCACTCGGTTTTTTGACTCACAAGGTTGTCTGGCGTTCTGGCTCTGAAGTTCCAAATAATTTTTTTTGAAACCAATTCATTTTCTCATTATACAGACACATGCAAAAGAAAGTTCACTTCTTTCTCTTCTTGAACATTCTCTTGAAGACATTTTGCTTTTTCCATTCTCTATCCGCCTGCTCTTTTTTCCTCTTTTCCTCACGTTCCTTGTCTAATTTATCTTCTTTTTCCTTTTTCTCCTTTTTCTCCTTTTCCTCCTTTCTCTTTATTTCTCTCTTCTCTTCTACAACTTTATGATAATCTGGCGGCACTTTCAAATTCGGATCTTTGCCCAGTCTCTCTATTTCCTTCCAACTATCGTCTGTGAAAATCTCATCGCTTCTCATCATCCATCCGTGTCTTTTTATTTCCAAAGATTGCTCCTCATGCCAAGAATAACGCAGCTCGATGTATCGATTCTTGCGTTGTTTCACTTTTTCCGTCTCAAATGCCACGTCCAGCTTATCCTTCCAATATCCATGATAGTGTTGATCATTGGCACCTGTTCTGATGAGCTTCGTCGATCCTTGAATTCCCCATTCTGCATCGGAATCCGTCACTTTTGGCTTTGTATATGATCCAACGATTCGCGACTTGTAATGAGTGATTTCAAATATGCCGGAAGCGAATTCCCATGGGCAAACTGCCAAGTTCTCGAGCGCGCCGGCCTGGAAGATGAGAAAATGGAAAATGTGTTATAAATCCCTGAAATTGGCTAAGTTTGAAGGGAGTTACGCCCCTTTCAATTCCATGGACTAGAGCGCCAAACGACCAGACACCCTAGCTTGTCTGCCGTCTCTCACTCGTACACGCTCTCTCTTGAATAGTTCAGAAGAGTATAACCTCACCTCAATATCTCTCATCACAATTTCGAATTCCTTCGTTTCACCCGGCTTCATAACATGAAACCATTGTGACGTCATCCCATGCTTTCTTCTGGCATCCTTAATACCGAAAAGCCACGAATGACAAGCGACAATCACATCCTGTGGATCTTTCGACAGACTTTTGACTCGAAACTTGGTCCCCTTATCCGGATTGATCACAAATTTCGATGGTTCAATGGCAAGATTCAGTGGTTTATACGTCGCAATGTCATATACATCGTGGGCGCCTACATATTTGTAGGGATCGTCTTCCCAAATTCCTTCATACTCAAAAATGCCTGGTGGAACTGAAAAATCGGAAATTTTATGAAAATAGACAGGGGCACTAGTTTTCAGAATCTGAGACAAAATCTTGCGAAAAATGTATTTTTGGCAGAAATTTGTCATACGAAACCACCAGAGACACGATATTTCGGAGGCTCCCAATAAGGCGATTTTTGATAGTTTTTGATATCTCGTAGGATCTTTTTTCGAGAAAAAAACTCGGAAAATTTTGCGGAGGAAAATTTCCAAGATTTCCCAGTGGCTTTGTGGCAGAAAATGTGAAAAACAACGACGCTCCAGAATGACGCTAGTGCGCAATGTTTAGCTTTTTTTCCGGAAAAGTTTCTTATTGACCCAGAAATTATCGGTAAATTTACCAATGTTTATGGAAAATCAGCTAAACAATGCGCACTAGTGTAAATTCGGAGCATCGTTGCTTGTGGAAGCTTGCCTCTTTGGGGTCCGCTACAGATGCCGTTCAATTAAAAGGGCCGCGCAAAACTAACCTTTTACTTCTACATTTTCATAGAAGCGCGAATAGTAGAGCAAACCCTCTGGCTCGGGTACGAAATTCATAGCTAGAAATGGATTTTTTCAAAGCTGAATTTGTTTTCTTCATTTTTTTTCAGTAACAAAAACTTTTTTTTAAACTAGTTCACGTGAAAAAGACGCATTTATATCATAAAAAAAGGCTATCAAGAAATTATACATCCATCATTTCTTTTACCAGTCTCCGGATCATGTGTTCTATACCACATGTCTCCATCTTTCAATCTCTCTTCTTTTATTTTATCAGTTACTTCTTCCGGATCATCTGGTACCTTAGTCGACGCAAACATTGTCTTTCCACAAGTCTTTTCATTAATTGCCAATAAATCTCTCTTCTCCAGCTGTTTCTGGTACTCCTTGGCAAACTCCATTCGTTTTTCCCGTGTCTCTTTGGTCTCAAACTTCAAGAACAAGTTTCTCTCCCAATATCCGAATGCGTCGCCATCTTGATGTTGAAAAAGAACCAGCTGATTTGGTGCATCAATTCCCCAATCGGCGTCACTATCCCCTTTGTTGCCTTTGTTTCTGATGTGAAATATTTCGATGTACCCTCCGACGGTGTCCGACTTGCCAATGGCGATTAAGGGGAAGGGTTTCTGAAAAATAAGAGAGTTCAAAATTTTCAGTGCGGGCTGCCTGGGGTGCTACACCGCATTAGCAATCTCGCGCATTAGCACCCGTCGGCGGGATATCGGGGTAGCACCGAAGAATCACCTGGCACTGGTTCAGTACTGATCGCGCGCCTCTCATTTGGCTAGTTCTATTCCGGGGCAGCACAAAAACGCTTGTAAATTTCGGAACTTCTCTGAGCAGTCGGAAAAAGACAAAATGGCCTAGAAACCTTAGAAATAATTTCTAGTCCATATGTAGGTTTTTGGGCGTTACTACTAGGACAAAGCTTTCGAATTGTGATATTTATATCAGAAAAAACTATCTTCGCCCCTAGCCAGGACCCGCGAACTTTGACTCACTTTCGAGTTTCTGAGTCCAATTTCAAATTGAATCGTCTGATCCTTTTTCATCCGATAAAAAACCTGCGTCTTTATTCCATGAGCCCCTCTTGGATTCTTAATCACGAAATGATGCGAATGACAAGTGATAATCAAATCCTGTGGGTGTTTCGACAAGCTTTTAATGCTAAACTTGGACCCTTTGTCCGGATCAATGACAAAATCACTGGGTTCGACGAGTAGGTGAAGCTGATGTAAATCACGAATCGTGGTATAGGTTTCTTTTTCATCGCCGGCTGAAAATTGAACAATTGGGGGAATTTTCTGGATAGACAATATCAATTCACATACGTTTTCTCAAAACTGGAGCATAACCAGACACCTCCTTCTTCTTGTCCTCGGCTCTCAACTTTTGAGATTTTGTCATATCTTCTTCTTTCAAAACGGAAACTCTTGGCGCCGTCAAACATTTCTCCGAGGCATTCGTCTCCTCTTTTGTCACCGACTTCTCTTGGAGCTTTTCGGATTTTGAAGTCATTTCTGGTACGAATGAAGAAATAAGATAAAGAATTGAAAAATAATTGGAAAGAGATTAATGAAAAAAAATTAAGGGGGAGGGGTATCACGTAGAAATGTTGGGGAGGGGTGTCACGGAGAAATACCCGGCGCTACACGTCTCAATCGCATGACTTTCTCAAAATTAAACTTTTCAATTGGGTAATTAAACCGGTCGACGGGGGTAGACTTTCAACGCAGCAGCCGACACTTGCCGGGTTCAGCAAGCTGCTATGCTTAGCGTGCGAGTAGGCGGTGTTTAGGTTTGTTGTGCGTAGAGCTTCATAGTGCTCTAATCAATAAACGGAAAAGACGGGCGGTAAAACTCTGTATCTACCTGTCTTTTTCCCGAAAACAACGGGTTTCTAGGAAAGGCTCCAAGGTCGGCAACGCACGGACATACTGACAGACAGACGGAGAAGCTATATTAGAATAATAGGATAAGATGAAAGATGATAACTTGATGAGAACAAACTTCATTAAAAATCAATAAATTCTAAAGCAAAACTCGATTCAAAATTGGATTGAGTGTAGATCCAGCACCTTCGCATATTGTACAATTTTTACTTTTGATCCATCGCACCGCTCAATTTCTAATTTTCGCCCGAATGAAGTTTTTTCGATATTTTTGCTGAAACGAAAAAAAATTATGTTATATGATGGAAAAAGTCTACAAACTCACTTTTCACTCAAACCTTCCACAGCTTTCTCAAAATCATTCAAATTCCATGGAATAGAAATAAACTTCAATCTACAAGATTCTGAAGCGATGAACTTTTTGAAAAATTGATTGAGCCATGGTGCACTAAGGTTGTGCTCACGAAGATAAACCGTTTCACAACTCAGAAATTGCTCAGGCTGCGCCCAAGAAACATCGTGAAGCCTTAAAAAGTTAAAGTTGAGAGTTCTGAGCTCAAATAGCTCGAGAGGAGAATCCAACTTCGAATTTAAAGTCAGGTCTGACACTGACGAATTCAAAAAGTATTGGTATGCACGCGAGCTAATTTTCTCGATTTCGACTTTCAACTTGTTAATTCTAATACCCGCATCAATCGCTGAAGAAAACTTCGAGACCGCAGAATCTTCACTGATAGTCTTGAATTTCCACGTGGTAACTGGTTCATTGAAAATTTTCGAAAGGTGAGAAAGTAGCATGATCAAGTCTGGAATGTAAAATTCTAAGAGTTCATCAGTTTTAATCAGTAAAAGCTGATTTTGCAGTGGATAAAACTGGAAATCGCGATCCACAATATGACATCCGTGCATGGTCATCATTGGCGGTAGATCACGTAGATAATGAAGCAAAGATGATGGGCTGACTTCGATCCGATTCTCGTCGGCTATGAAAATTTTAATGGAGCCTTGTAGGAAAGCTGCTCGGATGGCTCGTCTCACTCTTTCAGATGTAAGGGAGAGGAGGAATCTGAAAATTCGAGTTGCAGGATAGGAAGTTCAATTTTGATGGGAACTTACACTTCTCTTATTTGCATACTCTTAATAATCTCCTTGACGGCGAGGTATGGGACATGAAGCAGTGGAAGCGATGACGTCATGGTTGCTCTGTAGAAAAAAAATCGTTGATTGATTAACAAAGGCACAAAAAACGAGGGCTTCCAACAGAGAGAAGAATGCGAGTGGGCGATGTTAGGAGGATAATTATTGATCGACACTTGCCCAGACCGAGACGTCACTCGAGGAGAGAGAACGACGTCAATTCAGAAGACGTTAGGTGAAGAATGAGAAGGGATGTCAATGAGGGTGAAGGGCTATTTAGGCTCGCTGTTCCATTAGCACATTGTCAAATTAGATACAGAAAAAGGCAATGAATCTAACGACAGATGTTTTCTAGTCCTAGATTTGCTTGTCGAGAACAAAACAGATGTTTCTCATAGAGCGTCCGTGTCCTATTGGTGACGTCATAGTCGGCAAAACACGGAACGTCAACGCAGTGACAGTCCTCTGAATTTTACCCTAGACGTCACATTTCAAGATGGCTCGTTTCAATCTACTCCGTTTACCAATCATGGCACTGATCGAAGTCTTCAAATCAATGAGAATTCAAGACATGTACGTTGTTTTTTGTTCATAATTTCAAACCTTGGCTAGTTTTTCAGATTCAAAATGTCCCTGACCTCCAGCAAAACTCATCGAACCATCCGATCAATGTTCTCAAGGAACTTTTATAGAATCGCATTCCGCACCGATGAAACTATTGAAATCAACTCTGGAAATAATTTCTCCGGTGGCAAGATGATAGTGGGAATGGAAGGTAGTGAAGGAATTGGAAGCATTTACAATATCGGAAACACGATGATGGAAGTCTATGAAAAAAACGATATTATATATTGCTCATGGACCCAGGAGACGGAAAAGTGTTTCGAAAGATTGCTCTACTACTTGGTAGATTTGTTTAACAACCCTACAGTTTCGATTGATTTTAAAGCCGATGACATGCCAGAGTTCCCATTGAAAGTTATCAATTACTTCGACAAAATGGCTTTGCCATTATGGGACGTAAATCTCAGAGTATTCATGAGCCACGAAACAGCGTATATGCAACTTTTGAAAATATGTTGTAACGCAAAATATCTTACTCTCCGCGGGGACCGTTTTGGCTTTCAATCACCATTTAGACCCGAACGACCCGATATGTTCAAATGTGATTTTTTGACAATAAACGATGGTTTATTGGTGCATTTAGAGGATTTCATGGACTGTAAATCGCTGCATGTATCACAGGAAAAAGCTAATAAGGAAGAATTGAAAGATTTTTTCCGAAAATGGGTGAACTCAAATTGTCGGCTGGAGAAACTGACGATTAGCGTAGTGTATAAAATCGATTTTCCCGATATAGTGAAGGATTTAGGCGGAAGGTGAGTTAAGTTTTTCAAAAAACTGGCAGATAAATTGACTTTTTTAAAGCAAAATCGAAGAGAGCTCTGGAAAAATGCAAGTCAAAGTTCAACGGAAAGACGGGAAGAAGGCTCTCATTTGGTGGGCATCAACCGACCTCTCTCACGACGGGCAATTGTCTATGTTTTCTTTTTCTTAATCGATTCTCTTATAAAAATTTATTAACTTTATAATAACTCAAAATCAGTTGTCAAAATTATCTGCGGATCCCAATAAACTATTGCTCTCTTTCCATTCTTTTGCTGGATTAGGAAACACCGTCCCGGAGTAAATTGTCTTGTGCTGAAAATTAAAGTAGCTCTAGGTACAGTAATCCAAAGAACTTACTCTCCAAAAACTTTGACTCTTGGCAAAACTGTTGCCGGTAATCCTTTGAAAATATCCGTGAATCTTATATTATAGCTGTAAAAATCCACATATTCCAGCCGCGATCCTTGCATCCAACGTTTGAAAAATTCACGCAGAATATGATGATCTAATTTGCACCCGAACAAAGCCAAATTTCTGCAGTTGATAAAATTTTTGGTCAGATGAGATACAGTAACCCAGCTTCCACTTTGGATTTTCAGAAAATCAAATTTGAAGCTTTTGGAATATTGGCATATGAAATCTGATGAGTTGCCACAGTTAATGTCAAGATGAGGAGTATCTGGGCAGTTATTCATAATGAACTGAATTATTTCATTTTCAGATTTTTCTGATCTGATTTCCAGTACTTTAACTTTCAGACCAAGTCGGTTAACAAACTGGAGAAGGCCTATCACAAATATATGACGTTTTCCATGAAAGTCCATTAATAATTCCATCTGGGTGAAAACATCGGCTGAGAATTCAATAAGATATTTGACATCGTTCTCGAATTGTGTGAACTTTTGGATGGGGGCTTTTTTAAGGAACCTAAGCGATTTCACAAGTTCGCAGAATGTCAATTCGGTGGCGTTTTCTAACTTCTGATTATGTATGGAAATGTGATAATTTTCATTATCAAATGACAATGTCAGATGGAAATAATTGCTGCGTAAGAATAGTTTCACCCAGCTTTTAGCCTTACTTGAAGTCAGGGACAATTTGAATCTGAAAAATTGATATTGTAGCTTTATCAGAATTCTCAGACTTACTGTTCATCTAGATTCATATAGGCGAACACATTAATTCGAGCCAGAGAGGGTAATCGTAGGAGGTAGAAAGGCGACATCTGGAGAACAAATGAATGAGACAGGTGAGAAGACGTCAGGGGCAAATGACGTCGGACAGGTTGACAGGTTGCGTGATGGACAGCATTTCAGCGAGATAACCAATCTAGTTCTCACAACACATTGCAAAATGTCTCCGTTCCATTTGCTACGTCTTCCCGGAATAGTGCTAACTGAAATATTCAAACAGATGGGGATTCAGGAAATGTAAGTTGGTTGAGATGATTTTTAGAACAGTTCAAGGAAGTCCCAGCCATTTTCTTCAGATTCCAAATCTCCCTCATCTCCACTAAAACCAAACGTCGAATCAAATCTCTACTTCCTAAACACTCCTACCGCATTTTTTGCTCTGTTGGCAGAAAAGAAATCCAGATTAACTCTGGAGACAAATCTGATAAGAACCGCATGATTCTGGGAAGCTACTCTTTCATTCTTGACCTGTTGTGGAGATAATGCTATTACTCCTCAACCTTTACAGTCTAGCTCGTAGACCCTGTCTTATATAAAAAGATTACCAATGGTGGATTAGGAAGTCTCTTAGAGAATAATAGCGTGACCGCCCGCTCTCATTACCTTATCTCTGATCGTTATCACCTTTGACCTTCGAAACGTGGCAATGTCAACGATGGAAGTAAAGTTATCAGAATTCAGTATTAGAAGTTAATTTCCTCCGGACGACTACTCTCAACTAATCGCTCTCCTCATGGCTTCTTCTGCGATCGCTGTGGATCCTTCGGATGGCCGTCTCGTGGTAAAAGGTACCTATTAGTCTCTTGAGATATTCTTAATAAATTATTGGTAATTATTGTTGTTATTTCTTTGCAATGTGTTTCCCCATCCTCGGAGCAGTTCGGGTTCACCTACCCTAGGAATTGCTTCGACATGGTGCATCGACCGTGGTTCCAAGAACCAAGGTGGATCGGGATAGCTTGCTCGGAAATAACTCCAGTAAAAGCGCAAAATTGTTAGGCGTGTAGGCGTAGGTAAATAGCTTCTAATCTCCCCAATTTATTCTTATCGAAGAATACATTTCTCTAACTCGTAGAGACACCAGGACTCTATTGAGAGCCTCCTTTTCGATAAAGCAAATTCGTGCTTTCGGTTGCTGTAAGGGCTCAGGTGGGGTCTGAGCGCGTGGCATCTTACAGTAACCAGGCAGGACGTCCAATCAATGACGTTACCCCGACGAGATTATTTTCGTAATTCAAAAATTCCACTGAACTTTCGATATAACACATTGTGTTTCGACACAACGGTCTCGTTCCTGCTAAAACCAAAAAACATAGTAGACTAATCGTAGTCTCAGAATCTGAATAATCGTATTCACATGACAATGATCGCATTGTTTAAAGGCTCGTCCTCGTCTTCATCGTCGACTTCTGGGTCGGAAACCAATTCATCTAGTTCAACGACTTCCTGGTCCGATTTATCGATAGCATCAGGGGAAGATGGACAAATTGACGTTACTCAGCAGTCGGAGAAATCGGTGGAAAGTCTTGCCAAGCCCAAAAATGTACACGTCAATACGCCGGAAGATGTGGAGAAGGTGGAACGGGATTGGCGCTTGACAGTATTGAAGAATCTCATCCAAGACTGGGATCAAACCAATCCAGATTCTTGTCTCGCGACCAGAGAGGACAGAATGCAAAAAATGCATTGGCTCAGAGAGAAGCGTCAGATACTCAAGGATCAACGAGACGACGAGGGTCGCCAGTCAAGACGTTCATTACAAGGACGGGTTTCATTCCCAGGAAAAGATGCTCCGAAGGAGAAACGTCAGGAGAAGCAAATCATCACGTCTCATGCGACATCATCTGGTCACCGCCACCAACATCAGGAGACGGCCAGCCATCGGGCTGGCAGTAGTTCGACACAACCAAAGAAGCAAAAGCTCAATCGACACCGCAATTTTCGCGGGTGTATACTATGTCATGTCCAAGGACATGCTGCTTCATTTTGCGATCGATTTGCCACTGCTGAAAGCAGACTCAAAGAAGCTGAGCGACGTAAATATTGTCAACTCTGTCTCCTCAGCAACCACACATTTGACAACTGCGGACTGCGAAAAAATCGACACAAATGTCGATACTGTGGAAAAATGCACCACCCTTCTTTATGTCTCATGAAGTTCGGGGAAGGGGTCAAGAAGTCAGCTGACTCTCCGTCATCATCAAAACCTTCTTCATCATCTCCATCGAAATGAGCGATATGTCAACTCGTGACAATGTCAGTCAACTAGTGAAAGTTCCCTATTCTCGTAACAAGTGTATACTATAAATAAAAAGAAGGGTCCATAACTAGAAGATAAACTACACATTTTAATTTAAAAACCATTGCCAACCGCTCTAATCGTAGAGTATTATCAGCCTTTTCGTAGTGCTAACCCTTCTAATACAAGAGTGATAATCGTTTTCACTCACAGTACTTCTAATCGTAGAAGCATAACTTTCGTTTCCTTCTAGTCGTAGAAGCAGACATCGTTAGCATCATGACCTTCTCTTCGTAAAGAAACCAACACATAATGCAAAAAGGTCGCAAAATCAATCGTTTCAATAAGTGTGGCACCGGATCGTAAATGTCAGATGTCGGGTCCATCGTGGATAAAGGTTAGCTTCAGAACATCAAGACAGCGAAAGGACTTGATTGCATAAAACTGCCACTGGAGCGCCTCCGACCTCCACACTTATTCGTTTTACTCTGGGAATACCAGTTATTCTAGTTGATGGAAAGAATTGAGAAAGGCGCCAAAGTATCGAATCTGGAAAGAGACTGGAACCAACTGGTAGGAATATATGCAGCTGACAGGAAGATAGGTACAACTTCCGCTTATGTTCTCCATCGTGGATCCTAGACGTCTAAAAGAATCTTCCGAAAACGTCGCGAAGAATAGACGTTAAACTACGTTCTTGGCTAAACTGTTGGCAGACAGTATCCATGAACACGTTATATACGATCATCTGCATCACCAACAAATCGTTTTTTTAATCATCAACCATAAAAATACAGACGGAAATCTCGTTTTCCGAGGAACTCAATTATGCGAAACCACAAAATTCGATTTCATCATTTGACGTGAGTAAAATGACGTATCGCATCCGTGGACCCCGTGGAGGCCAAGGTCAAGGTTAGTAAACCAGAGCAGGAAGATCGAGTGATAAGGAAGAATACAATCAAACAAAAATCAGTTTCGATTATCATCGACATCAACCGAACAGTCTTCGACTCTAAACGCCCCAATGGCCAAAAAACGCTCTCCACAACAAAAGAAAACGAAGGTGAACGCACCTTCTATAAAGTCCATCAAGTCTTCTGTTACAAAGCAGTTGACAAAGGTGAGAACTCTCATTACGTTAGTTGAACGTCTTCTCTCATCGGAGAGAACAAACCGGACTATAACCGCACTCGGCGGCTATCAAGCACAATTGTGCGATGCATTGCTAACTCTCGAAGGAATGCCAGATTTCATCGAGGAAATGCTCCAAGAACATCCTCTTCTCGACAATCTCTTCAATCGTGAAGATATGGAGAAACATTTGGAGCTTCGTGGGTATGCAGCTCTTAAAGAAAGACTCCTGGCCGTCATGGAAGAATTCGATTTAGCTGCACAAGCAGTTAAAACATCATCATCATCCGGTCATTCTTCTCATTCGACTCCGAAAAAATCTGACTCATCGGAGTCACGCAAAACGGAAGCATCGGCTTCTAATCTTGGACATTCGGATCCTATCCTTCGTGCTAAAAATCCATTGGATGGTGATTCGTCCACCTCATCTCAAAGGGATGCTGAGTTTATTGATTTGTTGACAACAAGAATGGGTTCAATTGAACAAACTCAAACCATTCTGCTTGAATCCAATGATCTCATTAAAAAGGTTCTCAACAATCTCCAATTGCAACTTGCTGGAATATCGAAAAATGCGAATGGAAAATCAATCGATCCGAATGCGGATGGAGAATCAATCGGTCTGGACGAGGCTCCGGCAACTAAATCTCCAAACTCTATTCCGAAATCCAATGAAGGATGGCAGTGTACTGGGTTCAACGCATCCACAGGTCGACCAGTATTCAATCCAGTTCCAACAATTGATGAGCACGACCGTAATTGTACGGATCAACATCAAAACAAGGAAGTTTTCTCGGAGGCTACACCACCCACTTCAGCTGGATCGAGAGTATCGACTCTCAATAACTCTTCTTCCCAAGTTAAACCGTCTCCCATCCTGGCAACAAATACAATCAATTCTATTTCCAATACAATTGCTCCATTCGACGGAAATTCAGATGACTATCCTTTATTCCGACAAATGTTTGATCTATTAGTCCATGAAAATGATGAAATTCCGATTACTATGAAACACGCTCTTCTTCTAAAGCTTCTCATCGGAGAAGCAAAAACCATGATGCGGTCTCCAGGAATCTCTTCAGAAGATTATAACACCTTGCGAGAGAATTTGGATCGCCAATTCAACAACACCGTTGACTCCAAGCGCCAGCATATGGATCAATTGAGTCGATTCTCTTTCGATGAGGAGAATTTTGACACGATAGAGAAACAGCTCAATCAATATTGCGTCCTCGCGAACACTCTTCGCAATAAAGGCTGTAATACCGATGATCCTATCTTTTTGGACAACTTCATTCAAAAGTTGCCTGAAAAAATCATGGGTGCTGTTTTTAAGAAGAATCAAGGGAAAGAACGCACATTTAAGGAGCTAACAGATTACGCTTACCAAATCATCACCGAAAAACGGGCAATAGAGAACGCTAGGGACAGAAAGAAGACTATGATCCGATCCAGTGAAGTCTACGCCTTCCAAACCAAATCTTCGCATTCAGAGCAAGAAAATAATAAAGTTGGTCGCAACTTTAAAGCTTACAAATGCCACTATTGTGAGAAATACGGTCATACCGCTCTCCGATGCGAACTGCCACTACAACGGAAATTGAAAGTGATTGAAAACAAGAAGTTGTGTTCGAATTGTCTTTCCCCTAATCATACAGTTGAAAAGTGTGCCTCAAAAGGATCATGTTTCGTTTGCAACGAACGTCATCACACCGGTCTTTGTCCAGGGAAAACAAACGATAAAAAGGATAAATCAGGAGGAGCATCTCACAATAGTTCAAAGTTATTTCGACAGGAGGAGGACCGAACCTCCGCAAATAATTAATTCGGAACTCCCCAACAACGTGTTGAATTCGTCAACACATAGAGTTCCAACCAAGTTGCAATCGGCAACATCTTCTTCTCCTTCTTATAGATTAGAATCGTCTAATCATGTCGGGTTGAATTCGTCAACAAACCAACGTTCTGTAACGACAGAAGATTCATCGGAATCAACAAAACAATTGTCGGCACCTACCGCGGGTATCAATTCCGTTCATTCTTCCAACGGGAAGAATAATCTTCTTCTTAATAAATTTCAGTTAGTCGGTAATAGTGAATCATTGGATTCCGAAAACATCATACCCGACTCATTGGATAAAGATATCCTTCAAATCAATGTCTGTCGTGACATTAAACATGAAAGTACGTTACCGTTCATGATCCTAAGGACTCCACAAGGACATACTCTACTTGCTCTGGTAGATAGTGGAGCCTCAACATCTATCATTTCAACTCAAGCCGCGTCAAAGCTCAATCTCAAAGTCGTCGGACAACAATCGCTTAACTTTTCGGGATTCCTCACAGATAGTCAACAAGGAAACTGCAGTTTCTATAGATTGGAAGTGATGGATCACAGAAAGAAACGATGGGCGGCAATTCTACCAAGTTATGATAAGATGCACATTCGGTTCATCGCACCGACTCCATCCAAAACGGAGTTTCAGGAATTAGAAGAGCTCCAAATCAATACGAATCCAATCAAAGAATTTCAACGTTTTGATGGATTACCAATAGACATACTTCTAGGAAACAACATTTTGGGTAACATGAAACCAAAAATGTACACTCTTTCCTCTGGAAGGTTGGTAACTCGTACCACATTGGGAACAATCGTGTATCCACCAGTAAAAACCGAAGCACTCGTACAAGTTCATCACATCAATCAAACCCATGTATCGGGATCACGTGAGCGTATCGTCGCTCAAAACAAGAACAAGTCGGTTCTTCCATGTAAATCTAGAAAAAATATGTCCAATACAAAACTGTCCCAACTAGTGGAGCAACTTTGGAATCTAGAACTCATGGGAATGGAACCCCCCGAAATCGTCAACAATAAGAAGAAATTGAACGAAGAACTTATCGAAAGTTTCAAGAAATCATCAACTCGTGATGAATCCAACATTATCCAAGTAGCCTTTCCATTCAACGGAAGAGAAAGTCAACTAAAAGACAACCTAGCTGTCGCCATCAAACGACTAGAGTCTTTACTTCGTTCACAATCAGAAAATGTGCGAAAAGCGTACCATGACATCATTGTACAGCAACAAACAACTGGTATCATTGAAGAAGTAACAGACGACATGGAGTCAATCGGACCCACCTATTACATTCCTCATCGAGTTGTAGTAAAAGAAGATTCGAATACCACTAAATTACGGATTGTATTGGATGCTTCTTCACACGCCAAAGGTGAACTATCCTTGAATGATTGCATTCATCCTGGTCCATCAATCCTTCAAAAAATAATGGGAATATTGATAAGAAGTCGTCTTTCAAAATATCTCTTCATTTCGGATCTGGAAAAGCGTACCACAACGTGAGGGTACAATCCAAATACAGGAACGCAACTCGTTTCTTATGGCTGAAAGATCCAACGAAAGGACCAACAAAGGATAATATTGTGATCTATCGGTTCACACGACTACCATTTGGTGTCACTTGTTCACCGTTTTTGTTAGCCATCACTATCCTTTTATACTTGGATATCGATCCAAGCCCAATAAACGAAAAGATTGTAGAAAATTTGTATGTCGACAATATTTTGGTCACATCAAATGATTTCAACGAAGTCCAAACTTTCTATGATCAACTCAAAACCAAATTTGCAAAAATGCATATGAATGCTCGAGAATTCCTGTGCAATTCAGACGAGGTAATGCAAGTCATCAAAAGTGAAGATTGTGCACCGAGTAGAATTAACAAGCTATTGGGACATATCTGGAATAGCGTAATGGATACAATTACGATCAAGATTGCAACTCCTCCAACAGGAACCCCAACCAAAAAAGAAACAGTCGCATTTCTCGCTAAGAATTATGATCCAACCGGGATCATCGCACCTCTCGTGGTGCAAGTGAAGAAACTTATCGTGCTGTTATGGGAACACGATCTCAAATGGAAAGACCCCATTCCAGAATCGCTGATGCCAATGTGGCTGACTATTACGAAACAATTCACGGATACAGCATACACTGTGCCACGGCAACTGGTGTCGGAGTACAATTATTCCAGTGTACAATTGATCATTTTCTCCGACGCATCCAAAGACCATTATGCTACTGCCGCCTACTTAAGATTCAGCTATCCAGATAGAAGCTATCGAGCTCAATTGATTTCCGCCAAATCAAGGATAAAGCCTGGAAGAGTCGGGATTACTATTCCACAGTTAGAATTGTTAGCTCTTCAAACAGCAACAAACATGGCTATCACTCTGATCGCAGAGCTTCACTTAACCATCGAGAAGGTCACATTTTTTAGTGATAATACATGTGTCCTATATTGGGTACTGCATCGCGTTAGCAGTCAGATAGGATTGAAATGGGCTGCCAATCGGGTAGCCACAATACATACAAACCTACAGAAGTTAACCGAACTTCAACTAAGCCCAGAAGTGCGTTACGTGCCAACAAGTGTCAATCCAGCGGACATCGCGACTCGTGGAAGTTCCCTTCAAGACCTTAAAAACAATGAATTGTGGCACCAGGGTCCAACCTTTCTCAAACAAGATGAGAAATTTTGGCCAAAAACGTTGGAAACCAGCCCTGAAGATGTACAAACATTTCATTTATTCGTGTCTGAAGATACAAATCAAGTTCTATCTCGAGAACTTCATGGAAACAATCCATCAAAGATAGATTATCCATCACAATTTGTAAATTCGTTACAAACAGGAGTCGTAGAAGATCTACCCATCGTGCCCTACTCGAGGACACATAACTTGCTGAAATTGGTTACAATAACCAACTATGTGCTCAAATTCGTCCACAATTGCATAGCAAAACGAAACAATCGGTTTCAAGATAGGACATATCTTTATCAGTCTTCAACATTGAAAAACTATAAAGATGCGGCAAAAGACAACGATGAAGTAAAAAAGCGAAGAATCACTCGAAACTTCATTATTAAGTATCATTACGATGATGCCAAGGATCGCCTTGGTTTACAAATACCCGAACGGCTACGACCAAAGTTGGATACAGATGAGCTATACCATCATATCAGACCATTTGTCAATTCAAAACATCATAAGCACACGGATGCAATGAAAAATCCAATAATTATTATTGGTAAACATCCTTTGGCTCTACTCTTGGTAATGGAATCCCATATTTCACATTTCCACCAAGGAGTTAAAGATGTCATTTCGGACATCCAACGCAAATACTGGATCGAAAAGATAGGAACACTAGTCAGAAAAGTTCGAAAAAAGTGTATCACCTGCCAAAAAATACACGGAAAACCTTTCAAATATCCTTATGCCGAAGTACTACCGTCTATCCGAAGCCAACTCGTATGTCCATTCGCGTTCATCGGGCTCGACTATTTTGGTCCTTTACGATACAAAGCAAAAAATGAAGATGGAAAAGTATGGGTCCTACTTGTCACTTGCCTCGTCACACGAGCAGTACACTTGGAAATCGTCCAAGATAACACAACACATAGCTTTTTGTTGGCATTAAAGCGTTATTTCGGACGCCGAGGAGTCCCACAAACCATTTTATCGGATAACGCTCCGACATTCAAATTAGGATACAAAATGGTTAATTCGGATATCAAAACAATGATCAACAGAAGTTTAACGTTGACATCATTCCTCGCGGAAAAGGAGATCGAAATAAAACTAATCACTCCCTTTTCCCCATGGCAAGGAGGAATATATGAGCGAATCGTCGCTCTCGTCAAGAACATGATCAATAAAGTCATTGGAAAAATTCGAGTTTCGTATCTCGAGCTGGAAAGTCTGCTTATCGAAGCAGAAGGAATACTCAATTCAAGACCGATTACTACGAACAAAATTCACATCTCCGACGCAGAACCAATAAGACCAGTTGATTTTCTCATAACTAAAGCATTTTTAGCCATTCCTGAATCCTATCAATCAATTGCTGAAAGTATTAAACCTGGAGAAACGGAAAAGAATACAAGACGATTAATCGAATCGTTAGCAGCAGTAAGAGAGAGTCTATGGAATGTTTTCGCCAAAGAATACTTCGCCCTGTTACGAGAATCAACAATACGCCCAGCTGCTCATTCGGACCAAAAACCAACACCTGGAACCATAGTTTTAATCGTGACTGAAAAGGTTCCACGTTATCAATGGCCCATCGGGGTCATACAAAAACTAATCCTATCAGAAGATGGGCAAATACGGAAAGTGGAAGTAAATTGTGGAACCACAACACTCCGGAAATCAGTTAGTCATTTGATACCGCTCGAAGTACCAATTGAAACGGAGCAACATAAACAATCAGTTACCGATACTCAAGACACTACAAAACCAGATGCATCGGCATCTACAGTCAAACTCATCACAGGTCGCAAACGATCCCGACCATATCTTCATCGCAAAGCCAAAGAAGATAAGTTAAGAATCATATCACTCGTATCGTCGAGTACGCAACCGTCACCATCTGAGTCCTTGGATTCTCACTCATAACAAACTTCTACACTACCGTGAGAAGTTCGTTTCCTGCCTCCCCCCAGTGTTGTGGAGATAATGCTATTACTCCTCAACCTTTACAGTCTAGCTCGTAGACCCTGTCTTATATAAAAAGATTACCAATGGTGGATTAGGAAGTCTCTTAGAGAATAATAGCGTGACCGCCCGCTCTCATTACCTTATCTCTGATCGTTATCACCTTTGACCTTCGAAACGTGGCAATGTCAACGATGGAAGTAAAGTTATCAGAATTCAGTATTAGAAGTTAATTTCCTCCGGACGACTACTCTCAACTAATCGCTCTCCTCATGGCTTCTTCTGCGATCGCTGTGGATCCTTCGGATGGCCGTCTCGTGGTAAAAGGTACCTATTAGTCTCTTGAGATATTCTTAATAAATTATTGGTAATTATTGTTGTTATTTCTTTGCAATGTGTTTCCCCATCCTCGGAGCAGTTCGGGTTCACCTACCCTAGGAATTGCTTCGACATGACCATATCCGGAACGGAGGTCTACATCAATTTGGAACAGAAACCATGAGAGTCTACCAGATGTCCAATATTTTGAGATGTCGCTATGGAAATTTATGGAAATTGAAATTGAAGTGTAACAAAAAAGATATAGAAAGTGCTCATGAAAAGTGCATGGGAAGTCTGCTGCACTATATTGCTGATTTGCTCCACAAACCAACAATATCCATCAGGTTGGAAAAGGGGATTAGAGAAATTTATGCTATGGATATTCTGTGCTTAATTCAACAACAGAACTTACCGATGAAAATTGTCGATTTTGAATTGCAATTTGCACATTTTCAAGTGTATGAGCACTTTCTCAACAAGTGTAGCAACGCCCAAGAACTTATTTTGGGCTCTCAACTCCATCCCAAAGAGGCCGTTCCGTTTGAGTATCGGGCTTCATTACCCGGTATTTTCCGTCTGGATTCCTTGACAATTCGTGATGCTCATTGGGTACATTTTGAAGATTTTATGGAGTGCAAAGGACTATTTTTGTATGGGATAAATGATATTTCCGGTTTGAACTCGTTTTTCAAACAATGGCTGGACTCGAGTTCTAGACTGCAAAACATGTCAGTTTCTCAAGTGAAAGCAGAGGATTTTGCGGAAATTGTGGAGGGGTTAAGCGATGGGTAAGTTATTGAAAAAATAATTTATGTTAAGAAAGCATTTGGGAATTTACAGAGAAATCAGTGTAACGAATAATGTCCTGGAGGTCAGGGTTCAAAGAAAAGATGGGCGGAAAGCACGAATCTTGCATTGGGGAGGTGGCAATGATGAGATAATCTTTGCTGTTTTGTGATAAATTTACTTTTCTTTTTTTAGACTATCACTTGTAGTATCGTGACACATCATTTTTTTTCGTGTCTTTTGATCCTTTAGCCTCTGACACTTTAGCCATCTGTCTTTTGTTTGCCTGAACCAATCTATCCTGCCATATATCCTGCGTTGAATCTCTAGCACGTCCACTAGCCTCGACGTCTTTCGGTTCATTTAGCCTCTCCTCACGACACCTCTCTCTACTTCACCATCTGCCCTTACTATACCTGAAACGTTTTCATTTACCCTGTGTTTAGATCTATTTAACGTCATCGGGTCTCTAAACCCTTTAATTCAGCCTCTTATGGCATCTCCCTTCCACCTTCTTCTCTTACCATTTCTTGCTCAGACAAATGCTCTTTCCTCCATGTATCTGAATGAAAAGTGAGTATTGAAAACTTCACAAAGCTTCCTCTAACTAAGATTTTTCAGATTCCAATTGTCCTTGACTTCCAGAAAAGCTAAAAATTGTGTCAAGTCATTTCTAAGCAGATATCTTTTTCATTTGAAGTTGGCGTTTCCTTCTCCTGACAAAATCGTAATACAAAATCAGAAGACAGGCAAAGTTTTCGACTTCAAATTTACTGAGCTGATGAAGTCACTTGGTAAAACTTCTAACAAAAATCCCACCGAATACGAAAACGGAATCAAAGATCTTATAGAATCCTTAGCAGACTTATTTCCAAATCTTTCTCTCTGTCTCAGTTTTCATGGAAGACAACATACTTTTGTGATAGACCTTATCCAGTTCGTTCAACAACTCAATCTGAAAATACATGAGCTGGGAGTTGGCTCGAATACGGCTGAGGATGAAATTGTGCAATTTGTGATGGCGAATTGTGGAGACGTGTCTAAAATTGATGTTTCTTGCTCGAAAATTTTGTCCATTGTAAGAAGCTATTTCTCAAAATACAAGAATATGGCTATAAAGCAATAAATCAGTTTTTGAAACGATGGATCGAAGGGTCCCGATTGGAATTCGCTGCTATCCAAAGCCAAGGAGCTCGATTCGCAGACATTTTCGAGGGGATACCGACGACTCCTGTGAATCGTGTGATGTTTCCGACAGAGTAAGTGAATTTGAATGAGAAATGCTAAAATGATTTTCCAGACAGCGTCGGTTTGAGCCGGGACATTGCAACATGATTCAGCAGGAGAGCGGAAAGCAAGCTGTAGTTTATATGAATCTAGGTGATATCGTTTTGGCCACAAATTTTGAATTGCCATAAATTGGCAGAATACATGCACATTGTCGCGATCGTATGTTCTGCCTTTTCTAGTTTTCTTCAGGTCCATATTGTCACGTTCGCCTGAAACAAAGTCTCACGGCCCCACTTTCCCTCTCTTTCGTTTCTATTCCTTCTTGTCGTCCTTATTGCCTGCATCACTAACATCTTCTACATCGATGCCCGCCCGACCTTTCCGTCTACTTTGCTTGCCATCTCTAGCGATTATCAATGTTTGATAATCGCTAGAGACATTGATAATCGCTAGAGATGGCAAGCAAAGTAGACGGAAAGGTCGGGCGGGCATCGATGTAGAAGATGTTAGTGATGCAGGCAATAAGGACGACAAGAAGGAATAGAAACGAAAGAGAGGGAAAGTGGGGCCGTGAGACTTTGTTTCAGGCGAACGTGACAATATGGACCTGAAGAAAACTAGAAAAGGCAGAACATACGATCGCGACAATGTGCATGTATTCTGCCAATTTATGAGTAAACGCCCTATTGGAAGCCAGATGGGATGACTAGAAATTATGGCAAAACGTTGTGTCAACAGAACAGACATAGACCAACCTCGTCGGTCAGAAAAAAGGTCTCTTCAGTAGTTCAGTAGTCAGCAGCACGAGAAGAACTTGGGGCAGATGGCCTCAGAAGTGAGGAGAGATGGTGTGAATGAGGAGGCCATTCCGAAAACGTGGGACCATCAACTCGTGTAAATTTGTTAAAACAGAGAAATGTGGTTTATAAATAGATTTATTTAGTCAGAATATATGTTTTACAATAAAACAAGTTGGGAATCAATGAAGCATAACTGTGTTATATCGTCGTGAACTTTCCGATTTCTGTTGATCAAAAACTTTGAATTGACTGCAGCAGGCTGTAGGTTGGACTCGGTGCCCAAAGACATTCTGCTGTCAAGGAAAGAAAAGTAAACGAAGCCTTGTTTTCCATTTTTCTATTTAATTAAGTATCCATCCGCAATCAACTCTCCAGACCTATCAACAATCAAAAAAAAATGTTTTAATTTAACATGAAACTTACACGGTGACAACCCTCACATTTTGCACTTGGATCGCCGACAAACCCTCAAAAATTTGCTGGCGGGTTTCGGCGAATGTTGCTTTATTTTTAGAAATAATGACAGATTCCAAAGAGAAGCCCTCAACCCACTGCTTCAAGAACTGATTAATATCCAAATTGGAGTTTTGCAGTCTTATCTTTGCACAATTAATGAGCAATTTGTCAAAGTACGCATTTGTGACCCAATCAGCATGAACGAATCTGACATTATTGTTCTCAAAAGGTTTCAGGTCAGTTTGATTGATGTCACGGGCAAAGTTGGGAGATACTTTGCAGGATAAACTTAATGCAGTGACTTCGGAACACTCTTCAAAAAAGAACCTGACTATTTCATTTTCTTCTTCTTGAGACCTAACCCTAAATAAGCCAGAAACAGTTTCAGGCTCTCTTTGGAAGCTTCTGATTGTTGAGCTTATTTCTAGAGCTTCCAGAACTTTATGCGATTTGATTCCGATCTCAGGAAATTTTTTGAATAGCTAGCTTTTTGAAGTTGCTTTACTCTTTGAGAAATGAACATAAAAAAGGATATCCGTAGAAAATTACAACGCTATTTTAGTCTGGTTACTACGGTAGGCAGGTTTGGAAAGACGCCATGTTAGGAGAGAAGAATGGAGATTCTCTTGAAGAGGAGACTAGAAGAAGGCAGATGGCGGGAGAATAGATTCAGAAGAGCAGGCCTGGTCGAGGGAGAAAGGCAGCCCCTCTCAAAGGTGAATAGCATCTGCTGTTACGTCATCTCATATGGTCCTACCAGCCAATCAGCTAACTAGAGAGGTTTACCAGAGAGACTTATTCAGTAATATTCCAGCATTTTATTCTTCACGATCACATTCAATATCTCAAAAAAAAAATTACAAATCAATTACAATAAAAATTATTGCTCAACCCTGAAGGCCGTGTCCAGAACAAAAAAATCATTATGTTTGTAGACAATTGCCTTGACTCCGTACCGCTGTTGGATCAAGTAACACTTGCCTTCCAAAAAAGTACATCGTTCCAATGAAGTACCCTTGACTGGAAGCAATCCTTTGCGCATCCAAACTGCTTTTACAGGGATTGCGCTTTGTTTCTCTAGCATAGTTTGAATAGATCCTTGGCACACCATTTCGACATCTCTCAGGTTGGAATTGGATGTTTTCCAAGCTTCGATGAATTTTGCAATGTCTTCAACCTTGTAGCAATCATATGTCGTAAGTCGTAGTTGTGTGATATTCATGACGACACGGATAATATGATTAATGTTAAGCACGTTTGAAGATTGGATGTTTAGTTTGTAGACACGAAGGGGACGCGTTGACTTGAAAACTTCGGAATCCTTCATTTGGAGGTGTAGCTCTTCCGCATGTTGACAACTCTCAAGAGCAAATTTGATATGGTTAGGTTGAGCAGAAACACTGTGCAGCTTCAACCCTTGTTTTTCAACTTTTTGTAAATCATTATGACAGTTAACATCCTTATCCAAAAATACAAGCTGGACTGAGGGATTGTTAAAGACGTCAGACATAAATTCTAATGTCCTGAATGTAGAAATGTCTATTTTTAAAGCATCCCAAATAGTCTGGTGCGTATCAAGATAAATGTAACTAGAAAAGGAACAGTGAAGTTTTTGAACGAAACCATTTTGGAACGTAATTGTGAATGGTTGTCGGCGCACACTTTGCTTGACAATGAAGCGCATTCTCCTGGAGCAGATTGAAAGCACAAGTCTGGAATTGGTTACTACCATGAATCAACACTCAAAACGGAATAACTAAAATAAGACTTACATTTCTTCCAACTTCATTGATTTCACAACTTCATGTTGAGCAAGAGTGGGTAGACGTTGGAGAGGGAAAGCCATTGTGTGGGAGAACGCAGAATCGGTTTTGGCAGTTCTAGAGACAGTGAGGAAGACAAAGAAGAGTGTAAGAGTAAAACGTAAACGCTAGCAAATCACGTCGTCTGTTTGTCTTGTTGTATTGGCAACAATCCATCACCTCCAGAATACAGCTGTCATCTCTTAGCACTCAAATTGCTTATCCAGTCATCTGGTTTTCCGACTGTCTGTTTTCTTCATTGTGCCTGTCTTCGAAGTCATACAGACCAGAATCTCGTCTCCCGAGGTTTTCATTTAGAAAAATTCAGATGAATTAAAGTAGCGTGAGAAGATGAGCCATCATGGCCTCGAAACAGTTTTTCAAAAGGGATTTGACCCAATTAGTCTTGTTTATATACCAAGCGATCAGACAGAATATTTTGAAACACGTCAATAAAAATTTACAATACTCATTGCTCAATCCTGAAGACTGTGTCCAACACAAATTCCTCACTATTTTTGTACACAACTGCGTTCACTCCATCTTGTCGTTGGATCAAGTAGCACTCGCCTTCCAAATAGGTGCGTCTTTCCAAGGATTTACTTCGGACGTAATCCAGTTCTTCGTGCAACCAAACTGTTTTAATAGGAACCGCGTCTAGTTTCTCAAGCGTATTCTGCAAACGACCTTCGTGTGAAATTTCGACATACCTCAATTTAGAATTTGATGTTTTCCAAGCTTCGATGAACTTGGCAACGTCATGGTTATTGTAGTAAGAATATCCTAAAAGGAGTAGTTGTTTGCAATTCATGGCGATATTGATAATATGGTCGATGTTGAGTGCGTCGGAGAAAATGATTTTTAGACTGTCGACACAAAGTGGATGAACTGATTTGAAAACTTCAGAAATGTCGATATTCTTTGTGTAAAGCTCGAGCTCTTCCGCATGACGACAATTCTCAAGAGCAAACTTGATATGGTCATGCTGAGCGTAGACACTGTGCAGCTTCAACTCTTGCTTTTCCACTTTTTGTAAATCATCAGTACAGTTAGGATACTCATTCAAAAGTACAAGCTGCACTGAGGGTTTGTTGAAGACATCAGACATAAATTCTAATGTTCTGAATGTAGTAAAGTCTGTTTTTGAAGCTTTCCAAGTTGTATGATAAAAAGGATTGAAATAAATGTAATCAAAATTGGAACGGTCAAGCTTTAGAACAAAACCATTTCGAAAAGTGATTTTGAATGATTGTCGGTGCACACTTTGCTTGACAATGTAGCGAGTTCTTCTAGAGCAAATTGAGAGTAAAAGTCTGTAATCTGCTGTAAAGTATGTGAGGGCCGCTATGAAAAACTCACATTTCTTCCAACTTCATAGTTTTCACAACTTCATGTTGAGCAAGATAGGGCAGACGTTGGAGAGGGAAAACCATCAGTTCTAGAGACAATGAGGGCGAAGAAGACGACTATAAGAGTAAAGCGAAAACAACGACGTCTGTTCGTCTTGTCGTATTACCACGAATTTATCATCTTCAGAATACAGCTGTCAACTTTTAGCACTGTAATTGTTCATCTAGATAGAATTCTCACATCATCTGACTGACCTCCCCACTGTCGTCTTTTATCCTTCTGTTTGCCGTACAGATACTCACTGACGTCAAGAAAGGTGAAACAGCAGCTGACGTAGTCTATTTGTGTTCATTTTCTATCTGCCATCTGCGTGCACTTCAATCTTTTCATCTCGATCCCTCATCGCCTGGAATTCTCACGTCATCCGTCTGACCTTTTCACTGCAGTCTGCTCGATTCGTTATTCAACCTCCCAACGTCATCTAGAACCTCGCGTCTCAAAATCTTTCTCAAAAATGTCCTTCCAACTTCTCCGGCTCCCAATGCTGACCCAATATGAAATCTTTGGACTTCTAAGTCTCCAGGAAAAGTAAGCTAGTTTTTCAAACGTTGCGCCTAACTAAAGGCATTATCATTTCAGAATCATCATCTCCACCGTCTCTACAAGATGTCAACTCTTGGTAAAACAAGTCCTTACTCGCCAAACTTTCCACTTTACAATCAAAAATGGGCAGAAGCACGTCTTGAAAAGTTCCAATTCTGACTCATTCGAGTTTGAGGACAACAAAAAGTCCCCGCTAAGAGATGTGCATTTGTATGACTTGGAAAATGAACGGATTCCAGTTTTCATGGGCCATGACTACGTCGCGATCATGAGAAAAATGTTGGAAACGTTCCAGAAGGTCCTTCGCTCTTGCTCTATAACATTGCATCTTTATTTCCGCAGCGCCGGGAATTACATTCAAAATGACATTCGATGTGTTATAACTGCTATCAAACAACTGAACTTCCCAATTCAGAAATTCTCAGTGAGAGAGTGCAATGAAACTCTTCTCGCGTACATTCTGAACAATTGCTGGGACGTAAAAGAGCTCCGTATTTTCTGCGATTCGGAAATTAAAAAATTCGAACCTTCTCGTCCATTCGAATGCGATTCGGCTGCTTTTATTCTGTGCACGGATTGCATGAATATGGATAAGTTCTTGAAATATTTTTCGAACTGTAAATCCGTCAGAGTTTACTATTCCGACACTATTGAGAGAGAAGAAATCATTCCTGATAAAGGCATCTTGGACAGATTAGAAGCTGTACCTGTGAAGTCGATTATCTACAATGGAACGTAAGTTTACTCGCCTTCTCTGCGTCTCCTATTATCATTCATTGTCATTTCAGACTCCGTGAATACGGTAACGGTGACTGTTACAAATTCTACCAAAAAGATGGAACTGAGGTGATTGTTCGTAGGGAATGGGAAGATGGATGCCTTCATTTGTCCACAGGCGTCTCGAAGCAGAATGGTTTTTTTGTGATTAATGAGCTAGGAAGTGTGATGGACCGCGCCCGCCGCGATTTTTATCCAGATAGAGATATTTGAAAGCTTTTAATGGTTCATTTTTTGAATAAAGTTAAATTTTGTAAAAATTGCCAGTTTTTGAAAGATAGAAATATTTGGACAGACAAAAAAGGAAAAAGGAAAGACGGACAATCATACAAAATTATGTTGATAATTAAAACTAGCAATTTTTGCAGTCAATTTTAAAGATGTAGCACGTGACGGCTTCAGAATCTTTAGCATCTTCTTCCTCAGAAAGGTCTTGATCCGTGTCCCCAAAACCTCCCTTCTAAGAGCTTGCCCCACAATTTTTGCGAATCGTATGGAGACGTAAACACTAGCAGGTCACGCCGTCTGTTTTTCTTGTCGTATTGCTACCAATACATCATCTGCAGAGAACAGCTGCCATCTCTTAGCACTGTAATTGTTCATGCAGATACCACGTCATCTGACTGACCTCCCCATCGTCATCTTTCCTCATTCGGATAGTCGTACTGCTCACGTCAAGAGGTGTGAAACAGCAGCTGACGTCGTCTATTTGTGTTGTTATATTGCCATCCACCATTTCCAGTTTCTATCTACCATCTGCGTGCACTCCAATCTTTTCATCTCAATCTCTCATCATCTGGGATTCTCACGTCATCCGTCTGACCTCTTTGCTGCACTCTGCTCGATTTGTTATTAAACCTCTCAACGTCATCTAGAACCTCGCGTCTCAAAATCTTTCTCAAAAATGTCCTTGCAACTCCTCTGTCTCCCAATGCTAGTTAAATATGAGATTTTCGGACTTCTAAGTCTCCAGGAAAAGTAAGCTCATTCAAATTTCGCGCTCAATCAAAGACATTTTTTTCAGAATTATCATTTCCACCGTCTCTGCGCGATGCCAAAATTTGGTGAAACAAGTCCTTAGTCGCCAAACATTCCGCTTCAAAATCATCGATGGCCAGAGACACATCTTAAAAAGTTCAAATTCCGAAATTTTCGAATTCATAGGCAACAAAAAGTCTTCGTTAGAAGATGTTCATTTGTATGACATTCACAAGAAACGTATCCCAATTTTTATGGGCACTGACTACGTTGAGATTATGAGAAGAATGTTGGAGACGCTCCATAAAGTTCTTCGATCCTGCGCTATCAGTGTTCAATACCGCAATGTGACTCTAACCACAGACGTGCTGAATAATTTTTGGGACTCCAAAACGATTCATATTCTTTCTCATTGTGAAATAAAAAAATTGGAGCCTTCTAATCCATTTGAATGCGATTCGATTGTAATTGAGACGGCTATTTCCTTGAGCATGAAGAAATTTTTAAGTTTGTTTTCGAATTGTAAATATGCAAGGGTTTATTACCGGAAATTCGAAAATGTTGTTACTAATGTAGAAATTTTGAAGAAATTGAGAGCGGTTCCTGTGAGCTCGATTACCTTCGATGAAACGTAAGTGGTTAAATTTATCTCCGTCTCTTATTACCATCCAATATTTTTTGCAGACGCTATGTCTACCGTGATGGTGACTGCTACAAAATATCTCAACAAGATGGAACCGAGGCGATAGTTCGCAGAGAACCCAATTTTTTTCAATTATCTACAAACTTTCAAACGATGTTTTCGTGATCAACACATAAATTGAAAGGCCTAAAAATTAATTTGTTTGAGCATAATTTTATTTACCTTCTGAAAATTTTTATTGAATTGTGTGACAAAGGAAGTTTGATTCTAAAAAATCAATGTCTGCCTACTCTATTTGTATGCACCAAATGTATTTGTTCATGAATGTTTTTTCCCAGTGTGGAAGTGTGAAGTTGCGTTTTGCAAAAAGCCTGATTTGGAAGATCCATCGTTCCTAAGTATATTGTAAAACATTATTCTTCGGAGAAGAGCAGAACCATTAAAATCAGCGCAAGGTCCGTTTCAGGTTCAATAGTTTTTTTGGAAAGTTTCTTTGTTTTCAGAAAACAAGCATCGTTAGTTTTTGTTCATGAGCAAGCGCGCACCATCAGACTCAATTCATTTTTTGAAAAAAAAATATTTTTCAGTTTTGTTTTAGATATTTCCGATTTTCGCTGAAAAAACACTTATTCCTGTGATTTTTATATTATTACTATCTGAAATATGCATTTTTCGATTGAAAATGACACTGTCAGCCCTCTCTGTGACCGAAATCTGGTCAAAAATCTAGAAAAAGAGAAACATTTTCCTTTCAAAAATTTTACTTTTTTTTCGATTTTTGGTGAAAAATATTCAGAATAGGTGTTTTTCTTGCGGAAATCGGAAAATTTACCGAACAAACTTTATTCGCCGAAAGCGAGAAAAATTGGCTCTGTTATAGAATGACCGTCCCGTCGAAAAAAATAACCGTCCCAAAAAAAATGACCGTCCCGAAAAAAAAATCACCGTCTCAAAAAAAAATAACCGTCCCAAAAAAAAGATAACCGTCCCAAAATAAAAATGAACGTCCCAAAATTTTTCAAAAAAAAGAAGACCGTCCCAAAAAAAGAATGACCGTCCCAGTTGTTTTCACTGAAAATTTCAACTTTTTCAACGTGAGCTATCCTGGAGCCATCAATAGCCAATATGTGTCTAGATGGTTCTAATTTGGCTTATTAGGCATCAGAATCTGGAAATTTCCAGAAGGTAGTTCAATTCAAATATTACGGTTCCTTGAGGAAGAATTGAATGTGTTGATTTAAAGGCTTAGGTGATTTGAAAATACATTCGAAATCATTTCTATTATTCAAAGTTCACCCACATAGCTGATTTTCCAAAAAAAATTACTTCTCAGACGGAATCTTACAGTGGTATTTATATTGGGACACTTCCGAAAGTTAGTAACGAGGAGGCAGTGTTGAAGCTTTTAAGTTTCGAAAAAGGGTTTGAATATCTCAGTTAGGTTTGACCGATAATAGGAGTTCTTTTTTGTTTTTCAACAAAGGGCGAACAATAAAAGGGCTAAGCTTAGCTGGAAGTACTTTCGAACCCATAACTTCTTTGGGCACGTTTTATCACTTATTCCTCAAAAGCCACCCTATTAATGAATCACAGAAATTACTTTTAGGAAGCGCCCCACTATATCACTGCAGCCTTCATTCTAACAAGAAACTCTGATAAAAACCATTAACAGAAAATTCAGTTATGTGGGTGAATTTTAAAAAATAGAGATAGCTTCGAATGTACTTTCAGATCACCTAAGCCTTCTAACCAACGTATTCAATTGTTCCTCAAAGAATTAGAATATTTGAATTATCTGAGATCTTCAGCAATTCTGGAAATTTCTATGTTCTGATGCCTAATAAGCCAAATTAGAACCATTTAGACACTTATTGACTATTGATGGCTCCAGGATAGCTCACGTTGAAAAAGTTGAAATTTTCAGTGAAAACAACTGGGACGGTCACTCTTTTTTTGGGACGGTCTTCTTTTTTTTTTGAAAAATTTTGGGACGGTCATTTTTATTTTGGGACGGTTAAAGTCCGCAAAAAGTTTTGCAAGACTCGTCTCGTCTTGTCTTGCATGATGATTGTTATTTCTTGTTCTTGCAATTTCTTGTTTTCGTCTCGGATTGCAATTTCTCGTTCTTGCTATTTCTTGCAATTTCTTGTTCTTGCAACGTGGTTGCAATTTCTTGTAATTCTTGCTTACAAGCGTGAACCACGGTATTTCTTATCGAAAAAATACACGTGGAAAAAAGTTTTCGAATTTTTTCCAAATTTTTGCCAATTTTTTTTTCAACGAAATAATCGTGGTGAAATGATTATAGCCCTGAACTCATAGCTTATGTTATGAAGCTATTTTTGTCTTATATTTCCTGTTCATTGTTCAGATCTGTACTATTATTACCATAACGATTCCGTGTGTCTGTTTGTCTGTGTATCCAGACCCATATCTAACCTTCTACTGAACCGATTTTCATAAAGTTTTGACTGATCGATAGAGATTACTGACGGGATGATGCCCGTCTTTTCCGTTTTCTGATAAGATCACTGATAAGCTCTGTGCTATCTATGCACATAGTCAAAATCGAGTTCCCCAGCGGAAGCCAGGCGGTTGAGAACTTTTCATAGAGAATTTTTCACAAGGATTTGTATAAAACATTTTGTATTCAACAGATTAACAGATTAACAGACCAAAAGATTCAGCAGCTTTCGCAGAATTATAGTTGCCAAATACCAGGATAGAAAATGCTCAAAGCACGGAAGTAATTGAATTCTTGTTCATTGATCACGAAGAGACCTTCTTGCTTCTGATGATTCTTAGATAGTTGATACCATCTGTCTTCCCTGCGAACAATCGCATCGGTTCCATTCATTTGGGAGAATTTGTAACAGTCGCCCTTGCCGTATTCACGGAGTCTGAAATTACATTGAATGATAATAGGAAACGCAGAGAAAATTGTTCAACTCACGTCCGATTGTAGATAATCTTTGTTTGAGTTGGGTGAGGTTATTTCTCATTTATGTCGAATTTGAATAAGCATTTGTTTTGACAGCATAAAAACACTGAATTGAAACTGGGAATAGTATTTTCGAACATTATTGGTGAAGTGAATTTTAATTGTCGAACGGTGGCCAGTAATCGATTGGGTATCCACTGAAACGTTATCTAATTATTATTGTTCAACCCATTATTTTTTATTACTTCTGAGACTTCATTCTTATTTGAAGTCTTCGAGCTTTAGTATCCAGGAAAGAGTAGCTGAGAGTCATGTTGTATACAGCCTGATCAAAATTTTCCCAATTGCAAATGTGATTACCAAACTGCAAAAATGAGCGTCAATAGTGATGGGCGTGTGTGTGTGTGTGTTTTATTTTGTAATTTTATACCTCAATTCCATTTGGATCCACATTCGGATTATCGAATCCAAGTTTCCATGTAATGCCACTACCCCTGCTTTCGTATCCACTCAACATGACAGATTGAACAATTTTCACAGAATCTGAACAAGTTATTCGATTTTCCGTTTTTGAAATGAATGTTTCGTACCTTCGTTTTGGAAAATCAATGTGACGTAGTATAGAGTCGTCGTATACGGTGATACCAACTGCGGTAATTGAATCGAGCCTTGACCAGACACCATTGGATTTGAAGCGTAGATGAGAAACGGGTTGAAAACTGAAGGAATATCGCCTGCTGCCTAAAAAAATGTATTATTGAGGTTTAAGCTTCTAACCACATACGCTTCGGAAATTGTTGTCGTCGTCGAATGCACACAGTCCATTCACTTTAGTGGCAAGATTATAAAGTGTTTCTGCATAATAACCACCGGATGCTGACAATAAAAGTCATCGTAGAGTGATATATTCGAAGTTTCATTTGGATATCTTTTAACCAGAAAAAATAGTTTAGAATCACAAACTGGTATTTGAATGTTGTCAAGGAATCTGTCGATCATTTTCAATACATCACTTCCTGTATCAGAGTTCCCAAAGCCAAGTGATGGGTCCGGGAGGTGGGACATAATAGAGTAATTGGTAAAGCTGAAAACATTTCCTATCAAGCTTCCTGTTAGGCTTTTCGGGGCCTACTGCACCTCACAGTTTTTGTTGACGCTATATTTTCAGTACTAAATTCTGAGTTTAAGATTCAAAACTTACTTCATATTAGTTTGATAGTTAAAATGATCTTCAACCCTTAAATCAAATCGAATGTTTGCAATGTTCGGGTAGTGATTCACTGTTGACCAAAAGCCAAAATAACTCCAAACACTGGACACCACTGATGAATTCAAATCATTTGAATAGGCAAACAAGAATGTTGTTTTTGTGGTAGGAGTGCATAATAGGGGGCCTAAAAATTGACATGTTTTGCTATAATTCCTGAAATTGGATTTAACTTCTGAAAATTTATCATTAGGCTATTCTAAATTTGAAAAGGTGCTTCTGAGTAGAAGTTTGGGAATTGGAAATGAAAATTTGTCAATTGACCACTACTTTTATGTAAGAATGTTATCAGTGAACCTCATGAAGGAAGAGAAGACACGTGAGTGTAATAACTTTGCAAACAATACAATTCCGTGCAAATTTCATACAGATTAGAAACCATTTGCAAGGCGCTGGAATTGATAAAAAGGAAGTAATCACATCGAGTTTCAATTTTGTAATGACACTATTCCAATGATGGAAATTATCTTTTCGAAAATTACATTAATTGTACGAAACTTACTGGTTGATTTCGATTGCTATATTGTTTTGTAAGTCGTCATATCCGCACTGACTGAAAAAAAAACACCTAATATTCATTACTCAAATCTATATTTCGTATGAAAAGTTCATTCAATGATTCTCAATGAACCACAAGTCAGTTGTCATACGGCTGCCACCGATATACTTGATTTCCGCTGAAAAAATCATTCTTTTTTTCACCGTCCCTAACAAAAACGTCTTACTCTAATACTACGTAGTTATTTCTGATAAAAATACACACTCAATTGTAATTCTTTCTGTTCACCGATTTACTTTCAATCGGACCATCACAAAATGTAATCGATAATCCTATTCCCTTGGAAATGGTGCAACAAACCAACGGCTCTTCTAAACTTTTTTAAAGGGAAGCTTAAGGCAATTTCAATTTGCACTCAAAACCCATTTCAATATTTCAACATTAACTTCACAGTTTATATTTCCAAACTGAACTCCAGAGGGGTTGACGTTGACATTTGGAACAACGGAAAAGAATGAGGAATATTGTTTGGAATTAACATTTTATTTAATGCTTTGAATCAAAAAATGATCCCTGCTTCAACATAATTTTCACAAATCTTTTCGGATTGATTTTTTATTCTAAGGAAATAGTGTTGATTATTGTGACGGAAACTTGTGTGGCTTTGTTTGTGAAATTTTATTTGACGGTTTTTCACACTTTCTATTTTCGGCGAAAAAATAAATTTAAATTGGGACTAGTTATTTCGAATACTCTTGGTGAAGTGAATTTCAGTTGTCGTATGGTGGCCAATAGTCGATTGGTTGAAAACTGAAATTGTATTAGCTTGTTATTGCTTTACCAGTTATTTTTCATTACGTCGGAGCATTCATTCTTATTTGGAGTCTTCGAGGTTTGGTATCCAAAAAAGTGTAGCTGAGAGTCATGTTGTACACGGTCTTATCGAAGTATTCCCATTCGCAAATTTGATTACCAATCTGCAGAAATGAGCGTTAATAGTAATAGGCTATTTTTTGTGTTATTTTTTTGCAAACATATACCCCAAATCCAGATCGAAGATTCGGATTATCAAATCCAAGTTTCCATCCTTGGCTACTGTCCGTGCTTTCGTATCCACTCAACATGATCGATTGAACGATATTTACAGAATCTGGACAAGTTATTCGATTTTCCGTTTTTGAAATGAAAATTTTGTACCTTCGTTTTGGAAAATCAATGTGACGTAGTATAGAGTCGTCGTATACGGTGATACCAACTGCGGTAATTGAATCGAGCCTTGACCAGACACCATTGGATTTGAAGCGTAGATGAGGAACGGGTTGAAAACTGAAGGAATATTGCTTGCTGCCTAAAAAATCATAAAATGTATTATTGAGGTATTAACTTTTAATCACATACGACATCAAAATTGATGTCGTCGTCAAATGCACACAGTCCATTCACTTTAGTGGCAATATCGTAAAGTGTGTCCGGATGATAACCACCGGATGGAGTATTGCTAACAATGAAGACCATTGTAGAATGATAAATTCGAAGTTTTTCTACTAATCGAGAAGTATCAGTTTCATTTGGATATCTTTTCACCAGAATCACCAGTCTCGAACCACAAACCGGCACTTCAGTGTTGTCAAGGAATCTGTCGATCATTTTCAATACATCACTTCCTGTATCAGAGTTCCCATATCCGAGGGATTTGTCAGGTAGGTGAGCCATAATAAAGTCATTGGTGAGGCTGAAAAATGTTGTACCTAGCTTACTGATAGGCTTTTTGGGGCCTACTTAAGTTACACCCAAATATGCTCAATTTTTCTGAATATGTTCAAAACAGGAGTTTTTGCGAAAAAAAGTATCTCATTTTTCGTCTTGGAAAAAGTCAGAATTTTTTACAAAATCACAAAAAAATTTGAAAAAAAGACCCGGAATTTTCAATTTTTTAAAAATCCGGTTGAATCCGATTGGTATTCGCAAACAAGTAATGTTAGTATTTTGATTCAATTGGGTTAAGGTTAAAAGAAATACCAATGTGTTTAAGTTTGAGTTGTGAAACAAACTTTTTATCAGTTTGATAATTGAAACTCTCTTCAATCTTAGTATCAAATCGAATATTGGCAAAGTACGAGTAGTGATTAGGCACTGGGCTTTCAGAGAAATAAGACCAAACGTCTTTCACCACTGATGAATTGAAATCATTTGAATAAGCAAACAAGAATGTTGTATCAGTAGTTGGAGTGCAAGATGGAGGCAATCCTAAAAGAAGATAATTATTTGTTTTTTTAAATTTGTTAGCTCTGAATAGCAAATTAGATTCCTGAAAATGCATTATCTTTCATTTTAACTACTGATTTTTAACTATGAAAAAAGTGCTTCTGACATGTGCTTTATTTTTGGGAGAGGGGGGGGGGGGGGGGGGGGGGGAGAAGTGAATAGTAATTTTGGAAATTTGAGAAGGGAATGAAAGTTTGTCAATTGATCATTCCTTTTATGTAAAAATGTTATCAGTGTACCTCATGAAGGAAGAGAAGACACGTAACTCTTTGTAAACAACACAATTCCGTGCGAGTTTTTATACAGATTAGAAACCATTTGCAAGGCGCTGGAATTGATAAAAAGGAAGTAATCACATCGAGTTTCGATTTTGACCCGATGTACACAATTTGGATGATGGAGTTCATAACATCTTTTGGAAATTTACTTTTAGTTAAAAAAAAAGTCAACTGGTTGATTTTGATTGACATATTGCTTTTTATCTGTCGTCAAAATCATTGTTCATACCCACACCGACTAAACAAAGGGAAACAAATTATTATTTAAATTCATATATAAATGAGAAGAGTCAATTGTCATACGGTTGCCACTGATAGACTTGGTTTTCGCTGAATAAATCATTCTTTTTTAAACCGTTTCTAACAAAAACGTCTTACTGTAATAGTTATTTTCGATGAACGAAAACGAAAACGAGAAAACGGAAATTCGCGAGAAATTTTTCAAAATTTTCAACTTTCCAAAACGGTTTTAGCGCATTTCAACATACTTGGCTAATCATTAAACTACGTTTTTTTTTCCAAAAATTCCAGTTTCATGTAACAAATTTTAGTTTTTTTTTCTAGCTGGTTCAGTTTTGAGCACTTTTTGTTCATTCCGTCTTCCGGAATTTCGAAGTTTCTTCCGCCTTCCGTCTTCCATCGTCCTTTTTCCGAGTTTTCAAAAACTGTTCCGACTTCCGACTTCCGTCTTCCGGATTCAAAATTTTCGAAATCCGCTCATGTCTGTTGCACGTTGAAAAATACAAAAAATGCGTCAGCAATCGTCGTGTGCGGGTTCCCCGAGAGGCACTACGCATTCATTAATCTCACTCTCCTCACCTCCACCTAATCAATCAATAATTTCTACGTCAAATGAAGATAAACCGCAACAGTTGCAATTTTGTATCAAGCATTTGTGTAATATTCATCGGTGTTCAAAGTATCATACACTTGATTTATGATGTTTATATTCAACCTGAAAAGTTTAGAGTGGAGTATTGGGAACTGATTGTTTTAGTTTCTCAAGCATCTTTGTTTATTATTTTATTCATGTGTTTGGTAAAAATTGTGTTTCTAAAGCTCGGATTATCAATATGGGCCTATGACAGGACAAATATGCTCTTTGGATATTCTGGCATCATTTTTATTTCTTTGGGCTCGAATGTCATTCTTTGGCAAATGAGATGGACTTGGGAGGTATGCAGGTTCACCATTTCTTGCTGATGTAATGAATTTTTTTTCAGATCACTTCATTTTTCTTGTCAATTTACCACACAATCTTTTTTCTATTGACTGCATTGTTCACATTCAAAGCATCGCAAAAATATGTATATCATAACACAATAACAACTTTTATACTTGCTTGGACATGGGTCATCGTTTCAACAGTGTTGCTAAAACTTATTGTTGAAGATACAGTAAGTCCTTTCGCATTATTGGCAATAGAAAAATGGGAATTTTTCAGGTTGCTTTCCTTTTCCATAGTTATTTCAACTTAGTCTCTACTATTTTCCTCTTAGAACTCATCCCTATTCTTCAAGAAGAAGGCGTTGAAATTTGGAACGGCGAGCAATTGGGCACTGAAAAACGCGTCAATCAGATGATTTGAAGCATGGTTAATAACATCTAATATATTTCTCTTAATTGAGTTTTTAATATCCCTGTAATTAGGAAAAAATGATGACAGATGTTTATTAATTTTAATTTCTGGCTTATCTTCCATGCTGAACTCAAAATCAAGTCCTGGACAGTTTTTTTCATAAATTTTTTGCTATTTTTGCGTTACATATTTTTCCGTGACAATTTCCTAACTTTCTATTAGTTTTACATACATGCGAGGTGAGAGAACAAAAGCGAAAAAACAGAAAAAAAATGGCCGCATTGTCGGATTTAAGGCCACACGGCCGCGGCCATCAGGCAGTAACTTGAGTTTCTGGAAGCGATTTTCGAGTGGTTTCTTAAGCAAAAACCAGCTCTAAAAACCAAAAAGAGACCCATTGAAACAATGTTGTTTAAATTTTGAAAGACATCTCTTCAACGCGCTTAGAAGTTCATGATTTCTCCTTCTGTTTTTTTTTCCTTACTGTCAGCATTTGACAAACCTTGACTAGCTTTTCCGGACCTCCGGTCCGTTAAAGCTAGAAGACGCCTGCGTATATGTAAGCCATAAAAGTGAGTGAGTTAAAAGTTAAAAGTGAGAAAAACGCGAAAACGGTGATTTCCAGAAGTGGCTTCAGAATAACCCCTAGAACACGGCTTCTGGACGTCAGATTGTTTAAAAAATTTTCCGCCTCATCTCGAAAAGATTTCCTGTCGAACAAAAAAAAGAGCATGTAAAAAGCTCTTCTCTGAGCCGAGAAAATTTTTGGGACACATTTTTGGGACATTTTCACGAGTTACGGTAACATTTGCCCGTGAGTCATACTTTCTGTTTTTCGAGGAGGGCAGATTGTTTTATGTTCCGTCAGCTAAATGGAACTCAAGCAATCGTCTGGAGACACACGGACTGTATCGTTCTTACAACTAATTTCAAGCGGGAAAACGGAATAATCGTGGTGAAATGATTATAGCCCTGAACTCATAGCTTATGTTATGAAGCTTTTTTTGTCTTATTTTTCCTGTTCATTGTTCAGATCTGTACTATTATTACCATAAGGATACCGTGTGTCTGTTTGCCTGTGTATCCAGAGCCATATCTAAGCTTCTACTGAACCGATTTTCATAAAGCTTTGACTGATCGGTAGAGATTACTGACGGGATGATGCCCGTCTTTTCTCAGCTCTGTGCTATCTATGCACATAGTCAAAATCGAGTTCCCCAGCGGAAGCCAGGCGGTTGAGAATTTTTCATAGAGAATTTTTCACAAGGATTTGTATAAAACATTTTGTATTCAACAGATTAACAGATTAACAGACCAAAAGATTCAGCAGCTTTCGCAGAATTATAGTTGCCAAATACCAGGATAGAAAATGCTCAAAGCACGGAAGTAATTGAATTCTTGTTCATTGATCACGAAGAGACCTTCTTGCTTCTGATGATTCTTAGATAGTTGATACCATCTGTCTTCCCTGCGAACAATCGCATCGGTTCCATTCATTTGGGAGAATTTGTAACAGTCGCCCTTGCCGTATTCACGGAGTCTGAAATTACATTGAATGATAATAGGAAACGCAGAGAAAATTGTTCAACTCACGTCCGATTGTAGATAATCGACTTGACAGGAACAGCTTTTAATTTCTCTAAAGTTTCTTCTTGAATTTCTTCAATCTGGAAACTATTACAGTGAAATTTGACACAATTGCAATTAGAAAACCATCTCAAGAATTTCTCCATACTCATGCAAACACGTAATATAACTGTGACCAAATCGCATTCAAATGGGTGAGTCGGTTCGAATCTTTTCATTTCAGATTCGCAGAGAATATACAGCTCTTTTACTTTCCAACAAGTGTTCAGCACGTGCTCGACGAGAGTTTCATTGCCTTTTCTTATCCAGATTTTTTGAATTGGAAAATTCAGTTTCCTAATGGTAGTTATAACACATCGCATGTCATTCTGAATGTAATTCCCGGCATGACGGAAATCAAGAGACAATGTTATAGAGCAAGAGCGAAGGATCTTGTGGAAAGTTTCTAGCATTTTTCTCATGATCCCAACGTAGTCATGATCCATGAAAACTGGAATCCGTTCATTTTCCAAGTCATACAAATGCACATCTCTTAACAAGGACTCCTTGTTGTCTTCAAACTCGAAAGAGTCGGAACTTAAACTTTTTAAGACATGCTTCTTGCCGTCGATGATTTCAAAGTGGAAAGTTAGACGACTAAGAAGTTGCCTCGGTGGTATTTTACATGAGAACGCTTGGAATAAGAACTGTTATAAATAAGAACAAGTGAGATGAGCACTGTTACAAATAAGAACTGCTAGGAATAAGAAATTGAACATATGATAATTGATATATAAGAGAACTAGATATATGAGAATTGTTACAAAGAAGAACGTGTGAAATAAGAACTGTAGCATATAAGAACTGCCACAGAACTGTTTTACGTGAACACAAAAGCTGTTTTGGTTTTGACGTCGGTGTTCTTATATGCTACAGTTCTTATCTGTAACATTTCCTATTCCCACAGTTCTCATTCTGCTAGTTCTCATTTGAAAAATTCTTATTTACACAGTTATTATCCATAGCAGTTCTTATTTATAACATTTATTACCTGCGCCGATTCTCATTTGTAACAGTTCTTATCCTTTGAGTTCTTATGTCTAATACCACCGTTGCCTCACTACCTCTGCGCATCGTTTGGAGACCGTGGAGATGATGATTCTGAAATCGAAATGTTTTAACTTTCGCGTAATACTTCGATAAAGAAGCTCACTTTTCCTGAAGACTTAGAAGTCCAAAAATTTCGTATTGGGCTAGCATCGGTAGACGGAGCAGTTGAAACGGCATTTTCGGCGAGAAACGGAATAAAACGAGGGTGCTACCCCGCATTAGCACTGGCCCGCATTAGAACTGGCCCGCATTAGAACCGCGCCCGCATTAGCACCGACCGCATTAGCACTGGACGCATTAGAACTGCCCGCATTAGAACTATCGCGCGCGCGCGCTGAAACTATCACCAGGAGGGCGGCTACTTTTTTGATAACTAAATTTAAAAATATATTATTTTGTAGAGAAAAAAATTCTCTATCGAATGACATATATTGTGCCTAGAGTTTCAGCAAATTTTGTAGCGAAAACGGCAAAAAACTAATTTTCTCAAAAATTTTTGTTTTCTTGCTTTTTTCAGACAAAATTTTTACAGAAACCTAGGCACAATATATACCATCGAAAGAGAATTTTTTCCTCTACAAATTCATCTATTTTGAAAACTAGATATCGGAAAAATAGCCGCCCCCTGGTGATAAGTTCAGCGCGCGCGCGCGATAGTTCTAATGCGGGCAGTTCTAATGCGTCCAGTGCTGATGCGGGCCAGTGCTAATGCGGGCCAGTTCTAATGCGTCCAGTGCTAATGCGGGGTAGCACCAAAACGAGATACAAAATGACGTCTGTACGATGAATAGGAAACCACCAGACGGCGATTGAGAGAACAGACAGACGGCGTGAGAATTCCAGGTGACGACCAAATGACTGTCTGAGCGATCGTAGCGCACACAGATGGCCGATACAAACTGGAAATGATGGATGGGTAGCAATAGAACAACAAAAATAAATGACGTCATCTTTTCCACCTTCCTTGACGTCACCTGCTCCTCGTACGGAAGATACTGACGCAAAGTGATGTGGTTATTAATAAAGTGATGCTTATGTTAAGTCGATATTTTTTCTGCGTCTATTTTATCCCAGTGCCTCGTGTAAAAAGCTCCCGATGTTTCATCTGTTTGAAAAAGAGTTTTATGCAAAGCCATGTGAAAATTTTTCATTTCTATTTACAGCTCCACATTTTTAAATAATCGAAAAACTGGATAATGATCAGGAAAAAAATGAAACAAATACAGTCTTAGAGCATAAGATTAAAGTACAGAACATATTTTTGCATGTATCAATCAACTCAATTATAGATCAAAATCACCGAAAAGAAACTCCTGAAACTCTTCAGCAATACGACGAAGATTATCGTTCTCCTCCTCGTCTTTTTCATCCACAAGGATCTTGAAGTAGAGATGTTGATGGAACTTATAAACAATCGCTGTAGTTCCATCTTCCTGTGTGATCTGGTAGGCTGGTTCATCCTCAAACTTTACTTCGACAACTCCTTCCATGTTGTCAAAGATTGAAGAAAATAGGTTGCCAGAATATCCTGCTTCTAGCTTCTTCATGCTTGATCCTTCAATCCATTTTTGGAAAATCGCCTTGTAATCCTCATCGCTAAACTCAACATCTCCCAATGTTAAAGATTCACAATTCATGAATAGATTTGTAATGTGGTCTCGTGTAACCCAGCTGGCTTGATCGATGGCTAATCTTTTAAAGTTGAAAGGTTCTGCACCCTCGTATGTGAAATCTGGAGAGGTTCGAACCTTGAGGTGTAACGAGTCGGCATCCTTGCATTCCTCCAATGCAAACTTTGCTAGCTCATCGCCAAACTCTTTTGTAGTCATAACAAAAATATGACCCAACTCCACATTGAGGTTTTGAAAAAGTCGGATTGTTTTCAGAAATCTTTGAAGATCATAAACTTCCACCTCAAGATCAACTTTCAACTTTGGAAAAGTTGTTGCGAAATACTCAATTGCGGGGTAGAAAACTGCCTTCTCATCAGCCCAATAAGTGTCAACGAATTGAGCGGAGACCTCCATTTTTACTGGCACAAATTCCTCATTCAAAAAACTACGGAGTTCGTAGTCATGTGACCTCATGAATTCAATATTATTGAACTCTATGGAAAAGAAGTCCAATTCATCTCGTGAGAGCCGAAACTCTCCATCATAATCTATCGCGAGCTGAAATTGTTGAGCTGCAAAGCTGCTCCGGATGATCGCACGGGCTCTTTTAGATAGGGTGGAGACAATGAAGCTGAAAATATTTGAGTGGCAAAGTGTCCAAGGTGTTCAGAGGAAAAACTTACTTGTCGGCCAATGGCATGTGCTTGAAAATAGCTTTTTGAACAAGAAAAGGGAAGTTGAATAGTGGAAGAGGCATTGTTGACTGATGAGATGGAAGAAGGGTAGATAGGGCAGAAAAGACGGACTGACGAAGACTGACACGCTCTGTCTCTATGGACGTTAATAGTGCGTCGCGTGTGCCGAGCGCGCTGCGTGCACCGTCGCAGCCAAGATGTTCATGGAGCAGACTACACGGAAGAGGTCAGACAGATGACGTGAGAATTCCGGGTGACGATGGGTCGAGAAGGCTGTTTGAACGATTTTTGTGCACGCAGATGGCAGATAGAAATTGGGGATTAGCACTTCTGTTAGCATTGTTGTTTCATTTTTCTTGATGTCAGAATTGGTCTGCCATATGACCTTTGCTGACGTCTGCTCTGTCCATAGAGTCGACTGCCTTTAAAAGACTTTTTTGAAAAATGATTGATTCATTTGGCACCTCTCAATTCTTAGTGTGTTGAACAAAAATGAGTTCCGTGCACATCTTTATGAAAGGTTCTCCATGAAATTCGGAGCAAAATAACAAAACAACTTATAGATTATCAAATTTTTAGTCATTTTTATCAGTTGAAAAATAAGAAAAGGCAAATAAAGGCAGGCAATGTATGATGACCATGTAGTTGAGAGCGCGGTGATTGATTAGTGATATATTTGGACTATAAGT
Organism: Caenorhabditis doughertyi; assembly: GCA_963572265.1. Classification (NCBI taxonomy): domain Eukaryota; kingdom Metazoa; phylum Nematoda; class Chromadorea; order Rhabditida; family Rhabditidae; genus Caenorhabditis; species Caenorhabditis doughertyi. The sequence continues at coordinate 4,951,327 of OY751553.1, read as the reverse complement.
GTTACAATAAACGAAAAATTGAATTAAAAATCAAAATTAAAATTGAAAACATCAGAATCGTGAGGAGCTTCCAATTCGTGAGCAGCATTTAAGCCAAGAGAAAATTCATCGTCTTCATTGAATCTCGAAATCGGTGTTCAAATAAAGGCATTGATGGAGCTTATAGACAATCGCTGCGGTCCCGTCTTCCTGTGTGATCTGGTAGGCTTGACCAGGCCCAAACTTCATAGCCTTGCTGGAAATTTTCTTGTTAGTTTTTTGAAAACAATAGGAAAAAGAAAAACTTACTATCCAATGCTATCCGATTGTTCAGCCTTTCTCACTCCGACAACTCCTTCCATTTTATCAAAGATTGGAGAAATTGTGTTTTCGGGATATTTTACTTCTAGCTTCTTCATTTTGGATCCTTCAATCCATTTCCGAAAAATCGCCTTGTAATCCTCAACGCTCAACTCAACATTTCCCAATGTTAAAGATTCACAATTCATGAATAGATTCAGGAAGTGGTCTCGTGTAACCCAACTAGATTGGTCGATGGCTAATTTTCGAAATTGAAATGGTTCGACACCCTCGTATTCGAAGTCTGGAGAGGTTGGAACATCGAGGTGTAGCGATTCGGCATCCTTGCATTCTTCCAAGGCAACCTTCACTAGCTCATCGTCGAACTCTTCTGAAGTCATAACAAAAATATGACCCAACTTCACATTGAGGTTTTTAAAAAGTCGGATTTTTTCCACGAATCTGTCAAGCTCAACCACTTCAACATCCAGATCCACTTTTAACTTTGGAAAGGTTCTTGCAAAATACTCAATAGCAGGGAAGAGAGCTGCTTTCTCATCTGCCCAATAAGTCTCGACAAAATTAGCGAAATCCATTTTTATTGGCACGATTTCCGCATTAGAAAAGTTTCGGAGTTCGTAGTAAGGTGGTTTCAATTTTTCAATATTATAAAACTCCAGTAAAAAGTAGTCCATTCCACCTCTTGAGAGCCGAAAATCTCCATCCTCTTTTATTGCGAGCAGAAGCTGTTGTGTTGCGAAGCAGCTCCGAATGATTCCCCGGGCTCTTTTGGATAGGGTGGAGACAATGAAGCTGAAAACATTTTAGTGTCAAACCTTACACGGTTTTCGGAGGAGAAACTTACTTGTCGGCCAATGGCATGCGCTTGAAAATTACACTTTGAACAAGAGAAGGGAAGTTGAAAAGTGGAAGAGACATTGTTGACTGATGAGGGGAAATGAGGGTAAATGGGGCAGGAAAGACGGACTGACGAAGGTTTCAGACGACTCGATCTGTTTGTATTGGTTTGTGCGTGTAGACGTTCTGAGTGCGTCGTATGGGCCTATTGCGCACCGTCACTGCCTGGATGTCACTGGAGCAGACTGCAATGAAGAGGCCAGAAGGAGGACGTGAGAATTCTGAGTAACGAGACTCGAGATGGCTGCCTGAACGAGTGTGGTGCACGCAGATGGCAGATAGAAGTTGAAAATGATGGATGAATAACAATATAACAACACAAATGAACGACGTCGTCTGTTAGCACTGTTGCTTCACTGTTCTTAAGTTTTTCCCACGACATCTGTAGGACAATACATCATGAGTGTGCATCTGTCATCCGTGTTTTTCTTTCTTTTATCTTCTAGATTATCTTGTTTCTCGACGAGTCCATCTGCTAGCACTTGCCTTTCCCCTCTTCAACACACTCATTTCACACAGAGTAGTCTGCCAAGGTCTATTTTTGTCAGTCAGTCATCTGCCATTCAATTCATTTCAACTCCACCAACATGGTTTTTCCCCTACAATGTCTACCGCTTCTTGCGCAATATGATGTTGTGAAATCTATGAAGTTAGAGGAAATGTAAGTGTTCTGAGTTTTCAAAGAATTCCCCAAAAAACCCAAATGACAATTTCCAATGAATAAGAATTCACCGATTTCAGGTATTTACTCTCAACATGCTCTAAAAAGATAAGGAACGTTGTCAAGCAAAGCTTGCATCACCAACAATTCACCGTCGTTGTTGACAATGGTTCTGTTACAACTATCCGCAATAGAAACTCTTCCGATAACATCTCCCTGAGTCTATGTTGGGATATCGGGAAAGGTTCCAAAAGAAACGTGTCTAAGTTCGAAACCATAGAATTTATGTCTTATGTATTTAATAAACCGTCAGTTCAACTTACGTTATGGGAAAAGAATGAAAATTGTCAAGAAGATTTTCAAAAAGTGGAAAAGCACGGTCTGAGCCTGCGCAAAATCATTGCTGTATTCAATAACTACGTCAAGTTTTCTCTTGAGAATTGCCGACATGCGAAAAAGCTAGAGCTATTTTTAGAGGATTCCCGAGTACTCGAGTCAGCAAATCCACTCTGTGTTGACAAGCTAACTATCTCGTCTTTCGCCAAGCAAAACATGGATTATGTTATCAATGTCGCCATGAATTGCAACCAACTAAAAGCGTTTGCATGTGATTTCTTCAACAACAAGGACATTAACAAGTTTCTGCAAGCATGGAAAACATCCAATTCTCGTCTGAAATATGTCCAGATGACGTATGAAGGTGGTGTTCGCAATCTAGTAGGAATACAAGATGCAGTTCCGGTTCAAAAAGTTTGGATTGCCAAAAATGCTGAAAAAGTCAAAAACTATACCTCGGATACGTTTCCAGATGGTAATTGTTTCTTGATTCGACAACAAAATGGAAACGAGGGAATTGTTTATGACGAGCACAGGGCCTTCGTTTTGGACACGGACTTCAGGATTGTACGATAACTTTTGTCAATGTATTTTTATGTGTTTCAAGACTGATTTTTAAAAACAATAAAGTGGCGATTTGAAAAAGATTCGGCTTCTTGACTTCTTATTTTATGATTGGTATGAATGTTAAGAAAATCGAAAGCTTATTTTCTGACGGGTGCCGTTTCTGTCACAGTCGTTGACACGCTCAGATTTTTCCCACGCCATCTGGAGAAAAATACTTCATTAGTGCGCATCTGCCATCACAGTTTTTCTTTCTATTGTCTTCTCGATTATCTTGTTTCTCGACGAGTCCATCTGCTAGCACTTGCCTTTTCCCCCTTCAACACACTCATTGCACACAGAACAGTCTGCCAAGGCCTATTTTCGTCACGCAGTCTTCTGCCATTTCATTCGCTTCAACCCCACCAACATGACTTTTCCCTTGCAACTTCTATCGCTTCTTGCTCAATACGAAGTTGTGAAATCTATGGAGTTAGACGAAATGTAAGCTTTTCGTGTTTCCAAAGTCTTTTCCCAAATTCGAATGTCAATTTTCACTAAAATCACATACCTCAACTTCAGGTATTTACTCTCAACCTGCTCTAAAAAAGTAAGGGAAGTCGTCAAACATAGCTTGCGTCACGAACATTTCAAAATCACTGTTTGCAAAGGTTTTGTTACAAGTGTAAATCTCCGAAATATGAGTTCCCGCAGTACCAACTATCCCAATTATGTATATCTGCGTCAATGTTGGAACATTGGGAGGCATGTACTCAAAACAGACCCATTCTCCACTTTCTGCACCATAACGTTTATGGCTGACGTCTTCCACAAACCATCTGTCCGACTTGTATTTTCGGATGAGAATGTCAACTCTCAGAATTTGCAAGAAGTGGAAAAGTGTAGTCTGAAGCTGGAAAAGGTCACCGCTCTAGGCGACAAAAATGTCAAGTTTGCTCTGGATGATTGCGGAACTGCGGGAGAGATGCGTCTACATCTAGGCTATAGAATTCCTAAGCCAGGTGCTGCCCCGGATCAGAACTGCCCCGGATCAGAACAGCACCCGGATCAGAACTGGACGAATCAGAACTGCCCGAATCAGAACTGCCCCGGATCAGAACTGCCCGGATCAGAACTGCCCCGAATCAGAACTCTGCCGGCGGCAGATTATTTGACGAACTCCAGGTCGATTATTTTGCTGAAATTCTATGTTTTTTTAATAATATTTTTGTAGAGAAAAAAATTCTCTATCGAATGGTGTATATTTTGCCTAGGTTTTTGTGGAATTTTCGGTCGAAAAAAAGGGAAAACAAAAATTTATCGAAAATATTGATTTTTCCCCGTTTTCGTGATAATTTTTTGAGAAACTCTAAGCACAATATACACCATTCGATAGAGAATTTTTTTTTCTACAAAATCTTATAAGCAAGACAATAAATATCGGCAAAATAACTGACCTAGAGTTCGAAGTCTTTCCCGCCACAGAGTTCTGATTCGGGGCAGTTCTGATCCGGGCAGTTCTGATTCGGGGCAGTTCTGATTCGTCCAGTTCTGATCCGGGCGCGGTTCTGATTCGGGGCAGTTCTGATCCGGCCAGTTCTGATCCGGGGCAGCACCCTAAGCCAACACGTCCGCTTTGTGTCGAAAAGCTCTACATCATGAGCATTACTTACATGGAAGACTTAATTAATATCGCAATGAACTGCAAGCAATTGACCTGCTTTGGTGGATCTTTCGAAGACCAGGACATCATCAATTTTCTGGTAGAATGGAAATGGTAACCTAATTTGAAATATGCAAAAATCACGTACCTAGATGGTGGCATTCGGCATATGATGGAAAGGATAGAAGACGCAACTCCGGTTCGAAAAGTTTGGATTAACAAACATGCAAAGTCAAACGAAAATTATTCCTCGGAAACGTTTCCAAACAACAATTGTTTTCTGATCAGACAGCGAAATGGAAACGAGGGCATTGTGTACAAGGAGAACGGTATGGTCGTCTTGGATACGGACTTCAGGATTGAGCAGTAATTATTTTCAATGTGTTTTCATGTGTCTGATTTTTGAGAAATAAAGTTTTAAATTTTTTCCGTCTTCCGCTTTTCGCTCGTTGTCTTCCGTCTTTTTGAATGCTCGTCTCCGCTCCACGCCAATCTCATTTCATCTGCTTTCTGCATCATATGGGCCAACGCCGCTTCTTAGGCCTTCAACATGACCCGTATGGGTGCTACCCCGCTTTAGAACTACATGCATTAGCACTGGCATCGCATTAGCACCGCGCCCACATCAGCACTGACCTTTTTTCGACCAAAATTTCAACAGAAATCTAGGCACAATCTATACCATTCGATAGAGAATTTTTTTCCTCAAAATTGTATCATTTTGAAACTCAGATTTTAGCCGCCCTCTTAGTGATAATATCCGCGCCCGCGCGCGATAGTGCTTATGCGGGGCAGTGCTAAGCGTCCAGTGCTAATGCGGGGTAGCACCCCCGTATGAGACGACAACAGTGTCCTTGAAGCGATGTGCCCTTTGAACCCTTAGACAGCGTGCGGTCCAGAAGAGACGCCGAGAACAAGCGTGTCTGTCTTTTTCTCTACCGGTCTCTTTAACGATCATCGATTATTTTGCGTATTCGAATCTGTTCGCCCGCTATTCTATACTCCTTCTACCATCCCAGCCAGCAGAAAATGCCGCTTCCCTTCCTTAAATTTCCGTCGCTGGTCTGTGACTATATTTTCGAACGAATGGAGTTAAAGGATATGTGAGTTGTTTTGGTTTAGTAGCTTTGAATCAGTGAGAATTGTTTTAGCTTTGTTCTCTCCACACTTTCGAAAAAATCGCGAAAAGTTATAAGAAGAAGTTTCGCGAATCAGCAAGTTCAAATGTCTATTGATGAGAAAAAGAGTTTTAGTCTCAAGAGACTTGACGACTTTTTTGTTTTGGAATGTCGTGATTTTGCCAAGCTCAGAAGGACAAAGATGCTCGCAATTGGCAGTTTTTTGAATGTTGACTCTGTGCCAATGGAAATGAACCCGACGCGAAGAACTTCTAGGATTACCACTTACTGGAAAAAGAACCCTGAACTGATCAACCTATTGATCGATCATTATGCACAAATCTTCCCTAAACTGAAAGCCAATTTGCAATATGAGGCTTACTCTGGCACAGCGTTTTTGAAGACAACCAAGCTTATCAAAAGCCATGACATTGAACTGGGAGAAGTGAGCGTTTATTCTTCAATGATTTACAATGAAATAATGGTAAAGGTTTTATTGGATGAATGTCGAAGTGCTGAACCTTTGTGGATCGTGGATGGAGATCCTTCAAGAAAATTTCGATATGATCCTGAGGATTCCAAAAGCAAAGGACCATTCGAATTCTCAAAAATCTTGATTGAACATGCTCACTGGGTGACTGTCGATCACTTCAACACCTTGTTCATCAATTGCGAGTCTGTCAATTTGAGAAACAGAGAGTTCACCGATGAAGAACTCAAGAAGATTCTCAAGAGTTGGATGGAAGGATCAAGAATGGAGAAGTTTGCAGTTCAGTATCACGAGGAATCGCTAGCTCCAATTTTCGAAGTAATGAAAGGAGTTGTTCCAGTGGAGAAGGCTCTGATTCACAATGACGATAATGATAAATCGTGAGTTTTCTAAAAATTTTTTGTTGGTTATTTCAAGAAATCTTTTATCAGCGTCGGAAAGATGTTTGGGCCTGGACAAGCGTATTTGCTCACACAAAAAGACGAATCAACTTCTATTGTGTATCTCAAGAAAGAGTGGCTATTTATCAGTACGGATTTCGAGCTGGAAGACGACAACGAAGACGAATGGGATTGGGAGTTTGATAATGTCCATATTGACGATGATATCGATGACGATGACGATGATGATTTCCATATCATGCGTGGTTATTGATCTTCTCAAATCAAACTGTTGTACATATAATTCGTGTTTGTGTAAATTTAACTGAATTTAGACAATCCCAAGACTATGTGCAGTATAGACCATTTGATTTTTGAGAAATAAAGTATCAATTTGAAAAAGGATAACAGCCACTTTTTATCTGCCTCCTGCATCAGCGCTCTTACCAGTTTTCTCACGTCACCAAACCTACCAGTCTCTCAATTTCTGCCTGCACATCTGTCCCGCTACTAGACCATCTGCAGGTTTTCTGCCACGACGTTCTTCATTCGCCAGATGGCTTGGAAGAAAAAGATGTTAGGAGAAGACAGTGGACAAGGTTGGCTGCGGTGTATGCAGCGCGCTTTTCGACGCCTGCACTCACACACATACAAAAAAGGACATTGTGTGGTGAAACAGAGTCGTCTTACACCTTCTTCGGTGTATCGATTCTTCCCCCGTCTCTTCAACCCACAATCATCGTCTTCCACTTGTTTTCGCCTTATCGACCAACAATGCCTATCCCACTGCTTCGCTTCCCTTTGCTTGTTCAAGCAAATATTTTCGAACTAATGCAACTGACATATGTGTAAGTTTTTGCTTGAAAATGGTTTTGATTCGGTTTGCCCAAAATTTCCAGATTCTTCTTGTCCACCTTGTCTAAACGAACCCGTGGAATCATCCAAAGAAGCATAACTCAGGGTCTTCATCTTTCGATCAACGATGAACGAGATTTCCGGCTATCTAGACGTGAAACTGATTTTTTACGGCTGGAGTTCAAAAGTCTTTGGAGCGTAGGAGCTAAGATCTTCTTCAAAGAAACACCTCAATATAGCCTCCGTAATTTTTTGAATGTGGATATGGTGCCATTGAAAATTGGGGACAACTTCCACACCATCGAGGCCTATTGGGCGGATCAGAAGGCAGTGTTCCATCCCACCATTGAGCACTTCGCAACAACCTTTCCACAATTAAAAGTGAATTTGAAGATGAAAGTATCTGATGTAAGCAGATTTCTCGAAACAATCAGACTGATTCTCAGCTTCAATATAGAGTTGGGCCACGTTTTCGTATGGACTTCAAAATGGTTTGATAATGAACTAGTCAAAATCTCATTAGAGGAGTGCAAGGAAGCCGAATCGTTAAGCTTGAACGTTCTAGCCTCATCACAATTCCTATACGAAAGTGAAGAAAATTTTCAATTTCAAAAATTAGACATCCCCCACCCCAAATGGGTTACACGAAATCACATTACGAATCGTTTTATCGACTGTGAATATTTAACGCTTGGCAAAGTTAATTTTAGTTATGAAGATTACAAGGCGATTTTCCTCAGATGGACTGAGGGTTGCAAGATGAAGAAGCTAGTAGTACGATGCTTCTGGGGTACAATTTTTTCGATTTTCAAGGGTATGGAAAAAGCTGTCGAAGTGAGAAAGGCCAAAATTTTGGAATCTATGAGCTCTGGATAGTAAGTTTTTTCCTATTTCACCAAAGAAATTTATGCATTTTTTTAAAGCAAGACTAGAAAATTCAAGCATGGACAAGCTTACCAGATCGCGCAGGTAGATGGGACCAGAGCAATTGTGTATGAGTCTTTGGAATGCCTTCACTTGAATACCGACTTTGAAATACAAGATGAGGATGAAGCTGACGACGACCGTGTTGAAGGACCTTTGCCAGCAGGATTAGAATTCGTACAGGTAGATGAACGCGCCAATGCTCGTTTGGCGAGATATTTTGCGGACCTTGACGAAGATCCATCAGATGATCTTATCAAATACTTAGAGGAAGTTGATTTGTATTAATTTTCCGTTCATGTAATATAGTTTTTGTGACAAAAGCGGGGTACGGACTCATTAATTTTCTTTTTTTTTCATTTATCTTGAGTAAAAATGATTTAAAAATTGTGAATAAACCTTTGACAATCTATATGTTGTTTTTGTATTTCTAGGCTATATGCAGTATGGTCACAACATGACAAAAGTCGATACTTCAAAGTTAGATAGCGCTTTGCTAAAAATCATAATACGAATCCCAATATCATAACTTCGTTGTTCAAACAAAAGGTCAAAAGAGCCAAAGCTCAAACTCTTCCTCAATGTCAATTTGATTTATGTGAAAACTTTTTCACCACTTTGCAAATCTTTTGTTCTTTTATTTCACACTTTCAATGTGTCGACAACTTATATTCCTTGTTCTTTTCCTATATTTCAAAAAAGTGGATGGTTAAAAAATGATAGAAACATTCGGAAAAGTGCGTCGGGTGAACCAACTGTAACACTCCGTAATCCTTCATTTTATCCCAATGGATGTCATAATCAGTGTTTTGGGAGTACTGATTGCGTTTCATCTCAGTTTGCGAAAAATATTGAAACGTGCACTTTGTATGTATCTCGGCAAGTAAACGATCCGTTCAAAGTGGTGAGAACAGCTCTGGATAGCGGAACTACTGTTGGTACATATCGAGGTAATCTGGGAACCTTTAATACACCGGCTGCCTCAATAGAACGGCATCTCTAGTTAACGGTGCTGCCCCGCATTAGCACTGACCCGCATTAGCACTAGCACCTTGAAAGAATGGTGCAAAGAACCAACTGAAAGCCCCGAAAATTCCGATTGCGCTCACAATTTTTTTCCAGTCTAGAGCCTTGTATTGAACTCACTTCGAAATCAAACACAGTTTGGGTTAACGATGTCGTTTGCAATTATGGAAAAGCCTCCAGAGGATTTTGTGGATATAAATTGCTTCCATTTTGGTTAAAAATAAACTTTTATGTTCAAACAAAAGATAAAAAAAGCCGAAGCTCAAACCACTCCTACACATTCTATGTCAACTTGATTTATGTGAAAAATTTGTCACCGCTTTTCAGATCTTTTGTTCTTTTTTACATACCTTCCATGTGCCGAAAACTTTTATTCCTCGTTCTTTTCCTATTTTTTAAAAGAGTGGTTGGTCAAAAAATGATAGAAATATTCGGAAAAGTGGCATCGGGTGAGCCGAATGTAACACTCCGTAATCCTTCATTTTATCCCAATGGATGTCATTATAATTGTTTTGAGAGGGCTGATTGTGTTTTATCTCAATTCGTTAAAACTATTGGAACGTGCACTTTGTATGTATCAGGGCAAGTGAACGATCCGTTCAAAGTGGTGAGAACAGATCCTAATATTGGAACTACTGTTGGTATCAAGGTGAGCTGGAAGCCTTCGTTACACCGGTAGCTTTATTAGAACGGCATCTCTAATGTACCGGTGCTACCCCAGCACTGGACGCATTAGCTCTGGCCCGCAATAGAACTGCTCCGAATTCGCACTAGAACCCGCGGGCGCGGAAATTATCACTAGAAGGGTGGCTATTTTTCTGATAGCTGAAAATAAAAATATAAAAGTTGTAAAGCAGACAATTCTCTATCGAATGGTGTAAATTGTGTCTATTTATACCATTCGATCTAGGGTTTCTGTGGAAAGATCGGTCGGCTTTAAAGCTACAATAGGTTTCACAATTTAGAGCAGGTCTCACAAAAAACTAGTATCCTTTAAAATTTTGAAAAATTTTGATCAACTTTGACTGAATTCAAAATTTCAGACATTTCCTCCGAATAACTTATGCCCAGTGACATTTCAAGAAATCACAAATTTCAATTTTATTGATGAAGATGGTGTCGCACATCCGTGGAAGACCACAAATGAAGGATGGACATTTGTAATTTGCAAAACCGGCTACGTGCGGTTCGTTAGACCGACGGTCGATATTTGCATGCAACCTAATTATTGGGACGATCCAGTGTCTAAGAACGTCGCGATTTCCAGTTGCGAGAAGTACAACGATATGCTAGTAGGGCTGGAGACCGTAAAAGAAGCAGAATGGATCAGAGGTAAGTTTTTTTCGTTAGCTCAGATAGAGTTCTTAAATTTCAGATAGAATGAGAAGTTTTTCTGGAACTAAAAAAGACGTTGCTTACTGGATTGATGGCGTAAGAGTTGGCAGCGAGAAAACTGTAAGATTTTTCCCTTTTTTCTTTCCATCGTTCAACAGAAAACTTTCAGAACTTCGCCTACTCTAATAGTTTGACAAATGCAAATGATTTGCTGAGCAGCGATAGAGGCAATTTGAGTGTTAAAAGTAAAAGGTGGGATCTTCAATGCTTTTTTTCACAATTCGACACTTCAGCGGGAAGGATCAACCATGTCTTGTCATTGTTTCAAAAACAGATGGAACATTTGAAATAAACGATGTGGAATGTGATTCCGAAAACGTTTTTGGTGCAGTTTGTGCCTATAAACTTCTGTGATACATTGTAATTGATAAAAATTAAAGTTGTTTTTCAACTTTTTCTCGTGCTGAACCCTTGTTTTCAGGATTTTGTAATGAGTAGTCAAAAACATTGATAAGAGTTTGGGACCTCAAACTTTTAGCCGAATTACAGTTCAATATGAAAAATACTATGAAAAAACGAACGTGGAAATTCTTTGGTTCTAGATTATGAACTCCAAATCGGCTGAAAGTTGGATTTGAAATCTTAATTTTTTAAAGAAGAAATTTTTGTTCACTTTTTTCCGATTTTCAGTATGGTCCAAGAGAATTTTTCTAGCAAATTGCATGGGGAATCTGGGAAAATTTTTTTCAAATACCCCTTTGTTGAAAATTTTCGGAAAAATCGAAAAAATTCTATAAAACTTGTTTCCAGTAGTTGTATGGCTGAAAATTGGCTTGCATATGCTCTAGGAAGTTTCTAAAGTCACTTTATCGAACAAAAAAAAATAAGAAGGCACAATTATTTTAGATACAAATTTGTAAAACCTTTTTCAATTCCCGCTTCCTAATCCGTCATCATTTCCAACGATCCTAAAAATCCTTTCTCGATTTTCATATATGGAACGGCTCCAATTCGTTTTGTTGAGCCTTCTTCTTCATAATAGAGCTTGATGCTGAAAAAATATTATATGAACACCGAATTTAACAAAAAAAAACTTACTATCTAAACGTTTCGACCGATTTCAAAGAAACATTTCTGTCGACGTGTTCTTGAAGTTTAGTTTCGTCGAAAGAGTATAAATCAAGTTTAAGATGTTTCAATGCCGAGTTTTCCATTGTCGATTTCTTCAGAATCTCCAAGACGGATTCAATCCCGATAGCATTGCAACCTAGACGCACTCGCTCACAATCCATGAACAAATTGAGAAAGTGATTTCCTGTGACCCATGGAGCTGCCCCGATAACGAGGGACTTGAACTTGAATGGAGCACGATTCTGATAATCAAAATTGAATTTCGGTGTAGTTGAACAATGAAGGTCCAGTTGTTCAGCCTCCGAGCACTCGTTAAGCACAGCAGACAAAAGCCTGTCATTGGCATAGGTTGAAGAAGAGATCACAACTTTTCCCAACTTGCAATCCAATTGGTTGATCGGGCGAATTGTACCGATGAAATCTCTATAATTGGTTTTCTCGTAGTTAAGATGCACACGAATACTCGGGAAGATTCCGACTAGATATTCGATTAATGGAACAAAAAGGGCTCTATAACTTCTCCAGAAAACTCTGATTCCATGAAGTGTGAACTCCATGGGCAATGGTTGCTCGAAAAAGTTAATGGAGTTCTTGAGGTCCCTCCTCTCCAATCTCATTGGCTCCAAGAGCATCCGGTCACTTTGATACCAAATCCGGTAGTCCTCGTTTTTCGAGAGGCGAAGGCATCTGTAGAAATCGACGGCCAAGTGGAAAGGTTTGTTGCGCATTGTTTTTTTTATGAAAAGTTGAATTCTTTCGGAAAGTGTTGAAAGGATAACGCTGCAAAGAGGAAATTTGAAAGTTTTGGGAAAAAGCAATGTTGGAAAACCTTACACATCCTGCAGATCCATTGCATTTAGAACGTCTTGTTGAACCAAGAAAGGTAGTTTGAAAATTGGAATTGACATGTTTTGAGTGGAGTAAAAATCAATAATGAAAGAGGGGAGAGGTAGGAGAACTAATGTTTGTGTAAGGGAAGAGAGGTCTGATGTTTCTTTATGGTATGGTTAGGAGGCACGACGCTGCACAGGTCCTCACGGAGAGATCGGAGATTTAGAGAGCTAGACAAATAATCTAAGATACACATATAGTCAACACAAGCGTCTGCATACCTGCTCTACTGCGACCCCGCCCACCTCGTAAAAAGAGTTCTCCTTTTGGAGAGAGCCACCAGACACGCAGACAGTCTCTGACCGCTCTCCCCTCCTAAAATACTTATTTAAACATGCCGCCAGCTTGAGAAGTTCAACAAAGCGCGATTGGAACGACTATCCGCTATCCCGCGCGCAAATTTTAGCAAAGGCTCCGTCTTTCTGCTTAAGCTGTGCCCGTCGTCAGCCGTTTTGTCAACTTTTTTTTGTTGGTTTCTTTTCGACCTTCATTTGCTTCTATTCATAATAAAATATTCTTCCAAAAATTGATAAATAGAGAAGAAAGAGAACACAAAAAATACCCAGAAAGCTAGAAAGAGAAGATAAAAGAGTGGGAAAAGATGCGAGATGAAGGGAAAAAATCATTGACAACAAAATCAGAATCAATTCTAAGACGAGCTTTTAATCCGTGGTCAATTCCAAACATCGCACGGTTTGGCTGTCGACGATTACATATGGAAGGGCTCCAGTTCGTCTTGTGGGTTCCTGAACGTTGTAGTAAAGCCTTCTACTGAAACAATCTTCATTTCAACCAAATATTTGCTTTCAATCTTACCGTCCATCAGGCATTTTCACATATCTAATTGAAGGATTCATGGCAAGCCTTCTGATAAGCCCGATATAGGAGGCTACAGCTACATGTTCATTGTCAAAATAAATTCGTAGATTCTTCAGCGCCGAGTTTTCCATTGTCCATTTTCTCAAAATCTCCGTCGCAAAAATAGGCAATGAAGATACATTGAGTTGTCCTACCAAAGTCACTCGTTCACAATTCATGAAAAGGTAGAGAAAATGATTCGTTGTGATCCATTTGAAAGGACTAATTATGAAGGATTTGAATTCGAATGGAGCCCGATTCTGATGATCATAGCTGAAACTCGGAGAAGTACCACAGTGAAGTTGCAGTCGATTAGCCTCCGAGCACTCTTCTAGAGCAGCAGTCACAATTCTGTTATCAGCGCGACTTCGAGTGATGTACACACTTTCCAATTTGATATTCAATTGCTTGATCAAACGAATTGTATGGATGAACTCTCTATGGTTGGGTGAACCAAACAGAATATGTACTTGGATATTTGGAAAGATTTCGGCAAAGTAGCCAATTAATGGAACGAAGTAGCTCCTCTCATTTCTGTGAAAAGTTTTGATCCCGTCTTCGGTGAATTCCATCGGAACGGTTTGGCCAAATAAACTGATGAAATTTTGGATTTGTAGGTCTCGCCTCCGCCAATTCAAGGGATCTAAAGTCATACGATCATTTCTTTCACAAGACCGATAGTCGTCCGTTTTCGAAATTTTCAAAATGGGAGAGTTGGTGAAGGCATCCAAGTAGACGGGTTGATTGTACATAATTCTTTTGATGGTGTGGCGTATTCGGTTGGAAAGTGTTGAGAGGACAAAGCTGAAAGGGGGAGCATAAAACTGAGTGAGAAAATCTTTTTTGAAAACAGGACTTACATATCTTGCAGATCCATTTCTCGAAGAATATCCTGCTTCACCAAATAAGGCAGTTTCGAAAGTGGGATGGGCATGCTGACAAAAATAGAGAGACTGATTTCAGCACACAAAAGAAAAAGGGAGAATGATAGATGTTCCCATGAGAAGAAATGGAAAAGGAAGACTTTCCGTTTTATGATCCAAGAGAACGAGACTCAGGTAGAAAGACAGTGGGAGAGAGTGGGAGAAGTTGAGAGGGTGGTTGACTTTTCCAGCCGAGACCATTCCCATGCAAGAACGCTGACGTGTCGTCGTGGGCGCATCGGAAGGAGTTGGAAAATTTTTGCGGAAAGGGGGTCAGCTATTTATGAAATTTGAATCCAAGATAGAGCGGCGCTCTAGCCAGCGGTATGACTCTAACTAGAAAAAAAAGGAGATAAATCATATTCAAAATTCAAATTTTTAGCAAAAAATCGACATTTTCAAAAGAAAAAAGAGTATCTTATATTCTTATCTTATATTCGGTAAATTTAAGGCAAATGCCAAAAAAATAGCAAAAAAGTTTTTAATCACAAACAAAAAGCGAAAAGGATTTATATATCGAATGAGTTTTCACAAACATCTTTGCCTTGACATCATCGTCTCTTCGAATCTCAACACCGCCACCAATTGAAACCGTCGTACCAAATGAGCTGGAAATTAACAATTAGGGCTCCAAAATGTTTGAACGAACCGAAACTTACTACATGCACACAGCATCGTGTCGCTCCATTTTGTTTAATATTGGTGGCATCATTCCTCCTATCGTTTCTTGATTGTTGATCCGGTTGGAAATCACATAGATGTGCTTTAAATTGGGAAAATTTCTTTTTTTCCACAAAGTCACAAACAAATCTAAATCTTCATTTGTGAAACATGATTCCGAGAGCCATAAATTTTCGAAACTCAATCCTTTTAGAGTCTCCATAGTCACCCAGGAAGAATAGTCGATCTTGAAATTTTTCGGGCCATTTCTTAGAGTAAGCGGAGGAAACTCCGTCTTATGTTTACTGACCAATTCGAGCTCTTTTACGATTTTCACTTTATCAAGAATGAATTGTGCGTTCTCTGTGTTGTCAAAGTCAATTATAAGACGCTGCACCTCCTGATTCGACAAAAGTTCTGCTAAAGGTTCAAGTTCCTCTAGGGGCAAATTGACAAGAATAACTGTATTAATAGAGCATTTGAAAAGTCTTATCAAGTACTGGCCAATCACGATTTGCCCGAGTGGGAGATCGTCGAAAAGCGCATATATCGTAACAGCGTCCAACTTTATAGTAGAAATATTTTGGTTTTCAACCCGCCAAAATACAGTTCGTTCTTTTCCGTAGTTTTGGTTGGGAACAATTTCGATTGTCATTGGCTCATTTTGGAGACTCAAGTTGAAAAAACGGGAACTCGTACTAGCGATCAAGGCGACTGTGAACTTGTTTGGCGAGTTATTCCGCACGACATGTGATAGCTTCGTAGAAATTTGAGCCAGCTCGAGCCTTAAAATTTATGCTTCGAACCCTGCGTAATGAGCAAAACTTACAACTCCATAGTACCCATTTCCTTGAGAACTTCTATGAGAGCCAGTCTTGGAAGACGGAGGAGAGGAAACGATGTCATCTTAGAAGACGTTAGAAGAATAATGATGTTGAGGGGTGTCGTTGAGGAGGACCGTTAGCACTCTATCCGTCTGTCCAATCTTCTTCACATCTGACCATTTTTCTACACCTGCTGATTAAGACCTTCCATCGACTGCACTGGTCCGTCAATCTTGTTCACAGAAAGCTAGGGACAATGCACACAGGTGAGAGTTAGAGAAAAAGACAGAAAACTGTCACAACGACAGTCTTCTTTCTTACGACGTTTTATCTTTTTCAATTCAATCTCTGAAGATCTAAAATGCCAATGACATGGGTTTAAGAAAGAGAGAGATAGTCATGTGTGAGATTAGAGAAAATAGTAGTAAGTAAGAAATAAACATTTTGCAACTCCAGCTTCTAAATAGACGTTTTTATTCAAGCATGTAACTTCTGATCGCTAAAATTAACATTCTAAGATAAATCTAAGGCGAAAGCCAAACAAGAACAAACAACCAAACAAGGCAAAAACCAAACAAATGTCTTAATCACAAACAGAAAGCGAAAACGATTTACATTCCGACTGCGTTTTCACGAACATTTTTGCCGTGACACCATCGTCCCTTTCGATCTCAACGTTGCCACTTATGGGAACGGGACATCCAAAGATGCTGAAAATTGAAACTAAGGGCTCTATACAGTTTGACATAACAGAAACTCACAATTTGTAAACTGTATCTGTTGTCTCCTCTGTGTTGCCTATTGGCGGCATCATTCCTCCTATTGCTTCCCGATCATTGATCTGATGGGAAAGCACAAGTATGTGCTTCAGGCTGGGAAACTTTCCGCGTTTCCAGTCAGTCAAGAAAGATTCTATGTCCTTATTTGTGAATGTTGATCTCAACATGAATAACTTCTCAAAATTCAATCCTTGTAAATGCTCCAACGTAACCCAGGAAGCATAGTGGATCATGATATCTTTCGGTCCATTTCTTATAATGGGCAGAGGGAACTCCGGATTATGTGGACTCTCCAATGTGAGTTTTTGCACGATTTTCACTTTATCAAGAACGAATCGTACATTCTCGGTGTTTTCAGAATAAATTCTTAGACGTTGTACCTCGAGATTGGTAAACAGTTCTTCTAAACGTTCAAAGCTTTCTTGGGGCACTGTTGAAAGCTGTATTAGATCAAAAGTGCATTTGAAAAGGCTGATCAAGTACTGCCCAATCACAATTTGCCCGAATGTAAGATCGTCGAAAAGCACGTGAATCGTTTCAGCGTCCAACTTTTTAGTTGAAATGTTTTGGTTTTCAATTCGCCAAACTACATTCCGCTCAATTTCGTAGTTATGACTGGAAACAATTTCAATTTTGAGCGACTCATTTTTCGATTGCAATCCGAAGTAGGGAGCATTTCGAAGAATAATAAAGTTGACTGTGAACTTGTTTGTCAAGTTATTTCGCACAACATGTGATATATTCGTGGAGGTTTGCGCCAGTTGGAGCCTAAAAACTTATGCTTCGAACCCTGCGTAATGAGCAAAACTTACAACTCCATAATACCCATTTCCTTGAGAACTTCTATAAGAGCCAGTCTTGGGAGGTGGAGGAGAGGAAACGACGTCATCTTAGAAGACGTTAAAAGAAGAATTATGCGTGGTTGAGAAGGACCATTAGCACTCTGTCCGTCTGTCCAGTCTTCTCCACATCTCACCATTTTTCTTTACGTCTACACCTGCTACCTGAGAACGTCCATCGACTGCACTGATCCGGCAATTTTGTTCATAGAATGCTAGGGACAATACAGACAGGAGAGAGTTAGAGAAAAAGACAGAAAACTGCCACGACCCATTAGATTCTACCCTAACGTCTTCTTTTGAACGTCGTTTTGTCTTATGAATCGATGTTTCTGCAAGCCCACCTCTGAAGACCGAAAAAAAAAACAGAAGTCAGCTTGTAAGTCTCTTCATTCAAAAAATCAATGTATACCTGCTCGCTAAAATATGACAACATCTAATAGTAAGGCGATTCACGTTTTCCAAAAAATTGAACAACTGTTTTAATCACAAACAAAAAGCGAAAACGATTTATAGTGCGGCTGAGTTTTCACAAACATCTTTGCCTTGACACCATCGTCTCTTTGAATCCCAACACTGCCACTTATTGAAACCGGAATGCCGAATAAACTGGAACATAACAATAAGGGTTTTAAAGCCTTTGCTACTTGAAAACACCATTGCGTTGCTCCATTACGTTCAGTATTGGTGGAAACATTCCTCCAATCGTTTCTTGATTGTTGATCCGGTTGGAAATCACATAGATGTGTTTTAAATTGAGAAAGTTCCCTCTTTTCCACAAAGACACAAACAAATCTAGATCTCCATTTGTCAAAGATGATTTCGAAAGCCATAACTTTTCAAAATTCAATCCTCGTAAAGTTCCAAAGTCACCCAGGAAGAATAGTCGATCTTGATATTTTTTGGGCCGTATCTGAGAGTGAGCGGAGGGGACTCCGGATGAAGTTCATCTCTCAATTCAAGCTCTTCTACTACGTTCACTCTATCAAGAACAAGTTGGGCATCTTCTGTTTTTTTCAAAGTAAATTACAAGACGTTGCACTTCGTGATTGTTTAGGAGTTCTACTATGGCTTCAAGGTTTTCTCGGAGCAAATTTCCAAGAAGAACTTCATCAAAAGAGCATTTGAAAAGCTTGGTCAAGCACTGCCCAATCAAGATTTGCCCGGCAGCTGGATCATCGAAGTGCAAATAAAAATCATTAGCGCTCTGTTTGTCAGTTAACACTTTCTGTTTTTCAAATTGCCGAAACACCTTTTTATTCATCCTATAATCCTTGATGGAGAGCATCTCAATTGTCGGCTCATTATTCGATGCCGATTGGAAACTCGGAGAGTTTGAACCGGCGATAAAATCCATTGTGAACTTATTAGTTGAAATATTATGCACAACACGCGATAGCTTCATTGAGGTTTGGCATAGTTCGAGTCTGAAAATTTACTTTCTGAAGTCTGTATACCATAAATGCTGCATTCGAAAACCGCCCATTGGCTTCCAACACAGGATTTACTGAGGTTGGAAAAACTTACATCTCTATAACACCCATTCCCTTAAGAACTTCTATAAGAGCGAGTCTGTGAAGACGGAGGAGAGAAAACGACGGCATCTTGTAAGACAAAAATTGAAGAACGATGTCAAGGGCTGTCGTTGAGATGAACCGTTAGCGCTCTGTCCAATCTCCTTCCCATCTCACCATCAGTCTTCACGTCTATATATGCTGACTATGAACGTCCAAAGACTGCACTGGTCCGTCAATCTTGCCCGCAGAAAGCTAGAGACAATGCACACAGGAGAGAGTTAGAGAAAAAGACAGCAAACTGTCACGATCCATTAGATTCTGCCCCAGCGTCTTCTTCCAAACGAAGTCTTACCTTCTGAATCGGTGTTCTTGCAATCCCATCTCTGAAGACCGAAAAAAAAACAGAAGTCAGCTTGTAAATATCTTTATTCAAAAAATCAATGTATACATGCTTGCTAAAATAAACCAACAAAATGTAGAATTAAATCTGAGGCAAACCATATTTTCCAAAAAACTGAACAAATGTTTTAATCACAAACAAAAAGCGAAAACGATTTACATTCCGTCTGCGTTTTCACAAACATCTTTGCCATGACACCATCGTCTCTTCGAATCTCAACACTACCACTGATGGAAACCCGAATGCCGAAAATGCTGAATGTTAAAGATGAAGGTTTTAAAAAGTTCGAACAAACCGAAACTTACTACTTGAAAACACCATTGTGTTGCTCCATTACGTTCAGTATTGGTGGAAACATTCCTCCAATCGTTTCTTGATTGTTGATCCGGTTGGAAATCACATAGATGTGTTTTAAATTGAGAAAGTTCCCTCTTTTCCACAAAGTCACAAATGAATCTAGATCTTCATTTGTGAAAGATGATCTTGAGAGCCACAACTTTTCAAAGTTCAAGCCTTTTAGAGTCTCCAGAGTCACCCAGGAAGCAAAGTGAATCATGATATCTTTCGGACCATTTCTTAGAGTTAACGGACGGGACCTCGGATGAAGTTCATATCTCAATTCAAGCTCACCTACTTCGTTCACTCTATCAAGAACGAATTGGATATCTTCTGTTCTTTCTACGTCAATTACAAGACGTTGCACTTCGCGATTGTTTAGGAGTTCTACTATGGCTTCAAGGTTTTCTCGTGGCAAATTTCCAAGAAGTACTTTATGAAAACAGCATTTGAAAAGCTTGATGAAGTACTGCCCAATTAAGATTTGCCCGGCAGCTGGATCATCGAAATGCAAATGGAACTCATCAGCGCTCACTTTTTCAGTTAACACTTTCCGGTTTTCAAATGACCGAAATACCTTTTCATTCCACGGATAACATTGGACGGGGAGTATTCTAATTCGCATCCACTTATTTTTCGATAGGAAACACTGAGAATCCGAAACAGCGATAAAATCGAATGTGAACTTATTTGTTGAAATTTTATGCACAACACGGGATAGCTTCATTGAGGTTTGACATAGTTCGAGTCTGAAAATTTACTTTCTGAACCTGCGGAAAATAGACGCCCATAGGCTCCTGTTACATGTTTACGGAGATTAGAAAACTTACGTCTCTATAACGTCCATTGCCTTAAGAACTTCTATAAAAGCCAGTCTTGGTAGACGGAGAAGAGGAAACGACGTCATCTTAGAAGACGTTCGAAGAAGAATGATGTCAAGAGGTGTCGTTGAGGAGGACCGTTAGGACTTTGTCCGTCTGTCCGATATGTTCACAGAAAGCTAGAGATGATGCGGTTCGAGGAGAGTTAGAGAAAAATACAGCAAACTGTCCCGACGACTCGCCCACGACGCATTTTACCTGAACGTCTTCTTTCGGACGGTGTCTTGCTTCTTCAATCGTTATTCTTTCATTTCAATCTCTGAAGGTTTGAAAAAGACAATGAAGTGGGTTCGAGAGATATTAGAGGAATGAGTAGTGAAAAAAAGCATTTTACAACTCCGGCTGGTAGATGTCTTTATTCAAGCAATCAACTTCTTATCGCTAAACTTAACAAACAACATTCAAAGGTAAATCTAAGGCGAACCACGTATTCCAAAAAACGAAACAACTGTTTTAATCACAAACAAAAAGCGAAAACGATTTATATACCGACTGAGTTTTCACGAACATCTTTGCCGTGACACCATCATCTCTTCGAATCTCAACACTGCCACTTATGGAAACCCGAATGCCAAAAATGCTGAAAATTATAGATAAGGGTTTTTAAAGTTTGAACGAACCGAAACTTACCACTTGCAAACATCATTGTGTTGTTCCTCTGCGTTTAATATTGGTGGCATCATTCCTCCAATAGCTTCTTGATCATTGATCCGATTGGAAAACACATGTATGTGCTTCAAATTGGGAAAACCTCCTTTTTTCCACAAAGTCACAAACGAATCTAGATCTTCATTTGTGAAAGATGATGTCGAGAGCCATAACTTCTCAAAACTCAATCCTTTCAGAGTCTCCAAAGTCACCCAGGAAGAATTGTCGATCTTGATATTTTTCGGGCCATTTCTGAGAGTGAGCGGAGGGGACTTCGGATGAAGTTCATATCTCAGTTCAAGCTCTTCTATTACATTTACCCTGTCGAGAACGAGTTGGACATCTTCTGTTTTTTCAAAGTAAATTACAAGACGTTGCACGTCGTGATTGTTTAGGAGTTTTACTATGGCTTCAAGGTTTTCTCGGGGCAAATTTCCAAGAAGAACTTCATTAAAAGAGCATTTAAAAAGTCTTATCAAGTATTGCCCAATCAAGATTTGCCCGGCAGCTGGATCATTGAAGTGCAAATAAAACAAATTAGCTCCCTGTTTGTGAGTTAAAACGTTCTGGTTTTTAAATTGCCGAAACAGCTTTTTATTCATCCTATAATACGGGATGGGGAGCATCCTAATTTTCATCGAGTCATTTTTCGATATGAAACAATGTGAATTTAAACCAGCGATGAAATCGAATGTGAACTGATTTGTTGAAATGTTATGCAAAACATGCGAAAGCTTCGTTGAGGTTTGGCACAGTTCGATTCTGAAAATTGACTTTCTGAAGTCTGTACACCGTAAATCTTGCATTAGAAGACCGCTTATTGACTCCTAATACAGGATTTACTGAGATTTGAAAAACTTACATCTCCATAACGCTCATTTCTTTAAGAACTTCTATAAAAGCAAGCCTTGGAAGACGGAGGAGAGGAAACGACGTCATCTTAGAAGACGTTTGAAGAAGAATGATGTCGGGGGCTGTCGTTGAGAAGAACCGTTAGCACTCGGTTCAACTGTCCAATCTCAATCTTTCTCATGTCTTCATTTTTCTTCACGTCTACATCTGGAGACATCTGGAGTCAACCTTGTATTCGGAATCCTAGAGACAATGCGAAGTGGAGAGAGTTAGAGAAAGAGACTGAAGTTAGTTACAACCAGCACACAATGCTGGCCAATCTATCTGAACGTCTTCGCGCGAACAACGTTTATCTGACGGACAGAGCCGGCGATTAAAGTCCGAAATAGTTTCGGCCAAACGGAAACCTTGTCTAAAACATCATCTTTAATTTTCTAAAAATTTCACAATTTTTATCTATTTTGGTAAAAAAAGCCAAATTTGCACCTTCAATTCATTTATATAAGCATTCCAGACAGAAATAGTCAGAAACGAAATAATTTGGAAAAAAATTTAAAAAACTGATTCAAAAGTTACAGTGAAGAATTAGTTCTGAAGAGCATTTGACTGATAGAGCAGTGATAAAAAACGATCATTTTTCTTATAGCCCAGGAATCTTTTGGCAAATGCCAACGATAACGATGAGAAGGAGCTGAAACTATTCTGGCTCAAAATTGGAATCAAACCAAAAAGTCTCACCCAGACAATAATAAAAATGAAGGTTGCAGGGGATATATCCCAAACTATAGGAGCCAGAGGCATTGAAAGACAAAATGAAAGAACTGAAAAAAAGCAGGTAAAATAAAGTCGAAAATTTTCGAAAGACAAGCAAAAAGATAATTGTGTGGGATTAAGAGAAAATTGTAGTAAACAACGGCGGCGAAGAGAAGGCAGGTGGGTGACAAAGCGGAATGAAAAAGAGCTTTTACTCCTCCCCTTTAAAAAGGGGAAGGGGAGTCATATGGAGCTCTTTTGACGAGCTTGACTAATGAGCACAAATCTTTCAAATTGTGAAAATTTTATTTTCCCGCGCAATCCCAAAAGACTTTTGATGCTAGAAATTACTTTTCAGAAAAAGTGCAGTAGATGACTTTCTGAATATCCTGTATGAGTCAGAAAAAAAAAGAATTAAACAGATTTTATCAAGTTCAAAAATAAATGAATAACATGCTACAGATTTGAAAATTTGTTAAAATAAAAAAAAAACAGAAACTGGTTAGAAAAGAGTCTCAAACGATATAAGTTCCACGACGTTTTGGAGAAGATTTGACAGAAAATGAATCATCTTCGTGAGCAGTATAGTAATCGAAAAGGTCATCAGTGAACTCCTCCTTAAAATCGCTTTCATCAATTTCGAACTCTTTGACGGCTCCTCCACGAGCATTTTCAATGTTTTGACGGTCTTCTGCTGCTTGCCAGCTCTCGTTGAACTTCACAATCCATTTGCCGGGATAGTTCATCTGAAAATGAAACTTATATGAAACCGAAAATTAAACTGGAAACTCACTTTCTCATTCGAGATTCCAATGACAAGATAGATGAACTCCAGGAAGCAGAAGCCAATGACAAAGGTGGAGACAGCCATTCGACCCGACGAGTAGAAGATGTACACAATTGTTGACAGATGGAGCATCTGAAAATGAGTAATTTGTGTTGGAAAATAGCGATTTTCCGAATTTCAAATCCTAATTCGATGTTTTTAAAAATTGAACCATCTTGAGCCGTTTCCGTCTTTTCTCTTTAATTTTGCGTCACGGTGAACCCGCTTCATTGCGCTTTTCCGGTAAATTTTCTATAAATTGACCGGTAAATTTATTGGTAAAAGTTTGAAAAATGAAAGAGTTTGCGACAATCCTCCGAAACTACGCTAGCGAAACGTTCAGAAGATTTATCGGTAAATTAGCGCTAGATTAGTCGATAAATTGACCGGTATATTTCAACTTTTCTACAGAAGAATTTCAGCGCGATTAAATTCAAGAACAATACATTTAACAACGATGCTCCGAAAATGCACTAGGCCGTACTTTTTGAGAAAATTTACCAATAAATTTTTGGTTAAACCGAAAGTGTACCGATAAATTGTTAGATAGATTTACCGGTAAATTTTAAAAAATCCTACAGTAGTTTTTTGGCGCTAAAACTGAAATAAAAATTGAGTAACGATGCTCCGTAGTTAAGAAAGTGCTCATTGCTTAGCAGACTTATTGGTAAGCTTTTTGATAAAGCGGTAAATTACCGGTAAATCAAGCGATGAATTTGCCGAAAAATTATCAAGAAACTCCCGGTAGATTTATAGAACTGTAACAATAAAAAAGGAAAATCTTCCAAAATATTTTTCAACAATTTTCCGGTAATATTTTTCGGTACGGTTTATCAGCAGGACTTTCGGTGAGACACATTGATCGTCGATCAAAATGCCGACTTTGAAAGTTCACTGTGACGCAAACTTGCAGAATAGACATAAGCGGACACTACGCCTCTTCCAATAGCCTTTACTTTGGATTCCACTCACTCTGAATCCAACACGATACATTGCAAAGTTGAGTCCATTCGTGGCGACGGCGTAGAGCGAGGCGAGAAACAAGTTGAGAATCCACACGGTGTAGAACCACTCGTTGACATTGTTATTGAGAATTCCGACAGTGTCCTTCGTGTAGTATCCGAAGACGATGATGAGCATTTCGAGTGTCAAGAAGAATAGGAGAGAAAACTGAAAATGGATTTGTTTGGGAGCTGGGGGTTTAGTGAGAAATTACCTCCATATTCCGCATTTTGCCTTCTTTCTCGTAGTCGTTCATGAAACGCATCATGATGTGGCTGAAAATTTGGTAATTTGTACAAAACGATTGCCAAAAAAAATAGAGAAAATTGGGCTAAAAATTGGCGTAAATCGCGAAAAATCGGTGAAAATCGCGAGAAAAAAGCAGAACGTGTGAAAACAGAAAACAAAAAAGGGAGAGAAAGAAAGCGGGAAAACAAATTCATTTTGGCGCGAAAAAAATTAATAGATGAAGGGGAATGTACAGTAGAGCAACCCACGAAATCTCACAGAACAAAGAAAAAAGAAACGAAAACAAATCGAAAAACGCGTTGTGTGATCCACTTTCCCGCGCAAAACATATAAGGTAGATCAAAAAGTTGCTGCCAGTTATCAGGTCTAGGATTCAAAATTCGAACATGTTTTTGTGCAAACCGCTACCGATTTGAGCTTGGTTGAAATGTCTTTATTGTTTCAGAAAGAAATGCCGCCAATATGGGATCCATATGAAAATTTTTTGATCTACAAGACCAAGATGATATCGATTTTTCAAAAAAAAAAAACTTATAAAAATATAAAAATTTATTCATTATAATTAAAATCATCAATCATAAAACTCCATTCCTCTTCATCATCCTCATTGTTTGAGAGATTGAAATCAGTGTTCAGATAAATCACTCCACAACTCCGATAAACAATAGCTCTTGTCCCACCATTCTGAGTCAGCAAATATGCTTGTCCGTTATGAAATTTTTTGCCCTCGCTGTAATGAAATTTGAGTTTTTAGCCACCAAATTTTCTGTAAAAACTTACTATCCCTGATTATATCGTATCATAGCTTTTCCCAATGGAGTGGCTCCTTCCATTTCTTGGAAAATGGGCTTTAAAGTCTCATTTTCTTTCAATGCCACTGCGAACATGTGCATTTTTGCCTCCTCAATCCATTTGTGAAAAATTTTTTTAAGATCCTCAACTCCGAACTCTCCGTCGTTTAAAGTGACATGTCCGCAATTGATAAAAAGATGATTGAAGCAGTCTACAGTAACCCATTCCATTCGGAGGATACTAATCACGGGAATTTCAAGCGGTTTTTTGTTTCTGAAATCGATGTCAAAATTTGAAGGCGGTGTGACGTTGAGGTACAATTCTCGAACTTTTTGACACTCTTCGATCGCGTTGTTCAATAGCACACTGCTATCCTCTAGGAGAGAATAAATATAAACAATGGACACTTGAGCATTTAGACTTTTCAAAAATTGAATTGTTTTTAAAAAGCCCTCTGTTTCAGAATAAAATGAAAGGTTGACTTTTATCTTTGGGAACACTTCTAGCATATGTTTCATTAAGATTTGAATGGAATTTTCTTCGTTTTTCCAGTAAGTTAGAACAATGGGTCTGTCGGTGGTAACAATTTCACACCTCAGAATATTCTGTCGTTTTTTGACTCTGTCTTTGTTTGAGGCCACTAGAGAAAATGAGTCAGATT
Source organism: Caenorhabditis doughertyi (assembly GCA_963572265.1). Taxonomy (NCBI): domain Eukaryota; kingdom Metazoa; phylum Nematoda; class Chromadorea; order Rhabditida; family Rhabditidae; genus Caenorhabditis; species Caenorhabditis doughertyi. Next base: position 4,924,977 of record OY751553.1, on the reverse strand, counting down.
TTTGACCTCCTTTGATGAGATCAAGGCTGTCGTTCCGCTCAACAAGCATACACAGATTATGTTTAGTGCAGCAACTTCTGACAATTCTACTAGATCTTTTGGAAAGTGTAGATAGGATAAATCTGAAAAATGTTTGATTCGATTTATGGAATGTCCAAAACTTACATATACTTGAACTCCATGTGCTCAAACAATTCGTCAAGAACAACCGATGGAAACTTGAATAATCGTATTGACTGTTTTAAAATGGCTATCAATTTATCATTTTGAACCATAGAAGGCATTTGGAAACGGTGAAATGGTAGAAGTGGCTGGGAGAGAAGTAAACGTTGATGTTAAAGAGGATCAAATGAAGACGCTCAAGAATATTGATTTGGTGTATGCGCCTGTAGAGCGCGTTTGTGCACAGAGTTCGAAGGTCTTGCGATGCGGGCCAGCTCAACGCAGTGTAGGACATCAGAGAAAAAAAAAGAGAATCTGGCATTCAGCATGTACTAGATTAAAAACTTTAGATTATAGTGCAACATGTGTTTAACATAAGAGCTCGCAGACAAATGTGTGAACTAATAGAAAATCATGCTCTCCTGATACAGAATTTAAGATATTCTAACACAAGTAAAATGTTTCGTGTTAGTGTGTTTCATCTAAGTTTTAGAGAAACCTGGAAAATTATCAGAGAAAGATTTCCAATCAGCTCTCATCATTTTGTGTTTCTGGCCCTGTGCCTCAGCTGGTTGACGCCTAATTGGAAAGGGTTCAAGTCTCCAAATAAAAATGATGTTTGCGAATAGTTTATACACCTAATCCTACAACAGATTAGACCCGCCTCAAAGATGTACGTTTGGAAAGGCTAATAGAGTAAAGACCCATTGATGTTTATTCACAAAATGATTAGATATTAGGTTGGCAAGTATGAAATGCGCGTTTCTACTTTTCCTTGGTTTGATCAAAAAACCGAAACGAAACGTTCCTAACCAGAACGGTTTTTTGCATCATCCTTGGCCTAATATGGGCCAAATATGGGCAAAGAATCGGAGCCCTAATTGAATGACTGGCCGATTTGCAGCACGCGAAAGATTAGCAGCCAGATCGCACCATCTCCGAAGTTTTTGAAATTTTTCTCAAACGAGAAAGACTGAATTGATCGGAGCTATTGTGTATTAGACAGTCCTATGTGTAAGCTGTTTGGCGGCAAAAAACTAGCTTTCAAACCAACATCCTCGGTTCACAGTAATCCGGTTTGTGCAATGCTCACATTTGTGTTTTTGCATTGATATTTTCTGGACGAAAAATGGATATTTTAAAAAGCCACAGATTGGATTAGATCGTTAAAATTTTATGTCTGGGTCATTAATTTACACATTTGATCAAAATCCTGAAACATTTAATGTCATCTGACTTTGCCTGTAGCACCAGAAATAGCATTATCTTTCTTCTGGTTGTTTTTGGGTTTGCTTTTGTTTCCGGCACTTCGCGATTATTCGATTCGGCCCAAAAGAATTTTTTGACGTTGTATAAAGTAAATTAATGTTACACCAAAAAACCAGGACGAAATAACCACTTTTGTTGAATCTGGAGTTCGAAGTTCCTGCAGTGGAAGTTTGCTGACTTTCGTTTCCCGAGAAGAGCCTTCTTCTCGCTCATTTTTTGTGTCTGGTTACTTTCCCCATGGCTCAAAAATGATACTGGATGTTCACAAAGCAGTTCGAAATATGGTTAAACCTATCTCGATGGCAACTGAATTCTATAGCATACCTCGTTTCATTGGTTTCGTGACTTTTGGGCTAATTCAGTGTGCATCGTCTCAAATCAGCTCCCTCTCATTTTGGAGGAACTCAGATCGTTGCACACATTTACCAGTGAAAAGAAGAACATACACGAATACAAAATACCAAATCATAAAAGTTTCGAATTCAGTTTGGCGGATGTTGAAATCATATCAACATTGAGTGCGCAAGTCAACATTCCGACTGAAAATTTTGGAACATGTTTTTCTCAACAAAAAATGAATCTACTATAGAATGTATTTATATCAAACTGACCCTTAAAAGACCCTTTTTCCGACGGACGAAACAGATTTAAAAAGTAACGTCATTTAAGCAAGCGGCGCATCAACAAAGGGAGCGCGCATTTCATACTTGCCAACCTAATATCATAGATGGCCCTATCTTATCTACATCTTATCAACATTCGGCTCTGTTTGCCAACCTAACCCCTTTCTGTTCTTCATTCTGCCGCATTCAACGGTCCCCCGAGCGGTCTGCTTTTTCAAACTTTATTCACTTCTCAACAATAATGTCTTTCCGGATTCTCTTCCTCCCTGCTCTAGTCTATGCTAAGATCTTCGAGCAAATGATATTGAAAGAAATGTAAGTTTCATCTCTTTTGAATTTTACAACCCATTCTATTTTTTTAGTTTTCTATTGTCCGTTCTTTCCAAAAGAACTCGGCAAGTACTTCGAAGCAGTTTTGCAACACGTCCGGTTCAATTGACTATCAATTACTACAAACGATTCTCGATTAACAAAATCATTGCGGAAACTAACGAAGAGGACGACACAGATGAGTTTGCAACGATGCCAGTGATTATCAATCAGTTAAATGATTTACACAAGTTTTTGAGTTCTGATATTGTACAAGTGGCTGAAAGAGTTGAAGGCTTAGGGACTTTTTGGAGAGACGAAGCAAGAAAATTTAACCTAGCAATTGAACACTTTGCTCTCGTTTTTCCAAAACTACGAGTTCATATGGAACACACTGCTTCCAATAGTGAGGAATTTTCGGAAACACTTCGAATTTTGAAAAACTACAACGTTGAACTGTTAAAAGTCAGTGTGAAAACTCCGAGGGATATCGACGATCAAATGGTGAAGTTACTTTTGGACGAATGCCGCGACGCTAAAATCCTGCATGTCTTCAACAAAACTTCACCAGACTTTCAGTATGATTTGGAAACTGGAGGGTCATTCAATGGTTATGAAATCCACATCGAAGCGCGTGAATGGCTCACTTCGAGGAACTTCGTAGATCTGTTCATGAAATATAAATGGGTGAACTTGTACACAAGAAGTTTCACCGATGATGAACTTCGAATTATTTTCACGAAATGGATTAAACGTTCGAAAATTCGAGAGTTTCATATCTTTACTATTAACAATCATCAAATTCTGTGTGTATGTAGCGGACCGTAACGTCATTCCCAGTAAACCAATTCTCATGGAGAATTGACAGGTCGATGCAGAAATTGGCGAGGATGATGCCCGTCATCTCCGTTTTTCAATTGGAGCTCTGTGAAGCTCTGTGTACTCTAACAACCTAACAACAGCCTAAGCCCTGCCCACCTACACGCAAAATATCATGGCCATCGTGAGCCTGGAACAATGTAACGCGCGGTGGTGTAGTGGTGGAAATGTTTGGCCGCCACAAGCACGACCCGGGTTCGATACTTCGAGCGGTCCAAATTTTTTTGTTTTGTTGTTGAAGCATTAAACGATGGATTCTGAAGGCTGACGTCTTAAGAAAATACTTTTTCGAAACCCGAGGAAATTTGAAGCTTATCTTTTCCATCGTATAACGGGACGAAAACCTCATATTCTGAAACTTCTCGACAGCGGGTAAAAGAATATGAAAGAATTTTGGAAACTTCGAAATTGACAAAACTTGAATGCTTCTTTCATTAAAGGTGGGACAATAAAGTTGTGAAGACTGAGTTTGGGGACTGAGTATGCATTCTGTCGTAAGATGTGGTGTATACACTAATTTTTCGATTTTGATTATTTCAAGAAAAACAAAAACCATTACCATCGAAGGGGTCGAACTAAACTACCGTACCGATTGGTGGTGGCCGCGTTACCGGCTGAGCCACGGGAGCCAAAACGCGGGTGCCCTCAATTGGGTCTTATGAAATTGCTTCTCGCGTCCCTAAACTAGGTAGCGTGATAGTTTCGGTCCTATACTATGTTCCGGACCTAAAACATAGGTTTACATTGGCCATTTCCTTTCGAAACAGAAGTCACTACTATTCAAACTCTTTCAAATCCCACCACCTCTGAGTGGTTTAATCTGTTTTGTAAAGCAAAAAGCACGTTTTGAAAAGATGTGACAGATAAAAAAAAATTTTTTGAAGTTATTTTTTGAAGATTAGTGATTTTTCGTTCACATGGCAAAAAACTGCTCTTTAAACAAATATATGTCACAGCTGACCGAAAGCGTTTTCAAACTGCGGAGTTCGAAAAGTGGAGTGGCTTTGAACCTAAACAACAGCATATAGCGAGACTAAATTTTGAATGGCGCGTAATCATAACAATTTTTCCACTGTGTTTCACAAAAACCAAGGGAGACCCACCAACTCAGGCTCCACAGAAAATGGAGTCGCCGGAGGCGACGGAGTTTTCTGGTGAGATATAAAGGAAGGAATACCTTAGCTCCAATTTTCGAAAATATGGAAGGGGCAGTCCCAGTTCAAAAAGCTAAAGTTGTAAATTTTTACGATGAGGAGGAGCTGTTAGTTTTCAGATAAACCTGCTTTATGAATATCATATTATTTTCAGCAAAGGTTGCAAGTTTCGCCCGGGCCAAGCGTACCTGATAACTCAGAAAAATGGAACAAAGGCTATTGTTTTTAGAAGCAAACAACGTCTTTTCTTGGACACTAGGTTTCAACTTGAAGGAGATCAAGGTGAAGACGAGACCAAATGGAAATACGCGAAAAATAATAGATGTATCGATATGTACGCAGATGATTATGAAGACTTTGGATCAGATGAAGAAAGTGTCGAAGAAGGAGACGATGTAGAAGTAGGCGAAGAAGGAAAGATGATCGGTCCCCGAGCGGTCGCCTCTGCTTTTTCAAACTCTCTTCAATTTTCAACCACTATGTCTTTCCGGATTCTCTCCCTCCCTGCTCTAGTCCATGACAAAATCTTTGAGCAAATGATACTGAAGGAAATGTAAGTTTTATTCCTTTCCAAATTTTGCAACTCTTTTTTACTTTTTTCAGTTTTTTCTTGTCCGTTCTTTCCAAAAGGACTCGGAAAGCTCTTCGAAGCAGTTTTGCAACACATCCGGTTCAATTGACTATCAATGACTACAAAAACTTTTCGATTTACAAAATCAATGCGGAAACTTACAAAGAAGATGAAACTGATGGGTTTGTGATGATGCCAGAGAATATTAGTCAGTTGAATGAAGAAAGGAATTATGAATTTATCAGATATGAACTACTCGGCTTTTTGAGTTATGATATTGTCCCAGTGGTTGAAACAGTTAAAGGGTGGTGGAATGCCAGAGAAATCACAACTTATTGGACAGATGAAACAAAGGCATTCCATCCAGCAATTGAACACTTTGCTCAAACTTTTCCAAAACTATTTGTTCGCATGGAACACACTGCTTCCAATAGTCAGGAATTCTCAGAAACACTTCGAATTTTGAGAAACTACAATGTTGAACTCCTAGAAGTCAATGTAAGAACTCCGAATGATATCGACGATGCAATGGTGAAGTTACTTCTGGACGGATGCCGCGACGCTAAAATCCTGCATGTCTTCAACAAAACTTCACCAGATTTTCAGTATAATTTTGAAACTGGAGGGTCATTCAAAGGATATGAAATTCGCATCCAAGCGCAAAGATGGCTCACTTTGGATCACCTCCTGAACTTTTTCATGGGTTTTGAGTGTGTGTGCTTGCGTGAAAGAAGTTTCACCGATGATGAACTTCGAATTATTTTCACTGAATGGATCAATGATTCGAATATTCAAGAGTTTCAAATGAGATATAAAGGAAGGAATACCTTAGCTCCAATTTTCGAAAATATGGAAGGGGCAGTCCCAGTGCAAAAAGCTAAAGTGTTCGATTTATACAGTGAGGAGTTGTTAGTTTTTAAAATATCCTGTTTTTTGAATACTGCTATATTTTCAGCGAAGGTTACAAGTTTCGTCCGGGTCAAGCTTACCTGCTAACTCAGAAAGATGGAACAAAGGCTATTGTCTATAGAAGTGAGCAATGTCTTTTCTTGGACACTAGGTTTCAACTTGAAGGAAATGAAGATGAAGACGAGACCAAATGGAAATACGCGGAAAATAAGACGTGTTACTCTTGGTTAGGAAGTGATGATGAAGACTTTGGATCAGATGAAGAGAGCGATGAAGAAGACGATGTTGAAGTAAGCGGCGAAGAAGAAGATGAAGCTGCAAGTGACGAAGAAGAAGATGATGTGGACGTAAGCGACGAAGAAGAAGACGATACTGGAGATGAAGATTCGGATGTTGACCAAGACAATAAGTCTGACTCTGAATAAGACGGATTTGCTAAGTTCTGTTCTGAACCTCGATTCCCAAATATGAGCTTTTGGAGTTTTCAAATTTTTTTTTGCACTTTAAATAAACTTTCTCATCACAAACATCCAAAAACCAAATAAATTTATCCAAATATCAAACATATAATATTCACATGAAAATCAATTGTCATTAGTCCATCTTGGTATCCTTCAAATACACTCGGGAAACATATTGGGCTCCGCCCATTTTTGAGGAATTGCCTTCTGATCCTTTTGCAGTTTTTCGTATTGAACTGAGCCAAGTCGTTGCTTCTTTTTGGTGATACTTTCTTCCACCTTATCCCGACTGGCAAAGCGATTCAAAAAAGTTTGGATGCTGAGCTGGTTGAGGTTTCCTGAAATTTGAAATTGTCATGGAATTCATAATAGAGGGAATACTGTTTTAGAAGGGCATATATAAAAGAGAAGCCCTCTAATACAAGAGCACCGAGAGATTGTTGAGAACAATTGAGGAGCCCCCTATTAGAAGAGCCCCTTCAGTTGATGAGCAAAGCAACTGGCGCTTTATCTGCGAAAAATTGTCAATTTTGTAAAATTTCATTCGAAAACTAGGGAGTAGGACGTTCCAGACCCGTGTACCTTATCAGAATTATCCTAACCGAAACTGTCCCGGATCAGAACTGTATCCTATACCAGAACTTGTCCACATCTGAACTGTCCCTTATCAGCGCTGTCCCGTATTAGAACTGTACCGCATCAGAACAGGAAATTATATTTTAACGTGGGAATTTTCCTGTTCTCATATGGAACAGTTCTGACAAGAAACAGTTCTCATACGGGATGGTTCTGAAATTGGGCAGTTCTGATATTGTCACAGTTCTGGTACGGGACAGTGCTGATGAGAGACAGTTCAGGTAGGACAAAGTTCTGGAAAGGCATACCGCCACTAAATTCCAGGAAGTGTGCTGGAAGAGCTTTCTTTATCAGAAAGCTCCTTCAATACAAGAGCATTAAAAACGCCCTTTGGAACAATAGAAGATCATGCCCTTTTAATACAGTTTCTTACTAACCCTCGTCAAGCTTCTTATCGTCGGCTTCATTCTTTGACCGTTTTCGTTGACGTTTGGGCTTCTGAGGCTGCTGACTCACTTGACGAGATGGAGCGATATTTTCAATATCATCATCAAATTGCACTGGAAAAAATTCCATAACAATAATTTTTTCAAAAAAATAAAATAACTCACTGTTAAACTCAAATTCAATTTCTTCTGAATGACTTGCCGTCCTTGCTACTTCACGAAGCTCCTCCTCTTTTTTACGAGGCGTCGGTGGAGCCGGAATACGCTTATTCTCAAATTCAGCAATCATATCAAGAAGATCATCGTCAGTCTCTGGAGCCGTCGGCCGGAAGTAGGGCCATTCTTTTCGGATTTCTCGCAGATTCTGTTCTCGATATTCTTCTAAACTTTTGGTTGTCCGGAATAATCCTATTCTGTCAGCGTGTCTCCAATCTTCCATAAATATGCGGTTGCATTCCTCTTTTTCTATCTCTTTCGCAGACATCCCTTCGTAACGATCGGTGACATTTCTCATGAGGGTACTGTAGTCAGTGTGCGCACCCGGGATCCAATTTCCCGGGAATCCCGGGAAATTCCCGATTTTTCATTCTCGAGATTCCCGGGAATCCCGGGAAGGGAAAAGTTATTTCCCGGGAACTCCCGGGAATCCCGGGATCAGCGGGATTCCCGGGATTCCCGGTACTCCCGGGACTCCCGGGATTCCCGGGATTCCCGGGATTCCCGGGAATCCCGGGTTTGGAGGGATATTCCCGGGAATCACGCGGGATTCAAGGAAATATCTCTTTGCTTTTTTTAAAGCAGTTTTTGTGGGAAATAAAAGATAGTAATTCACTAATTCACTGATTGTAGATTTTTATGCTCTACTCCATGGGAGCTCCCCGAAGTTGCTTGAGTATTTTTTGCAATTTTGCGCCGTATTTCGCTCAATTTTAAAGATTTTTCGAAAGTTAAAGAACAAAATCAAAGACAAAAATAAGCTTCAACTTTTTGCCACTGCCCCAAAAATTTTGGAGCACACTAGAAAGAAAACATTTTGCTTCAAAGTGAAGTCGAAAAATTCAAAATCGTTCAATTTTTCTGAAATTTTAAATTTTAATTTTACATCAAAAAGAACGCCTATTACCAAATTTTTGAAACGTTTCGTCACTAATTTTTCGAGAAATTTGAGTTTAAAATTTGATTTTGTTTTTTTTTGGGTTTTCAAACTCAAAATTTCAAAAAAGTTGTACTCATAAATCATTTAGCCCGTAAAAAGACGCATCTTTTGATTATTTAATCATCCAAAAACATTGAGTTTTAACGATAATACCACCCCTCTCTCTGACTTTTTCATTCAAAATACCAATACTGGTATGGAAATCAGACATAATAACTAGCCTAAAAGTATTCTAGACGGTTTAAAAGTTTCGAAACAGGTGGTTTTTCATGGCCCTAAACAAATTCCTACCTATCGGCTTGAGATTAGAAAAAATTATTTTCTGGCTCTTGTACTGATTTTGAACATTTCCGAAAATCAACTGAAAAGTAAAAAAAAATTTCTAAACTCAAGATTTCCATAGAATTTTGTTCTGAATTCTAAAAGTGATCTTTTCCAAAATTTTTAGCCCACTCGGAATATTTTCGGCCGAGTTATTATGCTCGATTCATGTACCCTCATTGGTGTGTTGTCTGAAAAAATTGAAAAAATTGAAAAAATCAGTGGATTTTCACGTGTATTCTTTGCCCTACATAACTTTCGCAAATTGATTTCTATTCCCGGGATTCCCGGGAACGTCACTCCCGAGAATCCCGGGAATCCCGGGAATACCCGGGAATCCCGGGAACGGGAATCCCGGGAGTCCCGGGAATCCCGACTCCCGCTCCCGGGATTCCCGGGATTCCCGGGAACTGGAAACGGGAATTCCGGGAATACCCGGGAACGGGAATCTCGGGAACCGGGAATCCTTCCCTATTTCCCGGGAACTTACTTCCCGGGTACGCACACTGACTGTAGTAGTCAAAATACCAGAGATTTTCTTGTTCCATTCTCTCTACCGGATGCAACCAAGACGGGAGTGGAGGCGGTCGCACTTCTGGTTCAGGAGACGGCAGCCGAATATTTGGAATTGGCTCCCGAATTGGCTCCCGAATTGGCTCCTGAATTGGCCTCAAAGCTGGTCTGTGGGCTCCACGATTGTGATGAACTTGTTGTCCACGAGCTCTTTGATTGACTTGTCCGCCGCCACGCGGTGGCACGTTTTGAGCATTTTCGACGTTGTTTTGCGGTGGCCTTATCACAACGATGTGGCGAGGAGGAGCAGCTTGTTGGTGTGGGCGTCGGCCGAGAATACGAGCTTGTTGAATTCCGCGTCCACGAGGAGGACCGACTCGGTAGTAGCCGCGGCGATGGTTATGGTTCATTCCTTTCTGAAATTGAGTGAAAATTTGAAAATATAGAGAACAGAAAGATAAAAAACGCGAAACTGGCGAAGAAATGTTTGGAAGGATTTCGAAAAATTACACTGGAAAAAAAGAACAAAAACGAAATTTGAAATTTTCTTCTGAAAATGGGAAAAAACCAAAAAAAATAATGACTCAAACGGGTTATATCGAATGGAATAAGCAAAGAAAAACAAACGTTTTTTTAATTAGACAAAATTCCGCTGAAAACTCAAAAAAATCGAGCTGAAACAATAATTATTTCAGGCTAAAAATCGATAAAAAAGAAGAGAAAAACAAGCAAAAAAGAATGAAAAATGGTTTCCCGCACTCTTTTCAGCAGAGAAAGTTATGCGCGCGCACTCAACCGCCAGTAGATCAAAAATGTTTGTAGACCCACTTTCTTATTTTAGATCAAGTAAGAGACGGGCTCCAATTTTAAATCTATAAACTTGGACTTCACTGCAGTTTTTTAGGACTTTATGAGATTTTTTATGATATCTTTACTATTATTACCACACAAATTCCGTGTGTGTGTTTGTCTGTCTGTCAGGTGCCATAGCTAAGCTCCTACTGAACCGATTTTCATGAAACTTTGACTGATCGATAGAGAAGGCTGACAGGATGATGCCCGTCTTTTCCGTTTTCTGATAAGATCACTGATAAGCTCTGTGCTATCTATGCACATAGCCTAAATCGCAGTCCCCAGTGGAAACCAGGCGGTTGAGGCGCGAAGCGCCGGAAACCGTCTGGTTATTATTACATCAAAGAAAGCAAAAATGAGACCGGATAGTACATGTTGAGAGCGCAAGGAAAAATAGGAATAGGACTATGAGTTAGCAAAACAAAAAAACAGAATTAAAAAGTAATCAAAAATGAGGTCAATTGAGGAATGAAGTTATCAACAATGATAACTTCATTCCAATTTTTCAGCCAAATAAAAAATATAGATATAATATTCCAATACTTTTTCTAACTGAACAATGCGACATTTCACTATAATACAGGTTTCAAGGTAGTTAGTTATGCAATCGACGTTTTCAAAAACTCACAAATTGAAAACAATGGTTTTAAAATAAAGAAAATGAAAGAAAATCAATAAAAAAAGAAAGCGAGTAGAGAAGGAGAAGATGTTGCAACATGAAGACGGTTTACATCGGATGAACCAGGGGACTCTAATGTACGCGAGTAGTAAACTATCGATTGTTTTCACAGGATCTTCAGAATCTGGAGTGTACAAAGGAAACCTAAAAACGCAGCATGGCGTTCACTTCTTGTTTATGGTCGGTGTCTTCATATTGTACACCGTCTCCATATTTCAACGTCTTCTACAAAACATCTCTTTGTTTAACCTATTGTCTTTTTACATTCAATTTTTTTGAACGTTTTATATTTTGAATCGCTTAATCACTTACTGTCAATTCTCTATTATAGTGGCATGCGCGAGTTGTTCAGTTACTGAAAATTTTGAAGTTTAACTTTTTTATCTGCTTGAAAATTGTAATGAAGTCGCCAGTAACGTGAGAATTTATCAGGGGTCCAATCTTGAAAGTGCCGTTATGATAGAGGTTTTTGGTAACTAAGCTCTCCCTAAAAGTGTTGATAAGCCGTTTTTCCTAGTTTTTTTTCCATTGATCTAACCAGTTTTAATTCAGTTTCAGCCATGACCCAACACAAGCGATCTCCGCACCAGCGCCAACAACCCCGGCCTCGCCACACCGCCACACACATCCCTAGGACGCACACCCTCTACAGTTCACAGTTTTTGGCTAAGAAGGAGGAGCTAAGGAAGACAACGGACAATCTTCATGTAAATCCATTTCAACGAAACAAATATATTCATCAGAAATTGTTTCAGAAGAAATTGAGGAGGATTCGCTGCCCCATCAGAGCGGCACAAGTTGAAAAGGAGCTGACGGAAACGATTCGATCGTGGAATGTCAACGTCTTGGGGTTGAAGACGTCGTGCGATCTTCACTGGGCGACCCCAAATGGAGCCCTGGAGATTGTTTGGGAGATGGTGGAGAAGAGCCAACGCCAAGGAGTATTCGAGATCATCACAGGGAAAGGTCTCCACTCTAAAGGAGGGATCCCACGGATCAGGCAAAGGATCTTGGAGGAATTCGGAGGAGAGGCCCGATGTCACATTGAGGAGAAGATGGGGAACTCCGGAGTCTTGGTTTTTCATTTCTACTAGGGTTTTTCTCTAGTTTTTTTTTCGTACTCACCTTGTATATTTTTACTAACCCTGTGGTTTTGTAACCTCACAGATAATCCTGTTTATTTTTCACACAGATTTTTCTTGTTGTTCCGGTTTTTGTAATAATTCTTTGATAATAAAACTCATAAAATTTTCCAAAATTAGATTTGAATAAGTTTTTGAGTTCCACCACGGCGACTGATGGGCCTGCAGTACCAGCACTGTCCCGTATCAGAACTCTGCCCACATTAGAACTGTATTGAACCAGAACTGTCCTCTTTCGGAACAGCGAAATTGCTCAATGAAAATACAATTTTCAGTTCTGATGCGGTATAGTTATGATATGGGGTGGGGTTCTGATACGGGACAGTTCTGGTAAGGGACATGGTTCTGGAATGTCTTGCCGTCCTACTGCTTTTGGAAATACAGTAACCCTGGAGTACTTAGAACCAGCTGGGCCCTTTCAGAACGAGTCTTACTGTCCTTTTGAATCTTCTAACTTGTTTTCGAACCTTCAGGTTTCAAAAAGGTGAATGATGCGAATAAATGATGGGAAACCTGCAATAGAGGGGCATGTCTTTTTATTTCCAGCTCTTTTCATTCGGTGCCCTTCTATTAGAGGCTTATTTCAAGGAGTTTTGGAATCGAGCCACCTGACAAGTTTGTTCAGAAAAAGAGGCAGAAGGAATGTCTACAGCTGATCCTTGCAAAGAAGAAGCGGGGATTTTTCTTATGGGATGATTTCATCAAAAACGTTTATTCGGGATCAATAGGAACAATCATGATAGAAGGTAACATTGAATCTCTGCACAAAAAATTTTTCCTAGGTTGAAGAATCTTGAAATATCACAATTAAGTTTCATCCATGACGCGCGGCACTGTTGATTTTCTTCAGCGAATGCAATACCATACTCCAGAAGAATTCACAAACGACTTCGTAGAACGCCTCGCTGAGAAATTTGACCGGACACGCCGGCACTCGGACTGTCTGCCCCAATTTCCGGTTGGCACGAATCGTCATCTGATACTGAATCAGTTTCTCCAGAATCTGTCCATCAACTTGTTTCTTCCACAGAATTTCAATGTCGTTGTCGTTCCGCCAGAACTCGCGAACCCAATCGATAAAGTCGTTTTTCTGAAATTATGGAGCTCATGGGGGAAAATCATGGAGAAAAAACTAACATTCCAGTTCATCCAATCCTTGCGACGATGATCACCGGATCCCACGACTGGTACTCTGTTCATTTTTGAAATCGCCTGTAAAAACCGGAAAATTGAAGAAAAAAATCAATAAAAACGTACGGTTTTAGAAGTTTTCTTTATTGGGGATGTTGATTTTTTGGATGTCTTGGAAGTCTTGGAAGTTGGAGCCATAAACTATGCTGAAAAATGTTGACGAGATAATAAAAAATTGGCGGAAGAAGAAAAATAAGAAAATGCGAAAAAGGATATTGATTGGCATAATTCAAATGACGGCTAGTCGGCGCGCACAAACGCTCATAAGGGAATACAAATACACACACACACAACCTGTCTGCGTTTCTTCTGTACCCTATCTCTCTCACTGGGGTTCTTGTGGGATACTGTAGCGGGTGACCTTTTCATCCATTTCACCATCTGTCTTTCTGGTAGCCACTCAGAATGGTTGTGCGTCCAGCGTGCGCTCCTGGGACAAAAACCCTTCTTAGGACTCGTTTCCCGCGCTTGGAATTGGTCAAACGCTCAGCCAGCGTGGTCCTCTAGGAAGACTATATTGCCATTATGACTATCTAAGGACGTTGCTCAGTATGTCTCTCCATTGCGGCTCGTCTCGTCTTTTTCTTTTCTAAACCTTTTTGTCTCTTTTTCATCTTTTTTCCATGGTCTTCTCTCTGAAAAACGGAACGCTGCGCCACCTTCGGCTACTATCTCAGGAAGTCTCTAAAGTTTAATGCATTTTCTATTTATCTAAAACCCTTCGGCAGCTTTGTCCCTCTAATACTATTGCCCCCTCTTCTGACGGGGGTTTTGAAACACAGTACCAAAATTTCACTGGGCTTTTTTTGAGCTCCAAACGCGTTCACTTCTAAACACTTTCCTTCTATACCTTTCTCTATTTTTAGAAGATAACCCTTCCTTCTAGATCCTTTCATACTGGTCCCTTTTCTTTCAAGCCTCTTTGCCTTCTAGATCCTCTCTAGACTAACCCTACCTTTCTCTTCTGTTCATTTACGTTCTTGAACTCCAGATTAGCATCGGTCTTGTTCGCCTCTTTAGGTTTGGCGGGAAAACTGACGTAAAGACCTTCTGACCTTCTGGAGGCGACATGACATGACAAGGTGACAAAGGGTCTTCTAAGTCAGAAGGGGCAATAGCCCCAGAAGAATCCGTTCTTGTCTCTTTTCCTTCACCTTCGGCGTTCTTCTAGACTCACCGTCCCCTTATTTAATCCCTAATCGTTCCCCCTTTGTTACCCACGTTTTCTGACTATTCGCAATATTCCTTCTGTTTTCCATGAGCTCCATTTCTATGTCGGACCTTCTTTGTTTCTGTCTTGCAATCGTTCTTTTTTAATCTCGCTGACCATTCTCTACCGTCCCAATTTCATTTCTATCATATTTCAGACAAAAATGAGCTACAATCATCAAAATCAGTACCAACCAGCTGAGTACTTTTACCCCATTCGCCCTAAAGAGACACGAGGGCACCGAATCCCTCTCCCTACTCGATCTGGATGCCAACAAGAATCCTCTACCTTGAGGCCGATTCAAAATACAATACAACCACAAGAGGTCGCTTCAAAAGAGACCACCAACGCTGCACAATTCGATTTTGATGACGACATCCAAGAAATCTACTCAACTCATCGAGTTCAGCCGATCCGAAAGCCCAAGACAAAGCGCCAGAGAAAACCAGAGGGAACTGCCGCAGAGACTTATGACCAAGGTGAGTTTAGGCTTCTCTTTTTCTATTGATTCATAACTTTTTTTTTCAGAGGAGCGCTACGCAGAGGAGCCCTACGCAGAGGAGCCCGTGAATGAAAGACCCTTGGACAAAATCGAAAGAAGCTTAAAGGAGGAGTATGAGCGTTTTGATTATCTCAGAAACTATATGAGTAATCTTAAAATGGATCATGAAGATGAGTATGAAGGCTTGTCTCCGTATGTGCTAGAAGAGTTTCGACGCAATGAAAGGTTCGCAGACTATATGAGCAACCCGAATCGTAAGCCAATGTCTGAAGTTCTGGAAGCCTATAGAAACGAGAATTTGGAAGAAATCAGAAACGAATGGCCCGATTCCTCTCTGAATATCCCAGAATACGAAGAAGAGGATCTTCAAATGATTGCCGACCATGAAGTTGAAAAAATGAATTTGTCGGATCATTCAAGCAATTATTGTTACCTTGATGAGCACAATTATTGTAAACTCCCACAGGAGGCCGCTCCAGAAGAGCCCACCAACGCCGCACAGTTCGATTTTGATGCCGATATCCAGGAAATCCCCTCAGCTCATCAAGTCCAGCCGACCCAAAAGCCCAAGCCAAAGCGCCAGAGAAAACCAAAGGGAACTGCCGCAAAGACTTATGACGAAGGTGAGTTTAGATCCCACATGTTTTTTGACCCTTTTTAACCCTTTTTGTTTTCAGGAAACCTCAACAAGTTCAATATTCAAGAGTTCTTGAATGAAGTGGCAAGCCGTGAAGAGGTGGATGCCAGTTTGATGGCGGAGCAACCAAAACAGGTCATCAAGCGGAAAAAGTACGGACCAAGAATTAGAAATATTAAGGTTGAAGAAGAGCCATGGGAGATGCCCGATCACTCTTTCCCCGAGTTTTATTAAACAGCGATAATTTATATCGCTCTAATTATTTATTTTCTTGCTTTTCCAGATTGTAAAAGCTTATTTCAGTTTGCACTATTTATTTGAAAATTCAATAAATCGATATAATATCGAAGGTTTCTTTTTTTGATTGTAAACAAACGCTAAAGATTTGAATGTCTCACTGCTTTCTAAGACAGCTCCAACGAACCGTTTTGATCAAAACTGTTCTGTTTATACCATGAAACCTCTAATAGACCGGCACTCATGAACTTTTAAAAATAAACCGGCAGGCCCACTGGGACTGCATGGGTAGGTAGGAGAGAAACCGTTTAGTTCTCGAGGACAACCTCGGATTTTCTTCTTTCTTTTTCTTTATTTTTCCGCTTTCGAATTTGAAATGAGTTCTTTCAAACAGCACTATCTCCGTGAATTCATGAAGAAAAATAAAACGAATCTGGGTTAAAAATGCCCGTACAGAAAAAAACTGACCAAAAAACTTTGAATTGATTTCTTATATACAAGTTGAAGTTATGTCGAAGTCTCGATCTTGGATTTCTAGTTTACGAATTCTTTTTTGTTCATTTTTTTCCCATTTTCTTCCAATACGCCCACTACGACACGTCAGCGTTCTTGCATGTGAATGGTTTCGGCTGGAAAAGTCAACCACCCTCTCAACTTCTCCCACTCTCTCCCACCGTCTGTCTATCTGAGTCTCGTTCTCTCGAATCATAAAACGGAAAGTCCTCCTTTCCCATTTCTTCTCATGGGAACATCTATCATTCTCCCTTCCTCTCTTGCGTGCTGGAATCAATTTTTCTACTTTTGTCAGCATGCCGATTCCACTTTCTCAACTGCCTTATTTGGTGAAGCAGGATATTCTCCGGGAAATGGATCTACAAGATATGTGAGTCCTTTTTTTCAAAGTGGTTTTCTTACAAAGTTTTATGATCTCTTTTTCAGATTTGTCCTCTCAACACTTTCCAAACAAATACGTCTCACAATCACAAGAATTATGCGCAATCAACCCGTCTACTTGGATGCCTGGACCAACTTTCGCATTTTGAACATCTCAAAAACGGACGACTATCGGTCTTGTGAGAGAAAAGATCGCATGAACGTAGAGCCCTTGAATTGGCGGAAGCGAAACCAACAAATCCAAAATTTCATCAGTTTATTTGGCCAAACAGTGCCGATGGAGTTCACCGAAGACGGCATCAAAACTTTTCATAGAAACGAGAGAAGCTATCTTGTTCCACTAATCGGCTACTTTGCTGAAATCTTTCCAAATATCCAAGTTCATCTTCTGTTTTTTTCAACCAACCACAGAGAATTCATCCATACAATCCGCTCAATCAAACAATTAAACATCAAAATGGAAAGTGTTTACGTCCGTCAATATCGAGCTGATAACAGAATTGTGACTGCTGCACTAGAAGAGTGCTCGGATACTAATCGACTAACTCTTCGTTGTGGTACTTCTCCGAATTTCAACTATAACCATCAGAACCGAGCTCCATTGGCATTCAAGTCTTTTTCAATAAATCCTTATAAATGGATCACCACAAATCACTTTCTCAATCTTTTCATGAATTGTGAGCGAGTGAGTCTGGGAGGACAACACACTTTATCTTCATTGCCTATTTTTGTGACGGAGATTTTGAGAAAATGGACAATAGAAAATTCGGCGTTGACGTATCTAGAAATTTATTTGAATAATGAATCTGTCGCCTTCTATATAGGGCTTATAAGAAACCTTGCCATGAATCCTTCAATTAGATATGTGAAAATGCCTGATGGACGGTAAGATTGAAAGCGAATATTTGATTGAAATGAAAATTTTTCAGTGAAAGACTCTACTACAACGTTCAGGAACCCACGAGACGAACTGGAGCTCTTCCATATGTGATTGTCGAGAGCCTAACCATGCGGTTTTTGGAATTGACAACTGATGAGGAATAACCTTCGAATTGGTATTGATTAAAAATAAATTTTTCTCTCTCTTGCATCGGTTTTTTCTGATTTTTCAGTGTTTTTCTTTTTTGAACTTAAATAAAACAGGTCAGAAGGTCGAAAAGCGGCAAAAAATTAAGAAAAAAAAAGAAAATATCTGCGACTGCCCTCGAGAACTACTCGGTTTCTCTTACACCTGCCCGTGTAGTCCGAGTGGACTCGGCCACCGAAAGTAATTCTATGCCAGGCGACGCAATTTTATAGCGTTTGGAGCAGTTTTCGTGATTTCGAACTATGAGATTGTGATTCGGTTTTGAATAATCTACCAAAATTCGGAATCTAAAAATAGTGTTACCCTTCTAATAGAGAAAGCTACCTGAAATGCTCTACAAAAAAGGGAAATTCAGTAGAACCTCAACTTTCCATAGAATTTGACATACACACAGACACCGGATAAAAATCGTATTCATCAAAATGTTTATTAAAAAAGAACTGAAAATCATATGGGAAAAAAAAATAAATTAGGCATCCTTGAAACCACAGCTCCCTACTCTTCGTCGCTATCCCTCATGTCATGATCCACATCCATTCCCCGTTCATCCGCAAAATTCCAATAACCAGCCTGATTAACTTTTTCCAAATCAAAATCCGTTGTCAAAGTGACTAATCCTTTGCACAAAGTAACAATCGCCGCACTTCCATCATTTTGTTTGATCATAAAGCATTGGCCTTCTCTGTATCTTATCATTTGTTTCGTGGACCATAAAATCTTAAGCTCAGCACTTCTAACCGGAATTGCTCCTTCGAAGTTTTTGAAGACTCCAGATAATTCCTTTCCTTGGAATCCAAGTTGCAATAGCTTCATTCGTGTTCCTTGAATCCATCTTTCAAATATCGCAGTAAAATCTCTCTGACTAAACTTTTTCTCGCTCAAATCAACTTTCTTACAATTTATGAACATATGAATCACATGATTCCTAGTGACCCAACGAGGATCATCAATAGTAAGTGAGTTCACTTCCAATGCTTTTCGATAGCCATACTTGAATTTTGGAGTTGAACTAACAGCAATTATGAGTGTACTGGCGTCCCAGCACTCGCGAAGGAGTGCTGTGATCAGACTGTTATTTGGGTTTACGTAGTTACCCAAGTGAACTTTTTTGAGTGGGATATTCCATTTTCTGACAAGACGCAAGGTCTCGGTGAAAGACTTGCAATCAGAAGTGGCGTAAGAAAAAACGGTATTGACTATTGAAAAAGTCCCGGCCAGAAATTCAAGAGCTGGATGGAACAACTTCTTTCTGTCAGGACAGAAAAGATTCACAGTTCTGAATCCGTCCCTCATGGCCATCGAATCAAAACCCAAAAAATTTTGAAATTGGTGCTCAACTTTTTCCAATTCGTCGAAATTGTGAATTTCGATTGTCAAGCCGTGAGCCTCATTGGCATCCTGCCGGCCTACTGTACTTATCCAGAAATGGTCGTCGGTGGATACTTCTAGCAAGAATTTTTGACTGGCTAAGCATCTCCGGATAATTGCCCGTGCTCGTTTAGACAGTACAGCCATTTTGAATCTGAAAATTTTCTGGGTTTCATTCTGGAAAAAACAACAACATTAAACTTACATTTGGACCAATGGAAGTTGCTTCAGGATCATCTCATAGACCAGAGAAGGAAGACGGAAGAGAGGAAGCGGCATTTTGGAGGTTTAGAAGAAGACGTTGGGAATGTAGACGACGTTGGACTGAAGAATTGAAGAATCGGTTGAACAAGGTTTCCGAAGACGTTAATGATGAGGTGAGAGAAAAAACGGCTCTACAGACAATGAATAAGAAAGACGATTGAGAGAGATGTGGTTAGAAAGAACCCAGACCGATTTGTGAGATGACAACAAAGACAAAAAAAATGAACGGTGAGAGTGACAGTGAAGATGATTTGAATGACAGATATCGGGCATCGGTCCTGTCTTCTAACTGAGTGGTTTTCTGGGAAAAGCGACGTACGTCCTCCAGTCATTTAGTCTGGTCCAGTAGGAAAGAAAAGGCAAGGACCACAGAAGACTCCGTCCTTCTCTTCCCTCGATTGCCATCTGTCTTTAGCTAGATTTGCCGTCACATTGTCCTTCATTCTCATTGGTTTCCTTTTGTTTCCCACATTCCTTCACTCACAATTGCTCCACGAAGATTCATCCCACCAGCTGCCTTGTCTCACCTCTCCCAGTGCGTGGAACAGTACTCTAGACTTACAATTCGTTCATTGTGCCCGACGTCTTCTGACCGTCTCTCTCTCTCTTTTTTTCGTAATTATCGACCGCACGTCTTCTAGAACTTCGGCTCAAAATGACTCCAGTTCGACTCCTCAGCTTCCCTCGACTTGTTCATGACATCATCTTCCAGCACATGTCACTAATGGAAAAGTTAGTTCCAAATTTCCTTTTCTGTATTCAATTTATAATTCCAGGTTCATTTTATCAACTCTTTCCAAAAAGGGCCGTACCGTTATCAAAGAAAGTGTCCCAAAACGACAAAACCGTTTGTTAGTTGAAATCGAGGATGACTATTACCACTTGCGATTGAACCGTAATTTGGATGAAAAGTTTGATTTGAATTTTTTCAAACAACGTTCTACTAAAAATTTGTGGAAATTGCCTAACTTTCTGGATCATCAAACACTTTTCGCAGAAAATAACATCAATGGCTTGAAAGTTCACTGTAAAAATCGAAAAAAAGTTTTCAAAACTGTCATTGAATATCTAGCGACCATCTTTCGGGTGCATAAAATGAGGCTCAACTTCGAGTCAGTTCAAAAAAATGAGTTTCTGGAGGTTATTCGTCCAATCAAGAAACTAGAAATCAAGAAAACCAGCGTGGTGGTATCAGGAAAACATATCGAAACTCATACTAAACTAGTGCGAACTGTTTTCAAGGAGTGTCACGATGTTGAAGAATTACAAATATATTACAGAGCGTCTCCAGATAACCTCGACCTCTATGACGTTAAGCCTCTTTCAGTGAATACGTTCAAAACTTATCCATCTGACTGGATCACTAAATCTCACATCATTCAATTTCTCATGAATTGTAAATGTGTTGAGTTGGGGGAATCTATGTTTAGCAATAAGGAATTGACAGAAATTTTCAAGGAATGGATCGAAGGAGCTCGTATGGAAAGTTTGAATTTACAATACAGAGGGAACAGCCTAGAAGATGTTTTTAAATGTATTCAAGGAGCGGTTCCAGTGAGAAGAGCCCGTTTCAATGGGTAAGTCACAGACTTTGTTTTGAGAAATTTTGAGGTTTTATTTTCAGCTTGATCAGGGACTACGGGGAAGGACAGTGCTACAAGATCCAACAAAAGGATGGAAGAAGTGCCGTTGTCGACATTGTACGAGGATACCTATCCTTAAAGACCGAATTTGAATTTCTTTAATCTTGTCAAATCACTGTTTTAAATAAATAAAAAGATGATACTTTGAAACTTTTTCGTGTTCTTCTTCTTGCTCCTTAATTTCATTATCCTCTGTGTTGAGCATAAAACCGAAATGGTCTTCTACGGAAGTAGAAGCCAGCACTTTACAAGACTCCGCTCTTTTCCTCTCCCAATCTGTCTATTTCTGCTTCCCACACTCCTTTACTCCTAATTGCTTTACTAAGATCCATCCCAGCTTGTCTTCAGAATGCAAGCAATCTACAGAAACGACGTTTCCAGCCCGTGTGCCCAGTGAGAATCCGAAATACCTTCTTTCACACTACCTCTTCTTGATGGTTTTCCTGCACGAGGGAATACTTCTCTTTTTCTCTAACCCTCCCCTCTCTTCACAGTTTCTAGCTCAGTTGAATTGTCCGCTCTCTTTCTTTTTGTTGTAAATGAACTGTTTTACTAACTAAGTTGAAGGAATAAAAATATGAAACTTTATTGAATTCGTCTGTTGGAAAGTTACAAAGTTATCTCATTCTTGATCTTCCTCGTTTTCACCTCCTTCTTCTTGCTCCTCATTGTCCCCTTCCTCTGGCTCAACGCCTTCTTCATCGGATACCCATCCATTGTTATCTCCCTTCTTTGCCAGTTCAAAATGAATTGTCAACGTCAAAACTTTGGCTCTGTTCGACAATACCGGTCCAATGACAGAATACCGGTCCAAAGCGAGAATGACCGGTCCAAAGCGAGAATGACCGGTTCAATCCGAGATTGACCGGTCCAAACACTGATGACCGGTCCAAACGCTGGAATACCGGTCCAATCGCGGCATAATTTTGAAAAAACACAGAATGACCGGTCCAATGACCGAATGGCCGGTCCAAACTCAGGAAGGCCGGTCCAAACGCTGATTGACCGGTCCGATCCGAGAATGACCGGTCCAATCAGAAAATGAACGGTCCAACGAGAAAGATTAGTCTCAGCAATCCGAGAATGACCGGTCCAATCCGAGAATGACCGGTCCAATCCAAAAAATGACCGGTCCAAACGCAGAATAGCCGGTCCAATCGCAGAATTCTATGCAGCAGGCTTAGCGTTTTTCTTTATTAAAGGTTGGGACGGAAGCTGGTGGCTCAGGAGCATCTTATGCCTAAGCCTAAGCTGTATAGAATCTGCGATTGGACCGGTCATTCTCGGATTGGACCGGTCATTCCGTGACTGATGAGATTCGTATTTTTCCGATTGGACCGGTCATTCTCGGAATGGACCGGCTATTCTGCGTTTGGACCGGTCATTCTTCGGTTCGGACCGGTCATTCTGTCTTTGGACCGGTCAATCTCGGATTGGACCGGTCATTCTCTGATTGGACCGGTCATTCTGTGCTCGATGAAACTCGTGTTCCCGATTGGACCTGTCATTCTCGGAATGGACCGGTCATTATGCGTTTGGACCGGTCATTCTTTGGATTGGACCGGTCATTTTCAGATTGGACCGGTCATTCTCGCTTTGGACCGGTCATTCTCAGATTGATGAGACTCATCTTCCCGATTGGACCGGTATTTCAGCGTTTGGACCGGTCATCAGTGTTTGGACCGGTCAATCTCGGATTGAACCGGTTATTCTCGCTTTGGACCGGTCATTCTCGCTTTGGACCGGTATTCTGTCATTGGACCGGTATTGTCGAACAGAGCCAAAACTTTCTGGGACTGAAAAACGATTCCCTTGATGCCCTGGTCCTTTTGCTGAATTAGGTAGCACTTTCCGCTTCGGAATTTGACGCGGTCCCCGGAGATTATGACTTTTCTCAGGGGTTTGACGCCTTCTAAACTTCTGAAGACATTTTTCATGTTCTTCTCATTATACCCAATATTTAGCTCTTCTAATTGAGATCCTTCCATCCACCTCATCAAAATCATTGTGAGGTCGTCATCCGAATAAGTTTTCCGTTTCAAGTCTACCATTTTACAACCAAAAAACAAATTGATAAGATAATCTTTTGTGATCCAATCCGGGTAATGGAAATAGATAGACTCGATGCTTAACGGCTTCTCTTTATAGACAAATTCTGGAGAAGCTTTGCAATGGACTCGAAGGTTTTTGACGTCATGGAACTCCACCAGAATAGCTTTCAAGAGGTCGTCATCGACCCTTTTTCCGTTATACACAGAAAAACTTCCTAGTTTGACATTCAAGCTTCTCAACTCTTGTATCTTCTTTAGAAGCTCTTCACGATTTTTAGAAGTGAACATGGAATCAAGTTGAAGTTTTGCAAATGTACTGGAAAAGTGCTCCAGCATCGGGTACACAATACTCTGAGAATTCTCCCAATAGGTCTTAATCCCATCCCGCCAGTATCTCATTGGCACAACTGGGCAGTTTAAAAAGTTATAGAGCTTATTTCGATGATACTGCTTCCATTGATTATTGAGAATTGCCAGAGCAAACATTTCCCCGAATTGAGAATACATGGTGATGTTTAGGTCTTCTCCAAGATACAGCAAAAATTTTCGGTGAGCAAGACTACATTTGATTGCTCTTCGTGTTCTTTTGGACATTGTGGATAATATGAATCTGAAAAAAGAATAGGAATATGCTCTTCTAATAAAGTTAAAACTTAATAAAACTCACATTTCTCGCATTGGTATCTGCTCAAGTATCACATTCTGAACTAAACAAGGGAAGCCAAGGAGTGGGACCCACATCGTTGTAGAAGAAGACGGGAATGAGGGTAGCAAGACTATGCAAAGACTATGCAAAAGACTATG
Organism: Caenorhabditis doughertyi; assembly: GCA_963572265.1. Classification (NCBI taxonomy): domain Eukaryota; kingdom Metazoa; phylum Nematoda; class Chromadorea; order Rhabditida; family Rhabditidae; genus Caenorhabditis; species Caenorhabditis doughertyi. Next base: position 4,901,067 of record OY751553.1, on the reverse strand, counting down.
GTAGAGAATATGATAGAAACAAAAAGGTAGACAATGAGAGGGAATGTGAATGACAGATAATCCCAGACTGAGAAAAACACCCCAAAAAAAAGACAGACTGAACGGGCAGTCTAGCCATTAATGGAAAGATGACATGGTGAAAACGGTCTTCTAGGAAAGAAGGCAGCTGCCTTTGGCTAGACTAACTATCACCTTACTGTAGAAAGTGACACATAAAATTGGTGCATTGAGCTGGTTTTTTCCGTTCCTTTTCGTGCTTTCGATAGTCCAGCAGTTCATCGACCAGTTTTATTTTTTGTTGTATCTGTTGGAATTTTCATATTTATATGGAGAGCTTTAAATTATTCCATTCGTAAGTTTGGTTCATTATTTACTGTTGTTAACTGCCACTCCCCATGTGCGTCGCCAACCTGAGTGCCCTGGTAACCTTGCGCTCTAATGCGATTCCCCACAGAAAATTTTTCTTCAACTCCGTCTTTTATCCTGATGAGAATGGATTTCTTGTTTTCCTCCAATCCCAATGATCGCCGGAAACCTTCGTTTGAATCGGGCTGCTGTTTCGGCGGGAACGTTAGATGTGCAGGTGTCGCCATACACTAGCGCACACTTGCGCAATAAACAAGCTTCTAAATGCGTCGACCCCTCTTTTAGGCCACCGCGATAGTCAGCTTCTTGTCCTCTACGATGATTTCTCGCGGTTTTCTCTTTTGTTTACCCTTTTCGATAACCGAACGATACTTAAAATAAGTTTCGATGTTTTATTTGACATTTTTTCTTGCAAAATAAGCAAAATGACACCCTCATCAATTTTGGGAAACTTTCAAAAATAATCATGTGGTAGTGCGTCTGTTGACTTATTCTGTGTTTTCTTCCCGCCCAAGAACAAAAACTTATTTCCAGATGAGCCTCTCTAATGATCCTGATCAGCGACAAACAGGAGCCGATTCGTCCTCTGTGAGTTTTTTTGATGAATTTTGTCAGTATCTATTCCCTGATGTAGGATTTTAAGTAAATTAAAAATAACGTATTTCAGAGTTCACTGACCGAAACTGAAGCTATTGAACTATTGAATTTACTGGAACATGAGATAAATGAAATTCTGAAAACCCCAAACTACGCTATCTCACCCGGCCACTATATGAAGCTCTACAGTTCCGCCTACAATTTGTACCAGCACGGCTACGGTGAAAAACTCTACCTTATCATGAAAGATGTCTTTCATGAGCATGTGATGTCGCTTCGTGGGCAAGTGGACCAATCGTCGAACGTGTTGGAGACGATTAATCCCGTATGGGCACACTATTCTCATGCCATGGATACGGTCGAGGGCATCTTACAGTACCTCAACAGGAAGCTTAACGAATTGGGCCCAGGATTTCTGCCTATAAAAGTTTTGTTGCTTGAAGCTTTTCGGAAAGAGCTTTTGGAAAATGGGATCGGAGCAAAGCTCAGGAAGGAAATGCTGGGAATGATTGAGAAGGCTCGAGAGGGTTAGTCCAAGTTTTAAAAAACCACTGGCTACTTTTAAAAAAAACTTACAGGCAATGAAATAAACTCGGAGCCAATAAACAATGTCTGCAATATGCTCATAGCACTGGGAACAGACAGCCGAAAATATTATGAAGACGAATTCGAGCAATTTTTGTTGAAAGAGACTACTGACTATTATCAAAATCTATCGAAAAAATTAGTCTCTGGTGATTCGGCATTCGATGTTGCAAACTACTTGGCGAAAATGGAAGACGTTAAAAAATCAGAGGCGAATCGGGTTTCCCAATATTTTGACGAGCCTACTCAAGTGAAAGTTTTGAAAGTTATTGAAGCGGTAATTGTTGAAGCAACTCGCCCCCAATGAACAATGTTTATTAAATTTTCGTGAAATGAAGTTTTTTTTTATTTGGAATATTATATTTTCCATTCGTGAGATGTCTTTTTATCACTTTGCAAACGTTTTCGAAAATGATCATGTGGTGGTCCTCTCGTCGTCTATTCCTCCTACCAAACAGACCAGATGTTTCCCCTAGACTTTTCCAAAAAAAGCATGCAGAATTATTTGCTAGAGACAATGAAGAGAGAGGAGAGTTAGAGAAATAGACAAAAAATAGAAGGCCATTTCCCACATCAGTCTTCAAGGTCTGGTTTTTTCCAGTTTTAAACACAGGCCTTTTTTTAACATTCGTTAACTCGCATTCTATTCCTTTTTATTCTCCAGAATCCTGTCCAACCCAAAATATTCCAATTTCAGACCACACCTCTCCTGAAATGCCGCTTCCCCTCTTCAAATTTCCTATGCTAGTTCAAGATTTGCTTTTGGAGGAAATGGAGATTGCAGAAATGTAAGAAATCTTTAAAATTACCTATCCTATAACCTTTTTTCAGTTTTATTCTGTCTATACTTTCCAAAAGAGCTCGAAAAGCGATAAAGAGAAGTGTTCGCTGGGCACCTGCTCCGTGTATACACATCAACGAAAGCCCTTATATCAACTTATTCACTTTTACGCGTAGAGAAGTCAGAAAATTCACTCTGAAAGTTCGTGATGCGACTGAGCGGGAAGATAATGACAACCTTTATAGACTCGAACTCGCCGGGTTCCCGTATTACGAGGTAGTTCGCGCAGAGTTCACTAAAAATGTGTCTATCTATATTTTGGAAACGAGAAAGAGGGTATTAGCCGATTAATTAAACACCTTGCCAAAATGATTTCTAACTTTCGAGTTAAATTACTTTTTTCTAAGCCAGAAATCGAGACTTTTTCAAATATAATAAGATTATGCAATGAGTTGGATGCAAGATTAGAGTTATTTTACGTGGAATGTGATCCAGACGAGATCAATGATGAAATAATGCGAGAAGCTCTTGATCAATGCCGTAGTGCGGAAAGTTTGGAATTGGATATGGTTGCCACATCTCCTGAATTCGAATACGATTTTTCCACGTATGCTCCTTTCACTTTCCATTGTGTCTCTATTCATTACGATGGGTGGATTACCAAGGATCACCTTATCAAACTTTTTATGGAGTGCGAAAGGGTGTATTTGACATTTAAACAGTACAATGATGAAGAGCTCATTGAGATTTTCAAGTTCTGGATCGATGACTCTCCACTGGAGGAGCTAGAACTCAGATATTTGGGGAAAAGTCTCACCGGAGTGTTTGAAAATATCGAAGGCGCCACCCCAGTATACTACGCGAAGATTATTGACAGGTTGGTAGTGAAAACTTGCAATAAGTCCTAGATCATGATAATTGTGATAATTTTCAGCGATGGAATAAGCAAAGTCCAAACAAAGTTCAAGGAAGGAAGTTGTTACTTGATAGAGCAGAAAGAAGGCGAAACGGCGATTGTCTACAAAAGCGGTGATGTTTTGACTTTGAACACTAACTATGAGTTGAAAAAAGATGAGGACGACGAGGCTGATTACAAACCTCTTCAGGAAAATGACACGGAAAAGAGCGACGAAGAAGAGGAGGAGGCTTAGGCGGAAGAGTAAGAAGAAGAAGACAATTGACGTATTTGCGTTGACTTTTTATCAATGTTTTTTTCTGTTAAGTGGTATTTTATCGTTTTCGAAAGAATAAAGCAAGTGTATAATGTTCGCTGTTTTCATTTATTTTTTTATTTTCTTTCCGTTCACGTTCTTGTGGAAACTTTATTTTTCAGTGAACATGGTTCAAGAGCTTCAGTAAAAACGTATTTTCCTTCCCATCTTCGTAAGACTGAAACTGAAAAACAAACCTGGATAGTCTGGTATAGTCAACGCAAGCTTCAGCATACCCGCTCTACTGCTACCCCGCCCACCTTCGTCAAAATAGCTCTCACTCTGGAGAGATCGGTCAGACACGCAGACAGTAAGTGTCTGGCCCAATGCCGGAAACTCCCGTTTGAATCAGGTTTCTGTCTCTGCGGGAACATTAGATGTGCAGGTGTCGCCATACACACGTGCACACCTGCGCGATAAACACGCTTCTAAATGTGTCGACCCTCTTTTTAGGCCGCCGCGATGGGGAGCTTTTCTCTGTTCGTTCTCCCTTTATGAATACCGAACGATGCCTATAATCTTTTTTTTAATAAAATGAGCAATGTTTGCGTTTTCATCACTTTTTTCCAAAAAGTAAATGGTTTGATCGATCGTCATGAACCCTTTCAGAACAGAAAACAATGAGAACAATTGTCAGAAAACAGATTACTTTATTCACTAGAGACAGTGTAGAGAGAGGAGAATTAGAGAAATAGACAGGTGGCAGATTCCCAGATAGCCTTTTAGAGCGTTTTTTTTTGCAATTGTTTCTATTCTCCAATATCCTGCCCACCTCAACATATTCCAATTTCAGACCGAATCTCTTCTGAAAATGCCACTTCCCCTCTTCAAGTTTCCTTTACTAGTCCAAGATTTGATTATGAACGAAATGGAGACTGCAGAAATGTAAGAAAACTTTTAAATTACCTATCCTAAAACCCTTTTTTCAGTTTCATTCTCTCTCTACTCTCTAAAAGGGCTCAAAAATTGATAAAGAGGTGTGTTTGCTGGGAAGCTTTGCATATACACATCGACAAAAACCCCCGAATCAACTTTGACACTTGTACGGGTTTAGAAGTCTCGATATTCACACTATATTTTTGTGATGCAACGGAGGGGAGAAATGCGAACGAGGTGGTCCTTCATAGACTCGAACTTACCGGGTTCTCGTACTACGAGGTAGTTCCCGCAGAGCTCACCAAAGAAGGTGTCTATCTCTACTTTGGAAATGAGAGGGAAGCTTTCAGCCCAATAATTAAACACCTTGCCGAAATGATTTCTAACTTTCGGGTTAAATTATATTTTGATGAGCCGGACTTCGATATTTTTTCGAATATAATAAGATTATTCAAAGAGCTGGATGCAGGTTTCGAGTTAATTGACGTGGAATGTCGGCCAAGCGGCACCAATGATGAAATAATGCAAGAAGCACTTGATCAATGTTGTAGTACAGCTCGTTTGGTCATGTATGTTTACACATCTCCTGAATTCGAATACGATTTTACCACGCATGCTCCTTTCACTTTCCATTATGTCTCTATTGCTTTTGGTCATTGGATTACCAAGGATCACCTCATCAAACATTTTATGGAGTGCAAAAAGGTGCATATGAGATTTAATCAATACAATGATGAAGAGCTCATTGAGATTTTCCAGTTCTGGATTGATGGATCTCCACTGGAGGAGCTAGAACTTTGCTATTCGGGGAAAAGCCTTGCCGAAGTATTTGAAAAGATCGAAGGCCCCACTCCAGTATATTACGCGAAGATTGTTGACAGGTTGGTAGTGAAAATCTGCACGAAGTCCTTGATCATCATAATTGCGATAATTTTCAGCGATGGAACAAGCAAATTTCGAACAAAGTTCAAGGAAGGAAGATGTTATCTTATAGAGCAGAGAGGGGGCAAAAAGGCGATTGTATACAAATTCTATGATGTTTTGACTTTAATTACTGACTATGAGTTAAAAAAAGATGAGGACGACGAGGCTGATTACGAATATCTTTATGATGATGATACGGATGAAAGCGACGAAGAGGAGGAGGAGGAAGCTGAAGATGAAGAAGAAGCAGACAGCGGGGACGAAGAAGAACAGGAGGAGGATGTTGAGACGGATTATGAAGAAGAAGCTTCAGACGAGGAGGAAGAAGAAGAAAGTTAATGAATTTTTATCGATGTTATTCTCTATTTTATGCGGTGTTTTATCGTTTTTGAAAGAATAAAGCTAGTGTATGATATCATCTGTTTTCCTGAGCTGAAAAAAAAGCAGGGCTCAAAGTTTATTTATTTTTAATCTTTTTTCCGTTCACGTTCTTGTCGGAACTTTCTTTTTTCAGTGAACAGTTTCCAAAAAATCTCATTTCCTTTCCATCTTCGTAAGGCTGAAACTAAAAAATACCCGATCAGATTCGGAAAGAAGGGTTCCAGACAGTTACAACGAGTCTTCAAAGTGCAAGCACTCCACACAAACGACGTTTCCAGCCCGTTTACCTAGTGAGAACCCAGATGATCTCTTCTCTCACACTACATCTTCTTCACGTTTTCTCTGCCTGCCCTCTCTTTCTCTAACTCTCCCCCCTCTTCATAGTCTCTAGCTCGGTTGGACTTTCTTCTGTTTTTCTATTCTTACGAATACTGCCTTCAATCTCATTTTCTAAATTGGACTGAACCCAACATAGTCGAAGTCAAAATGTCTATCCCACTCTTCAAGTTTCCCTATTTAGCGCTGGACAATATTCTGAAACAGATGCAGCTCAGGAATGTGTGAGTTGTTTTTTTCAATACAGTTCTCAACAGTCTTTTTTCTAGCTACGATTTCGCGGCACTTTCCAAAAGAGCATTCATGTTGATCCAAAGAAGTTTCTTCAATGTTCGACTAGAATTCTATTTTGAATGGAATTCTCTTCTCAGGGTTTCTTATCCATGTCAATGTTTTGAGAGTAATTTTTTCGAAATAAAACTCAACGAAATTTCTGAACTCGAAACTCCCATGGAAGAGAACCGAATCAACACATTTCGGCTAGATAAGAAGCTGGCTTTCAACTCAACACTTGATCAAATAGCCTCTCTATTTCCAAAACTTACGTGCACAAATGAGTTTCTCATGCCTAGTGACGCCGAGGACTACACAACGAAAATGCGGCAATTCAAAAGATTGAACCTTTCCCTTGATTATACTTGTGTGGGCTCGGCTGAAAACAAGGCTGATAACGAATTGGTGATAGCCGCGTTAAGTGAATCTCATGTGATCAGTTTTCTTGTTCTTGAAATTCCAACAGCTGAAGATTTCAAGTTGGAAATATGCCGAAAAGTTTCATGTGGATCAATTACTATTAAATACTCGAAATGGGTGACCAAAGACAATGTTATCAATGCTTTTATGGACTGCCAAATTGTGGAATTGGAAGCTAGCTATTTCAAGGATGAAGAAGTGCGGGAAATCATGGAAAAATGGGTTCAAGGCTCCCTAATAGAAGAGCTAACATTCCTGTCTAACCTGAAAACCCTCTCAGGAATCTTTGCCGATTTCGAAGGAGCTGTCCCGGTGAAAAAGGCAATGTTTGAATACTGTGCAGAAACATATAAGAGTTTGTTCCGCAAGGGACAATGCTATAAGATTTTCCATGAAAATGGCGCGGAAGCAATCGTTTTCGTCTGGAATGGGGAACTGCATTTGAGGGCGGAGTATAAATTGGAAGATCATGGAAGGAGTATGTGGACCACCTGGAAGTACGATGAAGATGGACCGGATGTGGATGATAACTAGATAGTCTGAGGTTAAAGAAGCTTCAAGACATCATAATTCTCAATTTCGTTTGTTAGCTCAATTTTAAATCTGTCCGTTGTAATAAATCTGAATTTTTTGCCTTTTCCAGAATAAACTTCTTGATATTCTTTTTTTTTCATTTCACTTTCAGAAGCCAAAAATTCTTCAAAAAAAGTCTTTCAGCCTGTGATCACAGCGCGCCGTTCTTCAAGATCTCTATGCTCGCGGGAAACCATATTTTTTTCTCTAACCCTCCCCTCTCTCCACGGTCTCTAGGTATGTTAGAATATGTCCCTCTTCTTCTTGTGCCTGAAATTAACAGATGTTCCGGAGGCAGCCTAGACCTAGCGCGCACAGAATCCATCTCTCTTTCTCTAACCCTCCCCTCTGCTCACAGTCTCTAGCTACATTAGAATAAGTGCGGCGTACCTTCCCTCGAAGTGTGGTCAATATTCTACATTCGGTCTGTTTGTACTGTCTTTGAGACATTTCTTACCGTCTATCCAGTCTAAAATGTCTATCCCACTCTTCAAGTTTCCCTATTTGGCGCTGGACAATATTTTGAAGCAGATGCATTTGAAGAATGTGTAAGTTATCTTTTTTTTCGTTCGAATCAGAAACTTCTTCTTTACAGATATGACCTCGCGGAGCTCTCCAAAAACACATTCAAGTTGATCCGAAGAAGTTATTTGAATGTGAAACTAGATTTTTATTTCCAATGGAATACTACTCTTTCAGTTTCAATGCCACAGTCTGAAAATAACTTTTTTGAGATAAAACTTTACGACTTTTGTGAGCTCGAAAATTCGATGAAAAAATTTGATAACAGAATTAATGCATTTGCTCTAGATAAGAGACTAACTTTCAACTCAACACTCGATTATTTGGCCGATCTATTCCCATCGCTGGATTACAATATACGAGAGGACGAGCTGGACAATTGGACGCCTCCTGATGCAAAGGATTTCGCGGAGAAAATGCGGCTATTCCAAGAATTGAACTTTTCAATGGGCAATATTTCGGTAAACTCTGATGAGAAGAAGGCTGATAACGAATTGGTGATAGCCGCGTTGAGGGAATCTCATGTATTCCGTTTTCTCCAACTTAAAGTTGCCACAACTGCGGGTTTCAAGCTGAAAAAGTGCCCAAAAGTTGTTTGTGAATCAATAGCCATAGTAAACTCCGAATGGGTTACAAAAGACAATCTTATCGACGCTTTCATGGAGTGCGAAAACGTGGAGTTGGACAACACTTGTTTCGATGATGAAGAGGTGCGTGAAATTATGGAGAAATGGGTTCAAGGATCCTCCCTACAACAGTTCATTTTCTCTTTTGATTCGAGCACCCTGTCCGAAGTCTTTGCCAATTGTGTTGGAGCTTATCCAGTGGTAGAGGCCTATATCTCAATTGACCAAGAAACGGAAAGAAGGTTGTTCCGCAGAGGTCAATGTTATAGCATAGTTCAAAAAGGTGGAAGGAAGGCTATCGTTTTTGTGTGGAATGGAAAATTCCATTTGAGTACGGGATTATTGCAATGGGAAGATTATAACGTTTTGGAAATAATTGGAGAACACGACAGGGATGGCGCGGATCTTGAAGATGTTGAAAATTAAATGGAGTAAATCCTCTGGGAAAATGAACATGATATGGAAGCAGAATACGCCGTTTTAAATTTGGTTCGACTTTATTTCATTGTATTGTAACTGACTCTTAATAATGTTTCGAAATAAACCCGTTTTTGTTCTCATTTCATTATTGAATTCATCCATTCCAGCAATAAAACCAGTTAGAAATCGGTAACCAAAACTACCAAACGTTTCCAAGGCTTGCGATCTTCCATTTTCTCTAATTGTTAGAAATCTGCAAATTGTCCTACCCAAATGGACAGAATGAGAACGGTGACGGTGGTTTCTAATTCTATTGCGCGCAGCGGGAAACCTTCTCTCTCTCTCTCTCTTTCTCTAATTCTCTCCTCTCTTCACAGTCTCTAGCTATGTTAGAATGTGTCCCTCTTCTTCTTGTGCCTGTAACTAACAGATGTTCCGGCCAAATCGCCACAATAAGAATCCTTACAATTGCCAGGCGTTTTCTAGCGCACAGTCTCCAGTCCGTTTGCCTAGTGAGAACCTTAAACCCTTCTCTCACACTAACTCTTCTTAACGGTTTCTCTGTCCTCTCTTTCTCTAACCCTCCCCTCTCATCACGGTCTCTAATTATACGTCTTCGATTGTGTGCAGCGTACCTTCTCTCGAAGTGTAGTCCATATTCTACACTCAGTTTGCTTAGATTGAGGCACTTCTAACAAAAATGTCTATCCCACTCTTCAAGTTTCCTTTCTTGGCACTGGAAATTATTCTGAAGCAAATGCATTTGAAGAATGTGTAAGTTAACATTTTTCCATTCTAATCAGCAACTTTTTCTTTTCAGATATGACTTTGCGAAGCTCTCCAAAAAAACGTTCATGCTGGTCCGAAAAAGTTTTTTCAATGTGAAACTAGAATTCCATTTTAAATGGAATTCTACTCTTACAGTTGCAATGCCACATTCTGGAAATAACTTTTTTGAGATAAAATTTCACGATTTTCGTGAACTCGTGGATTCGATGGAAAAGTTTGAAAACAGAATCAATACATTTGCGCTGGATAAAAAACTAACTTTCAACTCAACACTCGATTATTTAGCCAAGCTATTCCCATCGCTCGGTTACAAGACTAAATTAGACGGGCGGGACGACTGGACGCCTCCCGATGCAGAGGATTTCACAAAGAAAATGCGGCAGTTCCAAGAGTTGAACTTTTCAATGAGTAGTGTTTTGATAAGCTCTTATGGGAGGATTGATAACGAGTTGGTGATAGCCGCGTTGCGTGAATCCCATGTGATCCGTTTTCTTCGACTTAATGTTGCTACAACTGAAGACTTTAAGATAGAAAAGTGCCCCAAAGTTGCATGTGAATATATATCTATAGAAAACTCTGAATGGATCACAAAAGACAATTTTATCGACGCTTTCATGGATTGCAAAAACGTGGACTTGAAGCATACTAGTTATAACAATGATGAGGTGCGGGAAATTATAGGGAAATGGGCTGAAGGATCCAAAATTGAACAGCTAGCTTTCCTTTTCGGTTCGAACACCCTATCCGAAGTCTTCGCCAACTGTGATGGGGCGCATCCAGTGGGAGAGGCAATTATCACAATTAACCGCAAAACAGAAAACAGATTGTTCCGCAGGGGTCAATGTTATTGCATAATGCAAAAAGGTGGAAAAAAAGCAATAGTTTTTGTTTGGAATGGGAAATTTCGTTTGATTACTGAATTGAGGGAATTCAATAACTTGGAAGTACTCGGAGAACACGATAGAGATGGACCGGAATGAGCCCGTTTTACCTTTCGCCTAGCTCTGACTCCAATAAGTCCAACAGAGCGAACTGAGCGAACTGCGGTCTCAATTTTTTTTAATGGAAAGACTTTTCTATGTTTTACTATTCCATTGTATTGTATCCAACTTTGTATTGCTTTTCGAAATAAACCCTTATTCGTTTTAATTTCATCATTGAATTCATCCACTCCATCAATAAAACAAGTTTGAAATCGGTAACCAAAACTACTGAACGATTCCAGGGCTTGCGATCTTTCACTCCCTTTTCTTGTGCCTGATTCGGAAAGATGTTCTGCACGGATGGTCGAATGAGAACGGTGACGATTGCCGATTGTTTCTAATTCTATTGCACGCAGCGGGAAGCCTTCTCTCTCTCTTTCTCTAACTCTCACCTCTCTTCACGGTCTCTAGCTCGGGTGAATCGTCTGCTGTCTTTTTTTTTTCTTAGAATACTGTCCTCAATCCAATTTTCTACATTCGATTGAATTCAACATTCTCCAAGTCAAAATGCCAATCCCTCTATTCAAGTTTCCATTTCTAGCGCTGGAAAATATGCTGAAACAAATGCGCCTGAGGAATGTGCAAGTTACTCTTCGCGAGGTAGTTCCGGACAATTTTCTTTCAGCTATGATCTTTCATTAATGTCCAAAAAATCGTTCATGCTGATCCGAAAAAGTTTTGCCAGTGTAAAACTAAACTTTCGTTTCCAATGGAACGCACTTCTTCGGGTTTCCATGTCATCTTCCTGTTTCGAAGATAACTTTTTTGAAATTAAACTCTATGATCTTTCTGAAATCGAAAAGCCTTTCAAACTTCTTGAAAACGAGTCAATACAATATGGCTAGACAAAAAACCTGCCTTCAACTCAACACTCTGTTACCTGGCCACCCTTTTTCCAAAACTAGAATGCAAAGAAGGTCCAGGTCTAAATTTTTCGTTAGGTTACACTTATGTGACCATGGATGAGGGCGGGATTGATAACGAATTTGGTGGATTGACGGAATCTCATGTGATTCGTTTTCTTGTTCTTGAAATCGGAACCACTGCGGACTACAAGATAGAGAAGTGTCCCAAACTGGCATGTGGATCAATCACGATGGAAGAGTCTTCATGGGTTACCAAAGACAATATTATTGATGCTTTTATGGACTGCAGGGTTGTGGAATTGGGATGGAGTTCATTCAAGGATGAAAAGGTACGGGAAATTATGAAGGGATGGGTGCAAGGCTCCCTAATAGAAGAGCTAACTTTCTCTTCTTCCTTTTCTCACTCGAAAATTCTTTTGGGTGTTTTCGCCAATTTCAATGGAGCTGTTCCACTAAAGAAAGCACAACACGATTTGTTCCTTGAAAGGAGAAAAAGGTTATTCCGTAATGGTCAAGGCTACAGGATTTGTCAAGAAAATGGAACGGAAGCGATCGTTTATGTTTGGAATGGTCGTGTGGTTTTGATGACAGATTTCCAACTAGAAGACGATGGGAAAGATATGGATGTTCGTTGGAAATACGATAGATATGGGCCGGATGTGGAAGAACTATAGAAAGTGCGCTCCATTAAGCTTGCCGCTGACCCGAAAGGGCCTAGAATAGCGCTTCTTTTGTTGATTTTTTGGCACTGTTCCAGAATCGGGAAGCGAGTGTCAAAATCGAGGACCAAAAAATCGGGGACTCAGAAATCGGGGACCGAAAAATCGGGGACTCAGAAATCGGGGACCGAAAAATTTGGGACCGAAAAATCGGGGACCGGGAAAAAATCAACGTCTTTTATGAACTCATAGTAAAAACAGGAGAACTGTACCCGAAAGGTTTTTCCGAGTCCTCAATCCCACTTAACTCATCAAAAACTAGTATCAGAAGTCTCAACGAGCTAGCTAAAAAATTTTTAAGTTTCATCAGGAATTTGTGGTTGAAGATAACTAAGCATAAAACTCAGGCTGATACTATTTTTAACTCCTATGAACTACCGGACCTTTTGTTAAGGCTTAGGTAATGTGTAGAACATTCCTTGTCTTATACCGCACTGCTTCGACTAAAAAAAAATGATATTATAACAAAAGTGCAAGTCTTTGTTTGATTCATTTCAAACTAGTGTCCCGTCTCTTACTATATCATTAAACCTCTTTTTGCTCTCATTCTATAACTGGGCTCATATTTCGTAACACCTTGACAAACTTCTGATTATCCTTTTTATTTCGGTCCCCGATTTTACGGTCCCTGATTTTTTGGTCCCCGATTTTGACACTCGGTCCCCGATTCTGGAACAGTGCCGATTTTTCTTGGTTGAACAATTATGCTAAATTATTTTAATTCTGTTGATTTTTTCTGAATAAACTCAATTCAATTAATCTTTTATTTAGAAATTTTCCGTAACTTTTTGGAATGAACACGCAATACACATAAGCCAACTACCAAGAACGGTACGTCGGAAAAAAAGATGTCTTGGGATATCTAGGAATCTGTAAATTCATGCTTCGTCGTCATCGGAATCGCTGTCTGCCTTGTCTTCGTCGGAACTGCTCCTCTTCACTCTCGTCATAATTGAATGCGTTTAAGCGAAATGGTAGCAACCATTGGATACCTCGGTCATCGCCAGTGATCAGCTCGAAATCAGTAGTGAGATTCAATAACCCAAAGGTTTCTACATAAACAATGGCTTCCAATCCTCCATTCTTCTGCTGAATAGTGTAGCATTGTCCATCATCAAACCTTCTATACTTCTCTCGAATCTTGACTTTTTCAACTGGGACCACGGCGTCTTGCATGTTGCTGAAAACGCCAGACAAGTTTCCCGCGGGTAATAGAGAATGAATATTTTCCAGCTGCGAGCCTTCAATCCAACGTTGGAAAATCAATTTGCAATCTCGTTCATTATAGGGCATTGACAAGAGCACTTTTTTGCAGTCCATAAGCAGGTTGACAAAATGATTTGCAGTAAACCAATCGGCATGAATCATGGCGAAATCATCAAATTTGAATGGCTCGTGGCTATGATAATCGTAATTGAAGTTTTCCGTTACTCTAATATTCAGTTTGAGTCTGCTTGCTGTCTGGCATTCATTCAGAGCACTGATGGCGAGCTCATCAGCATTATCGATAGGACCTCTACTTAACAGTTGAACAAAGCCAATTGTAACACTCGCCTGGTTCACAAATCGCATCACATCTTTGAACTTTTCGGTAGTTACATTGGAAAATATAATGTTGATTTTCAGTTCTGGGAAGATTCCCAAAAAGTACTCCATCATAGTGACGTGCTTGTTGTCCACGTCCTTCCAATACGTCGAGATCTCGTTGTGGTCCTTGTTGGTCATCGGGACCTCGCCAGAGTTTTGAAAATGAAGAAGCCAATGCTCCTGAGCTTCAAGATTCTCTTGATTCACCATATTCATTGTGAACTCGTGCTTCCCGTTGTTCACTTTTCCAACTTTGAACACAAAACCCTGATCGATTAGCAAAACTATCGGCTGTCGAGCATAACTTTCTCGGATGATCTTTCTCATTCGCTTGGAAAGTGTGGAGAGGATGAAGCTAAAAATAGAAGAAGTGAACAAAAAAATCGATTTTAATCTTACACATCCAGCAAGTCCATCTCTCCGAGAACATCGTAACTGGCAAGCGATGGGAGTTTCAAGAGCGGGATAGGCATTGTTGAATCTGAAACAAAAAATTTGGTTTTAGAACGTGTGATTGAAGAAAGAAAACGGTTGGAAGAAAAGTCGATAATGGGCTCTGTAGAGAGGAGACGGGGACAGAAACGTCAAGAGAGCGCGCTTGGTTAGACTGTTCAGTGACCAGATGAGGAAGGAGAACACCGGCTAGGGACGGAGACGGTCAGAAGAGACGGAGAGAAAAAGCAGAGAGTTAGATGTGCAGGTGTTCCGTACCATCGTTCCCCTTCCTTTTCGAAATTATTTGCTTCTCCTATGTTCACTTGTTTTTCGCTTTTTTTTTGAAACTTCAATCTTTTTTTTCTCTCCATGACGTCATTTTTTCAGATGCCGATTCCACTTCTCAAGTTTCCTGTTTTGGTCCAAGATGAGATTATAAAGGAAATGGATTGGCCAGATATGTGAGCTGTACAAGAATATTTCTCCTACTGAATAGATTTTTGCAGTTTTGTACTATCTCTTATCAAAGAAGGGCGACGGGCAATCAAAAGAAATTACTGTAAACAGGTCGTCCGGCTTGGAAGATTTGAGGAATATTGTTATCTAGAATCTCTCACTAATCATCCGCACGACCTTCTGGAATTTTACTTTGAAAATCGAGAAGACCATGGCAAAAAAAACAGAAGGAATGTATTCAAATGCATTCTACCCGAATTCCTCGGCTGTAAAGCTGTACATATGGAATGCTATGATTCCGTCGAATTTAAATTTTTTCTGGAGAACAAAGAAGACAAATCGAATGAAATGTTGGAATATTTGCTGGGAATCTTCCCAAAAGCGAGTTTGCACCTTTCATTCCATTCCTCCACTCTAGCGCGTTACACAAAAACCATTGAGCTAGCAGAGAGACTTGGATTAAAGCAGGTGATTGTTATTTTGGATGAAGAATATTCGAATGAAAAAGATGAAGTGATCAAAAGAGCACTCAATCCATCATTATCTGTGGCAAAGCTTCATATTAATTGTATGGTAACTCCGAACTTCGAGTTGGATCCCAAGGATTGCGTGTCGCTCAAATACAAAACGGTTTTTATTGAATGGGTTTCCTGGATTTCGAGGGATCACTTCATCAGACTTTTTATGGATTGCGAATTTGTCAATCTGGATCTGAAGCAGTTCAGTGAAGAAGATTTGTCGATCATTTTAAAAAGATGGACGGAGGGATCCGAATTGAAAGATTTGATACTAAAGCATATAAACAAATCACTACCAAACGTCGTCGCTGGCTTGAAATATGCTGTTCCAATTGAAAAAGCTATAATTCAAGTGTGAGTGATTTACATTTTATGCATTTTCTAACACTTCTTTGAAAATCCAAGAATAAAATGTTTAAGGGATGATGAACCGGAAAAGAGTTTGTTCAAAGATAATGGATGCTTTATGATTCAACAGGAGAATGGGACAAAAGCTTTAGTGTTTGAAATGTACGAATTTTTTCATTTGACAACAAATTTCGAACTGCCCACGGACGATGATACCGAAGGCTGGCTTCTAGTGAGCTCACCACAAGTTAGTGATGATGAGAGTGAATATGATGAAGAAGAGGAAGATGAGGAAGACGAAGGCGAGGGAGAAGTTGAGGAGGATGAATCAAGGAATAATTAATAGAAGGACAGAATCTGATAATAATGCATTTTTAAGTTTTGTCTTCTAATAAACGTTGAGATGTTTTTTTTTCAAAGAAATAACGAAGGAACAGTTGAAGCAACCGCGCTCTGCTTGATTGCTGTCTTTTTTATAAGTGAGAATAAAGGGACAGCGACGGTAGCTGGGATGAAAGACATGCCAAAGGGACGGTCAGAAAAAATACGCATCTCTCTTTTTCTCTAACCCTCCTTGTTTTTCATTGTCTCTAGATTGTGTTCTGCATACCCTACTAGCTTGCGGACTGTTGCTATTTTGAAGACCGGTGATGACGTCACGCACGCGACGCAACCGCGGTCGCATTGAGTGCTAATTGAATTGTGCGTTTGGTGACGGCCTGTTTCTGAGTTAATATGATCTTTTTTGAGTTCCCTCGCAGTTTTTCTCAGATTTTCACCTTTTCAGAATGTTCCCTCTTTTCAAGTTGCCTTCACTAGCTGCAGAGGAAGTGTGCAAAAGCATGTCAATCGAAGAATTGTAAGTTCAAATTTCGGCAACCCTTTCAACCCAATATTTTTCCAGACTTTGTGCTTCGTTCGCGTCGAAGAAAACCAGAAGACTCGTCAAGTCTTCAATTCCAAAAGGCTCTTTGTGGTTTGAATTCCGTATCGCACATGCTCTAGACGTCAGATGTAAAAAGAATTTTCTACTTGTGAATCTTGTGGATGAACCTGGCACTGTTTCCCATCGTGTTGGGTTCCCACAGAGGAAGAATATGATAAAGCACATCGTCGAAACTTTCAACAACCCAAAAGTGTCTTTGGAGTGTTTGTTCAACGCCGACGAAAACTTCATTCTGGAAATAATTCAACATTTCAAAACGTGTCATCTTGACATTCAAGAAATTAAGATAAGACAAGATGTTAGCCGAGAAACATTCACCCAAATTTTGAATGAGTGCACAGACGTGTACAAGCTCCAGTTTTTCTTTAGAAGAAGCTTTGAGTTGCAACCAGATATAATTAACGCATTTTTCAAAAAAGTTCTATCAACGGACTGTAAGATGGAAAACTTTCACATCTATTGTGATGCCTCCCAAGAGTTCCCACGCATTGTCGAAGGATTGGTGAATGGGTAAGTACTCGTTTTAAAATCTATTAACAATCTTGGGATTTCAGTCCAATTCAAGCCGATAACTCGGTTATCGTTCAAAAGACAGATGGGACGAAACTGAAGATTAAGTGGGACAAATCATCCATCGAGATGAAACGTGTGAAGCATGTTTAATATTTCATTAAATCGTTTGTCTGTGTAATTTTTTTTTATGAAGAATATACATTTTGAGTATTTCTTTTTGAGTTCTGTTCTAATCAAGCTCGATCAAATTTGTCATAAAATTCTTCAAAATTTTTTAGCGTTATGTTCTCACCACGTAGATTGTCTTGAACCCGAAGAAAGTTTGAGAAACGAATGATTCATTTTTCAAAATCTCAGCAGAAAACTGAGTTTCACTAACATGTATTGCTTCCCAAGTGACTCCCACCGTTTGGGACCGGACTAGGACAAAAAGTCAGCCCTTCTGGAGGGTATCAGATCCCACTAGTCAAAACTTGGCCAAATTGACTTTTGACCCAATTATCGATTTTTTCAGTTTTTTTCAAAATGACCAGTTTTATGACCATAACTCGGTCAGTTTTGAAGATTTTCACAAAGTTAAAAAATGAAATTGTAGACAAAAATGAGATACGTTTTTCAAATTTTAGCAAAATTTTGTGAACTTCAGATGACGTTACGAAAACTTGCTTTTTGTGAAAACTGAAAAAAACCGACTCTGGCAGAACGTTTCGAAAAATATCTCAAAAAATTCAGCATTCAAAATGAGGCAGTAAATCAAATTTTTAGACAAATTCACCGATTTTTTTTTCGAGAAAATGGGTAATTCGTACGAAAAATTCACTATAAACACATTTTTGTCCTATTTTTCAGACTCTTATGACCTCTATGTAGGTTAATTTTTGTGTAAATTGTCATTTCACTTTACTAGGATAGTGTTTTCAGTTATTACCGTAGTTATTTTTCAGTTTTGAAAATTTTTGAAAATTTTCAAAAAAATCCCCATAGGATGTGGGATGAAAAATCAAAATTTTCAAAACTGAAAAATAACTACGTTAATACCTGAAAACACTATCCTAGTAAAGTAAAATGACAATTTACACAAAAATTAACCTACATAGAGGTCATAAGAGTCTGAAAAACAGGACAAAAATGTGTTTATAGTGAATTTTTCGTACGAATTACCCATTTTCTCGAAAAAAAAATCGGTGAACTTGTCTAAAAATTTGATTTACTGCCTCATTTTGAATGCTGAATTTTTTGAGATATTTTTCGAAACGTTCTGCCAGAGTCGGTTCTTTCAGTTTTCACAAAAAGCAAGTTTTCGTAACGTCATCTGAAGTTCACAAAATTTTGCTAAAATTTGAAAAACGTATCTCATTTTTGTCTACAATTTCATTTTTTAACTTTGTGAAAATCTTCAAAACTGACCGAGTTATGGTCATAAAACTGGTCATTTTGAAAAAAAACTGAAAAAATCGATAATTCGGTCAAAAGTCAATTTGGCCAAGTTTTGACTAGTGGGATCTGATACCCTCCAGAAGGGCTGACTTTTTGTCCTAGTCCGGTCCCAAACGGTGGGAGTCACTTGGGAAGCAATACATGTAAGGCTTCCATACGGCTGAAACAAAGTTATTTGGCGGCCAGCCGTTGGCTGGCCGCTTCAGCCGCGCCAGCCGTCTGAAATGGTTGCATATCCAGGCATTTTAAAAGCATAATTTATTTAGTTTCAATCAGTTATAAGAACGTAGAAAAGTTTTTTTTTTAAACATCTTTCAAGTGTCGTCAAATACTGGGCAGCGTACGCAATCACGGACACGCTGATAGTGAGTCACAGACAGCTGGTGCGGCCGGCTCAATTCAGCGCCGGATGGAAGCCTTAATTTTGAGAACCGAAAAGCAGCGGTGCGGCAACAGCCCGGTACTCCAACTAATAGTCTAACAACATTCATAAACTGTGCCTCATCACGTCACCCCACCAGATGACATCACCCAGTGCACGCAACGCAACCGCAGTCGCATCGAGCGCTAATTGAACTGTGCATGTGGTGACTGACATATTTCTGAATCAATACGTTCTTTTTTTGGATTCCCTCGTTGATTTTCTCTGAGTTTTCAAGCTTTCACAATGTTCCCGCTACTCAAACTGCCTTTATTAGCTTTGAAAGAAGTATTCAAAAGCATGGTAATCAAAGAATTGTAAGTTCAACTTTCGGCAATCTCTTCAACCCAATTTTTTTCCAGATTTTGTGCTTCGTTTGCGTCGAAGAAAACCAAGAGACTCATCAAGTCTTCGATTCCAAGAGACTCTTTGTGGTTCGAATTTCGTATCGGACATGTCCTAGACGTCAGATGTGAAGACGGTTTTCTTCTTGTAAATCTTATGGATATACCTGGCATTATTTCCCATCATGTTGAGTTCCCACAGAGAAAAAATATGATAAATCATTTCGTGGAGACATTTAACAACCCAGAAGTGTCTTTGGAGTGTTTCAACGCCGAAGAGAGTTTTATATTGGAAGTCATTCATCATTTCAAAACGTGTCATCTTGACATTCAAGAAATTAAGATAAGACAAGATGTTAGCCGAGAAACAGTCACCCAAATTTTGAATGATTGCACAGACGTGCACAAGCTCCAATTCTTTAGCTTTAGAGGAACTTTTCAGTTGGAGCCAGATGTTCTTAACACATTTTTCAAAAAATTGGTGTCGACAGACTGTAAGTTGAATGTCTTCCACATTGATTATAATGCCTCGCAAGACTTTCCACGCGTTTTTGGAGGACTAACTGATAGGTAAGTACCCGTTTAGGAATCTATTAACAATCTTGGGATTTCAGTCCAATTCAAGCCGGCAATGTGGTCATGGTTCAAACGACAGATGAGACGAAGCTGAAGATTAAGTGGGACGAATCATTCATTGAGATGAAACGTGTGAAGGATGCATAATATTTCATTGAATCGTTTGTCTGTGTAATTGTAATTTTTTTTGAAGAATAAACGTTTTGAGTGTTTCTTTTTGAGCTTTATTTTAATCAAACTCGATAAATGTGTCATAAAATTTTCCGAAGTTTTTCAGCGTTGAGTACTCATCGCGTAGATTGTCTTGAACCCGAAGAAAGTTTGAGAAACGAATGATTCATTTTTCAAAATCTCAGAAGAAAACTGATTTTGACTAAGGGTTCCAGACTGCTGAAACGAAGTTATTCGGCCGCCATCCGTTGGCTGGCCGCTTTAGCCACTTTCAGTCGCGCCAGCCGTGTGCAATAGTTGCGTATTCAGGCATTTTCAAAGCATAATTTCATTTAGTTTCAAACAATTATAAGAACATAGAAACGTTTTTTAAAAACATTTTTCAAGTGTCGTCAAATACTGGGTAACTTACGCAATCGCGGAAACGTTGATAATGAGTCACAGACAGCTGGCGCGGCCGGCTCAATTCAGCGCCGAATGGAAGCCTTAATTCTGGCAACCGGAAAGCAGCGGCGCGGCAACGGTCCAGTAATCCAACTAACAGTCTAACAACGCTTATAAAGTGTGCCTCATCACGTCACCCCACCAGATGACGTCACCCAGTGCACGCAACGCAGCCGCAGTCGCGTCAAGTGCTAATTAAACTGTTCGTGTGGTGACGGCCTATTTCTGAACCAATACGTTCGTTTTTCGGATTCCCTCGCTGATTTTCTCTGAGTTTTCAAGCTTTCACAATGTTCCCGCTACTCAAACTGCCTTTGTTAGCTGCACAGGAAGTTATCAAAAACATGATAGTCAGACAACTGTAAGTTTCAATTTTGGTGACCCCTTCAACTCATTATTTTTTCAGGCTTTGTGTTTCGTTTGCGTCGAAGAAAACCAAGAGACTCGTCATGTCTTCAATTCCAAAAGACTCTCTGTGGTTCCAGTTTCGCATCACATCTGCTCTAGACGTCAGATGTAAAGATGGTTTTCTACTTGTTAATCTTATGGATAAACCTGGCACTATTTCCTATTGTGTTGGGTTCCCTCAGAGGAAGAACATGATCCATCATATAGTGGAGACGTTTAACAACCCAAAAGTGTCTTTGGAGTGTTTCGGCGCCGAAGAAAGTTTTATTCTGGAAACGATCCAATATTTCAAAACTTGTCATCTTGACATACAAGAAATTAAAATAAAACAGGATACTACTCAAGAAACTGTCACTCAAATCTTGAAGGATTGCTTAGACGTGCACAAGCTCCAATTCTTTATTATTATGAGAAGTTTGTTCGTTCCCAGTTCCAGAAGTTTCCCGTTGCATCCTGATATTCTAAACGCATTTTTCAAAAAAGTAATGTCGACAGACTGTAAGCTGGAGGACTTTTACATCGATTGTGATGCCTCTCAAGACTTTCCACGTGTTGTCGAAGGACTAACTGATAGGTAAGTACTCGTCTTGAAATCTATTTGCATTCTTGGAATTTCAGTTCAATTCAAGCCAACAGTTCGGTCATGGTTCAAAAGACAGATGGGACGAAGCTGATGATAAAAAAACACAAAGAATTCATCGAGATGAAACGTGTGAAGGATGCATAATATTTCATTGAATCGTTTGTCTGTGTAATTGTGATTTTTATGAAGAATGGAGTTTTAAGTGTTTCTTTTTGAGCTTTATTTTAATCAAACTCGATAAATGTGTCATAAACTTTTTCCAACATCAGTGTTAAGTTCTCATCACGTAGATTGTCTTGACCCGAAGAAAGTTTGAGAAACGCATTCTTGTAATTTTCCGAGCCGACCCGCTTTTGGAAATTTTGAAAGTTTGGAGTCATTCCTTCAACTTTTTTCGTGACTTTGATTAAATTTCTGACTTTTTCCTACGGAAAATACCCACAGTTCTCTCTAGAAATCCACTACAGTTATCGAAAATAAGACGAAAAAGTTATCGAAAAAGCAGCGACGAGACAACCGCCCAGTGGTCCAACGAACATCCGACAAGATTTGTACATCATGGCCCAGTGTGTCACCACGTCACCCAGCCGGATGACGTCACTCAGATGACGTCACCCAGTGCACGCAACGCAACCGCAGTCGCATCGAGTGCTAATTGAACTGTTCGTGTAGTGACGGCCTATTTATGAATCAATAAATTTTTTGTTTGAATTTCTTCGCTGATTTCTCAAGCTTTCACGATGTTCCTGCTACTTAAATTGCCTTTATTAGCGGCACAGGAGGTTCTCAAATATATGATAATCAGAGAGCTGTAAGTTTCAATTTTGGTGACCACCGGAACTTAAAATTTTTCAAGGTTCACTTTTTCGTTGGTGTCGAAAAGAGCCAAACAACTCGTCAGCTTATCCGTCCCAAGAGACTCGATCTGTTTCTATCTTTCTGTTCATTCTGAAAGTCTTGTCGTCAGTTGTAGAGAGGAACTTTTACTTCATGAACTTCGAGATGAAGCCAGCGACAATTCAGGTCCGATTAAGTTTCCGCAGAGTAGAAATGGGATTTATCACATAGTGGACACTTTCAACAACCCGAAAGTGTCTTTGAAGTGGCTTAACGGCGAAGAAAACATCCTGCTGGAATTGATCCAATACTTCAAAATGCGTCATCTAGACACACAGGAAGTTGAAATTGTGCATCATATTAGCCTTGAAACAAGCATTCAAATCTTGAATGAATGTACCGATTTCCACAAGTTGGAGCTCGTATGTCCTGGAAGAGATTCTAAGTTTCCGCCAGGTCCTCTTAACGCATTGTTGAGAAGAGTGATTTCGACAGACTGCAAATTGGAATACTTGTTCGTTGGTTATGATGCCTCGCAAGGCTTTGCAGGTGTTGTCGAAGGACTAACTAACAGGTAAGTACTCGTTTTAAAATTGATCAACAGTCTTACATTTAGAATTTTAGACCAATTCAACCCAATGACTCGGTTATAGTGCAGAAGACAGATGGAACGGAACTGAAAATTCAGATGTGCTACTCAACTATCGTGATGGACAGAAAACGATGAAGCTGTGTACTTTTGAAAAAATAAAGTTTGGTCAAGGAATTTCAAAGTTGGCACCGAACCAACGACTGCCCCCAGAAAACGCAACTGCGGCGCGCAATTTTTGCAATTCTGCCGCACACAGTTTTGTTTCAAGATTTTTGTTGTTTTTGATGAAAAGGAGTACAAATATCCACTTTTATGATGACATAAATGAATCCTACACACAACGTGATATGTCAGCAAAAAGGCTGGAATTCGTACTCCTTTTCATCAAAAACAACAAAAATCTTGAAACAAAACTGTGTGCGGCAGAATTGCAAAAATTGCGCGCCGCAGTTGCGTTTTTTTGGGGGCGGTCGTTGGCTCGGTGCCAACTTCGAAGTTCCTTGACTAAACATTATTATTTCAATAGTAATTCTATATAATTTTCGGTTGTTATTTAACCATTTGATTATTTGATTGTGAAATTGTGAAAAGAATAAACATTTTAAGTGAAACTTTTTATTACGACAAGAATCATGTCAAAATCACTTCAAAAATCGTTTTTTATTTGAACCAAACCCGATCTAATTTATCATAAATCTTCACAAAAGCGGTAGTCAACGTCAAACTTTCATAGCATAAATAGGCAAGTGCCTTAGTCCCATCCCTTTGTTGAAGCATGTAGCATCGACCATCTCGATACTTTTTTCGGAGACTGAAACCAATTTGTAGAAGCTTCTAGAATCAGTTCTTACTTTTCAGAAAACTTAGCTTTGATTACGGAAACCAATCCTAAATTTTCACAAAAAAAAGGGAAATCGTTTCCTGTGTACTTCAGATTTAAAGTCTCCAAGGTAGACCCTTCCATCCACTTTTTAAAAATCTTTTCAAGATCTTGACCAGTATACTCTCTATCTGTTAATTTCACTTGTTTGCAATCCAGAATAAGGTTCAGAAGATTATATGATCCTGTCCAATCAGAATCGCCTAGATCTATTGGATGAAAGAGGAAATCAAGTCGATCTTGTGCTCTTTTGGCCGGGTCCGCAGTGTTTTTGAACCAAATAGCGTGTTTTTCAAATTTTCCAATGTGCAGAAAGTAAATTTTGTGGGAGAAAAACACGTCGAGCATTTTCCGTGTACGTTTGGAGATTGTGCACAAGATGAAGCTGAAACTCCGGTTAAGCTTGGTTTGAGCTTGTCCAAAACTTACATTTCATTGATTTCCATCTGTTTCAGAATGTTTTGCTTTACTAGACAAGGGAAGTTGAGGAATAGAAAAGGATTCATTTTCCAAATGACTCAACTGACGTTAGGTAAAAGAAAACAACAATGAGGGTCAGCCGTGGTATTAGATTAGAGGGTGACGTGGCATTGTCTACGCTCACTAATAGTGTGAGATACACTCATCAATGAAGAATGTGACATCTAAAAAACCTATGGTGACAGTCTTTGATTCTGGGAAAGCGGCAGATGGTTGTGGCAGGCAAAAGATTCTTCTCTATTTTCACTCAGATTCCTTCAAGTCGGAAAAAAGTTTATCAGATTTTCCTTTGATTTTTCATATTTCAAAATAGTTTATAATGACAATACAGAATTGAGTAAGAAACAAAAAAGATGTCCGGTGCTCATAACCTTTTTCATCCAGACAACTTGGTCATACCTCTCCCCTTTTGTGCGGTCGACAAGTCCTTATCACCAAAAATGTCAAAAACAGTTCGGTCACAGAGAACTTTGATAAGGAATTGAATTTTTGTGGTCTATGGTGTTGATGCGTGTATTGATAAGCGGTGAGATGACCACAAAAAATTAGGGTCCAAAACATCAGTTTTTATGTGTGAGGCTTACTTGTTCAGTATTGTAGAAACGCAAGTTGAAATAGAACATTTAAAGAAAAGAAAGAACTTTATTTTGAACACTAACTATGGAATGGGCACAGCCAAATGGGATAGCAGAAAATGCTCGGTGACCTGAAAATCACTTGCTCATTATTTTTGATAAACTATTTATGTACATACCTTTTTTCTCGCCATTGAGAATGTATTGTCCGTGGCAAGGATCGCCAATTCAAACTTGTTCACCATACTCGATGAGGTCGTCTCTGTGGGATGAAAAGCACTGGTGGTTTTTTTTCCAAAAGTGAAGAATAAAGCTTCCGCGAAATCGGCAGAAGATGGGAACAAAATGTGTACTGTCCAATGGTTTCTGCATCCATGGCATTGTTATCCTGAAAGAAATTTAATGAAACAAAAGCTCGAAAAAATATCAAATACCTCCAAGTCCATCTCCTTTTATGACATTTTCCGCCAATCTGAAGGCTTTTGCACAGTTTGTGCCGCTGCTTGCCTGTGATATCCCGTCTTGTCCATGGAAGGACAAGATCCAAGTCGACCAGGAGTCTGGAATTATCATTTTCAGGTTTTTTTATCCTTTTTCAAATTCTCACCTCTTTAGATTTCACACCAATTGCAAAAAGCATCTGATTAGAATACAAAAATAGAGTTTAAAAGTATTAGAGAAAATAGAAGAAAAAAGACCGACCGTGTCAAGAGGTAGTCCAGAAAAATATGGAAAGAATGGCTTATCAGCGTTGGTGGGTGGTTTATGTAGCCTTTTTTTTCGTAAAGTGTACAGTTGATAAGGCGAACTTCACAGTGAAGTGTGAACTGTGCCAAGGTGATAACATCATTCTTGTAGCCTATGTTTTGCAGTTCACGTGCGTTGCTGCTATCATACAGCAGAAGTTGTTCATACGGGTGCCGCTCCATATGCGCTCTACTGCACTCAGGCTCTCCGAAATTACCAATTTTTTTTTCAACTTTTGTCTGAGTTGTCATAAAAATACTTATCACTCCTGAAAACATCATTTTAACTATTTTTAAAAATGAAATTTGGCGACGAAAGTGAAAAATCTCAAAGTACTGAGTGCAGTGGAGCGCATATGGATCGGCACCCGTATGAACAATATAAAAAATAGATCAGAATACAAAACTTTTGAGTGATACATTTTATTTTTAACGAGACCTTATCATATTTATCATAAGCCTTCTCAAAACTGGCAGTCAACGGTGAAACTTCATTGAGTATGTGAGAAACAGATTTGATCCAATTCTTTCGTTTTATGTTGGCCCTCGTGATATTCTGGAAGCTGAAAACCAGGGCTGGGCAACTGATTTTAACTCAAACAATTTTTTTGGTCAAAACTTAATTTGAAAAATTTGTCCAATCAATTTGATATTTCAATCCAAACAAATTGTTTGACCCAATATTGTTTGAAAAAATAATCCAAGGACGGGGAGAGTGCACGCAACGCAACCGCGGTCGCGGATTGAGTGCATTGTCCTTGTGGCGATCGCGCATTTCTGAATCAATATATTCAAATTCCTCGCAGGATTTCTCTAAATTTTCGAGTTTTCACAATGGTTCCTCTTCTGAAACTTCCCCTACTAGCTGCAAAGGAAGTGTTGAAAAGCATGACACTTGAAGAATTGTAAGTTTTAGTTTTGGCTTCCTCTCCAAATTATTATTTTCAAGATTTATTATGTCGGTACTTTCGGAAAGAACAAAGCAAGTCACCAAGTCTTCAGTTTCAAAAAATGGTTTTCACTTCACTTTTAGTATCAATTCTGAAAGTCTCAGCGTCAAATGCAGGAAACGCATGATACTGACAAGACACGACAACCCACGAAGTATGATTCATCACATTTTGGAGACTTTTAACAACCCAATAGTATCTCTGGAATGCTATTATTCTGTCGACGAAAAATTCATTCTAGAGCTAATTCAGCACTTCAAAACGCATCGTCTCAGTATACGAAAAGTTCTGATAGTTCAGGACGTTAACCCATTGACTTACACGCAAATCATGAATGAATGCACGGCAATTCACAAGCTGCACCTATGCTCGAAATTACCTGAAGATTATCAATATACACCGCGGGACGTCTTCAAACTTGATAAGCTTATCATAACCGTTTCATGTCATTGGCTCAAGTTAGAAGACTTTTTGCAATGTAGATATATCAAAGCAGCCAATTCTGTCGGAACTTCTAGAAAAGATTTTCAGTTTCAGGCTGAGTATCTAAACTGGTTTTTCAAGAAGGTTATTTCAAGAGACTGTAAACTGGAATATTTGCTCATTAATTTTAATGAAGTGGCTAACTTCCCAAAGGTTGTCGAAGGGTTGACTGATGGGTAACGCTTCTTGCAAAATATATGAATAATTTCGAAGTTTCAGACCAATTCAACCTGACAATTCAGTTATCATTCAGAAGATGGATGGAACGAAGCTGAAAATTCGAATGTACGAAATTATCCTTGTGATGGAGCTTCTCGAATAACCAAAAATCGACGATTTCATTAAAGTTCTATTCAAATTTTGATAATTATTCTCAGTTTTTAAATAAAAGTTTCAAATTGTATAGGTGTTTTGTTCATTTGAATCAAACCCGATTCAACAGCGAAGTGGAAAGAAAGCTGTTGTTTATAAACTTTGTCATATGACAATTCTTACCACCAACTTTGACTTAATTTAATTGTTCGTTTCATTGATTTCAACTGGTTCCTAAATTTTTTATAACCTCTCTTTCCCTTTTTGTTTTGCAAAACGATAAACTTCTCTTAATTTTTGACGTCTTATGAATTTAGAATCAAATTCTCCAACTCTGGGGATTTCAAGAATTCCAAGCAACGTGTCGTGGCCAGATAAAGGGGAAGGGTGTGAAGGCGTAACAAAGCGGAGCTTCGTACCGATCGTTGTTTAGCGTGAGCGCGGCGACATTTTTGCAGAAGACCTTGGTTTTAGGCAACGTTGAATGAGCGGAAGTGAGCCGAATGATGATGACAACAGATGATGACTAGAGCGGTCGTAAAACGTTCTGCGCGTTGAGCATCGTTCCGAGACCCAGATGTTTATCTATGCAAAGTTTGCAACCGTACCTTTCTACAGTATTCTTTTTGTGAGTACGGTAGTAAAATTCGCAGAAAAAAGTTCGATAATGCAATTGGGTCTTGCAACGACATTGCGTTATTTTGCAGGTTCACCGTTACGCGAAATTGCGGACCATATGGGCGGAGTCGTCAGAAGAAGGCGAGAGAGGACAAATTACCGCATCGATTCAGTCATAAATTTTGCATTCCAGTGGCGGCCAGGTCTTACAAATTTGAAATCTGAGTTCAGAAGACGTCAAAAGTTTAGAAAAAGTTTATTGTTTAACAACAGAAAAAAAAAAGCAGAATATAGAGAAATATATCGTTTAGAAACTTCTGAATCTGAAGCAAGTTGGCATCAATAACAAGAATCGCTGCACAATTAAATCAATTCAAAGTTGGTGTCAAGTCTCATCAATCCATAGGTGTTGTAGACAATCGCTTTGGTTTCACTTTTTTGCTCGATGATGAACGCATTTCCCTCCTTGAAGACTTGGACGCTGAAAATTTCATTTTATTTAAGGCTAAACTCTATTTTAACTTACTCTCCACCGATTTCTGCTTTTTTGACCATTTTCACATTTTTGAGTTTTGCAAAAATATCAGGAAACTTGGCAGCGGAATGATTCATTTGGAGATATTCAATTTTTGAATTTCCTTCAATCCACTTCTTCAGAATCGCTGAAATTTCTTCAGCCTTGATCTGAGTGCTGTCCAAAACCACTTGTTTGCATTTCATAAACATATCAAGAAAGTTTTTAGCGGTAATCCATCTGGACTCTCTGATATGAATGCTTTCAAATGTGAACGGTTCGATGCTTGTTGAGTCGAACTCGAACTCAAAAGATGTCTCGCAGTGAGAGTAAATATTGGGCACATCCCGAAACATTTCGAAAGCTTCTCGAGCAAGTTTATCATCTTGCTGACGACTGAAATGGCTATAAAGTGTGACAGCGTTCGCATCGATTTTCACGGTTTTCAAATTTTTTTGAAGTTTTGGGACTTCCTCCACCCAGCCTTCCTCCACACCCATGACAATAGACGAGATATTGAAAGCTTTTGTGAAATGCTCCAAAATTTTGGGCATAATTTTTTCGGGCTCTCCATAGCAAACAATATTGTCATCCCAGTCCTCCTTCGAATCAATAAAGGGGACTTTGACGTCTCCAAATCTCCAATCCTTGGCATTTTTCTTGCTTTCTTCCGATGGTTCTTCAATATCAATCGAAAGATATGATAGCTGCATAGCATCTGGCACACGGATTTGAAGATGCGAGACACTGGAGATGGTCAGCTCATAAGGGCAACTGGTTTGGCAAGCTCTCACAGTGGCCAAAGCTCGCTTGGAGATGGTAGAGATGGCCAGTCTGGAAAAAAAATTGTGGAATTAGAAAAAAAATTGTAAAAAAGGGAACTTACACTTGCTTGGGGTACATTGAAGCGAGCACATTCTCACATGCAATGAGTGGAAGGCGCAGGAGATGGAAGGGCATAACTTTTGAAGATTTCTTTGCTGGTTTTGGAAGACGGGCTCTAGTCTTTGGTGGCATCGTTGTAGAAGGCGTTGGTTCCAGAAGGCGTTGGTTCCAGAAGACGTTTGTGCAGACGACGTAGAATGGAAGTGGCAAAGGAGTAGTGCAGACGATACGAGGTTTGAATGAGAATAAAATGAAAGTGGTGCGGAACAGACAGGTTGCACGCACGCTGTACAGGTTGCCTGCGTGGTGTTTCGCGCGTTTTTTGTCCAGCGTCTTTCCCAGGGGCAAAGTCAGTTGTGTAGCCTATGGTGACGTCATGGAAGAACATCTAGAACCTCGTCACAGCTAGAAACTGACGAATTGCCAGCCTTCCTTAGTTACAGAGACTCTACTGGACCTCCTGGTTCCTCGAAAATGAACATTCCATTGCTCCGTCTTCCATTTTTCGCTTCTCAAGCAGTGCTTTCTTCCCTAGGTCCTAAACAAATGTGAGGTAAACTTTTTTTTTCAAACCCACCCACTTTTTTTTCCAGACTCGCCTTATCAACGCTGTCCAAGAAAGCGGCATCATTGGTTAGGGTCCACCAGAAGAACCATAAATTTGAGTTGAAATTATTTAACAACAAGGAAATGATGCGCCTAGAATTACGGTTTTCGTTTATGATTTCGATCGTGAAAATGCCAATGAGCTTTGGCGTTTTTCGAATGTTGTAGCGTGGAAGCCGGAAGAAAAAAGTCACGTATCAAAGTTTATTGAGTTCCACGGTGAGCCTGGATTGATAACTGCGAATTGATCGTTGAAGACGGCGATTTTCGAGTAGATTTTTTGAAAATTTTGGGCAATCTGAGAACAATTGAAACTGTATCTTTGGATTCTTTGATGAATGGTCCGGATAATGACCTAATTAGAAAAGGTTTTGAAATGTTTGGAACCGTCAAGAACTTATACATAGATTGCGAACATACTCATGATTTCAAGTTGGAGTTTCAAAATTCTGCACCTTTCAATTTCGATTCAATTCATATTAAACACTCTGAATGGGTCACTCAAGCCACCATAATCCAAGTGTTCATGAATTGTAAAAAAGTGGTTTTGGAAAATTCAATGTTAAATTTTTCAAACAAGGACGAAATTTTGAAGAGATGGATTGAAAACTCAAGAATCGAACATTTTCTGATATGTTATGATTCGGAGGAGATATTTATGAAAATTTTTAGTAGGACAATCCCAAGAATGAAGGCTAAAGTGGATGCGAGGTTTGTTTCTAAAGCAGAGTTTATCTCTTTTGATTTTTGTTTTCAGCGTTGAAAAGTTCCCGGAAGGAGTTTTCTTCAAGTTATCACAAAGGAATGGAACGGAAGCGAAAGTTTATAAGGACCACTCGGGGATGTTTCTGACAACAAGATTGGATTTTCCATAGAACTTTTCCCTGGCTTTTGAACATTCTGATTCTACATGTTTTTCAATATAAATTGTGTTTCAAAATTCTAGCTTTTATCGTCTATGTTTGAAATAAATGCTTTTTGTATTCACAAGGTGCTTCTTCTAATGATAGTTTTAACTTTGTTTACAAAATCCCCATTTGGTGGTCCCGAGAATTCTGATGCAATCCGAGGTCTGTACCGGCCATATGTAAACGGTCGGGGTATCGTAAATCAAAATATCTGTTGCAAATCAAAATGTAAACCCAGGGGTTCCCTTTCGTGGCAGCTGTATTTTTCCCCTTAACGTCTTCAGCATTTTCCACGTCAATCTCATTCAATCTAGTCACAGCTATTTTTTTTTCTGTCACCGTGCATGCAAACAACAATACCAACCAGCACCTCCTCTTCATTAGCACTATCATAGCACTCGACCATCTGCCTCTGTTCACTTTAGTCAACGTCTTCTAGTCATTCTGTCCAGTCGTCTTCAGGACGGTCTTGTCTGTTCAGTCCCAACCTTTCCATCCGCTTATGATGACGGACGATAACCTTTTCCTCTCACGGATTCTGTCCTCCACGTCCTTCGAACATTCTGGTCCCTCAAAAATGAGCATTCCATTGCTCCGTTTTCCATTTTTTGCTTCTCAAGCAGTGCTTTCTTCCCTAAGTCCTAAACAAATGTGAGGTAAACTTTTTTTTTCAAACCCACCCACTTTTTTTTTCTAGACTCGCCTTATCAACGCTGTCCAAGAAAGCGGCATCATTGGTGAGGATGTGCCAAAAGGACCGAAAGCATGTGTTGCATATATCAAGCAGCAGGCAGTTCACACTCCGCCGGAACGGTGATGATTCTCCTCAAATCACTGTGATTGTTGAGAATTCCGATCACAAAAATGCTCTTGAATTTTGGCGTTTTTCTAATGTCGCAGCGAGGACAATACCTAGAGATTGGCAAGATCCCATTGCATTCTATGGAGAACCCAGATTAATGGAGGAAATTTTATCGCACATTTCCAAAGCCTATAACATCTCAGTTGAGCTTAGCCTTGAGGAGAATTGGCAAGTTGATCTTCCAAAGGTTTTAGGAACTCTGAAAAGGTTGAACATTGAAATCAACATTGCCTATTTGAACTCTCCGTTCAACAACGTGAACAATGCGCTAATTCGAACAGCTTTTGAAGTGTTCGGAGAAGTTAAGAATTTTTATTTAAACTGTAGACACACTTATGACTTTAAGCACAGCTTCAAAAATTTTGTACCGTTCAAGTTTGATTCAATTCATATCAAGCATTCTGATTGGATCACACAAGACAGCATACTCCAAGTGTTCATGAATTGTAAAAAAGTGGTATTGGAAAATTCAATGTTAAATTTTTCAAACAAGGACGAAATTTTGAAGAGATGGATTGAAAACTCCAGAATCGAACATTTTCTGATAAGTTATGATTCCGAGGAGGTATTTATGAAAATTTTTAGTAGGATAATCCCAACGATGGAGGCTGAAGTGGATGGGAGATTAGTTTCTAAAGTTGAGCTTAGCTATTTCGATTTATGTTTTCAGCGTTGAAAAGTTCCCGGAGGGAGTTTTCTTCAAGTTAACACAGAGCAATGGAAAGGAAGCTAAAGTTTATAAGGACCACACGGGAATGCTTCTGACAACAAACTTTGATTTCCCATAGGCCTTTTTCCTGGTTTCTAACACTCTGGCTCTACATGCTTTTCAATATAAATTGTGTTTCAAAACTCTAATTTTCATCGTCTATGTTTGAAATAAATGATTTTCATACGTACAAGGTGCGTCTTCTTATGATAGTTTGAACTTTGTTTTCTAAATCCCAAGCCGGTAGTCCCAAGAATTCTGGTGCAGACCGAGTTCTGTACTGGCCAGATGTAGACGGTTGTGGTATCGTAAATCATGCCTGTCGTCGTGGAATCTGAATTTCCGTTCAGTGATTCCTTTGTTGCAGCTGTTTTCTTCACTTTTTTCGTCGTTGCACACGTCATCTCTTACCGTTCGATCTAGTCACAGCTGCTTATTCTTCTCGTCACAAAACCTTATCTTCATTAGCACTATTATCGCACTGGTCCATCTGCATCTGTTTACTTTCGTCAACGTCTTCTAGACATTCTAACCAGTCGTCTTCAAGGCGGTCTTCTCTGTTGATTGCAGCTGTCTCATTGCTTGACGTCTTCTGAACCATTGTCGTCCAATACCGTCACCTAACCTATCTAGGGGCCCTTGCTCGCATTCCTTTCTTCTCTAGCCCCAGCTGTACATTTTCTCATCCAACGTCTTCTCCATACACCACAACAATATCGTCCAGTATCTTCCTTTTCACTCTCAGTGACCTGCGCCATCTGACTCTGTTCATTTTAGCCAACGTCTTTTAGACATTCTAATCAGCCGCGTTCACTACCATTCATAAACACTGAGCCAGTCAAACTTTTCAGCCAAGACGAATTCATCGAAAAATGCCGTTCCCTCTTTTTCATCTCCCTTATGTTGCCTACATCAATGTGCTCAAATCCATTGGGATACCAGAATTGTAAGTTACTGTTTCTTTTTTCCCATTAATTATAATGTTTCTAAACCTAGACTTTCAGATTTGCCATGTCCACTATCTCGAAAAGATCTCTTCGTTGTGTGAAAGCTGCCATACTAACTCAAAAGTTTAAAATGAGCATACTTAATAATCGGTTGATTATGCTAAGAACCGGCCGCTTTATCCATTTTTTATTGGATATAAGAAATATGACTGGGAACATGGAAACGGAAATTTGGAACATCTCTGAGACAAAAGTACAGATGAGACAGGAGTCTGAATACATTACTAATGTATTTATTGCCTATTGCCAATGTCATCAACAGTTTTTAGTTGCAATGTCGCAACATTTCAAAAAATTATTTAACATAACATCAGTTGATATAACCCATGGAACTGAATGGCCCAGGGCCCTTACAAGTTCTTTGGAGTTCTACCGAGATTTGAATCTACATGTCGAAGAAGTCAAAGTCATCATGGAAAAAACTGGACATCAATTTGTGGAGGGATTCCTTCAGTACTTTGACATGAGACGTATAGGCCAGCTGTTTACTCTACCAGCGGGCCAAACTGAAGTCGTTAATCTGCCAGCTCCCGTGAAATTCCAACTAGATTATGTCACTTTTTATTGGTTAGAAGAGGCAGACTTACCTAAGATAATGGAGAGCTTTATGGACTGCAGAACAGTGGAGGTGGCCGATGGCAAGTGTACAGAAACACAAATGATTGAAATTCTCAAAAATTGGAAGGCAGGCTCCAAAATGAAGCATTTTTCCATTGGCTATAATGGTGAAAGATTCGAGAGCATCTTTAAAAGTTTGGAGAACGTGGTTCCAGTAACGAAAGTGGAAATCGGCGGAAAGTAAGTGTGATTTTTCTTAATTCCAGAAAAATGTTGTATTTCAGAATCAAACAATTCGAAAATGGAAAATGTTTTCTGGTCGAACAGATTAATGGAATCAAAGCTGTGGTTTATCACGAGGAGCAAAAAATTGTGCTTGCCACGAAGTTCGAAATGGATCTGGACGGAGTCGAAAATTCCAGTTCTACCGTTGAAGCTGATTAACTTTTGTTTCCTTTATTTTGATTACTATTATGATATGCAATAAATTTGACCTACATGTATACAGTCTAGAGTACAACCTAGAATGCTTTTTCACCTCAGCAGGGAGTAATTAGCACCCTCTTAGTCGTGGTGTCGTAAATCAGCATCATCACCGACAGTTGTATTGGTCATAGGTCTTCCAGGACGTTGCAGCTGTCCCCTCCCTCACGTCATCTTCAGAATCATCCACGTCAGCGACTGTCACCATCTGCGGACCTTCATATGGTCTTCATCTAAAACCATATCTCGTCTAGTCACATCTGTTCACTTTCTCACCGTTCATTCTCACTGTACAGCCTTCCTCTCCAATAGAACTCTAAGAGGCTAAGCCATCTCGCTCTGTTGATCGTAGCCAACGTATTCTAAACATTTGCACCAGTTGTCTTCAAGTTGGTCGAAATCTTCAACCATTTCGAAGACGAAATGCCGTTCCGTCTGTTTCGTCTTCCTTATGTTGCCTATAGCAACGTACTCAAATCCATGGAACTATCAGATTTGTAAGTAACTGTTTTGTTTGTCTAGGCATCTTGTAGACCCCAACTTTTCAGATTTGTCATGTCCACCATCTCCAAGAGATCCCGTCGTTGCGTGAAGGGTAGCTTATCAACCAAACATTTTGTGTTGATCATGACAAATAATCGGCTGATTGAGGTGACTTCAAGGCAAGCCATTCGATCCAAATCAAGTAACAGGTTTATGTTGGATTTAAGAACTACTATGGAGAACCAAGCAACAGAGCTTTGGAACATCACTGATACGAAAGTGCTAATGAGACACGGATCAGAATACTCGGCTCATGTTCTCGTTGCTTATTGTAAACGACAAGAAGAACTTTTGATTCCGATGCTAAAAAATCTCAAAGGAATCTTTAATATAGAGTTTCTTTTTCTTTTGTATGGATTGGAATGGAATGTGCCTCTTGCATATTCTCTTGAAGTTATCGGAAAGCTGAATCTTCATGTGATTGGAACTGGGGTGTTTATGAGAATAACAGGAGATCAAGCTGTGGAATACTTTCTTCAGAGGTTTGAACAAGCTCCTGTGAGCGCGGAGATTCCTATGCCCACAGTAATCAACCAAGAAATCGTGAAAGTTTCAGCTTCCAATAAGTTTCAATCAGATTCGATTAGTTTTATTCGGTCGGAAAATGTGCTTGAAGTGATGGGCAGTGTTATGGACTGCAAAAAGTGATCTTTGAGCACACCGAGTGTAAAGAGTCAGAAATGACTGAAATTCTTAAAAATTGGATGGCAGGCTCTAGAATGGAGCATCTCTCCATAGGCTATAATGGAGAAAGATTTGCGAGCATCTTTGAAAGTTTGGAGAATGTGGTTCCAGTGAAGAAAGTGGAAGTCGGTGGAAAGTAAGTGTGATTTTTCTCAATTTGAGAAAAACTTTGTACTTTCAGAATCAAACAATTCGAAGATGGAAAATTTTTTCTGGTCGAACAGATCAATGGAGTCAAAGCTGTTGTTTATCATGAGGAGGAGAAGATTGGGCTAACCACAAAGTTCAAATTGGTTCTGAAAGGAGTCGGAAGCTCTACCGTTGAAGTCGAATAACTTCTGCTCTTTTTTTTCATGATAATTTGATCATCAATTATTAAGTTACAGTATGAAATAAACTTAACGGATACACAATATAGACTGTTCTTTCACCATATCCAGAGAGCAATTAACAAAACAAATATTGCCATCTAACGTGCCCATCTGATCCTGGTATTCCCATTCTCTCTTACAGCTGTAGACAACGTCTTCTTCATACACCTCTTCATACAGCCAGTATTTCCTTCTCACCAATTTTGCTTTCATTTTCCTAAGATTTGATAAAAAATAAATTTTACTCAGCGTTTCTTTTTTGCTAAACATAGGAGCCTTCGTTTCCCAAAAACGTTGATCTAGAAGACGGTATTCTGAGATAAAGACAAACAGACAATAAGACCATTTCCAGCTGTGATGGACATGGTGCTAATCCAGATGGCACTTGTTGACGGTTTTATGAATCTTCAGATTGTCATACAAGATATTTAGATGAGAAACAGGTTTATTTAGTGACTTATAAGCATAATGAACATCATTAGAGCAAGACAAAAAAGACTATAAAAGCTCGAAATCCGTTGTCAAAATGACCTCACTGGCTATGAAAACAATGGCTCGATTTCCATTTTTCTGGTGTAACATGTAGCAGCGTCTATCAGGGAATCGGAGGTTTCTGAAAGTCAAAATATAAAAGTGAAAAGCAGCTAGAGCGCAGAGAAGCCTGGAACTCTCGTTGTCTGCGTCTCTGCGGACCACTGGCGCCGAGAGGAGCAGATGGTTAGAGTGTCTGGCTTCTCTGCTGAAACTTTGACATGTGAAGAGCGCGCAGAGAAGTCAGACACTCTCGCTGTCTGTATCTCTGTGGACCACTGGCGCACAGGGCGCAGACAGCTAGAGTGTCTGGCCTCTCTGCGCTCTAACACCTGGAACTTACCTATTATTAACTCTCGCAGCTCTCACCGGAACAACACCATCCAAATTATCAAAGATACCTCCAAATTCTGCATTCACAAACTTCACTTGCAAATACTCCATTTTCGAATTCTCCGCCATCCAAGCTTTAAAAATCTGAAGGAGCTCCTGGTTACTGTACTTGGTGTTAGTTAGTTTCACTCGCTTGCAATCCATGAACAGTTCCATTAAAATGTTGGCGGTAACCCATTTGGACATATAGATTTCCACGGAGTTATATTGGAAAGGAGCACAATTTTCGAATTCGTCAAGGATTTCTGGAGTGGATTCACATGAAACATAGACATTTGGAACAGCTCTAAAAGCATCCAGACCGTTCCGCAACAAGTTATTATCCGGGTCGTCAGAAGTCAAAGAGACCTTTTTGATCCTTGGAAAACGGCGGACCAGATGCAGACACTCTGCAAATTGGTCTTCAGAATTCACGTTCAAAAAGATAGTTGGTGAATTGAAGACGTCTATGAAATGCTCTAAAAGTGGTCTCAAAATTTGTTGATCCTCCTCCAAATGGACCACAATTTGGGTGTACCAATTGTCTTTGCTGATTCTCGCCGGGACCTCTAGTCTTGAAAATTTCCAGTTTTCCGCTTCAAATTTTTCATCGATATACTCTAATTTCAAAATGATAGAAATATCGTTTTCCACATTGGCTTTGGATAAAAAGAGCCGTTGGTTTTCCACAATTCGCAGGTCAAATTTTTGAGTTAGCAGAGTATTTTTGACATGTTTCTTGAGTCTTTTTGAGACTGTGGACATTACAAGTCTGAAATTTTCTCACTTTTTTAAAAAGAGATTATTTTATAAACTTACAATTCTTGAAGTTTCATCGATTTCAACACTTCAATATAGGCTAAAGACGGGAGACGGAGTAAAGGTAGCAACATGTTTGAATGAGAAAAAAGACAGGAGAAGAGTGGTCCAGAAAGGATCAATATTTTTCTGTGTGGGAGAATAGAAGGGTGTATCTAGGGCTAATTGACTGGGGTTGGTGGGAAAATAGAGGCTGTTGACGTCTAGGAAGGTACAATGGATTATAGGAAGGTTCCTCTGAATCCTCTGAATCAGTTCTAAATTCAAGGACCAGAGGAAAGAATCATGATTTCGATAAAGAATTTCAACCTTTGCAACTCTGCAGCTTTTCCCTATTTTCAAATCTAGATCAATTTTTGAGAATCCAAAACAGAGTTTTGTCATGACCTGGACTTTTTTTCCCGTTACTCATTAGAAGCTCACTATCAGTAAGGCTTTACAGGGTGGCTTTTAATTACTTGAACCCACTATATGGCACTTTGCAATGTCATATCTATTCGAAAATATTTCCAAAGAGCCCTATATCAAACAAATTGCTTATACTAACATCAAAAAAGAAAAATCAGTCGAAGTTATCTCATTCTTTCGACTCTTGCCTGGATGGTTATCCTGATACCGAAAAGTGTTAAATCGGTACACATTGATTTTGGCTCGCTATTACATTTAAGGGTTTGTGCTCGGAATAAATTAGGCTAAAGTGTTCTATTGGTCTTAAAACTTTACTTTCCCAAACCAGGAACTATTTGGGAATAAAAAACCACATAGTTACAGCTATCTTGACCTCTTAAATGACACTTGTGTTCACTACATTTTCCTCTTCATTTTCATGGAGAAAGAGGTAAAAACCCGATTAGGAACGTTTTTAAATCAACTCTTGTGTGATTTTCACTGTTTTTATGAATAAAAAGCTTGTTTCGTTCAATTATGAGTGATTATAGCGAGATCGGAGGACATTTCGTGATTTTTAGTTTCCAACATCATTTCATCATGTCATTATCCTGGTGTTATAATGATGCAGAAATGACCAGTGCTCTGGCCAAATAATTATTTGTTTGGCTATCCTTTTGAAGACATGAAATCCTTTTGAAGACATGAAATATATGGTTTGTTTGAAGTTTTGACTAAATTTGGTGGGCATAGGAAGAATAATAACTGAACAGTAAACCAAGATTCTCAAAAAATAGGTGCGAGCCAAACCGATGTTCACTTGCGACGTGATGAGGCTGGGGTGGACCTTGAAAATTGCGGAACCGGATAGTTATTTTTACAACGTCTTCCTAAACTATTAGAGAATGTTTTTGTTGAATTTCATCCCATTCGCAACTATATTCGAGTAGATATTACACCATGTGTGGGTTCAAGTAATTAAAAGCCACCCTGTAAGAGCTCTCTGCTTCTAGACCAAGTTTCAAACAGAAGGGCTACCTTCAAATTTGTCAACGAAGAGCACAACTACGGATACTTTGGAATTTATGAGAACAACCTCTAATAGAAGGACAATTTTTAATAGTTGGGCTCTGGCTTTCCAACACTCTAATCAGTATGAAATTTTTTTTAGAAATGGAAAGCTATTATTAATGTTCTTCGCATTTTTTGATGAATCTTTTGATGCGTTGTTTTCTGAGTTTTTTTAAAGCCCTTTGAGCGGAAGCATCTTGATATTTCTCTTTTCTATTTTGCTCTCCATTTCTTTTCAATACCTTGTTAAGTCGGACTTCATTCCCCCTTTTCCGTTTCCCTGACACCAAAGTTTTATCCTTTGCTTCTATCAATCTCTTTTCATTGATTTCCTAATCCCCCTCTGTCGTCGGCTGGCCGGAGATGAAGGCTTCCTTTACTTTTCATCCAAAACATTCTCATTTCCGTTTTCCATTTTTCTTTTTCCATTCCCAATTTTATTATTCAAAATTTTCAATCAGAATACTTCGAAAGGCAATGAATGCAGAACAAATAGCTGGTCTTCTTACTG
This sequence comes from Caenorhabditis doughertyi, assembly GCA_963572265.1. Classification (NCBI taxonomy): domain Eukaryota; kingdom Metazoa; phylum Nematoda; class Chromadorea; order Rhabditida; family Rhabditidae; genus Caenorhabditis; species Caenorhabditis doughertyi. Next base: position 4,861,338 of record OY751553.1, on the reverse strand, counting down.
CAAAAATTATTGTGAGCCCACAGAATCTTCTTTTTTTCCAATTTTTTATTGCTATCACCTTTCAGCGAGACAGCGCATATGCTGAACATCTAAGAGCCTCCGATTATGCCGATGAAGTTTCTAAAGAGTGTAAAAAACTCGAAAAAAGATGTGCTGAAATACAAAAATTGACGAGAAGAGCTCAGGAAACAGTTGCTATAGCTCGTTGCGAGGATCGGGAGAAACGTAATGAGTATGAGAGAGCCGATGAAGATTATAAGGTTAGTTTGGAAAATAATTTGTAAGACAAGAAACATTTATGTTTTCAGAAAGCCATTGCAAGAATAAAGGCGCGGACGTGGTTTGCCTTAGAGGATGCTGAGCAATCTTTGGAGAAGAAAGTCCGTGGAAAAAATAGGTCAAGATCGATGCCGACGAAAGAAAAAAAAACAATCGAAATAATTCGTTTCTTTTATCAGCAAATAAATAAAATTAATTCAAATACCTTTACTACAAAGATTCGGCTCTAGTCGGGAAGAATGGACCCAAGAGAAAAAAGAATGCACACGAGCTTCTGTTATAAACGAGCATAAGCCTTGGCAAGCTTTCTTTTATAAATGACCTTTTTTAAGAATGAGGAGCCTCGGTAAAAAATGAGGTTTTTTTTGAACCTTTTTTTAGTTATAAATGAGCTTTTTCAAAAATGAGGAGCCTTGGTGAGCTTTCTTTTATAAATGACCTTTTTCCGCGAATGAACCTCGGTGAGCTTTTGTTATAAATGAGCTTTTTGGAGAATGAGCCCTCAATGTGTCTTGTCGCGGGTGAGAAAAGAGCTTCATGAGCCCGCTTTTTTAAAAGCTCACATGAGTTTGAGCTCGTCTTTTTTCGGAACCTTTCTTTCAAGTTATTCAAGATCAGTTTTCTCATACCATAGAAAAATATGTTCTTACCTTTCTCATTAATATTCCACAAAGTACGGGAGGCATGTTGGGGTTCTAAAAAAGGCTCATCAATCAGCCTAGGCTTCAGCTCGCGAGCTTTCAAAGAAGCAGGCTCGGAAAGCTCAAGAAAGTCCATTCACAGAAAAATTTTGCACATCATTTTTGAGCCCTGTGCTCTTCCTTTGTTTTCTTACATTCTCTCGAAAACGACCATTATCAACTGAATGTTGGCCATCGTTTCTGCTTTCTGACCAGGTATTCACGAGATTTCTTCTGATCAGCTTTCGTCTTCTCGGCAGCATCCGTTTCCCCGGCAGCCTGCCAAAATTCCATATGCTCCTTCTCTTTATCTTTCGCTCCCTCTTTCTGGCTCCCTAATCTTTCAATAACACATTAGTTTATAGTTGTTTCACTCTTTTTCTCTCTTTTTTTTCCACTGCTTTGGCACCTTGCCAAAATTTCATCCTCTGCCTCTATCTTTTCTCTAATCTCCTTCACCTGGCGTATGCATGTCGGCTGACGGCTTCTTCTGTTTTTTTTTTCTGCTCTTTATCATTTTTTTTTTCTCTCTTCTATCACATTTTTCTTTTTGGGCTCAAAGATCCGAATTTTTTGCTCAGAGTATTCCAAACAAGTTATGGCAATGTCCGAAGACGGTAGACCAAAGAATTATGCAACTCCACGTTTTACTTTCCGTCCTGCTCTGGATGCTGCGAAGGAGGCTGTGAGTTTTCACAAACTCTTCAAAAAATGTTATTACCATCTGAAAAGTTTTCAGCGTGATAGAGCCTATGCTGAGCATCTGTGGTGCGCCAAACGAATTGATGAGGTCACCTTAAAATGTGAGAAAGCTGGAAGAAACTACAATTATATGGTGCGGCAAGTTGCACGGGCCTATGCTGACTTGGAAAATGCTCAGGACCAAGTGAATTTGGCTATTTATGATCACTATCAGAGATTGGGAGATTATGAGAAAGCTGAAGAAGACTATAAGGTTAGTTTGACTGAAAGTTAGTGAAGTAATGAACTTGTGATTTTCAGAAAATGGTGGAAAGAGCAGAGAAAGAAAAGGCTGCCAAGGAGGAGGCTGATAGAAGACGTGGCAAGATGTGGTCTCCAATCGCCGGTAGAGAACGAATTGTATACTATCCAGTGGAAGAGAAAAAGAATAAAAAATAATTATTATACATTTTTTTGTTTTTTTTTTCCAAAAATCAATAAAGTTTGGAGTATTGAAGTTCAAGAATTGAAAAAAGATTATCCAAAAAAACCAAATAATTTTTCTATTTTTTTGCCACCCTTCTCTATAAATACCGACAGTATAAATTTCACGCCAATATTACCGTAATCTGTCGCAAAAATGTCGCAAATAATTTTTCGCAAAAATGTGTCCCACGAAATGATTTTGAAACTTTCTCTAGTTATATCTCGGCTCAGAATGAAGTTTTTGGGCCGTCTTTTTTTGGAAAGTTGGAGCATCTTTTCGATAAAAAAGGTTTTCTTAATCAAAATTATCTGATTTATACAACGGGACTTACTAGCTTAAACGGACCGGAGGTCCGGGAAAGCTAGTCAAAGGGATTCAGTATATAAAAGGTAATAGTACAAAACGTTATATTTGGTCAGACAGTTGCAATAAGAAACAATTCAATAAGAGTAGGACAGAAGAGTGATTGGTGGTGGGGTAAAAAACCGAGAGTAAGTAGAGAGAAGAGAAGGTAAAGAGAAAAAGTGTAACTAGGGGGCGGGGCTTACTCTCAGTACAATGTAATTGGACAAATAAGGGAAAAAGATAGTTTGATAATTGGGTATGAGACGAATCTCATGCACTCAGAAACTCTGGAAATAGGAGGCTATATCGGAGTTTTTTTTTCAATATCTTAAAGATATTCGTAAAGCAACTCGCTTAAAACAGCACAACAGTTTTGGATCTCATTTTCTTTTTTATCATGTTTCACTACATTTCGAATCTTTACTATTATTACTGAACAGATTGTGTCATTCTGTCGCCGATCCTACAGCCCTTAAAACCGAACCGATTTTTATGAAACTTCAATAGATCGATAGAGAATTTTCCCGATATAATGCCCATCTCTTTGAGTTTTGGATAACTATCAAATTGAGGTCATCAGAAAAATACGTGTTTTCAAGCCATTTCGAAAAATCTACTGATGAGAAAGACACACAGGTTGGCCGCAAATACGACATCAGAACGACTACAGAATGAAACATATAACGATTATTTTGGATCAGAAGAAGTTGGGAAAATGATAAAAGCTTTTGTAGTTTTCTACATAAACTTCCTATTTTTTTCAATTTTTTTTCGAGATTCTATTTATTACAAACACAAAGACTAGACCAATTGATAGATCTTGAGCAATCCGTCGTCCTTCCATACCCATCTGCTCGCTCAATTGCAAATACATACCCCATCGATGAATGATTCTCGGTAATGTACGTATCCAATATAGCAGGTGACGTGGTGTTAAGGGTAATGTGATATGTTGAAATATTATTCTGTTCCGGAAATGTGATAAGTTTAAGGGAGGTTACATTGTAAGCTTCGTATTTTCTACAAATGGATGTGATATTCAGTGCTTCTAACTTCCTATGAACATGATCAATAAGCTCTCTGGCGAGCCGTTGACTGAGTTCAATGCTGAAAATCAATTATATTTTCAGACATCCTTATCAGTACTCACTCTTCAATCATATCAGTTTCTTTTGATTCACAGAGACAATATTGTTGTGGAATCGGAAGAGTTTTACAATTTCTAGGTGTCTTTGGTTGTTTTCGAATCAATGATTGTCCCTTTTCATTTGGAATTTGGGAAAAGGTACGATCATTGAAATTTGTAGATGGTTGGTACTGTAATTCATCTATCAAAACAATAAAAATTCAAAAAAAAGAACCTTTGCAATATCTAAAAGCGTGGCTCTTGTATCATAATGAGTCTGAAGTCGTTCTGCATTTTCTTGCATAATTTCCAAAATTCCATTATCTCTATACATTTTGGGTACAGAAATATACAACACGGGGTTTTTTCTTTCCAGTTTTCAATTTCAGTTTCATAAAGTTCATGGGGTCCAAAGCGAATCCCATGGTCAGCCATCAAAACGATAAATGAGTTGTCGAACTGCAATATGTATTAAGTACCGTAAAACCTCCATTAGACCGGCATGCCGCTCTATTTTTCTAAGGAACTGACCGGGTTTCGAGTTAACGGAAGTGTCGTTCTATTAGTGATTTCCAATTTTTTGAACACATTTTTTGCGAACTTGATTATTCAAAAAAGATTTTTTTCCGAAACTTCGTAACATTTCAGTTTAAAACCTGCATATTTTTGCTTTTTATAATTAGACAACTTTGACTATCAACGATTTGATTCCGGTCTGTTAGGGGTGCCGGTCTATTAGAGCTGTCGGTCTTTTTTTGGAAGCCCACGTTTTAGTGTTTTCTTTTTAGGATGTAATAGAATCAAAAGTCCATTAGAAAGCAAAAAAAACGGCTCTGTTCGACAATACCGGTCCAATGACAGAATACCGGTCCAAAGCGAGAATGACCGGTCCAATCAGAGAATGACCGGTCTAAACCATATAATGACCGGTCCAAACGCAGATGACCGGTCCAAATCCATAATGGCCGGTCCATTCCAAGAATGAGCTTTCAGCATCCGACCGAGCTTTTGATAAAGAAAGACGCTAAGCCTGCTGCAAGAAGAGCCGCAAAATTTGCGCTAGAAGGGTTTTTAAAAAAGTTGCAACATCTGAAATCGAATGGCACCGCTAATTAGACTGCATAAAACTTTGGACCGGTCATTCTCAGCTTTGGACCGGTCATTCATGGTTTGGACCGGTCATTCTCAAATTTCTGGGCCTCATTTTCCTGATTGGGCCGGTCATTACGGATTTGGACCGGTCATCTGCGTTTGGACCGGTCATTATATGGTTTAGACCGGTCATTCTCTGATTGGACCGGTCATTCTCGCTTTGGACCGGTATTTTGTCATTGGACCGGTATTGTCGAACAGAGCCAAAAAAACTGCTCTGCTGCAATGGCTCGCAAGCTGTGAAAAGTGCCCAAAAACGAGCATTTGAAAAGTTCGGCTCTATTCCAGTTTAGGGGATTCTTAATTAAATCGGGGACTCAAGTCAGGGGACGCAAGAAATAAGGGACTCTAAAAAAAAGAGGGGACTCGTGTGAGGGGACGCAAGGAATAAGGGACTCAACGAAACTCCAAAAAAACCAAGGGACTCAACGAGCGTCTAAAAAAAACAAAGGACTCAAAACTAATGAGTTGGAATATCCAATTTTTTCATTTGTTTTAATCGGCTTTTTTCTTTTTTTCCATAGGAAACAACATTAGAACACATTAACATTAGTAACATTGTGATGATAATTTCGTCGTTAATCACAGGTTTTCATTCCGACAACACGAAAATTCACACACTATCCATAAAAATTATTCAGTCGAACCTCAAACGGAGCATGAAGTTTTATTATGAGTGTCCACACCACAAGATTTCTGAATATCTTTTCATGCTCGCCGTCGCCAAAACAGAAAAAAGCTTTCCTCTCATCTTATCATTGGAATGGGATTGTACGCGAGGGTACACCTACAGCAACTGAATGCCCGTCCACTGAGCCCAACTTCCACCGCTCGACACGCAACTTCCAGTGTCGTGGCCTCTGCTCCTTTTACTAGTGGTATCACAACATCAAGTGACTTGATTTCTTATCTGACTGAGAGCACTCCTCTGATAACGTCTGACTTTGAGGAAGCCGTTTCAATATTGAAAAAAAAAGAAATAAATCGATTAAAAACGAATTTTCTAAAAATTGGATATTCCAGCTCATTGGTTTTGAGTCCCCTGATTTTTTTCGATTTTTGATGAGTCCCTTATTCCTTGCGTCCCCTAACATGAGTCCCTTGGTTTTTTTCGCCTTCCCTTGAGTCCCTCTTTTTTCTAGAGTCCCCTATTCCTTGCGTCCCCTGACTTGAGTCCCCTATTTATTTATGAATCCCCTAAACTGGAATAGAGCCAAAAGTTCTTATGAATTCACAATACTCTTCTCTTGTAATCTAACCTTTTCAAAATTATTCACAAAAAATTTCTTCAACGGTTCATCCAAACGTTGTGAGCCAGCCAAATGGTTATGTTGTAGATGCACATTCCATTGCCAAGCGAACTTTGGGCGATCTAAAATTTTCTCCACTAAAGCCACGTCCTTTTTTCATCTCACCTTCATAACTATCCATAAACTGTTGAAGGTAATCCATAGCCGCTGAATATCTTTCTCGACAGAATTCTCTGCCATTCAAATGCCCTTTCGTAATATTGGATGAGTTTCTTTCATAAACTATACTGAATGGATAAAATGAATAATTGGAATATGGATTTTTGAATCCTTTGCAATTCGGATAGGTATTAACCATTTGGGCTGACCAGTCTTCAGAGTGAAGTGTCTGGAAATCAGATTTCTTTGCGAATATATTTTTGAACACCCTACCGTATACCCTTCTTTTCCAAAATCGCTGAACAAATTTGGCTCATCATCCAAATATCGTTCACAATATTCATGTTCTGTCCAATCCACATTAACACGTTTCCCATCAATCTTCACACCATCTTCAATCTGTTTTCCGAACCATATTGCCATCGCGTTCGGCTTACTCCGTTGTCCAATTTGACTCATATATGGGAAATGGACGGCTTTAAATTGGGTTTTAAGCAGCTCGATTGATTTTGGAATAGATCTGTAATAACATAAAAAGTATTGAATGCTATCCAGATAAGTTTGAAATTATTAGAACGGCATGTCGTTGGTTTGTTCAGAAGAGTTCTAGGAGGATGGTTGCAGGAGCCTTTCTAACAAAAAGTGTCGTTATAACAAAAGAGTCAGAATGTACGGAATCAGAGGAAAATCGTTCAAAAACACGACTATTGTGATTCAAAGCTCGTTCCACATCGGGGCTCTTGTAATATTAAAAAATGCCGTTATAATATACAAGGTGACAATAAATTATGAGAACACACACACATAAGCCGTTATAAAAATTTTCAAACGCGAATTATCTTAAAAATTTTTTAATTGAATAACCATGGGAAGTGAATGTTTGAAAAGTTCTATTTGTTCAAAGTGGTCTCCTTTCTAAGTACGGAAGTTCAGACGCTTCCGAAAATTATTGGTGAAGGCCCCAGGGTATTGTGGAGTTATCATGGCCTAAGTGCCAACCATTTCCTTTTTCGAGTCATTAACAGATCCCCAAATTTTTCCTACAAGATGTGACTCCAATACGAACCAAAAGAAAAATCAAATGGGTTCAGATTTAGCGAGTTACTGGACCACAAATCATTGGTGAAAATCGCTAAATTTGAAGACAAAATTTGGTTCTTTGCGGACTCGCCTTCATAACTGCCTTCAAAGTTAAAACTATGACTAGTTTTTTAGCAGAATAATAGAAAACATATGTATATAAAAATCAAAATAAAACGAAAAATTGATGGTCGGGATTACAGTAACCCGTGAGCAGCAAAGCAAACTTTGTTCCCATAATTAATTGTCACCTTGTAGTTTTGACAGCTCTGGATAGCACTTTTTCGGCTCGGATTAACTTACCGATGTGCTGCTCCGGAACTCAAAGAATCAATCATAAACACATAAACATCCGGTTGGTTAGATGGTTTTTCTTCCAATTTTCTCTTGTTTTTTGGTATGATTTGAGTGTGAATGAATCCATAAACCTCTTTATTATCTTCCCAACAAACAGCTTCCAAGAATTCACAATCAGTTGGTCCAGGGGGAAACCAAACAGTTTTATTGAAGGGTTGGCGGAAGTCAATCATTTCAAAACATCTGGAAATTGCATTTTAAAATGTTCAAAAAAGGAAAGGATCCGGTGGGTATTGAACCCTCGACCTCAAATTACAAAAAACAAGGGCTTTGTCGCCGGCTCCATCGGTTCGAATACCACGGGAGGGCGAGATGGCGTCTGTAACCTACCTTGCCTTACACTCCCTTCCCTCTTTTTCCTTCAAAATTCTCCATTTTCTGTTTTTCAATTCTGTATAAGGTGTCCAATTTCTATCGCATTGTTTCGTTGGATCAACATCTACTAAAAATTGATGAACCGATGGATCCCATGGGTCAATAATTTTCAGATTACAAGAATCTCTTGTAATAATTTTTGGAGATTGAATGGAATAATTGACTGGAGGTGGTATTAGATCTATTACGGTGTTTCGAGGTTGGTACACAACGAGCAAAAACACCACAAAAAGCAATAGGAAGAAGTAAAAAACTGTTTTCCTTTAAAAGTATGATTTAAGAAGGAATTAAAATGAAATCTTACAAATGCGGATTTCTCCGATAAGCCCATTGCTTTGCATGATTATTGAGCAGCGTCGTGATTTCATCTTGTTCGGATGAAAGCATAATTATTGTGCTTCTGAACCAAATTTGTAATTGACTTTTTTTAACTCGAAATGTTTTCTCTCTATTAGAAGAACCCTTAATATACGAAAGCCCCCTATTTGTGTATATTCGAGAAACCAGGAGAAGCGAAAAGAAATAACAAGTGTATCCTCTAACAATGGATTGAAATTCTGTATCCATAGAATCTAGTACGTCCATTATAAATAGTGATCTTTAGAACATAAAACCATTCATTAAACATTATCTCCGCCACTTTTCCTTGAGTTTCCCATCATTGTCATTGGTCTTTTTTTTTCTATCCAGATTTTTGTAGACGATACCATCGTCCTACAAAATACACATACGGTCGAGATCAGATCAAACCATCGAAACATCATAGTATTGAGGCTATTTTTGAAATTTTCCGAAAAATATTTTTAAAGAAAGAGAACTGAGAGTAGGATTTTATCACCCTATCAGCAAGACCTATTCACAGATTTTCGAACAATGATAATGACAAAACACGCCTAGAATGAATTTATGACATTACTTCGAACGTGTTTATTTACTGACGTTAAAACTGCCATAAATTCATTCAGAGTCTCTATTTTCGGACGTTCTTTGCACAAATCGATAGATATTTAACACTTCCTATTCGTAAGTACTCAGCAATGAATTTCACAAGCGCCAAAAACTTTTCCGATTTGTGTGATGAGTCGCTAGAACAACAACTCAGAGAAATCGGTTTCTCTGAGAGACCGCACTCTTTTCCCAAACCGTCCCGATACAAGTTTTGCTTCCATTTTAGCAACTACTAGGTCCTCCTTTGAAAAATACAATCAAAATTTTTGGCTCAGCCCACTTCTGATTCTGGAAAATTCAGATGACGTCGAAAAAAAAACAGTTTTTTTGTTAATGAGCTAGAGTCGAAATCGAACAGGAATAAAGTTTGACTGGTCTATTGAAGGTTTCTCGTGTCGTGGCAAACTTCTATCACCACGTCTCCAAATGGAAATATCACTTTTTCTGAGAGTTTTTGGGGTTTTCGTCGAAATTCCCGTATCCTGAAAAATTTTTCCACAGAAGTATTCTGGAAATTGTTGACAAAACATGCATCAGCCTATTGGCTTTCCAAAAAAACGTCCTCAGAAAAAGAGGGCGCCCAAAGGGGTCAAACACCCGGAAAACTGGCAAAAAATCACGCAACGGCAAAACACGAAAATCATTTTTTGAAATAGCTGTAATGCTAATTATTTGTCATTTTAGGACGTTTTTTGTTCCTGAAAAATTTAACACGATAGTGGAAAAAATCAACTTTAGATTCAGATTCTACGCCCAAAAATACGTCGATTTCTTTTTAGAAATCAAAAATCAAGGTGTACATACACCGAATCGGCTTTTATCCATTTTCACGACGTACCTCCCCCTCGATTGTGAAGAATGTCATGGTCTCAGATCGAGATAAAAATTTTGTGGCATGTTCCCCTATCCAAATGTGACTCGGTCACCAATGTTCAGCTTCTGAAAATTCGATTTGTGGTATGAGTTCGAAATATCTGCTTCCAGATCCGGGATCAAAAAAATCAAAATTTTCAAAACTTGTTTTTTTGAGCGGAATCGATCGAAAAGTGCTCAATAAGTGCTTAAAGTCATTTATAGTCCCACAAAACATGTTTTCCTCGTTAGGACATCAACTTTCCACAAATTTCTCCAAAAACTTGCTCTGGCACTACTGGGCGGGCCAAAATTGGCGGATTAAGCCAACATTTCAAGTTCATTGGACTTTCTATATTTGAAATAATTAGAACCAATTAAACTAAATAACTGTTCGATTGTCAGCATTTTTAACCCAAACATCTCAATTGCGACTTTCACTTGGCCAGATGCCTCCAAACTAGAAATGAGGATGAGAATTGATACTATCGAATGGATATAGATCGTTCATTTTGATAAAATCTGACCAGGAACAAAACTAGGCTATAGCGCTTGCCGTTTTCTTATAATGCAGAAAAAGCAAGAGGACTACTCAACATCCCAGTTTTGTCAAAACGGTTCCTACTGTGCTAAAAATTAGTGAAGTGATCATCACAATCTTTGAAAAAATTTAGTAGCAGACCTTTTGAAGATGCCTTTTCTATAAGATCGAGACTTGCACTGGCACAAAACCTAAAAGTGTTTCCAATCTAAATGAGTTTCCGTTTTTGCTACCCATATATGTAAGTGCTCACAAAAAACATACCCTCAAGTCCATGTGACGTCATCAGCTGGAGTTTAAGCTCGGAGCTCGATGTGCACATATGAAAACTTAATTTTTTTCAACTTCGATATTTTTCTCAAAATTTTCGGTGGATCATTGGAAATCCTTAGAGCATTTTTGAGCCAATTTTCAAGTCTCTTCAATGTCTGAAAACAAGATTTGAAAAAAAACTTTGAGGTTTTTTTTTGATTTTTCTCGAAAATTTTCTACACTTTTCGGGTATAATATTTTGTTCCCATGTTTCCCATCCGATTTTCTACAAAAAAGTCTTTCGGACCCCCTTCGAAATCGTGGACTATTTTGAGATATAATCGTTTTTCTAATTCTCCTCTTCAGCAGGCATGTGATTGAATGGATCTCAGAAAAACGGTTATATCTAAAAATAGTCCACGATTTCGAAGGGGGCCCAAGAGACTTTTTTTTTAGAAAATCGGATGGGAAACATGGGAAAAAAATGTCATACCCGATAAATGTAGAAAATTTTCGAGAAAAATCAAAAAAAACCTCAAAGTTTTTGAAAAAAAATCTTGTTTTCAGACATTGAGGAGACTTAAAATTGGCTCAAAAATGCTCTAAGGATTCCCAATGACCCACCAAAAAATTCGTAAAAAATATCGAAGTTGAAAAAAAATTTAGTTTTCCGATGTGCAATTCGAGCTCTGAGCTTTAACTCCAGGTGATGACGTCACATGGACTTGGGGGTATGTTTTTTGGGAACACAATCAAAGTAGTGAGGAAGAGGCAACGACAGTCACGTCGACTACAAAGTCAACGACACACTCTTCTACGGCATCGACGACCACGACTGCACCTCCTACTAGTAAGCTCCTCAATGAGAAAAATTCTAACGAATGCTTTTAGAATGCTGTCCCTACCCCGCGCTAGGAGTGAATAAAACCAACCCCACACAACAGAATTTTGAATGCAATGAACCCATCTCGATCACATGTTCGAATGATTTAGGTTACGACTATGTTGCAATCGCTGGCTATAAACCCGGCTCCACCAAACCCTTTCCGGTGAGTTGAGCAAAACAGTGTTTTCAATAGCATTTTGATAACACTGGTCCTTTTCAGCTTGTGGCCGATCCGAAGTCTGTTGAGCGCGTCGTAACTTGCAATGCAAATGATCAGATGTGGTACTCTGCGGGAAACACCACAGGATTTCAAAGATTCAGTTGCGTAGCTTCTAAAAATGGGGAATGGGTGATTACTCCAAATGGTCGTTAACTTTTTTTTTCAATAAATCTTGTTCGAAGAGAACTTTTTTTCTGAATGATTTCTTAAACTTTACTGACAATATAACTTTGAATGGTGTTGCTTTTAAACGCAATTTTGTACCGCCTGAATTGGTTTCTGGATATGCCGATTCATTTTCTAACAATCAATTTCTAATCACACTGATCTAGTTTAGACACACACAAATACTCTTGAAAGCGTCATAACTTGCAATGAAACCGATCTGAACTGGTACTTTGTGGGATCAACTAAAGGATATCGAGGATTCAATTGCGCATTTTTCAAAGATGATAAATGGCAAGTTGGTGGAGATTTTGGATATAAGCTTGAGTGACTAATTGAACTATTTTCCTATAAATGTTGTTTGAAATAAATTTCTTTCATCCCAATTGAACTACAGGGTGGCTGATAAGTATAGGACGTTTTGAAAATGCAATATTTCGAAAAGTAGATTAGTTTCCTGGAAGAAACTTCACCAGATGATCGAATATGGTCTAAAATTTATGTTTTTGAAGAGTTTTTAGCAGAATGTCTTTTTGGCTCCGGTACATGCTCCGCGGAGCACAGAAAAAATAATGGAGGTGCGCCGCGGGTAGTTCGAGCCAAAAGTTTAGTCCAGGTTTTTCAAAACCAATTCAAAAATAGTCTACAGGGCAGTTTAATACGTTTACTTATTTATTTTTCAAGAAACCTTCCCATCCTGTGTCATAAAAGTCAAAATCAGATTAATTAAACAGCCATATATCCGAATGTTAAAATCAGGCATATGTGACATTTTTTTTATAAATTTTGGCATTTTGACATTTTAGTCGGAACGAAGGTTGCGAAAGTGTTCGAATAAATGATTTCTAGTCTAAGGCAGTGAGCAATATGAGAAAAGCCATGTTTCAAGTGTTTTCTGACCTGATTGCTTAAAATTCCGGTGAGATTCAACAGTGGGGTTTGTTTCAGAATCAGACGATAATTTCTATTAGAACAAGACTCACAAAGGCTGAAATACTTTTTTTGAGACATTGTTATTCATACAAAATCATTATCATAGACTTTGATCTTTTTGAATCAGCTCTAAACTGCAAAGAAAGTAGCATTCTTCAAAACCTGTTGAAACGCGGCGCACCTCAAATACCCCCCATAGTCGGGCAACTGGTGACGGCTGCCGCTTTTTTTATAAACCCGACAAGTGTTGATTTTTACTTGTACTGATACCCTTTCATACCAAAATAATTTTGAAGTCATTCCGATTTATAGTTCGGCTGATATTACTGTCAGAAAATCAACATAAATGGCCTGAAATGTGGTGTGGGTACGAAGTGGCCCCCATTTCTCAAAAATTAGCAAAGACAGATCTCTGTGATTTTGATGTAACGTTATTTTAGTGATTTACTTTCAAAAAGTATTCGGCGTTCCAAAAAATATCGCTTGGCACGGCGCCAAGAAGCTAAAACAAAAACGTCCTATACTTATCAGCCACCCTGTATAACAACGATACACCTGCAAAGGATGATACTTTCAAACGCAATTTCGAATCGCCTAGAGTGGTTTCTAAGTGGAAAGAAAACGAGAATTCATGTTTTTGGTTGCTGATTGTTTTGGCGTTATTTCAAAAAGCCTTTGAGATCGCCTTCTTCTCTTACCTCTCATTTTTTCTGATTCTCACCTGGCCTATGCTCGCCAGATGCTCTCCCTCCTCGTTGGCAGCTTCCTTCTGAAACCTTCTCATCGCCTTCCCAAGTGCTCTTTTCACCGCCTGTTGCCTTGGAAACGAACGAAAAAGACTCTTGTCTTTTTCATTGCTTCTTCTGCCCTCTCTTGTTTGTTTTTCGAAACTTTTCTAACTTATGTCATACGTCCTCATTCATAATCTTAAAGGTGGCGGGACATGAAAAAATTGAATTTGTAGTTACTTGCCCATTATGAAGAATAGACGATTCTAAGCTCATTCTTGAAGTCCGGATAACCATAACTATTAAAAAGAGGAAGTTATCACGCATTGTAGATTGTAGGCGCGAGAGCAGGTTCGTAGTCACCAAGAAAGGGTCGCCGCGTTTTGGTCCCTGTCGCTCAGCCGGTAATGCGCCCGACTACCAATCAGTACGGTAGCTTAGTTCGACCCTTTACGTGGTAATGATTTTTGTTCTTCTTAAAAATGATCAAAATTGAGAATTAGTGTATACACCACATCTTACGACAAAATGCATACAAAGTCTACAGAAAAGTCTACAAAGCTTTCATGTCCCCCCACCTTCAACCTGCGATTCTTCTTTCTCCGTATATTTTCTACGATCTTTAGCCTTCCTGCTTTTCTTTTGGAATTTTTTTTTTCGAAGATTTATTTTATTCTTTCTCTAATTCTCTTATCAACTAAAACGCGCTTTCATTCATTCTTTTCCTGCTTCTAATTAAACCTTTTTCGAATCAAATTTCAGACTTTTTCAAAAACAAAATTAAAAATCAAGATTGAACTTTTCGAATCGTTTGGAATCGAAACTTCAACTTTTCCGTTACAATCTATGCACTATGTTTTCCGAATCCACGCTTTCTGACATGTTTTCTCACGCCGTCCATTTGTTGGCCACAACATTTTGTTTTCTATTATGCACATGATCTTTCTAATTCCCCCTCCTCCCGCCCTCTCGCTTCTCTGTTCGGACATGATTTAATTTAAATTTCAGCCATCCATTTCGTATTTTCATACGTACAGTTCTTATTTTTCATTTTGAAAGTGTATTAAAATCTTTTTCAGAATATCTCTTCATATTGATAAACACGACCATGGCGATGACTCGATCTGCCAACGTTCGATGTGCAAAGACTCGAGCTCTGAAGCGACTAAATGTGAAGCAACGAGGGGTAAGTCTACCTTCAGCTGCAGTTCTATTAGAAGTTTCAATTAGTTTTCTGCATTAATTTTGTCTCAGTATTCATCATATTTATATCTTGATCAAGAAGTGTTTCAAATTCTATTTTACTTTCTATTCTCTGAGAATGGAATTCTGTACAACCTAGAATTTTCGAAAGTCTATAATGTTTTGATATCAAAGTATCAAAAAATCAGCAAATCTGTAATAGAAGGACATGCCTTAGTGTTTTAGATTTAAATTTAAATTTAGTTGTTCGTTTCAAAATGAGCCTTTTAATAGAAAGAAGTCCTTCTATTTCTACGGGTGCTCTTATATTGCAGAATTCCTACTCATACAGATACTTTTTAAACAATTTTCAATTCCTATTTTTGTACGGCATTCTTGAAAAACTGTCACTATGGAATTGCAGCCAAAAAAGCGAGCACGGAATGCTCGAAAAACGAATCGTAGACAGGCAAATCAAGAACCAGTCGTGGCTCAACAACCAGCGCGAGTCCTATCCGAAAGAGATCAGGAAATACTTGCCAAAATTAATTCTATGATTGCAAAAATGGTATGTTTTGTCATAACAAAGATTCAACAAATCCAACTTTTTTTTAGCCCAAAAAACTTCCCAAAAATAGATTATCTGCTACGAGAGTGCTTCTTCAATTCGCGGTTGATGAACTGGAGAAAACCCAAGAAAAAATAAAGCAGTGTCGTGATGAAGTCCATCGAATGGCTTTTGAACGAGTTGAGGGAATAAGAGTAGATGCAGATTGCATCGAGCATTTTGATGATCTTAGAGAAGCGGCTGAACTCACTCTGGAAGAAGTTCGCAGAGTTCCGAATGCACTTCAAGAGGACATAAGCCACGCAGAGGGCATCGTTCGTGAGATGGAAGAAGCTTGCCGAAACGCCTATCAGAAGTATGAAGCAGATTGTGAGCTGATGAATGAGCCTCTTGCTCTTGTGGCTAGGGTGGATCAAATGCATAAGGATGCAGCTCTGCTAGCTCTGGGAGCTAAGAGAACATTGGAATTTGTGAGTGTTAAAAGTGGATGTAAGTTGAGAAAATAAGGTTTTCAGCACCTAAATACTTCTAAAAAACGAAAAGCTAAGCCCAAGAAAATGTTGTCTCGTCTAAGAAAGGAGGTGAGTCCAATTTTGGGTGTGCTTTTCATCAATCAGTTTTCAGAATTCTAAGTTTTCAGAATTCTAAGTACACTACTGAGCTGCAAGGCATGCTCACTGATCTCGCGAATCTTCAAGAAGTTCACGAAGAAAAGTTGAGAAATCAGAACGCTCTGCAGAAGAAAGTGAGGGCAATGACTCTGAAAATGGGCAGGGCCTTCCGAGCCCTGGATCGAGCTATATCAGAAGAATGGTCATTAATGCCGACATACATAATCACGTCAGACCCACCATATCCCGATCCAGCACCAGCTTTTCGTGCTATGGACGCCGCCAAATTAGTCACGGCAGCATTTTTCAAGAATCGGGATAAAGTGAAAGAAGAATCTGTTCACATATTGGTTCAATGTGCCAAAGCAGAAATAGAAGCAAACAAAGCCCATGACAAGCTGGTAGAAAGAGCGAAAGTGGTTTTGGAAAAGGTTGTTTGTTTTCAAATTTTACTTTCCATAACAGGTTTTTAATTTCAGCTCCTCGTGGAAGATGAAGCAATAGAAATGAAAATGGAGCTTCCTGGAACATATGACATCGGTGAAGAGGAAGCAGCATCGGAACCACCCAAAATGGAAATCATCGGGAAGGAGGAGGGAGGAGCAGAAATAAAAATTGAGCCGCCCGAAATCGATCCAGTGCAACTTCAGGAATGATCTCCCCTAATTTTCGTTGTTTTCTTCAATGAAGATGTAATTTCCGAAACATTTAACCTATAATTTAGTTCTTCTTTTTGCTCGTGCTCGATTTCCAGATCATTCGTTTTTTTCCGCGGCCTTGGCTCCACACCAGAGCAGCGAGCTCTTTTTTTTTCTCACTGATAATGCTCTCCTGGCTCGACAGCGCCACTCTTCTTCACGCCTTCTTTGTCTCTGTCCGCTTTTCGTCTCCGTTTCCTTGGCTCGAAGACAACATTTCCAAGCAGCGGGCTTTCCTCCGTCTCTATCTCATTGATAAGATTTCTGGCATAACGCCAAAAGCGCGAGAGGACGACTCCTGTTTTTCACTCTCCCTTCATCGAGTCCCCTTTGTCACTACCCTCTCCGCTTGGCTCCGCGGCAATATTCATGAGCAGTGGACTCTGTTTCGTCTCTTTCATATTGATAAAGATAGCGGTCAGTGGACGACTTTTGTTCTCCTCCTTTTTTGAGAACACCTACTTTGTCTCCAGCATCTTGCTTCCCCCGCTGGCTGGCTCCACGGCAACATTTCTGAGCAGCGAGCTCTTCCTTTGTCTCTATATCCCATTGATAACGCTCATCTGCCACACTACCAAGGGCGCTTTTCGTTTCTCTATTTTTCAGTACATTGCTCCCTCGTTGTCTTGACTCTACGCCAAAATTTCGAAGCAGCGGACTTCTCTCCGTCTCTACTTTATTGATAAAGTTGGCCTGGCACGAAGCCAGAAGTGGCGTCTGTGTTTCTTATCACAGAGTGCATGACGAGTTTTCATTGGTGTGAACATAAACATTTTTGGAAAATAGAGAACGAAAAATATTTATATATAAGCAATAAAAGTTCGGGATCTGTTGGGAAAGGAAAAACCGAAACCTTTCTGGTACGATCATAGGGAGCAGAGAACTTTGAGATTTAGACCTTTTAAGAACAGTTTTTAGACTTTTCTACAAAAGTTGCGGAAATATGGATGGAGAATGTTCAATAGGACGATTACCGACAAGAGAAAAAATTTAGAAATGGACGATAAACTGAAAAAAAAAAACAAATGTTGAAAATTATAACTCGGCTCCAAAATGGCGTCTTGAAAGGCAGCTGAATGAGTTTAGATGAAATTGTGGGAAGGTTCGCTACACAGCTTATTTTGAAACAGATTCTCCTTTTGCGGTCTCAGAAAGAAATTGAGCAGGTGAAAACAATGCTATAAAGGAACAACAATTTCAATATTCTCAACATGTTTTTCAATACGAAGACAACACATCATAAATCTTCCCTCGCTAATAGCACTCCAAAAGTTTCCTGAATCATTCTCAATGATTTACAACCAACAACAATATATCCATTCACACCCCTTTCCATTCAATCATCAAGTGTGTTGACCCCTCATCTGCCTGTCTTGCTAAACTAGAAGAGTCGCGTGAACTCTTGGCATTTTGCCAACACACCTGTTGATCTCAACATCTTCTTTCGTCATGCCCTCTAACCGTTCTCTTTAAACCTATCTCTTCACGATGACTCATAGACTATTAGAAGGACACTTTCTTTCTTCTTATTTCATCATTCGGTTATTCGTTATGAAATGGACGAACTGCAATCGAAAGTTCTTCGGGCGCAAGAGTCGATTCCGGAGCTCCAAGAGGCAGAACTAGAAAAGTCACGACAGCTATTCGTTGTCTGTGATGAGCTGGACGTTGCTTTCCGTCAATTTGCTCAAGCCGAGGAGAAACTGAGAATATTAGGATTAATTTTTGTAAATGCTTAAAAACTTTTAAAACTATTTTCAGGAAAAAAAACCCGATGCACAGATAGTGGAAGCCTCAAGAAAAGCCAAAAGAGCACAAGAAAACCTCAGCAATGCTCTTGAAAAAAGACAGATTCAAATTTCAAAATTAGACATGTCTCGACATTTATTAAATTATCGAAAAAAAAGTTCTCGATTGTCAACTTGTCAGAACGATGAGAAGCAAGAGGAACTGGAGAGAATCGATAATTCGGTTGAAGTTAATCTTGTTTTGGCTTTCTTGGTTTTGTTCAACTGATAGAAAAAAATTGTGCTCTTTTTCAATATCTATATTTAATAGGAAAAGCTTCATTACACTTTTGCTGAAAAAAAAATTGAACTTCAGCGTGCCGAAGAACAGGAAGAGGCCAAAAAGAGAGCCAAAGCCCAAAAAGGATTTTCCAGAAAGGTCAAGAAGGTGGCGAAGAATACTTCAATCAAGAAGACGTCAGCTTCGAATAAAGTGGCTTTAACAGATGCCGCCTCAAAAAAAGCCTACTCTAAAAAGTCTCCAAAAAATCAAAGTTATTGCTCTATTTTTCGAACGATCCTGAATAAAACCACATATTACCAATTTTCTCGGCTTTCAAATGTCTGTAAATTAACAAAAAAAGCCGTGCTACAGTACCCACAGATCCGGTTTCCCAGAACAATAGAAAGATAGAAAGTTTTAGATTTTCGATCAAGCTGCAACATTTCTTTATTGCCTCCTCTCTTCCGGTGAAACACGACTTGAAGGCTATGAAACTTGTACGAACCGGAACTGTTTTTGTCTACTTTATGGGTTTTAAAGCACCAACTTTTCGGTATAAAAGAGCAGTGGATTTCAGTTTCAAGCAGAGATGAACCGTTTTCTTCTTCTTCTGATAGCCTTCTTGGTTGGCCAAGTGGTAGCGAGCGCCTATTATTGTGAACCTCGTCCGGATCACAGTAGTGAAGAGGAGGCAACGACTACAAAATCGACGACAAGGAAGTCAACAACGACCACAACCGCTGCACCTCCTACTAGTGAGGTTACAAAATGTGAAAACTTCTAACAGGAAGGTTTCTAGAATGTTGCAATTACCCTCTTGCACCCAATGGAGTAAACAAGGCTGACATCACGAGAGGCAACATCAGTTGCCCAGGAGAAGTCGCATTCACTTGTAGTACAAATGATGAAACATACATTAACGCCGGAATTGCCGCATTACTCCCAGGATTCAAAGAGTATACTCCGGTATTTAATTTCTCTGTTAAGGAGAATCAAAACTTGCACTTTTCAGATCATCGTTGACCCCTCGACAGTATCAAGTGTTATTACTTGCGATACCGCCACGTGGAACTGGCGTTTGGTGGGATCAGAAAGCGAGTATGAGAGTTTCACGTGTGGCAGGCAACGTACAGATGGGGAATGGGAGTTGCAACCCTTCCGTGGATGAATTATTTCAAAATAAACTATTTTGCAACACACTTTTCTTGAGTTAAACTCTTCTTCATAATCAGATAAAATGTCCTCAAATCAACTTTCTGAACAGTCCTCGTTTTGGTAATGCGCCAAAATATGAAATCCGTTCTGTGAGATTCCTGTTTCTCCTCTTTTTTCTTTTTTTTCCAATTCTTGTCGTGAAGCCTGCTTCTTCACCCATTTCATAACCTAACTGTTGATGTTCTCATCGCCAGTTGCCTTGGAAACGAGCCAGTCCTTTGTCCTCTGCGTGCTCTGTTTCTTTTAACACTTATTTGTTTTCGAAATTGAACTGGCTCATGACATAAGTCCTCATCAATAAGCTTTTTCTTTTTTTCTCTTTCTCACTCTCTTCTGCTTTCTATTTCTTTTTGAATTTCCTTCTTTCCGGAGAATTGTTTTGACTTTTCTTTCTCTAATTCTCTTATCAAGATTCTTCCAGTTTAATTTCTTCTACAAACCAAAAAAGATGGTCAGGCCAAAAAACAATTATAATGCAAGAGCTCAAATTATTGCCTTAACCAGAACCCAAAGGGTCCTAAAAGTCAGTTTCGGAATCGTCTAAATTCTAAGGTCTTCAAATCGCAATTTTTCAGAAAACCATAAAAGAACAAAACGAAGAAATTGCTCTTCTCAAAGCATGCTTTAATTCACAAACAGACCATGACAATTCTATGAAAAGAATGCTAGGTGGTTTACTTGTGGTGGCAGTGGCTTACAAACGTTTCGGGAAGGATTCAGAAAAGTTCAAGAAAGCCGAGGCAGACTCTCTTCAATGTATGGCTGAGGCGTGTGGAATAGAACAGAGAACGAAGGAAACTCGCAGGCAATATGAAGATTTTCGGGGCAAGGTAAGAGAGTTTTGCATATTTTTTTTTGTTTTAATTGAGTTGTTTTCAGAAATTTGCGAAACGCGTGAAAGCTGCGGTTAAGAGGTTAGCTGCCAACGGAAAATAATTATATTTTTGAATTGTATTTACATATTTTTTCCATTTCAATTAACGTTCAATTCTGAACTTTCCGAACCTTTTAGGTTCAAAATCTTAACTGTCGTCCCGGTTGATACACCATGTTTTCCGAGTTTTCCCACGCCTTGTGACTTGTTTTTCCTCACAACATTTCATTTTTCATTATGCACATGATCTCTCTAATTGTTTATGTCCTCCTTTTTCCTCCTCCCGCACTCCCCGCCTTTTTGTTGGGAATTTAATTTGAATTTCCGCCAACCGTTTCGTATTTTCTTCTGTACAGTTCTTGTTTGTTTTTTTTTCCAAAATATAATGAAGTCTTTTTCAGATCTCTCTACCTCTTGGACAAAAAGACAATGGCGAATAATAGATCTGCAAAGACTCGAGCTGCGAAGACGAGAGCTATGAAACTGCTAGCTGTGAAGCAACGAGAAGTAAGTTCATTTTTTCCAACTGTTCTTTTAGGTTTTTAACGAGTTTTAAATGCATTTTCATTTCCTATTCTGCAAGAATCTGGAAACTCTTTGGTTATCTTTCCATTTCTCGAACTGGTTTTTGTCTAGTATCCTGTTATTGAATAGTGCTCTTCTATTAGTGATTGTTTTTGTTTTAATTTTTCTAGAACCCTAGAGGTGCCCTTATGTTGCAGGTTTTCTATCATATAAGGTACATTTTTAACATCACAGAAAAATTTCTATTTTAGTACGGCACACAGAAAATTTGCTCAAAAAAGTACTATCACAGTGATTTTGCAGCCAAAAAAGCAAGCACGGAATGCTCGAAAAACGACTCGTAGACAGGCAAATCGAGAAGAAGCCGCGGCCCAGCAACCAGAGCGTGTCCTATCCGAAAGAGATCAGGAAATACTTGCCAAAATTACTTCTATGATTGCAAAAATGGTATGTCTTATCATAACAAAGATTCAACAAGACTAATTTTTTTAGCCCAAAAAACTGCCCAAAAACAGATTCTCTGCGGAGAAAGTGCTTCTTAAATTCGCCGTTGATGAACTGGAAAAAACCCAAGAAAAAATTAATCAGTGTCACGTTGAAGTTCATCGAATGATTGACGAAAGAGTTGAGAGCATGAGAGAAGATGTAGAGTGTATCGGACATTTTTATGGTCTCAGAGAAGAGACCAAACGCACTCTTGAAGAAGTTCGCAGAGTTCCGAATGCACTTCAAGAGAACGTAAGACAGGCAGAGGGCGTCGTTCGTGAAATGGAAGACGCTTTCCAAAACGCCGTTCAGACGTATGAAGCAAAACGTGAGCTGATGGTTCTCAGGCTCATGTGACTACGGTGGATATAATGCATTCGGATGCAGCTCTGCTAGCTTTGGGAGCTAAAAAAGCTTTGGAATTCGTGAGTGATAAAAATGAGTGTTTGTTAAAAAAATAAGGTTTTCAGCATCTAAAAACTTCGAAGAAACGAAAAGCTAAGCCCGAAAAAATGTTTCCTGATCCGAGAAAGGAGGTGAGCCGAATGTCGGGTTCGCTTCCTCTCATCAATCAATTTTCAGGGTTCTAAGTTCAGTACTGAGCTGCACGGCATGTTTGATGAAGTTGCAAGTCTACAAGAAGATCACGAAAAAAAGCTACGAATTCAAAGCAGTCACCACAGGAAAGTGAAGGCGGCGACTCTGAAAATGGCCAGGGCTTTCCGAGCTCTGGATCGAGCTATTTCAGAAGAATGGTCGTTAATGCCGACATATATGCTCACGACGAACCCACCGCATCCCGATCCAGCACCAGCTTGTCGTGCTATGGATGCCGCCAAATTAGTCACTGCTGCATGCTTCGAGAATCGGGATCAAGTGAAAGTAGAATCGATTCCCATATTTGTTAGATTAGCCGTAGCACAAATAAGAGCACAAAAAGCCCATGTCAAGCTGGTGGAAAAAGCGAGCTTAGTTTTGGAAAAGGTTGGTAGTTTTTGGATTTTTCATTCCAGAACAGTTTTTCGATTTCAGGTCCGCGAGGAAGGACATGAGGCAGCAGAAATAAAAATTGAGCCGCCCGTGATTTTCTTTGCCTACTAATTTCCGTCGTTTTCTTCAATGAAGATGTATTTGAAGCTCTTCTTTTTTCTCGCGCTCGATTTCCAGATTCTTCGTCTCTTGATCGCGGCCTTGTCTCCACGCCAGAGCAGCGAACTCCTTATTTGTCTCTTTTTTACTGATAATGCTCTACTGGCTCAAAGTCAAGGGCGCCACTCTTCTTCACGTCTTCTTTGTCTCTCTCCTCTTTTCATCTCCAATGCCTTAGATTCAACACAAGATTTCCAAGCAGCGGGCTCTTTTTTTGTCTTTGTCTCTCACTGATAGTGCGAGCGGACAGCGGACGACTTCTTTCCTCCTCTTTATCTCCGAGCACACCTCCAAACACTGGACTGGCTCCGAGCCAAGATTTCCAAGCAACGGCTCCTGCTTTTGTCTTTACGCCCTCCACATTTTCTTTATCTCTGGCTGTTCTCTTCCCCATTGCCTTGGCTCCACGCCAAGATTCATGAGCAGTCGGCTCTCTATCCCTTATTGATAACGCGAGCGGCCAGCGGACGACGTCTCTGCTTTTTGAGCACACCTACTTTGTCTCCAGAATCTTGCCTTCCCCCCGCTGGCTCCATTTCTCTGTCTCTATCTCTCCCTGATAACACTCATCTCGCACACTTCCAAAGGCGCCTCGAGGACGACTTCTCTCCGCCTCTCTTCTTCCAGCACATTGCTCCCTGTTGCCTTGCCTTCAGATTTTGAAACAGCGCACTTCTCTTCGTCTTTATTTTCTTGCCAAAGTTGGCCTGACACAAAGCCAGAAGGCGTCTGTGTCTCTTTCCACAGATTGCATGACAAGTTTCGGTTGATAAAAACATAAAAGATTTTGGAGGAAGGGACCGAACAAAAAGTTAATAATCAGTGAGACTTCAATGTCCATTAACAGAAAAGAAAAGAAAAAAGATCTATTATACTGATTTTGTAGTGACTGGAGAACTTTGAAATTGCAGACTCTTCGGATGCGTTTTCAGACTTTGCTACAAAAAATGCGGAAGAATATATGATAAAAGTTCAAAAAATGCCAAAGTTAAAAAAAAAAAGATGCCAAAATTAAAAAAAAATTGGATGATACGCTGAAAAGGAGCTCTGAAAATCAACACGGGCAAAAACTTGGTTCAAAACCTATGCCCTGAGAAGCAGCTGAGCTAGTTTAGAACGAATTGTGGGAGGGTTTGCTATAGAGCTCATTTTGAAGCAGGTTCCAGAAAGAAATCGAGCAGGTAAAGACAATTCTATTAGGTTGTACACTAGTTTTCTTCAATTTTAAGTGTTGTCACTTTGACAAAAATTGAAGAAAATTAGTGTTCAACCCAATAGAAAATAACAACAATTTCAATATTCTAAACATGTTTTCCAATACAACACATCATAAATCTTCCCTCAATAATAGCACTCCAAAAGATTTCCGAGCCATTCTCGATGATTTATAACCAATATATTTGTTTATATTCATTCGCACTTTCTACCCATTTCATCATCAAGTGTATTGACCCCCTACATCTGCCCGTCTTGCTAAAATAGTAGAGTCGCGTGAACTCTTGGCATTTTGCCAACACACCTGTTGACCTCAACGTCTTCTTTCGTCATGCCCTCTAACCGTTCTCTCCAAACCTATCTCTTCACGATGACTGATAGACTATTAGAAGGACACTTTCTTTCTTCTTATTTCATCATTCGGTTATTCTTTTCGTTTGGGAAAGAACCAGCCGAATGCGTCGCGTGTCGCGTAACGGTTTCTTCTTGTTTTTTTTTCTAATGATCAGCTTTTTCTTCTTTTTTCCACAAATAAGTTTTCATATAACTTGCATTTTCAGAGACAATCATCAAAATGAATATTGGAGGATATTGCCCACCTGGAATGTGGAAGAGAGAGGTTCAACGGGCTAAAGTTGAGCAGGCCAAAAGGGAGCTGGCGGAGAAAGTTTTGAAGGCCCATTCGAAGGAAGCTGTGGAGAATTCTGATGAGCTGGTGAAGAAAACCGAGCAGGTTGGTTGTTTTTTTTTTTGGAATCTATCAACAATAATGATTTTAATTTTTCCAGAAGCTTACCAACACCAAGAAAATGCTTGCGAGCAAGAATCAAAATTGATTTGCTGTTCGGCTATTTGGTTATTCTTGTTATGTTTGAGTTGATTTTTTTTATTTTTTAATAAAGTAAAGTTAAATTTTGAAAAAAAGTCATTCTGATTCCTCTGACTGAAACTTCTGGAAAATTCCAATCTAATGTTTGGACACGTTTCAACATAGCTCGGCTTAGGGTTGTCTTACAGTTTTGAATTTCAAACAAGAGCTGGCTGATATTTGCAGAAACTTTTCAAATAGACTGAATTTCAATAATAGAATTGATCAAATTCTGTTTTAGGGTCACACCGAGCTAAAACTGAAGCTCTTTCAAATTTGATTTTTTATTGGAATCAACGAGACGAACTGAAGTCTACTTCATCTTCTACTTCATCTTCCACATGTTGAGAAAAAGGAATCGAAAATATACGTAAACTATTGTTAGCTTTTTGAACGGCTTCAGTTTTCAAATTTTTCAGGTCAAGGATCTGCAGTTTTATCTGAACCGCTTACTATTGAGCGTGGGCTTCAAATCATTCCCTTATTGCTCCGGTCCCTTACCATTCTCTATTACATCCCCGAGGAAGATAGTCTGACACCTTGTGACCCCTTGGCGATGTGCCAAGAGTGCTCTCTTCTCTAACAGCACTCTCTCATTCTCTGACAGTCCCCACTCGCCGTTTCCCTTTCAAAGAGTACCAATGTCCCCCAAGCGGTCGACGCTCTTCTCTCCTCTTCTCCCCAATTCGATTTTTCCGACTGTCTGCGTTTCTTATCACTATGCTTGTCGAACTTTTGAATATTACCTGCATTTCTGGTCTTTTTTTCATTCTTCCAACATTTTCATACTGTACTTTTTAGAAATAATCAAGCTGCGGATCTAGAAACCAATGGCCAAGAAAAAGCAAGTGGCTCAAGTGGCATCTGGAGGAGCTCTTGTAAGATTAATGTTTTTGAATTGAATATTGAAACATTGCCTCTTAGACTCTGGAAGAACGCCAACGCCTCGCTACCGAGAAACGCTTGAAGACGTTGACCGAGAAAAAGAAAAAGAAGCTGGAAAAGCAAAAGTTGTACGACAAAATTGATGGTGAAGCAGCTGCGGAAAGAGCCAAAGCACTCCTTTCGGCTTACAATGCTCAGAGGTTGTTAGCCACCTTGGAGTTTCGTGGTCATTATGAAGCAAATGAAGCTGCTCTGAAGAACGCACTTGCTCTTGTGGAGGCGGTCGATAGGATGGAAGCGAGAAAAATTAGGGAAGAGATGGAAGAAAGGATGAAAAAACATATTAAAACTTTGAACAACAATCGTAATATGTGGAAACAAGTCAAAAAGGTTAGTTTCTTTTCTCATACAACTTTTGAGCAAAAATGTTAATTTCAGGAGCAAGATTTGGCTGAGATGCTGCTCAGCAAGAAATACGATTAGATGGCTGAAACTGTTTTTTGGAGCATATTCAGAAATTCAATAATCATAAGAAACTGCTAACAATACCTACAATTGCGTCTCCTTGTTTCCCCATTTCGATTTTTCGGAAAGTCTGCGTTTCTCATCCATAAATTTGTTGAATTTTCGAATATTTCACGTTTTTCTTGTCTTAAATGTACATTCTTTCAACATTTTCATTTGGTAATTTTTAGAAATAATCAGGCTGTGGACCTAGGAACCAATGGCGAAGAAAAAGCAAATAGCTCAAGTGGCACCTGGAGGAGTTCTTGTAAGATTAATGTTTGTGGATGAAGATTGAAACATCTCCTTTTAGACTCTGGAAGAACGCCAACGCCTTGCTACCGAGAAACGTTTGAGGACGTTGGCCGAGAAAAAGAAAAAGAAGCTGGAAAAGCAAAAGTTGTACGACAAAATTGATGGTGAAGCAGCTGCGGAAAGAGCCAATGCACTCTTTTCGGCTTACAATGCTCAGAGGTTAACCACCTCGGAGGTCCGTGGTGATGTTGAAGCAAATGAAGCTGCTCTGAATGACGCACTTGCTCTGCTGGAGGCGGGTGATACGATGGAGGCGAACAAAATTATGGAAGAGGTGAAAAAATGGATGAACAAGCAGAAAAAAGTTTTGAAAAACAGCCTAAATATGTTCAAACAAGTAAGAAAGGTCAGTTTCATTTCTAATAAAAACATTTGAGCAAGAATGTTAACTTCAGGAGAAAGACTTGGCTGAGATGTTGCTCAACAAAAAATACGATTGAATTGCTTGAACTGCAGTTTTCGGACCATTTTCAGAACTTAAACAATTATAAGAAACTGTTCGTTAACAATATCTACAATTACGTTACATCGTGTCCTGTTGTTCATAGTTTCCGAATTGATTGTTTCTAATTTGTTGTCCAATAAACTATTGTTAACTTTTTCCGAGTTTTCAAATTTTTCATGTCAAGAACCTGCAGTTATATCAGAACCTTTTACCGTGCGCTTTGATCTATTCCCTTCTTGCTCAATTCCCTTACCATTCTCCACTAAAACCCCGAGTGAGATAGTCTGACACCTTGTGACCCCTTGGCACCGTGCCAAGAGTGCTCTCTTCTCTAACCGCACTCTCTCTTTCTCTGACAGTCCCCACCCTTTCAAAGAGTACCGATGTCCCCCAAGAGAGTGACGCTCTTCTCTCCTCTTCTCCCCGGATCGATTTTTTGAATAGTCTTTTCCCGGTTGGAACACGAATTCATGTTCCCCGTTGAAATACGACCCAGTAGCCTTTCGAGACCGTTTCAGGATATAAAATTTATGAGAATTATAGATTTTCATCATCCACTTCTTACTTTTTACGAAAGCTTCCCCCTCATACATATCCCTTCCATTTCCCCTTCTTTCGACACTTTTGTTGGCGAAGAAAAAGCAAGTGGCTCAGGTGGCATCTGGAGGAGTTCTTGTAAGATTAATGTTTTTGAATGAAGATTGAAACATTGCCTTTTAGTCTCTGGAAGAACGCCAACGCCTCGCTACCGAGAAACGCTTGAAGACGTTGGCCGAGAAAAAGAAAAAGAAGCTGGAAAAGCAAAAGTTGTACGACAAAATTGATGGTGAAGCAGCTGCGGAAAGAGCCAATGCACTCCTTTCGGCTTACAATGCTCAGAGGTTGTTAGCCACCTTGGAGTTTCGTGATCATTATGAAGCAAATGAAGCTGCTCTGAAGAACGCACTTGCTCTTGTGGAGGCGGTCGATAGGATGGAAGCGAGAAAAATTAGGGAAGAGATGGAAGAAAGGATGAAAAAACATATTAAAACTTTGAACAACAATCGAAATATGTGGAAACAAGTCAAAAAGGTTAGTTTCTTTTCTCATACAACCTTTGAGCAAAAATGGTAATTTCAGGAGCGAGAATTGGCTGAGATGCTGCTCAGCAAGAAATACGATTAGATGGCTGAAACTGTTTTTTGGAGCATATTCAGAAATTCAACAATCATAAGAAACTCGTTACATCGTGTCTATCCTGTTGTTCATAGTTTCCGAATTGATTGTTTCTAATTTGTTGTCCAATAAACTATTGTTAACTTTTACCGAGTTTTCAAATTTTCCATGTCAAGAACCTGCAGTTTTATCGGAACCTTTTACCGTGCGCTTTGATCTATTCCCTTACCATTCTCCATTACAACACCGAGTGAGATAGTCTGACCCCTTGTGACCCCTTGGCGATGTGCCAAGAGTGCTCTCTTCTCTAACCGCACTCTCTCTTTCTCTGACAGTCCCCACTCGCCTTTTCCCTTTCAAAGAGTACCAATGTCCCCCAAGCGAGCGACGCTCTTCTCTCCTTCTCCTCCCCATTTCGATTTTTCGAACTGTCTGCGTTTCTTATCACTGAGCTTTTCGAATTTTCGAATATTTACGCATTTTTTGTCTTCTTTTGATTCTTCTTTCATGTTTTGAGCTTCCTTTCACTTTCCAACTTTTGGTTTTTTAGAAGAAATCAAACCGCTGTGGAAAGGACCAATTGAGAAGAAAATAAATAAGACTGGACGGATGTCCACTGGGGGAATGGCGCCAAGGCGAAAGGTGACACTTCGCATGAAACTTAGCCAAGTAAGTTCCGCTTTAAGGAAAATTGTAGAAAACAATCACGTTCTTTAGGTCAGGAAAGAGCGATATCGCTTGACAATGACGGAAGGTCAACGCTTGGCTCCTGAGAAACGTTTGAAGACGTTGGCCGAGAAAAAGAAGAAGAAGGAGGAACAGCAAAAGCTGTATGAAGAAATGGATTGAAAATCCTGGGAGGAGCAGGAAAAAGCGGAGGAAGAAGGCCAGCAAATCGGAAAAGAGGACGTTTCTTCTAGAAGAAGAGCTGCTAAGGACTCTTAGAAGAAGGGTTAGTTTCCTTTCTTTTACAATATTTGAGCAAGAATGTGGATTTCAGGAGCAGGTCGTGCCTGATATGCTGAGGTTGCTCAAATTGTTTTGGGATTAATTCCAGAAATTCAATAATTTCAAGAAATTGCGTAATAGGAAAAGCTACGATTGCGTTGTGTCGTATCTATCCTGTTATTTTTAGTTTTCAATTTGTTGTTTCTCCGATTTTTGTCCAATAAACTACTGTTAACTTTTCTGAACAGCTCCGAGTTTTCAAGTTTTTCATGTCAAGAATCTGCAGTTATATCTGAATCATTGAGAGTGCGCTTGGAATTATTATTTTCTTGCTCCTATCCCTTACCATTTTCTATTACCATCCCTAGTCGACGTCTTGCCAATGTGAAACCCTTGGCAATGTGCCAGGAGTGTTTTCTTCTCTAACAGCACTCTCTCTCTTTCTCTGACAGTGCCCACCCACCCTATTCCTTTCTAAGGGTACCAATGTCCCTCAAGCGGTCGTCACTCTCCTCTCCTTCAAGAATCTTCAGTTACATCTGAACCTTTCAGCATTAACCGTGCGCTTTGACCCATTCATTACTTGCACCTGTCCCTCACCATTACAATCCCGAGTGAGATAGTCTGATACCTTGCCAATGCGACCCTTTGGCGATTTGCCAAGAATACTTTCTTCTCTAACCGTATTCTCTCTTTCTCTGACAGTCCCACCTACCCTATTCTTTTCAAATAGTACTAATGTCCCCCAAGCGCGCGACGCTCTTCTCTCCTCTTCTCCCCATTTCGATTTTTCGACAAATAGTCTGCGTTTCTTATCACTAATCTTGTCGATTTCCAAATATTAAACGCATTTTTCGTCTTTTTCAGTCCTTTTTCATGTTTTGAGCTTTCTTCCACTTTTCAATTCTCGGATTTCAGAAGAAATCAAACCGCTTGGAAAGGACCAATGGAC
Source organism: Caenorhabditis doughertyi (assembly GCA_963572265.1). Lineage (NCBI taxonomy): Eukaryota > Metazoa > Nematoda > Chromadorea > Rhabditida > Rhabditidae > Caenorhabditis > Caenorhabditis doughertyi. The sequence goes on along the minus strand of OY751553.1, from coordinate 4,831,237 downwards.
AAGAAAATATACAAGACTGGACGGATGACCACTGGGGGAAAGGCGCCTGTAAAAATGGACAGGAAAAATTGGACGGCTCGAATGTGCACTGGAGGAAAGGCGCCCCTGAAGCCGGAAGTACAGAAGAAAACGAAGGAAGCGAAAAAGGCTTTGGCTGACGCCAAGAAGCTCATTGCTTCGGCCACAAAAGCCAATAAGCTTGCCGCCGCGAAGCTTCGTGAAATTTCTAAATTGAAGACTGATAAGGATAAGGATGACCTGGTAAAAGCTTCGGAAGAGGCTCTGAAAACCTCCAGAGATTTGATGGCACAGGCAGAAAAGGTTAGTTGTTTTTCTTATGGGATCATAGAGAAATTTTTTTCTAGGAAATTGCCACAGTCAAGGAGTTTCGCTACAAACAGTTCTTATAGACCACATTGCATAGTGATCATTCCATTTCCAAATATTTACAGTTCTCTCTTTTCTTCCCAATAAAGTATTTTTACCTGAAAACTTTGTGTTGTTGTTTTCAAAAAACCATATGTGATGGGTTTTTTCCCGTGGTTCTTCTTACTTTTTTTTAGCAATATCTGAACTTTTTATCACGGGCACATCTCGCGCCCGTTCTTTCCCATTCGAATATCTTCATGATGAAGTTTGGCACCTTGCCATTATGACCTCTTGACAATGATGCTCTCTTTTTGAACCGTACTCTTTAGCTCTCTAACAGTTGACCCTTATTTCTTTCATACAGAACCAATTCACGTGGGTTTCTCCCCAATTCGATCCATTCATTTTCTGTGTTTTTCGTTTGACTTTCGAAAATTTAAAGTTTCCCGGTCTTTTCTGATTCTTCTTTCGTGCGTTTCATTTTTCTTTCAAAACTTCACAACTCCGTTTCCAGAAAATATCAAATAGCTGAGCGAAGGACCAATGAAGATTAGACGATTCACGTGGCGAATGTCCACTAGATTGAAGGCCCCCAGGCTTGTGAGTTCGGATTGAAAGGAAACAAGGAAACTTCATTTTTCAGACCCGGGAACAACGCAAACGAAAGATTGCCGATTGCCGTTTGAAAATGCAGAAGCTGATAGAGGACCGACAGAAAGCGTTGGAAGCGGTAGCTAAAGCCGACAAGCTCAGAGAGTTGGCTCGCAAGGCTAAAGATCTTGCCGCCGCGAATGTCCAAGTGTGCCTCATCGGAAGAGCTGATAAGAAGGTTTTGCTGAAGGCCGCGAATGAAGCTCTCAAAAACGGCCGAGATTTGATGGACCAAACCGCAAAGGTTGAATTTCTCTTATGGAATTTTACAGAAAAATAAAAAGTTTGTTTCAGGAAATGGAGATTGCCAAGGAGTTCCTCAACAAAAAAAGATAATTTTCTTCTCGGTTTTTGTTGTTTTCCCAATGAAATATTGTTACATTAAAAATTTGTGTTGTTGTTATCAAAAAACCATATGTGATGGGTTTTGGCCCGTGGTTCCTCTTACTTTTTTTCAGATATTTCTCAACTTTTTATCAGTAAAGATGTAGCTCTGGAATCAACACGTTTCGCGCCAGTTCCTACCCATTTGAAAACTTCCATAGAGAAGTTGGTCACATTGCCATTGTGGTTTTTTGGCAAGTGCACATCTCGCGCCGGTTCCTACCCTTTCGAATGTCTTCATGATGAAGGTCGGCACCTTGCCAGTATGACCTTTTGGCAATGATGCTCTCTACTCTAACCGTACTCTCTTGCTCTCTAACAGTTCACCCCTCTTTCATACAGAACCAATGACTTTCACGTGGTCAACGCTCTTCTCTCTGTTTCTCCCCAGTTCGATCCATTCAATTTTCTGTGTTTCTCGTTTGACTTTCGAAAATTTAAAGTTTCCCGGTCTTTTCTGATTCTTCTTTCGTGCGTTTCATTTTTCTTTCAAAACTTCACAACTCCGTTTCCAGAAAATATCAAATAGCTGAGCGAAGGACCAATGAAGATTAGACGATTCACGTGGCGAATGTCCACTAGATTGAAGGCCCCCAGGCTTGTGAGTTCGGATTGAAAGGAAACAAGGAAACTTCATTTTTCAGACCCGGGAACAACGCAAACGAAAGATTGCCGATTGCCGTTTGAAAATGCAGAAGCTGATAGAGGACCGACAGAAAGCGTTGGAAGCGGTAGCTAAAGCCGACAAGCTCAGAGAGTTGGCTCGCAAGGCTAAAGATCTTGCCGCCGCGAATGTCCAAGTGTGCCTCATCGGAAGAGCTGATAAGAAGGTTTTGCTGAAGGCCGCGAATGAAGCTCTCAAAAACGGCCGAGATTTGATGGACCAAACCGCAAAGGTTGAATTTCTCTTATGGAATTTTACAGAAAAATAAAAAGTTTGTTTCAGGAAATGGAGATTGCCAAGGAGTTCCTCAACAAAAAAAGATAATTTTCTTCTCGGTTTTTGTTGTTTTCCCAATGAAATATTGTTACATTAAAAATTTGTGTTGTTGTTATCAAAAAACCATATGTGATGGGTTTTGGCCCGTGGTTCCTCTTACTTTTTTTCAGATATTTCTTAACTTTTTATCAGAAAGGATGTAGCTCTGAAATCAACACGTTTTGCGCCAGCTCCTCCCCATTTGAAAACCTCCATAGAGAAGTTGGTCACATTGCCATTGTGGTCTTTTGGCAAGGGCACATCTCGCGCCGGTTCCTTCCCATTCGAATATCTTCATGATGAAGTTTGGCACCTTGCCATTATGACCTCTTGACAATGATGCTCTCTTTTCGAACCGTACTTTTCAGCTCTCTAACAGTTGACCCCTATTTCTTTCATACAGAACCAATGACCCTCATTCGGTCAACGCTCTTCTCTCTTTTTTCTCCCCAATTCAATCCATCCAATTTTCTGTTTTTTTTTTTCACTAAACTGTTGAATTTTCGAAAACTACAAGCATTTATTTTCAGAAATAATAAGATCGCTTAGCGAGGAACTAATGAGAAGAAGGACAAAAATAACGGCTCGAATGTCCACTGGAGGACGCAACCCTGTGAGTTTGATTTAAAAAAAACTGGAAAAATATTTTAATTTTTCCAGAGCAAGGAAACTCTCCAGCGCATGGCCACCGAGAAACGCTTGAAGAAGGAAAAGCAGAAGGAGGATAAACAGAAAGCGAAGGTGGCATTGGCTAATGCCAAGAAGCTCATTGCTTCAGCCACCAAAGCGAATAAGCTTTCCGCGGCCAAGCTCCGAGAAGTTTCTAAACCGAAGGTTGATAAGAAGGCCCTGATAACGGCTTCGGAAGAGGCTTTGAAAACCTCAAGAGATTTGATGGAACAAGCGGAAAAAGTTGGTTTTTTTTGCTTATGGGATCATAGAGAGAAAGTTTGTTTTAGGAAATCGAGACATTCAAGAAGTTCCACAACAACAGTTAGGCTGCTCCTTGGTGTTTGATAATTGCTCATTCCATGTTATCATATTTTCAGATCTCCTTTGTTTTCCTAATAAAATGTTGTTGCCTGAATCTTTCTTACTGTGTTATGTTTTAGATGCCTCGGAGTGAATGAGAAATGAGAAGGTTCGGCAAGATTTGGCACCGTGCCAATTTTCTCCACGGTGGATTCAGATGGTCCGTCACGCAGAGGACTGCGCGCGCTCACGGTTAGAAGGTCTACTCCGACGGCATCTGGAGACCCTCGCCTTAGACTTACAACACTCCATATGTACAGTACAGACATTCAAAATATTGATCCAATTTCTGCCTTTCTTGGTCCGTCTTAGTCCGTTTTGGCCGGTTTTTTCTTTTCCATTGCCCTTTTATATCTTGCCAACTTTTTTCTGTTCCCAACACAACATTTTCAGAGCAAACTCATATTTTAGCGACAATATGACCATCAAGCCAAAGCGTTCTAAGAAATCTAAAGTAAGTTTCAAAGATAAATGAACCGGATCCATAAAAATCTGCATCTTTCAGAAACCGGCCGAGAAGAAAAAAGATAAAACTGTGCAGCTACTATCCCAGTTAGTTAGAGAAGACTTGGCCGCAGCCGAGCGGGCCATAAAAGTAGCTTTGGAGAACAAGCTCGAGAGCATAATGAGCTTTCAAACCACTGTGAGAGCAAAGAGAGAGCTAGAAGGGGCAATTTCAAGGGCCAAAAAGGAGCTGGAAGACTTGAAAGCAAAGTTGAGAGAGGAGGAAGGGAAAATGAGCAGCTCAAACGAAGCAGTTTTTGAGAAGTGGCTGAACCAAGCCATACACTCTGTTCAGTCTCAAATGGATTGCATCGAGGATTTGGAGGAGCTCTTGGAAAGAGCCGTAGAGAGGCATGATGAAGCAAGGGACCGTATGGGAGTTGCTGACCAAGCTGTGAAAGATGCTCAACAGGTTTGTGCCTTGTTGAAGAGGGCATCAATAAAGTCGGAATTATTTCAGACATTGAACCGGCTGAGGGATCAACACAGAAGTTTGACATCGCACTTATCTCATTGATTTCAGTTTTGTTTATATCATTGATTTTAGCTCATTGGTTTTAGTTTTTAATCTGTATGATTGATTGTTTGACTTGATGGAAATCGAATAAAATATTTTTGGGCACAAACTTTTTTCGTATTTTCATTCTCCGATTTAGTACACCTTCTCGTTCTAGCTGTGCCTTTCTGTGCCTTAAGGGGCAAAGACTCTCCGCTATCATTCATTTGATTGGGCTGATCCCATTGTCCGCGCCATGTACACACACATACTAAACGGAGACATAAAATTTATATTCATGGGCAGCACCTGGTCGTTTCTTTTTTTGTCTTCCTTTGACGAGACGAACTATGTTCAGCATACTGTCTGAACATCATAGGTATTCGGTTTTCTGATTATCCCCGCTGGAAGTCGCCACGCTTTCATTTTCCCGGTTGGAATTCGAAAAATAGATCTCTAGCTCTCTGTAACCTTTTACGACCGTTTGTCGAGAATTTTTGGCTCTGTTCACAATATAGAAATCTATAACCCTTTTTGCTTTCCCATTAACAGCTATTCACATTTACCCTCCCAATTAAAGTCCCCGCTCACCCCTTTACTTTTCTCTTCTTTTGTCGTCCCTATAGTAAAAAGTTACCAATGTGACCCTCTCTACGCTTGGCACTGTGCCAAGAATGCTCTCTTCTCTAACCGCACTCTCTCGTTCTCCGACAGTTCCCACCCGCCCTATCCCTTTCTAGCAGAATCAATGTCCTCCAAGTGAACGACGCTTTTCTCTCCTTCTTCTCCTCGATTCGATTTTTCTGACTGTCTGCGTTTTTTATCACTAAACTTGTCGAATTTCGAATATTATACGCATTTCTTGTCTTTTTGCTATTTTGGATGATAAATCCCATTTTTCAACTTACGGTTTACAGAAGACATCAAACCGCTGAGCAAGTATCCAATGGTGAAAAAATTACCGACGGCTCGGATGTCCACCGGAGGCAAGTCTTCTCCCGGGCCACGTCCCCGAACACCTACTCCTGTAAGTTCGACTTTGAGAAGAACTGAAAAAAACAGTACGCTTTTTCAGGAAAGAGAAGCCAAGGAAGAAAGATCACGCTTGTATCGGGAGCAACGAATGGAGCAACGTAAACGCGAGGCCACAGAGCGTCGCTTGGAGACGTTAGCGGCGAAGAAAAAGAAAAAGATGGAACAGCAAAAACTGTATGACGAAATGGATCGCAAAGCCTGGGAGGAGGAGGATAAGGCCAATCGAATCAGTAAAGAGGAAGCGCAGAGAGCTTTGAGCCAAGCCGAAACAAAAATGGTCTCGGCTATCAGGGATAACAACGAGGCAGCCGAAAAATTTAAACAGGCTATGAAAGCGAAGTCCGATGCGAAGAAGCAGATGAAAATTGCTGTAGAGGCTCATGAAACTTCGAAACAAGCCTGGAAAGACGCCTACGGGGCTGTGACACTAGCGGAAAAGGTGAATTTTAAAACAATGAAGTTTTTAAGAACAAATAATTTTTTAGGAAGTCGAGATGGCCAAGAAACGTCTTAACGACATCGGCAACTAGATGGCTCCGTGGTATTTGCTATGTTAATTTTATTGGATTTACACAGGTTTTTTTCCTGGATTCTCTAATAAATTGTTTTTAATTAAGAGTTGTTCCTTTTTTCCTCTTTCGTCCTTCCCATTTTGGAATGGCTCTCGAAACAAATGAGTACGCACCTATGCACATTAAAATAATGGTTTTTGAATGGCAACACATACCCTTTCCGTCTATTTTTACTCCTAATTCCTCTCGAGGTCACTAGTCTAACATTCTTTTTCTCTTGTCATTGGGAATTCGGCCTTTTCTGGTTCTGTCTATTCATGCTAGTGTACCGTCTCGCGAGCATTGATGCTCGTCGAGCGCGAGAAATTTTGCGAGTCTTGCTTTCGTGTTCGCGAGTCTTGTCTCGTCTTGTCTCGCAAGAGAATCGTCTTGTCTCGTTCTCGCAAAAGATCGTTTTTGTCTTGTCTCGCAATTTCTCGTTCTTGCAATTTCTCGCAAAAGGATCGCAATTTCTCGGAATGCTCGTTGATCACGTGAATTACAGTGTCGTACAGGCGGAAAAGGTTGAAAAAAATGGTCACGGAGTTATTTTATCAAAAAATAAAATTCCACGAAGAAATCCAATTTTTTTAAATGAGTAAATTTTGGCCAGAAAATACTGTGGTTCACGTGCTCAACGAGAATTGCGAGAAATTGCGATCCTTTTGCGAGAATGGAAAATTGCAATAAATTGCGAGAACGAGAATATGCGAGACAAGACAAAAACGATCTTTTGCGAGAACGAGACAAGACGATCCTCTTGCAAGACAAGTCGAGACGAGCCCGAGGCGGGACGATTGCGAGACAAAACGAGAATTGCGAGAAAAGGCTCGCGAGACGGCACACTAATTCATGCAGTACTGGGATCAATCTATTTTTTCAATTTCTTTTCTTTACTCAATTTTCATCTAATCCCAGTTGTTTATCAGAATCTCAAAAATCCAAATCAGAGCACGCACAACTACAAAAAGGTTAGGTTAGAGTGGCTTTGCTACAAACAACCCACATATTAACTAACATTTTGTCGAAATTTCCTCTTGTCGCCATGCTCACGCGCTGGAATAGATTTTTTGGACTCAATTTTCGAATGGACAGAACATGTGAACCTATTTGGTGAGCGCTATTTTTGCAGGCGTGTGGAATTTTCAAACCACCGAACTTTTTGATGTCATTCGTTCAGTTTTAAGAGGTGTTTCTGGAGTTCATTTTGGTACAAATTGTGCATAGCTAACCTTGCAATTTCATCAAAAAATAATAGCGAAAAATATAGTTTTTTTTTTCGAAAATCTCTTTTTTCAGTTTGAAGGTCTTTTCAGATTTTCAAAACCCACTTGTAGGCTCAATACAATCAACAGCTTATCTAGCCAATCATAAAATACAGTATAAAACTCAGTATACTTTCACAAAGAGATACGATATACAGCGCAGTATGTTTTTTCATTGTTTTCACAAATTTACAGCCTAGTACCTTCATATTCGGTATATGCTCACCCAAATAATGTACACTTCCTTCCCCTCACCCTATCTGTGTCTTTTGTCATCTCTTTTTCTTCAGACTCACCTTTTTCTGTCTTTACGCAATAAAACCACTCTGTGCTGTAAGAGCGTCCATTATGCTTTTCCAGCACAGAGACGGACGGTTGGTTTCGGTGAGACCTGCGCTTGCTGAACCTTTCATTCTGTTATTTTCTGAGCCTAATTTGCACCGTCTTCTGTTACTATTGGTTCTTTCTAGCACTAATCGCTTCCAAAAATAAGGTTTCATTGTTTCAGATCTTCTTCAATTACCATCAACTAAACCAAAAATGAGCAGATCTCGCAATGCCCAACCATCTCCAGCAGGCAAGACCGTAAGTTTTTTTCTCTAATTCCAGCAAAATTAATCTTAAATTTTCAGAAGTCACCCAAGACCCTGAAAAGAGCCCATGAAGCTGTCGATAAGGACGAGAGTGTCCTAAACAAAAGTGTGAGTTACCCTCTTCTCATCTGAAAGTTTCTCAATCCTATCTGTTTTCAGTTCACCCGCCAAGAATGTGATCAACTTCAGGTCAACGCGAGTTTGGCCCAAGGCCATGCAATTATTACATTTGCCAGTTATTGGAAATTGACCCTGAAAGGAAACCCGGCTCATTTTGACTATGAAGGAAAAAGAAGACGGGTTCAGAACGCCTTGAATAAGGCCAGCGAGTCAATGAACGAGTATCATCAGGCTGAAGAAAGCTTTTTGGAGGAGGTTTGTACAGGAAAAAAAACATTTAAAGTAAAGGATTTTCAGGAATCTCTTCGCTCCATCTCCACAGGAGCGTCCGACACAGAATCAACTGACTCGGAGCCATCAATGAAGAAGAAGAAGTTCACCAGAAAGTCAGCGGCTAAGAAGAATCATTGATTTGTATTATTGGTATTCAATAAAGTTGTTATCTGTTTATTTCTGTTAATTTTTGGCTCCGTATCCCATAAAACCTTTTTAAAGTTGCTACTCAGCGAAAAACTCGCTATATGTGACGACAGTGTCTGACATCATGCTGAAGGCACCCTACACGGGACCAAACTTGGCACTGTGCCAAGGTCATTCGATTCTTGTCCGCTTTTGCGTCTCGCTCTCTCTTTTCATCAAGGCCCACAGGCGTTCTTTTCTCTCTTGTGCCCTTCTTTCCGCATTGATTTTTCTCTGTCTCCGTCTCCATATCACTACGAATTTTGATTTTTACTTCGAACCAGCGCTTTTTTTAACCTATTTTGAAGAAAACATTGTATTTCAGAACTAGTGCATCAATTGGGGAAAAATGGCTAAGGCGAAGAAAAAATCTGCAATGAAACCGACTTTGAATAAAAAGCTCGTAAGTTTCTATTTTACATTAAAGGGGGTCATTACTATTCCGAAAAATATAAATGTATTTATATGAATCGACGCAGAAAAGTGGGGAAAAGAAGGTTACAGTTAAACGTTTTGTCTGAAAACTCATCTCAAGGCAGATGGAGGCTCTCAAAGTCATCGAAAAAGGCTCCTCGTTGAGCTTTTTTCCCTTGTTGAACATGAAAAAGCTTTCGTTGAGCTCGTAAAAAGGTAGAGTTACTGCAATAAAAACGTCAATTCATTTATTTTGAAAATAATAAAGAAAAAAGAGTTCAACGAGGAGCCTTTTTCAGTGACCTTGAAAGCCTCAATCTGCCTTCAGAGGCGTTTTCAGACAAAACGTTCAACTGTAACCTTTTTCTCCCCACTTTTCTGCGTCGATTCATATAAAAACATTGATACTTTTTGGAATAGTAGTGTCCCCTTTAACGCATAAGCTCCCAATTTTTGGCAGGCTCACTTCAAAAAAGCTCAACGCGGTGCTCTAAAGGAAAGTGAAAAGCTGGAGCTAGAACTGGCAGAAGCGACTACCGAAAAAGAGAAGCGACTTGTTGTGTTCAAGAGATCAGCGGAACTACTGGCATCCGCCGAATCGAACATCAGGAAAGAAGCCGAAAACGTCGAAATCACGGAAGAAGTGGTTAGCGGAGAGACTCGAAGGCTCCAAAGGCGTATGGATAGTTTGAGGCGAGGTATTGAAACAATCATCGACGAGAGAAGAATGACAAGAAGCCAGGTAAATTTTTCTCCTGTTGTAGAACTTTATAAATACTACTACATTTTCAGATCGCCGCAATCAGACAACAGCGCGAACGGAATGAAAAACGAGCAGATGTGTTGAACGAATTGGTCGAGCAGCAATCGCAGCTCGTTAATTGTGCAAAATGGCTCTACGAAGGAGCTGTTACAAGAAAAGAAGCGGCCGAAGAGATCCACAAAGAAAAAACAGCGGAACTCGAAGAAGCCAAAGAAAAGTGTGAAGAAGTGGCGAAGAAGAGGGATAAAGCTCAGCAGAAATTGGAGAAAGTTGGAGAAAAGCTGAGAAATCTGGAGAGACAAGTAAAGGTAGGCTTTACACGAAACCGTAAAATGCTTATTCTGAGCTTTCAGAAAGCCACGACCACTATGAAGAAGTCTCAGAAAGTACACAAGAAGTAGTCTACTACGGCAGAATTTCGTTTTAATAATGTTTTTTCTCCCGAACTTTCTCTGTTGTCGATCTTCGTCCTTTGTTGGTTCGATCCTTGTTGGTTTGGCATTCAATAAAGTTGAATCTTGTTAAAGTTTTTTGTTTCATTAATCGGAGTATTTGATCAAACCCTACATGAAACAAAACGAAGGAATTTCATTCCGTATCACTCATATCATTCGCTGAGTAGCTGTTCATCAAGCTTTTGAGACTCATTCTATAACTATGAACCCTCTAAACCTTCTATTGCCTCACTGTTGTCTAGTCCTTCATGACAACTATGACTAAAAGCATTAAAAGGCGATAAACCAATTCATCATGAAAATAATGTATTTGAAGTGCTGTTATAAAAGGAACTTTCTATAAGAACGAGACTTTTCCCTCTAGGCCTCGGCACAAAAACAAAAACTGAACTTAATCTGGATAGTTTCTGGGTAGTTGTACCCATAGGTAAGTATTTAAAAAAAACCTTTCACCATGTCCCTGTGACGTCATCACCCTGAGATAAAGCTGAAATTAGGATTTTCAGCCTGAAAAGTTTAGTTTTTTTTCAACTTTGAGCTAACTTTCTGAAGTTTTTGGAAGGTCATTCGGAAAGTTTAGAGCATATGCAAGACAATCCTCAGTCTGATAAAACTATTGAAAACAGGTTTTTTTTCGCAATTTTTTCTGGTTTTTTTGATTCTTCTCGAAAAATTTTTCGAGAACCATTTTTTGCTATACGCGGTTTTTCAAAAAACACAAAAAGCACATTCCCCCTTATGTGAATAACCCTCTATTATAAGAGCCCCCGGAAGTGTGCTTGGAACAATAAAGATCCCTCTATCAGAAGAGCCCTAGAAGAACCCTGAAACATGAGTATTTTTGATAAGAATGATCAATTTTGCAAAATGTCATCCATAAATTCCCGGAAAGTTTTGCTCGGAAATATAGAAAAGCCCTTATAAACAGTGCTTTGAGCGATATAAAAGCATACTTTTCTAATACAGGTTCTACGGCAACGGTGATAACTTGCCCATTTTCATTGTTGATCATTTTTACATAAGCATTTCTCATGGTAGCTGAAGCCATGGTAGCTGAATTTTATTGATCCAATATCTCGATTCAATGGGCAATTGTAAAACAGGTTTTACGGTTCCAAGTATACAGTAGTATCCTATACGAACAGTATACTCGGTCCCTTATCTCGGATACTTTGTGTATACTCCCTGTCTATAAGAGCTCTTGATCCAGCGTTTTCTGACCTCACGAAGACTCCGCCATATATCGCGTACCTTAAGGCTCCGCCCACTATAAACCCTATATAAACTCGCAGTTCTCCAGTTCAGACACCGTCTGGTGCTTGTTTTTACTTGTCTCGCATCTTACCTTCCCTTCATTAATTTCTCCTTGAGTCGCTACGCAGCTAAATCTGTGCCCAATTTGAGTCGCTACGACTTTGGGCGGCCCTTGGCACTATGCCAATACTTTTCTACGCTTCTGCGATTCACACATGCATTCACTTGCTCTTGACTCCTCTTCTTGTCTTTTCATAATCATTATCAATTCGTTTCTTTTTTTTCAGGAGACTTTTGGCTCTCAGAACTTCAAATATCGATACAGAATGGTTCGTGCAATGCGCTCGGTATGTTTCATTTTCCGTTTTTTCCAAGCATCATCGCCAAGGTTGCTCTGTTTTTAGGAACAATCCGTCGTTCGAGATGAAATGGAGAAAAAGGCTGAAGAGAAAAAGAAACTGTTGGAGCAGATTAAACAAGAAGCTAAAAAAGCAGAGGAAGAGTACAAAGAAGCTCAGAAAATTGTCGAAGATGCGATGAAGAAAGCCAAAGAAGCGAAGAAAAAAGTCACGGTGCTCAAGAAAAAAGCTGCTGCGACTAAGAAAAGCATTAATGACATTCAGGAACAAACTCAGAAATTGAAGGAATGCGCTTCTCACAAGGAAAGATCTTCACTTATGAAACAACTCATAAAAAAGTACAAACTTGAAGTTTGAAATGAAGTTGATAGCATCTGGATGTGTTTTTTTTTTCATTCTTGAATTGCATTTTTACTGATTTGATATCAATTTTAAACTGATTGTTATGGTAAATTTGAGGCACAAAAATAAATAATTTTTCGAAATTTTGAAAATGGAAATGGATTCTCCATGGTCTATTTAGTATGATTGGGTTAAGGCCGTTTCTCAGAATTCGCATTTTTACTGATTTGATATCAATTTTAACGTGATGCGATGGTAAATTTGGGACACAGAAACTTGAGAAAACTTCGAAATTAGGAAATCTTAAGAGGAAATGTACAGATGACCTTTGAATTCTGGCTCATGCGCTGGACAAATTGTTTGTTTGATTGTTTGATTTTTTGTTATTTGGTGGTAAACCAAACAATATTGTTTAAAAAATTGTTTGTCTTCATACGGTCAAACAAATTGTTTGAAATAAATTGTTTGGTATTTTTCAAACATTAGAGGAAGACAGAATTGTCGGAACTCTTTTGAATGTTAAACCTGGAGAAAACATCTCCTTTTTTTTTCAAAAATTTGATAGTCTCTATGTTTTCTCTTCAAACAATTTTTGGTTAAACAATTTGTTTGGATTAAAATATCAAACATTGTTTGACCAAATAAATTATTTGGAAATGAATTTCAAATAATGTTTGACCATAAAATTTGTTTGAGTTCAAAATGGTTGCCCAGCCCTGCTCATGACAGCATACTCATAAGCTTTTTTCTTATCTTAACTGCCTTTAGTCCAACTTTTCTTATCACTTTTCTCACTCTTGTTTCAACAAGTAAAATTTGCTACACTCTCGCATGATCAATTATCTTCTGTTAAACAGAAAATTTTGAAACTTCTTTCAAAATTTCAATTCAAATTTATCTTTTTTTTTCGTTTCTATGAATTTTACATCAATACAGTTAGTCTCAGAATTTTCTCCACTTGAAAAAATAGAAGAAATGGCCAGGTCAAAAGTGAGGCATATTGCGTGTATGAGCATTCCATCAAAGAAAGTTGTAAGTATTTTTTCATTTTTTTACAATCCAAATTCTTCTAATAACTGTAATATTTTCAGATCCATCAAAGAAGAATAGCGCATGCGGAAGAAGATGCCAAAATGGCGCAGAAAGAAGCTGAAGAGGCAGTGAAGAAGGCGGAAAAATCTGAAGAAGAGGCGAAGGAAGCTTTGGCACTAGCTAAGGAAGCTAGGAGAGTAGCTAAACTTGCCGAAAGAAAAGCTGAAACTTTACGAAAAAAAGTTCAAAGAATGAAAAATAAAACTGTATAAAATATAATCTCGCTGATAAATTTTTTTTGTTTGATTATTTCTACAAAGATTTTTTAAGTTTTCTCTATTTTTTTCTCTTTTGAGAAATCGTAAATATCAAGTAATATTTTTACTTTGGGAGAAAACTAACAGGGGCCATGTCTTGACTACATTCCAATTATAATTTGCACCTGTCCGTGTCCTCTCTTATCGAACCTCCTTCCTTTTGTTTTGCCTTTGCTACCCTCCTCACCCAACGCATACACATATAATGGACATAAATAAGACAAAATGTTTCCCCTCTTCCCCTCTTTTCTTTGTTTCATCTTGATATTGACTTGACTTTTGGTGATTTTTCAATAAATTAAAGGAAATCTGATTTTCAAAATTGTTTGTGAAAATCATTTTCAGGTTTTCTAGACTTTGGAGGAAAAAAATGCTTCAAAATTCTGCCAGAATGGCCCCGAATATCCGATTTTGGACTGTTTTGAACAAACGTCGTCGGAAAGTACTCAGTTTTTGGCTCAATTTAACCCAAGTTTCTAGTTTTCTGCTCTTTTTCAGGTTTCTACCCTCTTCTATCTTAAAACTTTTTGAAGTTCCTGTCAGTTTCTGATTTCAGCCCAGATATGATCGAACCTTCCTAGAAATCTAATTAGGAGCGGGACCTACCTTGTTTTGCATTAGGAAACGTGCTGAAACAATTCATTTTTAACTCATTAGTATCCTGATTTACTTCAATTCTCATCTTCTGACATCTTCCTTTTCAAAAGTTCTGACCAGTTCAAAATTCCAGACTAGCATTTCCTCAATTAGGCCTGAATTAGAAAATTGGGTCTCCAGTTTTTTCTCAGCTTTCCTCAAAAAAACCCTCACTTTCCAAAACTCTTTACCTGCTTCTACCCTTTCTTCTCATTTTCCAACACCTTCTTTTTCAAATTCCCTCCCTTTTCGCCGTATGATCTAACCGGGAGGTTGAGAGACAGCCTCCCCTCCCCAGTCGCATTCAAACCTTCCCACTTTCGCGGCCACCGGAGAACTACTAGAGACAATGCAAAAGCAAGAGAGTCGAGACATCGAAAAAGAAGAGTGCTTGGCAGCGTGCCAACTCTGACCACACACTTGGTCTCTTCTCTCCCCTATACTATTTCCTCCTTCTCACCCTCTCCATCCCCCATTCCGTCCGCCACGAAGAGACCACGGAGAGGGCAGAAGGCCTTTGCAAACCCCACAAACACACACACATAGTGGTGACACCCAGAACACCTCCGATCTCTCGCCTCATACTCTTCCCGTCCCGCTTCTCTTCTTTTGCTATGCTATTTCTCTTTTCGAAAACCTCCGCGTTGCAGGAGGGCGCCTCCTCGGCCAAACAATCCATTTCTGCCCTCTTTTCCTTGCCACGAGCGACGACGTTTCGACGTTTCGTTTTGGAGGGCTTGCGAGTTTCGGTTACCAGAGCAACCGAGCTTTTCCTGAGTGTGCTTTTTCGAGCTTTTCATTTGTATAATATGTATCTTTGGAGGTGGTGTGTGGTTTTGTGAGTGTGAGTGCGGTGTGAGGGCAAGATCCATATCGATTAGGCGAGGTTTTTGAAGGTGTTTAGTTGAGATTAAGCTCGGTGAGGCGGATTTTCGAGTTTTTTTTTCCATTATGGAAACTCGCAAAGAAGTTAGAAAAAATAATATCGGTGAGAAATTAGATTTTCTAGTCTGACTACAAGTATATGAAAAGTTAGAGATAGTCCATAATTATGCTTTTTCAATTCAAACTTGTCATGAATAGACTAGAATTTTGCGATGATAAATCTCCTGATGCAGAAGTTTCGATTCTTCGAAACGTTTTTTTTTACCAAAAATGGTTTCGAGAAGTTTTTTTCTGAAGTTTTTTTGAATAGTTTTTTTTTTAAATTCATCTTCAACTTTTGAAATTTCAAGTTAGAGGACTCTGAAATCTTTTTCAAAACCTCCAATATCACTTTTCCTCCCACAAGAACCGCAATGTTTATATCAATCTAAGCATCAACTTTCTGATGTTTACTCCTTTCCTTTCTCCCCTTTTCGTTATCTATGTGCTGCGTTGCCACCTTCCCTCCTTTTCTACCTTCTTCGTTGTCAGCATTTCTCTTGCCTCTCTTTTATATCTTTCCTCTCTTGTTTTCGCGGGCTCCATGTCCATTCTAGCGTCTAATGAGCTTCATCAGTAGAGCCAAAAATTTTGATTGGCTTCACTAGATAGATCATACAATTTCCACTTGAACGATACTGAATTTTCTGAACTTTCCGCTTATGTGCACTTAAAACATCTTTTGGAATCGCTCTGTTTCAATCCTTACATCTTAAAAATTTTCAGTGTTCATCATGTCATCCCAAGCCAAATTCGCCGTTGGAGAGTCGATGGTCGCCGTCAGTCTCAAGGACAACAAGGCATACGAGGCCAAGGTTCTTGCCATCCGTGAGCACCAAGGCATCATGAAGTACGTCATCCATTATGTCGGCTGGAACTCCCGCCACGATGAGAAGATCGCCATCGGAAGCGAGGAGGGACGTCTCTTCAAGGGAACCTTGGAGGCCCGCGTCAACAGACCACCACCGCCACCAGCCGCTGCTCCAGCCGCCGCTCCGGCCAAGCCTGCTGCTCCTGCCGCTGCACCAGCTGCACCAAAGGCAAAGGCGGCCGCCAAGCCAAAGCCAGCTTCAGCTCCTGCTGCTGCTAAGCCGGCCGCTGCCAAGCCAGCTGCCGTAAAGCCAGCCGCTGCTCCAAGCTCGGTAAGTCACTTTAGGCTGATTTTGGATTCTAAAACTGTGGATTTTCAGGCTCCTGCTGCCAAGCCAGTTGCTGCTGCTGCCAAGCCCAAGCGCAGCCCAGTCAAGAGAGCTGCTCCAGCCGCTGCTGCTGCCAAGCCGGCCGCCAAGCCAGCCGCCAAGAAGGCCGCTCCAAAAGCGGTAAGTTTTGAGGTTGAACTATGTAACGGATGAGCCAAGGACTAGACAATCGTACTGATTAGTCTTAAACCAACATTTAAAGATCCAAGCCTGGGTACAAAAAATTTTGAGCTGATGATAAAAGCTAGTTTAGTGCCTTTAAATCACCTTAATTTATAGTTTGGGATCAACTTACCTGCAACCAAAATGATGAAGGCTAAGCTAGCTTAGGCTTAGGCTTCAGCTTTCAGATAACTCAATGTGATAGCCTGTCCAGAATCTAGCAAACAGAATCCGTCTAGAATGTCATAGCAGCTTTAGGAACTACAATAGAAGAATTATGACTTTCAGTCACCAAAAATCTAAACTGAACGAATTGATGATACTGAGGATGAAGCTCCCCTTAAAGAATCGTCATTTGAATATTCATGAGCTGACTCGAATAAAAAACGGAATAATAGATTGGTGGTTTTTTTGCTATATCATGTGGCACAGAGTGTGAATTTGACTAGCATAACTGATCCTAAGTTATAAATTAGTCATAAGCTTGTCCGTTTCTAAACTTTTTGATCCAATCTCATTTTTTTTCCCAATGTTATTTACTTTTCAGGCTCCAAAACCACGTGCTCCAAGCACCTCCTCCGCTGCCGCCGCCGTCCCAGGCCCATCCTCCGGCAACTATATGTATGCAATCGGCGAGGAGTTCGTGTACCTCCGTGGTAACGAACCCCCACTCGAGGGAAAGGTCTTGAATGTGGCCGAGCACCATGGCCTCATAAAGTATGTCGTCAGCGTGAAAGGATGTGCCAATGAGCACATTCGAGTTGGATCCGAAGAAGGACGCATGGGAAAAGGATCTCTCGCCGACTGGGTAAAGCGCCACCCCCAACCGAAGAAGAAGCCAGCTCAGGTAATTGTTTTTTCTTGGTGTTTTTGATATCTATAAGATCCTTATCTCCATGCCTCCTCCTAACCGTTGTCTCGTTTCCAGTCCTTGCGCACCCAGCACGCGTTCCGAATTGGTGAAATTATTGTGTGTATCGCCCGCGACCAGTCGGTCAACGAGGCAAAAATCACCACGCTCACCGAGCATCGTGGAGTCATGCACTATTCGGTGCACTTCAAAGGATGGCATAATCGTCATGACGAGCTCATTCCGGTCAATGCCACGGACGGGAAAATGTTTAAAATGACAATGGCAGAGTATAATGCCAAGTTCGGGCCAAAGGTAAAATGGAGATAAGGATCTGTTAGGATAGAATTAGGAGCTAGGGACTAAAGATTAAAGCTAATCATGAAATCTTCCAGGCCACCACCGCTCCAGCCACCTCTTCGAAACGCGCCGCCGCCGAGCCAACCAGTGAGGCCGAAACTTCTGAAGCTCCAGCTCCAACAACTAGCAAGAGGTCGAAGAGAAACTAAGTCCGTCTTCCGTCTACTCCCGTCAGCCGTTTGCTCTTATCCTGCCGTCTGTTCTAATATCTTGACCTTCTGAAACCCTACGATTCTGATTGCCCGCTCGACTTCCCCAAAAAAACTTATCAACTCTTCGAAATTCCCTAAATTCTTTCCATTTTTCAGTTACTTAATTTGAGCATTAAATAACCCATCAGCTACCTATTCTTGTGTGTTTTAAGCCCCAATTTTCTCTCTTGATCCTTCCAAAGTGGCTAGAAATCTTATATTTCAAAAATAGCATCCCCCCGTTCATAATGTATTGGTCCTCACCATTTTCACTGTCCCAATTGCAATTTCCCTTTTTCATTTTCACCTCTCGAACTCCAATTTCTTCTATTTTCCAGACTTCAACCTTCGATTTATTATCGTTTTTCCCCATTTATAACCTCTAAGTTTGTATCACGTCCCTCTTATTTAAAACCAACTTCCCTCTTTTTCAATCCCAAAAAAAACTCCAAAAATCTCAAAAATTCCAAAAAAAAAATTTCACTTTTTCTCAACTTTCTCCTACTTATTCAACACTCTATATACTTATACTTCAATTTTACTGTGCTTTATTTATTCTAATAAAAAACCATTTCTATGGAGACCTTTTTGTGTAGGACAGGTGCACACATTCCCATTTGCCAGATGATCAGTCACGTCATCCTTAATCTAGATTTAGATTAAGTCACACAGTCTTTTTCCGGCTCTGTTCGACAATACCGGTCCAATGACAGAATACCGGTCCAAAGCGAGAATGACCGGTCCAATCAGAGAATGACCGGTCTAAACCATATAATGACCGGTCCAAACGCAGATGACCGGTCCGAATCCATAATGGCCGGTCCATTCCAAGAATGACCGGTCCAAACCCGAGAATGACCGGTCCAAAAGCAGAATGGCCGGTCCAAATCCGAGAATGATCGGTCCAATCGGAAACACGAGTCTCAACAAACACAGAATGACCGGTCCAATTGGTAACACGAATCTTATCAAGCACAGAATAGCCGGTCCAATCCGAGAATGACCGGTCCAATCTGAGAATGACCGGTCCAATCAATATGCAGCTTAGGCTTAGGCTTAAGAAGCTAATGAGCCTTCAGCATCCGACCGAGCCTTTGATAAAGAAAGACGCTAAGCCTGTTGCAAGAAGGGCCGCAAAATTTGCGCTAGATGGGTTTTAAAAAAAGTTGCAACATCTGAAATTGAATGGCACCGCTAATTAGACTGCATAAAACTTTGGACCGGTCATTCTCAGCTTTGGACCGGTCATTCATGGTTTGGACCGGTCATTCTCAGATTTCTGCGCCTTTTTTTCCTGATTGGGCCGGTCATTACGGATTTGGACCGGTCATCTGCGTTTGGACCGGTCATTGTATGGTTTGGACCGACCA
Organism: Caenorhabditis doughertyi; assembly: GCA_963572265.1. Taxonomy (NCBI): domain Eukaryota; kingdom Metazoa; phylum Nematoda; class Chromadorea; order Rhabditida; family Rhabditidae; genus Caenorhabditis; species Caenorhabditis doughertyi. Next base: position 4,812,171 of record OY751553.1, on the reverse strand, counting down.
TTCTCTGATTGGGCCGGCCATTCTCGCGTTGGACCGGTATTCTGTCATTGGACCGGTATTGTCGAACAGAGCCCTTTTTCCAATCGGCATCTTCAGGTTTCATCCATCTGCTCTTTTGTCTCTCACGGAAGACGTGAAGGTAAGATATGAAGACCAATTAGCACTGTATAATACAAGGGAGAAACTCCGCCTTTTTACAAGATGTAGATAACGATGACATAGTGAAAGAGAAGATATGACATTATAGGGAAATGGGAAGGCATATCGTCATTCTGTCGTTTTGCTCGTCTGGTGGACGGTGACCATCTTTTTGCTGCCTTGTTTTTTTCCTTTTTTTTTCATTGTTTTCTGATTTTGCTCTTCAATTCTTATATTAGAAAAACGGTAGATATGTATGCTAGTAGTCCCTCTATCATATGAGCATTTTCTTATTAGAACAAAAAGCTTTCCTCGGCTTAAGCCTAAGGTTGCGCTAGTACCATCTCTATCATATCTCCAAAACTCTCATTTTGACGGAAATCGGTCCTATCTGGCTTAAATTTATATTGTAATTCTAGCAAAAACTGATTTAATATTATCATTACGCTGCTAGTTTTGAATAAAACCTCCTAGTACATCTCAAAAGTAACGCTTCTCGCTCTTGAAAAGACCTTTCCCTTGACCCCTTTTTGTTTCCCAGAAGACGTGGCAATGTGAAGAAAAAATCGACAAGGTCTTCATAAAAATGACAGACAGCATTCTGGTGAGCACCCAAATCTTATCGTCATTCAGTCGTTCTGCTCGTCTGGTGAAAGGTCATTCGTTGTCTTATTGTCTTTCTTTCTCCCACTTGTTTTTATTTTCCTCCTTTTCTGTGTTAATAAAAGTACACTTCCGTCTACATTCAAGGAAATAGCTCTAACTCAGAAGCAGCCCCTCTAACATAGGAGTGGTACCTCTAACTTAAGAGCAGTTCATCCTCTAACAGTTTTTTCCACCAATACTATCTCTCTTGACTAGTTTTCTTATACTTTTTTTGGAAAACGAAAATATCTCGAAAAAATTCATTCGCCGAAAATGAAAAAACAATGTTTTGAAAAAATCAACTGAGTCTAGTGGGGCGCGCTTGCTCATTCATCTGCTTTCCCAATAATCCTAGCAAAAACTGATTTCATATGATCATTATGCTTTTGTTTCCAATAAAACCTCCTATGAACGTCTCAAAGTAAGCGAACCTCAATCTTAAAGGGTCTTTTACTTTGGCCTCTTTTCGTTTCCCAGAAGACGTGACAATGTGGACGTGATCCAGATAAAAATGACAGACAGCACTGTAGAGAAGGTGTAGTTAGAGAAGAAGAGGACACACACACAAAACCTTATTCTCATTCATTCGTTGTGCTCGTCTGGTGAATAGTGACCTCTTTTTTCTGTTGTTTTCCTTCTTTTTTTCTAGTAAAGAGTAAATCCCTTTAACATAAGAACAGTTCATTCTCTAACAGTCCTTGTCACGATTATTGTGTAGCTCTCTTGACTAGCTTTCTGCAACTTTTTAAAAGTATTAACTTGCTCGTTTGCTTCTTTTTTTTTAGCTATCAAGTCCTTTTTGTTTCAGTTCACTGAACCTTCCGAACCAAATCAAATTTTCAGAGCTCTTCCCTCCGATCTTATTAAAAATGGCACCAACTGCAATGATGACGTGTGGAGGCATTTCACCAAGACGTGCCTTGTCGATCCAGTATATTGTAAGTTGTTTCTGGCAGACTCTCTGAAGCCAACAACTCAATTTTTAGGAAGCAAGGAGAGCGGCTGCAAAGGAAGCGACAGTGAAAAAAGTAGCGAAGAAACAGGCGAAGAAACCTGCCAGAAAGCCAGCCAAGAAGCCAACCAAAAAATCCGGAAAGGAGAACTAAGTTGGTTGATTTCCCTTTTTTTGATTTTGTTGTGCCCCTTTCTTTCACCCTTTTTACGGGTTCAAACCTTCGAGACAATTTCTTTTTTATTCCAAAATAAAACAGAAATAATAAATGATTTTGATTTCAAACTTTTTTTTCGGTTTTTTTTTTCATTTTCAGCCAGCTCATCGTTTTGGAAAATGGTTAGCTTCAACTTCTCCTTTCACATAATTTATTCCTAACGTGAATTTCGAGAAAATTCTATTGGAAATTACATGTTTTCATTCTTATCAGTAGTGTAGTATCAACTTGGGTTGAGGAAATGCCAACTCTTAAAACAATTCAATAAACAAGTCAATTTGAGAATAGTGAGGAGCACGGGTTAAAGTTCGATGCTATTTTTTGATAAGAAATTTGAAACATAAAAGCGGAAGATTATGATGAGTTATGATGTTTTTATTATGGACTATTATGATGTTTTTTTTTTTGGAACCTTGGCCTCACGAATTTTGAACAGTTTTGGTCAAAACTGATACAGCTCGTCTTATTTATGAAGTGTAATCTCAAAATTACTATCAATATGAGTTGAGAAAATGCCAACTCTTAAAATAATTCAACAAACAAGCCAATTTCAAATAGTGATGAGCACAAGCTGAAATGTTGTACTATTTTTTGATGAAAATTTTGAAACATGAAAACGGACAATCATGATGAGTGGTCGACAATCAGAATGTGTTCAAATAACTTATAATTTCAGGAAAAAAGCCAAGGAACAAAGCGAAGTTTTTTGGGATAAATGACTTTTGGATGAAAAAAAAAAACTATTTTCGCTATCTGAATTCATCTAAATTACAGTTCTAAAAAGTCTGATGACGTCAGTGTAGTTCTCCTGAAGATTTATGTCGGATTTATGTTCAATTTTTCATGGTTTGAGAGACTAAGTATTCTGAAAGTCGACGTTTCCTGAACAGTCTTCAACTTCTGAATGCAGAATCCCAGTTTTATTAAAACTGAGTTTACCGAACTGAAAAGTATTTTAAAAGGAACGATGTGGTTTTCTATAAAAATGAGAAAATTTCATGTCAAAAGGCGTTTCTAGTTGCGGAAGAGCTGATAAAACTATAGTTTCAAAACTATAATTGGCAATCGATTCTTATCATTTTCCACGGACATTTCAAATTTTCCTCTCTATAAAACACAAAGATAAAAACATTTCTCGTCCAATTTTTCACCACAATGAAGTGGCTTTTATTTCTGCCCTTTCTAATTGTATTATGCTCCGCCGGCTATGATCCCATGTCTTATGTGGATCGTCCCTGTGGAACCAACATATCTAACCTTTGGCTAGACGTTGTGGCACTTGTTGACAATTCTAATGGAATGACTGATAAATTGCTCAAAAATGTGGCATCAGCTATCACTTCTATTTTTGGGCAAGGTACACGAATTGGCACTGGTTACTCTGATCCAAGATCCACAAGGCTTGGCCTGGTCACGTACAACTTAAATACCACGGTTCGAGCTGATTTGAATAAGTTCAAGAATATAGATGATGTTTTTAATGGCGTCTTTTCCAGTCTGGACAGAGTAGCTAGCACTTATGAGTCTTATCTGTCCAAAGGGTTGACAACTGCTTACCAAGTGTTTGCGGATGGTCGACTTGTTGACAGATCGAAATTCAAGCAACTAATTCTAGTTTTTGCCGCAAGCTACCAAGGACCTGGTGAATTGGATCCATTGCCTGTGGCAAGACGTCTACAGGCTGCCGGAGTCGAAATCATCACTGTGGCTTACAGTCGAGAAGGAGATCCGGATTTAGAGAAGAAGCTGGCACAAATCAGTGGGCCAAATGACTCATTCTCATCTGATAAAAACGTCGTTGAGGATATAAAAGTGGCATTAACAAGAAGTGAGTTTTGAAATATGATCTTGAAGCTATCATAATTTTTTTTCAAAAAATTGCTTCTGTCCATCATCATCCACTCAATTTGTTGCTCAAAACTCCACATTTGGTGTCTGCATACTCCCAGTGACATTAACTGCTATCTGGCGTGCTGCCCAGCTATCCTGCCGAAATCAGCACAAAAATGCTTACATGCTCAACGAATACAATCAGGTCAAACATGATTTTGTGTTCAACCTTATCAAAAATACCACAGGATTCTCCGTTCAACCATATGCTTATCATCTTGGGCTGTTTCTCTCTAACGGTGTCTGGAAATGGGATCAGCCTCAAGGATGGCCGAATCCACCACTTCAGAATTGGACTGATTGGGATGGTGGAGCTCCGCCCACTTCTTCAACGGCAACCGTGGTTCTGAACTCTCTGAAAGGAGACGATGTGGTTTGGCAGACCATCGGGTCACTCCAACGTAGCGCTCCCTATGTTTGCGAGTTTGCTGCATGTGATACTGATAATTATTGTGATGTAAATAACGCTTAATAGTTTCATTTTAATGGAGAATATGGTCTCACAAATGACCTGCTCAAAATTTCCTTTGATACCCAAATTGCTTTTGTTTCATAATTTTTTCTGAAAAGTGTTTTTATCAGTTCTCTTTTCGTCTCAATAAATTTTCAGTTGCTCCTTGAATCCAACAATTTCCAATCTGGTTCATTGAAAACTTTGCAATCACATCACTCGAAAAGTATTCTGAAATGGTTACGCAGACCAAATGCAGTCCTTTCAAAAGTTCCAATGGTTTAAAAATTCTATTCTGAACAAGCTACTGGCGTCTTAGAGTTCCACTTTGATCAAAACTTGCTGAAAATCATTAGAAAAAAGTAGATTTTGTGTCGACTCTTTTATGTTTTTAATTGTTTTTTTTTTCTTGCAGACTATTTAAAGCATAATACTTTTTTGATATTGTCTTTTTCACTTTTTTTTTCTCTTAAGGAATGATATCATAGTGCAACTCTTCCGGTAAAAATAGAGAAGTACTGGACGCTGTTCTGACCAACTCTTGAGGCTTTTATACCAATTGGAAGCGGAACTTGTTACAGTTTGTTTTCAACATTTTGAGGAACACCTTTATTTGTGAAAAAGTTATGGAAAGTAAAAAAAACGTTGTTATCATTTTGTTTCTTTCGCCGCTGACCAATTGGCAAACTTGATAAGAGAGTGGACATCAGTCGGCACATCAAAGGTCTTCTTTTTTGTTTTTTCAAGAGCTTCTCTGTTTTCAGTTCCCTGAATAGAGGGATTGAAACTTTAAATTCTGTAAACTTACCGATTTATTAACCAATTCCACATGGATAGCTGGCACAATGTCGTTCCAGATTCCTTCTTTTATATGATGTAGATATTCCACATCGGCAATAGTAGACGATAAGGTTAAAAGGAGGACAAGAACAATCAATAACTTCATTATTTTGTTCGGGAATTTCGAAAAACAAATGAAGGCTTCTTATCAGTTTTTCACAAGTGAAATGATAAGAGGGGTGGGTTCAAGAAGAATTCCCAAATAGTTTGGTGTGTAAACAAAATTCTGATGTCATAAACAGACTGAAAGATTGTAATTGGACTTTCAATGACTACCTCCGAGCCGTTGTAAAATTACCAATGTTTGAGACCACAAGGTCCAAAAATCAGCAAAATTCTGGAGCTTTCTGAAACAGAAAAATGACAGAAAATTTTGGCACTGTTCTAAAATCGTGGACCCAACAAAAAAAATCGTGGACCCAAAAAATATAGCGGACCAAGAAAAAAAATAGCGGACCAAGAAAAAAAATCGTGGACCAAGAAAAAATCGTGGACCGAAGTTGAGGCTTAGTTTCCGTCAAACTGTTCTAAAGAATCAGAACTAGTTAGAACAATCCAGAAATGATCGTATAACAACTGGACAAATCAGAACCGACCAGTTGTGAGTTGTTCTGGCTAGTTCCGACTCTTTTAATCAAACTAAGCCTCAACTTCGGTCCACGATTTTTTCGGTCCACGATTTTGTTTCAGGACACATTTTTCAATCGGTCCGCTATCTTTTTTTTCGGTCCACGATTTTTTTGGTCCACGATTTTTTTTTAAAACACAAATTTCAATCGGTCCACGATTTTTTTTCTTGGTCCACGGTTTTTTTTTTCGGGTCCACGATCTTTTTTTCGGGTCCACGATTTTTTTCGGGTCCACGATCTTTTTTTCGGGTCCACGATTTTTTTTGGGTCCACGATTTTTTTTGTTGGGTCCACGATTTTAGAACAGTGCCAAATTTTCATTTTAATTCCGAATTCAAATATTCAAATCATCACAATAGTTATTTACTATCACAAGTATATGTTTCACAAACACATCCATCCGGGTCCGTATAATAACCAACACCAGACGGTTTCCGTCGCTTCGCGCCTCAACCGCCTGGCTTCCGCTGGGGAACGCAATTTTGACTATGTGCATAGATAACACAGAGCTTATCAGTGATCTTATCAGAAGACGAAAAAGACGGGCATCATCCCGTCAGCATTCTCAATCGATCAGTCAAAATTTTATGAAAATCGATTCAGTATGAGCCTCGCTAGGGCCAGCGCCGGACGGACAAACAGACACACAGAATCTTTGTAGTAATAATAGTAAAGATTTTTCCAAATCGTTTGATGTCCAGATTGTACCGCCGACTTAGATCCGATCGGATTGCCATCAGTCCAATCTGTGTAGTTTTGCAGGTGTGGTTGGCCCTAATTAGTGTCTCGGATGGCAATCGTGTGAAAACATCTGCCCATCTTCCCTCTCTGACGTAGCCTTCTGTCATCTCAAACCGGTGGTTTTGGATGGGTCATTCACAGACTGCTGCGACTCATCTTCCCAATTGGACCGGTCGTTCTCGGATTGGACAGGTATTATCGATCAGAACCTACCAGTTTTGTTTTAAATCAACCAGTTTTCAGTTCAAAATTTTATAGTTTAAATTATACTGTATAATATATTACTACAAACGATATAAATGTAGTAGAAGGGCACCTGAACACTCATCTAATTATACCCCTTTTCCTCAACCCTCCTTAGACCAAATGGGAATTGGAAAGCAGGTGGCTTTGGTACCCATAGCAATCCACTCATTTAAATCTCTCCCCCTCTATGTATTGATCGTCTTTGCAATTTCTTTTCTTCTTTCTCAATCAACTTATTTCAGAATTCTTCTCTCCGAAATGGCCAAAATTTTAAAATCGGATTCCCGTCTTATACGAGGAGTAATTCTTTACGAGGCTCTTCAAAAAACTGACATATTCACTTCATTTCAAAAATTTTGTGTTGCATTTGGAGAGGATTTCATGACGTTCCGCGAATATGAGTTTTGGTACTATAAGTTGCAAAAAAGAGAGACGAGTTTGGATAGCGAAGAACGACCAGATTCAACTTTTCGTGGCTTCTTGGAAATTCCACAAGCGATTTTTGAGCGAATTGTGTCAAACTTGGACTTCAGACAACAGTATGTGTGAAAATTGAAAAATAGAAAAGAAATACATATTTTTAGACAACTTCTACGAGGTGTATCACATCATGTTTGTGATGCAATCAGCATTATGACTCCAAGTTACAAAACGATCAAAATTGACATCAACCATGTGAATTACCTTTCGTATGACAAACATCATATCGAATATACAAATGACGGACAGACAACATATGGTTGGAAAGAAGGGAAACGGCTATATCATGTTAGAGGAATCGAGCAGTTAAAAGCGCAGTTGCTTTTCACATTTAAGGTATAGACTAGAGGGCTCTAGTCGGGAAGAATAGACCCAAGGGAAAATAATGGACCAACAAAAGGACCCGAAGAAAAAAAAAACGAATGGATCCATGACCAAAATCAGTAGTACCTAAAATTCATTTATTTGAAGGCTTAAGCACTCTCGAAACAATTGCGTGACCGGAAGTCTCATTCCAGAGGTCTACCAAGGATACACAGTCCACAAAGCGTCTTGTGATTGCCTAAGCCTTCAGAGTCATGCCCTTCTGTTTTTTTATCTGGGTCCATTTTTTTCTTATTTTGTATCCATTCTTTTTTTTTTGGGTCCATGCTTTTTTTGCTTGGGACCATTCTTTCTGACTCGTCCCGTGAGGCACGTGCCTCGACGAGACCGAGAATCTTGCCGAGTCTCACGAGCAATCAACTCAAACTCGTCTCGCCTCGGCTCGATTCGTGTCTCAGACCTTCTCATTTCGACGTGTTGATTTTGTCTCGTTCTCGTCTCGTTTGTTTCTCGTCTCAATCGAGACAATCGAGACGAAATTGAGAGACGATGAGACGAGAAGATTCGAAACATGGATCGAGACGAGACAAGAACAAGACGAGAAAAAACCGAGACATTTCGAGACTCGCGAGACCCTAACAATAGCGTTCTTTTAAAACCAAAAAGTTCAATTTCAGAGCCAAAAACCTCACTTAGACCGGCTTGATGTTTTCTTTCAACACATGCAACCTGTGAAAAAGTTATTTGCTTTATTCAAAGCTTGTCCGGAGAGTCTGCATGTCAAAAAAATTGAAATATACGGGTTTGATGGTAAAAATAGAGATGCTGTGTTAAACAGTGTGAAGCCTGGAGTACTTGAAGAGATCACTTTGAATCTTCGTGGTGCCGGAAGAAATGAGAATAAAGTGTTAAATTCCAAAAAGTGGGCGGAACTAGAGCAATGGAAACAGGCGAAGGTATTGAAAATGGATAAGAAAGTGGCAACAGTGAAAATGGATAAGAAAGTGGCAACAGTAATAAAACTTTAGTGATAAAAGTGATTTTTCACAAAAAATGCATTTTTTCAGTAACTATGGAGAGCTTGAAAAACTTCAAGGAATTTCATATTTTCGTGAAAGCAATAACTGGGAAAGAAGTGGCCGAACTGAAAGAAGTAAGTTTTTCGGGCATTTTTCCTATATTTCATGTTTCAACTAAAAAATTTTGTAGGGAAAGAAGTTAGCTTTCGAATGGTGCGCTGTGCCTAGGGTTTTTGTAAAAATTTTCGCAAAACGAGGAAAAACAAATTTTGCCAACAAATTTTTGTTTTCTCGCTTATTCGGCCAAAACTTTCGAAGAAACTTAGGCACAATCTTTACTATTATTACCACACAAATTCTGTGTGTGTGTTTGTTCGTCCGGCGCTGGCCCTAGGGGAGCTCCTACTGAACCGATTTTCATGAAATTTTTACTAATCGATAGAGAAGGTTGACGCGATGATGCCCGTCATCTTTTTTGTGTCAAAATTCAAAGTTTGAAGCCTTTTGGAGCGAATTTTCTGGAGTTGCCGTGCGAAATTGCGCGACGGGAGTGGGCGGAGCTTCGTTATCGAAAGCATAGCGGCGCGCGGAACCCGTCAGATGTCGGCTGCTGCATTGAGAGACCCCCGCCACTGACTGTTGCCAGTCGTCACAAAGCGAATGGAAGAGAACAGGGCGAGGTTGAGATAAAAAACGGGAATAAGTTACAGTAAGAGCTTTCCTCTAGAGAGTTCTCTAATTTTCTAGAGAAGCTTTGAAATTTCCAGAAGAAAGTGTAGAGAACATGGAGAGCGAGAAGAGAGAAAGAAGTTTGAAATTTGATTGATAATGAAGAAAGAGAAGATAAGGCAGTTTCTGCCATTTGGCTTGCGTAATAACCTCGATGAACACTTGAGATTAAAGGCAATGTTTCTGTCAGACTTGAGAGAAAAAAGAAGAGAAGAGAATAGGAAACTGAAGGAAAGATTTTTTGATTTTTTTTGCTGAAGTTTCGGGGCATAAATTCTCACCCAGCAATTTGCTCAGCGTCAGGATGTCAGGATTATTATTAACGGTTTTTCGAAGGTTCAGGATCTGATTTTGCTGGGTTTAGGGATGAGTTGGACTACGGTTCTGCCAAGTTATTTTGCTGTATTTTGAATGAACTGAGCCTCGACTTTTTAGATATTTCGAAGAATTCAGGCCACGACGTTACCGACTAGGGAGAAATTCAGGCTTGGACTGGGACTAAAACTTTGTGGGCCGCACTTTGAAGCTACAAAAAAAGTTGCGGCATAGATTCAGTTTAAGTCGGCAATACTTTCACCGGTTTTTCGGAGGTTTCGATCTGATTTTACCAGATTTATGAGTGATTTGAGCTTTTGAAGAGTTCAGGTTACGATTCCACCGGTTTCTGAGACTTTCAGGCTTGGATTTTGTCAGTTTTCAAAACATATTGGGCTATGGTTTTTCCAGGTTATGGAAAGATCGGGCTAATTTTTTTCACTCGATTTTGGGGCAATAAGGCTACGATCTTTTCGATTTCACGAGGGGTTTGGGCTACGGTCTTGCAATTTTTCGGAAAGGTCTGGCACTGCTTCTGGGGTTATGCTGCATCAGAACCGTGTCTCTAATCAGACCCGCCTCCTCATCAGAACTGTCCCAAATCATAACTACTTTGCGCGAAACAATTGTTCTTATTAAAGACAGGGGCGATGTGATTATTTAACTTGAATGTGATTTTAGGGAGCTCATGGAGCTTTAAAACTTCCTTCCACCACTTCTTAACATTCAAGTGGGCCATTCTTCGATTCTGTCTTTATCTTCCCACTACAGCCGTGTTTATTCACAAAAATACTCCCGATTTTGTTCGTTAGTCTTTTTTGAGGCGGGCTTTTCACAACAATGTTTAGTTTTTGCTCTTCTATGATAAAACGAATTTCGGCCGAATTTTGACTATTTAAATTCCATTAGGATTCACTTATTTTAGGTGATGCCAGGAGGTTTAGCCGCCGTAGGCGGCGTGAACCGACTGGTATACATCATTCGATAGAGAATTTTTTTCTCTACAAAACAGTTTTGACAAAAACAGAAAACATCGGCAATGGTCGACCTGGAGACTGTCAAATACCCCACCGCCAGAGAGTTCTGATTCGGAGCAGTAATGATCTGGGCAGTGCTGATCTGGGGTAGAACCTCTTTTTCACTACCATTATTACTACCACCAGAATAATGATCTCTACTTTTCCAATACGTCTACAAATTTAAAACTAATCAAGCTCTTCTGTTGGTTGAATAAAACTTTAGTGATAAAAGTGATTTTTCACAAAAAATGCATTTTTATTTCTATTTTTGTTTTTATCTGAGAGTGAGGCTAAGCTTTTGTGGAGCACTGTATCTTCAACATTTTGACACCAAGATAGCCTAGAGTTAGTGAAACTGCAAGTTCAAGACGCTTCTGATGGTTTCAATAGCCAAAATAGTATTCATTCAAAAAATACAACTCAAACATTCAAATCATCACAATAGTTATCACTATCACAAGCATATGTTTCACAAACAAATCCAGCGGGGTCCGTAAAATATCCAACATTTTTCCAAAATGTTTTATATCCAGATTGCACATTTTGAACAGCTGACATTGAAGAGGATCCAATCGGGTAGCCATTGGACCAATTTGTGTAGTTTTGCAGGAGTGGTTGAGGCCAGTTTAGGGGTTGATCCCAAACCCATTTTCCAGAGACCATGTTCAATCCGATATGATAGGTATATGGTTGACCAAAGTGACCGCTGCCCTTGACGGCGTCAAGAATAAAATTGTGCTTCTGCTGGTTGAATTCTGTGACAAGATAAGAGTTTTTCTGGCGATTACGACATTGCATCTGAGCGGCACGCCAGTAAGCTGCGAGATCGACTAGTTGAATACAAGTTCCGTAGGCGGTGGAGTTTTTTTCGGAATAGGAAGCGCGGTATTGAATCCAATAATATGGACAGAAACAGTTACCTGAAAATTCACTTTTAACATTTGCAGAAATAAGTTTAAGAGAGATGAAAAGAATCTATTAATCACATCTCAGTAACGCCATTTGCAAATCTCCCACGGAGCTCACTCCAAATGAAAATGAGCCATTTGGACCACTGATTTGTGCCAGCTTCTTCTCTAAATTTGGGTCTCCATCTTGATTGTAAGCCACAGTGATGATATCGATTCCGGTAGCCTGTAAACGTCTTGCCACAGGTAATGGGTCCAATGGACCATTTCCTTGGTAGCTTGCAGCAAAAACTAAAATGACTTGCTTGAAATTTGGTCTGTCCACAATTCTTTGGCCATCCTTGAGTACTTGATAAGCAGTTGCCAATCCTTTGGACAGATAAGACTCATAGGTGTCAGCTACCTTGTTTAGACTCGAAAACACGCCATTGGTAACGTCATCCATATTCTTGAACTTGTTCAAATCAGCTTGAACCGTGGCATTGAAGTTGTAGGTAACCAGGCCAATTCTTGTGGACCTTGGATCAGAGTAACCAGTGCCAATGCGGGTTCCTTGACTGAATGTAGATGATACGGTAGCTGCCACACTTGCGAGTCCTCTATCAGTCATTTCTTGAGAATTATCCACGAGCACAACGACGTCTAACCAAAGATTAGATATGTCGGCTCCACAAGGACGATCCACATAGGACATAGGATCATAGGCGGCAGAGCATAGGGCAGCGAGAATGGGTAGAAATATGAAAAATTTCATATTGATACCGGAATAGTATGGAAGTTGTGCTATCTGAGAGGTTTTATAGGAATGAAGTTTGGAAATTTTAGGAGCAAGGGATGATAACTTACATGAATTATCAGCATTTCCGTCGGAGTCATCTTTGGAGCAGATTAATTTTGAAACAGGAAATGAAACTTCCTAATTTACACGATTGGATGCGCCGTTAGACTATGAAGTGGTCCGTTTCGGTTCTTCAATATCCCGAAGACGTCAGGATGAAAAATTCCAAGTTCAATAAAAAAACCCAACTGATTTTTAACCCGATTATGCCATGAAACGCCCCGCGAATGTCAATAACTCACCCTAAACTCTAGTCCTCTTAAAATTTCAAAATTCTTATCACCACCCCAAATTGAGTTCACAAAACCAATACTGTAGGTAGGGACCGCAACATTATTTTCAAACTTTTTTTTTCTATAATTTTAATCGTGCATTCCGTTTGAAACCTCAATAGAAGTACGCTCCCAAAAAATTTTTCAAAAATGTTCAGTAGGTCCTGAGTTATGCACGTCTTCATGATTTCTCATTACTACTGCGAATTCAGCCGACTTGTGGGCGGAGTCTAGCGCCGACCGGGTCCAAAGAGGAAGCGAACGCAAAACGCGAACACCGACTGATTAGCAGCCGCGCGCTCTGCCACTGCGCCACCACGCACACTGAAGCCCACACCTATCTTTGCGTATAGGAGGCGGTGGGAGCAAAGGACGCGGTGGAAGTTATTTTAATGCGAGTTTTATCAAAAACGAGGGATTAAAATGAAAATTTCTAAAGTTCCACCAATCAGAATTTGGCTTAATAAAAGCCAATCGATTGGAAATTTTACGTAGATCAAGATTCCGTTGTCAGATCATGCGGCATTTGCTTTTTTGACCACCAAAATGACCGAAAACCTGATTTTTTCGAAAAATGCATTCACTTTGACAGGTCAAAAAGTAATTCAAACCGATCTCTAAGCTCTGAAATTTTTTTTGGGTGCACTGTAGAAGAGACTTAGAGAAAAGAAACCAAAAAAATTGGGGGTCATCGGTGAAATTTTTTTGCTAAATCTCGTTGAAGTTTGACGTCTTCCGAAAATACTTCCACCAATCAGAATCTTTATTAATTTCGTTTTCCATCAGATAAACTATCTGTTTAAAGAAATCAATCTTAAAATTCCGCGGCATTGACTTTCTTCATGTCTAATTTCAAGATATTCCACTTTTACTTTCGTTTTTTCACTTTTTTAGGCTAATGAATTGAGATAGCAAAAAACTGACTTAACCAGATGATTCTATGGTGTCGATTACATGGGGACCCAATTTTTCTAAGAAAAATATCAATTTTGAGTGGGTGAAAAGAGTCTTCAAACACGCGCGCAACCCCCGGCTGAAAAAATTGGACGCCCCGCCCCCTCCTCATTGCGGTGCCTAACTGTAGGAATTGAAATTTCCTAAGCGGAAGAATATTTGTTGATAACGTTTTTTTTTGTCAACTGATAAGACTTAGTAAGGTGTGTCTTCTTTTAATTTATCGAAATTCCTTCTGAATTTCGAAATTCTGGAATGAAATAAAAGGCAAGGGTGGGAGAGGGAAGATGTATCATTTTTCCACTTGGTTTGGTTTTTTTTCTACAAATATTTTTTATAGGAATATATTTTTTTTTCATCTTCATTCTTTCCTCAACCACATAGAAACCCAATGAGTTTTTAAACTTCATACTTTGTTACAGAGGCTTCATTGAACTTGGTACCACACACCACTGAGGTGCACTCAAGAAGGAATAAATTTATCTTTGGACCAATCACCATGAATGCGAAAATGAAGAGTCTTCTATTGTTTTTGATTGGAGCTTATGGTAAGTTTTTTGTTTAGATGACGTTCAGATTCCGTTGACTTGATACCTATAATGCTAGGGTTTGAAGAAATTGAGGATTCTGATGTCTGACGCCTTCAGAATTTAAGAAACTGAAGTTATCAGAAACCTAGCAATATGGGTATCAAAACTATGGAAATTGCGAACTACAGCTGATCAACGGCTTCATTTTTTTTTCCTGAATTAAGATTCTGGAGACTTTAGAGAGCATTTTGAAATCTAAAATGGGAAGCCAAAAGCAAATCCCACGTAGGTAAACCCTTCAAACTTTTCAGCTTGCACCGCCGACTACAGCCCTCTCTCTTATACGGACCGCCCATGCGGAAAGAGCATCGACAACTTGTGGGTTGACATCGTAGCCGTCGTCGACAACTCCCACGGGATGACCGACAAAGGTCTCGGAGATATCGCCGCCACTCTCTCCTCAGTAGTCTCCAAAGGAACCCGAATCGGCACGAACTACACCGATCCAAGATCCACCCGTCTTGCTCTGGTCACCTATAACTCTGTGGCGAAAATTGACGCAGATTTGAACAAGTTCCAAAATTTGGATGATGTCTACAACAATGTCTTCCCCGATTTGTCGAGTGTCGCCACAACTGACGTCTCATATCTGGCAAATGGGTTGTCCATGGCTGAGCAGTTGTTCCAAGATGGCCAAGTTGGGTACAATCGAGCCAACTACAAACAAGTGGTCATTGTCTTTGCTTCGGCTTACAGTGGAAAAGGAAACATGGATCCCCTTCCAGTCGCTGATCGTTTGAAGACTTTCGGAATCAAGGTCATCACTGTGGCTTACAATCAACGTGGAGATGGGGCGCTTTTAACGCAACTCGCCAAGATTGCCAGCCCAAGATACAACTTTACCAGTGATGATGGTAGCAATTTGGTTCCAGAAATTCAGGATGCCTTGATGGAGAGTAAGTTGTTTTAGTAGTTTTCGGTTTGATTAAGAAAAAAAATTCAAAATCAGGTTCTAGAACCGAAAAAAAAACGTTCACGAAAAACCGTCTCTATTCCAAATTTTACATTGTCAGCTTTGCAAAAGTAGGACCGGGTGTGGTGGCCGCCAGACTCTCTGTGCATTTGCGCGTGACGGTGTTTTGTGATCTTTTTCACTTTGATAGTAAAAATCTCTGATAATTCATTTCCAGTCAACTGCTTCTGCCCCAACGACTGGACTCAGTACCGTACTTCCTTCGCCGACACTGGCTCCCTCCCCTTCGGAGTCTGTGTTCAACCGGTCACCATCGCTGCCTACTGGCGTGCCGCCCAGATGAATTGCCGTAACAGACAGAACACCAAGGCCTACATGGTCACAGAGTTCACTCAACAAAAGCATGATTTTGTGTTGGACGTCATGAGAAACATCACAAGTATGCCCTACAAATACCATATTGGATTGAACATGGTCTCTGGAAAATGGGTTTGGGACCAGCCTCTGACTTGGCCTCAACCACTTCTGCAAAACTACACGAATTGGTCTGGTGGCTACCCGGTTGGATCTTCTTCAATGTCAGCTGTCCAAAATGTGCAATCTGGATATCAGACTTTCTGGAAGAACGTTGGTTATTATACCGATTCGGCAAGCTATCTTTGTGAATCCTACTCTTGCGATACTGATAACTATTGTGTTCCAGATGATCAGTGATTTTTCAAAATTTCTTTTCATGATCGTTAAATAAAGTTTATTTTAAGAAAAATCATTTGGCAACTCATCATAATTAGAACAATTGAACTGATTTGTAATCGATTGTGAAGTTCAGCCTCCGATGATCCAGGAAGACAATCGCACTCTGCCCGCCATCTCTTTGGTGAATTTCAAAACATTTGTCTTTTTCGAAAGTTTTGTTGCTGAAAGTAGAGAATTTCTTTTAAGAAAACCAGCAATCAAAACTCACAATCTTTCATATTTTACTGTCTTGACCGCATTCTTTTTGATAGTCTCCATGACTTTCAAAAAATATTTTTGATCTTTTCCGAACTGCAACTCCAAAAATTCGATGATACAATTTCCTCTCATCCACGTTTTCAATATTTGAGTGAAGGTAACATTTCGGAGTTGGTATTGTTCAATAGTTATTCGTTTGGCGTTTTGGAGAAACATCTTGACAAACAGCTTGTCAGTGATACCAAAATATTCTTTGAAAGTAATATTTTCAAAGATGAAAGGCTCCTCAGAGGTTGGTTCATATTTTTTCTGGGATCTTTCAAAGCCCTGGAAATCTATACTTGTCACTAGTCCTCCTCGACTTTCATTGAGAATATCTTCAAAACTTTCATTCTCCCGGAATATCGCTGAGACGTGAAGTCGGTTCAGTTCAAGAGATCTACACAGGTCTAGGACCTTTTTCACGTAGCCTTTCGAATTGAAGTGGACGGACACACTGGCAATATTTCTGAAGAGCCAAACCAAAAACTTTACAGTCTTTTTCAGCATCTCTTCATAGTTCCCATATTTTTTCACGAGCTCGGCCGAAGGTAATCCGTAGTCCTCACGGGGGACCAAAATCCCTTTCAATAGCCTCCAAGGGTCACACAAAAATGCATCACTATTGTGGAACAGCTTTGTATCCACACAGATATTGTACTTGGTCAGGTTGCTCTGGATTTCAAAAAATCTGTGATTCTTGATTTTCAAACTGAACGACTCTTTTGCCATGATGCTTCTGATGGTGTTCCGGGTTTTTTTGGAAATTGTGGCAAGGAAGGCTCTGAAAGGAATTTCTTAAAGACATTTTTTCTAATACTAGTTTCGAGATCCTTTGGAAAAAAGGTCAGATTAAAAAAAGTCCCTTAAAAAAGGTCCCAATCAAAAACGTTCCGAGAAAAACCTCATGTTTCCATATTGAAAGTCTTTTGAATTTGGGACCTTTTTTTCTTGGGATTTTTTAATCAATTTGGAGCCTTTTACCAGGCTCGAATCTCTTTTTTTTTATTGTGACTTCTTTTTTTGGCACCTCAAACCTATAGCATCAACATTTTACTTACCTTTCTAGAAAAGTGAGAAAATTGACAATCTTCTCTTGGCCCAAGAACGGAAGACGAAGAAGTGGAAATGACATGATTGGAAGGGGACTGAAACAATCAAAATTTTACTTCAAAAAAAAATAAATAGTATGAAGAGGTTTGTCTCGTCAAGATCTTTCATTTGACGATTTGACTCACTAAAAAGCAAAATATACACAGTGAAAGATGAAAAAGTAGGAAAAAAACACATTTTTTTTCCAAAAAAAAAGGTTTAATTTGGAATTTTAAAAACATGTTGGGATTAGTTTTGTCAAGATTTTTTTTCTGAGGATAAAGCAATTCGGCACACAAAAAAACCAAAATATAAACAGTAAAAGATAAAGAACCGAAACCGATGGTGGCCTAATAAAAGACACGCGACGCGACCAGCGCCGCGTTGCGTGCGTTCTGTGAGACGCCCCGATTAATGTCTCAGGTTTTGAAGGGGGTTGTGGGAAACATCTGGCCGTCTCCCCTCGGACGATGTCTTTTGTTCGTTCAAATGACCGATTGGTTTCTTTTGTCCCGTCGCAAATGAGACTAACAAGGGACGTTATTTTTGGTACCTCTTCAGAATTTTCTAAAAATTTGCAGAGAGACTATTTTTGACCCTCTAAGACCGAAAATCACAGCGAGGAATCCCACAAACTCGAAACGAAAATTTTTATTTTTTTGTCTGAAAATTTTCAGACAACTCCCAGTGAGTGGCCTAAACACATCACAGTCGATTTTTAGAAGTTTTTTTGGGCTTGAAGCTTATTTTACGAAATTTCAATGTAAACCGCCCTATAAAACGACGTACAAGCTTCAAAAATTCATGAAAATTTGTACTGGAAGAAGTTTACAATGCCTGGCTTAAACGGGATTTGTGGGATATCTCACTATGATTTTCGTTCTCACTCGGGCCAAATTGGTCTATGGGGAAGTTTATAGAAAATTCGCAAGAGGTATGGAAATTAACCTCCTTTGTAAGGCTAGGCGGTTAAAATGAGTGGGGCACGCTCCCATCGAAATAGAAAAAATTTTCCCGAAAAATTTTTATTCCCCAAAAAAGAAGCAATAAAAAACAAAATTTAAGATCCATCGGTAGAACAATAGATATCCGTATCGCAGGCAGACACTTCGCAAACATAGTTGGCAGAAGCTGTTCCCGATGCAATGTTCACCCATCCAGCACCATTTCCACTTTGAGAATTCTGAGCGGCAGACATGGTCGAAGACGCTATCGGATACCCTTGACGCCAGTTGTTCCATTGAGTGTTTGGCACTTGTAACCCATTCGGCTGCTCCCAATTCCAGTTGTTGTTTGAATAGCTCAACCCGATGTGGTAGATCAAAGGAGGTTTGATTCCAGATGTATCGTGCACCTTGTCGAAGATGAAATTGTGTTTCGTTGTGTTGTATTCGTTGGCCAGGTACGCGTTTTTGAAGCGGTTTCGGCATGACATTTTAGCGGCTTGCCAGATAGCGGGCATGTTGACCACTTGAAGGCAAACACCAAATTTGACAGAGTTTGGGTCGGCGTAGGAAATTCGGTAATTCTCCCATTCGCTTGGACAGAAACAATTGGCTGGAAAAAAATGAATATATATCCGGGGTCCACAAAATCTAGTTACCTTGAAGTAACGCATTTTGAATTTCCGCGTTAAGTTTTTGGTCGTTATTTTCATTAGTGAAGGCGTTGTTTGGAGTGGCTATCAGTGCAAGTTGATTCAAAAGATAGTCATCATCATTCTGAACATATGCCACTGTGATAATGGTCACTCCGTGACTTCGAAGACGTTGAGCCACTGGAAGTGGAGCCAGATCATCTGTTCCCTCGTAAGCAGATGCGTACACAATCACGACTTGTCTGTAGTGGCTGCGAGATGTTCCAGCAGTCCCAGCGAATAATGATTCGGCTTTAGATAATCCTTTTTCGAGATACGATGTGGTGTTGGCTTCCACTGCTTGCAGATCATCAAAAATGTTATTGTTTAAATCATCACGGGATTTGTATTGGGTTAGGTTTGCTTTGATTTGAGCTTCATATCCATAGGTGACTAGTCCGACTCGGGTGGTTTTTGGGTTAGCGGGATTGGTGCCGATTGTACTCAAAGCGAATACAGACATGATGTTTGCGGCCACCTGGGAAGTTACTTGTGCCGTAAAAACGGAATTGTAAAAACTGAATTATTTTTTCTTTTTTTTTTTTTAATTTTTAGATTTTATTATCTGATTTCACTTGTGGTTTTATGAAGAACGACGAAAATAACTGAGAAATTTTGATCTGTTTCACAGTTTTTATCAATTTTTTCCCGAGTTCAGGACAGTGCACAGTACAATGTATATAAGTCAATGTATATAAGCCATGTAAGTCAAGTATGTAAGTCAGACTCAAACAAACTCACCGAGTTCAAATTTGAATTAGTCATCCCGACCGAATTATCCACTACCACTACAACATCAAGCCAAAGATTTGAAAGAGTTTTTCCACATGATCGGTCCGTTAGAACAATTTGAGAGCGGATGGCTGAAATATGAATTACTATAATTAGGCAGTTTTCAGGAGAAATCTTACCAAGAACGCCGAGAAGAAGAAATAGAAAAGTTTGAGTTATCATTGCCAAAACTGACTTCTCCGTGCTCCGGGCTTATCTTTTATACAGTTCTGCTAACTTGTTGTTTACGGATTCTGAAACACTTGAAATTTCCAGTCGAAGGAAAGATCCTCTTCTTATCAAGTCACAAGCTATCATTTCTTCCGTAGATTGGAATGTTCCTGTAGTGCCGATTCGTAACTGATAAGAAGAACGGGGTGTGTATCTTCTTTTTCGTTTTTCGGGCGTTTCATTTCCATAATTTATTTGGACTCCTGGTATGAACCTGGTTCTAGTGATTCTTTTTGGGGTGTACGGTAGGTTTTTTTATTTGAAATTCGCTTATTCCAAACTTCAGTCTGCGCCAAAGCGGACTATAGCGCACTGTCCTACAACGATCGGGAATGTGGTGCGGACCTTGTCAATCTTTGGCTCGATGTGGTGGCAGTGGTGGACAATTCTATTGGAATGACTGATGACGGGCTGGCTAGTGTAAATTCTTGATTTTTTAAATTCAATTTTGGAACTTCTTTTTTAGATTGCCGGCAACATCGCCTCTGTATTCAGTGCTGGAACTCGAATCGGAGCAAATAGTACTGAGCCCAGAACCACTCGGCTCGGAATAGTGACCTATAACTCTGATGCCACTGTCAACGCCGATTTAAACAAGTTTCAATCTTTGGATGATGTTTATAATAATGTGTACTCTGAATTGAATTTCACTAGCACCTCTTCCGAATCTTTTTTGTCCACTGGACTAGATGCAGCATTGGGGCTCTTTGAGTCTGAAAGTGTCGGAACACCACGAGGTCATTATCCAAAAGTTGTGATTGTTTATGCGTCTGCTTATCGGGCTGCCGGAGAGAACGACCCGTTTCCAGTAGCAAATCGACTCAAAACTTCTGGAGTCACTATAATTACAGTGGCTTTTGATCAAACCGGTGATGGACTTCTACTGCTGCAGCTTGCGAATATTGCAAGTCCTGGATGCAACTACACTAATGTTGATCAGAGTCAAAATCTTTTGGGAGAAATTCAAGGAGCATTACTTGGAGGTGTGTTGTGTTTTCCAGAAACGAGCTAGCCAAGATTTTCAGCCAACTGCTTCTGCCCTGCCAACTGGATTCAATATCGTCAAAACTACTCGGACTTGAGATCCTACCGCTATGGTGTCTGCATTCAACCAGTGGCCATGAGCTCCTCGTGGCGCGCCGCCCGGATGTCTTGTGCCAACCGTTGGAAGAACTCCTACATGGCAAATGAATACAACCAGATAAAACATGATTTTATCTTGGATTCTATTCAAAACCGAATTGGATTCTCTCAACCTTTCTCCTATCATATTGGGTTAAGCATGATCAATGGGAAGTGGGCTTGGGATCAGCCTTCTGGGTGGCCCCAGCCGGAACTTCAGTCATTCTACAACTGGATTCAAGGTTATCCGCTGATTTCTTCTACACTTACGGCTGCTCTTAACATACAGAATAGTGAAGATGTGGAAACTGGATGGATAAACACGGATCATTTGAAGACTGGAGCCAATTATATTTGTGAAACCGCCGCTTGTGATACTGATAATTATTGTGATTCTAATGGGAAAAATGGGGGAGCTTGGGATGGATTTTGAATAATTTTTGAAGAATGAATTTTGTATTTCATTCTTGTTTCTTATATGAAAAATGGCTATGCAGGTAAGTGTCATTGACCTGTTAAAACATCTGTTCTCTCCTCTCCTCTCCTCAAACCTCTTCGATGTGTATATTAGATTACGTCACGACACATCTTTTTCCCCAATTACAGCAGGTGCACAATCCCAAGTCCTCATACCTGTGGATATCTTCTTCTTCTTTTAGGAATGGGTCTCGCAACGATTAGGAGGTTACACAGTCATTCCTCGACAGCTGCACTGGCAATCGTCTCTTCCCATTCTATCGACTTACCTATTTGAAATTTTATCGATTTTCTCTACAGTTTTTGAATCTGTTTTGCTACTTTTTTTTTATTTTCAGAAATGCTAACATCTAATTTCACCGATAATTATGGTTTGGAAGCCAACTTCGTGGAACAAAAAGAAGAACCAATGGAATTGGACATCAGTGATGAGTGCGATAAAGAAAATTATCGACCCGAAAAAAGGAAAGCCAGTGGCGACGTCTTCATAAGTCGGAAAGAAAAATTAATGCGGCTCGAGCACGAGATGCTCGCGGTTCATAAGGAGCCAGAAGCCGACTTTCAGCCAGAAAATACTGAAAACACAGCTGACTCCAACTCCCAAGAACCCAGAAAAGTCTGGCCTTTCATTCCGGAACCCGTCTCAGCCGAACCAATCGTCCTGAAAGCGCCTGAAAAGGTTTACGAAGGAACAATCAGCACTGATCCAGAAGAGGCGGCTCGCCAGTGCAAAATTTGTTACAAAATTTTGAAAAACAGAGACAAATTGAAACGGCACGCAACTTCCCATCAAACGAAGGCAGAGGCACATTGTCCAAATTGTGGGGTAGAGATCAAGTACAGATTCAATTTGAAGGATCATGTCACAAAGTGTTTAGAAGATACGATGGAAGAGTTTGATGAGACGGTTAGTTAGTTGGAAAAAAGTTGGACATACCGTAAAAACTTTATTAGAAGAGCATCCTCTCCTATTGTTCCAAGCTGGATTTCGGAGGCTCTTGTAATAGAGGATCTTATCTATTTCAGCCATCATCACTGTCCTCAAAAACAAAACAATTCCTTTTTTCAGAGAATGAAACAACTCTATCCGAAATACAGTATGTCTCTCGAGAGCTACCGAAGAAATCCAGATCACAAGATCGAGCTTCCTCCAGGTTTCAAAATGGACAAATACGGTCGTGTCAGCGGATTTGATCTCGGATTAATGGGACAATTCAAGTTTGCTGTGCCGAAATTCGATTCGGAGTTCAATCAAGAGGAAGTGGTAAGTTTTGAGGGAGGAGAAGAGATTCTGGGTAATGATCTTTTGTTTTTTCAGCTCAAACTAGTCCAGGCCGGTAGCGTGGGAGTCGCTGATGCTGACGAATCGGACTGCGAGTAAACTGCTACAATCTGCGTATAAAACATTTTGTGATTCACCGTAAAAACTCTATTAGAAGAGCCCCCAAGAGCGTGCTTGGAACAATAGAAGCTCTTATAATAGAGTATTCACGGTAATTCGATTCCTATTTTTTTGCTCGAAAAATTTTAGAATTATTCAAAATTTTTCGATTCTCCTCAACTTGATTTTACCCATGACCTATTTTTTGTGATGTCACACTTTACCCAATAAATTCTTCCAAATTCATTAAATTTGTTCAATTAACATCATCAAAATCACAATAATTATCAGTATCACACGCTGCAACTTCACAAACATATCCAGCCGATGCCGACATTGCTGGAATATTCTGCCAAGAGCTATTATATCCTTGCAAAACATTAAAAACAGCTTGCCTAGAG
Source organism: Caenorhabditis doughertyi (assembly GCA_963572265.1). NCBI lineage: Eukaryota > Metazoa > Nematoda > Chromadorea > Rhabditida > Rhabditidae > Caenorhabditis > Caenorhabditis doughertyi. Next base: position 4,788,957 of record OY751553.1, on the reverse strand, counting down.
GACGAAGTCATTGGGAATCCACTATCCCAATTCTCAAATCCTTCAAGCTTTGGTTGAGGCCACCCTGGAGGCTGGTCCCATTGCCAGACCCCTTTCACAAAGTTCAAGCCGATATGGTAAGAGTTAGGACCTTCTGAATTTCTGACGAATTCGCGAACATAGTCGTGCTTATTTTTGTCATATTCCGAGACTAGAAATGCATTTTTATGAATGTTTCGGCAGGCAAATCGGGCAGCAGTCCAGCTTGCTGTCAGTGGGAGGTAGTTGAGACAAGTACCGTATGGAACGGAATACTCGTCAATGTAGGAGGAACGGTATTGAAGCCATTCGTTGGGGCAGAAGCAGTTGGCTGGAAAAATTTAGCAACATATTCTTAAGAGCTGATTTCAAAGCAAAACGATGATGTTAGATGTAGTCTACACAAAATTTCTAATTTTTTCATACCCATATTGACTAGGTTTCGATTTTTTATGATTTTTGACGTCATCTAAATTCAGAAACCTCAGTTTTTCTGAGCCTTGTCAATATGGGCATCAAATGTTTGCAAATCTCACGGCAAACTAACTTCTTCACTAACCTTGCAACAATGCTCCCCTAACATTATCCAAAAGATTATCATTTTCAAAAATCGTAAAATTGAACCTCGGAGTTGCCACCTTGCTCAAATCCCAATCCAATTCTTTATCCACATCAAATTCAGAATTCACTGTGATAATTGTGACGCCATCTGATTGAAGACGTTCTGCCACACTTATGGGGTCAAATTTTGGGCTGGAAATTTTCAAACTTTTTCAGTCTTTCTTGGATCAAACTTACTTAAAAATGGAAGAATATACAATCAACGCCTTCTGAAAGTGGGTCCTATTTGACTTCAATGTTCCAGCGTAAAAAACTTCTTCGGCCGCTTCCAAGCCCATAGCCAGGTAGGAATCCCATGTGTCACTCAAAGTAAGGTTTGCTACTGCCCGTTCCAAATCTTCCAGAGATTGCAGTGAATTCAAATTTGCTTTGACTACAGGACTCCGACTGTAAGTCACCAATCCAATTCTGGTGGTTTTTGGCTGAGATTTGCTGGTGCCAATTCTGACATCTTCGAAGAGTTCTACGATGTTTTCCTGGACCTGAAAGTACTGGCTTTGAAGGGAAATAAGGAACGGACTTGATACATTCTGGTCGGAAACTAGAAAGTTCCGGCCGCTGGCATATTCTTCTAAATTCAAAAAACCAGTTTCCAAAGATAGATTTTCGAAAATTTTCCAACTTTTTCAATTTTAATCAAAAAACCAAAAACAAATGGACCATCGAGGAACCGAACTTGGGTGCTGAATTTGCCGGTCATCTCTCTACGCCACTACACTACGGCGCGAATGGTTGTAAGCTGAACCGGTGGCAGCCGCAGACGCTCTAAAATGGCAGATTTTAGCAGCCGACATATTTCGGTTTCGCGAATATTTTGCAACCACGGGGCGGGGCCTAACGGGCCTAAGGTGAAAGCTCACGAGGAAGTTCAAAATACGTGATGCTTTCTACAGCTCCAGTAAAAAAAAAACTCAAAAGTTGGGCTTCATCTCATTAAAATTTTCTATCGGTCTGCCAATTTTCCACCGAAAACGGACACAAAAAACAGATTCTAAAGCTCAGAAACTCAAAAATTGTTCACCTTCGGGTTGTCTTTTCCCCCATTACTCACCCTTTCCAACCCTTCTTTCCCCATCGCTTCCGAATTATCAACCAATATCACAATATCCAACCATAACTCGCTGAAATTTTCCCCACAAGGTCGATCCTCATGGGCCAAGCTTGTTCGGAATAAAAATAGAAATAAAAAGTTGTAGAAGTTCATGCTGGAAAATCAATGAAAATGTCCATTTTGACACCAGGAAATGCTGATAAGAGGCACGAGTGTCATAAACCATGAGGTCTTATCTGTGGTTTTGATGACCGGCCAACACCTTTTTCGTTATCAGTTTTATGCTCTTTTGAATCATTTCATTGAGAAAAAAAGCTTTATTTTCATATCAAAAAATGTACAAACATCATCAAAAAGCACGGATCTACAATCTTCTGGAAGCACGTCTTCTATATCCGCTTTGCTCAGCTTGTGGCTGCTCAACCTCTCCATATCCAACGGTTCTTGGTGGGCATGGGCAATAGGCGGCGTCAGTTCCTGGGGCTCCCTCGATTCCATTCTCTCCAGCAACTCCATCTGGTCCAGCCTCTCCGTCCTTTCCTGGTGCTCCGGCGATTCCCTCAGATCCTTGAGCTCCTGGAGCTCCATCCTCTCCTGGGGCTCCGTCTTGTCCAGCTGGTCCAGCTGGTCCCTCTGGACCTTGTGGTCCTGGGGCTCCTTGTCCGCGTTGTCCGTTCTTTCCTGGTGCTCCTGGAGCTCCGGCCTCTCCGTCTTGTCCAGCTGCTCCAGCATCTCCAGCGGCTCCTGGGGCTCCTGGGGCTCCGTCATTTCCAGCTTGTCCGTCTTGTCCTGGTTGTCCGTCTGGTCCGGCTGGTCCGGCTGGTCCGTCTGGTCCTTGCGGTCCTGGAGCTCCGGCTGGGCACTTGATGCACTCGTGCTGTGCGTATGGGTCGATTGGAGATGGGATTCCGTCGTGTCCGTTGCCTCCGGCTTGTCCTGGTGCTCCGTCGTCTCCTGGCTGTCCTGGCTCTCCTGGTGGTCCTGAAAGAGAATTTTTGACGTTAGAAGTCTTAGTTTTTGAATTTGCAAGGATTTGATACCCATTTTGCCTAGGTTTGGTTTTTTCGAATTTTGACGTCTTCTGAACTTCAGAATCCCGAAATTATCAGAACCCTATCAATATGGGTATCAAAATTTAGCAAATTCAAATTCAAATTCATCTCACGACGTCAAACTTGGTTTTTTTTCATCTAGATCCAAATATTTAAAATTCAAAATTGACTTACCGGCCGGTCCAGCTGGGCAGTTGCTTGGCTGTGGTCCACAGTTGCAGGATCCTCCGGCCTGTCTCTTTCCACGTCTGAACAAGACTTCCAAATCGTTGGCTGGAGCATTCTGGTTTACGGTGATCATCTTGTTCCAAGCGTCATCGGCGAGGAGCTGAAATTTTTTTTAAAAATTAGGGATGAAATTGGAAAAAAAAGGAGTCAGAAGTGTTTTTTTGAGGAAAATGGTGTCGTCAAAAATGTTCTCTGTGAAATTTCCGTTTAAATGATACCCATATCGACTAGGTTGTGACAAATTCTGATTTTGACGTCTTCTGAATTCAGAATACCGACATTTTCAGAAACCAGTCGATATAGGTATCAAATTAACGGAAATTTCATAGAGAAAAATGTTGACGACGTCATTTTTTTCTGAAAATGTGATTCTGAAGATTTAGACGCACCTTGAACTCATGCATATCATCCATAACATCGAAATACAGGGTGTTGATGTCATTGAAAAGGACACCAGCGATCACCAAAGATCCCAGAATAACGATGCCAGAAATGGCAGAGAGGGTACCGGCCAAGAAGCGAGACATCTTTCAAGAAACTCTTTTACGAATTCAGAATAGAAGACGTCAAAGAATATTCTGAAGTTTTCAGATGCCGAATTCGGGGATTTTATACCTAGTTGTTTGGAGGCCAAATTGAACTTGATTGTTGGATGAGATAACCACCGATTAAATTATACAATGCTTGAAAAAACGGCGGAGGTGGTGGGAGGGGAGGAGGCTAACAGGTGACAGGGTGAGAAGACGTGAAGCCTAGGCTTATCTCAGTTGAAAATCGAAATCGGAGAAAAATGTTACACACATCAAGCTTGAAGTTTTGAAAAGTTTATGAAAAGTGAAACAAAGGCAAGGTTACTAGAATTGCAAAATTTGAATTTGACGTCTTCTAAATCTTCAGAATCGAGATTCTTGGTGATTTTGAAATAAAACAGCGTCGTCAATGTTGTTCTACATAAATTTTCAGAAAATTTGATACCAAGTTTGATAGAATCTGAAAAGTTGAAAAAGTTGACGTCTTCTAGATTCTTAATTCTGAATCAACAAACTTTTTGGAACCTTGCCAATATTCTTACAAAAGTCTTAAAAGCATTTTTAGGATTGAAAAAAAAAACTTTAAAAAAAACAAAAAAAAAGGCTAAACCTACAAAAAAAATTTGAATAAAAATTAAAAATTCAGAATCTGAAAAAAACCTAGAATTTCCAGTTTTTTAACGTCCATTTTGACCCTGGGCAAATCCGGCGTCGTCAAATTCATTTGTCTTTTTATTTCCGTTTATTTGATACCCATATCGACCAGGTTTCAAATTTTGAAGTCTGACATCTTCTGAATTCAGAATCCAGAAATTTTCCAAACCTGGCCAATATGGGTATCAAGTCAACGGAAATTTTATGAGGAACATTTTTGACGATGTCATTTTACCTGGAAAACTTTTTTGAATTCAGAATCCTGGTTCCCAAATTCTGAAAATAATCCTATGTGGATATCAGAAAGGCAATTTTTCATCTCCACACTTTCCTTTTCATCTTATCTTAGAGAAAGTTCACGATCACATGTTTTTTATGTTTTTTTATGCGGCCACACTTATCACAACTGTATGTATTACGTTGAAAAATAATTCATCTTGTCCACTTTTTTTCTCTATATGCATGCCCTTTGAGATCGTTTGAGATCTTTTGGCAAAGATAAGCCAGAACAGGATTATTACGGCATCCACGGGAAGAGGAGAGGGACGGAAAGGTGTAAGCCCGTAAAACATTGTCTATGAGGTAGACCGTAAACAGAGGGAAAATAGACAGAAAGGGTTAGAGATTTTATCAGGAGGCTTTTTCTGTGAGGGGCTTATGAGGAATTGGAAAGAAAAAAGTTTTGATTGGGTTTAGGGAAATTTGTAAAGCAGAAAGGTTCTAGATCTCAGAAAGTTATGACATTGTTCGAATTCGGAAGCAATCTGAATTGTTAAAGATTGAAGGTGCTGAAAGCCTAACAGTAGGGTGTCAAAATCGAGGGATTTTAAGAAGGAGACTTGGTAAAAACAAAACCGAAGCTTTAGAAAACGTCAAAGGCATCTGGAAAATAAAACTCTACTCTGAATTTTAGAATGCAGAGAGTTTTCCAGCTAAGAATTTGTCTGGAAATACAGCTTCCTAACTATTGCTATTAAAAGCATATTCTTTTCTCTTTTCTTATTTCCATCGGATTCATCAAATAGTGAAAAAAAGTTGGCGCCAATTCCTTAGCCTCAAAAGATTCATAAAAATCTGAACCGATTTCAGAATCCATCAAATCTAATGAAGACCTCAAATTAGTTCATCTTGTATAACTAGGCTTGAACTTTCAGGAGTTCTTGAATTTTGGGTTCAAAAGACGCTGAAATTAAAGATGTCGCCTGTAAATTTAATTTGGCTTGAACTTTCAGTAAATCTAGAACGAAAAAATCTGAAACAAAGCAAGTTTAAACAGGAATAGTCTGAAAAAAAACCAGAACAAAAAAAAATGTCTCAAACAAAAAACTTCGTGAGTCTGAAAATTTTGGCCAGAAAAAGTTATGCAATGAGTTATTTCAGAAAACAAGCGAGTTTCAGAATTTCGAAATTTTTGAAATCAAAACCTTTAGAAACGTTCCAGAGTCTAATTGAGCCCGAAAAAGCTTTAAAAAATCTAGAAATATCGCCGAATCTTTGTTCAAAGAACAAGGACAAGTTCCATTTCCAGAATTTCGGCTTTTTCAAAAAAAAAACTCAAAAATCTCAGAATCCAAGAAGACATTTCAGAATCCCGGCAACTTCGTCCAAACTTCATATTAGCGGAGTACAAAGCCAGTATTCCAAATTCTCAATTTTTTGAAATCCTTTAATTCCCTCAATCCAAATTTGATCCAATTTCTAATTTCCTATCCAAAAACAACAAAAACGTGTGTGTTCCATCCTGTTGTCATCTCCCCCCATCATCCCATCACATCTTATTGAATTACCCTCAACTCGGATTTTATCACCCATTTCTTCTTCATCTCAATCCACTTTTTCTACAACCCTTCGTTTCTTTCCTACAACCTCTCAAGCTCATCCACATAGTATCTGAAGATTTGCTGGTGGTTGGAAGGGGGATGAAATGTCCGAATCATCATTTCTTCATTTCTTCTTCCGAGACTTCAGGAAGGGGGAGAAGTAGGAGAAGGAAAAGAGATGAGGGGAATACATTGTAACAAGAGGTTGACTGATGGCAGCTGACGACGAAGAGAGCCCGCGAGAATGCTCCCGCGGGAAGAGAGGAAGAGTGCCATCAATCGGCACTCTTTTTACTCTTTTTCTCTACGTACGTGTGTGTTGGGAGAAACAACAACCCGATTATGATTTTTAGGCTGCTGTTGCAAATTTTTATGGAATGTTTGGTGACCTTTAGCCTGGTAGATTTTTTCTAGAGTGGCTTCGTTAGGGAAAATGTGGGGTTTTCATGACTAAAACTTTGATTTTTGTTATTATCTGTAAATCATGTAGTTGTATTGCAGATTCCTAACCTTTTCATTGAAATTTCACCCCAAGCGGAAAGTTTTCAAAAAAGAATAGATCCCTTCAATAGTATTGCTCCGATATCAGAATTGTTTTTTTCCAAACCACAGTATTCCAAGCGGATTTGATAAAAACTGATAAAATTATCGTTTTTTCGTCATAAAGAGTAGACGAAAATGCCCTTTTCTGAGCGAAAAACGGTGAAAAATTGGGAAGTATTTTTCAATGAAATGGTCAGAGAAGACAGCATGTCTTTAACTAAAACTGTCCTCCCAATTGAATTTCATGCAACCTTAATAAAAGGTTTTATGATAACTGGATTGTATTTGAACTTTTGATATTTTAAAACCTTTCAAAAAATACTCTTATCTCAACAATTTCTGATGGAGTTGGCTTTTCAAGATCCTCTAAAGAACAAATATTTTGACTTTTGACTGTTTTTTTTTTTCACTTTTTTTTTATTTCAACCTTTCGTTTTAGCCCTGTGTCTGTCATTTCTGTTTTTTTTTGCAAATTTTGAAAGTAGTTTTTCGAGATATTTTCTCTGAATTGTCTGAACTTGGAATCATTGTGTTCTCGAAATTTTCGCCCAAACACCAAATTTACAAGTTTAAAGACACAGACAGTTTTCCAATTCCAAATTTTACCGGTTTTAGCTTTTCCTCAGTTCTGATCAATTTGAGAACATAATTTCCTTTTTTCATCTTTATTTTTCCTCCACTAATCCGGACTCCATTTCCAGACTCCCGTTTTCCAAACTTTTCCAAAATATCATTTCTTCCCAATTTTCAACTTTTTCAAAACACAATTCCCATTCCAAACTTTATTTTCCCTCTCACTAATAACTATTAATATCAAAAGCATATTCCGATTTCACTTCACAAAGCTCATTTCTTTCCTCTTTCTCCATCGGATTCATCAAATAATGAGAAGACGTTGGCACCAACTCCTTCGCCTCAAAAAAGTCCTCGGAATCCGATCCGACATCAGAATCCATCCAATCCGATAGAAGACTTCCGTCAGAATCATCATTGACACATCTTGTATAGATTAGGCTTGAACTGTTAGAAATGTTTGAATTTTTGGATTCAGAAGACGTTGCGGGTGGAGATGTTGTCTGGAAACGGTCGGGATGGCTTGGTGAAGGGGCTTAAACTCACATTTTGATTATTTTCCATTTAATTTTTTGATTTTTGAGTTTTCCGAACTGATTTAGACAGAAAATGATTTCCTCCCTTGCCCCTTTTTGTTCTCCAGATTTTCACGTTTTTTTTTCCAAATTTTCAAAAAATTCAAAAATTTCTTTGTTTTCAGATGCCAATTGGTGAATAGAATAGCTTTTTTACAAACCAAAAAAAAACTTTTACGAACGACCAAAAAATTCGAAATTTTGAAAAACCACCAATATGTTATTCTCGGGCGCCTCGACTGCAAAACCGAAAAAGGACGAGAAAAAGGATAAGAAGAGTGATCGGGGTGAGTTATTTTTTGGTGGCCTAGAAAGAGAAAATTAGGCCATGGAAGCTGAAACGAGCTCGTCGAGAGCTTCAAAATTAGTATAATAATGGCTATCTTTACTATTATTACCATAAGGATTCTGTGTGTCTGTTTGTCTGTTTGTCCAGAGCCATAGCTAAGCTTCTACTGAACCGATTTTCATGAAATTTTGACTGATCGATAGAGAATGCTGACGTGATGATGCCCGTCTTTTCCGTTTTCTGATAAGATCACTGATATTCCCTGTGCTATCTATACACATAGTCAAAATCGCCGTTCCCCAGCGGAAGCCAGGCGGTTGAGGCGCGAAGCGCCGGAAACCGTCTGGTGCTTCTAATTTCCAAAAATACAGTAACCCACCTAGCCATATTTATAGTCATTTTGAAGCTCCTGATCAGCTTCAAAGTTCCCCTTCTTCAAAAAAACCTCAAAAAATTCATTTTCAGAAGAAAAATACGAGCTCCAAGAGCAAGTGTTCATCCGCTGGGCCAACCATCTCCTTGGCACCGACCGCCTAACCGACCACAAAAGTCTCCAGGATGGTTCCAACGCAATTTTTGTCTACCAAGCCATAGTCGGACAGACCATGGCTGTCCTCGGGAATCCTTCAGATGACTGGCCAAATATTCTACAGTATGTCGGAGACTCGAAAACCAACCCACAGGAAGTGATGGAAGGCCAGCAGAAGGCCGTGTTGGCTGCATGGTGGCAACTGGTGCAGTTCTATTGGAAGAATCATGCTCCGGTGCAGTTAAGGGAGGAAAAGTTGTCAGAAGCCATTAAGCAATGGTGCATCGAGGTTATGAAGTCCTATGAAGAAATTGATGTTTATGACTTCACGTCTTCTTTCCGCGATGGGCACGCTTTCAACTATCTTATACATTCTTATGAGTAAGTTTCCAAAAAGGTCGGGGGAGCATCGGACTAGGAATTCTCGCCCTTCAAGCTTGAATTTTTCATTTTTGACAGAACCTTTCCAAGTTCCGAATCGAAAAAAAACTTGATTATCTGAAGCCTTAGCCCTCTTATAAAAGAGCACCTCTAAAATACTGACAGGTTTTCGGAGTTTTTCGTGGTAAAAAGGAATTCGATTTTTGTCGTTTTTTGCCACCATACTGGAAATTATCAGTTTGGAAACATCTGAACCAATGTAATAGAGATTACTTAGTAAATATCACCAAAAAACAATTTTCCAAAATCTAAGCTCGAAAATTTTGGAATTATTCACTTTTTAAATTACATATTGTTCCAGCAAAAACCTCATCAATCTTCAAAAAACTGCTGAAATGAGCGCCATTGACCGAATCGAAAATGCATTTTCTGTGGCTGAAAAAACGTGGCAAGTCCCACGTCTTCTGAACCCGAAAGGTGAGTTGAATAAGAAAATTTTGGTTTGTGTACCGTTAAATTTTTATCCTTGCTGCCTCTTTTTTTAGAATCTTCCCTTTAATAAAAATGCTCCCACACCTGGTTTTTGAAAATCTCTTCTTTCCATGTTTTCATCACGTTTTTATGCAGAAAATCTCTTGATGAATGAAAAAATGATCGTCAAAAATTTCAACAAATTCTCTAAAGATACAGTTGCCTCTCTAGTAGAATTGTCCCTCTAATTGTATTGCCCCCAAAAAGAAAAACATTTAAACCCAAAAAATTTTCCCGAAAGTTTTTTTTTCTGATACTAGAGATTCTGACTTGCTGTAGTATCTGTTCAACTGTTCATAAATAGAATTGTTTATAGAAAGAAAAACTAGAAAGTGGTTAATCCCAAAATCCTATTATAAAGAATCAAAAACTGCAGAAAAACAAAACATAAAATGTTCCAGTTTCTACCAATCCCTTTGTTTTTAAAGCTGAAAAATTACTCGCATACAATACCAAAATTCGGGAATATTTTCAAGCTGATGAATGTATTTGCGAGCGACAACTTTTAAAAATAGTGATGCATGGAACTCTAATAAAGGTTCGGCGGCAAAATCAAAATGGAAGAACAGTAGCAAAAAAGTGTCCTTCTGTTTATCCACACGTCCTCCAATTCCCCCCGTTCCCCCTAGTAATAACATTGTAACCCCTTGAGTACCTTCCCTTTCTCTCTCTCTCTCCCCTTCCTGTTCCCCAAGACAATGTGGCAATTAGAGATAAAGATAATTCGGAGACGCAGACACATTTCGTAATATCATCAATGACACAGATTGACCCCACAAACCATCTATCTCTCTCCATCCCCCGTTTAGTATATCTTCCACGCCAACAAGTACTGTGTACCCTCTTCAATGGGTATAGTCTTTTTTGACTTGTCTCTTTCTTCTCTTTTCTTCGCGGACATTTGAGATAATTAAGATATTTCTACTAGGCAAGGAGAGAGGAGAAAGAAGGCAAGAGAAGAAGAAGATGGGTGTGTAGAACTATCCGTTTTTGTTACATTTTCTTTTTGGGTTTCAAGGTGGTTTTTGTGGACTTTTTGGGATTGGAACTATTTAGAGAGTTTCATTTAAATTATTTGATAGTTATCAGAACTTTTGTTTTATAGAATTTCAAAACACTCAGTTTTTTTTTCAGAATTCAGATCAGATTTTTTTAGAATTCTGAATCAAGATTTTTAAAAATTGCTGTCTAACCCCTTCCAAATTTTATATTTTTGAATTTCATTTTTGAAATTGTTAGATTTTCCAGAAATTTGAAATCTATATTTCTCAACTCTCTATAATAAAAAAAACGGCATGCTCCTTTAAGTTAATGTATTTTTTTCAAAATTTTTCTGAAATCAGAAGGACCTAGCAATGAATTCTTGGCATTTTCTGACAGATTTCCAGATCCTTACTGAAATTGGAACTACTTTTATAAAATTTGGCCTAAATCGTATTTTGTACTAAAACTTTTCTTGACAAAATGGAAAAAAATCACTTTTTTCCGAAAAATTCCACTTCCCAAACTTGATATTTTCAAATTTAAACCTTCTTGGAGGGGATAACCATGTCCTGGACCACTATTTATATTTCAAAAACAGCTTGCTCCTTGAAATTACTGTATTTTTTTCAAAATTTTTTGAAAATTGAGGAAGCCTTGACAAATTTTTTTGAATTTTTTGAAATTTCGAGTTTTTAAGATCGTTGTCCTCCTGTTTTTTTCAAGGAACTTTACATTTTTGGATTTGAACTTTCCAGAAAAGTAAAATTATGCTATGATTCGAAAAAAAACACCATGCGCCTTCAAATTACGACATGCGCCTTTAAATTACGGTATGCGCCGTTAAACTACAATATGCGCCTTTAAATTACGGTATATTTTTTGAAAATATAAGAACGTGGTCATGATTACATTATTTGTGAAGCACTTTTTTCACTTAATCCAAGACTTCTAGATTTTGAAATTTCATATTCAATTTTCCCCAATTTTCATAAAGTTCACAACTAAACAAACCCCATAATTGCTCCCTACAACTCATGTTATTGTCCCTCCCCCCATTTGCTCACTTTCTAACCTTTCAATAACCTCCCTTTCACTGTCTGCGACTCTCACCTCTCTCTTTTCCCGATCTTTACTGTCAACAAAAGCGGCCCACAAGTGACATAAAGTGTGCGAAATACCTTGATATTCGACATTTTTCTGTTATCATCATCATCATATTCTATCCTTAGTTGAATTTAGAGAAAAAAGGATGTGGGGGGGGAGGAAATGGAAACTTAGATAAAGATTTATCAGGAGAGAAAATGACGAGAGAAGAGAACCGGTCACTTGTTTCCGCCCATGAAGTTTTGCAAATTTTCTGCAGGTTTCCGGAAGTTTAGGACATCATTTTCCTTATAGATTATCCTTTTGATTCTTCATTTTCCAAGTCTATGACGTAGTTTCTCAAATTTTTTTTCCAACTTTTCAAGAAATTTTCTCGAACATAACCATGTTACATTTTTCTAAAAGATCTCAACCTCCTAATTTAGATTTCACAATTTTCGGAAAAGAAATTGGACTTTTCTGAGACTAGCTTTCATTCTCTCGTTTTTTGAAAACCTTTTCTTTTTCAAATTCTTCAAACTTACCTTCACATTTGACCCAACCTCCTTGTACTTTATTTTCTAAGCTCTACTTTTTGGGAGCTTTCAGAAAACTATAATCATGCTGATATTCTTTCTGGCTTCAAAGTTTTCATAAAGAATACAGTATCGCAAGTTTAAAGGCGCATGGAAACATAATATTCTGAAACTAAGCCAAAACTAGGCATGTTTATACTTCTCTAAAAGCTGTGGTCTTCCTAATTCCAAATTTCGGTCTTTCATGAACTAATTTTTCACTTTTTTTTTTGGAAAAATTTTATATTTTCAAAGATTTTTTTTGAAAATTGAAAAATTGTAATTTGGTACCGTATTCCTTCGTATTTTTTCCAACCTAAGTTTCCAATTTCAGCTCGTTATAAGCTTTCAGAAAAGTTGAATCATGGCTATTTCACATATGATTGAAAAATTCTCCTAGCTACAGTAATCTGAATTAAAGGCGCATGGAATTAGTTTTGAATTTGGAGAGAAAAATGGAATTACCATGCTATTCTGGAAGCTTCAGCGGGCTGAATTTTTGAAAAAAAAATTTATTTTTTGAAAATTAGGAAAAGGAATTCAGTGAAAACTAAATCTCTAGATAAATAGATTTTTCATTTTCTATGAATTTTTCTAAAAACTACAGTATCCTTTTTCTGCTCCTTCAATTTTCAAATTTTATAAACATAGATTTCACATTTTTTCAATTTCCCGATTCTGATTTTCCGAATTCCCAATTCTCAAAATCCTTTTTCTCAAAAACAAATCCCACAATACCCATCGAAAATAAATTATTTACCATTCCTACCTTTCCTCCAATTTTTCAGCCAAGTTGTAACAAAACCTAATAATCCCGTCTAATGCATTTTGTAATAATACCTTTCCCCTTCCAAATTGAATCATACTTTACACAGCCCGGAAAACCGTTTTATTGCTTATTGGCCCTGCCCTCTCCCTGCATCACTGAGGGCAGGTGTCATCGCGCGAATTTATTGGATTTGCGCATCGGATTTTTATGACAAAGGGGCGAATGTAATTATGCATTTATTACCATTCCCTTCTTCTGTTTCTCCCTTGGTTTCTGTTGTTTTCTTGGGCAAAAACCTAGATTTTTCTAGAAAAAATCTTAAAATTTTATCTTAAAATTTCCAGATCTCCACAGCGAACAGCTCGATTCGCACTCGGTGCTATGCTATTTGATGAACTTGTATCTGGCGATGATAACCACTAGTAAAATTGAGGTACAGTAATTCTACAGTAGCCTACAGTAACCCTTTCCAATTCCAGAACGAATTAGAAGCCCAGCAAATTCAACAACAAAGACAAATCCAACAACAAGCTGCTCTTTTGGCTGCTCACAAAATGCAATCCCAACCGTCCACGTCTTCAGCCCTCCAGATTCCACCACAGACTCCGCCCATTAGTACAGTACACCAATCAATGTTGGATAGAGGGAAAAGCTTTGAGCAGTCAGGAGAGGTAAGTTTTCACACAAAAGATTGAGATTTTTCCATAAAAGTTCTGAAAAAAAAAATTTTTTTTCTTCCAGAGCGAAGTCCGCTCTCGAAAGTCTTCTTCCTCATCCCAAAAGTCTGGAAAATCCAAAAAAGTGCGCCGAGAGGAGCAGCTCGCCGAGTTCAAAAATTGCATTGAGCAAGTCCTCACCTGGCTCCTAGAAGCCGAAGATGAGCTTGCCACCCTAACCCAAATGCCACGTGTCGAACTGGGCTCCGTGCGATCCCAATTTTCCGATTTTGAATCTTTTATGTCGAGTCTTACGGATAGTCAGGATACTGTAGGAAGGGTGTTGTTACGCGGTCAAATGTTGAGCAACAAATCTGAAAGTGAGGAGGAAAAAGAGGCGATTGGAGCAAAGCTGCATTTGGTGAACACGAGATGGGAGGCGTTGAGGGAGCAGGCGATGCAAGAGCAAGCAGTATTACAGCAGCAAATTCATTTGTTGCAGCAGAGGTGGGTGTGGCCTAGGAACCCAAAATTAGGCCGGGAAATTCAAAAATTTGAAATGGGGAGGTCGAGAGCTTTGAAATGAGTATAATCATGCCTATGTTCGGCGAAGTTTGAATTTTGATCTGAAACCTGCGTCTTTAAACTTTGGTTTCTGTAGGATGCCTTTTCCAATTTGGAGAAACCTAACCATGATTTTACTTAGTTTGAAGCTCTCAGAAGGCTGAACATGAATCTCCTCTCGAAATTCAAAGATTCCGATTTCAGCCAAAATTTTCAGCTCTCAATCCAAACTCTTTCAGAGAACTCGACACAATCAGTCAATGGCTAGACGCCACTGAGCTAGAAATTGAGTCCTTCGGCCCCTTGGCTTCAGATTCAGCCCAAGCTCTGCGCCAAATCGAACTCCACACCAAATTCCAGCAGAAGCTCAACGATTTTCAAGAGACAATTGACAAATTGGAAAGCTTTGTGGCAGTGGTAAGAGTTTTCAACTTTGAAGTTCAGACAAATAGTGAAATTTTGAAATTTTTAGGTCGACGAAGAAAACGACGCGTCTGTAGCCACCCTGGAAGATGCCCTCAGTGGAGTCTCCGTTCGTTGGGGACATGTCTGTGAATGGGCTGAAAAACGAGCGGCTAAGCTTGACGGTCTGGCGGATTTGATTGATCGGACTAATGAAGTTTTTGAAAACTTGTCTGATTGGTTATCAGAGAGGGAGAATGAGTTGATGATTGGCTTGAAGTCTGCACACCATTTGGAGAATGAGGAGCAAGTTGCACAACAAGTTAGGAGACTTCAGAAGACTGAGGAGCAGTTGGAAGGGGAGCATTCTAGTTTTGTTAGGTGGGTTTTTTCCCTATTGAATATGTTTAAATTTGAGTCAAAAAATCGGAATTAACTTGCCAAGAGCTTCAAAATGAGTATAATCGTAACTAGATTCTGTCAATTTTGAAGTCCGTTTGAGCTACAGTAACGCTAGTTTAAAGGCGCATAGTGTACCTTTAGGTTAGGTCAAATCAGGTCAGGCTTAGACTCATTTTGAAGGTTTCGGCAAACTGAATCCGCTTCTTCTAGTTTCAATGCCTCAAAATCAAAATCTAGCATTCCAGACTCTCCCAGCTCTCCTGTGAGCTCGTGGGTCGCTTGGACGAGACCAATGGCGCCGCCGCTAACACAGTAAGACTCTCTCTGGACTCCATCACTCAACGATGGGATAACCTAGTCGCCCGGATAGAAGAGCACGGAAAAACCCTTGTCAAATCTGGAAAAGCCGACGTCAAGCAAGTTGAAGCAAAGGATCCAGCGTCTTCTGAAGGCATGTCAACAGACACCGAGGGCGAGGAGCAAAAGAATCAATTGGTGGACAAATTCCTTCTGCACATCTCAAAACTTTCTCATGAGCTGGAGCCCCTTCAAGAATGGTCCGAGAAGTTTGAAGTCTCCAGGAAAAGAGATGACGTCCGAAAAATGATGAATACATGCCAGGAAAAACTGATTCAAATCAAGGAGCAAGAAGCCCGAGTCAATCGCTTGCAGCTCGAATTGGAGCATCTACACGTGGCAAAATTGAACGCTAAGCAGCTCAAAAGAGCAAATGATGCGTTTGAGCAATTTGCCAAAGGTTGGGCTCGAATTGTGACAAAGATTAGTGAGGCGATGAATGTACTGACTGGTCAGGAGGGTAATGGAAATGGAAACGGGGGAAGTGAAGAAGCCGCTGTGGCCGCGAAGATTGAGCAATGGATTGAGGCGGTGGATAAGTGAGTTTTTTGGGTTTTGAAAGAGAAAAATTGAGGAGAACTTTGTGAAAATTAAGAATTTGAACTCTCCGGGTCGAGGGCTTCAATTTGAGTATAATCATGACCTATTTCGCCCAATTTTTATTTTGGCGAACCTCATGCGCCTTCAATCTTAGGTTACTGTATTCTTAAGTTAATGGAACCTAGCCTTGATTATACTCGTTTTTAAGCTCTTGACACGCTGAATTCAAATTCGAGCCGAAAAATTCTGAATCGAACCTGAAATTCTGAAATTCCAGAGTGATAAACGAGCTCTCTCAACTCCCAGTCAACGAAAGACTCTCTCGAATCGACAAACTTGAGCAACAACTTCAAGTCCAAGACAAAAATGTTGGATTTATTGAAAAAGATCTTGTCAAAAAAGCCATTTTGAAAAAAGGACTGGAAATTGCTGGAAAACGTCTGGCCACGCTTAAAGTTGAAGAGGAGCCGGAGGCCGAGAAACATGTTACTTTTACGGAGCAAGCTGTGAGTTCAAAGCAGAAAGTTTTTTAAATGAATTTTAATTTTCAGACTCCCGCCAGCCCACAATCCCATTCACAGTCTGAATCCATTCAATCACCCATTTCCGAGTCCTCTCTTCTAGAAGAACTCGATGGCCCATGGAGCCCAGTTGGTGACGTCATTTCTATTGAACAAGACCTTCTTAGAGCTCAAAAAGCTGTGGAGAAAGCTAGGAGCTTGAATATGAGCAATGAGACTGTGGAAAAGGCGGAGACCAGAAAAGCAGAGATGGAGGAGAAGCGAAGGGTTACTGTGTCGGCGAGGAGCAAGTTTCAGATAGCTGAGGAGACTGTGGAGGTAGGTCAAATTGAAAATTTTTGTTTCGAAACCGAAATGTTTGAGTTCAGCTCTAAAAGAGCTTTCATATGAGTATAATCATGACTAGTCTAGCTCGATTGTGAAAACGACAGTAATCCGAGTTTAAAGGCGCATGAGTTCTCTTGAAACTGAAAATTGAAGAAACTAGATCAAGACTATACTTTTTTGAAAGCTCCCAACGAGCTGAATCTCAATATCTCAATTATAATTTCTGAACTCCTGACGCAAGTCTTAAAAAACTGTTTCCAGGAAATTGAACGCGCCCTGGACCGTCTTCAAGCTTCTGACCTAGAAATCGCCGATTTAGTCCGTGGCCTAGAACAAGAGGCCGCGAAACTCGCTGACCGATCTTCATTGAGAAAAGAGGCGGAGCGAACAGCCGAGAAAATGTTAAGCATGGATGATGTGGAAATTGCTCCGGAAATCGTTATCAAAACAAAGGATTCTATTGAAAAGTTGGCAAAGAGGTGGAATCAATTGGATTTAGACTTGGAGGACAACTTGAGAAAGGCCAGAAAGGACCAGGACATTTTTATTCAAAGTACGTTTTTTTCTTGCTGGCCTAGAAATTTCAAAAAACTGGTTTCCTAGGCCAAGTTCTCGGTCATATGTTTTTAATTCCGCTATTTTGATCACCACCCATTCAAAAAACGCCTCCCTCTTATCGAAAAAAAAACAAAGTACAAGAAAAATAGTGAGCAGATCTATGAGACGCAGAGAAATCGCGGCTTTTCGGCTTCATCTTGAGGTATATACAATGCGAGTCAATATTTGTAGAGAGAGCTCGCATTTTTGTGGCTCACCTTAGCTTACGTATTTTCACTTTTTTTTTCTTGTGGTAAAAATGTTTTTTTTCAGTAGCTTCGCCCATTTTTCAGAACATTTTTATGAAGCGAAATTGTTTCAGAACGTCTCCGGGAAGGCGAGGAAGCTTTGACCGAAATCAAATCGGCTATTGAAGGAAAACGAGAGTCGTTGGACGCCGAAACAGCCGCGGAGAATTTGGATGTAGGGTTTTTTTTGTTTTGAAATTTGAATTTTTGAAATCAGCTCGTTGAGAGCTTTGAAATGAGTATAATCATGGCTAGGATCCTTTAATTTTGAAAACTACAGTAGTTTGAGTTTAAAGGCGCATAACCCAATTTACAGTAGGATTAAAAGCGCAGGGCGCAATTTACAGTAGAATTGAATGCGCATAACCAAATTTACAGCAAGATTAAAGTCGCATGCCCAATTTACAGTAGAATTGAATGCGCATAACCTAATTTACAACAAGATTAAAGGCGCATGCCCAATTTACAGTTAGATTAAAGGCGCATAGCCCAATTTACAGTAGAATTGAATGCGCATAACCAAATTTACAGCAAGATTAGAGGCGCATGCCCAATTTACAGTAACATCAAAGGCGCAACTCATTTTTTATTTCCAGCACCTGGAAAGCTCCCTGGACAACATTTCCAGCCTTTTTGGCGAAATCGGCTCTTTACCAATGGATGAAAATTCCCGAGAAAAGCTCACCAAACTGACAGAAGCCAAAAATGAAATCACAGCAAAAGCCAATGAAACGCTGGCAGCCCTGTCTAGAACAGTTTCAGAATGTGAAGATTTTGAGAAGCAGATTATGGTTTTCCAGGTATTTTTTGGAATTTTTGATGAATGAAAAAACAGAGGATTTCAGAATTGGAGCGTTCGAATCGGGTTCCTTTTGCAAGCCAGAAAGTCAGCAGACATCTCAGCTTTTGACATTCCACACGAGTATCATGTGAGTTTTTGAGAGGGGAATTTTAGGCTGTTTCTAGGCTTGTCAGGCCTATTCCAGGCTATTTTGAAACTTTTCTATTCAGGAAGACCTTGGAAATGAAGCAGAGTTAATACCGGTAGGCTTAAAGTGTGAATGATGTTTGTGTGAAATTTCATGAAAATTTTCGATCAAAACGCATTTTCGAACCCCTTGAGCATGCCAAGAATGCATGTTTTTCCTGCTCGCTGAGTGCTCTTTTTCAGATTTTCCCCTTTTATTTCACATTTTTTTTTTAGAAACTCTCACGCGAGTTTGAAGACTGGACTGGAAAGCTCAAAGAGATGAACTCGCTGGCGATGGAAAAGGAGGACGCGGTTAGGATGAAAGAGCAGTTGACACATGCTAATGTGAGTTTTTGACAATGAAAATTTAAAAAAAAAAGAAAATAAACTAAAAATTTGAAATGTGCAAGCTGAGAGCTTCAAAATGAGTATAACCATGGTTAGGTTCTTCCCAATTTGAAAAGTTAAAAAAAAAAACTACAGTAATTATGACATTTTCGCTTTGAGACCCTTGAAACAAAAATTTTCGAAAAGGATCTAGTTGAGAGCTTCAAAAAGAGTATAATCATGACTAGGCTCTTCCCATTTTGAAAGTTTTTGGATGCAGTACAGTAATACAAGTTTAAAGGCTCAAGGACTTCTTTTTACTTTTCGAAAAATTTCTCCATGCGCCGTTAACTCTTCCTACAGTACCCCTCCATTTTCCAGGAAACAATGGCAGAGCTCCGTCGCAAATTCAACGAATTCAAGAGGCCTAAAGGCTTTGAGGAAAAGCTTGAAAAAGTGATAACAACCCTCTCAAACGTCGAAATGGGTCTAGACGACACCACTGGAATCGATGGATCCGAATGTGGAGGAGCTCTAATGGAGGTCAGAGCTCTAGTCAGAATGTTAGATGGAGCCCAAGAAAAGTGGAGAGATCTATCTGAAAATCGAGAACAACTAGTGAAAGATCACGTGCTAGACGAGGAAACCGCCCGGGAAACTCTTCAAAAGCTACAGTATGCCAAGACAAAGTCCAAGGAGCTTTATGAGAGAAGCTCCACGTGTATAGAAAGGCTTGAGGATTGCGTAGAAATGTACCAAAGGCTGAAAATGGAAGCTGATGAAATTGAAGTTTTCTTGGAGGAAATGGAGGGACGGCTTGATAAATATGCGGCTAGTGATAGGCCGGAAGAAGCTGATGTTGTTGAGGAGTTGATAAGTGAATGGAATCGAAATGAGGCGGCGATGAATAATGCGGCACATTTGCAAAGACAGTTGAAGTGAGTTTTTTTTTTCAATTCTTATGGACTAATCATACATTTCTGAATTTTTCAGCGAACGCGCCATCAAAATCCCTGAAGACGTCCTCTCCTTGAAACGAATCCGTGCAGATGCTCTCAAAAACCGCCTCAATTCCTGGTGCCGTACTATCCAAGAGATGTCTGAGGACGATGAATCTGCACTCTTGGAAATTGACGAGCTTCATCATAACATTGAAAAGGAACTTCAAGAAATTTCTGATAAGCCTCCAGCCACAATAGCGGAGAAATTGAGATTCCTAAGAGCAGACCGTGATAGGTTAAGCTCTCGGACCAGAAAACTGGCAGCCAAGAATCCGAGGTTAGCTGCCACGTCATCTGATGTGCTAGCAAGTTTGAATCAAAAATGGAAGGACCTCGAAGAAAAGGCAACAAACAAAGATTCGGCCCCTGTTTTAGAATTAAAAGACATCCCATTGAGTTCCCCAGAACATGCACCATTTGACAAGAGAGTTGAAGAACTTGCAGAGCTTTTCCAGAATCTTGGAGCTCACCTGGACTTCCAAGCATCCCCTGTTTCATCTGTAAAAGAGTATCAAAAGCGTGTAGATGACTTGGACTTGTATCTAGATGAATATCGGCCCCCACTTGATGACGTCATAGAAGAAGGAAGAAAAATCGCTCAGACTGGAAGACTTGAGCTTCAGACTCACGCGGCAATTGAGAAGTTGGATGAGCTGGCGAATCAAATCGAGCAAGTTGAAACGGATTTGGATAAGCATAGAGAAAAAGTGGCTCCATTGGTGGAGCAACATGACCAATTACGGAAAGATATTGAGTCTTTCCTTCTGGTCCTTGACGTCTTCACCGATAGGAATCTTGACGATGTTGGCATTGCAAAGTCTACAAGGAAAGAGCTGGCAGAACGTGACTCACATATCACTTCGTTGACTTCTAGAGCCACTGCGATTCATTGTGCGCTGCCAGGGAAAGGCCCACAACTTCATGATACCACTTTGGATAAGCTTCGAAATAGGATAGAAAGTTTGGAAACCAGACTTTCAAACACAGAAAAGAGGCCGGCTGAAAAGCCTAAGACAGAAGAGCTTAAAAAGGAAGAAGCCAAGTCTGAAGAGCCCGAAAAGCCGAGTCTAGACCCTGAAGCTGAAAAATCTTCCCCTGATCGAACTAGCAGATCCAGCTTACAACTAGCCATGGAGGCTTATGGCACCGCCACCGAAGACGATAGTGTTATTAGTGAAGCCGCTACAGTTGCCAAGCAACAGTCTCAAGATGCTCCAGGCACACCGAAGCTTCAGGTTAAGCAGTTGAAAGATCCGGAACAGGAAGTGACCCGAACGATTATTTTGCCGGATGAATCTGAAAAAGTTATTGAATCGGTGACAGTTTCCTTGCCACAGAAACCAGTGGAAAAGGAGGAAAAGAAGCCTGAGAAGAAAAAGTCGGTGGAGAAGCCTGAGGAAAAGCTAGAAGAAAAACCGAAAGAGGAGAAAATCGCTGAAGTGTCGACCTCGGAAATTCTCCAAGGACGGCCTGCTCAAGAAAGTATTGAAAGGACTGTTAGGGAGGTTCCAGTAGATGTTTATGAAGAGACTGCCAATATTTCCAGTGGAGATGAGTTGGTAAGTAGAACCGGCAGACAAGGTTATCTTAGGATCTATTCTAGGTTTGAAGGCGCATCCCAAAGGTTAAAAAGAGCAAAAAATTAATATTCCGCAGGCTGGGACCTCCAAAATGAGTCTAAACACGTATGGGATTAGAATTTCTCTGCAGTCAACCAAATTTAAAGACGCATGCCTAATTTCAAAATCTAGATGCACCATGTTTATACGGTGCTACCCCGCATTAGCACTGGCCCGCATTAGCACCGCGCCCGCATCAGCACTGACCGCATCAGCACCCGCGTGCGCCGGAATTATCACCAGTAGGGCGGCCATTTTTCAGATATCAGAGATTAAAAAAATATAATCTTGTAGAAAAAAATTCTCTATCGAATGACATATATTGTGCTTGAGATTTCTGCAAATATTGTAGCAAAAACGGCAAAAAACTAATTTTCTCAGAATTTTTGTTTTCGTGATATCGCAAAAATAGCCGCCCTCCTGGTGATAATTTCCGCGCCCGCGGGTGCTAACGCGAAATCGTGCTAATGCGGGGCAGTTCTAATGCGTCCAGTGCTAGTGTGGGGTAGCACCGTTTATACTTGCTTTAAACCTCCCGACATTCTGAACTAAAATCCCTTTCCAATCTTCAAAATCTCATTTTCAGGACACCAAAACTTCTCCTCCAATTCCTGATTCTGATACGGAAATCGCTTCAATGTTCGAAAATTTGGATTCTATTGAGGATGCACACACCAACTTTGAGGAGTTCCCATTCGACTATTTGGATAATGCTGAGCAGGATTTGAAGGTATTTTTATGTCTGAAATTCCAGATTCTAATTTCCAGAATTTCAGAAAACTCTGCAAAGACTGGAATCTTGTGAGCGAACATTGGCCAAGAACGAGATGACAATCAATATAGTCCAAGCTGAAAGTGCCAGAGAGCGGATCTCGGTAAGTATAGGTTAAGCCTAAGCGAAAAAAAAAACACTCTAATCTATCCGCATGATCAATTCCAGATGCTTCGCCAAATGGCTCTTCAACGAAAAGACAAACTGCCAAAGTTTAACGAGGAGTGGAATGCAATGCAAGAGGTTTAGTCAAGGAGAAGGGGAAGGGGAGGAAAGAGGAATGTGTAGTAATACTTAGGGAAGGGCTCTTTGCTCCCTCGGGGGGACCCCCTCGATTATCAGATACTTACACTTTGAATGTGTGTCACACTTGCCGCCCGAAGGCTCGTGTCCCCCACCCCGTTAGATATTTGAATGTGCCTCTAGATATATGTTTTGACATTTTTGAGTTGAAAAACCTGACATTGTTTGATGGTTTCGAAAACTAGAAACTTTTTTATTTTACTTTATTTATTTTACTTTTTTTTAGCTAATCCTCAACGCCGACGGCCTAGTCGACGAAGCCGAACGATACGAATCCGACCAGATCCCACAAATGGATCGAAAATCTGCTCCGAATGTGCTCGGAGAGCTCAGAAAACGAGTTTCTTCTGCAGAAGGACCCGTGATAGACCTCGTCAAGAAGCTTTCTCAACTGGTCCCCCGCATGCAAGATGACTCGCCGAAATCTCAGAACATTAGAAGAACAGTTTATGGAATTGAAGACAGATTTAGAAGAGTTAGCCAGGCTGAGACCGCTGCTGTAACTAAGGCTTTGTCCAGTGCTTTGACGGAGCCCGAACTCAAATTGGAGTTGGCTGAAATGGTGAAATGGTGTGAGCAAGCCGAAAAGGAAGCTGCTCAAAATGTCAATTCTTTGGATAGTGATGGCTTGGAAAAGTTGGATGGACGACTTGCTCAGTTTACCAAGGAGCTTCAGGAGAAGTGAGTTTTTGTGAGCGAAAAATAGAGAAAAAAAAATCAAAGATATTTAGAAAAACCGACATGGTCCAGCTTGAAATGGCCAAAAACATGATAATCCCATCTCTCAAGGGTGACGCCCATCATGATCTTCGTCGTCATTTTTCGGAAACCGCCAAGCGAGTCGCCATGGTTCGAGATGAGCTTTCAGACGCCCATAAATGGGTTGCCACGTCGCGTGACACCTGTGACGCCTTCTGGACTGACATCGACTCTTTGGAGACGTTAGCCAGAGACGTTGTCAGAAGAGCAAATGGCATTCGGATGGCTGTGATTTACACGCCTTCAAGAGAGAATGTAGAAGGAGTTTTGAGGGACGTGGAGAGGTTGAAGATGTCAATTGGAGATGTTAAGAAGAGAGTACAGACGGCGAATTTGCCACCGGCGATTAAGTTGGCTGGGAAGAATGCCAAGGTAATCCTATTCTAGAGAAAAAAAACCAGAAGAAAATTTTCAGAGAGTTGTCCAAGTGCTCACTGAAACTGCTGGAATCATTGCTGACTGTCGTGATCTCCCTAGTTATCTTGTTGATGAAATGAACGATTCTGGAGGTGATACCACAGAATCCAGGAGTACTGTAAGTCACTTTTTTACCGAGTTTTTACCCCAGTCTTTTCTAATTTCAGGTCGTCGAAATGACCCCGATCCATGCCAAACAAAGCTCCTCATCTTCGTCCAATAAAACTCCATCAGCCGGAGAGTCATCTGAGAATGAGCAGGAAGATGCTCACACTCTCCACGGAGACGATGAGCAATCTGAAGAGGATCAGAAGATCTACTCCAGAGAATCTTCATCAACTCTGCCACGTGGCATGTCCACCATTGGCTCCACTGGCTCGGGAGGCACCACTTTAGATCCGGTGGCTGTTCAACTAACACATACTCGGCATTGGTTGCATGATGTGGAGAGGGATGCTTCGATTACTGTAGACTTGGCACAATGGCAACCAGTCAGAGAGTTGTGGCAAAATATACAAGGGATCATAGATGAGATTAGGCTGAGAAGTGTGCAAGTTACAGGGGCACATGATGCAAGTTTAAATCGACAGGTGAAACAACAAGCTGCACAATTGGTGAGTCTATTTTTTTTCGAAGGGTACTGTACCCAAACGTTTTGTAGCTCACGGAGATGCGTCGAACCATTGAAAGTTGCGAGAAACGGTGTCTAATCCTGAATCAAATTGCGGATATTGCCCGGCAAAATGAGGCATCACGGAATGAGATGGAGCTCTGGCTCAAGAGCGCCAGTGACGTCATCGGGGAGCGAAGAGTTGAAGAGCTGGCAGAGGATGTTGTAAGAGATGAGCTGAAAGTTTTGGAAAGAGTTGTTGCGCAGTTGCCGGAGAGAAAGGATAAAATGCAGGAGATAAACACTCAAGCTCACAAAATTGTGGACACTTTCACCAAAGATGAAGCTCACAATTTGAGTCACTTGTTGAGCCGGTTGAATATGACATGGACCAAATTCAATGATAAGTAAGTCGATTTTAAGGTCACCTATTCCCAAACTTCAAAACTTCAATTTCAGCATCCGAATCCGAAGAGCTGTCTTAGAAGCTTCCCTCAGATCCCGGAGAGACTTCCACTCTGCCCTGTCAGAATTTGAAATGTGGCTTGGAAGACAAGAAGATAATTGCTCCAAATTGGCTTATGAAACCTCGAATCATCAGGCAATAAAAGATACTGCAAAGAGGAAGAATTGGACGCAGAGCTTCAAAACTCTAAATGCCGAATTGAATGCTCACGAAGATGTGATGAAGAGTGTGGAGAGTATGGGAAAGATGTTGGCTGAGAGTTTGGAAAGTGGAAATGAGAAGGCTGAGTTGTTAAAGAGAGTTGCGGATACCACGAGGAGATGGTCAGCGATTAGAAAGACCACTATCGATATTGGTGAACGCCTAGAAAAAGCCGAGCAAGAATGGGAGAAACTCTCCGATGGGTTGGCCGACCTACTCTCCTGGATCGAAACCAAAAAACAGAAAATTGTGGAAGAGCAACCCATTGGTGGAAGTTTATCATCTGTTATGCAACAATCAGCGTTTATCAAAGCCCTACAGAGAGAAATGGATGTGAAAAATGGTGTCTATAAGACAACGATAGCTGATGCGCATAGCTTTTTGATGCAACACGATTTGAGGCCAAAATTGCACAGTCCGCATGTCTTGGACGATGATTATGAAGAAGAGGGTTAGTGGAAAATTTTTAAAATGCACAAAAAATATCTCATTTTTAAATGGGAAAAAATTTTCAATTTCTGCTCTCTAAACCCCCAAAAACTGGCTCCCATGCCGTGTGCTCCGCGGCCACGCCCCCTTCTGGGAGCGGCCCCATCCATTATTATTTGTTACACATCAGAACTAAACTTGACATATTTTATACAAATTTTCGATCAAATTTTTATTTCTGTCAGTTCAAAATGTCTCGAGTTGATATATTTCGACTTTATCCTAGGAAGAAAATGGAGGCGGCTATTAAAGGTACCCCTAATAAAAGAGCATATTAATTCAAACTCCTTTCGAAAATCGTTTTATTCCAGAGCTATCCGACCTGGAACAACGTCGCCGTGGGCTTGAAATCAATGCGAATTGTGAAAAGCTCAAGAAAAACTGGGCGGAGCTTGGTGTGGAAATGGAAAGCTGGGATAAACTCGTTCAGCACGCAATGCAACGTCTTCAAGAGCTCGAGAGAAACTTGGCAGAGTGCCAACTCCACCTGACATCTTCTGAAAATGAGATAGAGACAATGAAAGCTGTGGAAAAAATTCATCTAGAAGATTTGAAGATTGCCAGAGAGGAAACTGATCAAATTTCCAAGAGAATTGATGAAGTCAGGTTATTTGTTGATGACGTGAACGACGCTGCGGCCAGGTTATTGGCGGAGGATTTGAAGTTGGATGAGCACGCAAAGGGGCAGATTGAGCATGTAAATAAGAGATATTCCACGCTGAAACGGGCAATAAGAATCCGGCAAGCAGCAGTGAGAAATGCCGCTGCAGATTTTGGACCAACTTCAGAGCACTTCTTGAATCAATCTGTGACGCTTCCATGGCAAAGAGCAATTAGCAAGTCCAACTTGTTGCCTTATTATATAGAGTGAGTATTTTTTAAATTTTCAATTTTGAAATTCTGCACCGCAACTTTAAAAAATTTGAAATTTTTAGACAAACCACTGAAAAAACGCAATGGGAGCATCCAGTGTGGATCGAGATTGTCAAAGAGCTCACTCAATTCAACCGAGTCAAATTCCTAGCTTATCGAACTGCCATGAAGCTTCGTGCCCTTCAAAAACGTCTTTGCCTGGATCTAGTGGATCTGCCTCTCCTTGAGAAAGCTTTCGTCAGGCTGAAAGGACTTTCAGCCGAAGAGTGTCCCGGACTAGAGGGCATGGTTTGCGCCTTGTTGCCCATGTATGAGGCTCTCCACGCAAAACACCCTAATCAAGTCCAAAGTGTCTCCCTGGCAGTGGATATTGCCATCAATTTCTTGTTAAATCTTTTTGATCAGTAAGTTCTTCTGAATTTTTTTCCGAATTCCCTAGTTGAAATCTTGTAGATCCCGCGACGGAATAATGCGTGTACTCTCCTTCAAAATTGCCATGATCGTCTTTTGCAACATTCCATTAGAGGAAAAATATAGATGTGGGTCCTTTATTTTTGGTTCTAATCAACAAAAAGAAGTTCCAGATCTTTTCAAATTAGTGTCCCAGGACGGTCATGCTACACAAAAACAAATCGCCCTATTGTTATATGATCTTATTCACGTAAGTCCCTACCGTATGGGTTACTGTACCCCATAAGATGTTTTCAGATTCCTCGTCTTGTTGGAGAGTCCGCTGCTTTTGGAGGGACCAATGTAGAGCCTTCTGTTAGATCCTGTTTCGAGACCGTTAGACTGGCGCCAACCATTTCGGAAGGTGCATTTATTGACTGGGTCAAAAAGGAACCACAATCCATTGTCTGGCTAGCTGTAATGCATCGTTTGGTCATCTCTGAAAACACTAAACACGCTGTAAGTTACCTGTGGCAAAACCTGTAATAGAGCGGCAGGGTGGACTATTTCTCACTAGCTCTTAAGAGAGACCGCTCTATTGAAAGGGCCGTTCTAATAAAGGGGCCGTTCAATTACAGGTTTTTCAATTAAAACTATTATCCTGACCTTTCAGTCCAAATGCAACACGTGCAAAATGTTCCCAATCATTGGAATCCGCTATCGATGCCTGACATGCTTCAATTGTGACCTCTGTCAAAACTGCTTCTTCTCACAAAGAACTTCCAAAAGCCATCGGGTCAATCACCCAATGCAAGAGTACTGCGAGAAAACCACTTCTTCTGATGACGCGAGGGATTTCGCCAAAATAATTCGGAACAAGTTCAGAGCATCGAAACGACAGAAAGGATACCTCCCGATTGACGTGAGAATTCAAAATTCAAAAAAAAATGATGTAAAAGTTTTAAAATTTTGTAGACCGCCGAAGAAGGAATTCCTCTTACTTGTCCTCCGGCAAAGGTTACCAATCAGGCCACCGAGCAAATGAATGCCGATACGACCCAAATGGCAGCTCATTTGACAAAATTATCTGCAGAGCATGGTGGTGGAGCCGGGGGAACGGAGCACATGGAGCCAGTGCAATCACCACTGCAGATTATTAATCAGGTACAGTAGCCTTAAAGGCGCATGGGGATCTTTAGAGGTTGAGGCAATAGCGCACTAAACTTTTTTTCGAATCTGTATATCTCGGCTGGAATTGAGGATACAAAAAAGTGGTAAACTGGTAAAATGTGCCAAATTTTATCGCCAACATTTTGTTAGTTAATCACTTTTTGATATCACTCACTCTAGTTGAGATATGGGAATTCGCGTAGACGTTTAACGCGCATTTCTTTCCGGCCAAGAGCTCTTGGAGCCCTAAAACTCCACTTTCAAAGTCCAAATTTTACCCCTATAATATCCTCAATTCCACCACCCTCTTCTCATTTTCACCAAGAAAATCTTCCCCTTTCTCTGCGTCTCCCATTACGCGACCGCTCCCTCCGCCATAATTTTTGTGTGTCGCCTTGCCGCGACAGTTAGAAAAAGAAGAAGAAAAATGGCGGAGAAATAGTATAGAGATAAGAAGAGACGCAGACAAACCGTTTTCTTTTTTCTTTTCTGTCGACACATATGCCAACAGGCCCCCCTCTCCAAAGGAATCACTTACCAAATAGAAATTCTTTGCATTTTTACTATATTTTTCTCTCTGGGGGGAATGTGTAGTATTTTAAAACTTTGGAAAGTAAATAGAAAATCTTCTGAAGATCTAGATGATCGGTACATAAAATGTGATCAGTGTAAATGTAAAAGACATTTTGTGAGTTTTTTGAATTTCCCGCCATTTTCAGTTTTTGAAATTATGAAAAATTCAGGTCGAACAACTCCAACGAGATGAAATGGACCAAATGTTGCACCGGCTTCAAATCGAAAATAAACAGCTGAGGAAGGAATTGGAATGGAAACGAGGTGCAGCTTCAACTATGGAAATTGATAGGTACAGTAACCCAGTGTACAGTAATCTTTGAAAATAAGATGTTCAGGTCTTCAAAGCGCCCCACAGATCGAAGAAGTGAGTCTCGAGGCGGAACTTTGCCACTGAGAAATGGTCGCAGTGTGGTTTCATTGAAAAGTACACAGAGTCAGAATGATGTGAGTCGTTTTTTTTTGGTTTTCTTTTTTGGAAATTTGCAATTTTCCGCTAGTTTTAGCATAAATTAAGCCTGAAATTAGTAGTTTTTCCGCTCATTTCAGCCTAAATTTAGCTTGAAATTTGCAATCTGTCAGCTAGTTTTAGCCTGAATTTAGCGTGAAGTTTGCCATTTTTTCCGTTAGTTGCAGCCTAAATTTAGCCTTAAATTTGCAGTTTTTCCGATCATTTTGGTTTATATTTAGCCTGGAATGTGCAATTTTCCCGTTAGTTATAGCCTAAATTCAGCTTAAAATTTGCCATTTTTCCATTAGTTTTAGCCTCAATTTAGCCTGAAAATTGCTAATTCTCCGCCTATTTTAGCCTAAATTTGGCTTGAAATTTGCAATTTTTCAGCTTATTTAAACCTAAAATTTGTCTAAAACCCCATTTTTCTTTCCAGGTTATGGACGAGGCCAAAGCCCTCCGATTGCACAAACAACGACTCGAGCACCGCTCCAGGATATTGGAACAGCAAAATGAGCAATTGGAAATGCAACTACAGAGGCTGAAAAAAGTCATAGATGCAGTGAGTTTTCCTACTGTAACTTGACCTACCTAAATGTGCATTTTCAGCAAAAACAAGCTCCAATGTCCACCAACTCCTTGCTCCGTGGCTCCACAAACAACCAACAAGCTTGGACCCCTGAACGAGCTTTATCAGCGGCCCGATCCGGCTCCCTTGGAACGATAGACCGGTCAACTAGAGGAGGCCTAATCCACGCTAATCCTGGAGCTGAAGAGGATTCAAATGACGTTCAACGTGGAAGTAGTGTCGGCCAAATGCAGAATCTGATGAATGCTTGTGACGATTTGGGCAAAGCAATGGAGTCGTTAGTGGTGTCAGTGGTGTATGATTCCGATGAGGAGAACGATGATTGATTGTTGATTTTATTTTTTATTTTTTTTTGAAAAATTTTTGATTTTGAATTGTATGATGACGCATTTTTCTAGTCTAACGAGAGAAAATATATTATTTATGAGATTATAAATTTACGAAAAAGAGGCTCTCCGCTTTGACAGGAGAGCTAAAAAATTTAATATTGGACTACTTAATGAATTTGTTTTCTAACTCATTTTTCAGTGGTTTATTTTGTGAAAAAAAGGACGAAAAATTGAGTCAATTTGTTACTAAAAAGTGTCAATAACGTATTGCAAAACTATAAAATTTGGAAAAAACTTCAAAATTATTTTTCTTGAAAAACCCGGATGAAATCGTATCGCATGATCATAAAACTATCAGACCTGTAATAGATATGCACCTCTAATAGAAGGACACCAAGAAAAAAGAATGTGAATAGAAGGAAATGTTTTTTTTAAATGTTTTTGGTAATTGTCAAAAATTTTGTTTTTTGGTCATCAAAAAGTCGAAATGAGACCTCGGGTGATGCGTTGAAACCCGGGGATTTTGGTGTTTTTCGATCTATTTTCTTATCACAAAAACCTCCATAAGAAGATTGGTGGCGCACTTTTCGTGGCAAAATTTTCACGCAAATCGATATTCTGCTGATTCTTTGTGGTGTGCTCTACCTGGGCCGGACCAATAACAATGACCTCCATATTTCCACTTTTCAAACTTCCTTTTTTGGCTCTCAGGGAGGTTTTGTATCAATATGAGCCCTATGAAATGTAAGTCCATTTTTTTCTGTTCGGGAAAAAACTTTTGAATTTTTAGATTTTACCTATCGTTCTGCTCCAATAAAGCTCGCCTTACCATCAAAACCATAAAAATCCCATACGATAGTTTTGATCTCGATTTCAACGTGGGAGAGCGTTACGCGGTCAGCATTGAATATACTGACGAGAAACCGTTTTATTTGGAAGCTCTAGATCTTCAGAACCTGCCCAAGGACCGCGTAACTAGAAATATGGTAATGGGACACCTAGTGGTCTCGATAGAAGAAGGCGAGGAAGGTCACCTGCAAACTTATTGGCCTAACAAGGAAGTTGGATTGACTGTGCTAGCAGATTATATTTTTAATTTATTCGATTGCTCCATTAATGTTCTGAGCATCGGAAGCCATGATCTTCAAATTATGCCAACGTGGGCAGCAGACTGGGTGAGCTCTCGTCAGAAATCTGTCGAGGGCTTGTACCTGGAAACAACCAACGCTACTCCTGAAGATATCAATTTTATCTTCTCAAAAATCATTCCTACGGATTGGCTGATAGCTTTGGATGATCGGAAAAGTTTTGGTCGAGATGATCGCTCTCCTAATCCACGGTATGCAGAAGTGTGGGCTATGCAAATGCGCTCCTTTGAAACGGGGCGTGGCCTAAAAGTAGGAAGCGAAATTGAATGCATTTAGGATTTTTTTTAATGAAAGTCCAGATTTCTTGTAAGAGAATCACACGAGATTTAGCAGAAAAGTTCGAAAAATCAAAACATATATTATACTTCTTCTCAAAATAATTATTTTAGGATTTCAAAACATGTTTTATCAACTTAGCGCGTTTACACACCCCACACCACAGCATACCGTGCTAATCTTCAAATACCTCCATTGTCTCTTGATTACATAGATATCAGCTTTAGCGGATGGCTTCCTATAGAAACATTGTTTGATTTCAATTGTGAAAAATTTGAATTTTATAGTTCCAGTTTAAAAAATCAAGATTTGACTGTACTCCTGAGACATTGGATGAATGGAGGGTTTTCTAAGCTAAAAATGATGAAAATTTCTATTGAAGAGAATCTGAGTGATCATATTATTGTAGAGGAGCTAGATGCGATTCCAATGCCTCATGATGTGGAGAGAATGATTGATGAGTGAGTTGAGTTCTGTATTGTTTTTTAATCAATTCAATCAAATTTCAGTGTTGACTTTAAATCTGTTCAAGGAGGATACGACATCAAACGGAAATCTGATGGAGCGATACTGAATATAGGGGTAATAGAACCCTCGAATGAACTTGTACTGGCTCGCATTCCTCAGTGAACTTCTTGAATTCCACATTTAATTTTAAAATATTTGTTAAATTTCTCATGAAAATCGTCGAAATGTACGTTTGAATAAACCCTTTTTCAATTCTCCCTCTCTTTTCCGCTTCGTATCGGCAAACACGCCAGCCCCTCCTCCTGGCGCGTTTCTCGTGCTGTTGACGCAGAACTCGATATTAACGATTTTTCACGCATTTTCTTTTGTTTTTCAAAGGTTTTCCCCCGGATTTTTAAAGTTTTCACGTGAAATTCGACACGTCGCCACGTGAAAAAACGTGTGTGCCGCCCACGCTTGTCGGAAAAATCGAAAAATCATCGGAAAATTGTGATTTTTCTGGAAATTATCTTGTAACCACTTTTTATGTGCACAGTTGGCGGAAAGAGTATCGCAGAGTGGACTATCACTGATTTGAAGGTAATTTAAACAATTTTTCTCATATAAAACCGAAAAAAATCGAAATTTTTTGCAGGAAGAGCTCAAAAAGCGAGGACTTTCGACTGACGGTGTTAAAGTTGTACTTGCAGTACGTTTGAACAGAGTAAGCAGTGGAAAAATCAATTTATTGGGTTACCAATCAAATCTACGACGAAAAAATACAATAAATGCCAGAAAATTCGGGGAAAAAAGCAAAAAAAATCACCCGGCTAGCTGCTCGCCGGCGGTGTGGTGTTGTCTGTCGGTGGGCAGAGCTGAAAAATGAGATTTTTAGTAAAATTTCGCGATTTTTATGTGAAAAATAGCAACAATATCGATATTTACCGCCCAAAAAGACGATCTTCCGTGCAAAAACCGAGATTTTTCTTCCCATTTTCGCTCCAGAGAGCTAGATTTTAATAGCGTGGAATTTTTCGAAAAAGTATTCGCAATTTCGTAGTTTTCAGCGATCTTTTGTGAATTCAATGCGAATAACACATGATTTTGTCACTTTTCTAGCGAAAAATCTGTATTTCTCGACCCAAAATTGATATTTTTCTCCTTCCTTCCAACACTTCCTTCCAACAAGTGAGGCCCAAAAAACCTTGTTTTTTTCGAAAAGTTTCGCAAAATTAATCGAAAATTCGTGATTTTCGGGCAAAAAATTCATGGATTCAGCCTCTTTTTCTCTCTAAAAACAGCCATTTCATTATGAAAAAAAAAAAGGTTTTCCGCTCTCAAACCTTATTTTCTGTAGCAGAAGTCACAATTCCTTTGAAAAAACCGTTTTTTTCTAAAATTTTAGCGAAAATGTTCAACAAATCACGATCTTCAGTCTAAATTCGGCTGTTTTCCCCAAAATTTCTCTCTCAAATTTCTTTGCAAAAAGTGCCAAAACACAAAGAACTTTGTGCTTCCGTTCCTCTCATTATCGCCTCTTTTCTTCTCTTCTTCCTTCTCTTCTTCCCCCAGCCGCTTCCCCCATCCATTTCCGGACCCATTTCGCCTAATTTTCTCCCATTTTTCCCCCGCTTTTTTCTCCGGAATTCTCTGGCATTTCTATTCATTTGTGACGCTAATTTGATCACACAAGTGGTGGGTGAATAGAATACACAATTTATGGAATTGGCAAAAGAGTTGCTTTCCGGCGAAAAAAAATGTGACTTTTTTCGGCGAAATTTGAGATGGATCGGTTTACATTTGAGAAAAAAGTGTGAAAATTTTCTTTTCCTTTTGAAATGATGAGCTCATTATAATTGCTCCAGGGCTTCTAGCACCCCTTTTGGAACCTTTTTTTCAAAAAAGAGTAACGACCAAAAAGAGAGGAAAGAAGTTGTTTGTCCCTCCGTTCCGGTGGAAGGAGCACACAGAATTGGGCGCCGTGATTTGATTTTGAAAAGCGGAAAATCTCAGAGAAAAAAGGAGGTAAAAGCTTTTAAGAGGATAGACAAAGTTCCCCCTCTTTACTCCGTTTTTTGGGCCACTTCCGCCCTACAAAGTTCCGCTTACCTTGGGCTGACGATGAAAAACGAATTGCGAGTGATGGATGAATTGCGAATCGTCTTTTGACGCGTGCTTCGGCATCTGCTGGGCCGGCGCAAAAGTGTTCGAATGGATCAGGCGATAGCCAGCTGAAGCCAACTGGTCGAACGCCTTCTCGAGATTACTGTGCTTCAGGAAGAATCTTGAAGTGTAGCGATCCATCTCGAAATCGGTGCCACCGCCGTCGCGACACTCGTTGAGCGAGTCCCCGAATACTGCTCGACACATGATCACTTTGCCCGAGACCACTATTCGCAGAACCTGCAATTTATGCTCCCTATTGAATTGGCATATATTCATTGCTCATATAAACAGATATGAAAAGAGATGAAAAGCGGGGAAAAACGACTTGTTGTTTTGGTCCCTTTTGGTCCTTTGTCTTCCTCTTTTCCCCATTTATCCAAAACAAGAAAATAATAAAGGGTTACCTTTCGAAACGTGACTTCTGGATTGATTCGTCCCGTTGAGAGAGCCGCGTGGCACGATATACTGATGGTAGAAGGGCACGCTGCCTCGACGAATGAGATGAGTCCAAGGCGTTTTGCCTGAAAAATTGACCTTAGGCTTGAGCTTACAGGCCTGCATTTCACTTGGTTTCGCCCTAAAAGCAGGCCTACAATAGTGCGTCTAAAACAGCTATTTTTAGCTCATAGATCATCCAGTAATGTGGCTTTTAGGCTTCATTTTGTATTCTTTAAGAGTCATAATGTGGTCGTACATGTCGCTTTTTTTGTGGTCGCAATACTAGTACGAATACGAAAACGACTCTGTTTTGATGTCTAAAACGAGCTCCGGCTCAAAGAAAAGAGACTCACCTCGGCAGCCAATCTGGCCCACTGATCAAAAGATTCCGAGACGATAATGCTCATATCCTGGCGGCGCAACGCCTCGACCAAAATTCGCACAATTTTCTCATCTGAATCAATCGTCGCCTCGTCCGGCGACGTACTCAAAAGGGACCGCGGTGCACGTTGAAGTGTGGCTCGAGTGGTGGAGATTGTTGCTCCATGAGCACAAATTATTTGTGCGAGTTGTTGCTGTTCGTGGAGCATCCCCGTTTATCTGCTTATTGCAAAAAAGGAGGAGTAGAAGAATAAGAGAAAAGAAAAAGAAGAAGAAGACGTCCTCCTCACGCTCTTCAGAAGCAGCAGAACTGAAGGAGAAGAGGGAGCACGAGGCCACGCCCCCTTCTCTCAGTTTTTCTTCCTTTTTTGTCTGATCCTCTTCTCCGTTTTTTTTCTCCTATATTTTGGAAGAAAAAAAAAGAAAGCGAAAAGTCAAGTGTTTACCGGGTAGGAAAAGTTTTGGTGGCGGTGGTGAGA
Source organism: Caenorhabditis doughertyi (assembly GCA_963572265.1). Taxonomy (NCBI): domain Eukaryota; kingdom Metazoa; phylum Nematoda; class Chromadorea; order Rhabditida; family Rhabditidae; genus Caenorhabditis; species Caenorhabditis doughertyi. Next base: position 4,753,893 of record OY751553.1, on the reverse strand, counting down.
CAGAGATGATGATGACACGAGATATATACAAATATCCTTCTCTTGTTTTTCTCCCAAAAATTTCTCATTTTGGTAGCTCCTCGCTCCTAACCCAATTTCCACACCCATCGCATTTGTTTTTCCACCCCGTCCGTTCATTCCTCCAGGCGCTCATCTTCAGTGACGCTGGCGCTGAAGTCGTCATCTACACCACACGTCTTCTGCACACACTCATTTTCTCCATCTAAAACTTTCTGCTCGAAGTTTTGTGCTGGTGGTTCTACTCTGATGGTGGTGGCGTGTGTACACATGAAAAGCGAGCGCGGAGCGAAGAAAAAGAAGGGGGAAGAAGATGATGAATTACTTTTTTGGCGAGCATCCCACTCTTCAATTTTTTTCCAGGGGAGACTTAGAAGCAGAAACGGAAGAGCGAAGTGATAAATTTGATGCTCTTTGTGCTCACTTTTTGTTCTTCGTTTTTCTAAAAAGAGCGATTTGTCAATGTCCGCCTCCTCGGAGTTGTTTTTATCTATTCGGAAAGTAAGAGCTTCCGGAGTTTTTACCAAAGTTTTTAGCGAGATGAAGAGAGCCTTTTGAAGTTTGCCGTCACATAGCTTAGTAAGAGAAGATTCCAAATTTTTCAATTCCTAATCGCTGGAAATGTGAAAAAAAAACCAGAAAAGTCTTGCTTTTCCGGCCCTTGTTCTTTGTTGATTAGTTTTCATCAAATAGTCGGAATACAGAAGAGTATTTAGGCAATGGCTCAAGATTCTCTGCGTTCCGGTTTTATCGAGCCTACGTTTGTCCACAGATCTTTATGCGAACCTTCTGAAACTTATCTGAAGAATCTCGGTATTCTGGTTCGTCACGACTTCAATTTCGCTGTTTCTAGTACAATCTTCCTTTGTATCACCTCCATTGGTACTTTGATTTTTTTTTCCTATCTGAAATTTCGGTAGAGCTTCAGCTTCATGATCGCTATTTCTTGGCTTAGTTGAAATACATTGGGCTCAAAACTGTACTGAATTCGAAAGAGCTTTAGGATGTCAGCTTAAGAGCCCTTTTTTTCTTTCCCATTGAGAGCCTAATGTTAGCCTCAGGACTTCAGGATCGTGATAAGAGTGCCTTCAGCTTCCAAGTGAACATTAGAACGACTCAAAAGCTCAATACGATTCCTGACCATTCTTAGGTAACATTCAGCTGGTTCTTCGGCAATCTTTACTTAGATTTGTCAACCTTTCTACGTCTCTTTACACCCTTAATCCCATCTAAAGAACCGCCGGACCATTCATGTGAGTGCCAATACTCTTGTGAATTGATCTATTGTTGACAAACGTCACACTGTCTACCTGCCTTTCCCATCCATTCCCTGCCGTTCCCATCACATTTCCTCTCTTCTCTTCTTTGTTTCCTTCATTCAAGTTTCTCGTTCTAAAAACCAAAAAAGGAAAAATCTTTGCCATTTTATTCGCTTTTACTACTCCTTTCTTATCATTTCTTCCGTCCCATTCGCTCCGCCCCCTTTTCTCCTCATATTTTCATAACAAGTTGCATTCTTCCTCACTCCACCCTCGCTCCATTCTCGTTACTCATAACGAAATTCTTTTTTTTTTCAGGCACTTCGCGAAGAAGAAGAACAACAAGAAACTGTCAAAAAGGGACGACATTTGGCACCGATAATAAAGAGAAATAACAAGGAAAACATTATGAGCACTGTAGCCTCAGCCGCCATCACATCTCCGAATTCTGAAACACAGCCGGAAAATCAGGAGAATCTAGTGGAGAATGGTGGGTTTTTTAATTTAGGGTTTTCGTTTTTGGGTGGTTGTCTAGGCAAGAGAATTCAACGGAATATTCTGCGTGGCAAATGCTTCACAAAAATCAATGAAAATCATCTCAAAAAATGTTCAGTCAAAGTTGGATCAGAACAAGAAGCAGAGATTGAAGACGTCAAAGATGAGTCACTCGACTTGGAAATTGACGAAGAGCAAGAGGCAGAAGATGATGAGGATGGGATGAAAACTGCCGTAGAATCTCAGAGTGGGGACGCCGCCACCTCCGCCGCCAAAGACGATGTTAAGGAGCCAACTCCAGAAGGCGAAGATGAGTTTGAAGAGGATGAGGAGCCAGCTCAAGAGGAAAAAGTGGAAGAAAAGCCAGAAGACGTCAGTGCTGAAAGTCATGAGAAAAAAGAGCCGGAACCTGTGGAAATCGAGTCAAAACCAGAAGAACCAAAAGAGTCTGAAAAAGAGCAAAAAGTAGAAGATGAGGACGACGACGTCATCAAGATTCCACAAAATCAGGATGAGGAAATTTTTCTGGACTACGAGGAAGATCTTCTAGATGATCCACTTGATGAAGAGCCAACAAATTCTGAAGACAATGAAGGGGATGAGAAGAAAGAAAAAGACGTTGCCAATAGCTCCACGTCTTCTGATGCATCCACGGATAAGAATGCTTCCAAGACATCTTCTACATCTGCATCAGCACCTGCATCTGGAGGAAGCCATCCTATTCTTGCCGAGGATGCTAAGAAGTTGTCCATATGGATTCGCGGAATGTCACCAACAACAAAGGCGGCCAGTGTGAAGGTAAAATTTGTGTAGATGATGGCCAGAGTTCAAATTTTGGTATAGAGAAATTTGAATTCTGCAAGTCGGCCCCCGAAAGCGAAATTGCGGCGGTGAGACAGGTTTTTAGCGGAAAACGATGGATTTGGAACGATTTGGAGAATCAAAAAGGAGACGCCGAAGGCAAATTTTGAAGCTCTGGAAGCTTGAGATTTTGAGAAAATCCTTTGAAAATGGGAAGGTCAACGTCATAAAACTACAAGCTCATAAGCTTAAAGTGCTATAAAGCAACACACAATAGGCAGATTATTAGCTCCGGGAGCCCATAATTGGAAGTAGAGATCCCTGAAAAGCCGAAGGTTTTAGCCTGAAAAAGCCTGGTATTCGGGCTTTTTGAAATTTTAAACCGACGCAAGCCCGCTTTTTTGGGCTCAAAGATGCGATAAGTTTTTCCAAAAACATATATTTTTGTCATCAAAAAAAGCAGAAAAAGATGATTTTCAAACCTTTCCTGGGCTCCCTGAGCTAAAGAGCTCTGTTGAAAGTGGACACTTCAAGTCTGAAAATGGCTAAATAATAAACCTGTTGATATTCGGAGGGCTCTACAATGAGCCCCTATTTCTAATGCAGGATCTTATGATACAGTACCCGCTTACATTTGGCCAACGAGATCTGTGAAAAGCGGAGTTTTTGAGCTGAAAATGTATAGCTCAAGGGCTTTTTTTTCTTTGAGGGCTTCATAAAAAGCCCCGGGCTATGATACAGTAGCCCGATTCCTTTACGGCAGTGGTCTTTTCTACACGGCAATCTTATCAATTGACCTCTAATATGGATTCTCGACTCAGCAAGACTACACAATTGCGATGGATTCAAACAACGAACAGCCAAAAAACAACATTTCCCTCGCGACCTTATATAGGCGGCTGGTGTGCGATGAGTCATACACTTTCAAAAACATATTCATCGCACCCCATTCCCTTTCTATTTCCCTCCTCAAACCAACACATTTTTCACCCTTCTTTTCCCTCATAAAAAAACTAAAATTTCCATTTTCAGCAACTGACCAGTCAATATGGAAAAGTGATTCAATCGAAGATCTTCAACTCTCGCCCCATCAACGGTGAAATCAAGAATTGCTTCGCTCTGGTCACTTTTGCCGAAGAAAAAGCCATGGAGACGGCGATCTCTTTCCTCCATCAGAAGAACTATCAGGGAAGAGTTCTCCGTGTTGAAAAGGTACTTATCCAGGGGTTTTTTCAAAGCCAAGTTCTCCATTTTTCAGGTCTCCGAATCCCACTTGACGACGTCCGCTGAAAAGCAAGCGAAACAGAAAAAGGATGCAGAAGAGAAGAAGAAGGACCAGGAAGTTGGTCAGAAGCAGAAGCGCGCTGCGATAACGGCACCGGAGAAAACGCCGCCCAGAATAACGCCTTCTGGAGTAACTCCGACGTCTTCTAAAAAGAAGCCCGCGGTTCAGGCGCCTCCATCGAATACCAAGCCACCAAAACGCCCACAAATTCAAGCGCCACCACGCTCCAAAAGTCCGGATAGAAGCCAGAAGTCGTCTAAACACCAGCCAATTGTCTATGAATCTTCTGAAGAGCGACGTCATCAGCCACGTGAAGCTTCTGAACGTGACTCCCGGAGAATAATAGCGGCGGCTCCGAATAAGATTCGCATTCAAAAATCACCGATTAGAACCTCCTCGATTTCCACTGGAAGACGTGGCGAATCGTTGATAATTGAGGCACGAATTGATGCGAGCAATTGTCGAGACGGTGGAGCCACTATCAAAAGATCTGTGGAGCGTACCGTAGTCTCCAACAACATTTCCACATCTCAACTACGTCGTCAGCAACAGAAGCAGCAGCAGCAGCAAAGAAAACCGTCTCCACCGATTCAACGTCGTGCTCCGGCTCGTTCACCGCCTGCAGGAGGTGCTCCACGTGCTTCTTATCACACTGAGCAATATAATCGTGAGCATCGCGGGGAGAATCAGAATCCGAAAGGAGGAGCCAGAAGACGTTACGAGATCTCGCCGATTCGAGACAATGTGATTTATGAGTATCAGGAAGTTGAGCAGCAACCACCACGTGGAAAACCGTCACGCCGCAGCGCTGGAGACTCCTCCTCCAGACAACAACGTGGAATGTACGAGAATCCGCCGGAAGAGCCGCTGAGAAGACGTCGTCATGACGAAGCCAAAGAAGCAGCCCGAATGATTGAGATGCTCAAGCGACAGGAAGAAGAGCAGCAACGACGTCGGGAGGAAGAGGAGCTCGCCCGCTTCCAACAGGAGAAGATCGCCTTGGCCAAGGAGCGTGAACGAATTCGTTTTGAGCAGGAAAAGCTCGAGGCTCAGAAGTTGCAATTCGAGTTGGAGAGACAGAAAGCGGCTCTCGAGCAAGCGGTGGCGAGAAGTGGCTATCGTTCGAGTGCTTCTTCTGAAAGCCAACGTCGTGGCAGTCGCGATTCGACGAATCCAAGACGTCGTCCGGCTGGAGACGTGCACTCGTCATCTACACCGGCTAAAATGCACACGGAAGAGCGTGGATCTAGACGCGGAAGAGAGTCTGAAGGTGAGCATTAAAGAAGACGTTAGGCATTTAAATCCTGGGTTTTTTTCAGGTCGTCACTCGAGCACCACCAGTAACCACTCCTCATCGTCTCGTCAGCATCACACCTATGGTATCCAATCCTCGGGCTCAGACTACAGTAAGGCAACCTCCTACGAGACAGCTCCACCACGTGGTGGCTCCAATAGCGGCTACAGTTCTACATCATCATTCCAAGGATATGGATATGCAAGTAGCAATAGTAAGTGCTCCTCCCGAGCCTCTAGGGGGCGGTTCCAAACCATTCGTTTTTCAGACTATCCAGTGTGGGGAGGACTCGATGCTCAAGGACGCATGGACACTAATTGGACTTCTGGCGGCTCTGGAGCAACGCCTTCATCGTCGACGTCTTCTGTGGTGGGTGGTGGAGCCGGTCAGTGGTCGGCTGCTCCGAGTCAACGTCGCGGCGATTATGGATATCGCATGAATAATTACTAGAATGTTTTAGATTTTTCTTTCTTTTTTTCGGGTCCTATCCCCTCTTTCTACCTGCAATGTTCCCCATATGGCCTTAATTAGCTTCTGAGTCATACAATCATCTCTTTCTTCTTCTCTCTTGTATCTCATGTTCTTTGATTGATGACCACCACCCAAGCAAGCTACCGTATACCCGCAACTACTATAATCTCTTTTTTGTTCTATTTGTTTACCCTTATTCTTATAATAGTAATTCTCTTCTTCGTTTAAAATTTATTGATATTTATTATTATTATTAACAAATACAGGGAGGGAGCCTTAGAAAAAAAAACAAAAACAAAATGAGCCTTATTTTCTGACGGTCAAATGTACTGTATCCTTGTAGTAGGTGATTACGAGACGAGGACCACCCTCTGGCTTTTGGATCTTCCACGTGTTGGCTCTGAAATTGTTCAAATTGGATTCGGGACTACAAACTACAAACTCACTTGATTACTGTAGCATTCAGCACTTGCATTTCTCTGGCAATGCTTTCACCAGTTATTTTATCACTGGAAATCATCCATTTTTCAATTTTCCCGCCATTTTTTATCCAATATTTGAGAAGAATTCCAATATCTTGGCTTGTGAAAGTTGCGAATTGAAAGCGAACTTCTAGACAATTCAAAAGCTCACACAGATTATCTACAGTAATCCAATTGGATCCAATTATCCTTAAGCGATCTAGAGTGTATTCATGGAAACGATTAAAGTGGATTATCTTTTCATCGACCATTGAATTCAACTGGAAATCAGACGCTTTGATAGCCGCTGTGAGAGCTTTCTGGACAACTTCATCGGAATTATCTCTGGTTATCCAGTCCAAATATCGAATTTTCAAGCCATGGTAGACCATAATATGGTCTAATAGCCGACAATTGATATCGGATTCATTCAGAATATTGTTTTGAAATGAGACCCATTTCACCTTAAATACACCCACTAGATAGCTGATGACTGTCTCGACGTCTTCTTCTCGATTTTCAAACTCTAGTTTCAAAACATTTGGTGATTCTGTGTACACCACAGCATTTTTACTCCCCAACTTCCACACTTCCGATTTCTCTGGCACGGCGTCTGAACTTCTTTGAGTAGTCGATAACCAGATGCTACCTGAGCTTAAGTCCAACTCTAGAGATGTATTACGTCGTATTCCGAAAGTGCATGTCACTCTAGAAAGTTTTATCAAACATTGAGCTCTTTTGGAGCATTGGGATAGGCGCAGTCTAAGAAAAGCGTTGGCATTATTTGTAGGAAAAAATTTCGACTTACATTTCCAAAGGATCCAATTTTTTGAAAACTTCAGTTCGAGCTACATTTGGGAGACGTAGAAGAAGGAATGGCATTGGTTGGAGCAGTGTAGATCGATATTAATGGAGGAGACAGGGAAGGAAAAGTAGTATGGAGTGGTCTGTTTCGCGCACGCAGCGATCCAACCAATAGCCTTTCTTCACCTCAACCACGCCAAAACTGCTATAAAGAATATTTTTTCAATCACTCAAATAAACTGTTAGTTATTGTTACTAGGTCTATCATACGAAAATTTACACAAATAATAATAATTTATAGTGTTAAAAGTTTTTAAAACTCGAAATATGTGATAATTTGGTATTAAATTGAATTAATCTCATCGCAAAACTTGATTTCCAGTTGTTTTTGCGTTTTTACAATTCTTGCACCATACATAGTTGGGATGAATTTTGGAATGAATTGTTGACGTATTACCATTTCCTCTGAATTTTCAACGATTTGAACCGAAATTCAGGATGAAAATGAACATTTTCTGGTCTTTAAAGTTTCCAACCAATTTCTAAAACATTCTCGTGAATTGCATAATAAAAAAATAAAAAAGGGGAATATCAATTAGTTCCAAAAAATAAAACAAAAAATTTTTTCATAAAGATTCAGAGTGGAATTGGGAAAATTAATTTCGCACACAGCTCTCTGAAAGATTGGAAAAAAAGCTTCAAGACTGATAAATTGTTTATCAATAGTTTAATAGTAAAGTTTTATATCAGCAAAATATATATAAAGGAGAGAAATTAATCAGTCCAAAAAGGGAAGGAGAGGAATAATAAGGGCTTCTCGATTGACATTCAGGTTTACGGAATGATCACTGTAAGTGACTAGGAGTCTGGATCCATCTGGTTTTTCAATGCTCCATTGGTTTCTTCTGGAAAAAAATAGGGACTAGAATTTGCAGGACCAAGAAACTAAACGCTTACCCAATGGCTTCAGAATTCATATTTTCCATAACTCTACGCATCTCAAATTCGTTAATTTCTTCACTATAAATATAGCATTTTTCCATTCTCCCGCCATTTTTCATCCAGTATTCAAGCAGAATTCCAATGTCATCACCTGTGAAATTTGCATAATGAAGGCTAACATCCACACAGTTCAAAAGTTCACATAGATTATCTACAGTAATCCAATGGGATCCAATTATCAGTAGGCGATCAAGAGTGTACTTATGGAATTGATTAAATTGGAATTTTCTTTTTTCGTCCATTGAATGAAATTCAAATTCAGAGACTTTTATGGCTGCTTTGAGTACCTTGTGGACAACTCTATCTGAACTACATCTGGACTTCCACTCCAAGCTTTGAACTCGTAACTTATAGTGATTCAAAATGTGGTCCAGCGCCTGACAGGATGCCTTTGTCTTTCCTTGCTCATTATCAAAAGAGACCCATTTCACATTGAATATGCCCGCGAAAAAATCAATAATTGTCCTGACGTCATCGTCTCCATCTGCGAAGAGAACCACACGTTTCACATGATTTATTGTTACCAAGCGGAAAATAGCGTGTTTTTCGGTCAGCTTCCACACTTCAGTTCCCATTGGTATGTCTTCCGATGGTTCAATTTTTTCAATCGATAAGCACAAACTTTTCTCCAGATTCAGAATGAAGTCCAGGGAAGTAGTATTCCGAATTTTTAATGAGCATTCCAGTTTGGAATATTTCACATAAGATCTAGTCTTCATAGAGAGTTGCATGAAGTGTAGACTGAAATTTTGAAAGTTTTGTAGCTTTGAATTCCGGAAAAAATGAAACTTACATTCCTAATGGATCCATATCCATATTCTTGATAACTTTGATCAAAGCAAGACTGGGAAGACGTAAAAGATGAAAAACCATCTTGTCCAGAAAAAAATCAATAAAAAAAGGTAGACGGAAACAGACGAGAAATGAATGGGTCGTTCAAACAGCTGGCTAGCCTTCGTCACATCCTTCGCACAGGGGTTTTCTCAGTTCTTGTCAGATGGTCCCACATGCAAACTAGTAGTTTTTATATGGTCCCTTTAGGTTCCAAACTTCTTGGGGTGTCACCCCAAATTTCCAGAATTTGTTGGTAATGAAAGAGAAAGTTTGAATGTACACTTGTAGAATTTCATCTGAAGACCCATGTTTTTGGAATCCTACTGTTTTGTCATTTTCTCCATAATCAATTTTCAGTTGAATTGGGATTTTTTGCCTCTTGACAAAATAGTTGGCTTTGTTCGATAGTTGATTTAAGCAAAAACTGGAAAATATGAATTTTGGAAAGATTTCAAAATTTTCGTGCTGCCTATAATCAAAACTGGACGGATCAAAACTGATCGAATAAGAACTGTACCTTATCAAAACTGCCCGCATGAGAACTGACACTACTTTGCTGCAATGGCCTGCAAGCAGTGAAAAGTACGAGCAATTGAAAAGTTCTTATCCAGGCCAGTTCCTAAACGGTTGGTTCTGATTCGTCCAGATTTCTGTTTCGGGACAGTTCTGATTAGGGGCAGCACTTAAGTTATTCACTTACATTGCGAATGAATCCATACACTTGATAATTTCTACCAGGGCAAGGGAAGGAAGACGAAAGATTGGAAACATATCGTTTGGAGGATGAATCAATACAACAATATCTTGTCGTAGAACACCGCGAAGAACCAGAACAATAATCAATACAAACCCGAAGAATGAAACAGTGCAGAGACGAATGGGTCGTCCAATGGGCCTGCTGGCTAGCCATCGTCATATCTTCTCCACATTCGCCAGATGGTTTCACATACAAACTAGAAATTTTTAAGCAAGTTTATTCTTGAAGTGTTGAGAATAGCTCGAATAGTAAACGTTTATTGACTTATAGCATAAAATTAGGTATTGTCACAAAATATAATTAGTTCCGATGATTCTGTTAATTTTGAACGATCAAATGCACACCCCTCTCATAAATTTCAAGATTTCCAATGATACCGTCGCCGCGTTGAACTTCGTACGATTTATCAGGTTGTCCGACAGCGTTCAAACCATCCAAAACCGCGTCCAATTCAATGCTGCGTGTCTCGTTAAACAAATATATTTTTCTGAAATTGATCATTCCCGACAGCCACATATTCAGAATCTGATTGAATTCGAGGCTTGAAAACTTAACACCCATGAGTGTTAGATCTCGAACTCCGTTGAGTGAAGTGATATCATTTACAGTGACATGCAGAGCATAGTAGATGGTCAGCGTATTCATCGAGAATTCGTTGAAATTTTCGTAATGAAAAGCACGCGGAGTCTCAGCAACAAATTCGAGTTTTTTAGCGTTAGCCGAAATGTCAAAAAGAGTTTTGGCCAAATTAGCGTTGCATCGTCCCATATTCAAACTTATAGTTCCAAAGTTTAGCGCCAACATTTTAGAGTGCTCGAGAACTTCAACCGCATCATCCGTGGACATATAGAAAGAAGCAATTTTTACATTGAAACTGTTCGTGAGAAATTCCAGAAACAGTTTTAATCCGGCCAACTCGTTTTGCCAAGATGCATACAAACTTTTCGTATAGATTCGAACTGGAACTACTTGATCGCTTATTCTCCAGGTTCCGTGTGTGAACAGCAGACGATTTCTGATTTCCATTTCTATGAATTCTTCTGATGTTTTGTGCTTACGAAACTTCAGAATGCTGGCTAAAATGCTATAATTGACTTCCAGCTCGATGGGGATTCGTTGACTCTGCACAAGTTTGTTGGCTCGGCGAGAGCATTGGATTAGGAGAAGACTGAAAAACCGATTCATTTTTGAATTGGCAAGATCGAAATAAAACTCACCTTTCAAATACTTCCATGTTTTTGACGACTTCATATTGAGCGAGAACGGGAAGACGCAACAAAGGAAACATTTTTCGAATGAAAACGTTTTAGAAGAAAACAACAGGGTTTCACGAAAATAATCGATGGTAGACAGAAGGTATTAGACCAGCGTGCACCTGCGCATCAAGCTACTGCTGACGTGTTTCTCGATACGTTGATTCAATGATTGGTCCGGCAGTAGCGTCGGAACGGTAGATTGAAAAAGTACGGCTAAAATCGAATAGTAAAAGTTTATTGTCTCATAGCATAAAGTTAAGGATTATCACAAAACAACATTAATTTGGATGGTTTTCTTGATTTCGAACGATCAATTTCACCCAATTAACATGAATTTCAAGGTTCCCAATGGTTTCAATTTCAAGGTTTCCAAAAGTATTATTTCCGATGATTCTTTTAACCTCGAACGACCAAATGCACACCCCTCTTATAAATTTCAAGTGTTCCAATGATACCGTCGTCGCGTCGAACTTCGTACGATTTATTCGGTTGTTCGACAGCATTCAGACCATCCAAAACCACGTCCAATTCAATTTCGCCTGCCTCGTTAGCCAAGTAAATTTGCTTAAAGTTGATCACTCTCGATTACCAAATCTTCAGTATGTGATTGTATTCAAGGCTTGAAAACTTAACATACATGAGTGTCAGGTCTTGAACTCCTCCGCTAAGTGCGATGATATCATTTACAGTAACATGCGGATCATTATAGAGTTTTAGCGTATTCATAGAAAATTTGTTGAAATTCTCGTAATGAAAATCACTTGGAGCCTCACCGAAAAATTTGAACACTTCAACGTTAGCGCAAATGTCAAAAAGGGCTCTCGCCAAACGAGCCACACATCTTCCAAGGTATAACGTCACAACCCCAAAGTTTATCCTTAGCATTCTGGAGTGCTCGAGAACTCTAATCGCATCTTCCGGACGAATCTTCACCAACTCAAGAGATGCAACTTTCACACTGAAACTTTCTGTGAGAAATTCCAGAAACGCTTCGAATCCGGCTGACACGTTTTGCCAGAATGCCCACACCCTTTTGTGGAAAGTTTCGACTGGGATTACTTGATCACCGTTTTTCCAGGTAAAACATGGAACCCGAGGAACATTTGAAATGTGCATTGTCATAGGTTCATCAGAAGTTTTGTGCTTTCGAAGTTTCAGAATTTTGCTCTTTACTGAATAATCAACTACTAGCTCGATGGGAATTCGCTGAATCTGCACAAATTTGATGGCTCGACGAGAGCATTGGACTAGGAGAAAGCTGAAAAGTTTCATTCTTTTTCAAGGTTACCACGAAAAATTAAACTCACATGTGATATAATTCCATGTTTCTGATGACTTCATATTGAGCAAGAGATGGGAGACGCAATAAAGGAAACATTTTGTCAAATGATTACGTTTTTAGTAGAATACAGGGTGTCAGGAAGAAAATCGATGGTAAGCAAAAGGTGTTAAACAAGCGTGCACCTGCGCATCAAACTACTGCTGACGTGTTTTTTGAGACGTTGACCCAGAGAAGGATAGCGGTGCGCCTGTGGCGTTTGAACGGTGAATCATGTGGGAGACCTTAAAGGATCACTCGTTGCAAACGCCACTAGCGCAGAACGATATCCTAGTGTACCTACAGTACCGTGCAATAAGATATACAATTTCACATTTTTGCCTCTAACTCAGGTTCTAGGATTCGGATCATCATGAAACTTTGGCAAAAGTTCAAAAACTATTCGAAAAAGATAATTTTGAAACGAGAAAGCTCAACTATATTTTTTTCAAATTTTATACAAAAAACCGAAAAAAATTAAAATTAGCTAAAAATGAGTATAATTGTGTAAGGCACTGGATCAGGTGAAACATATGACGGATGGGTAGGAAAATGTTTTGATATGTTTTCTGGTATTAATATTTGGTTCACATTGTGACAGGCTCGTATTATTGCCTGTCATCTCTCTAATGCCGTTGTTATTAAACTGTGCGCATTCCTTAACCAGTTTATTTTTCTCGCGATCTCGAGGTTACTGATTCGGAATTCTGAATGCTACCACGAACCATCCCGCTACACCTGGAAGCCCCAGATATTCTGTTATTCACCTCCTATTCAACTAGTATGCAGTTCAACTAGTATTCAACTACTATCTATAATAATCGACTTCACCAACAACTTCGAATGCAGATCTACCAATTCGCCACGACCAGCCGGGACTTTTATTTATTCTTCATGTATGGAAACTTTACACCACTTCAGGAAAAACCAATTGACATTCTCTAAGATAATTTTTGAGCATAATGATTGTAGATGTTCGTAGAAATTTGAAATGTTAAGAAAAAATGTTCTAATGTATTGAGAATGTTCCCGAAATATTGATATAGGCTAGGAAGAGAAAATACCTTAGCTAATTTGAAAAGGGAATAATAATAATAATGACATTTTGTTACATTTTGATGAGATAGTTTAGACAACGTCGGAGTTGGAAACGACAATAGTCTAGTTCAATTGTATAACTGAAACCAAACAGATAACCGTGATGAAAGTTATCTAGTAAAAATCCTTCTTTGAGTAAAACCATAAGTATCAATGGCGTGAATTCGAAACGTAGAGTATCACTTTTTATTTTGTATAGATTTGCCGGAATAGTTTAGCGCCTTATCATTTTAATGTATTGGGTAAATAGTGTAAGACTAAACACTGTACAATTGTAAAATATGACTGATTTGATTGTTACCGAATATGATTATTTTGATTCTTGTATACTATTATGTGATTAATTGATGTTCGATTATGTAGGTTTCGAGAAAGCAAGTTCCTTCGAGAAGTTCTTATCTTCCACTTTTCCAAATGATAAGACTTCGAGGACGAAGTTGCTTTTGAGAAAGCGAGGGAGAGCCCGCAAAGCTTTTTGTTGCTCTATTGTCATCTCTATTTGGAAAAGTGTTTCAACTCAGCCAAACTCATAACAAATTTTAAATATGGCTTCGGGGACGAAGCTGCTTTTCCAAACAGAGGGGGATGTGACAGGCTCGTATTATTGCCTGTCATCTCTCTAATGCCGTTGTTATTCGTTTGCCTGGTTGATGATTAATTACCCCGCATTTGACCCTTTGTTGTTTACACTGACCACCCATCTGGCCAGTCAACCCCTATCTCTATTCATTCTATTCGGACGTACTGGTGAAGGAAGGTGACCCCTCGGGTCTCCTCTTCTTCAATACCGGGCATCATAATAAAGGATTCTGATCAGAACACATCTTATATCACTTAACCGCATCTAACCTTAATATACAAGTAGCGCAGCTTGTTATATTAAAACATGCTCTTTTCTTCAAAAACGACTTGACATCTTTGCCCCATGGATCCAATCAAAGTGACGAGAGTGGAAGATGGAACATCCATTCAGTCTTTCTCGAGTTAATCGATTTTTTTGACTGAATTTTAGCTGCGAAGCCTTGAAAACGTCTGTCAGGGTCTTCCCAAACATATTCGGTTAGAATAAGGTCCAAGCTTTGGGTTGGCCGGTTCATAACAGGCATTTGAAGTTGGTGGAACCATTCTTGGATGCAGTGCTAATTGCGTTTGAGGTCATTATCTTGCTGGAAAATGAAGCCCCGACGGTTGGATCTTCTTGCAAATAGATGCAAGTGGTCTTCCAGGATATCCCTGCACATGTATTATTCCATGATACCTTTGATACGGTGCAGGGGACCAACCCCATTCACATCGAAACATTCCTACATCATGACGTTTCCACCACCAGGCTTGACAGTCGAGAGCTGGTACTTTGTATCAAATTTTTGGCCAACAGGACGTCTCGTATGTGAAACAACATCAGTAACAATCATAAAATACTTAGATTCGACACTCCAGATGACGTTGGACCACTGCTGATATATCCAGCTTAAATGCCATGATGTAGGAATGTTTCGATGTGAATGGGGTTGGTCCCCTGCACCGTATCGAAAGCATTATGGATCGATATGTGCTCAAGGATATTCTGGAAGACCATTCGCTTCCATTCGCAAGAATATCCAACCTTCGTGGCTTCATTTTCCAGCAAGATAATGACCCCAAACGCATTTAACACAGTATCCAAGAATGGTTCTAACAACTTCAAATGCCTGTTATGAACTGGCCAACCCAAAGTTTGGACCTTAATCCAACCGAATATGTTTGAGAAGACCCTGGCAGACATATTGAAGACATAACAGCAAAAATTCAGTCCCAAAAATTGAGAAAATCGAGAAAGACTGAATGGATATTCCATCTTCCACTCTCGTCACTTTGATTGGATCCATGGGGCAAAAATGCCAAGTCGTTATTGAAGAAAAGGGCATGGAAACCAAGTATTAGTACCAGAAAACATATCAAAACATTTTCCTACCCATCCGTCATATGTTTCACCTGATCCAGTGCCTTACACAATTATACTCATTTTTGGCTATTTTTAAATTTTTTCGATTTTTTGGTATAAAATTTGAAAAAAATATAGTTGAGCTTTCTCGTTTCAAAATTAACTTTTTCAAATAGTTTTTGAACTTTTGCCAAAGTTTCATGATGATCCGAATCCTAGAACCTGAGTTAGAGGCAAAAATGTGAAATTGTATATCTTATTGCACGGTACTGTATACCTATGTATCTCTTCTGCTGATAGGCTTTTGAAGCCTTTACTGAGAAAAAAATGAAGCTAAACTCGAATAGTAAACGTTTATTGTCTCATAGCATAAAGTTACGGATTATCACATAAAAACATTAACTCAGATGGTTTTCTTCTTCTTCATCATCAACTAAACGCACAACACCCATACTTTCATCAACTTGAATTTTTGCAATGATCCCGTCGGTACGTTGCACTTTGTACCATCCATTCGGTTGATCGACAGCATTCAGTCCTTCTATTACCACATCTAACTCGGCTTTGTATTCCATCATGTATAAGCGCAGGCATTTGAAGTTCACCACTCCCGTCGTCCACATTTTCAGAATCTGATTCAACTCACGACTCGAGAACGGAACATTCATAAGGGTTATATCTTGAACTCTATTGAGCGCAATGATATCGTTTACAGTAACAAAAGGATCATTATAGAGTAACAGCTTATTCATAGAAAAGATTTTGAAATTTTCGTAACGAAAATCGTGGGAAGTCTTGAAATAAAAGTTGAACTCTTCAGCGTTAGCGCAAGTATCAAAAATGCTTTTGGCCAAACCAGATTCGCACATCAATAAATCCAAATTGATTTTCCCAAAGTTCAGCCCGAGCAATTTAGAATGTTCTAGTACTTGAAACCCATCTCGCGGGCTTAAACGATACAAGAAAATAGATGCAATTTTTACATTAAGGATGCTCGCGACAAATTCCAAAATCAGTTTGTGCCCGGTCCACGCGTCTTGCCACGAGGTAAACAGAATATCGGAATAGTTTTCCACTTCGACTACTTGATCGCCGATTTTCCAAAGTTCACATGGTTTTAGAGGTTTTCTGTGACGACTTTCTATGCGCATTTCAATGAAATTATCATAAGTTTTATGCTTCCGAAATTTTAGACATTTTTTCACATCCCAATATGTTATATCCATCTCGATGGGGATCCGTTGCTTTTCCACAATACGTTTAACTCGGCGAGAGCACTGGGTTAGCGGAAGGCTGAAAACGGTTTAATTTTTGAATTTGTAGGATTAACGTGGAACTCACATGTGATACAATTCCATGTTTCTGATGACTTCATATTGAGCCAGAAGTGGAAGACGCAGTAGAGGAAACATTTTTCGAATGAAAACGTTGAAGGTGGAAACAATGGGGTGCCACGAAAAAGATCGATGGCAGACAGAAGACATTAGGACCAGCGTGCACCTGCGCATCAAACTACTGCTGACGAGTTTCTCGATACGTTGATTCAAGGTAGAATGTTGGTCCGGCAGTAGCGTTGGAACGGTAGATCAAAAAAAATCACTGGCGCGCCATCAACTTTCCAGAGGAGAGAAAAGTCTAGTAGACGTCTAAAAATCTGACCGTCAGACTGAGAAAAAAAGATAAACTCGAATAGAAAACATTTATTTTCTCATAGCATAAAGTTAAGGATTATCACTAAATAACATTAGTCCCTATGATTCTGTTAATTTTGAACGACCAAGTGCACACCCCTCACATAAATATTAAGATTTCCAATGATTCCGTCGCCGCGTTGAACTTCGTACGATTTATCAGGTTGTTCGACAGCGTTCAAACCATCCAAAATCACGCCCGATTCAATTCTATCTGCTTCTTCAACGAGGCAAAGTTGCTTAAAATTGACCACTCCCGACATCCAATTCTTCAGAATTTGATTCAACTCCAGGCTTGAAAACTTCACAAACTTGAGCGTTACAGATTGAACTCTGTTTAGTGCACTGATATCATCTATAGTAACATGCGGATCATTGTAAAGAGTCAGTGTATTCATAGAAAATTTGTTGAAATTTTCGTAATTAAAATCATTTGGAGTGCGAGCCAAAAATTTGAACGTTTCAGCGTTAGCGCACATATCAAAAACTTTTTTAGCCAAATTAGCATCACATTCTTCCGACCGGAATTCTACAACTCCGAAGTTTAGCCCTAACGTTTTTGAGTGCTCTAGAGCTTTAATCCCATCTTCTGGGTCTATCATTTCGAAATCGCAAGACACATTTTTCACTATGAAATTGCTCTTGAAAAATTCTAGAAACAACTTTAACCCGGCTGACTCGTTTTGCCAATATGAGCACCAACTTTTGGGACGTGTTATAACTGGAACTACTTGGTCGCCGATTTTCCAAGTACCGCATGAATCCAGAGGAAATTTTGAAATATACATTGCGATCATGTCATCTGGATTTTCGTGCTTTCGAAATTTCAGAAATTTTTTCTCTACGTCGTAATCAACTTTTAACTCGATGGGAATTCGTTGCTTCTGTACAAGATTTTTGGCTCGACGAGAGTATTGGGTTAGGAGAAGGCTGAAAAGTATATTCCTTTTTCAAGGTTACTACAAAAATTAAACTCACATTCGGTATAATTCCATGTTTTTGATGACTTCATATTGAGCGAGAGATGGAAGACGCAGTAGTGGAAACATGTTTCAAATACGAACGTGTTTCGTAGAATAAAGGGTGTCAGGAAGAAAATCGATGGTAGACAGAAGGTGTTAGACCAGCGTGCACCTGCGCATCAAACTACTGCTGACGTGTTTCTTGAGACGTTGACTCGGAGAAGGATAGCGGTGCGACGGTGGCGTTGGGTCGGTTGATCTCGGCTAGGCGTTGAAGGTTCTCCCGTTATAAACATCCCTGGCGCACTATCAATCTTTTCTAAGGAGAGATCTTGTATGTGATGGGAGAAGGAATCGAGTTGGCTGTGGTTGAATGCTGTCCATGGACTGAATGCTGTCCATCAACCAGATGAATCGTACAATGTGCAACGCTCCGATGGAACCGTGGCAAATCTAAGAATCGGGAAGAGTATCGTGAATTTAGTTGTTCAATAACTAGAAAACGCTTCGAGTTAACTTACTGCGTGTTTTTGTGGAAAGTCGGAATTTTTTAAATTTGTTGTGAATTGTATCTTACCTTTATCTGTTTTGTATCTTTTTCAATAGCCGTTTCTTAAATAAATATGATTCTGATTGCAATATATTAGGTTGGCCGGAAAAAAATGCGAATGTATCCTATTGATGCGCCCTCTCTTGCATCTTGTCTGTCAATTCGAATTTCGGACATTAATAGTTCCAAAACTGATTTTGATTGTCTCGCCACGACGCTAACAGAATTTTGGTGTTGTCTTCTCCAGGTTCTGTAGAGAACGAGTGTGCACCTGCGCACAAAATGTCTGCTGGCGTGTTTCTCAGTGCATCGAAATCAAAAAACACGCCAACAGACGTCTTCTGTTTCTCATCGATTTTTTTGAGGCACACGCGGTTTTTCACTCATAAACGTTTTCATTCGACCTTCTGTCTTCTGGCTACCATCGATTTGTTTTGTGACACCCTGTATTCTACTAAAAACGTATTCATTCGAAAAATGTTTCCTCTACTGCGTCTTCCATCTGTCGCTCAATATGAAATTATGAAATATTGGGATTTATTTCAAATGTAAGTTCAATTTTTTGTAGCGACCTTAGAAAAGAAAAAAATTTTCAGCCTTCTCCTAACCAAAGTTTCTCGGCGAGCCAATAAACTTGTGCAGACGCAACGAATCCCCATCGAGCTAAGAGTAGCATACTCAAAATTTTTGAAATTTCGAAAGCACAAAAGTTCCGATGATCTCATAGGAATTTACATCACAATTCGTCCTCCAAATAGATACAAAAACAAGAAGACCTCCGAAACCTGGAGAATTGGTGATCAAGTAGCCACAGTTGACATCGGCCAGGAAAATTTGTGGACATCGTGGGAAGACGCATGGACCGGGCACAAATCGATTCTAGAGTTTCTGGCGAGCAATTTTAACATAAAAATTGCATCGTTTGAAAATGATCATGCAGGCCCTAAAGAAAATATCAGAGTTTTAGAGCACTCTAAATCATTGGGGCTGGACTTTGGCATTGTATATTTGGGATTGGATTGGAAAGATTATGAAGCTGATGAAGCAAAGCAAATTTTTGAAGTGTGTGCCAACGCCAAGGAACTCACCTTCTGGCCAAAGATTTCACAGGATTTTTGCTTCGAAAACTTTGAAACTTTCACCATGGACAAGTTGGTTCTCCAAAATGCTCACTTTGTTTCCGTCAACGATATAATTGCTCTCGATAAAGTTCGAGAAATCACCCTTATAAAAGTACAATTTTCCAATCTGGAATTGAACCAGATTCTGAAAATGTGGACGTCGGGGGTGGTTAACTTTAAACGTTTGTTCTTGTCTGTGATGGAAGATGGGATCGAGTCAGCTGTGGTTTTGGAAGGACTGAATGCTGTCAATCAACCAGATGAATCGTACAGTGTGCAACGTTCAGACGGAGCTAATGCAATTCTAAGAATTGAGAAGAGTAATGTGAATTTAGTTGTTCAAAATCAAAAAACTTATTGTTTTTTTAAAACTGTTGAATTTGTTTTCTGAAAAAATAAACCTTGCTATTTTAATATACAGTGTGTCTGTCAGTATGTTTGTGCGTCGCGGACGTTAGAGCCTTTCCTAGAAGCCCAATTTTAATGGGACCTTGACAGGTCGATACAGAATTTCCCCGCGATGATGTCCGTCTTTTTTTATTTTCAATTGGAGCTCTGTGAAGCTCTGAAACCGTTCACTATTCCAGTTGCTTTAAATTTTTTCCCCTCTTCCGAAATCTCCCGAATCTCTGATGTGCGCTCTCGGGATTTCGCGAAACACCTTGTGCTCTAGAAGCCTCTGTTTATCGCCTCGAAAGAAGCCAATCATCCGACGGCAAACCAAAAAAAAACCTAAAGTGTCGTCAAAAGCCACTGATTGCAGACAGCCTCGTTGATAGTTTATCAACTAACAATCATAAAAAAGGAATATGAAAACAAAACCAATTTATTAGAAGACTACAATTTCTACAAAAAGTTACAGAAAGTTAGATCATAGCCTGGCGTCCAAGTTGTCCAAGATCATCCTTTTGCTCCAAGAATTCACAAATCGAGTTGACGAAGAAAATCGGGTCATCAGCATGGATCCAGTGATTTGACCAAGCGGTTTCAGCGAATTTGACCTGGAAAAAAGAGAATTTAGTGGGTTGCCAGCTACAGAAAAGTGACTACAAACTACACTAAAACACGAACCATTGGGAACATTTTCTCCACTCGACTCTTATGCGCAGCTGGCAAGAATCCACTTCCAGAAGCTCTCTGGAAAAGCGTTGGCCCATCGAAGACTCCAAATCGAATATCATGACTCAGAAGGTAGATATAAGTCTCATCAATCACATTCAAATTGCACAACCATTGAGCTTTTCCGTTGGCATCCTCTCCAAGATTTCCACGAACGAATTGGTAGAGAAGGACCTTGGAGACCTTCTCGCCGAGCTCCGCCATCACTTCATCCCGAGATTTGTTCATATCAGTTGCGATCATGTGCTTGATACAGTCCAAGTATTCTGGAATTTTATATCAAAGATTGAAGACGTCACCTCATCTGATTATAAAACTTACCAGCTCTCTTCAAAGGGTATCCCAGCGGCGACATGTCTTCCACAATCAAATTCTTAATCCGTGGCGCATATTCTGGAGTGGTTGCCAACTGTGTGACCGTCTTTCCTCCCATTGAATGTCCATGCAAGTTCACTTGATTCTCCCCGGTGATTTTTCTGACCCAATCGATGAATCCAACAAGATCATCAGCCATTTCCGGGTAGGTCATAGATGGAGCCATGGAGGATCCTCCGTGATTACGGTTCTCGACGGCGAACACCATGCATCCGAGACGTTGACTGAGCTCTTTTCCGACACGGATCCAGTTTTCTTTGGTTCCAAAAAGACCTGGGACAAGGATGAGAGGGGTGCCGGAGGAGCGCATGTTTCCGAAGGTTAGGTTGGCCAGCATCATCTGGAAATGTGTAGTTTATAGTCTAGAATTTGAAAGGAATCCATTGGGGACTTTGTTTGGATCCAACGTTGTCCCGGGTTACTGTACTTTATCCTAGACTACTGTATTTTAGCCTAGACTACTGTACGTTATCCTAAACCACTGTACTTTATCCTAGACTACTGTACTTTATTCTCAACTACTGTAATCATTCCTAGACTACTGTATCTTATCCTGGATCCCAATGGGCTACTGTATGGTATCCCCTGAAGCTTACCTGAGAAGTAGAATTGGAGGTGAAGCGGCGTGCAACATTCATCAATTTCGAGTTCATCCTGACACAGAAATTTAGCTAGCTTACCGGAAACGGCTATCTAATACCTTTCCCCTCCCGCCGGCTACCTCTTTTATACCCTGCCCCGCCCATCAGAGATCACGAACAGAGCGCCCGAAATTTGAATAAAGTGGGCGGAGCCCGACACGAAACTGTCTGCGAATGAAAAACGACTAACGATCAAATTGAATGGTGCTTGGCTGTGGCTTGAAATCGGCTAGAGACCAGGAATCTATTGTTATGGGGTAAAGGGCTGAAAGTGTGGAGGCTATAAAAGAGAAGGTCCTGGGTGGAAAAGTACAGTAATTTGCAAGAGGAGTTACGGTAGTCCAAGTACAGTAACCTGAAAATCTACAGTATTTTTTGTAGACCAGGAGTTCTGTACTTTTCATACCTACAGTAATCTTTCGTTACGGGTTACTGTAGCCGATATCATATAATTTCTTCCTAACTCTGGCTAGAAGCGAGCCATTTTCTACAGCTTGCTTTCATCAGAGGATACTGTATCTGCCTACAGTAACCACAGGTTACCGTATCCCCAGATTCCATTCCAACATCAAAAACAATCATTTTTCCAGAAAATTTTTTCTCCAAAAAAAGGCCTTTCGTCGTTTGCATGACTTTTTTTCCCACAAATTTTGCAAAGCGAAACCAAAAGCCAACGGTGTCAGGACGTGTCTCGACTAAACACCAAATTCAAATTTTTCTATAGAAAAAAAAAGCAAAACCCAACCAAAATTTCTTTATCAAAAAATCATACCAAAAAATAAAATAAAAAAAGACAAGTTCAGTGTATTATGTGGCTTTTGGTTGGAAATTCTAAACTATTTTCGCTCTTCTTGCACTCTTTTCTTGATGGAATCTTGACGATGTTCAGGTGGTTTTTAGCCAAAATGCTCTTCGATGGTCTCGATGGCGAGCTCGTCCTGGAGCAGTTGGTTGACGCGCTGAAAAATTTTACAATTTGAAGCTTCAGGATTTGAAATCATGAGAAATGGTGACGTCAAACATGCTCAGCGTAAATTTTGACATCGATTTGATACCCATATTGCCTAGGTTCTGAAATTTTGATTCTGACGTGACGCCTTCTGAATTCAGAATTCTCACTTCACCCAAACCTTGGCATTATGGGTATCAAATTGACGGAAATCTCACAAGAAACAATTCTGACGACGTGAAAATCTTCGAAAACGACTTACCAACTCAGCAGTGGGCAGATACTTCTGAATGCACGCGAAGTTTTCCGGCGGAATCGATCCACGGAGCACTTTCATGATTTGAGCGGTTTCTCCGGTCAATGCGATGGCGTTGGCCATGTGAACGGCTCCAAGCTCGGCGGTTTCTTCTGGAAATTTTTTTTGAAAAAAAAAACTCCAAAATCAGAAGCTGAAGCTCACCATCTTTCATCATATCCTCGCCCAAATCCATTTCCTCAAGGAACAACTTTTCGCAAACTCTTCTCACGCGTTCATCCTCAATCTTGAACATGTCCTCGGCTCCGGCGCCAGCTCGACTCTCAGAAGACGTGACGGCGGCTCCAGGATTCGATTCAGACGAAGACGTCGGCTTTTCAGAAGAGACAGATGGTGTCGCTTGACAACAGACAGATGACGTGCCGGCGCACGACTTCTTCGGACGGCTCCAGTAATAGTAGACGACGGCGACGAGTGCGGCTCCGCCCACCACGGCGGCGGTCACCAGAATCGGGCAACGGAACGGGCGGTGCATTTCGGGCAATGAGAGTTTTGAGAGGGGAAAAGATTATTGATTTTTTGAGAGTGATAAGGGACACGTGGCAAAACGTGGAGGTCGGCGGAAAAAGGAAAGAGAATTAGGAAATTGGGGAAAGGGTCACGTGGGGGGAAAAAAGAGAAAATTTTGATTTTTTTGGAAAAAAAAATTTTTTTTTGACGTGAAAAATAAAAGTTTGGAGCGGAATTTTCGGTTTCGAGAAAGTGGATCCCGCGAGTTAAACTTTTGATTACTGTAGTTTTATCCTGGGTCAAATACCATCATAACAGTTTAGGATTACTGTAGTTTATCCAGGATCCGGGTAAAGGTAGATTTATCCTGAATCCCTGCACTCCACATGTTGAAAGATTCAAATATAGGTTACTGTAGTTTTTTTTTGAATTCCTATATTTTGAACTCGAGTCACTGTAGTTCTGTCTCTCAGGTTTCAGGTTACTGTAGTCATATCGAAATTCATCGTGTTGTAGTTTATGATATAAGATTTGGATCAAAACTACAGAAAATTGAATTTTTTCAGATTACTGGAGTTTCGGATCCGGGGTACTGTAGTATCGGCAACACACTACTGTAGTTACTGTAGGTTTGAATTCAGACTACTGTCGCTCCGAACCTACAGTAGTTTGATATAGATTTAGATCTATTAGACTGTTTTTTCTTCGTGATCTACAGGCCAAAGATTCTTGTATTTTTTTTTGCAATTCAATTTTTCACCTCTTTTCCCTCAGCCCAGACAGCCCAACTCCACTAACTGATACCAAAATCTTCCACCGCCCAGCACCCATTATCATATTCGTACAGCCGAAAAAATTCCCACGGCGGAATTTTCTCTTTGTTATGAAAACTACACTGTTGCATCCCTGTCGGGGGGTCTCCAAGGGTAAAACTTTTCATACAAATCAACAAATATCTTATCACAAAATTTCCAAAAAAATCACAAGGAGGATCAAAAAACCCGTCTACAAACAACCCATATCATTATCATAATCGCCCGGGGTTCCGCCACGAACAATATGGAAAAAGTCGACAATTTCGCTAACATAATATCGCCGATCATACCAAAATTGATTGGCCAGTACCAAATTTATTATTGATTGATCGTACCTGCAATTATAGAAATTCGAAAAAAATTACAGTATCCCGGAGTACTGTACCTATGACATCCTGCATACTTGGTGAACCTATCGTCTCCACTGAACATACACCCTAAAACTGCACCTTTTGGAGCCATACAATCTTCTTGAAGAGCACATAGGAAGTACCTGATATGAGTAAGATTACGGTAGAGATTACGGTAGAGAGAGTACGGTAGATTCAACTTACCACTTTATAATATCCATCATAGTCTGCCTGGTGTTCACTGCAAAAACAAATCCGGCATCGTACATTTTTGCTTTTTGCTTTCTCAATTCCGAGGGATTTGTGGGAAAATAAGTGTAGACAGCTAGAAAAAAATTATCATGAGTTACTGTAGTCAAGGATTACTGTACCTGGATTCGTCACTGACAGTATGCCATGGCCACTGTACCCATGTAAAAGGTACTGCCCTTTTCTACATTCTTTCAAATTTCGATTCCAGATATTTTTGTTCCAACCATCCTCGTGAGGTTCCTTGGATTCCCGGAGATCCCGAGCTGAGCTGGGTAACATGGGCGGTCTGAAAGTCTGATTTTTGAAATTGACGAATTCAAAATCAAAATTCATGAAAAACCATTACGTCAAAGTTGTTCTGCATAAAATTTCTCATCGATTTGATAACCATATTGCGCTGGTTTTTAGATGTTGGGGATTCTGAATCCAGAAGACGTCAGAATCCAACTTTTTAGAATTCAGGCAATATGGGTATCAAATCAACGGAAATTTCATGAAGAACAACTTTGACGTTGTGAAAAATTGTGAAAATTAGTCTGAAGGCGTCATGATTCAGAATATTCAATTTTTTCAAACCAATGCAATATGGGTTTCAAATTAACGGATTTTTCAAGCAGAAAACTTTCAACGACGTGAAAATTCGATCTCACCTCTCATCAATTTTCCCATGGCAATTCACCAAATCATACACATGAGACACATTCTTGGATTCCCATACCACTGAAGAATCCAGGTACCAAATACTACCGTAATCCCTCAGGGTCTCCGCTATCACTATAGGTTTCCATCGATAAGATTTCAAATCTTTCATATATTCCGGATATTTTGTGAAATTGAAATTCCGGATTTCCAGGTTGCAAGCAATCTGAAAAAAGGATGCCCTTTTATTAGGGGACTTTCAAAAATGAATTACCTTTTTCAAGCTTTTCAAATTCTCATTGTCGACACTCAGATCATAGAGTATGATTTTGTTTTTGAAACCAAGTTTTCGGATTGAAGAAATCTGAAATTTCAGATTTCAAAATTTATTTTTCGTTAAAAAAAAACTCACCAATCTCTTGCCATTCCTCAAAAAAGGATTGCTAAAAGCTGTTACAAAAACTGGATCCGGAGCTTTTTCCTTTTTTAAATTTATGAATTTCGATGTGGATTCTGAAGAAAATTTTAGGTTTAAACTACAGTAATCCAAGCCAAAACTTACCGATTTTTTCCCACTCTTCTACCCATTCGCAGTCAAATCGTTTTCCAATGTTTAGAGGATTCTAGAACATAAAATTATTATTTTTTTTGGATTTTGAAAAAAATAAATTCTTACTTCAGGCAATTTATAACAAAAATCATAGGTTTTCCCGGTTACTGTAGATTTGCAGGCACAGTCATTTGATATCGAAGGTTCTATGCTTACGCCTTCTATCCTGGGATTGAATTTCTGGTGGAAGAGAGGCTTCAACTGAATATTTCAGATTTTTTTGGACTCCAGAGGCATATTGAGAAAATCTACATCGTCAAAAGTGTTCAACGCACAATTTCCGTTAATTTGACGCCCATATAGACTATGTTTATAAAAGTTGAGAATTCTGAACTCCTGACGTCTTCTGATTTTGAGCTTCAGAAGCATTTTTATCGAAAATAGTGTCGTTAGTATGTTTCTACGCAAAATTACCTTTGATTTGATACCCATTTTGCCTAGGTTCAGAAAAATGTGATATTCTGAATCCTCGACGCCTCCTGAATTTCAGAAAAATCAAATTCTTTGAAACATGTCGATATGGGTATCAAATTGAAGAAAATTTTGTGGAGATCACTTCCGATGAGGCTATTTTGGATAATTTCGAATATCTTAAAATTTCAGAAGACGTCGGAATTCTCAGAATTCCGAAATTTTCGCAACCTAGTCAATATGGGTATCAAATCAAAGCGTTTTTCACGAAGAACTTTGACATTTGACGTCATGAAAAAAATTCAGAAAACTCACCGCAAAATCCTCAGCATTTCTAGAATAAACTGTGTGTTTTTGGAATTGAACAAACAAGAAAACAGTGATAAATACATAAGAAACCAAGAATATCATATTGTTGACATGGCGACGCATAAGGATTACTGTCGATCCTGAAAATGTTAAATTTTTTTTTGAAAATAGAAATTTGGAGGAAAAAATCACGAGGTAAAAGTATAGAAAAATATTATGAAATTTTGATTTTCAAAGATTTCCGGAGAATTCTATGGCTTCTATTTTTAATGAAATTTCGAAGAAATGGAACGGAAAATTAAAAGAATAAAATAAAAATATATAAGGTTTCTCATATCCGGAACACTTTTTTTCAGTCTTAATGAACCTGCAATTCTCTCGAAATTTCAAAAAAACTTATGTATTTCACTTTTTTTCCTCTCCGGGGGCGAGGAAATAGTGGTGTGTATTAGTCATCAAAATAACAAAAAACATCGAGAAAGAAACAGAAAATTTCGGTTGCGATTTATGTTTCTCGGCAACAATAAAAATTGCAATAAAAATGTCAAAAGAAAGGAGCTTTTAGTGGAATTGAATAAAGAAATTTCTGAGGATTTTTGGACTTCGGAAGTTTCGAATCACAAAATTGCATCGTCAAATTTGTTTATTTTGAAATTTCCTTCAATTTGATACCCATATTGCCTAGGTTTTAAGAAATCGGGTATTCTGAATTCAGAAGACGTCAGAATTCAAATCTTCAGAACCTGGGTAATATGGGTAATATCAAATTGAAGAGTATTTAATACTGAATAAGGTTGACGATGTGAAAACTTTCCAATATGTTTCTGAATCCCAAAATTTTTGGAGTCAGAAGACGTGAAAAATCCGGAATGTCAATGCTTCTAAACCTAGGAAATGTGAGTATCAATTCAACGGGAGTTTCAAACGGAACGATTTTAACGATGAAAAAATATCTGAAAACTCAAAAATTTCTCTCAAAAATCATTCAAATAAGATGCTCCAACAGACCAAAATAGCCTCTTGCTTTAGATCTTTGGAAAGTAAAAACAAAATCATCACAAAATCTCAGAAACTTCCGGAAAACGAGACCTCCGACATTACATTAGAACGGAAACAACAAAAATGTGTTTCTCTCCCCTACATTTTTTCTCTAATATAAATATCATCTGACCTGAGAGACACAAGCTTATATCCTTAATACCAACCTCATATTGAATGTGTCCTATGGAGATTTTAAATGAAAATAATATAGGACAGAAAGTTTTTTTTTCTGGGCTTGAGGACACATTAAAAAAAGGAGGAAGCCTTAGGAACAGGTCTGGAACGAAGCGGAAAGTGCAATAAAATTTTTTTGAAAATATCCGAAATTCCTAAAACTCTGATGACGTCACAATTCAGAAATTTCAAAAACAAAAAATTCACATCGTCAAATGTGTTCCTTCTAAAATTTCCGTTAATTTGATACCCATATTGTCTAGGTTCTGGCATATTAGGGTTTGACGTCTTCTGAATTCAGAATCCATCTTTTTTCGGAAACTAGGCAATATGGGTATCAAATCAACGGAAATTCCATAAAAAGCAGATCTAACGATGTAGTTTTTGATGAAAATGTTCCTGGAGTGAGATAACTTCAGAATCGGAACTTTAAGAAAAATTAAAAAATATAGTAATCTGGCTACCAAATCGGAGACAATGACTAGAAGAAAAAATTTGACTACCTCATTGTCTGGATTACTGTACCTACTCATCTTTTTGATCCTAGACAAAACCACGCCCCTTTCCTGCGTGAGCCCCCCGCCCCCTTGCAAAACCAAAGATGACTAATAAGCAAAGTAAGCCCGCTTAACGAGTTAATAAACCACCAAAACGAAAAGCCTCAAGGGAGCACATTCCCCCTTCTCCGTTACCTTGACAACGTTTTCTTCTCAGCCGAAAAAGTGGTGGAGTGGGAAAATAAGAGGTTTGTGATATGCAAATATATGGAGTCGTTATAGCGGAAAATATGTAAGTATTGGAATTTTGAATACGTTTTTTTTTGAAGATAAGTGAGAAAAAAAGTGGGGGAAATAGAAGATTTTTGAATTTTTTTTTTGTAAAATATCGAAATTTGAAAAAAAATTTCAGTGAGCTATTTTCACCTATTTGGATTGATAATCAGTGATATGAAAATGCAAATTGATATGCTAATCACCTTTTTTATATACATATTATCGATTTTTCAATGCTTTTTTTTTGAAATTATTATTTTCGGTTAAAAAAAGTTCAAAAAAAAGCAGCACTTTTCCCCCAAAACCTATATACATTTGGCACCCTGTTGTGCCCGAACTATGAAAAAAAAACTAATATTGCGCCAAATATTTATTTAGAGAAATATCTTCTTTTCTATTCGCCAGTAGTGCCTGGCTATAAAAAAAGGTCTCGGGCCCACTAAAGGAATCAAAATAACTCTTACTTACCGGTAATTGCTTTGTTTTTTCGAATTTCTTGTTGAATTTGAAGGGTAAAAAATCAATGATTATGTTTATTTTGATGCATTTGCAACACAAAGGATGCAACACAAAGCAACACAACACAAAGGTTTCACACAATTTAGTATGCAATTTCCGTTGGTTTGATGCCCAAGACGACTATTTTTTGAAAATTTATTGGAGATTTTGGTCTCTGACGTTTTCAGAAGGATTCTGAAGCTTTGGGAGCTAAATCGATATCGTTGGTTTTCATTTTCAGAAGATCCACGTAAATTCGATGCCCAGTATGAATAAATTTGGTAAATTTTGGGTTTTACTAAGGTTTTCCTAAACGTTGGTTTCTGCTTCCTAAATTCAGAATTCAGACTTTTTTTTGACATATTTTTGAGATATTGGTCTCTGACGTCTTTTGGTGGATTCAGTAGCCTCTGGGGGACAAAATCTACATATTCAAGGTCGTTAATTTGCTTTTACAGAAGATTTCCATTAGTTTGATACCCATCATGGCATACTTCCGTAAATTTGGCTTTTCCGAATTCAGAAAACATCCCTGAATTTTCGAACTTCTGAACTTTTGGAAATTAAAGAACTTGGATGCGAATTTTCAGCAATTTTCAAAAAAAAATTCGTGGCAACCTGAAACTGTCTAAAAATTTACGTACTGCCAGATTCTTCCATTCAGAAGACGTCCAATTTTCTGAAAATCCATCAAAAAACTATCAAATTCATTCATTAAAAAGGTAGATAAAAGTCAAAAAGATCAATGGAAAAAATACAAAAAAGCCAAATAAATTAAAAGTGGACCCGATTCACAACGTCGAATTTTCTCATTTTCACCATTTTTGGATTCAGAGTCTCGCCAATTTTCTCCGCAACCTGGTCAGCTTTTCGATTCGATTTTGAGATTTTCTGGAAAAGTTTTCTATTTTCGAAATTCCGCATTTTCAGGAAAAACCTTTTCTTATGTCTTCGATTCACTTCTCGAATCCCTAGACAGTCTTGAATGGAGAAAAAGTCCACAATAGTAGCGGTTTCATCGAAAAATGAGGCTGGGTCCTCCAAGTTTGTGGAGTCATTCAGGATACAGTTTAGGGTGGCTTCCTACAATAAAAAAGTTTTGAAAGTACAGTAACCCACGTCAGCTACAGTATACCTTGGCATAGAACATCACACTGACGCATCCTATGGTATGTTTCTCAATGCATAAGTCCACACATTCTGCTGCGGAGGCTACTGAATGAGCATCCACCAAATGGCCAATGAGAACTTTTTGACGGTGTCGGATGGGTTGGCCGCCGGAGCATTTGTTGGCGGAAGATTCTGAGAATCAGAAATTTGAATTCAGAGTGAAAAGAGCTTTCAGAAAAGTATTATCATACTGGGGGTTTGTGGAAAAACTACAGTAACCCGAAGTTTAAAGGCGCACGAGAATATACAAAAGTTAAAAATCGAGAGGAGTATTGTCAAAAAAAAATAATGTTCCGACCCCGCGAATTTAATCAGATGTAAACAATTGGGGTCGCTAGGCCCCGCCCACCGTGTGCAAGGGGGGGGGGGATTGAAACTACGTGCGGGAACTTTGCATACGATGGGCGGAGCCTTACGACCCCACTTGTTTACATCTGATTAATTTCGCGGGGTCGGAACAATATTTTTTTTGACAATAGGTCATTTTTATACTCAAACTGAAGCTCTCGACTTCCTGATTGCAGAAAAAAAGTTTCAAAACGAAAATTCAAAAATCTGAATTAAAAAACTCACGCTGAATACAAATTTTCTCATAGGTGGTCACCGGATTCCTTGGCCTTGGAGTCATCCCTAAATCTCCCGGTGGTGACGTCATCAAATAACAAAATCCACGAGTTTTATCGTATTCCAGAGCAGTACAGTCTGAAGCTCCGCCCCCAGGCTTCGAATTCGTGAGGCACGCAAAAACACAATCGTCTTCAGAAATTTCCACGTATGGTTTTTCCCTGGGAGAGGATTCAACTTCATCACTTCTAACGAATATCACATCCTGGCCACTGGGGCATTTTGCTGAAAAAGAATGGAAAAGTTGAACCCACGGTTTGCAATATGCAGTAGAGCGCACTTTCTGACCTCAAGAACCATTTTACACAAAAAACCAAAAAGGCAAAAAGTTTTTAGGGGGCACCCGGAGTTGAACCAGGGACCTCTCGATCTGCAGTCGAATGCTCTGCCACTGAGCTATACCCCCACACGAGAGAGTTCGTCGGAAAGGCGTATAAGACTTACGTCGTTGTGAGAAAAGAAGAGACGACGAGGCGGCGAGAGATGAGGGGAGGGGAGTGTTGTGATTTTTGTCCTTTTCGACAAGGCGTAGGAAGGGTGGAGAACTGGAATCAGATAAGGTTGGAGGGATCACTGTAGGTTACGGTAGGTTACGGTAGGTTACTGTAGATCAAAAATACCTTTCTGACTCTTCTACCTCTTCTTCATCTTCGCCTCTAAAAGTCTCTTTTGAAACGAACATTTTGACACATCTCAACGTAGTTTTCGAAAGCTTCCTATGTAAACTGTGTCCTTGGCTTCTGATGACATTCCGTGAAAAGTTCAAAATTTCTTGGTACATGGCACACGTGGCAAGTGGCATTGAATAGGTGGTGGCTGAGCAAGCAGGAGTTCTAGAAAAAAAAGTGAAATTCTGAATCCAATGTTTTCTTTTTGATTTCTGAGAAATTTGACGACGTCAAACTTCCTCAGCTCAAAATTCCCTTTAATTTGATACCGATATTGCCCAGATTATCAAGATTTGAAAATTGACGTCTTCTGAATTCAGAATCCCCAACGTTTCGGAACCCAGGCAATATGGGTATCAAATCAACGGGAATAACTTGAGGAACAATGTTAACGTCATGAAAATTCCTAAAAAATGTACCTGGCACATTTGGTCAAACATTCCAACTTGCTCAAATTATCATCAGTTTCAAATGGAGAAATCCTGGTAATTGCCGTGTTTTTTTTCGAGTTGAAGCACACCGATTCCACGTCTTCCTAAACAAAAAAAGCTATAAAAATCGAAAAAAAAACCAAAAAAAGTACCGTAGTTTTCTGCAATTTGTCATCCAGAAACATCTTGCTCCGCCCATTTTTGACATTTGTTGTGACCCCAGCTAGAACTTTCCGAAGACGTGGGGAGGAGGGGTTGACGTCTGAAAATGGAATTTCTGTTAACGTCAAAATTGTTGTTTGTGTAATTTCCAAGGATTTTTTTTTACTTTGATACCCATCTTGCCTAGGTTTGAAAAATTTTGAGATTCTGAAGACGTCCTAACTAGAAGAATTGCACTTGTTGGCAATTTTCACGTCGTCAAAATTGTTTTCCATAGAATTCCCGTTAATTTGATACCCATATTGCCCGGCTTCTGACAGCTCCATATTTTGACGTCTTCTGAATTCAGAATCCCCACTTTTTCAGAATCTAGGCAATATGGGTATCAAATTTCAGGAAATTTCACGAGGAACAAGTTTAACGTCGTCATTTTTCTTCAAATTTCGCATTGACCCCATAAAATCGGAAAATAACCCACGCGAAAATTCATCATCCGACAGCACTATCCTTGAAGCGACCGCCCGTCTCTTATCAGATTTTCTTCTGGGTTCATCTATTCTATCATCAAAAATCGCCCCAGGAAATCTCATCAGATCATGGCCATGCAAGTTTTTGTTGTACAAATTGACGACGGTCTAAAAATATTTGAATTTTTTGAA
This sequence comes from Caenorhabditis doughertyi, assembly GCA_963572265.1. Classification (NCBI taxonomy): domain Eukaryota; kingdom Metazoa; phylum Nematoda; class Chromadorea; order Rhabditida; family Rhabditidae; genus Caenorhabditis; species Caenorhabditis doughertyi. The sequence continues at coordinate 4,721,056 of OY751553.1, read as the reverse complement.
AAATTCTAAGAAATGGATTTACAGTAACTCACCTTTCTCCCTTTATAAGTGGTCTCTCTAGCTTCATACTTCTTCCCATTTTTATCAGTCTCCATGGAAACTATTTCTTCTTCTGGAACCTCATCTCCAAGCAGCTTTATTTCTTGGTCCTTTTGCATCATGGTCTGTAATAATGCGAAAAGTACAGTAACCCAAGACTACAGTAACCCAGATTCTTACTTCTAAACCTTTTAGTGGGTCCTCATCATCAAAAGTTTGAGTTTTGGCAGCATGCATTCTGGCCATCTTTCTCATCTCTCGCTCAACGGCAAATGGGTCCTGCAACGAGTTTTTTGCTGCAGTAACCCTCTACTGTAATCCTTACCACTTCCTCGACTCCATTTTCTTGTAAAGTATCCTCGATTTGTTCTGGAACCGCATTTTCGTAGTGCTCCCCATCGATTCGATTGTCCACGTAGTATTTTGTGGCGGAGACACTGTAGCGGCCTGAAAATCGGTTTTGATGACGTCAAAATTGTTTAGAATGGGATTCTAAGTGATTTGATACCAATATCGGTTAGGTTAGAAGAAGTGAAATTTTGAGAAGGTATCAAGATTCAGAAGTTTTTAGCTCTAGAGTAAAATGCACAGAAAATGATGACGTCAAAGTGGTTTTGTGTAAAATTTCCGTGGATTTGATACCCATATCGACTAGGTTTCACCGAATCGAAGTTTCAGAATCCAGAAGACGTCAACTCCTGAAGGTGTCAGAATCTAGGCAATATGGGTATCAAAACTTTGGGAATTTTACGGAGAACAACTTTGACGTCTTGAAAACTTCAGAAAACTTACCATTAAACTGCGTCACCTCATCCTCATCATCCCTTCTCTGCTTCTTCAAATGATTCTGACGATGCTCCTCAATAAACTCATCTGGAAGCTCTTCTAGCTTTGCCAAGCTACTTCCCTGGAAAGAAGACGTCGGCAGTCTAGAAGTTGTTGAGTCTCCATTAGAAATATCTTCCACATCAGTGTCTTCTCCCATGTCTTCCGGTTCCATAAAGAACCTTTCCTCATCTTCTGAAGTCGTTTTTGATATGATCATAGGAGTGGACTCAAATGGTTCGAATAACTCAGAAGACGTCACGTCTTCTAGAATCGGTGTACCAGTTGCAGAATCAATAGAGGTTGATGATGACACAAATGAAGACGTGGCAGCTTGGGGGAAGGCTTTAAAGTAAGGAGATGTGCGAGCAAAAGCTCCAGGCTCCGCACTTCTTGAAAATGAAGGAGGCGTGACAGAAGCTGTGGACCCAATTGGAGTATCAAAAAGTGAGGCGCTTGCAGCAAAAGGAGATGTGGAGAAAGAAGAAGTTGTGGTCACGTCTTCGGTCTGGATGGCATTTTGGAGATCAAAATCATCGGGAGAAGTTGGTGACATGGAGATTTCTTGGTATTCTAGATCGTCTTTCTCTGGTTTTGCCATGTGGAACATTGAAGCATTCATCTGACGGTATCGCTCATCAAAATTATCAGAGACTGTTTCCCGGGGTGAAGACCTTTTTGTGCTCTGAAATTTTTATTAATCTGATACCCATTTTGCCCAGATTCTGACAAATTCTGAATTCAGAAGACGTCACTAGGTGGATTCCAAATTTTTAAAAAACTCACCATTTTTCTCAAAAGTTCATCATCGTCATCGTCTTCTGGAGACGATGGTAATGGAATGGTGGAATTCTCCATTTGGTCTTGAAACATGGACATTTTAGCCAGAAGTGGATTCTGGGCAATCATGTCAGTGAGATTTTGAGCCCAGGATGGGCTCAAAAAGAAGAATAGGTAGAGGAGGAGAATCATGAACTGTCGGAGGGAAGATTCTGAAAAAAAGAAATGATAGATAATGGTTATTGAAAAGAGGAGAGCAGTATCAGCTTTCAGAAAAATACAGTAATGCAAGTTTAAAGGCGCTTGAAATGGATCAGAAATAAGGATTAAGAAAAATTGCGAATTTGACCAAATGAAAGCTTTAATCTTTAGAAAAAGTGATTCTGAAAAAAATTACAGTAATGCAAATTTGAAGGCGCATAACAACTATTGGGGTTTCATGTTACAATAGTGCTGAAAAAGACGTAATACGCTGAGCAAAATTGAGTAAAATCCAAACTAAAATCTTTTCAACTAGAAGAATTTTCATAATTACAGTAGTCCGAATAATTCCAACAAGTTTTTTTTCAACATTTCTCCAAGAAATGTAAAGTAACACCTTCATTATAGCGGCATCCTAAAAATTCCTAATATAGCGGCATGGGGTTGAATGGCCAAAACAAAAATTTGACGAAATTTTCGAATTTCGCATATAATCTCTACTTTTTTGATAGCTGGATAAATAAAACTAAACACGTGCCTCTCTAATAAGGGTGCTGTTCTATTAGAAGAGCTGGTAAGACCATGCTAACGGAAATTTCATAGGAAATAGAAAAATCAAGCGTAAGGAAGCTGATAGGATAAAGCGTACAAAACCAACAAAACTTCGAAGGAAACCAAGAGAATTCACAAAAAAGCCGAACCCCTAACAAAAGAGCATCAAAACACAAAAAATCAAAACCCAAAGCCCAAAATAGTGAAGAAAAAGGTGTATGACAGAGTAGAAAGTACAATGTAATTTTCTCCTCCTCTCCCGTCAAGAAAGTTGAGAAAGTTCGTCAGTTCACTCTCAGAGGGGCGAAAGTGACCGGAAAAAGCCTCGGCCGCCCGGGCCGAAATCGAAATTATCCTTCTCTTTTTCTTTTCCGAAGAAGAACTTCTAGGCGTCTTGGTGCCGATGATGAGGATTTGAGGGAAAGGGGGAGACAATAATATAACAATAGGGAGGGAAATATATAAAAGTATAGAAAAGAGGAGGAAGGCTATGGAAATTTAATTGAGCGACAAGAAGAATGGAGGAGGTGGTGGGAGATATATGTGACACCTTTCATTTGGTTTGGAAACGACGAGATAGATGAAGTATGTGTGTACAAGAATATGTTTTGAGATGGGAGAAAAAAAGTGAAAAGTTTTGTTGTTCGGGGAAAGTTTTCTAGGGGGGAAGAGGCATTCAAAATATGGAAATTGGAGGGTTTCGAGGTTTAGAATTTGGGATAGGGAAGTTTTGATGACGTTAAAGTTGCTCTTTGTGAAATTTCCTTTTATTTGATACCCATATTGGCTAGGTTTGGGGAAATTAGGGATTCTGGATTCAGAAGACGTCAGAATTGGAAGCTTTAGGATTCCGAGCAAAATGATATTAATTAAAAAAAAGACTATTTATGAGTGATTTTGACGTTACCAAAGTTATTCTAGATCGGTATTTCAAGCAAAAAAATGATGGATTTCAAGAAAGTTCAGAATCAGAATTAAGGAATTTTGGATTCAGAACCGATTTTTACCGAAAAAACTCGTCGTCAAAACGGTTCTTCATAAAATTATCTTCGATTTGATACCCATATTGCCTAGATTCAGAGAAAGTGGGATTCTGAATCCAGAAGACGTCAGAATTCAGAACCCATCCTAAATGTAATATTAGTGAATTCCTAGTAATCTAACATTGCTCATTATTATTTTGAAGAAATTTTGGTAGTTTTGATACACATATTTCCTACGCTTTGAACAAATTTTTGGATTCTGAATTCAGATAACGTCGTCTGGATTCAGAATTCTATATTATGAGGAGCCTGATATCAAACTGGGGACAAACCGTAAAAAATCGCTCTAAAGCAAAGAAAAATGACAAAGTTCAAAATTCGGGATCATCGGATTTCCAGAATAGGGTCTAGAAAAGAAACACATATTCCAAAAACGTATAATTCATAAATTCAGATAAAAGTTGATCAAAAGGTAAAAGTTGATCAAAACAAAATAAAACAAGAAAAATGACGATTTCGGATTTCTAAAAAGTTCAAAATGATCTGAAGGAGGAGGCTAGCCATCTCTTCCAAAGCCATGGCTAAAAGAATCCAGGTTAATCGGGAGAAAGGTGCCTGCCAAAGCGGATTATCCCCCACCATACCTTCTTTTCTTCTACTTTCTTCTTCTTCTTTATGATGATCGAAGAATAAGAATACAATACCTTCTCTCTGGGGGAGAGGGGGGGGGGGGGGGGGGTGTTCCGTTACCAGTTGGATTTGTCCTATGTCTCCGGTAGAGAGGGGGAGGACTTTTAATCAACTTTTTCACAATTCGGGATTTGAATTCAAATCTATTTCACACCTTCTTGACCAGGCTGTCTTAATTCAAAGTTGCGAGATTAAATCCTGGACTTTATTCTCAACGAAGAAATAAGAAGAAATGTAAAAGAGGTCTGATGGAATAGACCATTTTAGAGGAAAATTCGGGGAATATGACGACGCTAGAATTTTTTTCCTTGAAATTTCCAAAGTTTTGGTACTCATATTGTCCAGGTTTAGAGAGATTGGAGATTCTGAATTCAGAAGACGTCAGAATCGAAGGTGTAAGAACATGGGCATTATGGGTATCAAATGGAAGGGAATTTCAGGAAAAACCATTTTGACGATGAAATGAGCCACGAATCTGAAGTTTGGGATACAATATGGGACCGTGGAAGTCATACGGATTTAGAAGAAGTCAGAATCCAAATTCTCAGAATAGGGTCGATATGGATATCAAATGAAAGAAAATTTTATGGGGAACAAGTTTGACGATGAAAAAAGTTTCAAAATTTTGCCCCCAGAGAGAAAATCTGAACGATCAATTGACGTCTTCTGAATTCTGGATTCAGAAGGTGCCCTATCCTGAAATTCGGAAAAAAGGTCCAAACGTGCAAACTAATCAGATATCAGGTAAAAATTGATTTTGGCTTTCCAACCATTTTTGGAATCCCAACCATGACGATTTCAACATTCGGACGTCTTCTCAATTCTGAATTTCAAAAATCCAATTTTTCGGAACCCCGGCAATATAAGTATCGAAACTTTGGAAATTTCCCATAGAACGATTTTGATGTCAAGAAAAATCAAGAATTCTGATGCTCACGAAGCTTCATTATCACAAAAAATCACCGAAAAAAATCACTGAAAATACAAAAAGACTTGATAGAATGCAGCGTAAAAGTATCGTCCCATAAGCCCAGCCATTCCGTACAGCGAATACAGAGTACCATCGATTGTAGTGCCATCAGTGTTGCTGGAATGTCCCTCGCAGGTTAAGAGTCCATCGGTGAATCCAGTGACGGCTGTAGTGAAAAGGCTCCAGTCAGCCTGGCTTTGAGGATTACGTTGGGCGTTGATTGTTGGGCATTGTCTCTGGAAAATGAGTTGGTGGCCTAGAAAACTTATTTTTAGGCCATAAGATTTTTATTGAGCTGTTCAAGAGCTTAAAAATGAGTATAAACATGGCTAGGCTCCATAAGCTACAGTAACCCGAGTTTAAAGGCGCATACTACATATTAGGTCATGCCTATACTCTTCTGAAAGCCCGAAAAAGCTTAATCTGAATTTTTCTTCATCCAAAAAAAAACTCACTTCATACTCCTGAGACAAATACTCCAGAACTGGGAAAAGCGGGTTATCAGCTTCAGCTGGCCAGACAAGAAAGAGCAGGAATACACTGAAGACTAGAAGTGGACGACGATGCATTTTCAGCATTATCTGATAAGAAAAGTGGAGTTTCATGGTTTTTATATACTTTTGCATTTTGCTGGAAGAGGGATGTTTGACGTCGTGGGATACTGTGCTTTTGTTAGGGGAACAATAGAAGGTGGGGGTTGCAAAAGGGTAAAGATTAGGCTGAAAAGCTAAAATTTTTGTTCGTGAAGTTTCCAGAGTCGGATGTGTGGTGAAGGTTGGAATTTTGAATCCACAGTTCAGATGACGTCAAAACCCAAAATCTTAATTTTCTTGGTCACCTATGTAACGCGTTCGGTATCTACCTGAAGCTGTTCTGCATTTCTGAAAACAACAATTCGTGGAAATTTATTTCAATTCAGATTATAATACTTTCAACACATCATGTCGACTGAAGTTTCCAGAAGATGGAACTAAAAATATTGAAGTTTATCTGGAACTGCCAGAAGTCGCCCATTCATGGCCTCATCACATTTCATTGACTCAAAATCCGCAAATACAAAAATTGTTGTTTGCAATTATTTATTTCCAGTTCAAAACTGAGCAAACGAAACAAGGAAACAACAAAATACAAAAACTGAATATCAAATTTTTCAAATTGTCTTTCGATTCCATATACTAATTCAGATTCAGTGATGACTTGTTGAAGACCCAATCAGTCATGCTTTGCCAAAATAAGAAGAGATGTTTGACACCGTGTGACACTGCGCTTTCCGCACATTTCTCCATTGTTAATCGGACAAAAGAAGGCTTGAAGGGTGAAGGTCAGGTAAAGACCAATTTCGTGACAGGCTTGTCAGGTTGGTAGAAATCACAAGATTCTGAAATACAAAATCTTCAGATTTTGCAACAGCAGATGCAACAAATGTTTTAGAAATGCTTCCACAGAGGTACATGCCGCTTTTAATGAAGGATCATTGGTGGACAGCGTAGGTCGGACTCCAGCTTTCATACGAGTTCTGACATTCACTATCAAAAAGAGAGAGAAATGCCATGAAATATCTTTATTTCAACACTTAAAATTAAAGTTTATCAACGTCCAAACGGCAACTCGGCCAACGCTCTGATAAACATTCCAAGCCTTCCCCAGATCGAATCGATCACTTTGAAATCGGTATCCTCCAAGCGCTCATCGCAATTGTATATGCCGTATAGGAAGGAGAAACGGTAGGGATCCATTTTGATATCACCTCCCGGGGTGATTTCAGACTCGAGATTTCTACATCGTCCCTGAAAAAAACGCTGTCGTGTTTCGACTGACCTGATGCCATCCAATCGTTATCAGTTGGATTTCTTACCTCCGCAGTCTCATCCCACCACTTCTTGACAGAATCGATGCCGTGATGAAGTTTGCTTGGACTACGGTAGCCCCGCAGATCAATAGAATAAAAGGGAGAAGAAGGCGCATTTTCAGATGAGGCGGAGGCCCAAGATATGCCACTTTTATATTGAATAGTTCAAGAGTTCATATTCCAAAAGTCGGAATCGACCAAACTTCATGAAAAACAGTTTTGGAAGAATGGCGTTTTTTTGATACCAATAATCATGAGTCGAAATTTTGGAACAAAGTTCACGACATCAAAAGTCTGATTGATCAGGTTCAGTATACTTCGCCATTGGCAAGATAACAATAATAGGTTTGAAGGGTTATATTGCCATGAAAAACTTTATACCAAAATTTAAAAAAAGTTCTTTTAACGTCCAAACGGCAACTCAGCCAACGCTCTGATAAATACTCCAAGTCTTCCCCAGAAACGAATCAGCAACAACGACGACGTTGTTGTTTTCCATGCGTCCTTCACAATCATACAAATCGTACAAGAAATATAGAAACTGATTATCCGTCTGGAGTTCAATTGAGGAGTCATGGGTGACGAGAGTTGCGAGACGTGGGCATTCACTCTGGAAGTATTGCCTGTGAATCTACCTGTATTACTTGAGCATCGGTATTTGAAATTCTAGATTCAGAAGACGTAAGGACACCAAGTGACTCTAATCTACTCCCTATGAAATTCAATGAAAACCTTTGGAGAGCAAGTTTACTGTCTCACAAGTCATGGAAAACTAGTTCAACGTCATCTAAACCCTATCTGTTGGGTCTCTCACCTCCGCATTTTCTTTCCACGTTCGTTTGAGTTTACCAATGCCATCCGTGGTGAAGTTTGCCTGGACTACGGTAGCCCAGCAGATCAATAGAATGAAAGGGAGAAGAAGACGCATTTTCAGACGAGACGCATTTTCAGGTCGGAAATTTTTGTTATATACTGATAGTATGTTCTGAACTAGGCTTAACGTCAACGAAAAAAAAAACGGAATTTTTTGAGACTGTACATCTAGAAAGGTTTTGGGCTCTCTTCCACAGGAATAAGCCTAGTCAAACGCGAGAAAAATGACAAAAACTTGAATACCAAATATCCAAACGTTTCTAGACTAAAACCTCACATCTCAAAGCAATGTATCTTCTTTCCTTGCTCAACAACAAGCTCCGTCAACGTCGGAAAGTTTTTAGTTGTCTTGACAAACTTTCTCGTTTTCTCACTGCACGCAGCTAGATGTGCCCTGAAATCGATAGCCGAAAATTGAAAAAATTGAGCGATTAAGTTACAAAGTTTAGATATCCATTTGGAAAAGTACGTCCGTTAGAACTAAGAATGGGACTCGGAAAAGGGGGAACATCGTGAGGATTCTGAAAGGAGAATCGTGAAGAAAAAAAATGATTTAGAAACAAAATACAACGGCAGAGTCGATCAGAACTCAATACCTTGGTATTTCTGGTGGAGGGAGGAGGATCCCACGTCGTAGGAGATAACAGATGTTCTCCAATTGACACTGTCGAAGATTGATGATCCTTTCCACAGTTATCAAAACAGTCATTGGAACAATTTACAGTTAATCTACCCCAGACAGGTGCCAACTAAATGGAGGTCCAACAGTCACGATGTTCTTATGAGGTTTGCCTAAAGAACCATTAACACTGGTTCAATCTATCCTTCTCAGCAGAACCTGACAGGTGCTAATCTACATCTTTTGACGTCTTCGATGGTCGCTCCTCCCCTCCTTCGCTTGTTCCATTCTGTTGCCAACATTCACTGCCATTCTTTTCCCGCCATGCCGACCTTTCTACATCTCCCCCATGTCGTTTGGAGAATATTGATTTCTCAAATGGATATAATCTGTTTGTAAGTTTCTTACATTTTTTCCATACTTGTAACGAGCCGGGCCGCCTCCTGCAGGGTTCGAAAGGATCTGTCTCAAAATGTGAGCCAAAAACATGCTCCGGCTCGGGGTTTTGACGGCACGGGAGCTGATAAATTGAGCCAGTTAGACTCTGTCCTTTGAGGCCAATGCTCTTTGACTTTAGGATTTATGACTTTTTACTCTCTGACTTTCTAACTCTTTGACTACCAAATAATGACTTTTGCTCTTTGACTTTTTGCTCGATGACTTCCGAATTGTGAAATTCCAAGTGGAACTGAAATTCCAGCTTTTCAAAATTATCAATTTTCTGGAAAAAAGGCTTAGGCAATGAAATGTCTCTGTTTTGAAAGACACTTTTGTTGGAACTATAGAGATAGTCGCTTTCAGAATCATATGGAACAACAGAATTCCTAACTAGGGAATGGTCAAAATGGGGTGTGGGGTTTTGTTACAAAAAGTATATCAGCCGAAAACACACCTTTAGGTAAAAATCGTCCAGCGTGAAATTTCGAAAACCCCTTCTAATTGAAATATTCCCTTGGAAGGTATGTAGTTGACATCCTGCCCGGTCCGGCTCAGGGCAAGTATGCGTTGCTCCATTTAATAAAAGTAGTGTTCTACAGCTTTTGACAACTCATGAATTTCAGAGGAAATCTAGCGGGTTGTAGCGATAGATCGAGAAAGTTTGTTCAGTCCATATTGAAATTGAAGAAAATGAATGAATACGAAGAAATGGAACGAGGCAAGTGGTCCGTGTTTGAATAGTAAGTGATAGTTTAAAATAGTAAAGATACAAAATGCTCAATTTTTAGCTTTGCACGTCTCCGCATCGAGTTACCATCTGCCGAGTTTAAGGAAATGTTTCAACTGAAGTTCATAGACTCAAACCCTCCCCAATTCATTTTCATGCGTCGAAATGGTTATTATGGGTCTATAATTATAATTAAGGAGTTACCAACAAGGGAAGATACTGAAACAATACTGATTGAGTCGGCATTAGTACCAATCATTAATCGCGGGACATCTGATTGTACAAAAACGACAACCTATTGGAACACAACACATGAAGGTGCCATAACTCTGGCAAAGTACATAAAACATATGTATGATTTGGACATAGACAATTACGATTTAGAAATTCGAGAAAATCCTGATAAAAACCTGTTTATAAAAAACCTATTACCCGTTGGCAGACGCTTAAATAAGCTAGAATTAAGCAAAGTGGAAAACAGTGAACAGCTGAATTTCTTACTAAATCGGATTCCTGCTGAAAAGTATTTTATCTCAAGAAGTAAGACATCGCTTGAAACGTCTTATCAATTCAATGTCGATTCCATACAATTCCTCAATTCATCTTGGTTCAAGTTAGGGAACCTTCTGGGAACTAATTGTAGACAGATATGTCTATCTAAATCAGGTTTAACTAATCTTGAATTGAAGGAATATATGAAGAAATGGATAACTGGCAGTCTGCCAAAAGTTGAATTTCTATGCGTGGAAATGAACGAAAACGTTGATTTGAATCTAATTGTTTCAGGCTTGAACGACAAGTGAGTTCCTCATAAATTCCCTCCTCTGGCCTTTTCAAATTCGGTTTCATTTCAGATCTGATAAGTACACCATTACAAAGAATGACCGAAAAATCATTATTACAAAATGCGATGGAGTTGTAACAGAACTTTATGTGATACTTGAGCACAAGTATGCCGATGGGACAAAATTGAAAAATCGTTTTCGTTTGGAAGTTAAACATGATCCAATCTAATTTATTTTTTTAACATTGCATCTGAATGAAACTCAGAATTCACTAATACCTTCCATAATGATAAAGTTTTTACATCTTTACTATTAATATCTTTACTATTATTACTGTACAGATTCTGTGTGTCTGTGTGTCTGTCGCCGGCCCTAGCGAGATCCCTATTGAACCAATTTTCATGGGACCTAGACAGGTCGGTCCAGAATTGCGACGCGATGATGCCCGTCTGTTTGAATTGTTAAAATCAAAAAGAATAAGGTTACCAGGTTCAAAAAACCACGTTTTCAGGCCTTTTTTGAAATTTGCGTTAGGGAGAGAGACGCACAGATGGGGCGGCACGTGAATATAATAAACCCCGTAAAACTTCTCACAGTTTTTTCTTTCTAAAAAAAAGTGAAGCCAGGCGGTAAGAGGCGCGGAGCGCCGATGACCGACTCGTACTTCTTTATTGTCAAGATAACAATAAGAGGTTTGAAAGGTTAAGACCATATAGAGGCCAAATCCATGACATTGCCGATTTTGAAAATGGCTAAAGATTCAGAATTTCACTCTTAGAACAGTTATCTGATAGAACCTGGAAACAAGATTCTCTGTACAAATTGACATCATAAAAACACAACGACTGCCATGAAAAAACTTCATATCAAAAGTTTCAAAAGAAGTTCAGTTGACGTCCAAACGGCAACTCGGCCAACGCTCTGACAAATACCCCAAGTCTTCCCCAGAACGAATCGACCACAACGACATTGCTTTCCTTTATGCGCTCCTCACAACTAAAAAAGTCGTACAAAAACAAGAAACCGTTGGGATTCGTTTTGGTTGAGCTCCCTGGGGTGGCGAGATATGCACATTGGCTCTGAAAATGATGGATATAAGAGTGGGGTAATTTCAAAATTATTTTTCGCGTAAGAAAAACCAGAGAAATATTCATTTCCATGTGAAATATCAAAAATACTGAATTCTGCGTGTTTTTTCTTATTTCTGTGGTTTTCCAAGGAAATCCACGGAATTGGCGAAGGTCATGTCATTTTTTCATTTCTCTGTATTTTTGTTCCCGTGAATTCGTGTTGTTCATTTCTGAATAGTGAAAAATGAACATTTTCACGTTGAGATTATTCGAAAATGGACACATAACTGCACCGGTTGCAAGTATGGGTTCACTTGAAAATAAGAAAAACGGAGAAAATGAAAATGTGGTTGACCTTCGGAAACTTCGTGAACTTTCTAGTAAAACAACAGAAATTTACGAAAGCTAGAAATGAAATATTTTCCTGGAGAAAAAACCCAAAGAATTCGTAAACCCTTAGGAAATTTCCCGTGAAAAAATAATTTTCAAATTACCCCTCTCTTATATGGTAAAGTTTTGGAGGTATGGGGAGTTCTAGATTCAGAAGACGTCAAAAAAAAAGCCCTATTAGTTGGATTACAGACCTCCGCAGTCTCATCCCACCACTTCTTCACAGAATCGATGCCATCCGTGATGAAGTTTGCCTGGGCTACAGTAGCCCCGCAGAGCAATAAAATGAAAGGGAGAAGAAGACGCATTTTCAGATGATAAGACCGACTTGAGGCCACTTTTATATTGAATAGTTCAAGAGTTTAGGTTCAGAAATGGACCAAACTTCAGAAATTATTTTTGGAAGAATGGGTGTTGTTTGATTGTTGAATTGTTGAATCATGGGTCGAAATATCGGAACAAAATTCAGGACATCGAAAGTGTGATTGATCAGGTTCAATATAATTCGCCATTGGCAAGATAACAATAAGAGGTTTGAAGGATTAAGATCATATCAAGGCAAAACCCATGACATTGCCAGTTTTGAAAAAGGCTGCTGTCAACAAATTCACATCATGAAAAACACATATACTGCCATGAAAAACTTTATATCAAGATTAAAAAAAAAGTTCTGTTAACGTCCAAACGGCAACTCGGCCAACTCTCTGATAAATACGACATCTTCAGAATAGACCAGAATACGGAAATCCTAACTTGAAACAACTACTTCACTGTAAAAATGCTCAAAAAACTTCATTCATATCAACATTCATATCAAAAATCATCTGAATCTCATTCTTCTCTTCAAAAAATTATTTGCTGCTTGATAGACATCTTCGCCAACTTTCTCATAACTCTGATAGTACAAATCAGGTTGTCCTGGGGCAATAGTTGGCTCCACTTTATCCGGTCCTCCGAAACACATGAAACCACCAAAGAAGCCGGTGAATGATCTCTGAACTCCGTTGTCAATCGTGAGCGGTGTGTTCTTCATTCCTTCGATGTTGTCACAAGCAGTCTGGAAGAAAATGAAGACGTGAAAATTGTTCTTCGTCAAATTTCCGTTGATTTGACACCCATATTGATCAGATTCTGATGACTTTGAAAAATGACGTTTTCTGAATTCAGAATCCGGGTTTTTCCGAACCTAGTCAATATGGGTATAAAATTAACGGAAAATTTGCGGAGAACAACTTTGACGTCGTCAAGAGTGAATCAGAAGGCGTTGGGATTCAGAAATCCAAAGTGAGTTGAATAATTGAGAAAGAAAAAAACGTAGTGCTTCAGGCAAAACTGGAAAGGGTTTGTGATCCTGACAAACCGATCAGAAGAATCGCAACAACGATAATGACAGAAAATGAGTTCTTTCAAAAATATAAAAACAGTATTGACCAATTGAAAATTTATTCATGATATAAATAATTATTTCTAATTATGTGTTTTCATTGATTACACGAAGCGGTGATAAACCAAAATCCGTATTACTATTGGAGAACGATATCAACTATTAGAAAAATAGTTATGTTAAGATTACCTCGAATGTTCTTCTTGCGTCGAGTAGTTCTCCCACAAGTACCTTCTACATCAGCGTTTCAAGTGAACATTTCATGTTCTCGAATAAATCAGAACAGAAGGTTTATGAGCGATTCCGACCACAATGAGAAATATTCAGAGTAATACATATTCATGTTATCCGGCTTTCAACTCTTTCTTCAGAAATCCCAATTTTAGAATCCCATTTTTTTTCAGAACCTCTTCAATATGGGTATCAAATCGACGAAAACTTCCCGGAGAGCAACTTTAACGTCACCATTTTTCTCTGGAAAAAACATACCTTTCTCAAATTGGCGAACCATTGTCCAATGGGGGCAAAGATATCTCCCAAGTCCGCTTGGGCTCCAATAGCCAGAAGAAAAAGAAGGAATAGGTTTCGAAAACGCATATTTCGAGTTGAGTTTAGTTTGGAAAAACTTGATTTTATTCTGATTTTGCTGGCTATTCTTATGGAAAGTTACTGATTTTTCGATATTCTTTTGATGCTGAATATCTGCAAAATTTGAAAGGAACTTGGTCTCTAGATGATCTTTTTCCAGGTTTCCAAAGACTATAAAAAAGGGTTCCAGAAACTATTTGACAGCTAAAAATGCGCCTTCTCATTCCTCTTCTCCTTCTCGCCTGCGGGACTACTGTAGTTCAGGCAGGTTTTTTCGTCACTGATATCTATAATAATATCGTCAATAGTGTCGCAAGTTGGTGGGCAAGAAATGCGGAGGTAAGCAGATTCTGAATTCAGAAAACGTCGTAAATTTTAAATTTTAGGAAGAGTGCCCAGGGCTCAAAAAGTTGGTCAGAGAGAGTGGAGTTTTCGATGAGAATGCCCTTGGAGTCTCGGCATTCTACTTCACCTATTATGCCTGTGAAGAACGTGCCGAATCCAATGAGTGGGTCTACGACAAATTTTTCGGAAGACTTGGATACTTTGTTCGCGCTTTGGCTTCACTCCCATTGGCACTTGTTGGACCAGATTAAATTATCGATGAAATTTTGAAATGAAGTATTTTTGTCAGGCATAATTTTTGTTCTTTTTTGTTGATGTCAAAGTTGTTCTTCGTGAAATTTCCAAGGATTTGATACCTATATTGAATGGATTCAGAAAAATTGGATATTCTGGATGCAGAGGACGTCAGAATTTGTAATCGGAGGTTTCTACTTATTTTTTTTTGATTTTTCTCTCCATGAAGTCGTTGTTGGCTTGGTTTCACGCTGGCTCTAAAGAATTTCATCGTGCTTTCTGAATCCTGAATCTTTTAAATTTTGAGTCCTGACGTCTTCAAGCTTATTTTCGCAACTTTTGGAGAAAGTTGCTCAGCTTCCAATTTTGTACACATTTCCGTTCAAATTTCCGTTTGGCATGCGTCTTCCATAGATCCCCGAAAATTCAGTTTTTGACATCTCCTGAATTCTAAATCTAAATTCTCTAAACCCCAACGTCTTCATTTTTTTTTCTCAAACCTCGAGGTCGTCAAACTTGTCTAGCATGTGATTTCCAGTGATTAGATATCCATATTGCCTAGTTCTTGAAAAATTGGAGTTTTGACGTCTTCTGAATTCAGAATACCTAAGTTTTCCTAACGTAGGCAATATGTGTATCAAATGCTAGAAAATTTTCGGGAGGTTTTGGCTAACGTCGTGAAAAGGACAGCAATTCGTTCAGCGACTCGATTCTGTAGCCAGAAGGCGTCACAAACGAAACGGATTTCAATGCTCAAAAAGATTCATTCACAACTTGAAAAACAAGATTTATCAAGTACAGAAAGTGGTAGAAATCCAAGGTTGGACTCTCATGATGGTTCCAGCAAGAGCAGCCAGCAAAGGATCCGTACCTTCTGGAAGTGGTGCAGGAAGGGAGCTAACACGTTCACAGATGCTCTGAAAATTAAGTTTGATAACGTTAAACGTGTTCTCTATGGAATTTTCGAGAATTTGATATCCATATCGGCTAGGTTCAAAGAAAAGAAGATTCTGAATTCAGAAGGCGTCAATTAATCCGAATCTGAGCAATATGGGTATCAAATCAATGGAAATCTCATGGTGAACAAGTTTGACGGCCTCAAATTTCACTAAAATTAGTCTGAAGACGTCAGGATTCACAACCTAGAAACTCACGTTTTTTATCGGTTGCACAATTGAACCAATACCATCTACTATCCCGTTGAAGACAGCCTCTCCTGCCTTGACAGCTTCCTTCAAAGTGCCAACAAATTTATCCCAAGGGGACTGTTCTTGACAGAAAACTGGAGAAATACAGAGAGTGACGATGAAAATGAGAAAGAGTCTCATGGTTTTTGTGTGCCATAATCAAAAAATTTGGGGTTTTTATACCAAAAAATGTTGGTCATGATCAAGTTTTTTGGGATAATAGAATAATAGATGGGCAAAAGCATGGGACAAAGGCCTTATGACATTACAGTATTTTGTATGATCACGCAGATTTTGCAAAGAAAATGACATCAAATATCACAAGAGCAGGGTTTGCAAAGCTTCAGATTCTTCATATTCTATGAAAAAATTATTTAGGAAATTGATTTTAATCGCTGTGAGACCCCTATATAAAAAATCCTGAACCTAGAAGCTTTCTCGGAAAATTGACGTCTTCTGAATTCAGAATCTCCAATTTTTCAGAACCCAGGCGATATGGGTATCAAATCAACGGAAATTTCATGGTGAGCGTCTTTGACGTCTTCAAATGCTATGAAAATGATTTTGAAGCCGTTAAAATTCAGAATACAAATCTGAAAATAAAAGATGATCTTTCGATATCTGACTTCATTTTTCTTAACAAATTTTTTTCCCAAAAAGCGTGCGAATTTTTCTATTGTTATCACTGCAAAAAATGCAATCAAAAGAATCAAACCATGATCATTTTTCCGGTATAAAAGCCCACAAATTTTCTCCAGATCTCAGAAAAATGAAGCTCCTTCTTATCATTCTCATCCTAGTTCTCTCTGTCCAACATGTTTCCGGTCAAGAGGAAATCGTGAAAGGCTTTTTTCAATTGGTCAACAAATTTATTGAAGCGGGTACCAGGGCCGTCAATGATCTTCGAGATGCGTATGACGAAAATTTTGTGAAACCCCTTCAAACAGTGAGTTTCTTCTCCACACGCCTTCAAATTCATTTTCATGAAATTTCAGGACGTCAAGCATGTTCACCTTGAAGTTTCCTTTAATTTGATATCCATATTGCCTAGGTTCCGTAAAAGTGGGCTTCTGAATTCAGAAGACGTCAAATTTTGAAATCATCCGAACCTAACCAATATGGGTATCAAATCAACAGAAATTTCAGTTTAAGCAATATTGACGTTGCCACTCATCTTAAGTTCCATTTTTCAGTACACCTGCACCCATGTGAGAGATTTTTACCAGCCGATATTCTTCGGACCACTCAACCCGGATCCAATTTTTGGTATAGTGTATGAATATATCAAGATTGCACTTCGCAGTATGAGCGAGCGCTGGTGCCCGGACTCTGCAGAATCCTAATTGTATTTTTTTGGATTTTTGTCGGTTTACTTTGACTTCCGAATTGATTTTTCTTTTGAAATTTTAAGGCAGATTTTCAGCGCATGAAGGTAATGAAACCGCTTTGACCCCTTTCGTCTGTAAACAAAAAGATGCTTCTGAAAAAATGCGACAGAACAATAATGAGCAATAATACTTTTTGGCGGGCAACAACCTTTGAGGGAAACAAAAATACCTGAAACTTCGATAAAAACAGGGCATCAAAAAATTATTAAAACTAGTCTTTGGCCAAAAAAAATTGGCCGAAAAAATCTACATAATCGTCCAATACTGTTCTGAATTTAAATTTCGAGTCTATGTGATTTTTGACAAACATTTTACTTGTTAAAACAATGATCTGAAAAAAAAAACCTATGAGACATGTACGAAAATGAATAAACATAAAATTTGCGTAATCGTCTGATACGATAAAAAAACCAAAGTCTACAGCAAGTCTCTCACGTTCCTATCAGTATAAAATGGTAGGGCACCTCTTCAGAAGTATCGGAAAAAATGTTTTGTAAACTTTCCGCAACTCTTCTTCTTGTTGGTCTTGCCGCGGCTCAGGTAACCCACCGGAACCTACAATATCTATATCTCATCTGAAATTACAGACATCGCCATCCGATCAATGTTACAACTCAATCACTGGAAATGTGACTCAACTTTCTGGGACTGTTTTGGCAAACCTGGTGACTTTGCAACAAGGCGCCACTGTGGATACTGTTAACAAACTTGGACAGTTAAGAAGTGGAATTCAAGGCGACACCGCAGGTACCGCCGTTGCACGAACAACTAGAAAAACAAAAGAATTTTTCTCCTTTTTCAGCGTACATTAACAACTTGAGAGCAGAAATCGAGCAGCGCAGAAATCAATTAATAAGCTGTGGAAATAATCTTTTATGCCTGACTGGCGTGGTTCCAAACATATTGACTACCTCAGGTAATTGAACCGAAACATTTTAAGCTTCTGTATGTGGTTTCAGCTATCCCTTCACTATCTACTCTCCTCTCAACTTCTCTTACAACCAGTGTGGACCAACTTAACGATATCGTCAACCTTAACGCGGCAAACTTGGAAGACACAATCAACTCAATCAACGCCCTGAAAGCCTATATTGCCACAAATGCATTGGCAATTCAAAGCTGTCTCATCGCCGAGTTCCCACTTATTGGTCCACTTTTGGGGTAAGATGTGTCATTTTTATTGCTTGTGGTAGTCTTCTCCCCAACACGTAATAATCTTGTTACGTTTAGCGCTCTCGAAATTTAATAAATCTTTTTTCAAACACTGAAATTATTTTTCCCAACTTGATACCATTTCTAATTCGCACGAGTATGAAAAAATTGATTTGAAAGTCTATGTTGCACTCGATTCGAAAATAAAGAGGTCAGAAAAGAGTTTGTACAACCAGCCGACAGCGTTCAATATGTAAATATTAACACTATGATAATCAGAACAGAATAATATCAAAAAAAATTCCAGTTTACAAAGTATTTTCCGATTACATAAAACCAAAAAAAAAAAAGTCGAAAAAATTTGTAGACGAAATGAGATTGACGGAAACTACTAGAGGTTTCTTGATTTCTCAAAAAATAATTTAAAAAAACTAGGCCATGAAGTTACAAGGGACTAGAATCACAAAACATTGGAAAACTAGGCCACCAGGTTCCAAATGTTCCGTTTGTTTTTAAAAAAAACTTTTTTCTTGTTTTGTATTCAACTTTAATAAAATTCGAAAAGCCTCTCAAGTGTCGAAGTCTGAAAGCGAGCCTAGGTGAAGCTATCGTCCAAATGCTCTCTGAAACTGAAAAACGACGTTCTAAGTTTCTTAGATTGCTCTCCTCACAATCATACCTACATCATAGTTTATGCTGTTATCAGCCAATTTTTGTTATCAGCCAAAATTTTTGGGCGGCTAAAAAATAAATCATAAAAACAATAAGAATGATGAATAAACAGAAATAAGAGTGAGCAAAACTCTCATGGCCTAGAATTTCAGAAAGCTAGGCCACGATTGCTTTTTTTGCAGTTTTCTGAATTCAAAATCTGAAGACTCACAACCATTTCAATGAAATTTGAAGACGCATAACTTGTTTATGTAGCTCAATATCCCCGCTCACACGATACCAAATTTGCCCATATTTTGATAGCTTCATAATTTGACGTCATCTGAATTCAAAATACTAAACTTAGAAGAGTGATTATGAAATCTGGAGACGTTAAAATTTCAAAGAAAAAACATGTGTCAATGCTTAAAAGAATTCATTGGAACAAGTTCGAAATGGAAATTATCGAGTGCAATTGTTTCCATTTTTTGTATCTTAATTCTTGTGGACAGGTCCATTTTTGGGCTCCTTGCGAAAATCCGGACGTTGAACCACAACAATATTGGGTACACCGGAGCCAGGGGTGCCAGGTGGAATGGGCATTGGTGTTCCTTGTGGCGTGCCCAAAGGGACTCCTTTAGCGTTTTCCCATTTGCCCCCGTAGTCTCCAGAGATTTCGTAGCGATCCCCAACTCGTCCGTCTATAATTGGGCGTGCAGGTCTATCATTAGACATGATTGTTCGGGGAGTCTGGCGAGTACGGGCGGGCTGAAATAATTAATACCAAGCCACAGGACTTGAAAAGCACAGCGATAAGAAAATGGATGAAAAACGAGATGACATTCTGTCAGACAAGAAATTGAAAGACCTTTATATAGGTCCACTATGGAGAATGGAGGCGGAGCCTCTTAGAGAGTTGGAGAGCTTAGACATAAAATAGTGAATGTGTAGGCGGTTGATAAGGGGGAAAGGAGTGCAGCAAAATATAGAGTTATCTATATTGAGTACACTTTTTTTGCTAGCAAATATTGGTCTTCAATCAAAAAATACAATCAAAAATAAAAAATAAAAAAACTAAGAATGAGCAGGAAAAGAGTGAGTAAGCACAAACTAAACACCGTTTTATGCTATAATTATGATGGGACAGAATACCAAAACAAGGGAAATCTAGGCTCTGGTTCTGAATAAATATAAAAGATTTAGATCTAGAAGACGTCGAAAACGGAAAATTCCTGGACGTATGTATCAGAGCTGAACGGGATTCCGACTTCCGACTTCTGCCTTGTAAAATTTACATCCGACTTCCGTCTACGAAATTCGGTGCTGCCCCGGATCAGAACTGGTCGGATCAGAACTGCCCCGAACCAGAACTCTGTGACGGGAAAGACTTCTAGCTCGAGGTCGGTTTTTTTGCCGATATTCATTGTTTTGTTTGAAAGATTTTGTAGAGAAAAAAATTCTCTATCGGATGATGTATATTTTGTCTAAGGTTTCTCCATTAAATATTACGAAAACGGGGAAAAATCAATATTTTTAATAAATTTTTGTTTTCTCGATTTTTCGACCGGAATTGTCACAAATACCTAGGCAAAATATACACCATTCGATAGAGAATTTTTTTCTCTACAAAATCTTTTAAACAAAGCAATAAATATCGGCAAAAATAGAGTTCGTCAAACAACCTGCCGCCGGCAGAGTTCTGATTCGGGGCAGTTCTGATCCGGGCAGTACTGATCCGGGGTAGCACCCGAAATTCCACTTCCGACTCCCGCCTAAGGAATTTCACTTCCGACTTCGGTTTTAAAAACTTTCACCTCCGCCCAGCTTTAATAGGTATCAAGAATGTTTTCTGAAGATTCGTATACCGTAAAAACTGTAATTGAAGTGCATCAAAATGGAGGGGCTCCTTAATTACAGGATAGATGTCTCCCACAAAAACTTCTGAAATCACCGGATGCTTCCTATGTTTTGAAAAATGCCGTTCTGAACGTCCTAAAAACTATTTTGATTCTCCACAATCACAATCATAAATTTTGTCATAAACAACACTGTTATCAGTCAAAACTTTTGAGCGGTTGAAAAATAAGTCAAACAAAAAGAATAAGAATGAGGAATAAACAGGAATAAGAGTGAGTAAGAATCTAATGGCCTAAAATTCCAAAAAAAAAAAAGGAATTTTAGGCCACTGAGTCTGGAAAGTCCTCTTTCTTGTCCTATTGGTTTAAATTTTCGAAATTATGAACTAGCTCAAAATACATACATTTAGAGATCCGACTCTGATGGCCTAGGAATCTGAAAAGTTGAAAAGCTCATAGCCATCATACAGCCCGAACTGAATTTAAAGATGTGAGTCTGATGGCCTAGTTTCCCAAAGGAGAGAAACCAGACCACTAGCTCTGAAAAATCTCTTATTGAGATCCCTTATTAACTAGTTTCACAAGAAGATTTTCTAGTTTTCAGTTTTGTTTCAGAATCTTTTCGGTTCAGAATTTTGATTCATAATCCAGAATTTTCTAGAAATCGCTTTTTTCTGTCTACTCAATGTGAAGTTTGGCCTGAAAATCAAAATCTTCTAACAAAAAAAACCGAGCCATTGTTATGAAAATTTTTATTTTTAAATAACAATAAAATCGGTCTCGATTTGGTCTTTTCCAATTTCTGATTGAGCTTGAAAGTCTAACTGAAAATCTATATAGAAACCTTCCTAAATCTAAATTGTCTGAAAATGCGTCTCCTTCTACCCCTTCTTCTTGTCGTCTGCGGGGCTGCTTTAGTCCAAGCAAACATATTCACTGATGCTATCAATAATGTCAAGTTGTGGTGGGGAAAAGTAGCAGCGGTGAGTAATGATTCTGAAAATTTGGGATTCTGAATTCAGAAGACGTGCGCAATATGTGCGTCAAATTGGAGGGGACTTTCTGAAGGCTCCTATTTCCGACTTTCAGGAAGAGTGCCCGGATCTTAAAAGACTTGTTACCGAGGAGCCACAAGTTGAAGAAAATTTCGTTGTCAGCTCATTCTACTACACTTTCTACGCCTGTGAGGAGCGTGCCGAATCCAATGAATGGATCTATGATTCATTCTTCGGAAGACTTGGGTTCTTCGTTCGATCATTGGCCCAACTTCCTTTTGGAGTCTAATTTTTTTGTTTTTCAACTTTTCCGAATGAAGTTTTCTTATCATGCATGATTTGAAGAGCGTTTGTCCTAGATTCAGCAGATTCGACTATTTTGAGTCCAGAATGACTCTTAGAGTGTTTCTTCGACGTCAAACTTGTGTTCCTCAAAATTTGCAAAGTTTTGATACCCATGTTGCCCAGGTTCTGAGGAAGTGAGTATTCTGAATTCAGATGACGTCAAAAAATAAAATTGTTTAGAGCCTAGGCAATGTGGGTATCAAATCGACGGGAATTTCATAGGAAACACTTTTAACTTTGTCAGAATCCGTTTTTTGGACATGAGGAAAAAAATTATCAGCTTCAACTCGTGTTTCATTCTTTTCCTTTTTTTGGTTTGCCCTTCACACACACAGAGAAGTAAACAGTCAAAAAGAATAACGTCAAAATAAACAAAGGAACGTAGTTTCAAACCTGAGCTCCGCCCACTTTTATGATAAGATAAGAGCAAACTTTTTGTTTACGTTCATCTTTTTTTTCTGTTTTTTTTCCCAACTTTTTCTCTTCATTCTGCTTTTTCTCTTCAATTTTTTCTCTTTATTCTGCTCCAACTTTCTTTTTTTTTTGTAGAAATGCCCCCAAAAAAGGACCAGCAAGTCGTGCCATCTTCTGGAACTGAAGTTTCCAATTATTCTGTAAGTTTTTGATACTAAATGAAGTCTAATTTCTCCTGATATTCTCTGAATCTTTCAAATTTTTAGAATCCGCCAAGAAATATTGAGGTGTCCGACACGTACAAAGTGCGCGTACATGAGAAGAAAAACGGAGGACGCATTGTCACGAAACAAGAAATCAGGCAAATCAAGAAACATTATGATTAATGCGTTTTGAATAAAATTCTTTGAATAAACTCATTGATTTTTCGACTCGTTTTGGTTTTTTGGTATACAAACCTTTTGGGATGCTGGATAGCCATAGATACAACCCATAGATATAGAAGAGAATGCTCTTCTTGTTAATAGCACGCCCTTGTGGCGCTTTTGTGGCAAAGGCACACATCGATCGTAGGGGCTTTTCCAATACAGTTTTTATGGTAGTTCAAATCAAAAACAAAAATATTTTTTCAAGTGCACATTATTTATTTGAACGTTTGTTCACAAGTAGTTATCAAAACCCCAGATCCGTTTATTCCCATTCTCACTTCTTCGCCGCTTGTCCTCCCTGATTCACGTTACCTTGATAGCGGTTTTCGTATCCACTTTTCAGGAATGCAATTTTACTTAGCAAGTCCTCATCAGTTGTGGTGGTTCCCTGGAAGTTGGAGATGAAGACAATGTAAAAAAAAGTTGAAAACTTACTTGCGAAAAATACTGAAAAACTGCATTGAAAAAGAAAAAATAACTTTCAACGTGCTGAATACTTTCTTGTCTGCAATCTCTCACGGCAGTGAGGGCGCAACGAAAAGCTGTACGATTTCGATCTAGATAGTCTTGAGACAAGTAAGCGACAGCTGGAAAAACAATCGGAATTAAAAACGACTGGTGGGATTTTTGAGTCCAACAAATTCCACTGAGCTATTACTCCCATGTTCTTCCCTCTCCCCGTCACTCTCTCTTCTAATTTTTCGCACTTCTTGCCCTACTTATGTGCCCTTTTTTTTCTAGTCTCGCATTAATTGTCCCCGTTGATCTTGATCCCGGTTTTCTTTCCAAATACGGTTTACTTATGTTCCATTTCTTTTTTTTCCCCTTAGTTCGGTCTCGTGAGGGACACATTCTAAGCCTATTTTATGTCTTTCTTGTTACTTCTCTGAATCAATAAATATTATTATTATGTTAAAACCGGGCTACCCCGCATTACCACTATTTTGCAATAACACCTGCCGGTACGGAAAATACTAGCAGGAAAGCGGCCATTTTCACGAAATCTGAGGATCGAAAAAAGATGAAAATTTGTAGAAAAAAATTCGGCTCTCTTCCAGAATAGAAATGCTTTGATTTTCTGTGAGTCCCATATAATGTCCAAGGGTCCCGAAAAATTTTTTAGTTGCTTATCACAATTAGGAAATGTTCAACAACTAGCAAAACTTGGCATCGTAACACCAAGTAACAAAATGGTGCTCAATGGGGTTATTCATGTCATGAAAATTTGTTTTTTAAACATTTTTTTCCTTATTCATGAACGTAGACAAATGTAAAAAATACAATGTTCCACCCCATTTTTTCGCATTTTTTAAACATTTTTTCGCATTTTTCTACATTTTTCGAGTCATTTTTTCAAGCCATTTTTTCAGTGAACTTCAAAGGATTAACCGCTACCTAGTGGGACCCGTGATGTTCCTTTAATGAAATTCTCTCGTAAATCATAACAACGAACTTTTCTTGTTTAAGTTTTAATTTTGGAAAATTTTAAATATTTTTCCCTTTATTTTCTTGAAATTGTCTACAATTTGCGTACTCTCCCCCGTTCTTTCGTAAGAAATTTTTTCAGGCTCACCAAAAAAGGAAGGAGGGTACTCAAATTGTAGATAATTTGGAGAAAATGAAGAGAAAAATAGTTAAAATTCTCCAAAATTAAAACTTAAACAAGAAAAGTTCGTTGTTATGATTTACGAGACAATTTCATTAAAGGAACATCACGGGTCCCACTAGGTAGCGGTTAATCCT
This sequence comes from Caenorhabditis doughertyi, assembly GCA_963572265.1. Taxonomy (NCBI): domain Eukaryota; kingdom Metazoa; phylum Nematoda; class Chromadorea; order Rhabditida; family Rhabditidae; genus Caenorhabditis; species Caenorhabditis doughertyi. The sequence continues at coordinate 4,696,555 of OY751553.1, read as the reverse complement.
TTGAAGTTCACTGAAAAAAATGGCTTGTCGGAAAATGTGGAAAAGTGCGAAAAAAATGCGAAAAAATGGGGTGGGACTTTGTATTATTTTACATTTTTCTACGTTCATGAATAAGGAAAAAAATGTTCAAAAAACATTTTTTCATGACATGAATAACCCCACAAAACTAACACTGGTGTTCTTAATCGGATGCCATGCTCTTTGAAGACTACTAAAGAAGGATATTTCATTGTGCTACTAAGAAACCTCGATGTCAAAAACTGAATGTGTAATGGGTGCTGCCCCGGATCAGAACTCTGTGGCGGGAGAGAATGCAAACGCTACGTCGGTCATTATTTCGATATTTTATGTTTTGACAAAAAAGTTTTATAGAGAAAAAAATTATCTTTCAAATGATGTATATTGTGCCTAGGGTTTCTATAAAAAATTTTCACGAAAACGAAGAAAAACTAATTTTTTCAACACATTTTTGTGCTCTCACTTTTTCGACCAAAGTTTCTAGAGGAACCTAGGCACAATATACCTCATTCGATAGAGAATTTTTTCTCAACAAAATTTTTTTAATAAAGCATTGAATATCAGGAAAATAACCGACCTGGAGATCGTCAAATAACCTGTCGCCGGCAGAGTTCTGATTCGGGGCAGTTCTGATCCGGGGTAGAACCATGTAATGGAACCTAGTTTTTATTTATGACATGAGGCAGCGAGGCAGATGAGGCAGTATCATAAATGAAAAACAAAAACAGGAGAGTCAACATTACGAAACTATAGAAATTATTTGGAACTTCTAAAATTTTGTTTTTTTCATGGCCCCAAGGACCAGTATTCTGGAACAGAGCCGAAAAGTCTCTATCAAATGGTATAAGTTGTTGGATCTGTACGGTTTATGTGGACCCATGAAGAATTATGAGGACTCATCTTTGTAAAATTATAGTATATTCTTTTTGGACTCTGAAATTTATGAATTTTTCATTTTTGAATATTATGTCCTAGAAATCTTAATTCTCTAAGCTTTTTCAATTTTTGTTTTGAGTAAGAATTCCATTCAAAAAAAGGCTTAGGAATTCGGTTTTTCAGTCTAATTTTAAAAGTGGCTACCTTCCTAAGTCTAAAAGAAGTATATCAAAACAAAGGCAACTCAATGCCTAAGCCTTTTTTTCCAAAAATTGAAAAAATTAGAGAACTAAGATTTCTAGGACATAATACTAAAAAAATAGAAATTCGTAACTTTTAGAGTTCAAAAAGAATCTACTAAAATTTATCAAAGGTGGGTCCACTTAGTTATTTTTGGGTCCACATAATTCTTCATGGGTCCACATAAACCGTACAGAGCCAAGTTGTGTCTAGGGGTTCTGTCAAAATTTTGGTCTAAAAAAGCGAGAAAACAAAAACTAGTGGAAAAATTAGTTTTTTTTTCTCGTTTTCGCATAAAAAAGCTTACAGAAACTCCAGGAATAATTCATACCATTCGATAGAAATTGTTTTTCTTCAAGTCTTCATCATCTTATTTAAAAAATTATCTACAGTAGTGGCCAAAACGATGTTCGCAGGTATGCCGAGGTGCGATTATAGTGTCAAAGAAATCCTAGAAGTCTAAAATTTTTTGTGTGTGTTTATGAATAGTGAAGCTACTAGTCGCCGACTTTTTTCTAACTCTCCGTCGGGCTATTATAGTTCCTCGAAGATGCTCAAAAAGGTCATATAATAAAACATGGTACCGCTACTTCAGGAATGGTGTTACAGGAAAGTTGTCAACTATAAAAGTGAAGCTTTTGGTTGCCACAATGAGCACAAAAATTTTTGAAAGTGTGTCACATTCCGTTCCTCCGGGAGCCATGTTCAAAGTGAGCGTTTCTCCTCACAAAAAGTGCTAAATGGGCGGTTTTTCCATTTTTCGCCCGATATGAGCGAACTTTGAGCATGGTTCCCGGACGAACGGAATGTGACGCACCTACAAAATGTTTTATGTTTATTGTGGCCACCAAAAGCTTCCCTTTTGTAGTTGCTATCTTTTCTGTAACACCATTCCTAAAGTAGCGGTACCATGTTTTATTATATGACCTTTTTGAGCATTTTCGAGGACCTATAATAGCCGACGGAGCAGAGTTAGAAAAAAGTCGGCGACTAGTAAAATGTAGCTTCACTATCCATAAAGACACAAAAAAAGTTTTAAGCTTCTAGGATTTCTTTGACACTATAATCGCACGATGGTACCTAGGCATACCTGCTTTTTGGCCACTACTGTACATAAAAACTTCGGCGCCGGCGGCTTTATTGCGTCTATTTCTAATGGTGAGTAGCTTCGTTAAAACTCACATGCGAAATGAGCAGCTCTGAAATTCCCATCCGAACTGTGAATCATTGGTGGATCATTCTCTCGTTCAATATCTTTCCAGACGTGAATCAAAGCATTCAACAATTCTCCCTCCGGGTAAACATCTTTTTGCCATCCTTTCAACCAATAATGGGTGACCTCGAAAGGCTTCTCTTTTCTGAAAGTCATAAAAAAATCTTTGTTGTCGATAATCTTTTCAAGCTTACCCAAACTTGGCAACAATTGATCGAATCTCAAGAAGATCCCCAAACATTGGTGTCACTGATTTGCATGTCAGCTTCAAGTCATCAAACGTTACACTCTCGTTTGCGGTTAGCGGGAAGTATAGATCGCAATTTGTCCAACCTGAAAGGAGAAAGTATAGATTTGTGTATATGTACGCAAATCTTTGCGCGAACGTGGCCGTTTAACTTTTGGCCGATATTACCGCCACGGCTGCGCAAAGAATAGTGTTCACACTAACTTTTGAACTTTAAATGTGTATAACACGATCTAACCTTTCCCATCAAATTATTCAAGTTTGGAAAATTTAAAAATTTACTGAAAATCTGAGACCCAGATTTTGAGATTTCGGGCCAACCTAATAGAAAATGAAAACAAACCGACTAACCTCCTTCTACTAGCGGACACAGCATAATAATTTTCTTGGTTTTTTGCTGCTTCGCCATCCACCACGTCTTCCCAATTGTACTGTTTTTGCCCTTCGACGCCTTCTGTGGTCCTTCCACTATAAGGATATTGTGATTGGTCGCTGTGATGCGGAATTTGGCCGCATGGAAAAAGTTATTGGGAAATCTTTTTCCATATCCTTCCAGTATCACTATTCGACTAGTCAAAATACGCGTATCAAATCTGTAAAGTAACATTTCATTGGATCTTGAGGAACGGGTAAGAAACAAACCTGCAATCCGTCATTACTAACTCCACCACGTCTGGGTTCTCTGGCCAACGAGTGATGGAAGTATCAGTCAAAAACAAAGAGTAGAAGTGACCGTAAAACATAAACCAATCTGTCTGGTCTTCAAATTTCAGAATTTTTTTGAGAGTCATTATATCTCCTTCGACCTTTTCCACAAACCGCCGTAGTGCCTCCTCATAACTGTCATAGTCTATTTCTTCTTCATGCTTCTTTTTTTTCCAGAACATACAACGTTTATAAAACTTGCACAATTTGAGTCGGCATACGAATAGTGAGATAAGATTGGCAACGATGATAACAAAAACAACCAGTCCGCAGAAGGCGTATACAAGAAACATGGGCCATTGTCTGGAAAATTCAACGTTACTATGGTAGGAATCGTTTTCAAGCGCAAAACATGACGTTATTTTTGATCATCTTAAAATTTCGAATGATTTGACACCCATTTTGAAAAGAATCGATGAAGTTTGTTTTTTTTTCTTCTTAGTCCAGAATATCCCTTTTTCGGAAACCAATCAACACGGGTATCAAATGAAAGGAAACTTCCGGGTGAACACCTTTGATGTCATCTATTTTTCAAAATAAAAATACTTACGAGAAGTTCTTATTCTTTTCTGGGTAGCCTAGAGCTCCTTGCTGAGCAATCGATGGATTTTTCTGTCTTTTTTGGCCTTGCGGTGCTTTATTCACCACATCCATCTGTTTCTTGAAACTGGCAAAAAACGTGTTCATCGCATCCAAAGATTCTCCGGCTTCGTTGAACGACGTCTTGTAACTTGCAAAGTCCAATCCCATAGAGTCCATAGTTTTCAACGAGGTTATAATGGCATCTAGTTTTGGCTCATCTCCAGGAACTGCCAACTTTCCTTTCAGCTTCTCAAGTGTATCAGCAATTTCCAAAAAATTCGATTTGACTCCGGAAACTGATGCTGCTTGCTGGAAGATCGCGGCGTGGCTCTTTAGATCTGTTGATTCTGAATCCTTGGCACCTGCATTGAAATTGTCGAGCAATTGATACATATTCTGTATCACCGGCTCCAGAGCAATTAGATCATTCAAATTCTGAATGTCTCCAGGATCCACCAACGTCTTCTGATTGTCCTTGACCACTTGCAAGTTGTTCAAGACTTTATCGACGAGGGACTTTTGACTTCCGGCATATTGCATATTGGAGACTCCTTGGACTGACAATCCAATGTTCATAGAATGTTTAGATCCATCAGTCAACAACTTCAAACCATCCGTTTCTTTGCTACTGAACCCTTTCATTCCTTCTATCCATTTCTTCAAATTGTCCAAGTTATTCTTGTTTCCAATAACTTTATTCACCACGGCCAATCCATTTTGAATCGAATTGGAATAACTTGGGTCGGTTTTGAAGGCACGAATCTTCTGAAGTCCTTCGACTATTTTTAAGACTAATTTCAAATGAGTTTCATCTTGGAGGCAAGTGAAGAATTTGGCATAACGTTTGAGCTGGGTATGATAGTTGTCCAGAGAACCCATTTTTGAAATTGCATCAATTGCGTCGCTTTTAATAGTCTCTGGTTTTTTACTCTGGATATCTGTGACATCATTTTTGATGTTTACAAACAACGTGTTCAACTGTGCCAGTTTGGAATACTTGTTGAATTCATCGATGACTTGTTTAAGATCCGAAGCAGTCGCAGCTTTTTCACAAATTGCAATCACCTCTGAGCACATTTCCGTCAGTCCTGGTGTTTTAATGTGAACAGTCAAGCCCTTAACTCCGCTTTGCAGCTTATCCAACTTTGCATCGATATTTTTCAATATATTTTTCAGCTCATCGAAGTTTGTTGAGTCTAGTGACACGGAGATCGGCAGATCACATTTGTTTCCTTGTGGCACGCCAACTTTGGCATCATCGATATTCAAATCAATTCCTAGACTGTCAATATGTTCCAAAGTTTTGTCCAGTTCAGCCAGGTTCCTTGTGTCCAGCGATGTTTCAACTCCTTTCAAAAGGCTTTCGAAGTCATCAAACTTCTTGAATCCAGTTTTAAGAGCATCTGATTGAACAACCGTTTTGACCCAAGAATCACTGACATCCACAAGCATAGAAGAAACATCGGAAGATCCTTGAGGCAAGCCAAATGTATACTTTAGGTTTCGTTGACGGGATTTGATGCCAAAAGACGTCAGGAGCTTCTGAATAGCAACCAAGCTGAGACGGACGTCATTAACTGGCTTTAGGCTGGCGGATTTAGTCTCCAAATATGTCACATAGGAAGTGGCATCGTTGTCATTGATGATAGTGTCCTGACCTTTGGCCAGGAAAACGTTCACTCCACTGGCAGCTTTCGAAAATGAAGAGATGCCAGCCACAGCAGTACCAAACTGATTAAACTCCCATGTTGGCTTGGCAGTGTCAAATGTGGGGATGACTTTTTTTATTTTTTCTAATGCTGATTTCACTTCAACAAATGTCGCCTTATCGACTGATGCGTCATTAGACGTCAGAATCGGATAGGCAACTTCCCAATTCAATGCAGACGCACCCAACACACTGATAACTGTCATTGTGACTCCAGGTGATGATAATCGATTGATTTCATTTTTGAAATTAGTTATATCTGCATCCCAGTCGGCAATATTTCCAATTCCATCAATTTCCTTTAGAATATCATTCAATCCATTGAACGCCTTCTCAACTTTACTGATCTCTGGAGTCACATCCAGACTAGTTGGAAGATCTTTCAAAGTGTTCAATGCTCCTTGAATCTTAGCAGAATCCATTTGAGCAACTTCAGATGGTTTGACGGATCCGAAGAAGAGGAGCTCGGAGATGAGTTCCTCTGAAGGGATTTTGCCAGCGATGAGATCTTGGAGCAGGTAGATTCCATTCGTGATACGGGCAATCTTTTGAAGACGTTCGACAGGGGCTTTTAAATTATCTGTAAACTTGAGAAATGGACTACAAACTACAAATTTCAAAATCTTACCAGGATCGGCTCCACGCTTGAAAAGCCAATGTCCAAAAAATGACCAATTCGAAGTTGGTCCAGAGAGCACGTCTAAACGAAAGATTCGTGAAATTTTCAGGTTTTTCAGCGAAAAAAAAACTCACTTTCAGCGCTATTTTTAATGAGATTTTGATACCAATATGGTCGAGAAGAATCCTCGATACGAGGTACGGGTGCCGCCGAAGCGATGGCTATCACCAGGAGCCAGAATTCTGAAAAACTGGAGGGATTAGGGCTAAAAACTGTCTGAAATCAACTCACTCATAATTTTGACGTCCTGAATTTTTTGTGAATCGAAATTTTTCGCTTCGAGAAAAATTGGTGGAACTAATCGATAATTGATGACAAATTGGTATTTGGGGCGGACGCGTGGCAAGGAACTAGTTGTTCTACGTGGGGTGACCTTTTGTTGGGAATGAACTTTATGCATAAATTCGGCTGCCACGTGTTTTGATTCTTTTAATCGATTATTTTTGATATTTTTGTATCAATTTCGATGTTCAAAAACGACTTGGCGGGATCAATCAGATTTTGAATTTAGTAGACGTTGAAAATAGAAATTTTCAGGACCATTCATAGCTTAAACGCTTTCTGAAACCTCATTAACTTTCAGTATAAATGTCGATATTAACCTTGTTTGCCGTATAAATTGCCGTTGATTTGATACCCATAAGTACTAGGTATTCTGAATCCAGAAGACGTCAAAAATTAACGTCGTCAGAATCTAGTCAATATGGATATCAAATCAATGGAAATTTCATGAGGAAGAAGGTTAACGTCGTCATTTTTGTTGATTCAGAGAGATTCTGAATCTAGAAGATTTAAAGAGACTAAAATCTGTTTGTAGTTTCGAAATGGCCCACGAACTCGTAGTTTTTGTTTTTCGCTTTCTACTACTTTCCAGTAATAAAAAACGTATTTCTGGATTTCCGATTTTCTGCGCCGCGTCATTTCTTGTCCCTCAACATGCTCCTAGCCCTGTTGGCTCTAGCCTTCGAAGCCTCCAACGCGTACAAAATGATAAAAATTGACGGTAGTGTGATTGGGGAGCCAAGGGGAACTTCTGGAGACATTTCAACGTGTCTGAATGACTGTTTGACGTCTTCAAATTGCTTTTTGGTCTATTCAACCTTGAAAGGAAAATGTGTCAGTCTAACGGTGAGCTCTGCGTATCAGGTGAATTTGACAAAGGACGGCAGGTTCGTGGGGTTTAAGGTGAGTCTGCCCCAATGTTCACGACGTAGTGACCTGTATAATTAGGTCGATTCTGCAAGTTGCCCGAAAACTTATCAAAATGTCGATTATACTGTCACTATGCCCGACAGCTTCACCTATCAATGGACCCTCAAAAATAAATTATGGACTTTCGATGGCTGTAGAAATGGTTGGACAAATTCTCAAAGAGCTGATGGCACATCAGTTTGTATGAAAGTTTTCACAGTTCCCAAACTTTCTTTCGACGCCAGTCGTGAACAATGTGCCAAATCAAAAGCCAAATTGACCGGATTGGCTTCTGTGAAGGAATCTGAATGGGTTTATCGTGAGTTCTATGACTTTTCTCGAAAATTCTAAAGCTCGGATTCTTCAGGCCAATTGAAAACTAAAAATAGATGGGACGGTTTTTGGATCGGTGGCGTACGGAGTTGTGTGGATCCGTGTAGAGTAATGATCCTTAATGGGATCTCAGAAAAACTTTATAAATTTCAGAATTTCAAATGGATCGATGGGTATACAACTGGAACCGATGCGATTGCCTCGGCATCTAAATACTTTCAAGTCAGTTCTGTTTCGTATGGTGAAAATTGTCTGACAGTGGCTCTTACTGACACTTCTGCGATTATCGATGATAGTAACTGTGAAGCAGGCAAAAGAGCAAGCCTCGGATTTGTTTGTGGATATAAAGTTGGGGCCTGAGGGAGACTATTTCTTTGAAAGTACGTTGAAAAGTTATGAACGAAATAAATTTTTTCTGGTTTTTATGCTTCTATACTTTTTTTTCATACTCTCCCACATCCTTGGCTTAGAAAAGTTTTGTGAATACAGATTGAATCGTTATATTTTATTAGTGATAAAGACATTTTCATTATCAGTTAAGTCGATACCCACAAAATGCTCCGCCGGCCGTGTCATAGTCACATGAAACATCATTCAAGGTTTGTCCGGTATTATACGCGTTCATAATTATCAAACAGTTTTCTATAGTGGATCTGGAAGTTTAAAAAAGAACGTTTTGGACTCGAACAGTTTTAGATTACCCGCTGGTGAAGCTCAATAATGCATTGAATTCCACCATTGCAGAATTTCCGGTGGTGATACCATCAGACCAGGAGAAGTTCTGAAAAAAGTAGACAGTGTGCCTTACCGGTAAACTTTCGATGGATTTACCAATGAATGTTTGGCAGGTTTAACAATACATTTTTGGTAGATTTACCGGTAAATTTTTGATAGATTTCCGATACATTTTTAGTAGGTTAACCGATAAATTTTAGGTGGATTTCCCGATAAATTTTTGGTAGATTTATCAATAAATTTTTAATAAATTTACCGATAAATGCTTAATAGATTTACCGGTAAATTTTTGAAAGATTTACCGGTAAATTTTCAACTTTATAACAATTGGTTTGTTGGTTGAATCACAGGAAAATCTGCATTACTATCCACCCAGTCTAGCAGAGTTAATTACCAGAAATTTCCCCGAATAATTTACCGGTAAAATTATACAATTTACCGGTAAATTTCTCGAAATTTACTGGGAAATTTATTGGCTAGGGCTAGAAATATTTCTAAAAAAATGTAAAACTTACATTGCATTTTTCCTGTAATCCTGTGCAATTTCTCACACCATCGACCCAGAGAAATTTGCAACTACTTGATGAAATCAGAGTTCGCGTCATATCTGTAAATAAAGTAACCTTGAACCAAACAAAACTAGGCCTCACTCTGCATCCACTGACTCTCCTCCACTGACCCGACCCCTATTAAAACGGCACCTAGAGCTATGCAAGTCGAGTTGGCAGCCTCCTTGGACAAGTTCTCTTGAATTATAAGTTTTGTGCAAACTGAAATATCCGGAGAGCGATCAAATCTTCCCCATCCATTTTTGCATCCAATATAGCTCCACCCATTTTGATTAGAAATCCAAGAATAAGTATCACCAGAGCTAGATGGGATAGTAAAATTGATAGAATTCAGGAATTTTGGGCAAGAATCATCTGGGAGTTGTGTCTGGAATAACCTGTAATTGAAAGACACTATGTGGTTTCTAACCTTGAAATAAACCAAACCCCCTTCTGTCGTTTCCGTTACAGTCAAATCCTTTGGATTATCAAGAAAACTATAAGTTTTGCAAACATCATTTGGATCCACATAGACCAAAATGCAATCTTCTAATTCATAACAAAATTTTATACAATCCTTATCAGTGATAATATTTCCAGATGACCCAGTTACCGTTCCAGAAATCTTCATCATTTTTATAGTACAAGAATACCAGGGGATGAGAAAAAAGAAAAGGAGAAGCATGGTTAGGATTTGCAAGAAAAGGCCACATGTAGACTAAAAAGCTTTGGGGAATAAAATGTTTAGTGTGCTAGTTTTATGAAGAAGTTTTGCTCGAGATGTATAATAAGTTTTACGATAGAAATTGTGTGGGAGTCAGCTGGCTTTTATGTTTATTCCAAACTTGTCTCAACTTGGAGAGCATATAAGAAAGGATAACATTGAAATTTTTGTTATTTTGTACGTGAGCTTATCAATTTATTCAAAATTCTGTTACGTTTCACGCTTATTTTCGACTTTTGGCGTTGTTTTTGGCCCTTTGACCGAACTGCGCTGCAGCACAATTCTGTCAATAGGCATAATCTTAAAGAAAATGAAAACCTCACGTACAAAATAAAAAAATTTTATAATTTCGTCTTTCTTATATTTTTCAAAAGTCCACGATAGGATTTTTAAATATATTAGGTAAGTCTGCTAGGTCTGCTACTCTACTCATTCAAGGCTCTCTTTCTGGGCTTTCTTTGAAAGTATTTATGAAAAAAGCCCTCAGGTTTTCAGGTAGTGTCTCTCGTGTTTTTTTTTTTTTTGAAATAAGACTTTGATGGTTCTTCAAAAAATGTCAAGAGCTAAAGCCCAGACTGCGTCTTGACATCGCGACACCGAGATTTATATCCTTCCTTGAAACTTTTCTCTTTTTTCGAGTTTTCTTTTATTCACTTCATATCTAGAATGCTCTTCTTTCTACTTTCTATTTTCTTTCATGTCGTTTCAAGCCAAAAAATCGTGAAGATAGAAGGGAAAGTGAATTCTAGCCCTTGGCCTCTATCTACTTCTTCACTCTCAATTGATCAGTGCTTTACATCTTGTTTTGACAATGCTAAATGTGTTTTGGCCGCGTTCAAATATGAAATATGTTTCACATATCGCTTTTCTTGATGAAACTGGGGATCTTCATCTTTGGATGCCCGAAGAGAACCCCTGGAGGTTTGCAGTTTGCAAAGAAGATTGGAAGAGATTCGATAGACCAACTTTAACGGTGTGCATAAAGATCGTGCCAATGTTATGTTGTACTACTGGATTGATGGAATAAGAGAAGAGGGCAGTGAGAAAACAGTAAGGTAATGATCTATTCCAAATTTTATTCAATTTATTCAGAATTTCAAATACACGGATGGTATGACAATAGGAAATCAAGTTTTGGAAACACTGCAAGAATACTTGAGCGAAGCGAAAACGTGAGAAAACATTGTTCACTTTCTATACATTGCCCAAAGAAATTTTCTGCATCTTTCAGAGAACGTTATCTTAATATTGTTTTCGGATCTGGCAAGCCACGTGTCAACGACGTAGCAACTAATTATCCGTTCCCATCAGGAGGAATCTGTGGATACAAGTTGTTATGAATGATAATGTTTCCAAATTAAGCAACTTCAATGATAAATTGAACTTTTTATCGGAGTCATTGGTGGTGTTTTGAAGTTCTTAATGAATGATTTCAAAAAATCTCGAAAAGTCTCAAGAGCTAAAGCTCAGACTACTTTCAATCTCTACTTCATGGCAACAAGATTTATACGCTTCTTAGAAACCTTTCTTTTCTTTCACTTTTCGTTCATTTCATATCCAGAATGTTCTTCTTTCTACTTTCTCTTTTCTTTCAAATCACATCCAACCAAAAAATGGTGAAGATAGAAGGGAAAGTGAATTCTGGCCCTTGGCCTCTATCTACTTCTTCACTCTCAATTGATCAGTGCTTTACATCTTGTTTTGACAATGTTAAATGTGTTTTGGCCGCGTTCAAATATGAAATATGTTTCACATATGAGTTTACCCCTGGATCCATACCTATAGAAGTAGTTAGGGCAGATGAGGGAGTATACTCAGAGAATTTTCGGCAAGCGAACAGCAAGTTGCTGGGTCTTTGGCAAGATGCCGTGCAATTCGGCAACTTGCTAGCGAAATAGGCAAGTTGCTAGGCAATACGGCAGGATGCCGCTGCTTGCCGCCACGATTTTCGGCTTTCAGTCACCGGCAACTTGCCGTCTGGTAGGCAAGTTGCCAATGACTTGCTACTCTAATAACTACTTGCCGTCTGCTTGCTTGTCAAATAGCATGTTGCCGTTCACTTGCCGCCCATTATTGACCCCTCAAATGTGAAGGCGCATTTTCAGACTACTTGTTTTTTCTTTTTTTCTGTTTTCAAGTTTATTTGTTTCTTTAATATCAACATGGATTCATGAAGTTTCAGGCTAATGAGGCAGAGTATGCTGTAAGTTTCTGGTTGCATCACAGGCTATGGTAAACGTTTCATTTTCAGGTCAAAAGTTCACGGTGTCTTCGAAAAAGACGCAAAATTGGCTTTGATGGGTAGTTGATCAGGTAAAGCATACCTTATACTTTGTTCAATATTTCTTAATTTTATGCTTTTCAGGACCAAAGGCACAAAAAGTGGAGATATCATTGACGGGACTTTCGCCATCGAACAAGGAAACCATGCCAAGCTGATACAACTCAAGAGGATCAATTAAACTCATGTTCTTATTTTTTTTAACAGTAAATATAATAAAAATGTCTAAGTTTTATTTCGAACTAATGAAGTGTACAGCATGCAAACGGCAAATTGCCAGGCGGGAATGAGCAAGCTTGCGTTACAAATCGGCAAGTTGCCGTCAAAATTGGCAAGTTGCGATGCAAAAAAAAGTGCTTGCCGATTGTCAGCGGCAAGGAGTTTTTTCTGCAACGCAACTTGCCAATTTCTGGCGGCAAGGATGCCAAAAATTCTCTGAGTATGTAGCTTTCAAGGTAAGGTTATTTCTTATTGCTCCGCTTTATTTAAGTTTCAGTCATCTGTACCGAACAACATGTGCCCAGCATCATTCAACGATGTAAGCCTCGCTTTTCCCGATGAAACTGGGGATCTTCATCCTTGGATGCCCGGAGAGAACCCCTGGAGGTTTGCAGTTTGTAGAGATGGTTGGAAGAGATTTGATAGACCAACTCTATCGGTTTGCATGAAAGCTGTGAACTTGACTAAAGGGGTCTCCAAATCAAATGTAAACAAAACTTGCAATGATATGGGCTCGGCGTTGATTGGGTTACAAACGATGGAAGAGTTTCAGTGGATGCAGAGTAGGTTACAAAAGAAGAAGTGTCAGGCTTTTTACGACTCGGTTAGGTTATGACATGCAAGAAAGTTGTCAGAATGTGAAACTTAACAGCTTTGTTTAGGTGAAATGACTCGTCTAATAGGACCTACAAAGATTGCATTTTGGCTTGATGGAGTACGACAAGGAAGTGAACAAACAGTGAGTTTGGTAGAAAGTAGGCTTATAAGAATATTTTTGTTTTAGAATTTCACATACACCGATGGAATGACCATAGGAAACGAGGTATTAGACAATTTCCTCAATGACTTGAGCGTAATGGATGGAGCAAAGTAGTAGAAACCAGCTTGTACCTCTTTTTCATTTTAGCTTTTCAGGCAGTATCATGAGCCTTGCCTTACTGTTGTTTCGGGATATGGCGAAGCTCTCAACATTAATGATGTTCCTTGTAGCTTCCCGAGTGCTTCCGGTGGGATCTGTGGATATAAGTTGCTATGATTGGTCATTATTTATAAAAAAAAATACTTTGATGGACGTTTTTGAAAAGTGTTAAGAGCTAAAGCTCAGAATACTTCACGACATCAAGCTATAGTTTTTTTTTGCGAGTCCTATGTTTTTTAATTCAAAGTTTGCACGCTATATTCGTTCTTCTGATCAGTGCTTCACAAGATGTTTTGACTATGTTGAATGTGAATTATGTCATCTATCTGAGTTTACCTCTGGAGACAAAGCCATAAAAGTAGTAAGACAGATGAAGGAGGCTATGTAGCAGTTAAAGTAACTTTCCTTTTTCTCTCTACACATAACAATTTTGAGACTATGTACCAAATGACGTGAGCCCAGCAACTTTCAATAATGTAAGCCTCGCTTTTCCTGATGAAAATGGGGATCTACATCCTTATATGCACAAAGAGAGCCCCTGGAGGTTTGCAGTTTGTAGAAAAGATTGGAAAAGATTTGATAGACCAACTCTATCGGTTTGCATGAAAGCTGTGAACTTGACTAAAGGGGTCTCCAAACCAAATGTAAACAAAACTTGCCAAGCTCGACGTTAATTGGGTCGTGTTGAAAAATTCAGAAATGTTTTATAGTTTTGTTCAGGTGAAATGAAAGGTTTGACAGCGTTTAAGAATATCGCATTTTGGCTCGACGGATATAGAGAGGGCTGTGAGAAAACAGTGAGTCCAACTCAATTTCTATTAGGTTGGCTTGTGAACTTTGTGTCCTATAACCTAGAACTAGATTCCTAGAACAGAAAAACCACCTTTTCCTACCTAACCCTTCATTCAATTTTTTCAGAATTTTACATATTCCGACGGGACGACTATAGGAAACAAAGTTCTGGATTTATTCGTCAAAAACTTGAGCGTGGCGGGTGAGAAATAACAAATTCGTATTTTTAATTTTGAAATAACTTTCCAGGCAGCGTCTTCTCGGGCACGGATGAAAAACTGAACGTTAACGATATTGTCTGTAACTACAGAGAATCCACCGGTGTGATTTGTGGATATAAGTTGTTATGATAGAAGAAAGTTTGTCAAGAATTATTTTGTTTTTAATGAATGAAGCTTTTGTTTCGAGAATATAGTTTCGCGAAAAAAGTTTCACAGTTTTTGAAAAGTATCAAGATCTAAGCCTCAGGCTTTTTTTTCTTGTCTTTGACGACGCTCTTTTCATTTTCACATTCCTTTCAAATACTGACCACATGACACTAGGAAACGATGTTTTAGAGTTCTTGATAACAGAGCTAACTGATAACAGCGCTCGTTAAACCAATCACACACTTTCTTCTCCGTCGACTCGGCGTCGCTTTGTCACTGCCAAGTTGGCGGTGTCAATCAAAAGCCTCGTTTCTCTGGATACTCTCCATTGCACACGTTATTTTTCTCATCACAACTTTTCTCGGATGGGCGGATCCTCTAGTCCTCTTCTTTGATAACACTATTTCTTCTCGATTTCTTCTGCGTCTCCGACTTGATGTGTCTTTCAATTCTGCTCGTGACTTTCTTTATAAAATGTGTTTCATTTTGGTTTTCGTACACTCTGTTCTGACTGATTTGTTCAGTTTGTGGGGTGATTTTCTGGTAAAAAAAACCGTTTTTATTTTCGTAATTTTAATTTCTGATCCCATTTTATTTTTTCTAATTTTCAGGTTACGAAAAATGGGCATTATCCCCGCTTACCGGACGCCTCAACCTGGTTAAACCTACCTTTTTTAACTGTAAGTTGAATCGAAGCTCGAGTTCTGGAACTCAATTATCTGTGGTTTCAGGCAAAAAAAGATTTCAAAAAACACCAAAAAAAAATTCCAATCCAACTTCAACTACAACTACAACTTCAACACAACTCATCAACAACTGCAACACAACTTACAACTTCTGAAATGGAAAAAAATCTTCACGAAAACAGCAAAAGTAGAATTCTTCAAATGGTCAAATGGTCAAAAAAAAAGTCAAATACCGGTTCGAAATCACCGAGGTCCCCAAGCATCGTCTGACTGAAAAAATGGAAATGGATATATTATGCCTTCTGAAAATCTGAATTTCCTCATCATCACCGTCACCGTCACTGTCGCCGCTACTGTGACCGTCACCGTCGCCGCCACCGTCGCCGCCACCGTCGCCGCCACCGTCGCCGCCACCGTCGCCGCCACCGTCGCCGCCACCGTCGCCGCCACCGTCGCCGCCACCGTCGCCGCCACCGTCGCCGCCACCGTCGCCGCCACCGTCGCCGCCACCGTCGCCGCCACCGTCGCCGCCACCGTCGCCGCCATCGTCGCCGCCACCGTCGCCGCCATCGTCGCCGCCACCGTCGCCGCCATCGTCGCCGCCACCGTCGCCGCCATCGTCGCCGCCACGTCACTGCTCAAAATGTCGAATACCGGTTCGAAATCACCGAGGACCCCAAGAATCGCTCAATTTTTTTGAAAAAAAGTGAAATTCCGCCAAGCCTGGTGTCCGCCCAAGTATGAAAAAAAAATCGCCTGCTCATTCAATGCTCGTCTGCTCGTCATCCCCATCAACGTCTCCTTCCAGTGCTGCTGATCAAAATGGAAACAAATTTTCAAAAAAAAAAGTTGTGTTGCTAGTTGTTCCCTGACCATTCAACCATTCAAATCCAAGCCAGCCCCTTCAAGCCAAATGACGTCACCATCATCATCACCGAGCCACCACTGTCAAAACTACAATGACTACAAATTGGTGAGCTTAATCCTTGCAAGCTTTTTAAAGTTTGAACGATTTCATTTCAGAAATAGAATACAACTGTCGCCAGAAAGGATAAAAGAAGCCCGAGCACCAGATGAGCAAGCTACTCAGAGCCAACCAGAGAAAGAGCAAGAATACGATGTCCTGACAAAACCAGAAAATTTCTAGAAGCCGCCAGAGCAGCCAAGAGATCAAGAAGCCTGGAGCCATATCCCACGTGAAGCTGGGAAGCCGACAAGAGCAACAGATCAGCTGGAAGAATATGGAAGATACCGAGAAGCCGCCAGAGGAACAAACAAAGGCTCCCAGAGCCACCAGAAGCCCAGGATCCAGTAATCGAGACCCAGAGCCAGGTGCTCCCGGAGCGGCCAAGAGCACCAGGAGTACGGTGCGAGAATCTCGAAGATGGCAGAAGCCGCCACAGAATAAGAAGTTGCCAGGAAATGATCGTGCCGTTTTTCGGACCCCACCCTACGTTTTTTACCTCCCTAATAGGAGTCCCTAGCAAGGGTTTTTATCAATCTTTTTTTTTCTTTTGAATGAGAATAATAAATTTGGCAATGGCATAAAGTTTTTGCTAACTTGAGCTAACACCTTTGAAGCACGAAAACTGTAATGTGTACTCTGTCTCATCAAAAACAGGGAAGAAACGAGAAAGAGAAAAGAAAAGGATGCGAAAATGAAGTGAAAAAAAGGATGCACACCTTCGTTTTCAGGGGGAGGTCGTTGGATCGGTGCCAACTGTGAAAATCTGTGCCCAAACTTCATTTTATCAACAGCAAGTTGGTACGATCGATTTGAACTGGTTCGGCTTTCTTCCAAACAATAATATATCAGACACATCAGTTTATTATTTTCTAATCATAAAACAAGTGGAAATAATTCGAGAAAGCACAGAAGTATATAGAAATGATTTGTAAGCGCTCAAATTATTATCACAAAAGACGATACCCACAAAATCCCCCATTGACTTTTTCGTAATCACATTTGACATCATTCATTCTAACTGTTTTGTCCACTTTGGAAACAACGCATAGACAAGGTTCGTCTTCTCCTCTGAAAAGTCAATTGGCATAAAATTGTTGGAAGAATGCTAACCTGCCACTTTTTCCGCTTAAATCGCCGATAGCCGAGTTCAAGACACCGTTTCCAATTGTCATGTTATCAGAATACTCGAAAACCTAAAATCAACAAACTTAGAACAAAAAGAAATTATTTAGAGCTTACTGTTCTTTCTTCACCGATTCGTACGCCATCGGTCCAGTAGCCGATTTGACTATTCCCAGATAAATTTCTGATTTGGTCTATAATACGCTTTTTTTCTCCCCAAATATCCTTGTCGAACTCACCTCGCATCCACTCGGCCTCTTCCACTGTCTGCACTCCTATCAGTTCGGAACGCTTTTCTTTGCAGAACGAAATTACAAACTCTTTAGACACAAATATTTTACTAGACGTAGCCATGATGCAAACCGACAAAGTTGGTCTATCAAATCTTTTCCAACCCTCTCTACAAACTGCGAACCTCCAGGGACTTTCTTTGGGTATCCAAGGATGAGAATTTCCATTTTCATCAGGAAATGCGAGGCTCACACCGTCGAATGTTGCTGGGCACACGTTGTTCGGCACAGAAGACTAAAATTTGACATTGGTTACAAAAGAAGAATTTTAATTTTCGGAAGTTTTGATGTTGAAATTCGTGCTCAGCGGGTCGGAAAACATTTTTCAGACCGATTGGACAATTTTTATTTTGGGATCCATTTGATGGTCCAGCTCGCGGAGCAAGAAGCTTGCCGACTTGACATTTTCTAACATTTTTAATCATTTGGACCCTAGGCAAGTTTTTGGAAGAGCCCAATCGGAAAACATTTCGGCACCTGTGAAATAGTTACCTTGAAAGCCACATAGCCTTCATCGTCTGCCCTCACTATTTCTATGGGTATGGCTCCAGGGGTGAAATCATATGTGAAACATATTCCATCCTTGAACTCGGCCAAAACACATTTAACATCGTCGAAACACTTTGTAAAGCACTGATCAATAAGAAGCGAGGGATTTGATGACGGTGAAGGACCAGAATTCACTTTTCCATCTATCTTTACCATTTTTTGGGCGGGCACGACATGAAAGAAAAGTGAAAATAGAAAGAAGAACATCTTGGATATGGAATGAATAAAAAACCGAAAAAAAAGACATTTTTACGAGAAAAACAATAAATCTTAGTGTCATGAAGTAGAGATGGAAAGTAGTCTGAGCTTTAGCTCTTGAGACTTTTCAAAAAGGATCGAGAAACACAATTTAAGTTTAAAAAAACAATTTGACGACGAAAGTGGAAATTTCGAGGTACTAAGTGCAGTAGGGAGCACATGGCGCAGCGTCCGTAGTTAAACACCGACTCAAAAAAGAAGAAAAACGTGGAAATATTTATCAGAACATTTCAAAACAGCTTATAGCCACAGAAGCCACCGGAAATTTTTCTGTTGTTACATATGATATCGTTAGCCCAAACTTTTTTTTCTTCCGAAACGATCTCGATACAAGGCTCCGGAGTACCCCTGAAAACGAGAAAATCGACGCACATTCTTTATTGTGGAACTTACTCCACACCTCCACTCAAACTAGCGAAACTTTTATTCTCAAAAATCTCATTTCCAATGGTCATTCCGTCCTTGTACTCGAAGTTCTGAACAAAAAAATCTTTTACCGTGAAAACTGTATTGGGAGGGCATGCTCTTCTATTGTTTCCAGGACGCTCACGAGGGTTCTTCTAATGAAAGTGAGAAAGAAACTCACTGTCAAAGTCTTGCCAACCCTAGTACCATCTACCCAGAAGGAAACCACGGATAAGGCTTTCATTTGACCTGAAATAGAATTTTTCGATATCAGAATCTAAAATAAGTCCTCACCCCACATCCAATTCACTTCCTCCATTGTCTGCACCCCAATCAGCGTAGAGTTCATACTGGTGCAAGTTTCATTTACAACACTTCTGACTGTCCCTTTTTTCATCGGTTCGGCTTTCATACAAACCGATAAAGTTTGCCTATCAAATCGAGTCCAATTTTCTCGGCAAATCGCAAAGGTCCAGCTTTCTTCTGTAGTCTTCCAGGAGTGAGTTTTGCCGTTTTCAGTGGCAAAAGTGAGATTTACATCGTTGATAGTCGCTGGACACGAGTCTTTCAAAACATTTGTCTGTAATTTTTTAGAAGTTAGAATATAGGGTGCTACCCTTAAT
Organism: Caenorhabditis doughertyi; assembly: GCA_963572265.1. Taxonomy (NCBI): domain Eukaryota; kingdom Metazoa; phylum Nematoda; class Chromadorea; order Rhabditida; family Rhabditidae; genus Caenorhabditis; species Caenorhabditis doughertyi. The sequence continues at coordinate 4,677,277 of OY751553.1, read as the reverse complement.
CAGAACTAGACGGACCAGAACTGCCCCGAATTTGGACAAACCAGAACCGGTCGGATCAGAACTGGTCAAATAAGAACTGGGCGAATCAGAACTGTACCTTATCAGAACTGCCCTAATGAGAAATGACACTACATTGCTGCAATGGCCTGCGAGCAGTGAAAAGTGCCCAAACACGAGCGTTTGAAAAATTCATATTTGAGGAAGTTCTGAATCGCCAGTTCCTAACCGACCAGTTCTGATTCGTCCAGTTCTGATTAGGGGTAGCACTGACTTCAGAGAGTGCGAGCAAGTAAGAGACGCAGACCCGCGAACTTTTCTCTAGCGTTTACCCACCTTGAAGGCCACCAAACTCTGATTATCCGGATATGTTTTCTCTACAGTTATGATGGATTCAAAGGAAAACATGTACAGAAAGCAGTTTGAAAAATTCAAAAATTCCGCCAAAACACATTCAGAATTATAGAAACATAAGGCAAGGCATTGTTCCAGAACAGACACAGTGCTAGTCTCCGGTGCAGGTCCAGAATTCACTTTTCCAGCTGTCAAAACCATTTTTTGGACAGATACAGCTTCATGGAGTAGGAAAAAAAGATACAGAATGTTCATTTTTGAAAAGAAAAGTAAGAGAAAACGAATTCATTTTCAGGAATACACGACTATAAAACTTTGTGTCTTGGAAACTGGAAACATAAAAAAGTGAACTTTCGGAAAAGAATCTTCCCTATTTTTGTAGTAGACGTGATACATTTGTACAATCTGTATTATTGCCGGGCCTCCGGAACCTGGTTCACCCAGTTCCAGAAGTGTAATCTCATAAAAATTCCAAAGGAGAACTTTCTGGAGTGATTGGGCATGTGGCCAGACTTGTTTTAAATTTAATTTGAACAGTTTTTTTTATAGAGAAACCGATTTCACTTATCCAAAAAAGTTTGGGAAACTTGATTTAAAAACGTTTTTGAGTTCGTGTATTCAGACCGGAGTCGTGAACTTCCAATTCGGAGTCTAGCAATTTCCAAAGTCGAAACGCTTTGAGATGACAAAAATTACGAAATGTAAAACATCGAGAACTTGCCCGAATCTGAACTGCCACTCATCAGAACTGTCCCGTATAAGAACTACATACTTCACGTGAAATAATCATTGTAATGCGGGGCACGGGCTCTGAACAACATCGTTATTTCCAAACTACTCACCTGTTGACTAATTTTTCTATTTTCGGTTCCTAATTCCTTATTCATTAAATCAAAGTGTTAAAACATTATGAAAAACTGCTTGATTTCTAATCTACCGTAAATCCTGTGATAGAAGCCCATGGGCGTCTATTTTTCGAAGGTCCTCTGAGGGTGGGCTTCTATTGCAGGTGGGCTTCAAATACAGGTGGGCTTCAATTACAGGATTTACGGTAATTTTGAATTGCACTTTTTCAAATCAAAAAATTCAATTGTGTCTCTTTTCAAAATTATTTAGTTCCGTGTGATGTTGCTCCACAAGACCTATAATTATCTTTTTCATCAAATTTAATTATCAATCACTATTCTTTGAAGTTTTTAGGAGGTGAAGTTCATCGGTCACTGCAAAGGAGAATCGAATCTGAAAAAACGTGTTGCCATCACAAGATTTGAAAAAGCGCCACATCACTTTTTAACATCATTGAACAAATTTTCTATTATTGGTACTTGGCTCGCATCCAATCGAAAGCCTTAATTATGTATACACAACCATTTAATTTTAAAAATTCGAAAAATTTTGGGTTTTTTTGGTTTTTTTCTGCATTCCATTTTCTTAAATTTTCTCGAAACAAATGAAATTTTTCTCCAGGTAATGGTTTACACTTCGATGCAAGTCTTTATTGTGACCACGTGCTCAATGCTCATCATGATTCTGTATGGACTTTGGTGTATAATTGCACTGGTTGGTTGAAACGTGAGGTTGGTCCGGCGGGAATTCAAATTTTTCAACATTTCAGACTGCCACTTTGAACTGGTTCGATGCATATGAAGATAGAAAAGCGAAGGAAAAGAAGAGAAAGGAATTGGAGAAAGAAAAAGAAAACGATGAGTAATTCGATGGAATGAAAATTCAAAAAGTGTTCATTTAAAAAAAAATTGAATAAGATTAAAAACATCAAAAATTGCCTAATACTCATCATCTTTTTTTTCTAATTTATATTTTTCTTCTTTTTTGTACTTTTTAGAAGTTAGTCACAAACCAAAGGCTCGACTTCAATTCCAATTCCAATAAAAGTTTTTTCCGGCGGTTTTTGTTTGTCTTTTTCTTCAATTTTTTCTTCTTAAAATCTAAAATACAGGCCAAAAAGTGAAAAAGCGGCAAAAGAAATAAGGAAAAAAAAGAAAACAATCGGTGGTTGTCCTCGAGAACTACACGGTTTCTCTTCCACCTGTCCGTGTAGTCCGAGTGAACTCGGTCACCGAAAGTTAATCTATGCCAGGCGAGGCAATTCTACGGTTTTTAGAGAAGTTTCCGTGTTTTCAGACAATAAGAAGAATCTGATTCTGTTTTAAATAATCTACCAGAACTCGAAATAAGAAAAGTGATTTCACTCCTCTTTTAAAAATTCTAAATAAGACCATGGAGGTCAAAAATTTCAAAAAATTCATCATTCATTTCCTTATATTTATGTCCTCCTTTTTTGTACTTTTTAGAAGTGAGTCACAAACCAAAGGCTCAACTTCAATTTCAATTCCTTATAGACTTTCTTAATGTCACTTTTATCATCATTCATATAGCTGTTGACTGATAACTCGTGATACACCACGCGAAAATATCAGACTTAATGAATACCTTTCTAGCTCTGCCCTTTGTATTCCCCCATGGCACTCATTCTCAATTCTTTTCCTCATTTAAAAATTTTCACTTTGCCACTTCATTCTCAGCTTTTTTTTTCTACTATACTGAAACTTCAACTGATTCCATGGAGCTTCTCCTTTTAATCAGAAACATCGCTTTCATTGTGGCTTCTATCGTTATGTGGTCTGCCTTGGCACTTTCGGTTTGTTTATGACGTCATTTTCTACAAAGAAAATTTTTCAATTTTAGGCTTATGACTATTTTGGAGAAGACCCAGAATACGATGAAATCATCGTTCGACATCGTGAGATGCTTCGTCAGCAAGAGCAACGTCTTCGAGAATTGGAGGATCGAGTTGATCATGATGAGGAATGAAGTGATAATGAATTGGTTTTCTAAAATGGCTGAATTTATTTTCATTTATTTTCTATTCACATTACAATAAAATCTTATTAATTATGGAAAATGGAAAGAAATTGAACACAATGACGAAATTTTCTTTAGAAGAAAACCATTCTAATCATTTTATAGTGCAGTATTGTTAGTTTTTGTTCATGAGCAAGCGCGTCCCATTGAACTCGAAAAGTCAAGAAAAAGTAAAATTTTTGAGTAGAAAATGTTTCTTTTTTTTTAGGTTTTTGATCAGATTTAGGTCGAAGAGAAGGCTTAAAATGTCATTTTCAGTTGAGAAATGCATATTTTATATGGTAATAGTCAAAAAATGACAGAAAAAGGTGTTTTTCAGCGAAAATCAGAAACATCAATAAAAAACTTATTTGACGAAACTAAAAAAGAACTTCAAAAAATGAACTGGGTTCATTGGGGCGTGCTTGCTCATGCGCCAAAACAAACAATAATATCTTTGAATGCAAAAAAGCTTTTAAAAAAAGCATGGACAAAACTAGAATCAGACTAATCTCGATCTATAAATAACTAAAAGTGCACTTTTTACTAAAATTTTTCGGTCGAGGTGTGTACTAATTTTGCTCGAGATTTACTAAAGTACACGTGCGTATTGACGAGCTAGACCAATTCAGAAACAAGAATTGGCCGTAAATCTTCTTTTGTTGGTTACCAATGGCAATTTCAAAATTAGTATTTGCTGGCAACCCTAGTATAGCTCCAGACAACATGCTCCCAATCTTATTTTTTCTCTCATAGTCTTCAGCTCCAATGGAGCGCGCTTGCTTCTTCGGTGATCACCGATGTCTCATAAAATTTATCAATGGAAAGTTGCGAGTTGAGATGAAAAATGAAGTTCAAATTCAAGAAAGATGCATTATAGAAACAAAAAAAAATCATTCCATTTTTTCCTTCTGTTTTCCGCATTTCTCCAAATACTTTTCGTGCCAGACATACAAAGAGATATGATGCTTATCATTGACAATGGTAGCCTTGCGGCCATCCGAGATTCGTGTGACATCCATATTGGAGTAGTGAGGCCAATAAGTCCAAATGCCCCGTGTCCGCAGATCTTCCGCTCTGATAATTTGTTTGTTTGAAGGGCCTTGCAAGACAAGAAAAAAAGGTTCTAGTCGGGAAGAAAGGGTCCAAGAAAGAAAGAATGGTCCCAAAATAAGAAAAGAATAGACTCGGATAAAAAAAATTAAAACCTCTGGAATGAGACTTTTGGTCACGTAAGTGCTTCGGGAGTGCCTACGCCATCAAATGAATACATTTTAGGTACTACTCATTTTGGTCATGGGTCCATTCTTTTTTCATTTTGGGTCCATTCTTTTTATGAGATTTTTTACCCGGGTCCATTCTTTTGTTTTTGGCTTCATTCTTTTTTCACTTGGGCCCATTCTTCCTGACTAGAGCGAAAAAAACTTACGAAAATTCCGAAAGTTTTGGATTCAATCCAATCAAATAGTTGAAGTTAGCAGTTTTGATAGATGGGTCATCCTCCCTACGATAACTGCCATCCATATAAAAATGCAACTCGTCCAGTGGCTCATTCTTTCCATCAATCCATTGTTTAATCATTCTCGTGATAGCTTTGTATGGATGATCGATAAGTTTGAATTCGACAATTTCACAAGTGGATTCAGGTAAAATAAAATCGAAATCCATCCAACTGCAGTCGTCGAGTTTTAAATGTTTTTGCCTGTTCAACAAATGAATTTGCATTCTTTTCATCGTCTGGGTGTATTTCCAAATAAAAAGATTCTTGATATCCCATTTTCTATAGCAGCGAAATGTGAAGTTTCCCAATTCACAGATACTCAGAAGATGTTTTGTGATCTTTTCCTGAATCTCAAACTTCAATTCTGGAGTCTTTGTGAAGACCTTCATCTCAGAACAAAACTGGCTCCATGGTCTAGTCATCGGGAACTCCTCGCCATTCAATTTCCGGCCCATAATCCATTCTGTCTCATTTCCAGGGTATGGGCAGAAGGCGTCAATTTCCAGATGTCCTGTTTCAGTGTAAACTTTGACTGTTTTATACACGTCTCCGACAAGAAATTCACAGTTTGAAACGTTGATTTTGTTCTGCTCCACAGCTCTTTTGAACTGGCGTGAGAGCATTGTGAGCTCCACTCTGGAATTAAAAATTTCAAGAAATATTTTCCATTTTGAGCAAACTCACACTTGAATCGCATTCATTTGATCTATCACAGCGTTCCGCGGGAAGAATGGGAGTTTCAAAAGGGGAAACGGTTGAATTTTCTTCTGCTTTTTGAACTTGATGTGGAAGGAGTAGAAAGGGGAGAAGAATCGAGTGCCGGTGAGCATTGTGAAGCGCGGACTGAATGAGATAAAGATAGGCGGCAACAATAAGAATGAAAGGGGTGAAATGAATAAGAGGGAAGAAAATGAGACCAGAATAAACTGTTGCAAACATCACATTTTCGCGCATTTAAACAGAGTAATTTTTGAGTTTTTCGAAAAAAAATTCACCTGAAGCATAATGAACTGATTGTCTGAAATGACTGATCTTCTTCTTTATTTTCAATTAATAAGGTTTTTCTTACCTTATTAATTATTGAAAAATTGAACACAATAGTGACATTTTCTGAAGAAAAAATCAACTATTTTCTAATTATTTTGAAGAGCAGTAATAGCTTTGAATGAGAAAAAAGAAAAAGGAAACTTGCAAAAAACGGATACATCTTGAGTTATTTATAGATTTATTTATATTCATAAATAGTTTAAAGTGCACTTTTTTTGTTCGCGATGTCTAAAAGTCTTGCTCATGATGTATAGGAAACGTGGTGACCTAGACCAATTCAGAAACAAGCATCAGCCGTAAATCTTCTTTTGGTTGGTTACCAATGGCAATTTCAAAGTTGTTATTTGCTGGCAACCTTAGTATAGCTAGACAACATGCTGCCAATTTTCCTCGTCCTTTCCTTTTGCACCTCCAGCGCTTACAAAATGATACAGATATCCGGTACAGTAGTCGGAGACCCTAGTGGAACTCCTAGAGACATTTCCACTTGTTTACTTGATTGTGAAGCATCTCCAACCTGTTTTATGGTTTATTCAAATGCAAATGGAGAGTGTATAAGCCTGACGGTGGATTCAGCGTACCAGGTGAATAAGACAAGTGATGAGAGGTTTGTGGGATTTAAGGTGAGTCCAGATAAGGGCAGGGTTCGAGGAGACCAAGTAGGGATGAGCCTCAAACGGGTCTGTAGAGTAAATCGACATTTCTGAATTTACTTTTGAAGCCAATTTCGTCATTTTGAAGCACATTTTAATAGAGATCTGCTAGATATGTTCTTCATTAAAGGGTGCTCTTTTAATACAGTTTTCACGGTATGCTGTATATTCAGGTCGATGCCGAAGTCTGTCCGCAAACCTATCAAACGGCCGATTATACTGTAACAATGCCCAATGGCTTTATCTATCAATGGACCCGAAACGATACAGCATGGAGATTCACTGGCTGCAGAAAAGATTGGAAAAACTTCCAAAGATTTGATCGCTCATTAGTCTGTATGAAAACTTTCACAGCTTATTATACCTCATTCAATGATAGTATCACACAATGTTCCAGTTTGAACTCCAGTTTGGCCGGGTTGGCTTCCATGGAGGAATCTCAATGGGTCTATAGTGAGTTGAAAGATTCGGGCGGTTCTGAAAATACCAAAGTTTTTTCAGGTCAATTGCCGTCTGGAAGCGTTTGGCAAGGATTTTGGGTGGGTGGCGTTCGGGATTGTGTGGATACTACCACCTGGTGTAGAGTAAGAATTCACTGATTGAGTGTAAAACAAACTTTGACATTTTCAGACTTTCAAATGGATCGATGGCTTTACAACTGGCAGCGATGCATTGGCTTCCTCAATTTCCACCTTTTACGAGGCTGACTCTACTAACCCAAATCATGAAAACTGTCTGACAGTGGCTCGTACTCAAAGCTCTGCAATTTTTAATGATTGTAATTGTGTTGCTTCGAATAATTTAATTCTCGGATATGTTTGTGGTTATATAGTCGGGGGCTAGAACAGTTCTGATTGAATAGCTTGTTTGATATTTTTTGATGTTTAATAAACTTATTTTTGAAATTTTCAAGAATTTGTTTTGGATTTTTTTTTCGGGCTCCTTAATATCGTCTAGCCAGTAATACTGATTCACCTTAATAATTTCAGAGGGTTAAAAAGATTCCATTTTTGACGTCGTCTGGTTATTCAAATTCCGATATGCCAATATGAAATGTTGAAACTGGGAGCACAAGTAGAAATTATGGACGAAAAAACAATAAATAAAACTTTTTGAAATTTTTTTTCTTTTTCGGTTCAATTCCACTTACAAATCCTATTACAAATCATAATTCTATAAAATATTGGAAAAAAGGGATCGCTCTGAAAATTCAAATCTACTTGCCGCCGGTCGGAGTTTTGATTCGCGGCAGCACCTTGGTAACTGGAGTTAATATGGAGAATTTCGACACTTCAAACGGAAATTTGGGTAGATCAAACATGTTTATTTTGTTTTACATATAAATCAGCTCTGAGGTTGATATGCGCAAACATATCCCATAATCAAACTCGTCGATAGTTCACAGTTCACATCATTTATAGTCGCCGCACTCGTTGTTTTTGCCACAGTAAGGCAATTTTCATTGTCTGCGCTACCATCGGAAATAAAAGCATTGGATTCGACAAGCGCATCAGTGCTAGTTGTAAGTCCATCGATCCAATCGTAAGTCTGAAACGTTGTAAGCTCATTTTAAACTCAACTTTTGAATCAATCATTACTGTACACGGCGGACCAGCCGGACAATTTCTAACGCCCCCAATCCAAAAACCGTGCCACAGTTCTGGAGACACCAATTGGTCTGAAAAAATTTTCTAAAAATTTTCTGATGAAAATCTTCAAGCTTACTTTGCACCCATTGAGACTCTTCCACAGAAGCTACCCCGGCTAACTTGGCGTTCTCACCAGCACATCGTGTCTTACTTTCATCGAATGAAATTTGAGAAGCTGTGAACGTCTTCATACAGATTGATGTGCCATCAGCTCTTTTGAAATATGTCCAATCTTTTCTGGCGCCACTGAAACTCCATGATGTATCGTTTCGGGTCCATTGATAGGTGTAGCCGTCGGCCATAGTCACAGTGTAATCGGCCGTTTGATAAGTTTCCGGACAAGCTTCAGCATCGACCTAAACATTATTCAGAACTTTTTGTAAACTTTTATCTTGACTTACCTTAAAACCAACAAACCTTCCATCATTTGTCAACTCCACCTGATATGGAGAGCTCTTCGTTAAGCTTATACACTCTCCGTTTGCATTTGAATAAGCCAAAAAACATGTGGGAGATGCCCAACAATCTTCTAGACACGTGGCAAAATTTCCCAAAGTTCCACTTGGCTCCCCGACTACTGTACCGGATACCTGGACCATTTTCAAAGCTCTGGAGGCATAACAAAGGGAGAGGAGTAGGGCTAAGAGCATGTTGGACAGCTAAGTGAGGTCGCCAAAAAATGTGTCACGACTACTAGTTTCAATATTGTTAATGGCAACGGAAGCCAACTTTCGAAAAAAGCTGTGAGTGTTTGTAGTGTTGGTTGCTAACATGGCGGAAAAAATTTGAAAAGATCTTATTCATCCTCAAATTGATTCTAAAGTTTGTTCGGAAACAATAAAAAAGTGTGAGAATAAACTTTTTTTTTATTAAATCAGTCCATGAAAACGAGTACTATTTTCCATCAAAAAATGTGTTTCCATAGAAAATTGTGAGTCGAAAAAATGTGTTTCCATAGAAAATTGTGAGTCGATCAGTGAGGTTTAAGAAAGGAATTCAGGATTTCCAGAAACGACCGAAACTTCCAGAAAAACTTCCAGAAATAAGTTCCAGAAACGTTCGAAACGTCCGAAATCAGAAGTTGGTCCGAAGAACACATTGTTGATTTGGAAGAACGGCTAATGGTCTTTTTTGTTTTTCAGAGGTTCTTTTATACGGAAAATTCTGAAGATCTGGAAAATGACCTTTCCACGTGATTCGTCAAAAAGTTTTAAAAAATTGAAAAAAAAATAAAACGTTTGGCATTTCCAACACGTCGATTCAACCTTAAGTGTCCCGGACCTTACCCTATTGACCGTGCTGTGGAAAACATTATCGATTGAAAAAAGTGTTAATATTAAATCAGTTCTTACTTCTTATCACCAACAAAGGGACTTCTTCAAAAATCTAAAACGAATTGTCCAGCGAAACGGTTCAAAAGAAGTGACATTCTTTACATACAATACATACAGCAATTTCGGAATGAGTGAGTTTTGAGAATCCAATTTCCCATCTCTAAGTAAACTTTTCCTCAGAATTGCTGTTAACTCTCATTTTCGCCATTTTTCTGGCTCAATCATTGCCTCTTCATGAGGATTCTTCTGGACCATATTGGTCTTCAAATACTTGGGAAAGAAGTGAGTTTTGAAAATACCCCGGCTGGAAATGTCTGAAAATCAAGATTTTTAAGATGATTTTCGTGACGAAATCGCTGGAATCGAGGGCCGCTTCAAAAGAAATACGGCTCCTGGTAAGTCTAAATTTCATAGTTTTTAGCCTAAAAAATTACTTTCAGACAATCTGAAAGTCCCATTGGAACGTCTCCTAATGATCGCCCGCATTACCACTGGAATCCTTCTTTGCCTAAGGATTCAGTCTGAGGCATCAACGAATATGGACGATATTATCTCCGAACTCGTCGTTTTCGGACCCGCCAAGCAATCTGAAATTGTGAAAATTGATCCGAACACTTTTGGAGATGATTTGGACAAGTTAGCCGGTCAGAAGCTTCACCAAAAGGATAGTGCTGGGCAAGCTGCTGAAAAAGTGTGGCAAGCTGTTGGCAAGATTTTCAAGGCGATTGATGGAGATACTAACTTGACGAATTGGGATGTGAATGGATTCAAGCAGGAGATTCAGAAGTTGTCTAGGACTGATACTGTGTTGAAGGCGTTCGATGAGCTTCTGAAGTATGATTCCACGTTTACTTCGGCTATGGATATGTTGACTGGGACCAATGCCAATTCAAGCCCCAAACAATCATTTACCACTGTTAAAGAGGTCATGAAAGCTGTCCAGTCGTTGAAATCATTCCAATACGCTTTCTGGAAGTTTCAAAAGTTCCTCACGGCTTCTGATGGCTTATCCCCGATTCTGAAGTTTCAAGAAGCCTCAACACATTTTGGCTCTCTCAAGAAAGTCACTTCAAAACAAAGCTCGAGCTATATCGACTTTTTCAAAACGACCGCCGAAAATCAAGCCCCCTTGAAAGCCGTTCAACAAGACCTGAAATCTGTCAAGGACCTTGTGACATCTTACGTGACACGACGACTTGGCAGAAGCGTCACACCGGGTTTTCTCAAAGCCTCATCTGATATCTCCAAGATCTTTGAGGATCTTAAAGACCCCTGGGTGATGGGGCAGATGGCAACCGGGCCTTTGGAGCAGGCTCTAATGGATTTAAAGGATCTAACAATTCCTTTGGAAGACATTGAAAAAGGGCTCAATGGAATTGGATGGGATGATGTAGAAGTTCTGAATGATGTCGTGGCATTTTCCGACCATATTTCCTCAGCTGCCAATGACGTCGGCCGAATTGAGAAAGCGATCAAGGAGCTTGATCAGTGCCCACTTCCCCAGGGACAAGTGCCAGATGCCACCAAGATTACTGAAATCCAGAAGCATCTTGAAAGCATTGACGATAAGCTTGGAGCCACTGAGATGCATACAAGTGAGCTTGATGCTCTTTTGAATTCGCCAAATCTGGACACGTGGCTTGATGACGTCATCAAGATTTGTGAGGATGCTCTGAAAGCCCAGGATCTGCAGCAGCATATTCAGAAGTTGAAAGGGTACCAGAACCTGGCCAGCCTTAAAACTCAAGTTGGCAACGTCTACGCCAAAGTTCATGAGATTCAAAATGTCCAGAAGACGTCAACGATTCAGGCGGATGCTCAGAGCGTTGCGGCTCTTTTCAAAGATCTGGATACCTTCCATGCCGCTGCCAAAACTCAGTTTGCTCAAACATTTTCTTATCTTCAAAATCACCAAGATTTGAAGTTTGCGTCTGAAGCGTACCAAAAGATTCTGAAGGCAAGCACGATGCAAGCCGCGCTGAAGTTGAATGATGTCAAGAAAATTGTCAAACAAATTGTTGCGAACAAGGATAAGCTGGGAAGGATCAATGGAATCATATCAGATATGAGCAAAGAGAATAAGCCGGAGATCGCCGCGCTTTCTGTTTTGAAATATGAAGATCCTCAAAACGTTGGCATGGCGATTCGTGGAATTTCCAATATGCAAAACACCAGGATTCAGAAGCCCGCCGTGGATGCTCTCTTAAAAAACTTGCCGGTGATCAAAAGAAATTTGAAGACGTTGACAGATCCAGAAGACGTCCAACACCTTCGGAATCTTTTGTCTTTGAATTCAGAGATTCAGAATATGTACAATTCACTGGACGTCTTCAATGCAGCTGTGAAGAATGACGTGGACGCTAAGGCAATGTTTCAATTGGCTTCGAAGGTTACTGGAGTTTCTGGAGACTTTTTAAAGATGAGTTATGCTGTGAAAAAACTCAACACGCCTCAAAAAGTGACATCAGATAACGTGGAATCCTCTCTGAAAACTATGGAAACTATGGGTCTGGACTTCGTCTCGTATGGATTCACTGAAGCCCAAACCTCTATGGACGCTATCGACATGTTCTTTTCCCAATATACCGGTGTGCTCCCGGAGACTTCAACGTTGCCGCCAAAAGAGCAGCAAATGCTTGAGGAAAGTTCAACGACGGTTTTGGCGCCAAGTGAATCCAGTTTGTGAGTTGAAGCTTGATTTTTAGGAAAAACGAGGACGTCAACCTTGTTCTCCATGAAATTTGCAACGATTCGATACCCATATTGACTAGATTCTGACGACTTCAGTTTTTGACGTCTTCTAATTTCAGAATAGTCACCTTCTCAGAATATAGTCGATATGGGTATCAAACTTCAGAAATTTCGTGATTAAGAAGTTTAACGTCATGAAAATCAATTTCCAGCTTCGACAAATTTCCTATCTGGGCTATAGTTCTCGTCTGTGTGTTTGTCGCCTGCCTCATCACTGTTGGCGCCATGTACCTCTTCTGCCGTCCGAAACTCTGGGTCATCTGTAAATTCTTTTTGTGCTGTAAAAAGAAGAAGAATGAGAGCATAATAAATGCTGGGAAGTCTGTTAAGAAAAGTAAGAGAGGAACTTCAGCGAAAGGAAAGAAGGATCTGGTTAAACTGTTGGAGAATACAATAGGAAGAATTCGTGATCAAATTACGGAATGTAAGAACAATAACCCAATGTTGTGGAAAGATGAAAAAGATTGGCCTTTGGTTCTGGCCGCTTTCTACGTCACGATTTTTAATGGTGATTTCAAATCGATTCCGAGAATTGATGCCAAGCTTTTTGGAAAGAAAAGGGAGAGAGATTGCAGGTGAGTGTGTAATTTTACGAAATTTTGATATCCATATTGGCTGGTGCTACCCCTAATTATTAGGTTGATTCATAAGTCCTTGTGTATTTTTGAGAGGTCATTTGAGAAAACTGTATTTTTGTTTCTAACAAGCTAGAATGTTAATTATTCTTGCCAATATATAGGGACACTTTATGACTCCAAGAGAGCAACTGGACGTCTTTCTCCTTATCCCACAAGAGGAGATACGGAACATTCAGTGAACACAAATATTTTCATTTTTGAGAGCAGTTTCTGTTAAGAGCTAAAATTATACTTTAACGTGGATGGGGAACAGCCATTTTGCTACGTTGACATTGCAATAGTAGACGTGTCTCAACAAAAAAGTGAGACAACTTATCTTCTACTCTATTCAGATTTATGCTTAAATAGAGGTTACCACATATTTTTCAAGGCACTCTCACTTAGAAGTGCATTTCTCAAACCGGCTTCACAGAATCGGAGCCAACTCTTGATCAAATTTTAGCTAGTATCAGTGGTCATCCGACCAGCTATTCAAAAAAAGTGTCACATTCGGAAAGAATCAGAAATTTGGTTAGTGGATGCCTTATAAATAAACTCAATATCACCTCACGAAAAGGAAGAATCATCAATGAAATTTTTGATATAAAATTGTTCCGAGGATAATAATCTTTCATAGTTTTGTTGGTTTTATAAAGCCGGTACACGGTTCATTTATTTAGAATATAGCGGAATGAATTCATCTTACGACAGTGATATGGTACGTCGTTATAAGGAAAAACACAAAGAGTTTGACATCTGATATCGTAAAACGGCTATCCGAGCAAGCTGTGCCAAATCGTTTTGATGCTTTATTGCACCAAGTGTACTGACCAGAATCAAGATTTAGTTGGCATTGAATGTAACTATGACGGGAGAAAATCACAGATTTCAACTACCATCTCGCATCATAGACCAGTTGGCCGAAACGGCAGGCATTATCTATGTTGTCAGAAACAACTCGAACGTTCTATTTTGATATTTTTGTAACACCAACAATGTACTATAAGTGCACAAAAAATTTTGAAAGGAAAGCATCCGGTTTCAAAAATATGCTTATTCTTCGAACACTACACGATAGTGAACAAGGTCATTACTTTTTGCTCTGGATCAGTTGGTTCTCACTAAATAGGGCCCGGAGCTGAGCTGTATAAATAACCATAGTAGGGTGTTAGCATACACAAGTTATTAAGTAGAACTCCTGCTCGTCCTGTTCTTACAACGTGCGAAAAATTTTGGTAAAAATACACAAAGACTTATGAATCAACCTAATAGAACTGGACGAATCGGAACTTATCCTCATAAGAACCAGAGCTCAGAACTCAGAATTGCCCGGATGAAATCTGACACAACTTTGCTGCGATGGCCTGCGTGAGAAACGCCCAAATACGGGAATATGAAAAGTTCTCATCCGGTGCAGTTCTTAAACGGTCGGTTTTTATAAGGGATAGTTCTGAAATGTCCGATTCTGATTCGTCCAGAGTTCTCATTCCAGACAGTTCTCTTCCGTCGAGTTCTGACTAGGGGTAGCACCTATTGACTAGATTTTGAGGGATTCTGAATTCAGAAGACGCCAAAAAACATTTTGTCAAAATTAGCACATTACATCCCAAGAATTTCAGAATGCATCTTGACATGATCGAGACTAGAAGAGTCAAGTTGGCGGGCTACCAGAACAGATTTGTGTACGACTACTATCCGGCCAGCTTCTACACACTGCCCGACGGAAAAGTGTTGATTCTGGCACAATGTCCCCAGATTGCATCTGGAGAGGATAAAGACCTGAACCGAAAGCGTCTGAACATTCCGCAATTCTGGTATATGGCTCGGCAGGAGAAGACGAAGAACATTGTGATGTTGTGCTCGTTGACGGAGCAATTCCGATGTGCAAATAAGAATAAGCCAGCGAAAGAAGTGAAAATGTCTGATTTGTACTTTCCCAGGGAAAAAGACGAAGTGATGACGTTCAATGTCTTTGAGTTGAAGTGTCTGGAAGTGACGATTGATAAGCAGGCGTGCTTGGAGACCCGAAAGATTAGTGTCAAGTTTGAGTGAGTTTGTGGAAGGAGGAGGGCTGAAAAAACTAAGTTTTTTGATGAGCCTGCAAGATTTTGGGCCTTGACATAAGCCTATAATCCTTTTTATCTAGCTACCAGCATACAGACCTATTCGGGCCTGAATGCCTTAATCCCTGCAGTCCTACCACTACTGCAGACCTAGTTACGACCTCATCGATCTGCTAGCCCATCGGCCTACATACCTAAAGTATATCAGATAAAAGGGCCATCGCGCTGCCTGTGTTTCCTATCAGTCCATGAGCTCATAATCCTTTTTCTTTAGCTACCAGCCTACAGACCTATTTGGGCCCGAATGCAATCCCTGCAGGCCCGCCCAGCCTGTATTACCTATCAGTCTACAAGGCCTCACAGGGTTATCCAGTTAGCAGCCTACCGCTGTACGCCCGGACAAAAACTAAAGGCCTGACAGCCTAAAAACCTTTACAAAGGCCCATCCAAACAGCCTTAACCCCAAACCATTTCCAGAGAAGAAGAACCTTTCGTGGTCACCCATCGCTGGTTCACCGACTGGCGTGATCGCCGAATGACGGCTCGCTATGACACGTTGGTCAGCATTTGGAATGCTCTAAAAGTTGAAAAGGACGAAAAACCGATCATTTGCTGCTCGGATGGTGCCAATCGGACTGCCGCGTTTACATGTGAGTGTTTAGTTCTCGAGCTCAAAAAATTGAGTTTTTTTTTTGTTTTTTCAGTCGGGATTCATCTTTACCAGAGACGACTGCTGGAAGAGGATGTGCGAACCTTGTTTGAGATGCGTCCATGTCTTGCGGAGTTTACGGCTCAACGTCCAAGTGGACTAGTCAACCCTCGAAACTACGCCACTGCCGCATACTTTTGTATGACGCTTTTGAATGATGTAAGTGTCTCTGTTTCTATAAAAATTTCTGAAGTTTTCACTAAAAGAATGTTGCAGGGTATCGATCTCAAGAGTAAGACTGAAAGAAAGATGTATGCAGAGATGGGTGAATGGACACTGGAATTCAATCATTACTGGAAACGGTACCAACTGCTAAAAGAGGGCCGCGAAATGTCGTCATTGCAATTGACTGATGAGTTTGCGCATCCGGCTTCGAAAGCTGGCCCGGCGAATAGTCAAATGAATATCGTTATTAATAAAAATCGTGATGAAGAGGTGGAGTCAGAAACTGCCGGAGAGACGAAAAATGGCGAAGAAAAAGTTGAAGAAGTGAAAGAAGAAGCTGATGCTTCGAAACCTACGAAAGATGATTCTGCTCCGAAACCTGTGGTAATCGAGTCAATTCCCGATAAGGAGGACGGTTCCACTTCAAAACCTTCAGAAGACGGTTCTAATCCCAAGAAGGCGGATGGCTCTAAACCCAAAAAAGCAGATAACTCTAAACATAAACCTCCAGGAGATGGTTCTAATCCCAAGCCTCCGGCGGATGGCTCTATCCCAGACGACATGAAGACAGCCCAAGAGTAACTTGTTTCTTCATTCATTTAAAATCGAATAAAAAGATTTGGGTTTTTGTTTCATGATTCAGACATTTTTATTAGACATTTAGACATTTAAAAATTAGATACAGACATTCAGCATTCAGACATTCAGACATGACTCAGACATCGGAATTTCAGAATTGCACTTACCAGAAAAAGCTCAAGGCAGCATTTCGAAGTTGATTCTACAAATTGACGTCTTCTGAAACCAGCGTCTTCCGGAATTTCAAATCCAAAAGTTTTCAGGAACGGGTTCATGGATTCTGCTTCTGATTTTTACCGGATCCTTGTCTAGAATATGAAGAATCTTCGGAATTTTCAGTTTTGATGATGAATGGCTTCGTCAAACATATTTTTCGTAAATGACATGAACCCATCGCATCTTTTCCATCATTAACGTCTTCTGAATTCAGATCACCGAATTTCCCAGAAGCATGTCAATATGGGTACAAAATCCTAGCAAATTTCTTGAAAGCTTGTAGTCCATTGAACTTTCAGTCGATTAAAATTTCAAGCTTTTTAAAATCTTTAATCAGTGATAAATTATGTTTTCACGTCACCCGCCCTCAATCTTGGCCCGTGCCCTTTTTCGCTCTTTTTCAAAAATTTATCTATCGATTGATCAATTCTTGAATTTAAATTTCTCCAACGAATCATCGTTTTTCAAAAACTTTTAAGTTACTGAAATATAATTTGTGTAATTTCAAAATGTTGAGTGAGTCATTTTCAGAAATTTTTTCAGAAGAAAAACTGTTAAATTATTTCAGAATTACTTCATATTTTCATCGTCGCCATTTTGGCTCAATCACTCCCTCATATTGAGGGTTCTTCTGGACCATATTGGTCTTCAAATACTTCCAATTGTAAGTTTTTTTTCATAAAATATCTAAAAATTAGGGTTTTTCTTTCAGATGAAGTTCATAAAGAAGACTGGTCATCTTCAGTGCATAGCCGTTTAAAGCGTGAAAATGAACATGGTAAGTGTAGAGACCGCAACGTGTTTCACGAAACTTCAATTCAACTAAAACTGTTAATATAGATGTGTTCCAAAGTTCAATATGAGTACATTCCCAAATTTTTTCTCAAAAATATTCATCCGTTCTCGAGTTACAGTCATTTTTGTGAAGCTTTTTTTACTACTGATTTTCCATCGAAGCGTTGTCGGCGGCGCGAAAAAGAGGGTGGCGTCGCAATAGCAAGGCTGCGGCACGAGTTTTCAGTTGTTTTCGGAAAATTGCTTTGTGATGTATATTATTGGAAAAAAATACAAAAATGAAATCCTCGACTAAATCAAAATCATTATGAATCGTTTCTGTGGTTCGTAAAAATGTTTTGGTGGAGCGGGGGTTGAACCACGGTCTTCAGATCAGTGGTCAGTCGTGCTAGCCACTAGGCTACGGGCGCAGCCGCGCCGGCGATTCTAAGGGTACCTATAAAGGGGGCACCACCGTTGGTTGGTCGACCCCAGTTTTTCAATCAATTTTCTCATTTTTATAATGAGAAAAACTGAAATAAAAATTTTCGGCGAACTCTGGGAGCTTAAGTTTCTA
The DNA here is from genome assembly GCA_963572265.1 of Caenorhabditis doughertyi. Classification (NCBI taxonomy): domain Eukaryota; kingdom Metazoa; phylum Nematoda; class Chromadorea; order Rhabditida; family Rhabditidae; genus Caenorhabditis; species Caenorhabditis doughertyi. Next base: position 4,659,429 of record OY751553.1, on the reverse strand, counting down.
TATGAAACTTGTGCCAAATTATACGTAGAAGATAATGGAAAACAGACAATTTGCGTATTTCATACAAAGAAAGTCGCAAAATCAAAAAAACAGTAGAAAATCAAAAACTGCCGTTTTTGAAAAGGAATAAAAATAAGTTCCTGACATCCAAATCTTTTAAAAATTTGTTTTGGGGTTTGTAAAGAATAGTTCTATCCAAATATGCAATAAAAACATTAAGTTATATTATTTATTTTGTTGTCGATTTTGATGGTAGTTTGAATGAGTGTAACTTTTTTCGGCGAACTCATAGACCGATTTTAACGAAAAAATCGAATTCAGCATCACAAAAACTACCGGAATCAATCGAGAAAACATGCGTATTCGACCTATATTGAACAGTTTCTCTTGATTTTCTGCAACTTGTTTTGAAGTTTCACAGATTTCCTTTCTCTAGTTCTGTTAGTTTCACAGCTACTGACCCAAAAGTACTTCCATTGGATTCTACGTAGTCGATTACTTAAAGTTTTATCGAATCTGTATCAAGTTAACATAAAACGACCGTGCTATTAATCGTCAAACACCGCGCGGGCCCGTCGGTGGAAAAAAACGCCTCGCCCCGCCCCCTTTCATTGCGGTCTCTAGGTAAGTGTAGTTTTTGTAGTCCGACACCATAATTTTTGTTTTCCAGACAACCTAAAAGCCCAACTGGAACGTCTTCAAAGGGTTGCTCGAATCGTCAATGGAATCTCCATTCGATTAGGACTTATCAGAAATGCCATCACTTCAGAAGATCTTATCGCTGAGCTTCTCTTCTTTGGACCGACCAAACCATCTGAAATTATTGGAATGGATTCTGCTCCAATTGAAAAATCGATCGGAGAGTTGAAAAATCTTCCTGGGACGCTGATATCGAAGGATAGCAAAGTGACTGAAGCTGAAAAGGTGTTGACTGATATGGGAAGAATTTTGGAAGCGATTGATGGGATAGGAAATAAGGGTTGGGAGAAGGGAGATTTAGAAAAATGGGACTATCGGTATTTTTTCGCGGAGGTCACCGGCTTGAGCAATGGTAACTTCACTCTTCCAAAGTTGATGGCCTTTTTGAGAAAGAAGGCGGGTATGAATTGGTTTAAAGAGCTAATGGGCACAGATACGATTGGTAGTGATGATTTGAATCCCGGAATCGATATTATTAACAGATTCTTGACCAGGCTCAAAGGACTTTCCAATAACATGGAAACCACGCCAATCCACAGGTTCCAAGTGGTCAGTGCAGCTTCCGACACCATCGAAACTCTTCTCAAGGCTGCCAAAGGAGCATCAATTGTGAACGAACAGAAGAAGGCGATTGAGCTAACCCCTGAGCAAAAATCAGCCTATATCAATTTTCTTGCCACTTTTCCAAAACCATCCTACAAAGACGCTCAAACCAAACTGACAATTGTGAAGGATTTGATGAAAAGACAATTGGAGAAAAGTCGTAGCCGGGAACTCAAAATAACACCTGGTCTTTCAAATGGTCTGATCGATTTTTCCGCACTATTTTACGACTTTCAAGATCCTTTTATCGAAAGTATTGTGGATGCCAAAAGTGCGGAGATTGCTCTGAAAGAACTGGAGTTTGTGAAATCGCCACTGAGAAAAGTGGGAGAAGATCTGGCTTTTAAGGAGGATGATATCAAATTAATAGAATCATTAATTGAAGCTTTTCATCAAATAGATTCAATTGATACCTCCAAAATCACCAAAGGATTAAATGAGGCTGAGAGGTCTCCTATTCCTTGGAGCGATATAGAAACAAAAGATGTCGAAGATATTGTAAAAGTTGGCGAACTGCTGGAATCTGTGGACAATAAGCTTGCCAGAATCAATTCATTGATACAAGAAATACGAGGTATTCTGAAATCCAAAGATCTGATGAAGTGGGCAGACGAGGTCATCAAAATTTGTGAAGGAGCTGCCAGTGCCCCTGATCCTCAGCAAACTCTTAAAACATTCCGAGAGTATCGTCATTTAAAAAAGTTGAGAGCTGAAATTGTGAAGGTGTTCGATAAGCTTCAGGAAATTCAAGACGTTCAGAAAGACAAGAAGATAAACGAAGAGGCAAATGAGGCATTGCAACTTTCACAACAATTTAAAAGTTTCCACAAACACATCAAAGCTAACTACGCAACGTCGTTCAAGAATCTTTTGGCTACCAAATCTCTGAAAACTGCATCTGAAATGGTCGAGATTATTCAGAAGCTCAGAAGCTTCAAAGCCGACACTGATAATGCAAAGGCAATTGTAAAGAAGGTTATTGGGACGAAAAACGATTTGACGAAGGCTACCCAGATGATAGAGTCACTGAAAGCGGGAAGTATCAAAAAAGAATTCCTAGAATTGATGAGAAACGACGTGTCAAAACATTCTGAAATAATTGGGAATTCAATCCGAGGCATGTCCAATATGCATAATGCGCTGAGCCAAAAAATCCTTGTGGAGGATGTCCTGAAAAAGCTTCAAGTTGTCAAAACGAGCCAGAATCTTTTGAATGACGCTGGAGACGTGAAGAATTTGAAAGACCTGTTCGATTTGGAATCTTCAATTCGGAAAATGTTGACTGACCTTGAGGCCTTCAATAAAAAAGTGCCAGCAATAGATTCTGTCAATTTGAAAGATTACTATTGGATATTTTTCAGCGCTGAGTCGATTCCAGGGGTCAATGCCAATTTTTCGAAGGTTAGTGACGCTGTGTGGAAATTGAAAGAAAAAGTGAGGGATCCGGAAGACCAGAAGACTTTAGATGAAGTCGCTTCAGCATTGAAAACCATGGAGCCTATGGGATTGAATTTTGCCTCTTACAAAAAGCATTTTTCTGTAGCTAGGCCTTCATTGATAGCTCTTAACCAATTCTTTTTTGAATTTACGATGAGAATGATGCCCACAACCACTGCAAAGCCAACTCATCCAGCTCAAACTGAATTGGTCAGCACCACCCAACCCAGATGGACAAGAGCGTTTCAGAAGCCAGAAATCAAGGAAAAGTGAGTTTTTTCAAAATTAGAAAACATCTTTCTGTTTAGCCAAACCTTGCCAATAACTTGCTTGGTAAGGCAAGTCGAATTGTAGTCTTTGTACCCTTAGCCTCAACAAAGTTGATGTAAGAGGCTGACTTGCAGAGGCTAAGGCTACAAAAACTACAGAGCTGCCTCACCAAACTTTATTTCGCGCTTTGTGTTTTGCTGATCAAAAAACGATATATTTTTTCAGTCCTTACAATTCTGTATTGTTTGTGATGTTGGTGTTTTGCCTCGTGCTTCTTTGGCTTATCGTATGTTCCAAAGCCACCATGCATGCTTGCGGATAATAAAGTCTTTTTATTGTTTTCCTCAGTTGTACTGAAATTTTCAGAATTCAATTTCAGACTTTTTTCCTCCGTTCTCGTGTTTCTTCATGGAGTTTATCTGAAAAAAAAAAGTTGATTTTCAGATATTTTTTTCAGCCGAAAAAAACTCACTTATATGCGGGCTTCACCAGGTGATTTGGAAATCAAATTGAGGCTCGTCTAAACTGAAAAACGGATATTTTCACTAATAATTTTATTTTGAAAATTCCACGTGAAATAAGAAAACTCGCTCCATTGCATTCCACGTCCGCAAAAAAACTAATTAAAATTTTTGAAAACCGTGGATAATTTTTCACGTCACCTGTCCTCAACCTTGACCCTCGACCCTTGTCCTTTGACCCCCGGCCATTGCTCCTTTTCGAACAATTATCGATCGATCGATCAGTTCTTGAAATTGAATTTCGGGTGTAATCAACGGCTTCAATATCATCGATAACACTTTCACCTGCGAGTCGTTTTGTGAAAAACGAAAATATCGCTGAAATAAAATTGCAGCAATTTCAGAATGTTGAGTGAGTTATCTTAGAAAAAGTTTCAGCCAAAAAATGAAAATATTTCAGAATTGCTGTTAATGTTCATCGTCGCCGTCTTGGCTTATTCATCACCTTTTATTGAGGATTCTTCTGGACCATATTGGTCTCCAAGTACTTGGGAAAGCCCATCTAAAAGTGAGTTTTTTTGACTGAAACTTCTTAAAATCAACGCGTTTTGTTCAGATCAATTCCATGAGAAAGACTGGTCGTATCTAGTGCATCATCGTGTAAAGCGTGGAAATGGTCCTGGTAAGTGTAGTTTTTTTTAGTGCCTCAACACAATTTTAACTCTCCAGACAACCTGAAAGCCCAACTAGAACGTCTTCAAAGGGTTGCCCGTATCGTCAATGGAATCTCCATTCGATTAGGACTAATCGCGAAAACCGTCACTTCAGAAGATCTTATCGCCGAGCTCCTTTTCTTTGGACCCATCAAACTCTCTGAAATTATGGGAATGGATTCGACGCCCATTGAAAAATCGATTGAAGAGTTGAAGAATCTTCCGGTAGAGCTGAAGCCGAATGATAGCAAAGCGGCTGAAGCTGAGAAGGTCTTAGCTGAGATGGGAAAAGTTTTGAATGCAATCGATGGAATGGGAGATAAGGATTGGGATAAGCAGCTTTTCACGGCTGAGGTCAACGGCTTAAGTAATGGAGACATCACATTGTCGGAAGCAGAAGCCTTTATCGCACTTAAAGGTGAACTAATTCAGTTCGGACGGTTAGCCGGCACAAAGACGTTGGACACAGACTTCATAAAGGCGTATTCGTCCAATGTTTTTTTATTGTTGAAGGAGCTATCAAAGCTAGCCAAAAACCTGCGATCCGGACCAATCCACGGATTCCAAATAGTCAAAACCGCTTCGGATACAATCAGAACTCTTTTCAAGGCTGCCAAAGGCGTATCAATAGTAAACATACAAAAGAAGGCTATTGAACTAACCGCCGATCAGAAATCCGCCTATTCCACGTTTCTTGGCAAACTGCCAAAGCCATCTAAAGACGTTCAAACCAAACTGGCAATCGTGAAGGATTTGATGAAAAGACAATTGGCAAAAAGTCGTGGTCGGGATCTCAAAGTAACATTTGGAATGCCTAATGGTGTGACGGATATCTCCACAATGTTCTACGATTTTCAAGATCCTTTGATCGAAAGTATTGTGGATGTTAAAAGTCTGGAAATCGCTCTGAAAGACCTGGAACAGTTGAAACTTCCGCTTGGTCAGGTGGAACAGGATTTGGCTTTCAAGGAGGCGGACGTCAAATTGCTAGAATCTATAATTGCAGTTTTTTATCAAATGGATTCAATTGATGCCTCCAAAATCACCGAAGGAATGAATGAGGCCGAAACAAATCCTATTCCTTGGAGCGATATAGAACCAAAGGTTGTGGAAGATGTTGTAAAAGTTGGCGAGCTGCTGGAATCTGTGGACAATAAACTTGCCAGAATTAATTCACTAACACAAGAAATACGAGATATTCTGAAACCCAATGGTCTGATAAAGTGGGCCGACGACGTCATCAAAATTTGTGAAGGAGCTGCCAGTGCCCCAGATCCTCAGCAAACTCTCAAAACATTCCGAGAGTATAGCCATCTGAAAGAGCTGAGCGCTGGAATTGTGAAGGTGTTCGATAAGCTTCAGGAAATAGAAGACGTTCAAAAAGTCAAGAAAATAAACGACGAGGCAAATGCGGCATTGAAATTTGATCAACAACTTGAAAATTTCCACAAGCACGTCAAAGCTAACTATGCAACGTCATTCAAAAATCTTTTGACTACAAAATCTTTAAAAACTGCAGCTGAAATTGTCGAGATTATTCAAAAGATCAGAAGCTTCAAAGCCGACACTGATAATGCGAAGGCAATTGTGCAAAAAGTTATTGGAACGAAAAATGATTTGACAAAGGCTATCCAGATGATTGAGCCTTTGAAAACGGATAATAATGGCCCGGAATTTTTAAAATTAATGAGAAACGACGTGTCAAAACAGTCTGAAGTTATTGGCAATTCAATCCGAGGTGTATCCAATATGCATAATGCGTTGAGCCAAAAATCCCAGGTGGAGGACTTCCTGACAAAGATTCAAGCTATCAAAAAGAACCAGAATCTGTTGGCTGACGCTGGAGACGTGAAGAATCTGAAAGACCTGGTTGCGTTGGAATCTCCACTTCACCAAATGTTGGCCAGCCTTAAAGCCTTCAATGGAGCCGTACCAGCCATAGATTCTAGCAAACTTGAAGACTATTCTGTAATATTCGCTCAAGCTCAATCGGTGACTGGAGCCAATGCAAACTTTCTAGATATCAGTGATACTGTAGGAAGGCTCAAGGATAAAGTCCAGGATCCAGGCGATCAGAAAACGCTCGATGAAACTTCTTCAGCTCTGAGAACCCTTGACGCCATGGGATTGGATTTTGCTTTTTACAAGACGAATTTTCCTCAAACAAAAACTGCTTTGAAGGCTGTCGATGATTTATTTATGAAATTCACCAGCGGCATGAAGTCAATGCCGACTACGTTGGCAACTTTGGCTTCTCAAACGGCTCCACCATTGGTCAGCTCCACTCAAGCTCAACTGGTAGCAGAGAGCTCAACGATTCAAGAGCCAAAAGGATTTGATATGTGAGTTTTTTTTCTTGGAAAAACGATTTTTGGTGAGGCTAACAGACTTTGTAGTCTTTGTGTGCTTAGCCTCTGCAAAATCAATGGTTGCCGACCGGGCGGCTTGTTGAGGCTAAGGCTACAAAAACTACAAAATCGCTTAGCCTCACCAAACCCGCTGTAGCCACGAAACGCTATTGCAACGGGGGGCTTGTTGAGGCTAAGATAACAAAAACTACAAAATCGCTTAGCCTCACCAAACCCTCTGCTAGCCACGAAACACTATTGCAACGGGTGTCTTGTTGAGGCTAAGACTACAAAAACTACAAAACTGTTTAGCCTCACCAAACCCTCTGCTAGCCACGAAACGCTATTGCAACGGGGGGCTTGTTGAGGCTAAGACAACAAAAACTACAAAATCGCTTAGCCTCACCAAACCCTCTGCTAGCCACGAAACGCTATTGCAACGGGTGTCTTGTTGAGGCTAAGACTACAAAAACTACAAAACTGTTTAGCCTCACCAATAATATTTTTCAGTTCGGATCCTCCTCTGTGGTTTATAATTCTGATCGGTGTGATACTCTTGGTCCTCTTTGTTTGTTGCATCGTCAATGGTATAATGTACTGCGTTTGTCGTCCAAAATTGAAAGCCTTCTGGAAATTCTTTGCCTGCTGTAAAAAAGAGAAAAAGCATAAAAGAGGGTCGTCTGAAAGCAGTTCGGATTCTGAAACAGAAGACGAGGAAAAGGCAGTCGGGAAACGAAACAGAAAAAAGGACGGAAAGAAGAAAAAGAAAGGGAAGAAAGGTGGAAAAAAGAAGGACGGAAAGAGAAAGAAGAAAGGAAAAAAAGAAAAAGTAAAGGTGAAAGAAGGTGCAAAGAACAAGAGCGAAAAATCAGGAAAAGGTCAGAAAAAGGAGGTTGCCAAGCCGAAAGAAGAAAAGAAAGTGCCAGCAGGACCAGCAGCAGCAAAAGTGAGCCGTCGAACAGTGTTTGAGCGTAGCGTCGAGAGGCTCTTCGAGTTGATTTGGCCGTGTGTCGAAGAAGAGTTATTAGAAAAGTCGTACACGGATAGAAAAAAGGTAACGCTGCCTGAAGCAATAGCCAAACACGCAGCATTCGATGACATGTTCCATGCCGATTGTGCAAACACGGTTGTATACACGGGGAGAGACCGACCGTTTGCAGATGATTTGCCAACCGAGTACAGGTTAGTTTTTGTTGAAACTAGTTTTTTGCAAAAAAATTGGCGGTATGCCGTTTCAGAACTTTCCCTCATCAGAACTGTTTTGTATCTGAACTGTCCTGTATGAGAGCAGCGAGTGCTGGTAAGGGACAGTTCTGATGTGAAACAGTTTTCGCATGGGACAATTCTGATATGGGACACTGTTCTGGAACGTCCTAGCGCCAAAAAACAGCCGGATCAGAAAATTTAAATTGTGTGATTTGACAAGAATAGTTTTATTAAAAAAGCGTAAAGGTTTTAATTTTGGTCAAAAGCTAAGAAGATCTACTGATTCCGTGGTGCCATCCCTTGTCAGACTTGGACGAATCAGAACAGGACGAATTCGTTTTGGTCAAATTAGAAAAAGACGAATTCGAACTGATCGAAAAAAAAAACTGGGTGAATCAGAAACGCCTACTGTTCCTTATCAGAACTGCTCGGAAGAGAACTGACACTACTTTGCTGCAATGGCCTGCGAGTAGTGAAAAGTGTCTCGGCCAGTTCTGAATTGTCCGGTTCTGATTCATCCAGAGTTCTGATTCGGGACAGTTCTAATTCGTCCAGTTCAGATTAGGGGTAGCACCGATTCCGGCTGGAAATCTATCCTCTTTCTGAAACAGTAACTGCATGACTGAAATCATAAATCTCTCTCAACCTATGGAATCTTTTGATTTTCAGATACCCCATCCAAATTCTGAACGACAAACGAGTGAAGTTAAAAGACTATGGAAAACGCTTCAACAACGACTACTACCCGGCCAGCTACTACACTCTTCCTCGAGGCAAAAAGACGGTGATCATTGGTCAGACTCCGCAATTGGCAGCACCAGGCAAAAATTTGACGATTCCCAAATTTTGGTGGTTGGCGAAACAGTCGCGAACGAAGCACATTGTCATGTTGGGACCGTTGACGGAAGGCGTCTGTTTCGATGTGGACGGCACTGAGATTGAGCCTCCGTCTCAAGATGCCTATTTTCCAATGGATAAGGGCCAAGTGATGACTTTTGGCGATTTGACGCTGACATGTCTGGAGGCGACTGAAGACATTGTGGACCATATATGGACTCGAAAGATTAGTGTCAAATTTGGGTGAGTCTGCTTGTTTCAGGGATCCGGTGGCCAGTTCTCAAAATTGAATGTATTACAGGAACGGGAAACCGTTTGAGGTGAATCATCACTGGCTTCATCGATGGACACACTTTGGCCACAATGATCAAATGGTCATTGAGAATTTGGCCAAAATTATGGATCTGTTCAAAGCCGAATCGTCTGACCGAATGCCAATTGTTCACTGCGTCACGGGAGGACTTCGCACGTTGCAATTCACTTGTGAGTTTTGGCTCTAGCGGGGAAAAATGGACCCAAGTTGAAAGAGAGTGAACCCTAAAAAAAGAATGAACACGGGTAGTGAAGAATGAACCCAAAATATGAAAAGAATGGACCCAGGTAAAAACGTGCTCAAAAAGGGTCTAAAAGTGCCTAACAAGGGAACCTTTTAAGTGGGCTTTGTAATTTGCATATTCTACAAATACAGATCGATAGAGGACCTTTTGAAATGTATATTCCCGTTTTCAAAATCTGCTTTTGAGGATTTTGAAGTTGCGAAAATTAGGTCCGAAAATATGCACTTTTTTCCACTGAATTTTCACCTTCAACACATAAGAAATGACCGAACCAACGTGAGAATATCCCCGTGAATATGGTGTTCCTTAATATCTGTTTGAAGCAGCGAGGATTCGGCGCAGTGGTAGTGTTCTCGATTAGTAATACTGTTGGTGTGAGTACGAACCCTTTTGTGGCAATTTTTTTTGTTTTTCATTGAACACATTCCACATGACCTATTTTACCTAATTTAGCATTTCCAGGTTTGTTTGATCATTTTTATCGTCAGTTCGAACACATACAATACAAAAACCCAGATTTTCGAGATTTGACTTTTTGAGACAAGATATTCACCATCCCTTGGAAGGTCATATCAATAAACTGGAATGTTAAGAAACTGTTAGCCGTTTGTGCATCTATTTTTACCTTCTAAACTAATGAACCGACAACACGAACGGACTGAATAGTTTATTTCATTTGCAACGCAAACAATTTTTGGAGGAAGCGAATTTGAAGAAACAATCATCTCTCATGGAGCTATGATATTTCGTCTCAAAAAGTCAAGTCTCGAAAATCTGGGTTTTTGTATTGTATATGTTCGAACTGACGATAAAAATGATCAAACAAACCTGGAAATGCTAAACTAGGTAAAATAGGTCATGTGGAATGTGTTCAATGAAAAACAAAAAAAATTGCCACAAAAGGGTTCGTACTCACACCAACAGTATTACTAATCGAGAACGCTACCACTGCGCCGAATCCTCGCTGCTTCCAACAGATATTAAGGAACACCATATTCACGGGGATATTCTCACGTTGGTTCGGTCATTTCTTATGTGTTGAAGGTGAAAATTCAGTGGAAAAAAGTGCATATTTTCGGACCTAATTTTCGCAACTTCAAAATCCTCAAAAGCAGATTTTGAAAACGGGAATATACATTTCAAAAGGTCCTCTATCGATCTGTATTTGTAGAATATGCAAATTACAAAGTCCACTTAAAAGGTTCCCTTGTAAAGATAGCCTTCAAAAAAAATAAAAAAGAATTTTAGATACAAATTATTTTCATCATTGGTCCATTCTTTTTTTCTTATTTTTGGGTCCATACTTTTGATGAGAATTTTTACCCGGTTCCATTTTTTATTTAATTTTGGGTCCAGAGTTTTTATTTTTGAAAAATTTCAATAATAATGTTACAGTCTCGATTCACCTCTATCAAAATCAATTATTGTGCGAGGGCAACTCGTTTGACATGCGCAAATGTATGCAAGAGAGCCGGGAACAACGGCCGAAAGCAGTGGAGAATTCCTTCTCGTACGCGTGTTCAGCCAAATCTTGTCTCGATTGTTTGGGCGGAGTAAGTTTACCAATTTGCATTCGAGCTTCATCTTTTCGAGTTTTAGGGAAAGATGCGCTTGCCAAAAACCGGAACCATTGCAGAAAAATACCATGCTATTGATACTATTGTGTGTGAGCATCGAAACAACGAGAGAAGGATCGTGCAGGAAGCCGGTCGACACAAGGATGACACTATGCATCGAAGGTTGGAAAGGGCTGCAATGATTGCGGAACGTGATTTAATTATACAAGTGGCTAAGAAAGAAGCTAGAATTGAGGGCGAAAGACAGACGAGAGAGTGGATGGAAAGGGAAAGGAAGAGAAAAGAGGGAAAGAACGAGCCGTGGAAGCCGGGAACGCCGATCGCTCACTTGCCGCCAGAAGAGGAGGACGCCGACGCACTCGGTGAAGGTGGTGATGATGCGAAGAAGTCTGTCGATGAGGGTGAGTCGGCATCTACTGCACCTGCAAAGGAACCCGTGGAAATGGACACGAACGATCCTGGTGTGAATGCTTTGCCTGATGAAAAGAAAGTGGAGGACACGAACGATCCTGGTGTGAATGCTTTGCCTGATGAAAAGAAAGTGGAGGACACGAACGATCCTGGTGTGAATGCTCTTCCATAAAGTTTTTGTTTCTTAGTTCGTTTTTTTTCACATTGGGGTTACAGGCATCTTCAAAATTTGCCAGATAGAGGGCAAAAATCTGTCTGAAACTGGCTTATTGGAAAGCGTAAGCTGTCACTGGAAAAAATCTGGAAGATTCATGAACACTTCATTTTTAAAATTCAAATACAAAATCATTTGGATTTTCTGACGTTTCTTTGATTTCCGGTAGAATGATCGCTAAAATCCTCGCGGCTATAATCATAGTAGTGCAGTCTGTTGGAATCTCGTTGGCGCTGAATGTTGTGTTATCGGAAGTTCAAACTTCCTAAAAAAAAGCCCCCATTCTCGTTTACTTTTTCGGACTGGCCCGGCCCGCCGGGCCCACGCGGGCCAGGCCGATTTTTGACAAATATGAAAACACTGAGTGGGAGAAACTCACATTCCCTGTTGGAACCGATACGTCTTGATGGTCGGAGTCGTCGGAGTCGTCGTAGTTGTCGTTGTCGGACATTCTGAAAACTAAAAGTTTATTTCTGCAAAACAAAACAGATTGAAAAAAGATTCCAGCACCTTTCTTTTTATACTCAACTTGTTTAAGTACTGATAAAATAAGAATGAGGAATAAACATTCTTGAGCCAATATTTGCTCTTTCCAGTCATTTTAAACCAAGAATGAAACAATTTTGAAATAAAAAATAAAATCTAACTGTAACGCCCGGTGAAACCTTTATAAGAAGGACAACTCTCATAGAAGGATCTTAGAAGGATCTTCAAAAAATAGAAGAAAGGAGCCTCTAATTGAAGGGCATCTTCTAATTTTTTTACTTCAAGAAAAAGTCAAAAAAACTGTTCCATATTTCAAAATGTTGCACCAAAAACATTGGAGGTTTTTGGTCTGACAAAGCTTCGAGTAATAGAAGGACAGAGGGGATGAGAATAGAAAGGCATGCCCTTCTATTACAGGTTCTATGGTTGCCGAAATTGATACCTTACAGTATCCAAAATGCGAAAATTGTGGTGTACCAAAAAATTTGTAGTACTTCTTTTCTAATTATCATCGATGTCTAAAAAGACTTCTGAAACTTGGAATGCCAAAATAAATATGAGGAATAAATATGTTTTTGAGTTGTTATCTGGTATGCAATTGCCTCAAAACAAGTCTGAAAAATTTTGAAATTGAAAAACAATATCAAAATTTTCTTTGGTTTCAGACGATTTTCAATTCGATTTTTCAAAAAAAAGTAGCAAAATAATAACTCAAAAACATGTTTATTCCTCATTTCTTATCATATTATGTGATTAAAATAATAATTTAGAGTATAAAAAGGCTCTCCGTGAAGGGGTATCAGGATCCTTCCCACTTCTTTTTCAGTATTATTTGTTTCAGAAAAAAAAATGAATCGTCCAAACGACAGCTACATTGTCCGCGGAGGATGCTGTCAACCGCCAAAAGTGAGTTGAGGAAAAGTTTTTTTTTAATCATTGTTTTTTTTTAAAGCAGAATATACCTTCCTGCCGTGTGCCAAAGCAGGAACCTCCTGGAGGATTTGGTCCATTAGGAGGAGGAGGTCCATATGTAGGGAGAGGTCCATCGAACGGAGGTCCATATGGAGGAAGCGGACCATATGGTTCAGGAGATATCTATGGAGGAAGCGGTCCATCGAACGGAGGTCCATATGGATCAGGAGGTCTATATAGAGGAGGATGACCAGGACCTTTCCCACATAAACGATGTCCTTTTTTCACAATTGAATTGTCTAATTTTCAAGAGTCTGAAAATGTTAACTTTTGTTCATCATAAATGTTCTGTTTTTGAATTCATCGTTGAATTCAGTTTTCCTAACTATAAATTTGTTTCAGAAAAAGCTCAACATGAAACATAGCTTCTGTCAGTTTTTTTCAGACTCAAAATTGCAAAATTTTCGAGAGGTCTGTCTCACATGAATGTTTGAATAATATCGAACAATTTTATCAAACAACTTTGTTTGGTTCAAAAATTACAAACAAAATTATTTGATTTATCACCAAATAACAAACAATTTACGGTTAAGAAACCCCTTTATTAGAAGAGCCTCTTTGACAAAAGAGCCCTTCAACTTGTGTAGTCTCAATGAAACATGATCAATTTAGCATAATTTTGTACATCGATTTCCGAAAAAACTTCTTCGGATTAATAGAAGAGCACCTTTAATATGATTTCTCTCAAAACACTGTTTGAAACAAACAAAAGTCAAACAAAAAAAAAGATGAATGAAATGAATAGTTTATTGAGTATTATGTTAAACATTGAAATCAAAAATTTTCCAGTATGGGTTGAGGAATTTTCGCGGAATGATATTACGATATTCCACACTTGTTGTTTCGTTCGCAAACATCTTAACATAATAAACGCATCGGTCACCATTTGGGTTGATTTGACAGGATTTAGGATCAACGTCTTCTTCCAATTGTCTTCGATTCATTGGACAATTGGAGTCTCCACAAAGAACTTCTAATTCAGTAATATTATGTTCTCTCTCGCGTCTTGCAAAGGTGACCTGAATAATACGATAATATTAATTTTGACCCCTGAGAACGAAAATCTACATTAGAATTGTATGAAAAGTAACGACCATTGGTCTCGCATACCTTAATTGGAATTATGTAGTTCGTTCTATGGGGACCCTCAGCATTCATTTGATCAATTACCTCCCATACAATATCCTGTAAGAATTTTTCAGATTGCATTAAAGTTGTGATTTAGAGCTCACATCATAATCGTCAGGGTTCAGAGGTTCGAAGGGGTTAGCGGTGCAATATGCACTGGCAAATACAGCGAAAAGAACGAACAATTTCATTTCTAGTTAGTTGATAAACTATTGGAAATCTTGTTGCTTATATACATTTCTTATCAGAAAATGATAACAATAAAAAAACTATTAGTGTATTTATGAAAAGGTCCTTTGTACTGTATTGAGACTTCAACAAAATGGAATTTCTCTTTTTTTCTGTTTTTTTAATTGAAAAGAAAAAACCAATCTAAAACAAAATTGACTCTTTTGTGTATCGAACTGTACTTTCCGTATACTATGACTATTATATCGATGAAAAAAGAATTGGTCGTTCAATTGAATAAAGAAGATCGGTTAATACATTTTTCATTTGTTGACTTGATAATTGAATTCCTTGTCGGTTTTCAATTCACAGATGTGTTTTATGAATCACAAACATCTCCATTTCTTTAGACAGATACCGTGAAAAGCATGCCGCTCTATTTTTCAAAGTATCTGTCAGAGTGACGGTTTATTAGAGGTCTATGTTCCGAATCTTTTGTTCGAATTTTTCTCTCAATTTAAAATCTTTGAAAACGGATGATTTCTTTTAAAAAATTCTGACAAGAGATATTTTAATAAAAATTTTAACTTAAAAAAAAAATTGACAATCTTCCGAATGAGCTTACAAGCTAGACGCATTTTTTCAGAAATTTTCCAGTAAACCTGTTAATTTGGTATATTTTCATCAATGAAACAAATTAGCTTCTTCAATGAAGGTTGCCGGGATATTAGAGATTCCGGCTCAAGTTTTTTCATTTTTCCAAACATAAGCCTTGTTTCAACTCCTAAAATACAATTCAAGACTTCACATTTTTTATTCCAGTAGAGTTAGACTGTCAAGCGTGTAACTAAACTCTTCGAAAGGAAGCTGATTTGAAAATAAAAGGCGGGTTTTTTCCTTGGATGGGAAAATCGAGTTGAGGGATGGAAATTAATCGAGCACTTGCAACGATTCTTGAATTTTATAATACAATATTTCTCGATTGTTTCAGCTTTTTTCGACGTTTTTCTTTATGGATTTTGTCTTTTTATTACTAAAAAAATATCTGTAACCTTCAACTGCTCTCTGGACTTTCAAATGATGAAAAGAATTAGAGGAGCCCTTTCTATTAGAAGATCTCCTTTAATAGAAGAGCCTTGCAATCTGTATATTTTCAATGAAACATGATCGATTTAGCGAAATTTTGTACATCAATCCCTGAAAAAATTTGTTTGGATGAATAGAAGAGCTCGTTTATTATGATTGCCCTCAAAACACTGTTTGAAACAAAAGAAGAGCATGCTATTTTGATATATTCCGTCAAATGAAAGAATAGATGAATGAGATGAATGATTTATTGAATAGCATTAAACAATATGTTCTGGCTCTCGAGTAGTGGTGTTGAAACCTTTTGGAAATGTTTTCCGAAGTCTCACTGTAGTTGTTGGGTTCTCGAACATCATAATTTCATAATCGTATCGTTGACCATTTGGATCGAGTTGACAGCTAGTAGAATCAACAGGTCTTTTACTATTCACGGAATATTTAGGACAAAGGGAGTCTCCACAATAAACTTTTAAATCATAAAACTTTTTTTCCCTGTGGAATCTTGCACTGGTAATCTGAATTGGAAATACTATTTAAATAAAAAGCTTAGTCTCGCATACCGTAATTGGGATAATATAATTACCTGCCTCGGGATTCTCATCATTTATCTGGGTAATTAGTTTCCAGACCTTGTCCTGTAAAAATATTTCGGCTCGAATATGAGTTTTCATTTTAGCCTCACCTCAAAATCTTTTGGATTCATTTTGCTGTACGGATTACCGTAGCCATATGCACTGGCAAATACAGCGAAAAGAACTAACAATTTCATTTTCAGTTGGTTGATAAACTGTTAGAAATCTTGTTGCTTTTATACGTTTCTTATCAAAGATTGATAACAATAGAAAAACTATTAGTGTATTTATGAAAAGGTTTTTTGTACTGTATTGAATTTTCTACAAAATGGAATTTCCCTTTTTTCGTTTTTTTTTAATTGAAAAGAAAAAACCAATTGACAACAAAATTTACTCTTTTGTGTATCGAACTGTGCTTTCCGTTTGTTATGACTACGAGATCGATGAAAAAAGCATTAATAGTTCATTCACTTTCTGCCTGTTTCTTCTTATATGCAGGTTCACTTGAATAACAAAAAGGTCGGTTGATACATTTTTTATTTACTGACTTGATAATTGAATTCCTTGTCGGTTTCCCATGAAAATGAAAATTTTACAGAAATGTCAGCAAATGGACGTGACCGCAAATGTCATCAACAAACGCCGTGAGAAATGGGACATCGAAAAATTCATTCCTCGTTTTATTTCGTTTCGAAGATGGTCGTCTCTTCACGACAACAAAATGGTGGCTCCGTGGTACGAAAGATTCGTTTGGGAGTGAGTTCTGGTGCCAACTGGGTTCCTGCTGACAGTCCTCTAGTCTATTGACTAGGACAGGCGAGTAGTTGGGAACTCGGGAGGTGCTAAGGATGAGCTCAAAAAGGCGTTGGATTCAATCATATGGTTTAAGCCGATCCGACAATGCCGACTACGACTTGAAAAGCGTGAGTCAGAAAAATTTTCTGTTTGAATAGCACATTCAATTTCGAGGACGGGGAGTTGCTCTTTGTTTATAAAGATGGTTGTCTCTGTTATGAGGACCATCGCGATATCCATAAGAGATATGTTAGTTTTACGAAAAGCTGCTGTCAATAGGTTTTAAAATCAATTTTTTCAGTAAGGAAGCATTCCCTATTTCCATCGTCTTGAGAATGGACGTCTCTTCTCTACAAAACAAATGGAATGGCTTTGTGAATCAAACTAATCGTTTGGGAGTGAGTTCTGGTGCCAACTGGGTTCCTGCTGACAGTCCTCTAGTCTATTGACTAGGACAGGCGAGTAGTTGGGAACTCGAGAAGTGCTATGAATGAGCTCAAGAAAACGTGGGAGCCGATCTGATGATACTAGAAACGTCAAGGATGGTTGGACTTGAATAGGGTAAGCTTTGAAACTGTTTTTGTTTTAATAAATGCTTTACTTTCGGGGACGGGGGAGCGGCTATTCGTTCATGAAGATGTTTCTTTTGTGACAGAAACTATCACGTTATCCGTAAGAGATTCGTCAGATTCTTATCAAATAGGCTAAAACTAGTAGTGCGCATCGTATGCTGGGGCTGTTCGGTGATAAAGCTAATTGCCTCTGTAATGGGGACTATTGCGGCACCCGTAAAAGATTTGTCTGATTCCCATAAAACAGTTTTGTAAACCTAGTAACGCACACGAGTTCCCAGCGAGGGTAGGAAAACGCGCTCTAATGATAAATTGATAATTTCGCTGCGTACCTCGAATTTTTTCAACTGAATTTTTGGGAAAACTGAGTATTAAATGTTTGGACCATTAGAGCGCGCTTTCCTACCCTCGCTGGGAACTCGTGTGGTAACGCTCATCATAGATCAGACCCCCTAAAAACCTATTTTCTCTTGTTAGACCTCAAGGCGAATTGTTAGGGCTAAAAATACCCCAAAATATTTCATGCGCTTCCCCACAATTATGACAATTTCATAGGAATGTATAAAATATAGTTCTCTATTCATTTTTCAATACAGAAAACAATTTAAATTCAGCATTTCACTGTTTTCCACTCAAAAAACTAGTCATTACCCCTCATTTCGCAATTCCATTTTCCCTCCAAAATAAAGTGTGCGACGGAGCGCACTTGCATCGTCCAGTCAGCAAACCTGTTTTCCTTTCGCCATTTCCAACGATTTATCGCTCATTTCTCATCAATTTCCTGGTCGATTTCAAGTTTCTTTTCACTTTTTGCATTATATTTGTTGTTTTACACGTAATTTAAAGTAAAAATTGCTTAAAAAATGCGTTGAAATAAGGAAAATTAGACGAAAGTCACTACAGTTGGTGAAAAGCATGAATAAATTAAAAATCGTTGCGAAATCAGTAGGAAACTTGGTTAAAATTAATGAAAAAATGTTTTGGACACAAAAATCATGATAAATTCGAATATTGTTGTCGGAAAAGCATAAAATTATTCGAATAGTTGTTTTTTTAGAAAAAAATCTTTTTGAAATCCGCGGTAGTTCAGCCAAAATCAATAGCGATTCCGTTTTTCTAGCTTTAATCTTCCTAAAAACGAAAAACGTAAAATAAAGTAAAACTATAAAGTAAAATATAAAGTAAAACGAGTTTTTTGAAAAAAAAACTGTCTTCAAGATCATCTGTGCTTCTCTTTCAAACCAATAATCGCTAAACTTCTCTTCTCTTCCCCCGAAAAAAATTCTATGCGAGGAAAATTCTAAATAGAAATATTTTCCAGGCCAAATCCTCAATAAAATCGTCAAAAACTCCATTCCGCTCCAAAAATGGAGGCTCTTCCCACAATGCCGATGATGGCTCCGCAGTTTCGGACGTCCACATTATCCTACGATAACATTCCGAATTTCGACTTCAGATTGAGAATGAAAGAGGTAAAAGTTGAGTTTTTCGTCGATAAAATTGAAACGATTTTCAGCACATTCTCCTCACTTTCAATGCCGATCCACACGAGTACGACTCAGCGTTCGATGAGTTGGCACAGATGAAATTTGTGAGTTTTAATTGTAAATTCGAAAAAAAAGTGGAAGAAGTTTGCCGAAAATTTCAAGATTGCACGAAAAACGGTTTTGGTGGACAGAAGGCACAAAAAATACCACAATCAAACCAGCGGTCGTTGGTTTTGGTGAGGCTAAGCGTTTTTGTAGTTTTTGTGTGCTTAGCCTCAACAAATTGCATGTGACTGCCGACCGCGAGATACTTGTAGAGGCTAACGAGACTACATAAACTACAAAATCGCTTAGCCTCACCAAAATCTTTTACCGGTAATGAAGGGGTATTCTGATAAGGCTACAAAAGCTACACTTTTGCTTAGCCTCAACAATCCTCAACGTCTTTCACCCAATTTTTTTCCAGGAAGCGAACATTCCGTCGGCATCAGTTGAACAAATTCTGAAACTCAAGCGATATTACGGGCAATTGTGCATGATGCAGAAGCGATTTCCGATGGCAGCCGGTGAACAGTTGGAGACACCTTTTGCATGGTAAGTTGATAGAGTTTTTTGAGAAAAATCCCGTTTTGAGACCTAAAATCGCTGTAAAAACTCAAATTTTCTATTGTTTTCTGTTTTCAGGCACGACGGACTGGTGGACATGAGAAGTGCGCAGAGTGAGGTGACGATATGTGATATCGAGTTTGAAAAAGCCTCTGTAATGTTCAATATCGGCGCGTGTCACGCTCAATATGCAGCTGAACAGCCACGGGATACACCAGATGTACTGGAAATTCCATTTTCAATTAAAAATCAATAAAATGTTTGTTTTCAGAGCATCAAAACTGCATTCTCGCACTTCCAACAAGCCGCCACGGCGTTTGAGCAGCTTAACACTTACCGAAATTCCGATTTCTTCTATCCCTCGGTTGATTTGGACGCCAACGTCATCACTTTCTATTATAATGTTTGTGTGGCCCAGGCCCAAGAGTGTATAGTGCAAAAATCGCTGTTGGAAAACCGAAATCCATTGGTAACGGCGAAATTGGCGCTTTGGCTCATGGAATCGTATGAGGCGACGAATAAAATTGTGGAGGATTGGAGTGTTAATATCCCGGAAAGTGTGCAGAGGGTAAGAGGATACAAACTACAAGCTTCTAAGCCTCACCAAAAACAATTTGCAGTACTACGCCAGGCTGTGTCGTTTGAAGAGTAGCATGTACGCAGTGATAGGTTTTATGGCGATGGGCGATCATTATGAGAAGGAGGACAAGAAGATGGGATGGCGACTTCAGTACTACAATATTGCCAACAAATTTATGGAGAGCTTGACGGAGAATCATAGCAAAATGCGTGAGAGATACCCGGAGTTGTATGTCACCTCCTCGTTTTTGTTTGATGTGATAAGCGCCAAGTAAGAGCTCAAATTCAGCTTTTTCCTCATTAAAAGACGAATTTCCAGGCAGAAAAACGCGGAAAAGGAGAACAACTTCATCTATCACGATCGTGTGCCGTCGCACGAAGACGCGTTCGATGCCGCTCATAAAGAAGGGTCTGTATGTAAAGTGACAGTTCCAAAGTTCAATCCACTGGATCCATCTGTGTGTGGAGCGGATCTTTTCGAGAAGCTTCTCCCTTCTTTCGTCCAAGAAGCCAACAACAAGTATCAGGAGAAAAAAGACGAGATTTACCGAGAAATGAAGGATATCGTCAAGTCCTACAACGATCATCTCAACTATCAGCTAGAACTCGCCGGATTTGATCAGCTTCAATACATGCTGAACGAGGGGAAGAATCGAGAGGCGTGGTTTCAGATTCCCGAGGATTTGATGCAAAGAAACGCCGACATGACAAGCTATCCGGATTGTGTGCCGAATTTGATCGAAAAAATGCGAGAATCATCGGATACGGCACGTGTTGCCGAGGCGAAACTGAACACCCTTCTTGCAAAACTTCGCGCTATAGACTTGCCACGTCTCAAGGCGGATGAGGGCTTCAATTTGATTCAAAAAGAGTTGGAGAGACTATCGGAGCATTTGGAGCAGGCGAAAGCCAACAATGTTTCGTTGAACAAGGCCATCGTTCAACACTCGGCTAATCTACAGATTTTGACGTTGCCATGTGCGGAAATGTGGCAGAAAATCGTGCCGATGGAGGAGGAGAATTCGAAGAGTGAGTTTTTTTCCTGATAAAGTTTTTGGTGAGGCTAATAGACGATGAGCAATGAGAAGCAGTGAGAAGCAGACAACCTTTCTAACGGAAACTGCGACATCTATGACTAAATCTCGAAGCGAAAACAGCAACAAATGAACAACCCCTCCCCGCCCCCGAAAAAAAATCATTTATTCAAAATTCGAACAAATAGGTTTTAAACTTACCCCATCCATGTCCAGTCGGACTCCTTGAGCTGCTAGAATGACCAGATTGGTCCCCACGCCTTCTTGAGCTTGTCCTTGGCGCTTCCCGAGTTCCCGACTACTCGCCTGTCCTAGCCAATAGACTAGAGGACTGTCAGCAGGAACCCAGTTGGTACCAGAACTCACTCCCAACCAAATCACTTGATCTACGGAGAATTTCGTTGAAGAATAGACGACCATCCTCGAGACGAAATAAACCGAGGAATGAAATTTTCGATTCCCCATTCTTCACGGCGTTTGCTGATGACTTTTCCGGTCACTTCCATTCGCTGACGTTCCTGTGAAATTTTCATTTTTATGGGGGAAGTTTGGCTTTTACTAGTTGTTGGTTAAGCGAGAGAAAATATGTGCCTATGGAGGCTAACATACGTTAAGCACTACTAGTTTTATCTGCTATTTGATGAGAATCTGACGGATCTCTTACGGATAACGGGATAGTTCCCGTCAAAAAGAGAAACATCTTCATGAACTAATAACCCCTCCCCCGCCCCCGAAAGTAAATCATTTACCGTAAAACCTGAAATAGTAGTGCATGCACCACTATTTTTCAACTTCCCCATCTGAGGGCACCACTATTTCAGGTTTTACGGTATTCAAGCAAAACAGTTTCAAAGCTTACCCTATTCAAGTCCAACCCTTTTTGACGTTTCCAGTATCATCAGGTCGGCTCCCACGTTTTCTTGAGATCATTCTTAGTACTTCCCGAGTTCCCAACTACTCGCCTGTCCTAGTCAATAGACTAGAGGACTGTCAGCAGGAACCCAGTTGGTACCAGAACTCACTCCCAAAGTAATCGGTTGTGCCACGGAGCCAATCCATTCTGTTGGCGAGGAAAAGTGACCATATCAAGACGAATTCAACCAAGTTTTCGACATTCCTCACGGCGTTCGATAATCATTGTCGAGGGAAGATGTTTTTGTCCAAACGTTCCTCCTGTCTGAAAATTTTCATTCTGTGGAAGTTTCACGTTGTAGCTTTGAATTCTGCTAACCGCACGCTTTGCCGAGTTGCTGAGTTTCAGTGACAGAGAATAGGTTTTCATGAAGGCTAAAATATGAAACAGAGAGCACACTGTTAGCTTTATCTGCTCTCTAATGAGAATCAGACAGATCTCTTACGGATATCTCAATAGTCTCCGTCACAGAGACACGTCTTCATAAACGAACAGCCCCTCCCCGCCCCCAAATCATTTATTCAAACAAAACAGTTTCAAAGCTTACCTTATTAAAGCTCAATCATCCTTGACTCACTCCCAAACGATCAGCTCGATCCACAAAGCTAGCATCGGCTTCCACGTCTTCTTGAGCTTATTCTTAGTGCTTCCCGAGTTCCCAACTACTCGCCTGTCCTAGTCAATAGACTAGAGGACTGTCAGCAGGAACCCAGTTCAGTTTCTGGGCCAGTTGGCACCAGAACTCACTCCCAATCGAACCAAATTCTTGTCGAGAAAAACGGCGATCCTCGAGACGGAATAAGCCGAGGAATGAAGTCTTGCTCACGGTGTTTGTTGAAGACTTTCCCGGTCACGTCCATTTGCTCACAGTCCTGGAAAATTTTCATTTTATGGGGATTTATTCATGCAAAACAGGTTGTTAACTTACTAATTTCAAGGTCGGCACATGCTCTGATTGAATTCGCTAGTATCGGCTTTCACGTCTTCTTGAGCTCATTCTTAGTGCTTCCCGAGTTCCCGAGTACTCGCCTGTCCTAGTCAATAGACTAGAGGACTGTCAGCAGGAACCCAGTTGGTACCAGAACTCACTACCAAAAGAATCAGTTGTGTCACGGACCACGTCATTTTGTTGTCGAGAAGAGACGACCATCCTCCAAGACCAAATGAACCGAGGAATGAACTTTGTCGGTAGCCTCATTTCTCACGGCGTTCGATAGTGATATTTCAGTTCACGTTTAATTTGTCGAAATGTTCTTGTTCTGAAAATTTTTAATTTTGAAACTTTCATTGACAGATGCTTTTTGGATATCCAATGTGATTGATTTGGGAGGAAGCGTGTGAATGTTCGTGTGAATGTAGTTTTGGCCAGTACTAGTCGCATGCATTGTTTTTATAGGTTTTTAGTGAAGCTAACCTACATACTAGTAGCACACATTTCATAGAATTTAGTGTGGATAACCCACTATCCGCATTACTAAACTATACACTTTCATGAGAGCCAGACAAATCTTTTGCGGATATCGCAGTTTATCGCCGAGCAGCCCCTCCCCGCCCCCAAATCATTTATTCGAACAGACAGTTGTCCAACTTACTCATTTTTAGTTTAACGATTTCCCTGAATTCTCAGAGATGATATTTTTATCATGTCGAAAGCCACGTCTTCTTGAGCTCATTCATAGTGCTTCCCGAGTTCCCAACTACTCGCCTGTCCTAGTCAATAGACTAGAGGACTGTCAGCAGGAACCCAGTTGGTACCAGAAATCACTCCCAACCTAATCGTTCGTATCACGGAGCCACCATTTTGTTGTAGATTGTCGTGTATATTTTGTCGACTCACTCTCAACCGAGTCGCATGATCTACGGAGTCGATCCATTTTGTTGTCGAAAAAAAAGTGACCATTTCTAGTCGAACTGCATCGATGAATGAAGATTTCGATTCCCCATTGCTCACGACGTTTGCTGATGATTTTCGTCGTCATGTCCATTTGCTCACATTTCTGTAAAATTTTCATCTTTATAGAAATGCATTATAATTGTCGTTTTGTAACTTCGGCTGTCTCTAGTCGTACGCGCTTGGTTGAGCGAAATCAAATAGGTTTCTATGGAGGCTAACATACATTCTTAGCTTTATCTGCTATTCGATGTGAACCTAACGGATTTCTTACGGATAACGCGACAGTTTCCATCACAAAAAGAACATTTTCATAAACGAACAGCCCCTCCCGCCCCCGAAAGTGAATCATTTATTCAAAAAGAACAGTTTCAAAGCTTACCCTATTCAAGTCCAACCATCCTTGACGTTTCCAGTATAATCAGTTCGGCTCCCATGTCTTCTTGAGCTCATTCTTAGTGTTTCCCGAGTTCCCAACTACTCGCCTGTCCTAGTCAATAGACTAGAGGACTGTCAGCAGGAACCCAGTTGGCACCAGAACTCACTCCCAAACAAATCGTTCGTATCACGGAGCCTCCATTTTGTTGTCGCCAAGAGACGACCATCCTCGAGACCAAATAAACCGAGGAATGAAGTTTTGGAAGCCGCATTGCTCACGGCGTTTGATGACGATTTTCGGGTTCACGTGTTTTTGTCCAGATGTTCCCATCTGAAATTTTCATTTTGTGGGGAAGTTTAGAGGAAGAGTATGAAACTATCTAATTTAGCTGCAGCCTCTAAAAGTCTAGTGAATGGTTGAGCTTCAGCGAGAGAAAATAGGCTTCTAGGAAGACTTATTTACGATGCGCATTTCTAGGGTAACGGATTTTCTGCCGAGAATCGGACAAACCTTTTACGGAAATCACGATAGTTTCCCACAAAATTTCAAGCGGCTCGATAAGAGAACAGTCCCTCCCCGCCCCGAAAGTAAATCATTTATACAAATAAAACAGTTTTAAAGCTTACCCTATTCAAGTCCAACCATCTTTGACGTTTCTAGTATCATCAGATCGGCTCCCACGTCTTCATGAGCTCATTCTTAGTACTTCCCGAGTTCCCAACTACTCGCCTGTCCTAGTCAATAGACTAGAGGACTGTCAGCAGGAACCCAGTTGGCACCAGAACTCACTCTCAAACGATTTACTCGATCCACGGAGCCACGTCATTTTGTTGTCGAGGAGAGACGACCATTCTCAAGACGATGGGACCAGGGAATGCTTCCTTCCTGAAAAATTCTGGTTTTAAAACCTATTGACAGCAGCTTTTCGTAAATCTAACAGATCTCTTATGGATATCGCGACATTCCTCATAACAGAGACAACCATCATTATAAACGAACAGCACATCCCCGTTCTCGAAAGTGATAGTGTTGTTCAAACAGAAACTTTTTCTGACTCACTCTTTTCAAGTCCAATACATAGTCGGCATTGTCGGATCGGCTTAAACCATATGATTGAATCCAAAGTCTTCTTGAGCTCATTCATAGTGCTTCCCGAGTTCCCAACTACTCGCCTGTCCTAGTCAATAGACTAGAGGACTGTCAGCAGGAACCCAGTTGGCACCAGAACTCACTCCCAACTGAGTCGCATGATCTACGGAGCCACCTCATTTTGCTGTCGAGAAGAAGCGACCATCCTCGAGACAGAATAAACCGAGGAATGAAGTTTTCGATGTCCCATTGCTCACGGTGTTTGTTGATGGCTTTTCCGGTCACGCCCAATTGCTGACAGTCCTGTAAAATTTTCATTTTTATGGGGGACCGAATTTCAGACAGATTCCCACAAAATTTGAAGCAGCTAGTTAAGAGAATGGCTTCTTCCCGCCCCCGAAAGTAAATGTTTTATTCAAACACTGTCTTAAACTCACTCTTTTCAAAACCAGCCAATTCTCTGCACATCGGCTCCCACGTCTTCTTGAGCTCATTCTTAGTGCTTCCCGAGTTCCCAACTACTCGCCTGTCCTAGTCAATAGACTAGAGGACTGTCAGCAGGAACCCAGTTGGCACCAGAACTCACTCCCAAACGAATCGTACGTGCCACGGAGCCACGTCATTGTTTTCGAGAAGAGACGACCATCCTCGGGACGAAATAAACCCAGGAATGAAGTTTTCGACAGCCCCATTCTTCACGGCTTTCGATAGTACATTTTTGAGTTCACGTGTTTATGAAAAAATGCCTCTGTAGAATTGTTTTTTTTTTCTGTCACGCCGTAAACTTTTTTTGATATTCAAAATCAACTTTTTTGAGGGGAATTTTCTGATATTTCTACAAGTCCCGCGCAATTGAAAACGTTGAAGATAAAAGCACAAAAACTGAAATCTTATTTAGCCTCATCAAAAGTCTTATTTGACAACAATAATTGAGAAAGTCAATTTTCCAAATAAAGTTTTTTTCAGGCTCCACATCTCAAAGTCCAGAAGAGATTCAACTGCGAAAAATGGTGGCGAAAGTGGAGGAGATGAAAAAGCAACGAAACACTTTCATGGATGAGCTCGCCGCCGAACTAAAAGCAGATGATATTGCGACAAAACTGATGGGAACCAATGAAAGAGGAGCCGAAGAGATCATGAATGCTGAAATCGCCAAGCACGCCACTCGCCAATCAGCTATCCGATTGAACGTCACCGCTCAAGAGGCGATTCTTCGCGCATTCGCCGATGCCAACGCAGATTTCCATGAAGAGCGCTCCGGGATGTCAAAAATGAAGCAGGAATATGAGAAGAGGGTTAACGAGTTGTGTGCTTCCTATGAAGTCTATCGTGATGTGGCACGTAAATGTGAAGAAGGAGAGCAATTCTATCGACAGTTGATGGCCAGATGTGATCAATTCGCCATTCCGGTTCATGCCATGGAGGAGCAATGTAAGTTTTCCGAAAAAAATAAAGCTTAAACCTTAAAATTTTAATTTTCAGACCGCGAAGAGCTTGAGAAGAAGGAGCGCGCCAAGAAAGAAGCCGAACAACATCTGAATCAGATCAGGATGTCTAGAGAAGCTCAAAGTGCTCTTATGGACTTCGGAGGTGCTCCCAGGTCGCCAGCTGGAGCTCCTGGATCAATGATGGGGCCACCAGGCCAACACTACATTCCACCAACCTCCTCGGGAGCTCGTGGCGGAGGCCCACGTCTTGGAGACTATCTAGACAGCTATAGAGCTCGAAAGCAGAAACCGCAAGTTCAGATTCCACAGGAGCCACCACAAGGTCCCCCATCACCAACTCCAAGTAGTATTTGTGACTTCCCAGTAAGCTCTTCTAGAAGCCAACGATTCGGACCGACGTATCCACCAAGCCAGGCTAGTCCAGTGTCATCTCAATATGGAGGTGGGCCTCCAATGCCATCAGGACCATATGGAGCTCCACAAGCACCACAAGGATACCCGGGACCTCAATACCAGCCAACTCCATACCAGGCACCAGCTCCATTGACACCTGGAACTCCAGCTTTTCAACAGGCTTCTACACCATATTCAGGCGAGCCGCCAAGCTCGTATTCTGTGCCAAGAGTTGTGCCAGGATATACACCAGGACCTGGATCTCAACACTCTCAGTATGCCCCATCATCGGTTCAAGGAGGACCAGGAGGACCAGGATACGGTGGGCCACCAGCTCAAGGAGCCCAAGGATATGGGCCAGCTGCTCCTTCACAAAATCAAGGATATGGAGGACCACCAGGAGGACCGCAACATCATCAACAATATAATCCATCTCCGGTGCCTCAAGGTCCACCTCAATACCAGCCTCCACCTCAACATCATGGGTATAATAATCCTCCAGGAGCACCACATGGGTATCAAAATCCGAGCTACAACCCATTACCAGTTCAAGGAGAAGCAGTTCAGGGAGCCCCTGGAAGTCAAGCTCAATATGTGGCACCTTATCAGGCACCTTATCAGGCACCAGCAGCAGCACAGCCACAACATTATACTCCATCGCCGGTGTCGGGTGGGCCAGGAGGGCCAGGAGGACCTTATCAAGCTCCAGGAGTTCAAGGATACCCGGCTCCAGGAGGGCATACTCAACTGCCACCTAGACAAGAATATGCTCCAGCACCGATTCAGCCAGCTTCCAACCAGTATGCTCCAGTCCAAAATGGGCCCAACCAAGCTGCCTTTAATCCACCACCTCCGAGTCAGTATGCTCCATCGTCAGTTCAAAATGGACCCAGCCAAGCTGCCTTCAACGGACCACCACAACCACCAGCACAAGGATCGTTATCTCAGAGTCAAGGATATGGACCAATTCCTCAACAACAGCCATCATATCAACCAGTGGCTCCTCCGGCTCAGCCCATCTTCCAACATCCGCCACAAGGAGTGCCAATATCGGCTCCGCCACCATCTTCTCACCATCAACATGTGGCACCGACTCCACAACCTCCACCAGCTGCTCAGCAAGCTCCTCCTGCAGCTTCTGTTGCTCCAGCTCCTTCTAGATTCACACCAACTCCAGGAGCTCCGTCACCGTGGCACGCCACTCCTGCTGAGCTGAAGACGCCGTGGATGACTACACCTCAATACCATGCTCCGCCCACTTCGACTTCTACACCGGCTGCTGCACCCGCAGCTTCAGGAGCTGGACAAGGTTTCCAGACGACTTCTAGCACTGTGGATTTGCTCAGCGACTTGTTGGGAGATTTCAATTTGGCGCCACCAATTCAGCCGACTATGCAGAATACACAACGTAAGAAAATGTAGAGAAAACTTTGGTGAGGCTAACAAGATATAAACTACAATTTTTTAGCCTCACCAAAACTTTCCAATACCACAGACAAAGCCACAAAATCTAATAGTTTCAGATCTCCAACAATCTCAACAACATCCAGCTCCACCGGCTTTCAATACTCGTCCACCTGCATCACAACAACAAGCTCCGCCCACAACCACCTCTTCTCAACCTATCAATAACCATCAGGATTTTTGCATCGTCACCTCTAACCAGCCGGATCCACCACCACCTCAAGTATCCAAACAACCATATGTCCGTCCAGCCGCCGCCGTCCAACCGATGCCACATTATCAGCCTCAACCAACTCCAGAATTGAGTCAAATCGCACAGCAAGCGACTCAAAATTGCGCGGAGACACCGATTCTGGGAAAAGGGTCGCCAAGTATAACGGAGCTCTCGGATCCGAGCAAGTTTCAGCTGGGAGAGGGAGATAGGCAGAAGTTGGAGAAACGATTGCTTCATCAGAGTTTTAGGTAGGTTGTCTCAATGAACTTTTCCGCCGTTTAGTGATTTCTTATCATTTTCCTGCGAAATTTATGGCATTACAAGACATTTTATGCCCCCTCTGATAACATAAAGCGCACATTTTCACCACCATACAGTTTCAGAACCAACGGACCACCGCCACCACTGAATCAGTCGGATCCACTCAATCAAATCGATGCGTTCAGTTTTGCATCGAGAAAATAATCTTTTTTTTGTAAATACGCTTTTTTTCTGTCAAAATTTTAGTTTTTTGTAGATATGCCTGTCCCCTTTTTTCTGTGTAAAAATCTTCAGAAAATCGGCAGAAAATTGATAGACGTTTCTTATCATTTTACTCCCGATTTTCTCTGCATTTCTGCTCTTTTCTTTTCTTTCAATTCCCTTGAAAAACCCCCATTTGCTGTGAACGAATTCTACTACTAAGTCCTACTTAAAAGTGTCCATATACTAGAAGGTGCATATTTCCGACTAAACCCCCAGTGTCTGATTACTTGATGATGAATTTCGCTTTTACAAAAATTATTTATTTGAATCCAAACGCTTCCCTCTATAACAAGATAAATTATTTTTTCAGCATAATCATTTCTTTTTGTGCGATTTATGTAATTTTGTTTTCGTGTTGTTAACCGATTCTCAGTTGCATCTGCACTGCACTTCTGCCTATTTTTAATACGATTTTCTTCGTTTTCCACTTCTGAACTTCTTTCTCTTAATGCTCATTTTTCACTAAATTCTTCCCATTTCTATCCAAGAAAACTGATTTTCTTTTTCATTTTAATTTCATGAAAATCCATTTTTGTTTTTCTTTTCTCTCGTCCGCCTCCCTAGAAAAACAAGCATTTCTCTTGTTTTTCTTTTGGTGCTCGCCTGTTCTTCTTTTTCAATCTGTAAATAGCCCACTCATTTTTGGCCTGTGGTCAGCTAGCTTTTTTTTCTTTTTTCAGTTGTTTATTTGCATAGAACTTTAATTTTTTGCGCCCTCTTCTCCTCTAAAATAGGTCACGTGTCGTTTTAATTTGGGAAATTGTTTCAAACACATAATGTCATTTGGACTAGTGAAAAAATGCCACCTAACGATGAGCACCGATTTGAACTCCAGCCACTTATTCCTAGAAAAATTGTGGAAAAACGATATTCAGGTATTTGAAAATTTTGTAAAAATTTGAGTTTTATAATGAGAAAAAGGGTTCAAAAAGCTCAGAATTTGAACTTTGGGCTCAAAAATTGACACTTTTCGTAAAGGAGCAAGTTTTGCTCGCCTCCCAGTCTCTTTTCTAGCGTAATATTGCGCAATTCTTACTTTTCGAAAGTTTGGTGAGGCTAAGAAGTTTTGTAGTTATTGTGTCGTTAGCCTCACCAAAAGTCTTCGCATTCACTGCCCCACCGCGCCCGTTTGATGAGGCTAAAAAGTTTTGTAGTCATTGTGCCCTTAGCCTCACTAACTTCTCTCCCATTCACCGCTGCTGTTTGGTGAGACTGAAGAAAAGTTGTAGTAGTTGTGTTTTTAGCCTCACTAATCGTTCACGGGTCGGCCGCCTTTAGTTGGTGAGGCTAAGCATTTTTGTAGTTTCTGTGCCGTTAGCCTCTACAAATCCTTTCTTTTTCTGATGCAACACCTCCTCATACTGACCATCATTTTCCAACAGTGCACAGTTGGCATTATAACACCATTACACATTCACAGAACATACTTCACTATCTCTTCCCTAATCAGATTGTAAATTTTCGGATGCAAATTTCTCTTTGTGTCTGCGTCTCTCCTTCTACTTTCGCTTTTTTTGTTTTTGATACAGGAAAGCTGTTCAATGGCATAAGAATGATAACGGGATATTCATTGATTTTATATATCTCTTGTTGCATTCACAATAAATAAAAATAAATTATTAATTTTTAAAAATTAATTTCTTTTTTCCAGCAATGTCATCAGAAGAGACGCCGACAGTCGGCGATCTAGCCGCCAGTCGCCATCAAATGGGTCTGTGGTCTTGTATGAGTTATGTCATTGGTAATACCCAAAAAACTTCAGAATCTCATTCAAAAATCTGAAATTACAGCCAATATCATCGGTGCCGGAATCTTCATCACACCAGGACCAATTCTACAATACACGTATTCAAATGGTCTCGCTTTGGTTGTATGGATTGGATGTGGTCTGATTTCGTTGATCGGTGGCATTTGTTACATTGAATTGGGCACATCTATTCATGATCCCGGATGTGATTTCGCTTATAATGTAGGCGAAAATCGGCCTGAAACACAAAAAAAAACGACATGATTTTTAGGTTTATGTTGGTTGGGAGGGCATCGCCTTCTCCTTTATGTGGGTCGGAGTTATCATGTCGTTTCCCGCTTCGGCCGCAGTTCAAGCGCAAACTTTTGGACAATATATTGGTAAGCTTGATGAGGCTAAGCTAGAGTGTAGTTTGTAGCTTTTTAACCTCTACAGTTTCTGCTTTCTCATTGTCTGGTTGATGGTCTTGTGGAGAGGCTTAAGGTACAAAAACTACATTTGAGCCTCACCAAAACATGACAGGGACATTGAGGCTACAGATCTTAGTTTTGTGTCCTTGTTAGCTTCTGAAAGCGTTCTCTTAACCATCGGCTGGCGGCCCCTATTTGGTGGAGCTAATCTGTTTTGTAGTTTTTGCACCCTTAGCCTCTACAGTTTTCGCAATTGACAGAAAAATAGCCTATTTGTAGAGGCTAAAAGCACAAAAGCTACAACTTTCTCTTAGCCTCACCACTACATGCTAACAACTTCAATTTCCTCTCTTTCAGTCGCCGGTTTGGATCCAGTCTGGCACCTCGAATCGCCATGGGACGAAATCTTTGAGAGAGGACTCGGATTCGCGTTAATTAGTAAATATTTTCACATAAAAAATCCCTCTAATTTCTCCTTTTTTTCAGTAATTCTCACCATCCTCAACCTGTACGCCATTGAGAAATACGCCTCGAAATTCCAAATCGTAGTCACCATAGCCAAACTTTTGTCGTTGGCAGTGATCATTTGCACCGGATTCTACTTTTTGATTTTCAAAGGAATGACTCAAAATTTGGAGCATCCGTTCAAAGGCTCTAATACTAGTCCCGGACAGATCTCGCTGGCTTTCTATGGAGCGCTATGGAGTTTCGCCGGATGGGATATTCTCAATTATGGAACGCCCGAGATTTATAAGCCGAGACGGTAAGGCTGTGGAAAAAAAGAGCAAGAAAGAGTGAAATATGGAGATTTATTTCAAAAAATTTTAAAAGAAATCAGAGAAGAAGAACCACAGAAAATTCTTAACGATAATCATAAGGAGTCGTTGGCCAAATCTAAAAATCCAATCGGTTTTGAGAATTCCAAAGTTTGAACTTGCCATTTTCATCTTCCGACGGCCAAACACCAAAACGACGATTTTGGTAAAATTTGAAAAATGAAAATAGATAGAAACTGATTTCTCTCTGATTTCACAAAGCCTTTTATACAAATTTTTCAAAGATTTGAATCAGAGATAAGGCGACCGGGGCGCACGCAATACTTTTCAAAACCCTCTTCACAGAAAAGTTTCACGTTAAAAATTCCTTCTTTTTTTCAGCACAATGCCTATAGCCCTGCTCGGAGGTGTTTCCATCGTCACCGCTATCTACGTTGCTATGAATGTGTCCTATATGACAGTGCTAACGCCAGCACAAATTATGAATAGTACGGCTGTCGCCGCGGAGTTTGCTCAGGAAACACTTGGCAGCTTCTCTTATGCTATTCCGTTTATGATTGCTCTGTTGCTCATCGGAACACTCAACAGTAATATTTTCTGTGGATCGAGGTAAGGATGAGGAGACGAAAATGCAGTTGATGACGCTAAAATGCTGTGGGTTTTGTGTTTAGCCTCACTAACGAATGGTCAGAAGCTTGATTTTTAAAATAGTGATGTGACCACAATTTTTTATCGATTTATATCCGAAACACTTCTTTCGAACTGTCATAGAGCAAGATCCAGTGGTAGTAAAGCCACCAAGTTGACTCAAAATGGAGAATAGATCTTCCTTTAACGTTCCAAATATCATGGAATATTCCAAACGTCTTCGGATGCTAGGGGATAGTCTGTTATAAATTTTGACTCGATTTGAAGACCGTAGTGCCACCAGATCTCGCTCTATAAACGCTTCAAAGTAGTCATCTCGACTAGAGCCGGAAATCTGAAAATTTTGGAAGGATTGGATGAAAAGTTGCCCCGAAAGCTGGCCTGAAATTCTGAGCTATCCAAAACAAGACAACCATCAAATGACCTGTAGGGTCTCAAACCACAGATACAACAAAAGCTGGTCGATTAAAAATCCTGGAAACAATAACGAGCGCTCTCTTTCTACAAAAAATTCATCCTCACGACTAAATAAAACTCTCATTTCTTCCAGATTCACTCACGCCGCTGCTCGTGAAGGCCATCTCCCAACATTCCTTTCCTGCATCAATGAAGAGTCCAACAGCCCCCGCGCTGCTCTTCTCTTCCAACTCATTTGCACTATAGCTGTCACATTTGTCGACACAAACAGCTTGATCAACTACGTGGCATTCGTGATGTTCGGACAGCGTGTGTTCACAATGACCGCACTGATGTGGATTCGATTTCGAAAGATTCCGGTACATCCGGATGCGATTCAGGTTCCGATTATCTTCTCGTTTCTCTTCTGGATTATCACAATCGCGTTGGTGGTTGTGCCATTCATTGAGGAGACAACGGTAAGCTTTTAGCAGAATTTGGTGAGGCTTTTTTGTAGTTTTTGTGCCTTAAGCCTCACCAAAAACCCTATTCGAGTTGGCGATGTAGTGAGGCTAAAGCTACAATAACAGTTAGCCTCGCCTCCCAAAATTTTTATTGAGGCTAACACTACAAAAACTACAAAGCCGCTTAGCCTCACCAAAAGTCATTTCTTTCAGCACACGATCGTCGGCGTCGCCCTCGTTCTGATGGGCCTTCTCCTGTACATTATATTCATGAAACCAAAGAAGCTTCCGGACTTTTTGATGAGATTTAATGGTAATTTGCCTACTGAAGTCCTAAAATTCCACAACAATTTTGCAGACGGAATGACACGTGTCACGTGCAAAGTTCTCTTCACCACTCCCGATTTGAAGCATCACTCTGAAAGTGAGGATGAGCTGAAAATCGCCGGTGAGCACACAGATACCGTATCGTCGCGTTTCAATAGTGAGTTTCCCAGAACGATTTTTGTAGAATTTTCGAAAAATACAATTTCAGAAAATTTTTGATTTTCAGCTTTTGCTTAGCAGGTAGATTTAGAGGATTTCTCCCTTATGTTTGTGCTAAAAATTCATATTTTTTTATTCTCAAATTTTATTATTTTTCCAATTTTCAGACGAATCCGTTTTGAATCAAGACGAGCGAACCGCCCTTCCGACGTCTTCTTCGCCGATCAATTCTGATGAGACATCGCGTCTGTAAAATATATGTTTTTTCAAAGTGTTTTCTCTCTCTGAAAAAATATATAAACTTCCATGATTTTTTACCCACCACCACACTAATTCTTTCTTTCTGATATTCAGAATCATCAGAAGACGTTACACCTCTCTTTCATTTTTCTAATTTTCACTCGTTTTCTGTAAATTTGACTCGTTTTTTTCTTCACACAGCTTTAACCAGATTTCCCTAGTGCAATCTTTCATCATTTTTTCTAACTTTCACCTTCCTCACCTAAAAAATATCATTCCGAAACGTTTCTTTCATTGTTTTTTTCCGACCAATTTTGACTCCACTTTGTCCTTCCCCCGCCTCCAGACACACATCTCAACTTTTTGTTTTTTAATGAATGTTGTTGATTTTTTTTTGCCCTTGTTCTCGAATCCACATACATTTCTAATTGGAATTTCGCGGTGATTTGAAAAAGTCAGGTGTCACATGCAGAAAGATCCTCCCATGCGTCCCAGAGGACAATCTCTTCGGGGGGCCTATCTTGACACGTATTACGTACCAGTCCATCGATTCATTTGGCTCATTTTGACTACGATTTTCTTCGATAAATAACTCTACGAAATGTTCTTCCCTCTGATCCGTCTCCCATCACTGACTTTAGATCATATTATCAATGTCATGGATCCAATGGAGCAGTGAGTTGTTGTTTTTTTCAGTTCAAATTATGAAAAACATGGGAATGAAAACCACGGTTTCCTAATTGGAACATCTGACTCTTATTTAGTACCTATACTGATACTGAAAAAATTATAAAGCTTGCGCGAGGATTTCAAACTTATTTTTCGCGGGGAATCCGCACACTTTCGCTTAGAACTGTAGAAATTCACTAAGTTCTAACTCGGGAAGGTTCTGATACGGCATAACCCCGAAAAACTGAATAAAAAAGGTTCAAGTGAAGGTTTTTGTATAGTCCTGAAACGTTGGTTGGATTCAATTTCATCGGTGTAAAATTTCTAAAAAGAAAGGCGAACTCGTCATCAGCAGATTGTGATTAGTATCATATCAAGTTAGATATTTCAATTGGAAGTTTTTTCAAATTGTTTTTGAGATTTTCAACAGAAACAGCTCTGTCTAAGTTTCGACTTGAGTGAAAAAAACATGATTTCTGAACATAAAACGTATAAAGTGACTTTCTGAAAACGTCACCCAGTCGTTGAGAGTTTCTTTTAAAAACCAGACTTTCAGAGTTCTTCTCTGTCGAACCTCTCGGAAGATGAGAAATTACATTACGAAACTTACCAAAAACCACACATTTCACATGAAATGCTACGATGATAACATGTCGTTTGGCCACGGCGGCAAGTCCTCAACGATTCATGTACGATTCGAATCACCGGCTGCTCCCAAAGTTTATGGACAAGTCTACAACACTAGAGACGGAAAAGCTGTTTGCTATCATTTCTGCATTGATAAAGCTTTCGACATAATCGGAAAATCTCTCACGAAATTGTATGAGCCGAAAACTGTAGTTTGTAGTTATATCGATGAAAGACAGCACCCTCTCCATGATGGCGTTACTAACCCGGATT
Source organism: Caenorhabditis doughertyi (assembly GCA_963572265.1). NCBI lineage: Eukaryota > Metazoa > Nematoda > Chromadorea > Rhabditida > Rhabditidae > Caenorhabditis > Caenorhabditis doughertyi. The sequence continues at coordinate 4,623,559 of OY751553.1, read as the reverse complement.
CTTATGACCTGATTCTTCATGAGGTGTTTGGTTCGGAAGCTGAGTTTCAGACAGTTGTGACAATGAGCAAATGCGTGAAATCTACAAAAAGGATTCTGCAAGAACTAGCGGATTCCGATTATGAAAAATATTTTATGGCCTATAAAAATGTGGTTGACTGGATGACACTTGAAGATTTTCAACTGGTGAAAACAATTCAATCCATGGAGTATACCGATAGAAAAATCAAAAACGAAGAGCTGAATCGTTTTTTGAAGAAGTGGATGACAGAGGATTTGGATTTGATAACTGTCCATTTCAAGCTTCACAACGACTACACTTTTGATATTCAGACGATTTTGGAGGATCTTGGAGCAGAGTTGATTGTGAAACTTGAGGAGGAGGAGAATTTAAGACAAAGTGAAAACAAGACTCCAAAGTACCGAATCAAGGCTCTTGATGGAAAGAAGACGAGCACGGTGTGGGTAGCAGATAACACTTTTTATTTTAACCTTGATTGTTTGTAGGTAATAGTTTTTGAATAATAAAGTGTTTGATTTATGTTGCGGAAATTCGTGTGTAACTTAAGATTTGGCTCTTTATAAGAATGGGAGCTCTGTGAGCAGAGTCAATTCAATAAAATAAAAAAAAATGGATAAAGAATTAGTTTGCAATTATGAATACATCTGCTCTGGCGTTTCACTCGCTCGTCCAATAGTGTTGCACATCCCATGTTTTCGATTTTGAATCCTGTAATTTTCGAATCTTTATATCTCGGCTGTAATGAAAGATTTCAAAAATTGGTCAACTGGCAAACATTGGAAAATTTTATGATAAACATTTTGTTAGTTGGCTGTTGTTTGGTATAACTTTCCAACCAAAAAATCTTACCTAGTTTTAAAGCTCACTGGAAGCTTGTCCAACCAATCGAATACATCGTTGAAATCAATTTGAGAATGTAGATCGAAAAACATCAGTTGCGAATTGGACTCCATCCATTTTTTCAAAAACTGGTGAATATCTTTGCCAGTGATTTTTGAACGATGGAAAAAGGCCTCATTGTACTCCAAAGCAGTTCCCAAACAATTTGCTCTTTTTTGTCCAAAAAAATTTTTTGAAAACCATTCATTGTGCCAACTTTCGAAAGTCGGAAATCCCATTTTTTCAGTTCGCTCCACTCGTGATAAAAGTTGAGGAACAACGCTTCGTGCATATTCAAAATGACACGATTCGATTTAAAAGTTGTTATCAAACCCCGACAAATCGATTGAATAGCTTTTTTGTGGTCTTTGTAGTACAAAACGCCTTTGTAAATTTGATTTCTTCGCTCATTTTTGCGGACACGTTTGAATGGTTTTAGGGTTATCGTGGAAAGCTTTTCACCGAATCCAAATGTTAAATATATTGGATTATTGGTGTCTGATACTTCCACGTTGAGTGGATATTTTGTGCTCAGCTTCTTAGCCACGGACTTCAAACGAGTTTTGCAGAGGCTTAGTCTGAAAAAGTTAGTCTGCATTTTCAAATTTTGCTGGATAAACTCACAGTTCCAAGGGGTCCATGACCTTGATAACTGCTTCTACGGCAAGCGATGGAAGTTTTAGTAGGGGGAACATTTTTGAAGGGGTAGGAAAGACCAATAGGACGCAATGAGGGACCAAGCCGACGTAAGAGAAAACCAAGACACGGGAGAACAGGGACAAGGAAACCGGTCCGATAGAAGGGGGGGGGGGGGGGGGGCAAAGGAGACGTGAATGAGAGTAGAGATGACGTTGCATAAAGTGTGCTGGTGGGCTGGTCCGTTTTCCTCGTTTTACTGCTGGGAGGGGAACAATACCTTTGGAAATTTTTGACACTGTGGTTTTGAAGATTTTTTTTTTGGTTTAGGACTGAAGCTTTTTTTTCAAATGAGTAACTTTTGTTTCTTATTTTACCAAGCACTTTCAAATCAAACCTAGACATAATTGGAGATTTTGAGAAGAATCCGAACTGATATTTTTTCGAAAATGAGCTGGGAAAATCTTTAAACAAATATTTATTTAACTTCTACATTATAGAGAAAAATAAAGTGATATTAATCATCAAGCTCGTAACAAAAATTATCATTTTTATACCACACAGCAGCCGTCTTCTCATCTATCATTCTGGTTTTTGGCTCGATTTTCTCTGCAATTTTCAGTCTTAATCCTGTAATTTTTTGATGAAAACCACTTACCCATTCTCGAAAAGTGAAATCATTTTTCAAAAATGCACAACGACTTCATCCCAATCATCATCATCATCATCCTCCTCCTCCTCCTCTTCAAACATCGATATATCCACACCCGGTATCCTTGCCTTGCTCATTATGAGCATAGTACTCCCCTCAGAGTTTTCGCTTTTCGTATGTTGTCGGATATACTTGTAAGCCTTTCTGTTGTGAATATCTCCGAGAAGTGGGTGCTCCCGTACTTTTTGAAAACTACAAACTAGAGTTTCTGGCTCGAAAACTTCTGTCAATAGTTTGCAAATTGCATCGAAGGCTTTGTCTAGACAATGATGATAGACAGTAGCTTCTCCCTCCTTGTGGTAGATCAATCCTTCTTTTTTAAGATTTGGTGGGTTTTCAGAAATTTGAATCTGGATAAATGATGACTTGTCGCCATGGCCAAATGACATGGAGTATTTGAAGCAATTCAAGTTTAAAGTGTGCTTTTTGGTGAGGCGTGTGATAGAAGATTGGTGTTTTTTGGAGATTCAAAACAAAACAACTCTGAAACAGAAGTTCGTTAAATAATGTGAAAAAAAGGAAGAAAAAGCTTACTGCTCCAATGGGTCCATAACTTTGATAACTTCATCTGAGGCCAGTGATGGGAGGCGGAGAAAAGGGAAAGCAGACATTATGAGAATAATAGAATGATTTGAGTGGAGAAAATGAGCTGTATCTCAGCTAGAATAAACGATAATAAAAAGTGATCTGCAAATCAATCACTTATCAGAAAACAATTTCAGATTTCATTAGCTTCCCATTTCTTTAGCCAGAAGAAAATAGTGCAAAAACGAGGACCGACCGAACCGTCGGCTGCTACCCGATCCAAAGGAGAGGTGAGACGCAGAGAGAATGTGTTGGGAGATTATTTTATTACCCGAAGGGTGGTTGTCCGGTCCGTGCTGGACCGATGAAAGTGTGTTTGTCTGCAGACTGTTTCTACCCTCTCACCAGTAAAGGGAACACGGTTGTATGCAATTGCTCTCTGTTGACAAGTGTCTTTGGACCATCCAATGTAGATAGAACGCGCTATTAAAAAAAGAAGACACCAAGTTCTAAGGGTTGCTGGACCTTTTATAATTGATGAATAGCCAATATGAACTGAATGGAAAACACAAAAAAAAAGAAACAAGAACTATATTTGGTTTCATTAATAGTATCAAAATGAAAAAGCTATGCAAGTGTGCTCTTTTGACACCTGGTTTCATGTGGTCCTACTTCTAAGGATGGGAGCCATGAAAACTAAATATAGAACAATAGAAATAGTAAAAGTTCATTTCAAAATGGGTACAGTTTTTGGAATTCCGCCACACAAAAAAGAAGCGGCAAGTAGAATAGTTTCAAATCATTTATTCTGTTACAAAAAACACAAGAAAACATTTTCAACACACTTAAAAAAAAGGAAAGAGATAGAAGAACTAATGATGCGTTTTCCAAAAACACAAAGTGTTGCTCTTTTCGAATATCATCGCAGCTTTAAATGTGCCAACTCCACTCTCGATTCGATATATTATATTATTTGTGTTGAGAGATAATGCCTCGTGTCTAAGAGAAGGCTGCATAGATAATAGTTGCTCCAATTTGACACGAGTAAATTTCCAACCATTTAGAATGAAATCCAATTCAAATTCTGAATCTTCCGATCTCTTAATTCTCAGTTTTCTCATGCAGCCTCGTTCTTCTTCGGACCATCTATTCAGAAGTTGACCAATAACAATACTGTGAATGTTCCAATTGTAAACATAAACAGTTCTAATATTTGAAATAATACTCAAATATTCGAAAGCCATCCAATTAGCATATTTCGCTTTGAGATGAACTCCATTTGTCTCTTCCCGGAGCCTAAAATCCTTCAAAACTTTCTTGGCAGTTTTTCTGCATTTTGTCATTGTGAACCTTCCGCCAGATCTTTGTTTGTATGATTCACGAAATTGAAAATCAAGAACCCGGATTATGGAATTTCGAAACTTCGTAAGGATCTTGGCCTAAATCTAAATGAATAATAATAGTTGGCGGATCGAAATCTCTTTTTAGCCGTTTCAAATTGTCTTTCATAAAAACTTGGATGATTTGATTTCCTTCGGTTATAAAAGGCTTGGAGCGGTCGTTCAGACCTCTTGAGAAGCGTTCACGAATTTCAATACTTTTGTTCGGAAAGTTGAAACTGATGTTTTGTTCCCGTGAATCACGAGGATTTAGAAACTTCAAACTGAACTTCCGGTCTTTGAAAAGACGGCTGAGTCGATGCTCGAGTTTTTTGGATTTCCATGAGAGGGATATTCTGGAAACGGGTCGGTTTTTGGATGGGGTGAAATGCGGAGAAACTCACATTGCGATTGGCTCCAGCAATTTGAGAACTTCGTCTTGAGCCACAGATGGGAGACTGGTAAAAGCGAAAACCTCAGACATTTTCGCAAGCAGAAACTGGGAGACGTCAGAGAGAGAATGAAGGAAAGGTAGGGCAATAAGAATGGGCCAGGCGGACGAAAGACAACAGTGGGCGAGGCTAGGTGACACCAAGGGACATGGGATGGGCGGGATAACGTTTGTCCCAGAAGAAATCTCTTCAGAACGTCTAACGGACAGAATGTCATAGTGGGCTAAATGATGAGCGATGCGATGAGGCTACGCGCGATTGTGGTCTATGTAGTTTTAGCCTCACCAATTGAGAGAGTTGTCGTTATGGCTTTTTGGTGATGCTGGGCGAGATCGTAGTTTTTGTAGTGTTAGCCTCATAAAGGCATCGTCGGCATGAAAGAAGTTTGGTGAGGCTAGGCGCACATTGAATACAATTCTTGCGTAGCATCACCAAAGAATGAAAAGGGGTCGTTCACAGCAATAAAAGTTGGTGAGGCTAAGGATACATCAAATACAGTTCAGGCTAAGCCTCACCAAATAGAGAAACGGCTGTTGGACGCCTTTGTTTGTTGTTACAAAATCGACAAGTAGAACTGTTTCAGTGCATTTATTCAATTACAGATTATAACAAAAAAAAATGAAAGAAAAACTAATAAACTTTCTAAAAATAGAAATTGTCTCCTTTTTCTAATCCCATCACAGCTTTCATTTTACCAACTTCACTCTCGATTCGGTATCTTGGGGTATCTCCGTAGAAAAACAAGAGACTGGGTTTAAACGAAAGATGCGTACAACACAATTCATCGAAGGTTATGAGAGGAGCTCTCAATTCATCTAGAACAACTTTGAAATCCAAATCAGAATCTTTTGTTATTTTAAGAGTTATCCTCAAGCAGCCACCTTCTTTGACCCATTTCTTTAGAAGTTGAACCAAACCTTGACTGGAAACATTTATATCGTAGATATCGACGGTGTAAGTGTTTGGCACAATACTCAAATCTTCAGAATATCTATATATATCTTCGTGTGAATTCTTCTTGAAGTTGAAAATCAGTGGAACTACACCAGCTTATCTAATCGAAAGTGAAGATGAGACATTAGCAGTTAGAAAAGCTATAATAGGAATGGAAGAAGACAACACTTTTTATTTTTGGAGATACGGAACGCGTTTTTGACTTTTCTTTTATTGAGCATCCCTTTTTTGTAATCTGGAATTGATACGACCCGGGGTTATTAAAATTATTAACTTTGTTAGGAAATTCAGATGGTAATAAATGAATAACAATAGTTGTCGGGTCAAAATCTTTTGTCAACCGTCACAAACTTGAATGATTTGATTTCCTTCAGTTATGAAGCGATCGGAACGGTCGTCCATACCTTCTGCGAAGCGTTCAAAAATCTCAATACTTTTGTCCGGGATGTCAAAACTAATGTCCAACTCCCGAGCAGAACGTCGATTTTGTAGAAACTTCAAACTGAATTTCAAGTCTTTGAAAATGCGGCTGAGTCGAGATTTGAGTTTTTTGAATTTCCAGGACAGGGAGATTCTGGAAATGGTTTAGATTTTGTATGGGGGCAAACAAGGGAAAACTCACATTGCCATTGGCTCCAGGGCTTCGAGAACTTCTTCTTGAGCCAGGAAAGGAAGACGGGTGAAGGGGAAAACGTCAGACATTTTCGAGAGCAGAGCGAAAGTCTGGAAATTGGTAAAGAGGAATGAAGGGAAGGAAGGGCGATAAGAATGAGACAGATGGGCCAAAAATACAGTGAGCGAGGCTAGGTAATACCAGATGACGTGGGTCGGGCAAAAGGTCGGCGAACTGACCAATAGGGCTCGACCGACCCAGGTGACGCAAGACGGGCCCACTATGTTTTGCCTAGAGGAAACATTTTCTGAAAGCACATAACGAAGAATACATCATAATGGGCTAGACGGCCGACGCGGAGATTTTGGGTCTAAGCGAATTTGTGGTTTTTTTAGTGTTTGCCTCTTCAAGTGCCCGACCAACTGCCGCTGTACGGTGAGGCCGAAGCTGAAAAATAACTACAATTCCTGGTTAGTCTCATCAAAAGTGAAATTCCGGGTCAAATGAATTAGACTGAAACCCTTTGAAATTGACGAATGCGAGTAGCAGAGAACGAATATCGAAACACGTAGGGATAGAGTTGTTTTGTTTACTACATTCAATTCCAGATTACAAAAAAGGGATGCTCAATAAAAGAAAAGTCAAAAACGCGTTCCGTATCTCCAAAAATAGAAAGTGTTGTCTTCTTCCATTCCTATTATAGCTTTTCTAACTGCTAATGTCTCATCTTCACTTTCGATTTGATAAGCTGGTGTAGTTCCACTGTAAAGTTAGTGATTGTGCGCAACCAAGAGACAAAGAACTCACTGCCCCGAGTCGTAAGGAACTGCACCTAATCCATTGATGACAGCTTCGAAATCAAAATCGGAGCCTTGAGATATCTTGAGCTCGAGCAACCTTAAGCAGCCCCCATTCTTAACCCATTTCTTCAGAAATTGAGTCAAATCTTGGCTCGAAACTTTCATATCGTAGATCTTTACAGTTTCAGTATTTAGCATAGAATTGAGGTCCTCCAAAGTCATCCAGGCTGCATCTTTTATCTTTAGGGAATAGAAACATGTCGATTCTCGAAGTTTGAATTCTTCGAATAATTTCTTAGCAGTTTTTTTGAATCTTGTCATTATGAGCCTATATCTTTCTTCGATTTTCTCTTTAAGTTGAAAACAATAAAAACCCGGGTTATCAATATTAGAAACATTGTAAGAATCTACTGCACTCGATGAGAAAACAACAATAGTTGTCGGGTCGAATTCTCTTGTCAGACGTTTCAAATTGCCTTCCATGAAAATTTGAATGATTTGATTTCCATCAGTTATAAAAAGCTTAGAGCGGTCGACCTGACCTGTTGAGAAGCGTTCAAAAATTTCAATACTTCTGTCCGGAAAGTTGAAACTTATGTTTTGCTCCCGTGAATTGCCCCGATATACAAACTTCAAGATGAACTTCCGGTTATTGAAAAGACGGCTGAGTCGATGCTCGAGTTTTTTGGATTTCCATGATAGGGATATTCTGATATAAGTAGAGCCTTTGGATTGGGTTAACCGGAGGGAAAACTCACATCGCTATTGGCTCCAGCGCTTTGAGAACTTCTTCTTGAGCCAGGAACGGCAGCCGGGTGAAAGGGAAAACCTCCGACATTTTGGGGAGCAGAGCGAAAGTCTGGAAATTGGTAAAGAGGAGTGAAGAGAAAGAAGGGCAATAAGAATAGACCAGATGGACCAAAGACCCCTGCGGTTGAGGCTAGGTAATACCAGATGACCTGTGTCGGGTCTGATGTTGTTTCCTTGAAGAAATCTCTTCAGAGCGTCTAACGGGCAGAAGGTCATTATGAGTGATGTAGAAAAGAGTGTTTTCGGTCGACACGGGGGGTTTGGTGAGGCTAAGAGCGATTGTAGTTTTTGTGGTCTTGACCTCACCAATTTACACCGGCCAAGGCTCTTTGCCGGTTTTCAAATGCCTCAAGAAAATCGACACAACGAGGGAAAAAGTGAATACATTTATTTAAATTCTCAGGTAATTTTCAATATAGCAAAATGAAACAGAGGTATTTTATTAGTTGTACGGGCGCTGCGCCATATGCGCTCTACTGCACACAGTTGAGAAATGCGTAGGAGGAATTCTGATTTTGCTCACCAAATTAAAAAAAAATTGCTGAAAATGTCATAGAAATGATTAGCACTTCAAAAAACATAACAAACATTTTTTTGGAAAAAAACAATCAGGCGAAAGTGGGAAATCTCTTGCAGTAGAGCGCATATGGCGCAGCGTCCGTACAACTAATGGACTCTTTTAACATGGAAGATGTTGCCGGCACAGCTGATCACAGCTCTAATTCCAAAGTTGTTTCGAATTAGATGCTTGCTTCTGAAAATTCTTGTTCGAATTCATTAACGGTACCTGGCAACTTACCCGTTGTCCATAGGCTCGACTCTTAATCCTTCTAGAACATCTTGAAGATTCCAATGAGACTGATGCTCTAATGCCATCTCTTTTGTAAAGCTGGTCCTCGCGTCCCATCGTTTCAGGAGTACATTCAGCTCTCGGCTAGTAATCCGCAAGGCAGATAGCTCCACTTTTTGAGCTTTCGTCACCAAATTCAAATCATCCAGCGTCATCCAATCGGCTCTAGCGCATTTCAAGTAAATAGGTTGCGACGAGCCACGTTTGACCTCTTCAAAAGTTCTTTTTGAGAAGCTTTTGGAGGTGCTCATGATCAAAATATCAACAGTATTTCTTTCGTCGTCAGGACAAGATTTATGTAGAACAAACTTGAATGCGTCTAACCCAAAAAATGTGCGGAATAGTGAAAAACTGATAGATTTGCTGTCCAACATTGAAGTCAGAGAAATTGGATCAAACATCTCTTTCAGTCTTTTAATAACTTTTTCGAGAACTTTCTCGGTTTGATTATTATGATATATGACTATTTCATCATCTTTTGTATACACAATGCCTTGTTTCTGCCAAGCTCCAACAATTTTTCGAACATTGATAGTGGATAATGACTTTTGGACATGACCAAACGCTATTGTTTTATTTTCCAAGCCAACGTCATCAAAACAATTCAAGGTCATTGCTTGGCTCCGGACACTTCTTTTAACAATACACATGAGTTTTCGAGAAAGTTGAAATAGGAAGAAACTGAAGGCATATTTTCTTTTCAGAAGCTCCGGGAACATAAACTTACTGTTCGAAAGAGCTCATTTTCTGGATGATTGCATCCTGAGCCAAGGATGGAAGGCGTAGAAGAGGGAATGCTGACATTCTGCAAAATTTGAAAAGAATAAAAATGGGTTGAGTGGACGTCAGCAGAAGAGAGCAATCGAATGAATGGTGAGCTCTGCGCACACAAAAGGGCAGACACGTCGAGGAGGATGATGGATATCGTACCTGTCAGATTTAATCTGTGGAGGTGTCAACGGGGGGTCAGCAGTTCTCCATCTGGAAATGAATAGGGGAATTAGTGTATGCACCTAATCTTACGACGGAATGCATACTCTGTCTCGATATAGCTCGGGAACTTTTGTGTCCATCAACCTTGGGGAAACCCGAGGGTCATTTCAAGGCAGCATGAACTCAAGGTAATTTGATTTGGCCATTTTGGTGAGGCTAAGGGAAGTTGTAGTTTATATAGTCTAAGCTTCACCAAGTATTATAAGGCTAATTACCACTGTTTGGCAAGGCTAAAGATACATAGTCAACAGTTTCTGCTTAGCCTCACCAAACGTGAAAACGCTGGCTGGACAACAAGAACAGGAGAACAAAGGGATAAAGCCGGTTCAAATGATTTATTCGATTTGAGATTTTAATTCAGAAAAATTAGTGTAAGATAAATAATTAGACAAAGGATTTGCAGAAATAGAAAGTGCCATCATCTTCCAGTCGTATTTCAGCTTTTCTCGGTTTTGATCTAGCTTTTTTTGTAGTCCTTTTTTCGCTGATTTGATATTTCGGTGTAGTTCCGCTAAAACGAAATCAATTAGAGATGAACTGTGCTCAACCAAAAGATGAGAAACTTACTTAAAAAGTTGATCCGAGTTAATAAGTTTAGCTTTTAATTCACTTGTTACCACTTTGAAGTCCAATTCCGAATCATTAGATATCTCGAGCTTCATCCTTCTTAACCAGCCAACTTGCCGAGTCCATTTCTTGAGAAATTGAGTTAAAGCTCGGGTGGAAACTTTCATTCCGTAGATATTGACTGTATCAATTTTCGAGACAATACTGAAATCTTCTTTAGTCATCCAATCAGCGCTTTTTACATTCAGAGAAACCCCACGGTTTTCTTTACGCTCCTGGAATTCCATTAAAGTCTGCTTAGCAGTTTCTTTGCATCTTGTCATTGTAAGCCTTCCGTTAACTTTTTTTTTGGGCTTCTCTTGGAGTTGGAAATCATAAGAATCCGGGTTTTCAAATTCAGAAACGTCGTACGAATGTACAGATGACCGTAAATGAATAATGATAGTTGTCGGATCGAAATCTCTTGTTAGCCGCTTCAAACAACCTTCCAAGAAAACTTGAATCGTTCTGTCTCCCCTTATTATAAAAAGCTTTGAACGATTCTCAGGGTGTTTTGAGAAGCTCTCCCAAATTTCAATACTTTTCTCCGGTATGTTAAACCTTATGTCGTACTGGAAGGAATCATCATACATATACTTCAGGCCAAACTTTTGGTCTTTGACAAAACGGTCGAGTCGTAGTTTCAGTTTTTTGAATTTCCAGGAGAGAGAGATTCTGAAATGGTGGAAGTTATTAAAGGAGGAATAGACACTTTTTTAAATAAAATTTTCGTTTCTTGTTTATTTTTTAGTGTTGATTCCATTGTTAATGAAGAAATAGCCCGAAATCGCGCGCCACGGCCGTCTGGCCAAGTATCCGACAGCGCGGGGCAGTTTTCTCCATATCTTCGCTTTTTTTATACATACGTTTTACATGTTAAACTAGAAGAAAATTGACGTTTCTTTACAAAAACATATGAACGGAACAAAACAAACACGGAAAGTATGGAGAAGAGGGCCACGCGTTGTCGATTTCTCGGCCAGAAGGCCTCACTAACCTGCAAAACGCGATTTCGAGCGCATTTTTGCGCTTCAAATTGATTTTTGCGCAATTTTTTCATAAACAATGAATTCAGCATGAAAAAATTAACAAGAAACTTGAATAAAAAATTGTGACTATAGTCCTCCTCTAAATTGGTTTTTTGTCTAAGTTTCAATTAAAATTAAAAAACTCACATTGCCATGGGATCAAATGATTTGAGAACTTCGTCTTGGGCCAGCCATGGAAGTCGGAAGAGAGGGAATTCCATTGGTTTAGAAAGAAAAAAAGAAACGAAATCGATCGTTGGAGGTGGTAGGAGATGACGTTAGACAAACAGGTGACTTGGCATTTTGCCAGGAAAAGAGGGCCACCGCATTTGCCACGTCATATGGTCCTATTGTCCATTCCGCCCTCATCTACCCTCTGTCCGACCTAACCGTAACCCAATCCCAAGCCTTTTGATAATGCTCAAATAAAGTGAAGTTGAGCAAGTTTTGAGCTTTTTCATAATCTAAAAAAACCGTTTTCTGCGTGTTTTCGTTCCTGTTTTTCTGGTTTTTGAGTACCCAGTTTGGTCCTAATGTGTCCCCTCTCCTACAGGCAACGATAAGAGCCATTACGAAAGGAAACCTTTCTTATTCTCTAACCCTCCTCGATTTGCATGATCTATAGCTAACGGCCCTGTTTGGCCGTACAGAGGGCCCTCTTCCTATAGACGGAATCGGCATAATGCCCCGTCACATGTTTTTGCTTGTTGAATCCTTTTTCTCTTTTTAAAGCATTTTCCCCCAAAAAATTCAAAAATCGATTCTCAGGTAGCAATGCAGCTCTTCAAAATCTTCTCATCCAGCGAAAAATCTCGCGAAAAAGAGAACGAGAAAAAGTGCATCATCCAAGGATACCCCCTTTCCCCCACCCCAATTCCACATGACAACCTGAAGCATTCCGTGGAATTCAAGCCACTGAAAACTGCCACAGGATCAGTTAGACTTGGAATCACCTATGCCCACGAAGGAGTCGATCTGGTCAATGCTGAAAGTCTGGAAATGATCCGGCAAAGACTCCACACTTGGTTCGGGTTTTGCCCCGTGTTGACTGCTCAATTTGCCACCAAACTTCCTTGCAACATACTGGCAATCTCTTATTCCATGACCAATTTCATCGTGGGAAAGTCCTGTCAGGAGTTCAAGTTGGTTCCTCGCTTTGAGAAATCTAAAAATGGCTATTTCACTTATCGGAAGCTCTCTGAAAGTGTGCAATGCACATATTACAATGAGAATGGGGTGGAGTACCTGGCTGGAATCTGTTATTATCCGACGCCACATGGCAAGTCAAAACTCCTAGAGAGCAACAAAGCACTATTGGGAATTGCTAGCTTGGGAATCAATCCTTACCCACTCCAAGACCGGATTCAGTCCCATTGCTACACAAAGTATGGGTATTACGGAAGATTCTGTGAGGATGCTCAGAAATGGGTTTTGGTTTCTATGAATGGAAAGGATAAGATTCCACGACACGCCGATTTCGATCACGAAGCCAAATACTATAAAACAACGTTGTGCAAGGACTGTTTGAAGGACTATTTCACGTACAAGTGGGAGGAGCCAGTGGAGCCAAAAGAGGTAGCGGAGCCAGTAGAAGGTAAAAACTTGAGAAAGTTATTTCGATGAAATTGAAGTTTGTTTTCAGAATCTTCGATGGCTCCATCCATGTCTCCGGAAGATTTCGAGAACGTCGATTTTTTTTTTGATTTCGAGAACGTCGAGCTTAACGAGCAACCTCGTCATTGTGAGAGCGATATTGAGTGGATTGAATAACAACGATTTCGATAAGAATCTTATTTTCCGATTTTCCCAAATTTCATACTTTTCACTATCAACGTGTTTCAAGACATAATTTTCTCAATAAATATTTTACTTCTTTCACGTCTCCTTATGATCCTAAATCATCCCGTTCTTTACTAAGACCCTTTTGACTGCACCTGTCGCGTTTTACCCCATCTCCGACTAATCCTGGTGACGTGGCAATGGGACCTGGCAAACAGCCAACATTCCTATTAACCGTTTTTTCTCTGTTTCTCTAACTCTCTCCCATATCAATGATCTCTAACCACTGACGTGGCAAGCAGGTACCATCTGCTAGGCCAGTACGCCTCGACGGGACAGAACACCTTCATTTGGCATGACTCATTACTAGTCAGTTATTCTTTTCCATTTTTTTCCCTTCAAGTTTTACAAATCAGTTGGCTCTGTATGGTATAAGTAGACCAATGAAGAATTATGTGAATCCAATAAAGTAATGTGGACCAAAAAATAATGTTTGTCTTTAATTTTCAAAAAGTTACGTTTGCTCACTGATTTATTGCACAATTCAAGCTGTGAAAACCCATATGGGATAGAAACCTTAGTTCTCTGATCTTGTCAGCTTCTTGGAAAGAAGGTTTAGGCATTGAGTTTTCTATATTTTGAGATACCCTGTGCTAAAACTATAAAACTAGCCACTTCCAAAATCAGACGGAGGAACAGAGCTTCTAAGTAACGTAAAAAGAAGAATTTTAACATTTCAACTATGGATCCACATAAGTCTTCATGAGTCCAACCGTACAGAGCCAAATGGCCTGCTTAACTTACATTCTGCTTATTACAGGTTTCAAATGTTTTCCTATCTTCGAAAAGGCGTGGAAAAGGAGCAGATCAAAAGGAGAGCTCAAGAAGGATACCCTATAGAACGGACCCCATATGTTCATCCGATTATGAATCTTGCCGTAGATTCGAAGGCAATCAAGTACGAGCAGTTTGATATGCTGAAGCTGACTCTTGCCGCAGAGGGCTCAGACATAGTCAAAACCAAGTCACTTGAAATGATCCGGACGAGACTGTGCCAATATTATAAACTAAACCCATTACTCGAGAACCAAGTCCAAGAACCATTTCCAAAAAATACTATCGCCGTCTCTTTTTCAACGCCGAATTTTGAAATTGGCCAAACTTCTTCCGAGTTCAAACTCTGGGCAAAGTTTGAAATGCCGGAGAACGCCTATTTCTCATACCAAAGAGTGTCTGAATACGTGCAAGCGTCTTATTACAATGAGGGTGGAAAAGAGTTCTTAGCAGGAATCTGTTATTATCCTGTAGCTCACGGAATGCCGAAACTACTAGGAGTGGATTTAAATCTAATCAACTTGACTATTCTGGGTGGTATCGACTATCCATTGAGAAATAGGAAAGATCAATTGAACTTCACAAAGTATAAAAACTATGGACGATACTGTGAAACAGCTGGGAAGCGCGTTTTGGTTAGCTTCAACAATAAGGCGGAAACCGTTCGTCACAGGACATTGAACTGCGTCACAAACAAGACGGAGTATAAGGAGTGTAAAGAATGCGCAGATGATTTTGTCAGCTACAAGTTTGAGGATTCCGCTCTTATTGACCCAACGAGCATATTTCCGGCTCTCCGCCTTCTGAAGACTATTGGAATCGGACTTGCCGAACTGAATTGCCTAAGCGGTCTTCCTATGGATTCCAAGGTTCCAATGACTCATTCTCAAAAGGAATCTGCAGAACCGCAACTTCGAGACATTGTCCAATTCGCAATGCTCAATCCATCATGGACCATTGACAAAGATTTTGTGTCCCAACTCTCTATCCCAACGGGTAGAGCCGATTTCGCTGTCGATGTTATCAGCGTAGTTCACAAAGAAACAGGAGTCATGCGACTTCATTCTGAATCACCAAAAGTGTCTGAATTGGGAACTTGGCTCGATGCCAACCCTGATTTCAATGTGCATCGTTCAAGTGCTCTTGTTGCAACGCTTGTTCTTGGAATCGAGTATGATACCAGGATCGGGGGAGAAAGTGAGTTTCGCGAAAATCATTTTGCAATCTAAGAATTTGAAATTCAGATGTCGTCGGCTCTTCAGAAGCCGCAGAAGTAGCTGCTTCGTTCACAATTCAGGAGGATTTGGCAGACGAATCTCCAGATGAACTGACGTCTTCAGAAGATTCTGACATTGAGCATGTTGAAGAGGACAAGCTCTCATCGGGGGAAGACTTCGAAATGATTCACTAGGCAATTTCTCAATATTCATTCCAAACTCAACTTCAATTCGAACCTTTTATTCTTGATATTGTACATTTATCTTCTGCAAATTTTTCCTATATTTAACTCAGTTTTCAAATTCTCAATAAAGCTTTTCTATCTAGTCTTTACCATTCTTGCTTATTTCATCGATTGCCGTGTGACCTGGCTACGAACGTTCTCTAGATAATCTAGTATTCTTCCTTAAACCCTATTTTCAGAAAATGATCTCATATCTTCGAAAAGCTGTGGAAAAAGAGCAAGTGCAGAGGAAGATGCAAGAAGGGTACCCGAAAACGAATTCTCCGTGGATTCCTGCAATAATGGACTTGGCTGTAAGCTCGAAAACTTTTCTATTTGGTCCAGGAAAACCTATGCTCAAGCTCACTTTTGCTGCAGAAGGATCCAATTTGGTGCAGTCAAAATCGCTCAAAATGATTCGAAAGAAGCTCTTGGCCTATTACAAACCGCTAGCAAAGGTTCGACGAGGCGTGGAAAAACCTCTGCCAAGCAACACAATTGCAGTTTCATTCTCTACTATGAATTTTCGAGTTGGCGAATCTTGCAATCAATTCCCCCCATTCAAGTCTTTTAAAATCCCGGAGGACGCTTTTTTCACGTACCAAAAACTCAGTGAGAATTTACAAGCCACCTATTATAATGAGAACGGTCATGAATTCCTAGCAGGGCTGTGTTACTTCCCAGTTTCTCATAGAATGCCCAAAATTTTGAAAAGTGACTCGGCGGCAATCAATCTGGCCCATTTAAAAGCTGACTATTATCCACTTGGACCAAGAGAGGCGGTACCAAACTTCACGATTCATAAGGCTTATGGGAGGTACTGTAATTCGGCTGGGAAACGTGTGGTAGTTGGGTTTAATAATCCGAAAGGGGTTCCAAGACATTGGACAGTCAACTTTTTCGAGAATAAAGATGTCTACACGGATTGTAAGGAATGTGCGGAAGAAGCTAGGATTTATAAGTTTGTGGAGCCGCCAAAATATGAGAAACAGGATAAAAACAGGATTGTAGAGGAGGAGAAGGTTCCAAAAGTTCAAGAAGCTGATACTTCGAAGACCGACACTATTGGAAAAGATGAAGACAAAGAAAGGGACCCAGTAGACCAACAAGCAACGAAAAAAGAAGATCCTCTCCCAGTTCTAAGTCTTCTGGAAACTGCTGGAATTGGACTTCTCGAGCTGAATCAGTTGACCCTTTTCCCCATGAATGCCAAGATTCCCATGACCCACAAATCCAGTTTGACTCAACTGACGGAACCAGAACGTCCGGAGCTTAAAGAGCTCGTTCAGTTTGTAATGCTCAATCCGAACTGGACTATTGACAGAGCCTTTTTACCCGAAGTTTCCGAAAACCTCGCCGATACCATCAAAGTATTCCACAGAGAATCTGGCTCTATTCTTCGTTATCCTCCAAAAGTTGCCAATCTGTCCAGTTGGTTGGATGCCAACCCAGATTGTAATGTGCATTCTTCAAGTGCTCTTATTGCAAAATTTGTGCTAGGCACAGAGTACCGGAGTAGAATTGGTGGAGGTGAGTTTCCAGAAAAAATGCGTCGGAAACTGAGTAATTTGATTGCAGATATCACTGATCTTGCGGAACCGTCCATCAATGATTCTACGACTGCAGAATCTACGACTATATTATCTTCAGCATCAAGGTCAAACCGAGAAGGAACGGTATCGTTAACTTCAGATGTGGATCAAGCTGATAAGAATTCACAAACGACGGAAGATTCAATGTTCCTCACTGATGACGAGTCGGACTTGGAGCAAATCAGAGAAGAGGAAAGTTGCTCGGAAGAAGAATTTGAGATGATTAATTGAAGTTTTCTGACATATTTTGCTGTCTCAAAACGTAAAAGGTTCATGTTTTTTCCACTTTTCTGTACAATCGACTAGTTTTTTTCAATGTTTTCCTGTCATATCTGTTGTTATGAGAGTTTCTTCCAGAATTTTGTTACAATGAACAAAATTACTTTTCTTAGAATCTTCAAACACTTCTTTCAGTTATAGAAAGCGTCAGAATCAGAATGTTTTAGGGAGCTCTCCCCAAATTCAATAATTTTATCCGAAAATTGCAAATTGAACAAAATGTGAATGGAAAAGATAACAGAGACAAGAAAACATGACAAAGAAATTCATAAAAACTCCCAATTTGAAGAAAATAATTTTAAAAATCAATAAATTTTGATGAAGATGCAGGCAGTCTGTAGGAGTTCAGTGTAGGAGATCAAATAGAAATGGAAACACCAGTAGAAATTGGCAAAGCTTTGTGGCTTCAAAAACTGCTTAATCAATCAGTTCAAAATCTTCTCCGAAAGAGGCTTCAACGTGTTCGATGTCGGAATCTTCATCTGAAGACGTCGGCTTTTCAAAAGATTTTTCTGGAAGATCATCTTGACTCGTGTTTGAAGACTCCGATGTTTCGGAGGTATGTTTCGGAGGTACTAAGCCGAAGATATCTGAAATTCAATCTCAGATTGTTTCAATGCCTTGTTTCAAAACTTACGTTCTCCTCTGATCTTATCAGAATGCTCGGTTCTGAGTAAAAACTTCGCAATGAGAGCACTTGAAGGATGCACATCGAAATCCGGGTTGGCGTCGAGCCAACATGCCAGTTCAGACACTTTTGGAGACTCAGAATGATGTCGCACTGCACCAGTTTCTTTGTGGACCACACTAATAATATCAATTGGGAAGTCGACTCTCTCCGAAGGAATAGGAAGTTGGTACACAAAATCTTTGTCAATGATCCAGTTCGAATTGAGTACGGCGAATTGCAGAAGGTCTCGGAGTTCCGGTTTTGCAGTATCTTCAGGGTAAGATCTTCGTATAAAGGAAATCTGAGCATTGATAGGAAGACAACTCAACCGGCTCAGCTCTTCAAGACCGATTCCAATCGGCTTTAGAAGCCGGAGCGCGGGGCAAACGCTAGTTGGATCAACTGGAACAGACTCCCCAAACTTGTAGCTGACAAACTCATCTGCACATTCTTGACAATCCGTGTACTCCGAGTTCTTTGTGATATAGTTGTATGTTCTGTGACGAACAGTTTCCTCTTCATTATCGAAGCTAACCAAAACTCGTTTCCCAGTTGTTTCACAGTATCTTCCATAGACTTTGTATTTTGTGAAGTTTTGTTGATCTTTCCTATTTATCAACGGATAGTTGATAGCACACAGAATAGCCAAGTTGATTCCGTCCAAGTCCAATTCAATAAGTGTTGGAGAGACTGGATGATAACAGATTCCTGCTAAGAACTCTATTCCATCTTCATTGTAATAAGTCGCTTGCACGTTTTCCGTCAATCTTTGATATGAAAAATAGGCGTCCTCTGGCATTTTGAATTGTGGGAAGAGCTTGAACTCGGAGCAACCTTTGTCAATTTGAAAACTTGCTAATGCAAAAGAGACGGCGATGGTATTTCTTGGAAATGAGTTTTGCACTTGGTTCTGGAGTTCCGGGTGTCTCCCATAGTATTCCCACAATCTCTGTCGTATCATTTCGAGTGATTTGACTTGCTTTTTCGAGCCCTCTGCGGCAAGCGTCAGCTTAAGCATAGTGTAATAACCGCTGTAGACTGTCTTCGAATTTACGGCTTGCTTCATAATCGGATGACAATACGGGGTTCGTTCTAAAGGATATTCTTCTTGAATTTTTGTTTCGATTTGATTCTTATTGACATCTTTTCGAAAGCAGGAGAACATTTGAAATCTGGGAGAAGAGAAGATTCTTGCAAAATGAGTAAGGAAAAAAACTGGGTGAATGAAGACAATAATGGACTCCCGTCTGGACCTATCCACCTAGCAAATGGTATGCCACGTCACTGACTAGAGATCATTAAAAGAAGAGAGAGTTAGAGAAAGAGAAAAAAACGGTTCATAGAATTGCTGGCTGTTGGCCGGGTCCGATTGCCACGTCATCAGGATTAATCGAAGATGAGGGAAAGAAGCGATAGGAACGGCGAAACGAACGACAAAATAGGCAGAACGGAAGTACTGTGTGCGAACTCAATGGAGACACGGAACACAATGGTTATAGTTTTCACTGTTGGAAGATATTTTTTTGACTTCAAGCTTATTTTTTTATAGAGAAACAAGAATGAAAGTTGAGGTTTAAGACAGAGGGAAACAATGAACTGATACAAAACGACCGAGATTCACATGAATTGAAATAGAATTGGTTGTCCGCAACATACAACTATACTTTCTATTATTTCCGGTTCTAACTCTTAGGGGAGATTTGTTGTGGAATTTAATCTGTAAAGGATTCATTCCCTTCGGTTTGGGTAGACGCCGTTTTAACAGCAGTTTCCATTGAATTTCCATTTAATTTCGGATCCTAACTCTTAGGGGAGATTTGCTATGAATTTTTTCATTGTTTTCCATGATCTACTGCTATTGAAGCGTTCATTTATTGGAGAGTTTTATTGAGATTTGAAATGATAAAAGACAAAAGAAAATTTATGATATGAGAAGAAAAGAAAATTTTGAAACTGATTAAGAATCACAAAGATTTATATGAATTCAAATAGAATTTGTTGTCTTTAACATACACCCATATGTCGTTGCCATCAGCTCTCTCGATTTGATACTCCACTTTTCTGAAAACCAATTGTTTTATTAATCTTAGAACTAATCAACATACTCTTCATCTGATTTGCCATCCAATCCTTCGACAATTGCATAAATGTTGAATTCCTCCTCAGATTTTTCAATAGCTATCAGCTCCCAGTAACGGGATTTCATATCTTCAAAAATTTTCCACTTTTTCAAGAATTGGTTCAATTCGTCGTTTGTAACTTCAAGGTCATTTAATGCTATGTAAGTAAATAAGAACATCGTTTCATCTAGAGTCATCCAATTGGCTTTTTTGTTCAAAACAATCTGCCGTTCGTTATTTGACGTCTTCTGAGTTTCCCAGATACTCGCAGACGATTTGCTACATCTACTTTTTGTCAATAAGCAAGCCTCTCCCTGGTTCTCAAGTAACGAAAAATTATAAGAGGGGCTGCTCATTCCCATCATGGAGAGGCCAAGCGGAGCTTTCTCAAAACTACAAACTACTACTCGTGGTTCGAAGACTTCTGCCAGTAAATCAAACATTTCATCCAAGGCGTTGCGGAGTTGATTGTGATACAAAACGCCTGATCCATTTCGATTGGCGTAGATTTTTCCATACATCGCACTTCCTTCCGCGTAAGTGTGTGTATCGACTTCAATAATCGATGTTTTTTCGCCATGCCCGAACTTTGCAGAGATCATTTCATCCGGTGTTATATAGAAAGTTTGTTTTACCGTGAGTTTTCTGACCATTTTCTTAAACCTCAGGGAGGCTTGGCACAGGCAAAATCTAAACCACAGAAATTAGGAGGTAATTTTGAAATGTAAAAACTCACTGATCCATTGGGTCCATTACTTTGACAACGTGGTCAAGAGCCAGGGATGGGAGACGGAGAAGACGAAAGTTTTCGGACATTCTGAAAAATGATAAATCTAAGAAGGATAATTCAAAAGAAGTAGGAACGTCTTCTGAATGTGGTCGATATCTTATTCCAAATGGAATGCCTGTTTTATTCAATGTGACCAGATGACGTGGCAGATGGGTCCAAGCAAATCGCGATGACGTGGCAAATCTGTTTCTCTAACCCTCCTGAGCCATCATGATCTCTAACCGGTTTCGTCAACGTGGCAAGAACGGCACCATCTGCCGAACAAGAAAGACATTCGGGCCTGGTCAGTCATTTGCATTTTTTCTCTTCTTGGACTTGTTTTGTGTCATATCCAACTGCAGTTTTTTACCTAACTCTTTCCAGATTGAGATTCTCCAAAATGTTTTCGTGTTTGCGGGCTGATCCGGAGGCAGATGCTCAAAAGGAGCAGCTCTTGAGAAAGATGCAAGAAGGGTATCCAGTCACCCAGACTCCGTGGATCCCTTCAATTATGAGCCAAGCCGTGAAGTCCAGAACATTTGAATATGGCGCAGGACAACCGATGCTAAAGTTAACACTCGCGTCACCCTGGTGTCCTTCAGTTAAAAAAAGCTCCTTGAGAATGATTCGAAAGAAACTTTTGACTTATTATCGTCGATTTCCAACCCTCCGACAGGGTGTTTCGGCTCCATTGCCGAGAAACACAATTGCCGTCTCATTCGCAACGATGAACTTTAAAGTTGGTGAGGGTTGCAACGAGTTCATCCCATTCGAAGAGTTCGGAACGCTTGAAAACTCTTATTTTACGTACGAGAGGCTGAGTGAGAACTTGCAAGCTACTTACTATCATGAGAACGGCATCGAGTACCTAGCAGGATTGTGCTATTTTCCGGCTGCTAGAGGAATGCCAAATATTTCGGAGAGCGAATCAGAGGCGATTTATATCGCACATCAGAAAGCTGACTACTTTCCACTTGAGCCAAGGTTTGATTTGTTTGGCTATAAAAAATTCAAGCGTTATGGAAGATACTGCGAAACTGCAAAAAAGCGTGTCGTGGTGAGCTTCGACAACCCTGGTAAAGTTCACCAACACCGGACATTTGACTTTCTGAAATAACCAAGATTTCTATACGGATTGCAAGGAGTGCGAAGAAGATGCTAAGAAGTACAAATACGTGGAGCCAAAAAGAGGTATGGTTTAGTTGTTTTGAATAGGAAAAAATGAATGAATGTTCCAGTAAAAGAGCCGAAGAATGCAAGCAGCTCCCAAGAAGCTATTACGACAACAGAGGGTGACAAACCACAGCCGGTACATGCTGAAAAGGTCAATGGCAAATTCCCAGTTCTCAGTCTCCTGGAAACTGCTGGAATCGGACTTGCAGAACTGAATCTTCTGAACTCTGTTCCCATGAACTCCAAGATTCCAATGATTCATGAAACCACCATGGAGCAACTTCCAGAGTCAGAACAACCAAAGCTCCAAGATCTTTTGCAGTTTGTGATTATCAACTCTGAATGGAAAATTGACAAGGACTTTGTTTCGGAACTCCATATTCCCGTTGCTAAAGTTGGTTTCCCAGTTGATGTTGTCAGCGTGTTCCGCAAAGAGGTTGAAGTCGTGCAACATCCGTCTGAGTCTCCAAAAGTTTCCGACTTGTCAACTTGGCTCGATGCCAACCCGGACTTCAATGTGCATTCGTCAAGCGCTCTTATTGCCAGAGTGGTACTTGAAGCGGGGTATGGACATCGGATTGGAGGGTATTCTGAAGGTGAGTTGAAAGTCGTCTTTATCTTTTTTGAATATTAGAATTTGAAATTCAGATGTCGTCAACTCAGCAAAGCTGCCAATCGAAGTGTCTTCAGAAGCCGTAAAGGTTTCAGAGGACCCACTAACTCCTTCCTACTCAAGTCAGGATGAAAAGAAGTCAGAACAATCGGAAAATTCCGAGGGATCGACACCTTCAGGTGAGGATTCAGAAATGGAGCATGTTGAAGAAAACGGAAGCTCTTCTGAGGAAGACTTCGAATTGATTGATTAAAGTCTTTGCTAATTTATGCTCTCTGCTCGGCTTTTGCTCAAATTTTGCTGTGTATTTATTGTTTTCCCACATTTTTCCTTAAACTTTCTGTCACCTTTAAAAAGTGCTCTTTTAAATCTCAATAAATCTGAATCTCATTGTGACTTTGCTGACACCAAGATAAACCAGACTCTGTCTAGCCTTGATGTCTGGGCGGTCAGGTCTGCTTCCCAAAATGGTTTTTTTTCTGTAGGCCATTTTTTGTTTCCTTGATTTCAAACGATTCTTATTGGTCCTGCTATACCATCTGCTATGCAATAGCTTGCATTAGGCAAGCAATCGTGGACTGCTTAACTGCGCAAATGATGCTCGCGTGTACTGGCTTCCGACATACTTGTGTTCAGGCATTTCTGAGAGATTGGATCATGAATTAATACATTTCGTTTGAGTATTATTGAAAAATAGTCTAAATTTGCCGAAAACACTTTTTCCGCACTAGACCAATCGAAAATGTTTGAATTCGGAACAAACTTCCGCAACACCTGAGAGCAACCTGTGAAAAATTAGTACTGAATTTTCTAAATCGCAGCAGCCGCGCTGCCGGGCGGGCCATTTTTTATATTTCTTATAGGATCTCCTGCTGTTGAAACATTTTTATTGATTAAAAAGTTACATTATAGATTTGAAATATTAAAAGAAAAACGAAAATTAATAATACGAGCGTAAGAGAAATAGTAAGACTGATTCAGAATTTCCAAGATTTACACGAATCCAAGTAGAATTGGTTGTCCGCAACATACACCCATATTTTGCGGTCATCGGCTTTCCCGATTCGATATAAACCGTTCCTGAAAAAGAATTCTTTGAAAATTTCGAATATCAATTCACAAACATATTTTCCCTCCGACACGCCATCCAATCCTTCGATAATTTCTTGAATGTTGAATTCCTCACCAGGTTTCGCGTTAGCCATCAACTCAAAGTGATAGTGTTTCAACTCTTCGAAAGTCTTCCATTACTTCAAGAATTCATTCAATTCGTGGTTTGTTACTTCAAGACCCTTTAATATTATGAGACCGGAAGAGAGAATCGATTCATCCAAAGTCATCCAACGGGCGTTTTCGTTCATAATAACATGCAGTTCGTTACTTGCCGTCTTCTGAGTCTCCCAAATTCTCGCAAACGACCTGCTACATTCAAAGACTTCAGTCAGTAAATCATACAATTTACAGAAACCGCTATAGGCCCTACTGTGATAATGCAAAAAGCCAAGTCCATTTTGAATAACGGAAACTGTCCCATACTTCTCGTGCCCTTTTGGGTAGGTGTGCGAATCAATTATGAGCATGGAAGGTTTTTCGCCATGCCTAAATTCCACGGAGAATAGTAACAGCGGAGAGTGTGCTTTTATATGGAAAATGTGCTTTTCCGTAATTCGTTTGACCATTTTCTTCATATTCCGAGATGTTTGACAGAGGAAAAACCTGAATTACAGAAATCAGAGGAAGTTTCAGATGGGAATAAAAGCTCAATGGTCCATCGGGTCCATGACAATGACAACGTGGTCTAGAGCCAGGGATGGGAGACGGAGAAGACAAAAGTTTTCGGACATTCTGAAAATGGAAAATCTAAGAAGGATTCTCGAAAAAGAGTAGAAACGTCTTCTGAATCAAGTCGATATCTTAGGATATGGATGACTGCCGTTCACCAATCTTGGAGGACACAAAAAGGTAATAAAAGTGTAGACGACGAACAATGTGACCAAATGACGTGGCAGATGGGCGACCTCTTCTATGGACGGACCATACCACGTCATCTGTGTGTCTGACGTCTTCTGCCAGTCTTCTAGCACCCCCATTTCTCGGCCCAACATCGATTCATTGAAAGGCTCTTACTCGCCTTTTTTGGGGCCATAAACCAATGGAATTCTCCCTTCTAAAACTCCCGTCGCTAGCACAAGATGAAGTTTTCAAATCACTGGACCCTCTTGGAATGTGAGTTTACAAATTTTTAATTGCGCTTCACTAGGTTGTTGCTGTCAAATTTGGGCTAAAATTGGGCCCGATCCGGCGTTTGAGCTAACTTTGGGCGGTGTCTAGACTCAAGTTGATCCGACTTTTGAACGATCTTTTGACGGCTTTTGAGCAGAATTTCGAATTTTTCGGCTTCCGGCGAACTTCAACTCTAAAGAAATTTCTTAATGGGGCGGCCTCGTAGAAAATCTTAAGTAAATCGGCCAATTGTCGCTCGGAAAGTTTCAAAAACACGACCAAGACCCTCTTATCCTTTCAGAATCTCCCTTTCCTGGAAATCCAAAAAACTAGATGCACGCCTCAGCCGCCTTTTCAAAGGCCTGAAGTTCAGTTTGAAAATTCATCGTGGGTACACTTTGAGCTTCAATTTTTTGGAAAAAAGTATTGAGGCTCATGAGGTCTACCCACAATATTCTGAGGATTTCTCGGAGCTTGTTAAAACTAATGGTTACGAAGTGATCCAAGTCTTGCATAAAGTCTGGTGGAAGAGACTGACAAAAGCTTTCGACCATCCGAAAACTATTGTGGTTCACTCATTGAATTATGGTGATTCTTCTTATGAAGTCTCGAGATTTGGCGACCCAGATTCTTACGATTTCCGATTTCATCAGATAATACCGGCAAGGTATCGTGGAAAGCATACAATGACAAATTGTAAGAAAACTGCTAAGCAGGCGTTAGAAGAATTCAAGATGCGGGAAGACTACCGTGGAATTTCCTTGGAACTGAAAAACGCTGATTGGATGACTCTGGACGATTTCATGATTGTTTTGAACATTGATTCCGTCGTTATTCACAATTTCAAAGATTCGAGCCAAGGATTTGCTCGATTCCTCGAGAAATGGATTCAAAAAGGTGGCTGGTTAAGAGACGTCAAACTTAAAATACCTGAAGATTCTGATTGTGATTGCAAAGTTGAGCTAGATGAATTGGAAGGTGTTTCTATTAGCTCGGGTTACAAGTAAGTTCTGCGTTTCTTGGTTGCTCATAATCACTAATTTTTCAGCGGAACGTATCGAATCAAGAGTGCAAATGCATCCGTGGTTGGATTCTACGGCGATAAAACATTCCATTTTTGGAGATCCTGAACTAATTTTTATTTGCTTACCGTGAAAACTGTAATAGAAGGACATCCCTTTTTTTTCTCAGTCACTCTATTTTGGTGTCCTATAATTTCGACAAATAAATTTAAAACTTTTTTCGCAATACCGCGGACTTTGAACTTGGTGATAAAAAAGGTGAAGGATGTCTTTAGAGGCTGTCCTTCTATTTTTCAATCAAACCCCGTGGGTGCCCTTCTATTACAGGGTTTGCATTATTTATGAATAAAATAAATCTTATTGTCTTTTTGTAAAAATCATCTAAATAAAGTTTTTATCGACCTTTGCCCCCCTTGAAATAGTTCGTAAGGATTACATGACAATTGTTCCTTCCCTCACTAAACTGATAAGAAGTGACGTTTTGTCAGAGAAGGGTGTCCGATTTTCTGACATTCTGAAAGTGTTTGCAGAATTGATTTTTTGTTTGTTTCATTGGTTTTTGAAGACTTTTGGTCCGAAAAAAGTGCTCTTCGAAATTGTGACGTCACAGCACACAAGGCGGCTCCCCCAAGTGCCCAAAAGTTCATGACTTCTTGTTGACATTTAATAAAATATTCATCGTTTTCTCATGGCCCAACAATTCATATTTGAACTCTTTCGTCATTTTTAGAAAATATCCACTTTCAGGACTTGCCCTTTCTGACCTATTTCCCTCCCTTTCACGGAGGACTAAAGCCACATTTTCAAAATTTTCTTTACTTGTTTATTTTTCGATGCTGATCCCATTGATTATGAAGAAAAAACTCTATAATCGCTCTGAAAAGCACAAAATTTATCTTTCTTCACGAAAACATGTGAAAGTAATGAGAAACAGGCAAAAAATATAGATAAAACAACCCCGCGCTGTGTATTCTCGGCCAGACGGCCGCGGCCGCTAATTTTTAACGCGCGGGTTAGGGCGCATTTTGTGCGCTTCACAGCGATTTTAGAGCACTTTCTACATGAATAATGGAAACAGCATGGAAAAACAAATCCTTCTTTAAGTCATTTTTTCCAGGTAAAACATGAAGTTCCTCTACTTCACCTTCCTATTCCTTGTGCTCCTTCAATTCACCACATCCTCTGCTCCTAATCGTCACACCTTGGGCCGCTGGTTGGTCAATGGTCGCTTGTATATGAAGTGTATTCGAAAAGCCGGCAATGAGATTTCCCGGCTCTGTGAGGGAGGATGTGATAGCGAGCGGGGTTATGGCTAGTTTCTTTGTTATTTCTTATTTGTGCGATCCTGATGCCTCGGTTTAAAAGCTCAGCGACAGATGTATGTTGGGTCCCGTCACGATTACAGTAATTCTCAGTTAAAAGTAACTGTAAACGTGACAGGACCCGGAAAAAATTTGCAGCGGCGTCTTTAAACCGTGGTGTCAGACTTTCGCAAACATGAAGTGTAGAAAGTGTGTGAATTCATTTTTTTTCAGAACGAATTATTGACGATTGTCGTTATGAAATCGACGATTTTTGGGTTATGTCTAGATGCTGCCCAAGGTTTTTGGAGGATTGATTTTTCATAATTTCAATGCTTTTTTCGTTTGGTTGTCATGTACTACCTACCTCATATTTGTTTCAATAAAACACTTTGCAGCGTTTGAATTTTTTCAGTTTCAGCATTCAAATCTGGACCTTTTTCTGCCCAGAATTTCAGTTTTTTCGCTTTGTGATTCTCATTGATTGATTCATGAGTAATACTCCCCGTCGTCCATTTGATAAGAAGTTTTAAAAAATGGCGTCGAAATTGACGCTTTTTGGAAGGACTGGGCATCGATAAGCCGACTGCTCTGAACGAAAACTGATAAAACTACAGCTCACATTTTGCTCTCCCTCTCGACAGGATGACCGACAAACAACGAATCAAGAAACACAATTCTG
Organism: Caenorhabditis doughertyi; assembly: GCA_963572265.1. Taxonomy (NCBI): domain Eukaryota; kingdom Metazoa; phylum Nematoda; class Chromadorea; order Rhabditida; family Rhabditidae; genus Caenorhabditis; species Caenorhabditis doughertyi. Next base: position 4,595,803 of record OY751553.1, on the reverse strand, counting down.
GAACGCTCCAAAGTTAAATTTTGACATGTGTGACAAGTACCAAGAGGCATCTTTATTCATAGGGTTTCACAGAATTATCTAGTTTGAAAGAAGGTTTTTTTTAATGTTGCAGTGTTATGAAAAAAGTGATAATATGGATTTACAACGAGGATTATAAATGGGTGACTATATGAGTTGAAGTATTCTACTCGGAAAAAAACAGGTCTTATAAAAAAACCGAATAGATTAACAAGAAGTTATTATTATTTCATCTTCTTTGGTGGGACCTCCACTCGTTGCTGATCTTGCTGTCGGAGTTCCTCGGGGATTGGTTGTTCCAACAAACAGATTGTTTTATGGGGAAAGTTGCCTTCCTCAAGACATATTTCATTTTCGCAAAGGTTCTTGTCGCGTTTGCGGAGAACGCAGCAATTGGTTATGATATGATTTTTTACTCCCAGGCAGAGCAAGGAGAGGTTTCTTTTCTTTACTTCCGCACGTTTTCTTGATGGAATGATAGTACATGACGAGGTGGAATGCGGCGTGTTACAGATGTTGCAAAACTGGGTCTTTGTGTTTGATTTCCAGAGAAGCTGTTGCGTCAATCTTTGAGTGTGCACAGCAAGAGCATTTGATTCTGCATTCCTTTCCAATTTTATTGTTTTTCCAGTTTTTAGGTCTACCTTACAGTATACCTTTTTCACTGAGCCGATTAAATCCAAAGGAATTTGGATTTCTTTGCGGTCAAGCCTGACAGATTCCTTGGATAGGTTTCTATCTGACACTTTTAAGTGTTCGTGGCTGTTTTTCTTTTCAGAGGACTTATTCTTAATTATCCAATGAATCTTTACGCTTTAAGTCGATGCAACAATAAAAGGATCCTACTAGTTCTTCAACTTTCGACCTCCTTTTGGTTTGGTAACTCAACGCAACGCTTTCATCGCTAGTGAATGTTCGCGATAGGGAAATACGGGTAAAAAAGTTTGAAGGATAATGAAGTAAATGCGATGATGGCAGAGAGACAATTGGGCAAAGTGATGGTGGGGGATTGGAGGAACAGTGCTTCACTTGGAACGTCCGTTCCTTTAATATTGAATTAATCAGGTTTCCTTAGCAGGTATTCTTGTGTTGTTCCAATCTTTTTGCTTCAACGTTCCGTGTTCCGATTAGAAGCTGTACTTTGCGGAAAAGGGAATTCTTCCTCTCATTGAGTGTTTTTTGGCGTCGCTTGATGATCGCGTCAATTACTGGCCGCGATAGTTATATTCTTATTTTTTATAACTCCAAGGGTGAATATTCAGAAAAGATCAGTGAAAACTAGGTTTCCTAACACTAGAAGGTCGTTCTAACTTCGAACAAACATCTAACTTCGAACGAATGCAGTTACCACTTCCGGACTGATTAAGAACGCAATATAAAAGAACCCCTTTGAACCGTTGTCTTCACGTCTTCTGGGAATACATTTGTGGAATCAAAGCCTCACAAGCCGTGAATTGTGAAGTCAGAAACAGCCAGGGATGAATATTCAAAAAAGATCAGTGAAAGCTAGGTTTCCTAACACTCGGAAGCCATGACAAAATAGAATGAACGGGTCAAGAAAATGAATTAAAAAGGAGGGGAAAACTAGGTCAAGTGGGCGGCATATTCTCGACGACGATAAGATCATCGAAATTATCTCTTTTCACTTTTTCTCCAAAAGAAGCGGAGATGAGAAGACGGCCAGAAATCAAGATTGAACACAAAAAAATGAGGGAAAACGTATTATTGGTTTCAAATGAACTGACACCTCGTGACGTCACTCGCATGGGGACCCAAGTTGGAAAAATTTCATGGTAGCTTTTTATTTTTTTATCAAGATTTTTTTCAGGCAGTTTTTGCCCGAAAATTCGATTCTTCTACCCAAAATAAAGTTTTTGAGCAAAAAAAATATTTTTTGCGTGCGAAGCCGGCCTGAAAAAAATCAAACAAAAAATACCATGAAAGTTTTCCAACTTGGGTCCCGGGCAGTGTAACGTGGTTTCAAATGAATGGTGACAATTCATTTGAAACCAATAATAATTCGATAAAATTTTTGAGAGGAACTTTAATACACTCAGATCATCGATCTGAGTATACAGCTTTCAAGAAAGATCAGAGTCTAAAATTGCGCTCTTTTTCCATCTCGCGATGAAACCAACAAATATTTTCACACTGTAAAATTTATTGAAAGTAAAGATCCTACTAGCCTCTCGACTTTCGATCTCGTTTTGTATGACTTCTTAACGCGGGGTTCAGTGGTAGTTTTTAAGGATTTACTAGGATAAGAAGAATAAATGATGAGACAAATGAAGCAGTTGGTAAAATGAGATGGAAATGTGAAATATAAGACAGAAATGAAAACGTGTAGCAATAATAGAAGACGTGAAGACAACGGTTCAGAGGGGTTCTTCTATACTGCGTTCTTAACCGGTCCGAAAGTGGTAACTGCATTCCGATCTGTTTGTTCGAAGTTAGAACGACCTTCGATTAGGTGACTCTTAGTTCCTTCATCATTGGAACAATCTTCGGTACGTGTAATTCAGCTAATTTGCGCAACTTCGAGTCAGAGTGGAACCGTTTTGATTGCATTCCTTTTTTGATGCTTAATCGCGAGTAATTGGTCGCGATACTGCCGGCCGGGAGTTGGAGCATCTAACAGTTTGGACATCATATTGTAGGTAGACTCTGAAATTCCAACTTGGAAATTGAAACAGAAAAAGGATGAAGATAAGAGGATGGAATACAGGAAAAGGAGGGAAAGAATGCGGCATAAAATAGTTCTTATTTTTCCATTGTTAATGTTTTGTTTTCGAGATGAAATCTCTATTTTTCTTTTCTTCTTAATAATCTCTATGGAGATAGAGATCATATTCATTCCGATTTTCGCTAAGAAAGTCTATTTGTTCAATAAACTTTGCAATTTCCAAGTTAATACCTCCGTGTTTTTTTCTCATTTTTCTTAATTAAACCATAGAATTCTGGTTAATTTCTTATCAAAATCCATCTCGGCTAAACCCACAATCATGCCATTTGTCCGTGAAGGACATCATGTTTCTCCGTAAAAAACCCCGCCCATTTGACCTCGATTTTTTAATGCCCGATTTCCTTCTTCATCATTTCTATTTCTTTCCTGTTTATTGGTTTCAATTCTTGGTTTCCGAGTGTTAGGAAGCCTATTTTAGATGGATTTTTTTCGAGTACTAAACATATTTCTTTGCTATGGCTTTGAAAGTGATTTTCTTCTAATTGGAAGACAAGATTAAAGGTAAGTTGAATTGCAAAGTCTTTTTGGAGGTCATCTTTTATAATTTTGAGATTTTTTGTGACGCGAATGCCCCTACCCGATGGAACGCGTACTAGTTCGTATAGTCTAAGTGACACAGATTTTTTGATGTTTTATTCCATGCGCTGGACAGTCGGAGAGCTACGTCACTCCGCTCCGGATGGATGGATCAAACTCGTCAAGTTTCTGAACGACGAGTTCCCAGAATGGGTGGACTGGAGCGGCGAAGACTTGAATGTTCGTCTGAAAACCCCAATGCGCATATTTTTATTGGCGACAACATCGAAATTGGATCTCGGTGCGCTCGTATTTCGCCATAAAATATGGTATTCACATCGATCGAACAGTGCCTTTCGTAGTTGCCCTGGGATCCGACTTGTCGGTGCTATATCCGATGTATTTAATTTCAGTGCGATTCTTGTAGTTCTTTTTTTGATGTTTCCGGATCTTTGTTCTCATAATGATTTGGAAATATTTCAATTGAATAAATGTTTGTTTTATTCCGTATAAATGAAAAAGGGGAGGCCGGTATATAGAGGCCAGATAGAAAGTGAAAGAGGTGCGGATTCTAGTTGGTGTGGTCATCGATGAATTCTTCGATCATTTGATGGTTGACTTCCTTTTGTTAGGCATTTGGAATGATTGGGTCTTGCGCATGAATAGGAGGATTGTATCGGGTACACATGTTTTGATGATGAAATTCATATCTGTAATTTTTCGATAATTCACATGGATAATTTTTCTTGGATTTCGTTCATACCTTTGTCCGCACACACGGTTGCGGCATAGAGTGTGTCTTTGGAATTTCAGTACATTGCATGTGACAGGGTGGTGGTTCGCTCTGCCACCGCACAGGATGCAGATGCGTTTTTTTTTAGCAATTTCGATTTTCTCAGATTGTTGAGTATTTGTACATTCGATTGATAAGTGGGCTTGAAGACAGAAGAGACATGATGGTGGGCCACGATTGGCTTTTCTGATTTCTCGATTAGCTAGATCGCTAATTTGTTTACAGGGTGGCCCATAATTACGGCCAGTACTTTGAATGGTTACTGCATTCGTATTAAAATGGCGAGACACCTGAAATCATACACAAATGTTTAACTGATGTCTAAAGATAAGATATCAAAAATAAATTTCGGGATTGGCTGATTTCCGCGCCTTCGGCTACGTGAAGAAGTCGTAAGTTGACTACAGCTGCGGCACGCTGCTATTTGAGAAGGAATAGCTGGTGTAAGAACCCTAATTATTTCTATTATGCTTCCAATTTCCTTCTGAATTATGCTCAGACCTCTAACTTGAAGTTTCTGACTGGAGAAGTTCATAGGATAATTATTTACCAAGAAGGGAGACAAGAAGTCTCCGCAGAAAAACGGCTTTCTACTGCTGATACGCGAAGTTTTTGAAAAATTAGCATAATTAGCCCCCAAGAAACTCAGGAACTTGTTCTGATTGAAAGTTTTAGCTTAGAGGAAATGAATCAACTTCAAAAACTGAATTGCTAGTAGTTTTGGTCATTGTTTCAACAATTCAATGAAACATTCCTTCATTAGTGCTATTTTCAGCAAGTGAGTTCAAACTGGCAAGGTAAGAGATTAGAAATATAAATATTCTTCTCAAAAACCTTATTTACATACATTGAAACTATATCCGAAAAGTTTTAGTTTGATAACCGCACTCACCGATGAAAATTATTAAGTCTGAAGCCGTTTATCTCAGCCACCCCTACTGAGCGTGCCAACAGGGGGTGTTTTTGAGGGTATTTGGCTTTGTACTAACGAATGCCATACCCGTCAAACGAGTCAGATTGAACTGCGAAATAATGAAAGATGGTTCAATTATCAATTCCATATAGTCTAGAATCAATATGAATGCCTAGGTAGGCTGCCCTACCGCATTACAATCTACTGGCCGTAATTATGGGCCACCCTGTACTTTGAAGAGTGATGGCAATTTTTGTTGCCTCGTTGACGACGTTAGCGGTGACTGGTAACATTTTGAGTATATCTGGAATTTTCATAGTGTTGGTTTGGTTGTGGTGTGGACAAGATTAATTATAAGATATAAGAGATAATGTGATATAAAACTGTACGGAGATCATGGAAAAATAGGTTTTGTGTGTGTGTAGGGGTTAACGCCGGAATCGGCTTCTCCTTAGAGCTAAACATGCTGTGCAAGCAGGTATGCAGCACATGTATATGAAGATTGATGATAAAACCATTCCGATGATCGCAAAAGTGATTGGTACAGCATTTTTCGTGATAGTATGAATTATTGTCCGCGTTCCTTCTACTTTAAAATTGTTCTTTTTAGTTCCGCAAGTTACTGTATATGTTCTTTTTGGATGAGTTTCGTAGAATTTTTTATGGATTTCGTTAACTTTGCCTTTTTTGTCACACATCAGTAAATCTATAAATTCTCCTCCTTCACAGCTTAATTTTGCGTGAGAAGGTTCTTTGGATTTGCATGTAATGTTCTGGCTAGCACCTTTCAGACAATTATAGCAACCTATGAAGGGTGTTATACTTGTTATAGAGCAGTCAGTTTTCGATTCGACTGAGCTCACGTTGTATTCGTGACTCATAATGATTTGTAAATGAAATTTGCTGTGCTTCATTTTTAAAGTTGGGGTCTTATCGGGAGATATTCCGAGATGACATCTTTCCGTGAGTATCGGAAGATTGTGATCTTTGTCATCTATTAATTTGTAAAGGTCGGGCTGTTTACATGAACATGATGCTACAGAATTCGCTAGATTACATGAACATGTATCTCGGTAATTGCAGTCTCCGGTTTTGAGCATTCTAAAGGAAACACTTCATTTTGAATGGAAGCTGTCGCTATTTTTTTTTATTTTGGATAAATTTTTTACCTAGTATGCTTAGACCTGTTTCTTCTGTAACTGAAATTAACTTAGTTGTTATGTTTACAGTATTTTGTTTGGACGTGGGTTTTACTATGAGTGTTGAAAGAATTTCTTCTGTAGTTCTATATTTACTTATATTTTTATGTCCGTAATAGTGAGAATTACTTTAATCTTCGCCTTCGCGAAGTAAGAAAGGGTCTGTTAAGACGTTGTTTTGAATTGTTAAAATTGAATCAAATTTGATTGCGTGAGACCATGTGTCACAGTGGTAAATTTCGAAGTTTTTGTCAGACGTTAGTACTGCATAATTGCGGTAGAATAAACAAGCTTCTGTTGGAAGTAGTTACCACACCAGATTCCGCCACAACTGCTAGAACAGTATGTGTGAATCCGTATATAAGGAATAGCGTAGATTGTATTTTTCACCTTTTCCTCATCAGACAGAATGAACTCTCGAAAACCAATCCTTATCTTCACTCTCCATCGTCTTCATCGTCGCCTTCTCCGTGATCCTTCCTTCATCTCCATTGTCCATCCCTCTGCTCCGCCATCTTTTACAAGTCGTCTCCAATCTAGGGGCGACAATTATCACTCTCCAGGGTACCATACCTGGAAGAGGTCTCCTTTTAATTTACGTCACGCCAGTCAACGTAGGCTGGAGTGTGCCGTGCCACACATATTCGAGGACAAATGGAAGTGTATTGTCCAATTGTGGACGAAATCGTGGGGTTACCATTAGATTTTTAGTCTAAAATTTTAGTATTTTTAGTGCACTGACTTATCGACTCATGGATCCCAATTTAGGGAAGGAGCTCGATTATAATACTTGGCTTCAAGTTAAAAATGGGATAACTTTGGGATATCCGGAAACACAATTGCTCATCTTGAGCAATTATGAGGATCAGAAGGAAAGGATGAAGCGTTTTGGATCTGATTACATTGTCTCCTGCGAGCTACTGATGGTTCGAATTTGACTAATTGCCATTTGATTTCTGTTCTATTAGTTCTCTTGAGAATAAAATTGTTATCGTTATGTGTGTTTCTCTTGGTTTTGATCGGAAACGGGTTCCGGATTCGGACTGTGTCTTGTGCCTTCGATTTCCGAAGATAAGATGAGTTTCTTGTCAAATGTAGACTGTTGGAGGTTTTTGTGGTGTGTGGTCTTTCCTCAATGGAGTTAAACATCTAATTATCTGAGTCACTTAGACTGTGCGGACGAGTACGAGTTCCATTGGGTAACATCGAAAATTTAAAATCTCAAAATTAAAAAAATTATTTTTTAAAAGTTTTCAATTCAACTTACTTTTAACATTGTCTTCCAATCAGAAGAAAATCATTTTCAAAGCCATAGCAAAGAAATATGTTTAGTACTCGAAAAAAATCCATCTAAAATAGGCTTCCTAACACTCGGAAGCCATGAATTGAAACCGTTAAACTAAGAGAAATAGAAATGATGAAGAATGAAATCGGACATGAAAAATCGAGGTCAATTGGGCGGGGTTTTTTACGGAGAAACATGATGTCCTTCACGGACAAATGGCATGATTGTGGGTTTAGCCGAGATGGATTTTGATAAGAAATTAACCAGAATTCTATGGTTTAATTAAGAAAAATGAGAAAAAAACACGGAGATATTAACTTGGAAATTGCAAAGTTTATTGAACAAATAGACTTTCTTAGCGAAAATCGGAATGAATATGTGATCGACATATTAAAAGATAACGTAAAACATGTATTAAAAGTGCCCCCGGAGAAAAAGATCGAAAAATAGTGGTGCATGCAACACTAATACAACACTAATACAGGTTGTTGAAAACAGAAAAAAATACAATGTTATTTCAATCTGAGACTCCGAGAGGTTTCTCGGTGTGAGTCTGCAACGCGCCACCACAGTTTTTCTTCTTTATCAATACCATCGGGCAAATCGTAATCCATGTGAGCCACTGAGCAATTAAAAAGCTGTTTGAAGTGCTCAGTTACATCTTCTACAGACTTGACGGCATTTCTGTTTGAGTGATGGGAACAAAGGAAATTCTGGGCAAATAAAAAAGTATGGGTGAGCTCCAGGCCACCGATAAAAACCGCTGGCGTCCCGGGAGTTTGTTTATGGCTAAAAAAATTGAGAAACCATCCTCCATCTTGTTTTCCCAAAATCTTGAAATTGATGATGATCCCATGAACGTCTGCGCGGACGTCAATTTCTTTGAGAGGATATTTGACCCATTTAGCCAGGGCTTTGCACTTTTTCGATAGGAATGAAAATTGGATTCTAAAGAAAAATTTATTTGCTTTTTTTTTAAATTTGAAAAAGAGGCTCACAATTCACATGCATTGTAGTTCAAAACAATTGATTCTATAGCAAACAATGGTAGTTGCAATAAGGGAAAAACAGGCGTCATAAAGATGCAAATGAGAATATCGACTATTCTTTGAATCGGAGGGACAGGTGTAAATTTGTGTGGGTCTCGACGCGATATCTGGGAATGTAATGGCCAAACCCAACCAAGCCTACTAATTATCGCGGTGGTCCCACCTGCCTTGGTAGTCTATTTCGTATCTTGCTATAGACAATTACATCTGCCACGTAATCTCATCTTTTGCCTAGGGTCTCCTAGGCTGTCTCTTACTACAGTTGTCCTACCACCCGCCCGCCTTGGACCTCCTCATTCTTCCATTATTGGATTTCTCCTTTCTGACGCCTTCTGACCAGACATGAGCAAAAGAGAAAATTTTGAATCAGGAAGACGGAAGGCGGAAGAAATTTTGAAGTCTCGGAAGACGGAAGGAAGGAAACGGAAGGGACAAAAGTAGTTTGAACCATGTATGCCGAAAAGCGCTAAAACTGTGCTGAAAATGTTAAAATTTAAGAAATCCCCACAAATATTTCGTTTTCTCAAAGCTCCTTGCCGTCCGAAAACACAGAAGACAGAAGCCTGAAGACGGAAGACGGAATTCCGCTCTGCTTCTGATTCCGGCCAACGTCTTCTGCATCTCCCGAGTCGATCCCATATGTCTCCCACCTCTTTTGTCTGTACCATACCTTCTTATGAGCCAACGTGTTCTAAACCTGCGCACGTCGCAACTGAGCACTGACGTCTTCTAGACCGTCTCCCACTACAACCGTCGCAACACGGGCCTATCTTTGTCACCTTTCTTCATTTGTTCCTTTTGTTGCCTTCTATTTCTGTCGTCTTTTTTCTGACGTCCTCTACGACTACCGCTAACTGGTTCTCTTCAAACTTCCAGAATGTCCGTTACTTTTCCAATCTTTCGCCTTCCGTTCGTCGTGCAGGACATCTTACTCAAAGTTATGGATCCACAGGAGCAGTAAGTGTGATTGTTCAGTCATTTTCCAAGCTTAATGACTTTCAGATTTGTTCTTTGCCGAGCCTCTAAAAAGTTTAAATCCAGGATCAGAAAGCTTTTCAAAAAACCTACTTTCAACATAAAATTCAATGACCAAGAGAAAACAATTACTTTCGGTCCTGGCGATAAGAAATCTGTCATCAATTTGGTATTGATAAAAAAGCCAGATGGGAGAGAAAAAAAGGTTTATGATAGCAAAGACGGAGAACCTGTTGTTTATTGTAAATACATTCACTCGGCTTACACCGTTAAGTACAATGATTTCATTGAAATTTTCGATATTAAAACTGCGGTTTGCGTTCATCCAGAGGCTTGGTCAACACCAGTCACGGATCCTTTCAATTTTGGGATAACTGAAACCAAAAACGGGGAGAGCATTACAACAAGATCTAGGTGTAGAAATGAATCGGAAGAAATCTGGGGAAAATTGGCAACTTCAATCCCTTCTCCCAACGATACGCGTCTGGAATTTATAAACGAAAGTGCTGAATGGATGAGTTTAGATAACGCTATGCTCACTATGCATAGTATTAGCCTTACTGATATCAAAGTCACAAATGAAGACATTAACAGATTTCTAAAGAAATGGAAGGACCTGGTAGAGGTCAAATTGTCTCTTATGATTTTAAAAGTTCACCACGACTTCAGTAGCCAAGTGGATACTTCTGCAATAGCCGATGGATTAGATGCAGAGAGAACAGATGTGGATACTGGGTAAGTTGACACAAAAAAAGATGATGAGAAAAAGAACAATAAGTTGTTGCAGGTCCTATGGTTCTGTTTTCGAAATCGAGAGAGAAGATGGACGGCACGGACGCTTTTACTACATTTCTGACATATCTGTGCTTCAATTTTATGCTCGTGGCATATGAGGTTAAACCTCATCCCTTGTTCAAAATTTTGTTGTTTTATTGAATAAATGTTTTGAATTCAACTGTTTTTTTCTAAAAACAATGTGTCACGGCTTCCCTTGCTGAAGTCATCTGTAATCTGGGTAGCCTCTTTGTCTTTGGTAGATTCTGTACGTTCGCCCCACTGGCATCCTTTAAGTCGTCTCTTACTACAGCCATCCCAACAAAGATGATACAGCTTCCATTACTTCTTTTTTTTTCTAAAAACAATGTGTCACGGCTTCCCTTGCTGAAGTCATCTGGGTACCCTCTTCGTCATTTGTTTCAAGTTTTTAGCAAGGCTAGTCAGATTTGTTTTTAGTCTCACTGAATCATTCCACACTTCCCTAGCAATCCGCCGTTGTTTGGTGAGAACGCTCTTAGTCTCTACAGAACCCATTCTTCGCCTCAGGGTCTTCTTGCCATCCAACATTTTGCTACGTCATCTCACCTTTTGTCTGATTTCTTTTGGTTGGAGGTACATCTAGATCTAGTACGGCTGTCCATTACAGAGTCTCATCCATCTGTTGTCCTTAGCCCGTCCCACATATTCCTAGGGACTAACGCCTTCCACATCTCCAACATCACTGAACTCCTCTAAACCGTCTCTTACTACAGCCGTCCCAACAACGGCTCCGCCAGGTCGTCCGTCCCACATCTTCCTAGCTGCTAACGCCTTCTACACCTGTCACGTCATTATTGGGGTTTGAGATCTCTCAGGCCGTTTCTCACTACATCCATCCCAACAAAAGAGTGCCTTCATTGCCCACTCCATTCGTTCGTTTTGTTGCCTCTTTCGTCTGACGTTTTTTCTCTGACGTCTACTTTGGCCTTCGTGGACTGAATCGTTTGAAATTTGCAGAATGTCAATTGGCTTCCCGATCCTTCGCCTTCCCTTCCTTGCGCTAGACAACTTATTTAAAGTTATGAACCCATTGGAGCAGTAAGTGTTTTTCTCAAATCTTTTTCGAGCCTAAATTTTCAGACTTCTTCTTTGCCGAACCTCCAAAAAAATCAAGTCCAGAATCAGAAAGGTTCTCAAAAAACCAACTTTCCACATAAGATACGATGACGGTGATAGAACAATCACTTTCGGGCATGGTGATAAAAAGTCCGTCATCAAAGTTGAACTGTTTCAGAGGCCAGCACTGAAAGGGAAGATGGTTTACAACAGCAAAAAAGATCAAACCATTGTTTATTGCAATGATATTTACTCGGCTTACAATGAGAGTTACAATGACTTCATAAAAACCTTCGATGTGCAAACTGTAGTTTGCGTTCATCCTGCGGCTTGGAGAGCACCGGCCTCGGATCCGTTCAATTTTCGGATTATTGAGACCAAAAACGGGGAGGTCACTACAACAAGATCTAGGTGTAGACAACAATCAGAAAAAATCTGGAAGAAATTGACAATTCCCATTCCTAATCTTCCAAAGCGCCTAGAATTTCAAAACAAAAACGCTGTTTGGATGAGTCTAGATGATGCTATGCTCACTATACCTAGTGTTAGCATTATTGCTATCAAAATTACAAATGAAGAAATGAATAGGTTTCTGAAAAGCTGGAAACACCTGGAAACCGTCGAACTGTCTCACTTGACTTTGGAAGTTCACGACGACTTCAGTGGCCAAGTGGATATTTTTGCGATAGCCGATGGATTAAACGCAGTGAAAAAAGACGAGGGTAGTGCGTAAGTTGACACTGAAATAGATGAGAAAAGAACAAAAAGCTTCAGGTTCTTTAGTTCATTCTTCGAAATAACGAGAGCAGATGGACGGCAAGGCCGTTTCTACTACATCTCTACCACATCTGTGCTTGTATTTTCTGCTCTGCCCCGTCGAGTTTAAACCTCAGCGTATGTAAAAAATGTTGTTGTTTTATTGAATAAATGATTTGAGTTCAAATGTTTTTCTCGAAACAATGTGATATGGCTTCCCTCGCTGAAGTCATCTGGGTACCCTCTTCGTCATTTGTTTCAAGTTTTTAGCAAGGCTAGTCAAATTTGTTCTTAGTCTCACAGAATTATTCCACATCCACTGGCAATCCGCTCTTGTTTGGTGAGAACGCTCTTAGTCTCTATAGAACCGATCCTTTGCCTCACGGTCTTCATGTCATCCAACGTTGTGCTACGTCATCTCATCTTTTGTCTGATTTTTTTTTTGGTTGGAGGTAGGCCCAAATCTAGTGCAGCTGTTCATTGCAGAGTAGCATTGATCTGTTGCCCTACCTAGTTGGCCACGTCTTCCTAGCGACTAACGCCTTCCACATCTGCAACGTCACCTCCTCTAAATCGTCTCTTACTGCAGCCGTCCCAACGAAGGCTCCGCCGGGTCGTCCGTCCCACATCTTCCTTCGCGCTAAGGACATCTACACCTGTCACGTCATTATTGCACTCTTTCAGGCCGTTTCTCACTACAGCCATCCCAACAAAAGAGTGTCTTCATTGCCTCACTCCATTCGTTCGTTTTGTTGCCACTTTCGTCTGTCTTTTTTTCTCTGACGTCCACTTCGGCCCTCGTTGACGAAATCGTTTCAAATTTACAGAATGTCCGCTGACTTCCCTATCCTTCGCCTTCCGTTTCTCGTCCTAGACAGCATACTCAAAGTCATGGATCCAATGGAGCAGTAAGTGTCTTTTTTCAGAGCTTCTCCGTCAAATCCAATGGTTTTAGACTTGTCCTTTGCCGAGCCTCTGAAAAATTCAAGTCCAGAATCAGAGGGCTTTTCAAAAATCCAACGTTTAACATCAAATGCAACGAACAAGACAGAACAATTACTTTCGGCCATGGTGATAAGACGTCCGTTTTCAAAATAGAATTGATTGGAAACTTAGAAGAGGAAGGGGAGGAGGTTTACAATGGCGAAATGGATGAAACCACTGCTTATTACTCATCCATTCTCTCGGCTTACAGCGATAAGTACGATGTTCTCACAGAAATTTTCGACATTAAAACTGTGTTTGTGTTCATCCAGCGTATTGGATGGGGCAATACTTGGGCCCTTTCAACTTTCGGATTGAGGAAGTTAGAAACGGGGAGCATATTATGACAAGATCTAGATGTAGACATGAATCGGAAGAAATTTGGAAGAAATTGACGACTTCCATCCCTTCCGTCAATGATAAGCGCCTAGAATTTCAAAACAAAAATGCTGAATGGATGAGCCTAGATGATGCTATGCTCACTATAAATAATGTTAGCCTTACTGGTATCAAAGTCACAAATGAAATGGAAAGACCTGGAAGCCGTCGAACTTTCTCATATGACTTTGGAAGTTCACGAAGACTTCAGTAGCCAAGTGGATATTTTTGCCATATCCGGTGGATTAAATGCAGTGAGAACAGATGATGGTAATGGGTAAGTTGACACTAAAGTGGATGAGAAAAGAACAAAAAGCTGTTGTAGGTTCTTTGGTCCAGTCTTCGAAATAACGAGAGCGGATGGATGGCAAGGCCGTTTCTACTTTTTATCTGGTTCATCTATGCTTGTATTTTTTGCTCAGCTCCGTCGAGCTTAAACCTCACCGTATATTAATAATTTGAAAGTTTTATTGAATAAATGATTTGAGTTAAACTGGTTTTTTTCTTTCTGAAAACAATGTATCACGGCTTCCCTTGCTGACGTCATCTGTAATCTGGGTAGCCTCTTTGTCTTTGGTAGATTTTGTACCTTCGCCTCACTGGCATCCTTTAAGTCGTCTCTTACACAGCCATCCCAACAAAAATGATACAGCTTCCATTACTTTGCAGAGCCGTTTCTGAGCTCAACCGGACGGCCGTAGCCCAGCTCTCTACTTCAGAACCGAATCTCATCTGCTCTCCGTCAGGCCCTCCGTCCCCCCATCTACTTAGGTGCTAACGTCTTTTACGCCTGTCACGTCATGCTCTCTCACTACAGCCATCCCCAACAAAGGCTCACCTTTCTTCTCTCGTTTGCTTTGTTGCCTTCTATTTGTAACGTCTTCTTTTTTTACACACTCTTCTTCCAGAATGCCCGTTGGCTTCGCAATCCTTCGCCTTCCGTTTCTCGTCCTAGACAACATACTCAAAGTCATGGACCCAATGGAGCAGTAAGTGTCTTTTTTCAAATCTTCTCCGTTGAATCCAATGATTTTCAGACTAGCTCTTTGCAAATCATCCAAAAAGTTCGAATCCAGAATTAGAGGGCTTTTCAAAAATCCAACGTTTAACATCAAATGCAACGATCAAGACAGAACAATTACTTTCGGTCATGGTGATAAGAAGTCCGTCTTCAATATAGGAATCCGAGAAGGGGGAGGAGGATGGAAAGTTTACAATGGAGAGCATGATGCAACCACTGTTTATTACACAGATGTTGACTCGGCTTACACCGCCGTGTGCAATGATCTCACAAAAACGTTTGATGTGCAATCTGTAGTTGCTGTTCATTCCTTTTTCACAAGAACACAGGTCACGGATCCTTTCCACTTTTGGATTACTGAAATGCAAAACTGGGAGAAAACTGTAACAAGATCTAGGTGTAGACATCAATCAGAAGAAATCTGGAAGAAACTTGCGACGTCCATACCTTCCGTCAATCATAAGTTTCTGCAATTCATGAACAAAAATGCTGATTGGATGAGTTTAGATGACGCTATGCTCAGTTTTGAAACCATACATCTTACTGATATCAAAGTCACAAACGAAGAAATGAACAGATTTCTAAAGAAATGGTCGCGCCTGGAAAACGTCAACCTGCGTCATTTTCATTTAGAGGTTCACCCCGATTCTAGAAGCCAATTGAACACCTTCGCAATGGTCTGTGGATTAGATGCAGTAGAAACGGAAGCGGGTTTGTACATAAGTTGACACAAAAAATATTTAAAATAATTATTTTGCAGCCCTCTGGCCTGTAGTGGAAATAGTAAAACCGGATGGACGGAAAGCCCGTTTCTCCTTCGATCCTACTACATCTGCTCTTTTACTTTATGTTCGATTCTAACAAGGTTATACTTGACCTTTTGTCGAAAATTTCGGAGTTTTATTGAATAAACGATTATAAATTTTGATCGACGGGTTTTTCTGGAACCAATTTGTCTCGTCTTCCGCATTCACAGATCATTCTAAAGGTGTTTACATATCTTTAGCATCCAGGTCGACCACTGGTCTGGTAAGGATAGTCATATTCTGTATTTTTCTTAACCGAACCTATTTTCCTTGCACCCCTCTAGTCAATCACTGTCGCTTGGCGAGGCTAATTTGACTTTATAGTCGTTATTCTCTTAGTATCTGCAAAACGTCTTGTGACGCCATTACACCGCTTTCCTACTGCTTGGAGGAAGATCCAAATCTAAACAGTCGTCTGTTTCTGAGTCTCACCCATCTGTTCTCCTACTTTCTTAAAGCTAACCCATTCTACACCTTCCACGTCGTCATTTTTGATCTTCTCAATAGAGGCTGGTCTGAACCTGCTAATTGCTGCTGCTGGTTGAACAACGACCAATCTCTTCATTCCCCATCTTTCTGACATACGGCTAACTGCATCTGAATCTATTTCGCTACTTGCTACGATGTCCACTGGCTTCCCGCTCTTCCGTCTTCCTTCCCTGGCTCTAGAAAATATTGTGAATGCCATGGACTCATGGACCAGTGAGTTTATCTCATGACTTTAATTTTTTCAAGTTCAATTTCAGAGTTATGCTATGCCACGCCTCCCGGAAATTCAGACTCATGGTTCGCAGACAAGCCAAAAACTACGACTTCTATCATTTTTGCCAATTAGAGCAAGAGGGATATGCCCTCTCTTTCGGGTACGGCGACAAGATCTCCACTCTTGAAATTGATCGGGAGAGGGTCCTGGAGGCTTTCACCGCTCTCAGAAAACCTTTATCAGAGGTTTTTGAGCCACAAACTGTGAATTATAGATTCCCGAACTCATGGCTTCCTAAATTGATGAGAGATTTGTTCGACATGAAAACGTATAGCTTCGCGTTTCATGAAGTACGCGACGGTTTTAGTGTTGTAAGTGTCAGTAAATGCAGAAGATCGTCGGAAAGGATCTGGCAGAACAGAATTCTGTTGGAGCCAAAACGGAGGCAAGTTATAGCTCGAAACGTACACTGGATGAACTTCGATGACACTCTTCTTGGATTTTTATCAGTGTACTTAAAAGATATTCAAGTTACAAATCAAGACTTGAACCGATTTTTGAAAAGCTGGAAGACGGAGTCAAATGTAAATTTGATTGCGTTGACTCTAGAGACTTTTGGCAAGAAAGAGTTAGATATTCATGAAATTGTCAAAGGATTGGATGCGGTGTGGATTCAATGGTAAGTTAATTTAGTGAATTATTGAATTCAGTGACAGGAGAAAAATTTTCAGGGCAGAGGAATACACTATCCAACGAGATGACAGACGAAAGATTGGAGTATCTGTTGCAGGAAATATGTTTCGTTTGTTGAGCAAATATTGATGATTGTTGATTTTCAAGTTTTCCATTGTGAAGTATAAAGTTGTATTTTGAAATAGTTTTATCACAGTCTGAAGCTCACCAGAGCCCGTAGTTTTTGTGTCCTCAGCTTCACCAACTTGACTAGCTTTCATTAGTCGTTGCGGACCTTCTGTCTTTACTTTCTACAGATCCATTGACCTCCACATCAGCCAACGCCTTCTACATCTGTCATTTCATCACATCTTTTGTTTGGGTGCCTGACATCTTCTGATTGCTCTCTCAGGCCCATGAGATGAACTGAATCTCCTTGTGCTTCTGTTGTCGCATCTGTCCTTTTCGACGTTTTCTGTTTTCCCACCATATCAATCAGTCTCTGTTTGTTGTCTATCTCATATCATAGGCCAACGCTTTCTAGAACTGCCACCTCATTTCTTGCCTGATGTCTTCTGTTCGCAATAGATGTCGTCTACTCCCCCCACGGCACTACAGGTGCCACTCTCTTCTAGACCGTCACTCACTACAGCCGTCCTAAAAACACCTCACATCTGTGATCCTTCCTTCATGACCTGACTTGGTCTGAATCTGCTGATTGCTACATCTGTTCGACCAACGACCAATCTGTTCGTTCCCCTTTTTCTGACATCTTCTACGGCTAACGGCATCTGGATCTCTATCGCTACTTGCTACGATGTCCAGTGGCTTCCCGCTCCTCCGCCTTCCTTCCCTGGCTCTAGAAAATATCGTCTGCATGATCTGCATCTCTATATCTTTTCAGAATGTCCTTTGGCTTCCCAATTCTCCGTCTTCCTTCTCTTGCCCGAGACAATATTATCAATGTAATGGACCCGATGGACCAGTAAGTTAAATTCCCGCTTTCCTAATTTCAGCTTCGCAAACTTTCAGAATTGTCTTACGGCAAACTTCCCGGAAGTTCAAAAACATGGTCAAAAGCCTAACCAGGAATGACGATTTCAATATAAGTTGCCATATGGGAGTGAGATCATATGTCATATCATTCGGTCATGGTGAAAAGTCATCCAAAATCAGAATAAAAATCTACAAAAAGCCACCTGGAAAATTGATATTCGGAGTTCTCTACAATGGTAAAGATGGAACCCGATTTGTTTGCCACGATTGTGTTTGGAAGGCTTTTGGCACAGTCAGTAAAGCTCTATTGGACATTTTTGACCCGAAAACTGTAACTTATAAGTTTCCAAATGGGTGGTTCACTAATATGATGGACAATTTATTTGACTTGGCAGCTTACAACTTTGCTTTTCATGAAGCACAAGAAGAGACCAGCGTGATCAGAGTTAGTAAATGCCGGAAAGCGCCACAGAAGATTCTGAAGAAGAGCTTTCTGATGCCAGGCGAACAGCGACATGTTGTAGCCCGGAACGCTGACTGGATGACTTTGGATGACGCTCTAGTTGACTTCATAACAGTTAATTTAACTGATGTTAAAGCCACAAACCAAGATTTGAACCGATTTTTGAAAACCTGGAAAACATCGCCAAAAGTGGAGCTAACTGTGATGACTCTAGACACATTTGACAAGAAAGAGTTGGATATTCATGAAATCGTTGAAGGCTTAGACGCGATTTGGATTGAAACGTAAGTCCTTGAACGTTTTCAGAATGATATAAAAAATAAATTTCAGCGCAAAGAAGTACATAGTCATAAGAGACGATGGCAAAATGGTGGACGTAGTTGTCACCGGAAACGAGTTCCGTTTGATGAGGGAATATGCTCGAAGCTTGGAGCGATTGACCCGGAATTAAGTATTGTTTTTTGTATCTTGTTTGATAATTTTTGTTTTGGAAAGTTTTGAATTGAATGAAGTTGTATATTCAAATGATTTAGTTGCATCTCGGGAGGGTTGTATGAAGCTAGGTGTGCTAGCCCGGATCAGAACTGCCCCGACCCCCGACCAATAAGGTTTGTTTGGTGAGGCTAAACAGAATCTGTAGTCTTTGTAGCCTAGGCCTCACCAACAGGCCTCGTCCATTGTTTGGCCACCATTACCCATTTGGTGAGGCTGAGAACCTTTCCCATACTTTTTTGTTGGCCTCTACATCTCTCGATGTCTTCTACATCTGTCACATCATCACTTTCCTCTAAGTGCCTGACATCTTCAGATTCCTCTCTCGGGTCAGATGAGATAGACCCAAATCTGATTGCTACAGCTGTTTGACCAATAACCACTCATTCCATCCCCTTTTTGTGACGTCTCCTAACCTCTCACATCCCAATGTTCAATTGAATGGAGATTGTCTTCTAAGAACCTTCATTTCTCGTTTTTCACGTCTTCTTGCTCTTCTTGAACGTCATTCGAATCTTTCTATTTCAGAATGGCCGTCACTTTTCCACTCAATCGACTCCCTTCCCTTGCCATAGACAATGTTATCCAGGTTATGGAACCAATCGAGCAGTGAGTTTCCTTTTTTTTCAATTTTTCGGTTGTTTTATTAATCTTTTCTCAGAGTTCTCATCTATCGAACTTCTGAACGGTACAAAGCCAGAGTCAAGAGAATTACCAAAAAGCTGCCACTCTACTTGAAGTTCAATAGAGTACTCAAAATCTTCTATTTTGGTCATGACCAATTCAAGTTATCTGCAATCATTGCGATTCAGTCTGAAGATGAAAACAAGGAATACCATCGAATCCAAATCCGAACTGATGGGCGACCAGTGGTCTACTGGTACTCCACTTTTCCGTTCGCTAAACTTTGCAAACAGTTTAGAAAGATTTTCGAACCAAAAACGTTTGTTTTTGACCGCCCCTGGTATTGGTGGTCAGAACAGAATAATCCTTCAAATTTTCGTCTCACTGAAGAAAAACATGGGGAAAATCTGATAACCTTCACCTCATGTAAAAAAGCATCGCGAAGAATCTGGGAGAGTCTGTTTCCAGACCAAACGTTATGGAAAAATATCGCATATAGAAAAGCGGATTGGATATGCCTCGACGAAATTTTGTTATCTTTCCTTTCCGTGGACCTCGCTGAAATCAAAGTCACAAATAAAGAAGTGAACGAGTTTCTGAAGAAATGGGCGCTCACAGAAAACGCCAGGCTGACTCGCATGACATTGTTGGTTCACGAGGACTCCAAAAGCCAGCTTGATATTCAAACTATTCTCGATGGATTAGGCGCAGTTTTGATTGAAGGCAGACAAGAGATCGATCCAAAAACGAGAGTCCTTGGAGAAAAAGCGTCCTTGTACAGTGTGCCCAAATATCAAATCGAGATGGACGATAGCAGAAGAATCCTGGTAAACTTCCAAGAAGACGTACTTCATTTTGATGTAGAATAATCCTGACATCTGATTTGTTTATTATAACTTTGTCCCATTGTTCAATGCGTTTTCCTTTTGAATAAAATTGAGTCTGTAGTTTTTGTCTTTTCTTTGCCTCACCAAACTTCTACAAGTCAGTCCCACACCTTCTCCGGGATTCCCTGCTCGGGTCAGGTGTGGTCTACGTTTGCCTTTGTTGTCCCATCTGCCCTCGTTGAGGGGAGACCCAACGTTCTTGACAAATTCTATTTTCTCATCATACCAGCCAAGCCGTCTTCTGAATCTGTCACGTCATCACACCTTCTGTTTCACATTTTCTGATTCCTCCTTCGAGTCCTATGAGATTTGCCCTTGGTGTCTCATCTGCTCTTGAGGCCCATCCTTCTCGACATCTTCTGTTTTTCCACCATACTGGCGCAACGGTCACTTGAGTGAGGCCCTAGTTGTGGTGAGACACCTTATTCTAGGCGATTTTTTCCTCCAACATACCAGTCAAGGTCAAGCTTGCCTGCCAAGAACCTTCCTTTCCCATTTCGCCCATCATCTTGTTCTTTCACCTCGAATCTAAATATTTTGATTTCAGAATGACCAACCCTTTCCCACTCGCCCGACTTCCTTCCCTAGCTCTAGATAATGTCATCCAAGTTATGGATCCAATAGAACAGTAAGTTCCCTTCCATAAATCTCCAAGACTACCCTACTTTTCAGAATTTCTCTTTGCCGCCTCTCTAAGAAACTCAAGGCCAGAGTTAGAAGACTAACCAAGAACCTAACTTTCTATATCAAATACAACAGCCAAATCGAAGCCATTTCCTTTGGTCACGCAACCTGCAAGATGTCTACAATCAAGTCAGTGTATGCGAGTGTTCCACCGAACAAAAAGAAATTCCGCAAGGTTTACGTAAACCAAGACGGAGAGTCATTCATCTATAGGAGGCATATCCAAACTTTCCCTTTTAGCAGAATTTACAATTTGCTTACCAGGGTGTATGACCCTCAAACTATAGTTTGTAGTCATCCCGGATACTGGCCTGGAGCTAATGGTATTTGCGATTTCGTTATCACTGAGGGCAAGAACGAAGAGTACCTGTGGACTGGAAGCAATTGTAAAAAAGAATCGGAAAAGATCTGGAGAAATCTATCTTCAAATGATAAGACACTGAAAAGTGTCGTGAATATAAAAGCGGATTGGATGAGCTTGGACGACATATTGCTCAATTTTGGTTCCGTCAGACTCGTTGGTATCAAAGTGACGAATCTAGATGTGAACGAGTTTTTGGTGAAATGGATGTTCTCAGAAGACACCAGACTAGTTGAAATGGTCTTGATAGCACACATGGATTCTGGAAGTCTGTTGAACATTCACACTATGGTCGATGGCTTGGGCGCGGTGAGAGCTCCAGTAGAGACCGGGTAATCATAAGAAATTAAAAGCTCAAAACAATGAGAACTTCAATTGCAGGTACACGACCATCGTTGTATACCAAATCCAGCGACAGGACGGTCAAAAGGGGCGAGTGCGTATTGAAGGGAACACTATTTATTTCAATGTTTTATAATAAAACTTTGTAAAAAAACTATTGTTTTGGCAGAATAAATGATTTCGATTAAGCTTTTGTTTGTATAGGCATTCTGCAAGTTACAAGACATTCTGAAGTCAGCGCTTTATGGGAGAAGACAGTAGAGGGCCAGCAAAGGTTCACAGGCTTTGAGCCATTCTGCACCATACCTTCATTGAGACCTCTTCATCGATCAACTGCTCCTTCACCTGTTACGTCGTCAGAAGAGATAGACTGAAAACTGCTATTCGTACCATCTGTCCTAATAGTGGTTTGCCCCCCCCCCCCTTTTCTTAGGACGTTTTCTGTTTGCAATCCTCACCGGGGAATGTTTTATTTCGAGTGGGCCGCGTTCTTCTTTCGCACGTCTCTAGCACCTCACACGTCGTTCAAATTCTTACTACTTTAAACTTTGCTTCTTGCGCTTCTTCTTGTTCTTATGTATATTTCAAACATTATTTGAACCACGTTCGATTTCAGAATGCCTGTCAATTTTCCACTCGCCCGACTCCCTTCCCTAGCTCTAGACAATGTTATCCAGATTATGGAGCCAATCGAGCAGTGAGTCTACTTTAAGAAATCTTCAAAAATTTCGTACTTTTCAGAGTTATTCTATGCCAAACATCTCGAAAACTGAAAGCCAGAGTTCAAAGAATAATGAGAAACTTTACTTTGTACATAGAATACAACAGCCAATCGGAAACCATTTCCTTTGGTCACGGCACCGGCAAGATGTCTTTAATCAAGCCAATGTTTGCGAGCTTCCTTCTAAATAATAAGAAGATTGGCCAGGTTTACGTAGACCAAAATGGAGAAGCATTTAGTTATAAAGATAGCTCTGTACTTCCGTTTAACATTTACGACTCGCTCGCCAAAACATATGAACCTCAAGGTTTAGTCTATAGTCATCCCTTCCACCGTTACCCTGGAGCATACTATGCTCGCGATTTGTGCATCGCTGAAGAGAGAAAATGGGAGCAGATCGTGACCATAAGTAACTGCAGAAAAGTTTCGCAAACGATCTGGAGAAATCTGTCTGCAAATGGCTCGACTCTAAGTTATATCAAAAACGAAAATGCGGACTGGATGGTCTTAGACGACATTCTGTTAAACTTCGCTTATGTGGATCTGTTCGAAATAAAAGTCACAAATCTAGCAGTGAACGAGTTTCTGATGAAGTGGATGCGTTCAGAAGACTTCAGACTGGTTCGAATGGTCTTGACGGTTCACGTGGACTTTATAAGCCAGTTAGACATTCACAGTATTGCTGATGGATTGGGAGCAGCAGAAATTGAGGCTCAAATCAGGGAGAATTCCTATGGCAGGTTAAAGACCGTTGTCGCATATAAAATCCAGAGACCAGATGGCCGGAAAGTGCAAGTACATATTGATGGTCACGAAATTTGGTTGACTCGTACAGTATAATTGTTTGTAAGAATTTATTG
Source organism: Caenorhabditis doughertyi (assembly GCA_963572265.1). Lineage (NCBI taxonomy): Eukaryota > Metazoa > Nematoda > Chromadorea > Rhabditida > Rhabditidae > Caenorhabditis > Caenorhabditis doughertyi. Next base: position 4,572,690 of record OY751553.1, on the reverse strand, counting down.
ATTTGACAGAATAAATGATTTATTATGTTTTTTTTTCAATTTATAATAATACCACAAGTCGCGAGGAGATTGGATGGACGATTCTGACGTCACTACACTATGGAACAAAGTGACAGTGCTAATAGAATTGCCCACCTGTCATCTTCTCGTAAAGATTTGAAGTCTTCAAACCATTGGCATCTATACAGTCTGCACCATACCTTCTTCGAGATCTCTTCATGTGTCAACGCCTACTACACCTGCCACGTCGTCAGATGAGATAGACCCAAATCTGGTGTCCCTCCCACCTGTCTTTGTTTCCCCTCCGTCTATGTGCACCCACCTCGTCAGTTTTTCGACGTCAATTGTTTGCATCCCTCATCGTGGCTGTCTTTATTTCTAGTAAATCGCATATTTTAAAAACTCGCCTCTTTCAGTTTGCGCATCGCCCGGTTCCTTGCCTCAAAGATCATCTTGCTTCAGAATGTCCGTCAATTTTCCACTTACACGACTTCCTTCTGTGGCTTTCGATAATGTTATCCAGGTTATGGAACCAATCGAGCAGTGAGTCTACTTCCAGAAATATCAAAAATTTTCGTGTCTTTTCAGATTCATCATGTGCCAAGTGTCTCGAAAACTAAAAGTCGAAGTTAAAAGACTTCTCAAAAACTATACTTTGAACATAGAATACTACGACTTTTCAGAACGCATATACTTCGGTCACACCCCCAGAAAAGAGTCTATAATCGATTCAGTGCATGAGTGGAACTCTCATAATGATGAGAAGTATGGCAAAGTTTTTCTCAAACATAATGGAAAAGCATTTACCTATAGAAGTGGCCATGTACTCCCGTTTGACAGAATTTTCAAATTGCTCGCCGATGTGTTTGAACCTCAAAGTTTCGTTTGTAGATATCCTAGATACCATTGCTCGGAAGGCAATTACGCTTACGATTTTCACCTCATAGAAAATAAAGATAGCGTAACATTTGAGACTAGAAGTAACTGCAGAAAAGCTTCGGAAAAAATCTGGAGAAATCTGCCTGCAAATGGCACAACACTATATTCTATCAAAATCAAAAATGCGGACTGGATGGCCTTAGACGACATTTTGTTAACGTTTGGTCATGTGAATCTATTCGACATGAAAGTTACAAATCTAGCAGTGAACGAGTTTCTGATGAAGTGGTTGCGCTCAGAAGAGGATATAGTGCCTTGGATGACCATGAAGGTTCATGTGGACTTCAGAAGCCAGCTGAGCATTGAAGCTATTGTTGATGGATTGGGCGCAGTGAGAGTTCCAGTGGAGACCGGGTAATTGTAGATAGGTAAGGCTCAAATCAAGGAGAGTTTCAATTGCAGGTGCACTACCGCTGTTATTTATCAATTCCAGCGACGAGATGGCCGGAAAGCGCAATTAAAGATGAAAGGGCACACTATTTGGTTCTGTCGTGCATAATGATTCTTTGTGAGAAAGTAATGATTTTATAAAATAAAAAATTTTTATGTTTTTTTTCTTCAATTCATGATCATCCCATAAGTTGAGATTAGATTTGATGGACGATTCTGACATCACTGCGCGATGAAAAAAGACAGTAGTGTAATAGAGGCTGGGAGGGCTAGAAATAAGTGGAAGTGCTAATTGAATTGCCCATCTGTCATCTTCTCCAGAAGGCTAGCTGAGGTTTCTTGTCTTATGCAGTCTGCTCCATACCTTCTTCGAAACCTCATCATCTGTCAACGGCTCTCCCACGTCATCAGATGAGATAGACCCGAATCTGGTATTCCTCCCACCTGTCTTTGTTTCCCCTCCGTCTATGTGCACCCACCTCGTCAGTTTTTCGACGTCAATTGTTTGTATCCCTCACCGTGGTAAATCTAGTGCACCGCATCTTTTAAGAACTCGCCTCTTTCCGTTTGTACACCGTCCTTTTTTTTCTACCTCAAACTTCATCTAATGTTCAGAATGCCCGTCAATTTTCCACTCACACGACTTCCTTCTCTGGCTTCGGATAATGTTATCCAAGTTATGGAGCCAATCGAGCAGTGAGTCTACTTCCAGATATCTCCGTATCTTTCGTGCCTTTCAGATTTATGCTGTGCCAAGTGTCTCGAAAAATAAAAGTCAAAGTTAAAAGACTTCTCAAAAACTATACTTTGAACATAGAATACTACGACTTTTCAGGACGCATGTACTTCGGTCACACCCCCAGAAAGGAGTCTATAATCGATTCAGTGCATGAGCGGAACTCTCATAACGATGAGAAATATGCCAAGGTTTTCGTGAACCGAGATGGAAAAGCCTTTACCTATAGAAGTGGCCATGTACTCCCGTTTGGCAAAATTCTCAAATTGCTCGTTGATGTGTTTGAACCTCAAAGTTTTTTTTTGTAGATATCCTAGCTACCATCGCTCGTTGACAGGCTCTTACGCTTATGATTTTTACCTTATAGAAAATAAAGATAGCGTAAAATTTGAGACTAGAAGTAACTGCAGAAAAGCTTCGGAAAAAATCTGGAGAAGTCTGCCTGCAAATGACTCGACACTATGTTCCATCGAAATCAAAAATGCGGACTGGATGGCCTTAGACGACATTTTGTTAACCTTCGCTAATGTGGATCTATTCGAAATGAAAGTCACAAATCTAGCTCTGAACGAGTTTCTGATGAAGTGGTTGCGCTCAGAAGACGTTATAGTGCCCCGGATAACCATGACGGTTCACGTGGACTTCAGAAGCCAGCTGAACATTGAAGCTATTGTTGACGGCTTGGGCGCTGTGAGAGTTCCAGTGGAGACAGGGTAATTGTAGATTGTTAAGGCTGAATTCGAGGAGATTTTTAATTGCAGGCACACTACTGCTGTTGTTTATCAATTCCAGCGACAAGCTGGCCGGAAAGCTAAAGTAGAAATTAGAGGACACACTATTTGGTTCGGTCCTGCATAATGATTCTTTGTGAGAAATTAACGATTTGATAGAATAAAAGTGTTTTATGTTTTTTTTTCTTCTGTTTTCAATCATCATACAAGTTGAGAGATGAACGATTCTGACGTCACTACACCAAGGAAAAAGACATTAGTGTAGTGAGTTGGGACGGCTAGAAAAAAGTGACAGTGCTAATTGAAGCTATTGTTGACGGGTTGGGCGCAGTGAGACCAGTGGAGACCGGGTAAATGTATATAATTAAGGCTCAAAACAAGGAGAATTTCGATTGCAGGTACACGACAGTCGTCGCATATGAAATTCAGTGCCCGTACGACCGGAAAGCGCGGGTACATATTGAAGGACACAATATTTGGTTCAGATGTACAGAATAATTGTTTGTAAGAAATTAATGATTTGATAGAATAAAAGTGTTTTATGTTTTTTTTTCCATTTATAATCATCCTACAAATTGAGAGTATATTGGATGGACGATTCTGACGTCAATACACTATGGAAAAAGACAGTAGTGTAGTGGAAGGCTGGATGAAAGTGACAGTACTAATAAAATCGTCCATCTGTCATCTTCTCCAGAAGGCTTGTTAGGTTCTATAGTCTTCTAGCCGTTTGGTCATATACAGTCTATCCCACACCTTTGTCGAGATCTCATCATCTGTAAACCTGTCACGTCGTCAGATGAGATAGACTGAAATCTGCAATTCTTACCATCTGTCCTAGTGGTGGTTTGGTCCATTCTTTTCAGTGTTATTTTTGCTTTCTTCACTCGTGCATTTTTTATTTCTGGCGTGTTCTTCTACTTTCAACTGAATCCCGTTTATTTCAGAATGCTCCTCGTTTTCCCTCTCATCCGACTCCCATGTCTGGCCCTAGACAATGTTATCCAGGTCATGGACCCTATCGATCAGTGAGTTTTTTCTCTCAGAAACCTCCAAAACCTTCTCAATTTTCAGAATTTCAATGTGTGGAATCTCTCAAAAACTGGAAACCCGTGTCAAAAGACTCAACGGAAACCGAACTCTCTACATAAATTATAACAAAGTACGCAAAACAGTAACATTTGGTACCGACGCCTGTAAGCTGTCTACAATCAAGACAGTCTATGCGGTGATCCCGCCAGAAAACAAAAATTTAGGCATTGTTTATTTAAACCCAAACGAAGAGTCAATTCTGTACAAGCAGGATACAAAAAGTTCATTGAACAGCCTTTGCAACTGGCTAATCCAGGTTTATAATCCGCGAAGTGTAGTTTGTATTCATCACGGGTCCTGGACTCCGGAACTTGAAAGTCTCTGGGACTTCCATCTAACAGTAGTAAGAAATCGGGAGAATGTTTCGACCAAAACTAACTGTCAAAGTTTTTCGCAAACAATCTGGAAAAATCTCTCTTCAAGCCCATTGAAAATGAAAAGTATCACTAATAGAAAAGCAGATTGGATGAGCTTAGACGACATTCTGCTAGCTTTCAAAACCGTGGAACTCGTTGATATCAAAGTCACAAATCAAGATCTAAACGAATTCCTTTTGAAATGGATGTTCTCAGAACGTGCCAGACTGGTTGAAATGGTCTTGAAAGCTCACATGGATTCTGCAAACAAATTGAATATTCACACTATTGTTGATGGCCTGGGCGCGGTGAGAGCTCCAGTGGAGACAGGGTAATCATAGAAAATTAAAGTTCAAAACGATGAGAACCATGATTCCAGGTACACGACCATTGTTGTATATCAAATTGAGCGACAAAACGGACAAAAGGCGCGACTGCGTATTGAAGGGAACACAATTTATTTTAATGTTTCGAATGATTTCTTATAAAATTAGTTGATTTGATAGAATGAATGATTTTAATGTTGTTTTTCTAAGTGATACCGTTTCACAACTTTCGAGAACGATCGAATGGTTCTTCTAAGCAATTTTAGGGTTCCTACTTCGGGCGGGGAAAACCCGGGGCCCGCTGCCCGGCGGGCGGGTAACCCCCCGGGCGGCCACGGGCGGGCGAATTCTCGCTCGAGTAGGAACCCCAAGCAGTTTATTCAAAAAGAATCCCAACAAGTGTCAAAGCTCGAAGTACCGGATCTACCGGTTCCCCCGTGACGCACAATTGCGGACCAGACGGCAGCAGGCGCTTCCAGTAGACTGGATAGATGATTCTAGCGGTCAGTTGTAGTGTAGTTGAGGCTAGTGTACTGGCAGTGCTTACTGAACTGCCCGCCTACCATTTTTTATTTCATTTCTGTCAATGTGTCATTCTCTTTGTTTTCTGAGTCCATCTTTGGCCGCGCCTCCCTGAAATGCCTGGCGAAACTCGTTGTCGCTTTTCTCCTCGACGAATCCTCTTTTCCCAACGTCAAAGTCTACTTCTTCCACGTCATCTTCTGCTGTCTGACGTCATCTGAGACCTCCCGAGCCATCTGTTTGTGTCAGTCGTGAAACGCCGTCTGTGCCACAACGTCTTCTGTTACCTTCCCCTGCCTCCATAACCAGCCTCGTCTTCTGAATCCTTCTATTTTCAAAATGCTCTCCAACCTCCCGCTTCTCCATCTCCCATATCTTGCTTTAGAGAAAGTCGGCTTTGTTATGGATCCGCTAGAGCAGTGAGTTTCATTTCCGACTTCCTTAATCCTCGAATTTAAATTTTTCTAGATTAGCCCTATATCAAACCTCACAAAAACTTCGAAACTTGATCAGAAGCCTCACAAAAGATCTTTTCTTGCACCTCAAACTCAACTTCACAAACGGATCCATCGAATTTGGCCATGGAGAAAAAATGTCAGAAACGGATTTGGAAACTGTTGATAACCTTATAGGAAAGCAGAGGAATACGCTTGTCTACGAAAAAAATGGGCGGGGCGATGAAAGTTTCAAAGATCAGGTGAAAGCTTTTGAAAAAGTCATTCAGGACCTCAAAACAATTTTCAATCCAAAAGCGGTTGTTTTTCATTTCTGGGGAGACAACTGTTGGTTGCCACTCAAACCTTTAGGCGTCAATCTGGGCCTTATAGAAATTGCACCGCAACAACCTAAGACTGAAACAATTTTCATTTTGAGCAATTCTCGAGAAGCTCTAGATAGAATAATGGGCTCTACGAAATCTCGTTTTCTATTTTTCATGACGGATGAAAATCTGTTGGTCAATAGAACGGATTTGTTCAATCTGCTCGCGTTAGAATTGGTTGTACGCTTCTTAAAAGACTGTTACGCTTATTTGAATGGAGTTGTTCAAAATTTGATTGCAAAAGAAATAACGTTGAGAGAACTTAAAGTGAGCTTTGATCACGAATTTTGTGCCGACCTTTCTGACCGTTTTCCGGAAATTACCAAAGGACTGAATGCGACAAAAGTTGGAGGGTATGTTAAAAAAATTGTTTAATTGGGCTTGACGAAAATATTTTTTAAGAGACGAAGGCTATCCAAAGTATCAAATCGAGAGAGCTGATGGTCAGAAGGCAATGATTTACTGCACCGATAAAGTCTTTCACTTTTATAACTGCTAGTTTAATTTTGTAATTGCTGTGCATTATGTCATGAAATAAATGAGTTCTGATTATCAATTTCAATTTTCATTAGCCTCACCGACGGCTGTAAGAAAATTCGCCGAATCCTACAGCATGTATCTTCAACAATTTTTGTGCATCCCTGCTGGGACTTGGGAAGCCAAAGAAGGTCTTGTAGTCATTAAGCCCTCTTTAGCTCGTTGTAGTTCTTCGTCAGGTTGTAAACGTCAACGTCTACATCTGCCACATCATCACACCCTTTTCAGCAGTCTGTCTTTTTCTGAGATCTCCCTGGCCATCTGCTCGAAACTGCTAATTGCAGTCATACCCCCAATCTTGGAACCCCTGCGTCTTCTGTTTTCCTCCTCGAGGCCTACAACCTTAGCCAATCACATTCTCCCTCCCTAACATTCGGTTTGTTCATCGTACGTCTTTTGAATCCTTCAATTTTCAGAATGGTCGCCGACTTCCCGCTCCTTCGTCTTCCATCCGTGGCTTTAGACCATGTGATCCGGGTTATGGATCCACTAGAACAGTGAGTTGAAATTCCGGCTTTCCCAACTTTCTCTTTTTTAAAATTGAATTTCTAGACTAATTTTGTCTCGCGCCTATGGAAAGCTCAAACTTCTGGTCAGAAGACTCACAAAGAATCAAGTTTTGCGTTTTGAAAAACACCACTACGTGAAAATCGGATTTGGACATGGGGAGAAAAAGTCATATTTACGCGTAGAAATTGTCGAGAATCTATCGGAAGATCAGAAAAATGGGCGTGTCTTCAGGAAGAACGGAAAAGATACTGTGTACTCGGAGAGAAGCGATTTAGCTTCCATTAACATCTATGACAGTGTAGCCAACATTTTTGCTCCAAAAACTGTTGTTATTACTTTTCCCATATGTGAAGAGTTGCCAATCCTAGAGCTTCCCGGTCTCAACTATTTTCTTCTGGAGTTTACAAACGGAACATTTCCTGAATATCAAACAATTACAACAAGCAGCTTCAAATCAACATTTAATCAGCCAATCTCATCTGGCAGCTCATCTTACTTGTATTTCAAAAAAGATGAAAGTCAATTGATGGCTCGCGACGATTTATGGTTTGTGTCAGTGTGCGAAACGTGTTCAAAATTCCGCACACCTCTGAATGGTCATTTTTGGAATATGTTTTTGAGCGACTGGGTTCAAGGAAAAATTACGATGATCCAATTTAAAATGTGCTCAAGCTTAGTTACCAGTGGCGCAGATACGTTCGAGGGGTTGAATGCGAAAAAGGTTGAAGGGTTTGTCAATTAATCTTATAATTGAGCTCGAAATGAGTATTTTTCAGAGATGAAGCCTATCCGAAGTATCAAATTGAGAGAGCTGATGGTCAGAAGGCAATAGCTTACGGCGCTGATAAAGTGTTCCATTTCAATGTTTGCTAATTTGTTTTCCAAATCTTTGTGCACTTTGCTATGAATGAATGAATTGTGTTTATCAATTATTTTTTTTCACAGTCTTACGTACGGCCGCAACGCATTTCAGCGATCCCAGTTGTACCTTCAGCCTCACTTTGTTACTCCTGGGTGGCCTTCGGTGAGGCTAAGCAGATATTGTAGTTTTTGTACCCTAAGCCTCTACAGACCCTAGCTGTTGTCTATCCCGTTGTCTCATCTCGTTTGCATCTGTCACGTCATCATGCCTTCTGCCTTGCTGTCTGTCATCACCAACATCTTCTTTCAGCCTAGAACGAGTGTGAGCAAACACAGAGTGTTAGAGAAATATCGAGATGTGGTAGAACGGGGGTAGCAAGGAGTGTTTCTTAGAAAGCCATCTATTTTCTCTCGTCAGTCTCAGTCTGCACGTCCTTCTACCATTCATCTCAACATTGACGTCTTCTGAATCCTTCCATTTTCAGAATGGTCATCAATTTCCCGCTTCTCCGTCTTCCATCCTTGGCACTGGATCAAGTTGTCTCGGTTATGGATCCACTAGAACAGTGAGTTCAATTTTTGATTAAATAATCTTTCACAACCCAACATTTTCAGATTACTCCTAAGCCGGACCTCCGAAAAGCTCAAGCAACCGGTCGAAAGGGCCACAAAGAATCACTCTTTGTATTTCAAAAGACACCGCGCCTTTACTTGGAGCATATACGGAATGAGATGTGAGGAAAAAATTGTATTTGGATATAAAGAGAAGAAGTCATATTTACACGTAGAAACTGTCGAGAATCTTTCGGAAGAGCAGAAAAATGGGCGTGTCTTCAAGAAAAACGGCCAAGCTACTATATACGTAGATGATAGTCCTGTAGCTATCAAAAGCATCTATGAAAGTGTTGCCAAAACGTTTGCTGCAAAAACTGTTGTTATTGATCTTTACTTTCGCGACACAGTGCCGATCCTTGAGCTTCCTGGTCTCAACCATTTTCTTCTGGTTTTCACCAGTCCAATAGCGTCTGTTCATCAAATGATTACAATAAGCAGCTCTAAATCAAAATTTAGTCAGACAATGTCTTCTGGTAAATATGAATACATGTATTTCGAAAAAGATCAAAGTCAAAGAATGACGCAAAGCGATTTACGGTTTCTATCAGATTTGGACTGCTTTGTAAAAATTGAAGCTCTTCTAGACGACTATTTTTGGAATAATCTTTTAAAAGACTGGATTCAGCGAAAAATTACGATTTTCCAATTGAAAATTAGTTCAGAGTTGGTCACCAGTGGTCCAGAAATGTTTGAAGGATTGAATGCGAAAAAAGTTGAAGAGTATGTTCATTAATCTTAAAATTGAGCTCGAAATGAGTTTTTTTCAGAGACGAAGACTATCCAAAGTATCAAATTGAGAGAGCTGATGGTCAGAAGGCAATGGTTTACTGTGCTGATCAAGTGTTCCATTTCAATGTTTGCTAATTTGTTTTTTTAATTTTTCTGTACTGTGCTATGAATAAATGAATTCTGTTTTTCAATCTCAATTGTTCTTTTTTTAGTGTCGCACACCGCTGTAACGCATTTCATTAATTACTGCTGTAGTGGTATCTTCTGTCTCACGTTGTGATTCCTGGCTGGTTTTTGTACCCTTAGCCCCTTCAGACCCTGTCTCGCTGTTGACCATCCCGTTGTCTCATCTCTTTTGCATCTGCCACGTCACCATACCTTCTGTCTTGCTTTTGTCTGCCATCTCACGCATCTTATTTCAGCCTAGAACGAGTGTGAGCAATACAGAGAGAGTTAGAGAACAAAAGATGTGGTGGACCCGAGGCCATTAAGAGTCTCTCTCAGAGCACCATTTCTTTTCTTTTGACGGACCCCGATCTGCACGTCCTTCTATCATTCACCTCAACATACATCGTGCAAGAATCCTTCCATTTTCAGAATGATCTTCAACTTTCCGCTTCTCCGTCTTCCATCCTTGGCACTGGATCAAGTTGTCTGTGTTATGGATCCAATGGAACAGTGAGTCGAACTATCGACAAACTAATTTTTCACTACTCAACATTTTCAGATTGGTCCTCTGTCGAACCTCAGAAAAGCTCAAGAAACGTGTCAGAAGGATCACAAAAAATAACGTTTTGTATTTATATTTATTTCGAGAAAGATGAAAATCAAATAATGACTCAAAGAGATTTATGGACACTGGCGATTCTCGAATCGTGTGCAAAGACTGGTAAACGTCTAGGACACATGCAGTACGAATCTTTTTTGAACGGCTGGATCCAAGGAAAAATTACGATGCTCGAATTGAAAATCACTGCGCAGTTCATCACCAGTACGCCAGATATGTTCGAAGGGCTGAATGCTATAAAAGTTGAAGGGTAAATTTTGAAATTTATTTTTGAAGGTTTTCTTAGTTGGAATTTTTCAGAGACGAAGACTATCCAAAGTACCAAATCCAAAAGGAGGATGGCCAGAAGGCAGAGTTCTATTGCACGGGCAACACATTTCATTTTTATATTTGCTAATTTACCTTTCAAATTCTATTGTTTTATGTTATGAATAAATGAATTCTGTTTGTCGTTTTCGTCAGATGCTTCGAGTGTGAGCAATACAGAGAGGGTTAGAGAACAAAAGATGTGATGGGCTGCAGGTTACAAGGACTCTCACTGAGAACAACATCTGTTTTTTTCTTTCGACAGTCTCAATCTGCGCGTCCTTCCACCATTCACCTCAACATTCATGGGTCAACCTCTTCATTTTTGGAGAGCTCTTTCAGCGCTAACTCATTTCATTTCTTTGTCATTGCCTCTTGCCTCACGTCTTTTGAATCCTTCAATTTTCAGAATGAACACTAGTTTCCCGATTCTCCGTCTTCCATTCCTGGCACTGGATCACATCGTCCAGATGATGGACTTTATTCTCGAATCGTGTGCACAGACTGGTAAATGTCTAGGACACATGCATTGGAAATCTTTTTTGAACGACTGGATTCGGGGAAAAATTACGATGCTCGAGTTGAAAATCACAGGGGAGTTCATCACCAGTACGCCAGATATGTTCGAAGGGCTAAATGCGATAAAAGTCGGAGGGTACGTTAACAAACTTGTTGGAGGTTTGTGCAAATTATATATTTTTTCAGAGAGGCAGTGTTCTATTGGCAGTGTTCTATTGCACGGGCAACACCTTTCATTTTTATACTTGTTGATTTGTTTTCCAACTTTTCTGTTTTATGCTTTGAATAAATGAATTTTGTTTGTCGTTTCCGTCAGATGTTTGTTGAAGCGATGCCAAGTTTGTAGTCATCACATAATCACCACCTGGTGAACCTAAGCCTGTTTTGTGCGGATAAGCGATAACTGTAGTTTTTGTGTCCGTAGCCTCAATGGTTGCTCGTTGGCCGAATGCCGTTGTTTTGCAAGGTTAAGTGAAATTTGTAGTCTTTGTTTCCTTAGTCAAGGTTGTGGGGTCTCGCTGTCGACCGCGACCGCGGCCGACCGTACTTAGCTGTCTGTTACTGTCTTCGCTGTTACTGCCTGTGCTCCTCCCATATTTTTCACCGTCATCATCTGACAACGTCGTCTGCATCTGTCACGTCTTCATATCTTCTATCTTGCTGTCTGTCATCCCACACATCTTGTTTCAGCCTAGAGTGAGTGTGACCAATACAGAGAGAGAGTTAGAGAACAAAAGATGTGATGGGCTGCAGGTCACAAGGACTCTCACTGAGAACAACATCTGTTTTTTCTTTCGACATTCTCAATCTGTACGTCCTTCAACCATTCACTTGAACATACATCGTGCAACCTCTTCATTTTTGGAGAGCGCTTTCAGCTCTAACTCATTTCATTTCTTTGCCTTAGCCTCTTGCCTCACGTCTTCTGAATCCTCCAGTTTTCAGAATGATCACTAGTTTCCCGATTCTTCGTCTTCCATTCCTGGCACTGGATCACATCGTCAAGATGATGGATTTTATGGAACAGTGAGTTTGATTTTCGGCTCTTCCCCACTCTTCTCGTCCAATAATTTTTAGATTAAACATGTGTCAAACCTCCCAGAAGCTGAACCTTCGAATCAAAAGACTCATTAAATATTACTCTTTGCGTTTCAACAGACAGATCTATGCTGGGGACAATTACAAATTTAGACCTAAATGTGAGGACAGAATTGAAATTAGGCATGGAGAGAAAAAGTCATATTTGTACATAGAAATGGTCGAGAACCTATCGGAAGATCAAAAAAGTGGGCGTGTCTTCAAGAAAAACGGGCGAGATACTGTGCTTTCGGACAAGACCGATGTAGCTCTCATAAACTCGTACGGAAGTGTAGCCAGAATGTTTTCTGCAAAAACTGTTGTTGTTAATTTTTTCAAATATGAAAAATGGCCAATCCTAGAGCTTCCGGGACTGAACCATATTCTTCTGGACCTCTCTAGGTTTTCCGCGTTTCATGCCATCACAATAAGTAGTTCTAAGTCAACATTCAGTCAGTCAGTGTTTTCGGGAAACGCACCTTATATTTATTTCGAAAAAAATAAAAATCAAACAATGACCCAACGAGATTTATGGACACTGCGGATTCTCGAATCGTGTGAAAAGACTGGTAAACGTCTAGGACCCACGCAGTGGAAATCTTTTTTGAACGACTGGATTCGGGGAAAAATTACGATGCTCGAATTGAAAATCACTGGGGAGTTCATCACCAGTACGCCAGATATGTTCGAAGGGCTGAATGCTATAGAAATTGGAGGGTACGATTTCAAAAACTTTTTTGAAGATTTTCTTAATTTGAACTTTTCAGAGACGAAGGCTATCCAAAGTACCGAATCCAAAAGGAGGATGGCCAGAAGGCAGAGTTTTATTGCACGGGCAACACATTTCATTTTTATATTTGCTAATTTGACTTGCAAATTCTATTGTTTTATGCTATGAATAAATGAATTCTGTTTGTTTTTTTCGTCAGATGTTTGTTGAAGCGATGCCAAGTTTGTAGTCATCACATAATCATCACCTGGTGAATCGATCTCCATCATGGATGGATGCCGTTATATGGTGAGGAGAATTCCTAGTCGTTGTGTCCTTAGCACCTAATATCTGAGCCCCTTAGATTTCATCATCCCTCCTCATCTGCCATCGTCTTCTACACCTGTCACGTCATCATACCTTCTTCCCTGCTGTCTGACATCCCACAAATCTTTTTTAGCGCTTAGAACGAGTGTGAGCAACACAGAAAGGGTTGATAAGATGTGGGGCACTGAACCAAAAGGTCTGTCCTAGATTTTCACAACCCCTTACAGTCATCTAGCCACCCCGCACAATTCGTCTTCCAAAACATCTGCCACGTCATCGAACCCTCTTCTGTTGGTTGACCTCTTCTGAGGCCTCCTTGTCTTACAATCTCTGTTGCCACGTCTTCTGGGTTACAACGCCTTCTGTTTCCCTCAACCTCAACCAATCGTCTTCTCTCTCCCTCAAATGTTGCTTGTTGGCTCTACGTTTTCTGAGTCCTTTCATTTTCAGAATGATCTCCAACTTCCCGCTTCTCCGTCTTCCATTCTTGGCCGTTGATCATATTGTCCAGGTTATGGACCCATTGGAACAGTGAGTTCAATTTCAAAGTTTCCTAACTCTTCTATTCCTGATATTTCAGGTTTAACCTATGCAAGACCTCTCAAAAGCTCAAACTTCGAGCCAGAAGATTCACGAAAAATCATTTCTTGCATCTCAAAATCGATTCTAAAGATCTATTCGTTGAATTTGGAGATGGCGAAAAATTTTTAAAAACTCACGTGAAAGATACCGATGATCTCTCGGCGACTATTCTAGATCTTACAACAAGCTTCGATTCAAAAGTTGTCGTTTTCACTGAGTGGCCCGGGTTAGAATGGTCCAAGCTTAAACTTTTCGGTCGAAACTTTGGACTTGTGCGAATCGGTCCTTGGAAAACACCATCGTTAGATTGTAAGCTCATTATGAGCAGTTCTAGAGAAACTTTGAATCGATTGATGAGTTCGCGTTGTTTATATTTTGAAACTTCTCAAAATTTGCCGGTGTCTTGTGAAGATCTTTCGTGCTTGATAATTCTTCATCTGTTAGTTAGGGTCAACTTAAATCTGAACGACTCACATTTTAAACTGATTTTGAAACCGTGGGCTGAGAATCGAGTAACTTTCAAAGAGTTGAAATTGTCTATTGACAACGAGTTGATTAGGAGTGGTCCAGAAATGCTTGAAGGACTGAATTGGAAGGAAGTTGAAGGGTATGTTCATAGATGATTTCAAGACTTTCTTTTATAGTATTCTTTCAGAATCGAAGGTAATCCAAAGTACCAAATCCAGAGAGCTGATGGACAAAAGGCAATGGTTCACTGCACCGCTAACATCTTTCATTTTTATACTTGTTAATTTGTTTCCAATCTTTTTTTCTATAAATGAACAAGTTCTATATGTTTTTTTTTTGATGCTAAGCTAAATTTCGGGGGATTGTTATTGTCGTCTGGATGTCTCAATCTAGCTGATGCAATCAGTCCGCGATCTGATCACCCCTGTAGGTGAGGTTCCCCAAAATTTGTATTCAGTCTGTCCTTAGTCTCTGTCGCACAAGTAGTTTGCCCTCATCAACTGTCGACGTCTTCTTCATCTGCCACGTCATCGCACCCTTTCCTTACCTCTTCTGAGGCCTCCCTGACCATCTGCTTGGAACTGCTAGCTGCAGTCTGTTCCCACTTTTCACAACCTCTGCTGTCACGGCATTCGCGTCCCAACCTCTTCGGTTTCCCTATTCGCGGCCTACAACCTCTACCATTCTCTCTCCCTGAAATTCCGCTTGTCGGCCCGATTTCTTCTAAATCCTTCCATTTTCAGAATGATCTCAAACTTCCCGCTTGTTGGTCTTCCATCCCTGGCACTGGATCACGTTGTCCAAGTTATGGAGGCAATCGAACAGTGAGTTCAATTTTCGGCTTGTCTAACAATCTTATTCCTAAATCTTTTAGACTAATCCTGTGCCAAACCTCTCGAAAACTCAAACTTCGGGTCAGAACCGTCAATAAGCGCCACGTTTTGCATTTTGAAAGATGTCACTTCTATAAAACAAGCATTACAAAATACACGAATGAAATCGAACTGGGCCATGGAGAGAAAAGATCCAAGTTTCACATCGACATAATTCAGGGTACATGGGGAGATCAGTATAATCGTCTCGACATTGAGAAAAACGGTCAAATTACTCTGATTTCAAACTGTAGAGAAACAGTTTTCAAAATCATCTATGAGAGTCTAACCATGATGTTAGCTGCAAAAACTGTTATTTTTAACTTTCCTTACAACGAAACGCCAATTCTGGAGCTTCCAGGATTTAATTATTTCCGTCTGGAACTTACGAGAACAAGCCCCACTTATCAAACAATTGCAATAAGTCGCTCTAAATTTGCATTGAATCAGTCAATGTCTTCTGGAAGTTCACCGTTTTTGTATTTCGAAAAAGATGATAATCAAACTATGACTTGGCAGAATTTACAATTTGCGTCGGTCCTGGAGTCATGTCCGCATATAGACTTTCGTATGGAAGTCGGTCTTTGGAATATTTTTTTTAACGAGTGGGTTCAGGGAAAAATAACGATGCTCCAATTAAAAATGAGTTCAAGCTTAGCCACCAAAGGGCCAGGTATATTCGAAGTGTCGAATGCGGTGGAAGTGAAAGGGTATGATAATATTCTTTAATGTTTCGGAAGACAAGATTTTTTCAGAGACGATGGCCACTCGAAATATCAAATCCAAAGAGGTGATGGTCAGAAAGCAATGATTTACTGCGCTGATAAAATGTTCCATTTCAATGTTTATTAATTTGTTTTCCAAATCTTTTTGTACTATGCTATGAATAAAAAAATTTTGTCGATTTCAATTTTTCTTTTCCTAGCCTCACAAAAAAAAGCAATGTGTTGCAATCGTACCTTCTTCGGCATTTGACTTCTTGCTAGTGAGGCTAAGCAGAAATTGTAGTATTTGCACCCTCAGCCTCTACAGGCCCTGCCTCGCTGTTGACCATTCCGTTGTCATCTCTTTGGCATCTATGACGTCACCGAGTCTCTCTCATTGTTTTTCTTCTCCACGTTGACTCCACATTTCCCAACGTCAACGTCTACATCTGCCACGTCATCACGTCTTCTGTTGTCTGACGTATTCTATTGTCCTATTCCCGTCGAAATCTGTGTGTTTCAAGATTTACTGAGTCCCCAACATCAACGTCTACATTTGGCCTCTTTTGAGACCCGCCTGACCATCTGCTTGAAACTGCTAGCTGCAGTCCGTACCCTCTTCTCACAATCCTTGGTGACCCTTCATTTGCGTCTCATCGTCTTCTGTGTCTCTCCTCGAGAACTACCACCTTAACCGATCTCATTCTCACTCCCTATCATTCCGCTTGTTGGCCCGACGTCTTCTGAATCATTTCATTTTCAGAATGATCTCGAGCTTTCCGCTTCTTCGTCTTCCACCCTTGGCACTGAATCACGTTGTCCAAGTTATGGAGGCAATGGAACAGTGAGTTCAATTTTCAACTTTTCCAACAATAGTACTCCTAAATCTTTTAGATTGATGCTATGTCGAACCTCCCGAAAGCTCGAATTTCGGGTCAGAACCGTCAATGGACATCACGTTTTGCATTTTGAAAGACGTCACTTCCATAATACAAGCTTAACAAAATACACAACTGAAATCGAATTGGGACATGGAGAGAAAAGATCCAAATTTCACATAGAAATATTCCAGGGTCTATCGGGAAAGCAAAAAAATCGGCTCGTCATTAAGAAAAACGGGCAAATTACTCTGTTTTCAAACCGTAAAGAGCCAGCTTTCAAGATCATCTATGAAAGTATGGTCAAGAAGATTGGTGCAAAAACTGTTATTTTTAACTTCCCTTACGACGAAACGCCGATTCTGGAGATTCCAGGCTTTAATTATTTTCTTCTGGAACTTACGAGAACAGACCTCGCTTATCAAACAATTAGAATAAGTAGCTCCAAGCTCGCATTAAATCAGTCAATGAGTTCTGAAAGCTCACCTTTTTTGTTTTTCGAAAAAGATGAAAATCAAACTATATCTTGGCAGAATTTACATTTTGCATCAATTCTGGAGTCGTGTACAAATATTGACTCGCGAATAGAAGTCAGTCTTTGGAATATTTTTTTGAAAGAGTGGGTTCTGGGAAAAATACCGATGCTCCAATTAAAGGCAAGTTCAAGATTAGCCAACAGTGAGCCAGATATGTTCGAATGGTTGAATGCGAAAAAAATTGAAGGGTTCGTTCGTAAATTTTAAAATTGGGTTTGAAGAGAGTATTTTTCAGAGACAAAGGTAATCCAAAGTATCAAATTGAGAGAGCTGATGGTCAGAAGGCAATGATTTACTGTGCTGACAAAATGTTCCATTTCAATGTTTGCTAACTTGTCTTCGAAATGTCTTCCAATTCTGCACTTTGCTATAAACAAATAAATTGTGTTTGTCAGTTTTAATTTTTCTTTTCTTATTCTCATCGACGGCTTTAATGAATTTCGCACCGTAGCAGTAGCATCTTCAGCCTCCCCTTGTGTCTCCTGGCTTGTGAGGCTGAGCTCAGGATTATATTTTTTGTACCCTTAGCCTCTACAGACCCTGCCTCGCTGTTGACCATCCCGTTGTCATCTCTTTGGCATCTGTGACGTCACCGAGTCTACCTCGTTGTATTTTGCTTTCAAGATCATCTATGAAAGTATGGTCAAGAAGCTTGGTGCAAAAACTGTTGTTTTCAAATTTTCTAACGACGAAACGCCGATTCTGGAGCTTCCAGGCTTTAATTATTTCCTTCTGGAACTTACGAGAACAGACCCCGCGTATCAAACAATTACAATAAGTAGTTCTAAATCATCATTGGATCATTCAAGGTCTTCTGGAAGCTCGCCTTTTTTGTATTTCGAAAAAGATGAAAATCAAGCTATGACTTGGAAGGATTTATTTTTTGCGTCGGTTCTTGATTCGTGTTCGAATATCGACTCTCGTATGGAAGTCGGGCTTTGGAACATTTTTCTGAACGACTGGGTTCAGAGAAAAATAACGATGCTCCAATTAAAAGCGAGTTCAAAGTTGCCCAACACTTGGCCGGATATGCTCGAAGGGTTGAATGCGAAAAAAGTGGAAGGGTAAGACTATATTCTTTTATTTTTCTAGAGATGATTCTTTCAGAGACGAAAGCTATCCGAAGTATCAAATCGAGAGGGGTGATGGTCAGAAGGCAATGGTATACTGCGCTGATAAAGTGTTCCATTTCAATGTTTGCTAATTTGTATTCCAAATGTTTTTGTACTATGCTATGAATAAAAAATGTTTGTCGATTTCAATTTTTCTTTTTCTAGCCTCACAAACGGCCACAACGCATTTCGGCAAGCAATGTGTAGCAATCGTACCTTCCTCGACATTTGACTTCTTGCTAGTGAGGCGAAGCTGACTATGAGAAATATAGTTTTTGTACCCTTAGCCTCTACACACCCTATTTCGCTGTTGATCGTCCCATTGTCTCCACAAGAATTTGCAGTTAGTGTGTCGGTAGCCTCAGCAGAGTCTATCTCGTTGTCTTTCTTCTCCACGTTGACGTTGACATTTCCCAACGCCAACGCCTACATCTGCCACGTCATCACGTCTTCTGTTGTCTGACTTATTCTATAGCCCTATTATTTACGTCCGAATCTATGACTCACTGAGTCCTTAACGACAACGACTACATCTTCCACGTCATCGCATCTTTTTCTGTTGCCTGACGTTTTCTGAGGCCTCCCTGGCCATCTGCTTAGAACAGCTAATTGCAGTCCGTACCCTCTTCTCACAATCCCTACTGACACACGATTTGCGTCTCATCGTCTTCTGTTCCTCTTCTCGAAGCCTGCAACCTTAACCAATCTCATTCTCCCTCCTGAACATTTTGTTTGTTTATCCAACGTCTTCTAAATCCTCTCATTTTCAGAATGACCTCCAACTTCCCGCTTCTCCGTCTCCCATTTTTGGCATTCGACCACGTGGTTCAGGTTATGGACCCCATGGAACAGTGAGTTTAATATCCTCGTTTTCTCCAAATTCTGAATACATTCAGATTAACCCTATGTCGAACCTCCCAAAAGCTGAAGTCACGGGTCAGAAGGCTCACAAAAGATTTTTTCTTGCGTCTTAGCATCCACTCAAAAGACCTTTTTATCGAGTTTGGACACGGGGAAAAGATGTCGAAAATCTACGTTGATAATTTTCCACCGAACGAGGGAACTGCACTTTCTGAAGATCAGAGAAAAGCGTTTGAAAACGTCATTCAAGAAATTCAAACTAGTTTCGATGCGAAAGCCATCGTTTTCGATAACTTTAGTGATGAAAATTGGTTACAGTTCAAACTTTCGAATTTTGATTTTGGGCTTTTGCAAATTGGCCCCGGTGAAAGACCATTTTTGAATGATAAGGTCATAAAGAGCAGTTCTAAAGAAACTTTGAATCGGCTTAAGCGCTCGTCTCATGTGTTTTTTGAAACTTCTCAAAGTCTGCGGATGTCTGATAAAGATGTTTCGACTTTAACGATGCTTCATCTGCTAGTCGGGATCGATTATAACTTTAACAACACGCATTGGAACCTCATTTTGAAACGATGGGCTTCAAAAAAAGTTACTTTCAAAGAACTGAAACTGTGCACTAACACTGAGTTGATTACCAGTGGTCCAGGAATGCTTGCAGGATTGACATGGGTGAAAGTTGAAGGGTATGTTCATGAATGATTTTAAGGCAAAACAAATGTTCCTTCCAGAGACGAAGCCTATCCGAAGTACCAAATTCAGAGAGCTGGTGGTGATAAGGCAATGGTTTACTGCACTAATAATATTTTCCATTTTTATACGTTGTGAAGCTTTTATTATCAAATTGTGATTGCGTGTTTATTTGGGTCACTGTATCTATTTTCAAATGGTTTTGAATAAATAAGTTCAATATCTTCATTCCATTTTATTTCCACATCTCGAAAAATGATTTGAAAGCAACTTCTTCAATAATGAAAGTCTCCCCATACGGCTGATTATACTGTTCGCAGAAGTCTGAAAAAGAGAGATTGCGCACCAGCCAAGATAATAATAACCTCACAATTTTTATGAATATACTCGGGATTGGAATGTGCAGGGAGCACAGCCTGGGAGATTAATCGTTTTTTGAATTGACGTCCAAAGATTTTCAGTGAAGTGGTCACGCCAACAGGTACTTCTGGTCTCGGATGGTGGACCCAGAACGTTTTGCCGAAGGTTTTTCTGTTTTCTTGTAGCCATTTGAGGTTTCGGGAAAAGTATGGAGGTGTGTAGAATCTGAAAAAAAGCAACAGAAATGTCTGCCGGATTCTCGGCCGCGGCCACCAGGCTGTAACTTGCGATTTTGGGCACAATTCTGCTATTCAGAGCGAATTCTCAGCGGTTTTTTTTCGAGAAGAGAGAACACGCCACTAAGAGACGCAGAGAATTCATTAACCCACCCTTTTGACTTGTCCTTTTTTTCATCCGGATTTTTTCCAGAATCTTTCATAATAATCTCCGAATCCCCATCTTCATAAATCACAAAATGAGCTTTTCCGTAGTACTTTGTCAGGTACTGAAACCAGTTTTTGATCTTTTTTTCATGTTTCCCTTACCAAATAAATATTGTAACGAAGTTGATACATCTGGTCAAAACCCGTACAACTTTTCCACCAAATACTTTGAATAATCGAGTTCATTTGGTATTTTGATGGCTGAGTGAGATGGATCCAATCGATAGCCATAAAGATCAGTGGGACTTTTTTATCGACATCAAAAGAGAACATCATGAGAGCAGTGATTAAATCAAAAGACAAAAGGAATTTCACATCAGAACTGTTCCCTTGTGGAGCAATTCCACGAAAAGCGTTCACACAAAACTCGAGAATCTTGGGTTTGAAAAGTTTGAAAATTGTGAGTTCTGGTTTGAAACTTTGTTGGATGGGTCTTTTCTGAAAGTTTAACATTCATTATCTCTATCTACTCAGCAATCCCTGTAGTACTGATTCACCGGCGCAGAAATGTTCTTCAATTTGGTTAAAAACTTCACAAAAGTTTCATTTGGACCCAAATAGTCAAACAATAGTGATTTCGAGTTCATGACTCACATGCTCCAGAAGCTGGAACACGATAAAGAGCCCAAAATGAAAGTGGTCCGATCGGTTTGAAAAGGGTTTTCCCGACGTTTTTTTGCCTCGTAGAGTAAGAATTTCACAACAAACACTTTTGAAATCAACTTTTGAGAGTACCTGTAGTGCAAAATTTGTGATTTTTGATCATTTTTGGACGTTTTTTTTTGTTCCTGAAAATTTTTCCAACGGCTTACCAAAAATAAACGCCAGATTCGGATTCAGCACCTCAAAATACGTCGATTTCCTTTAAGAAACCGAAAATCGACGTATACATATTGCCATTTTTTTCAGCTTTTATCCGTTTCAGAACCTACCCCCTCCATTGTGAAAAAAGTCATAGTCTCAGATCCGCGTACAAAAATTTTGTGAGATGTTCCTCTTTCCAACTGTGACTCGGTCACCAATTTCCAGTTTCTGGAAATTCGTATTGTAGTCGTGGCACCACTTCAAAAAAATCCATCATCTGATCCTGGATCCAAAGTATTGAAATTTTTCAAATTGGTTTTTTTGAGCGGAATTTAATGGCAAAAAGCTCAGTAAAGCCTGAATAGTTGTTTTGGACAAATAATCTTCCCGAGAGATCACGTTTCCTTCGTTAAAACATCAAAGTTACAGAAATTTCTTGAGAAAGTTGCTTTGGCCTTCATATCTGACTTAAAACCAGAATTCTGAGCCGGTTGTTGTTCAAAACGATTATTCGGGTTTTACTAGGCACTTTCCCATACTATTCTGCTCAAAAAAAATCAATTTGAAAAATTTCAATATTTTGAATCCAGGATCAGATGATGAATTTTTTTGAAGTGGTGCCACGACTACAAATCAAATTTCCAGAATCTGAAAATTGGTGACTGAGTCACATTTGGATAGAGCAACATCCCACAAATTTTTTGTATGGATCTGAGACTATGACTTTTTTCACCATGGAGGGGGGTAGGTTCTGGAAACGGATAAAAGCTGAAAAAAATGGTAATATGTATACGTCGATTTTCGGTTTCTTGATCGAAATCGACGTATTTTGAGGTGCTGAATCCGAATCTGAAATTTATTTTTGGTAAGCCGTTGGAAAAATTTTCAGGAACAAAAAAAACGTCCAAAATTGATGAAAAATTACAAATTTTGCACTACAGGTACTCTTAAAACTTGATAACAAAAGTTTTCATTGTGAAATTCGTACTCTGCGAAGCGAAAAACGTCGGGATAACATTTTGCGAACCGATCGGACCACTTTCATTTTGGGCTCTTTATCGGGCTCCAGCTCCTGGAGCATGGGAGTCATGAACTCGAAGTCAACATTTTTTGACTATTTGAGTCCGAATGAAACTTTTGTGAAGTCTTTAGCCAAATTGAAGAACATTTCTGCGCCGGTGAATTCTGTTTTCGAGTAATAACCGAGAGGCAGTGTTAATATACCTCTATTACACCGGTAGCCTCTAATAGAGCGGCATCCACTTACTATATCTAATTGCTTATCTCTTCTCAAAATGAAATAGCCGAAATCAAAAAGTCCGAGTCAGTCTTAATCAGCTCATGCAACCCAGTCAGGAGCTCTTCGATTTGCAAAAAACGAGCAATTTTATAAAAATGAAGAAAATTGGATGTAGTGACAACCAATGGCTTCATATGCATCCAAAAAACAGTCTGTTTGACACATTCTGCATTAAATTCGATCATAAGGATGGTTTTGGACCCGGGCACAATATTAGGAAGTGTGCATTCGAGTGTGTCGAGGATGGGCTGTAATAAAGATTACAGAATTTCAGTAACTCGCTTTAAAAAAAAAAGTTCTAGCAGTTTCCAGATTCAAATTCTCAGAAAATCTGAATGCGCTCTACGGCACCGGACTCTTTTCAAAAAAGATCTAAAACTCACATCCCATTTCTGTGTGTGAGCTCTAAAAACCGAATAATCGAGTTTGAGGAAGTGGCAATTGTTCAAGTCTAAAATCAGTGGAAAATCTCTGAAAGAAACGGGAGTTTTCGAGAAATTTGAGGATAAAAACTTACGGCGTCATTTTCGAAAGAAGATAGAAACTGAAAATGATGGTGAATTTCTCGGGAAAGTGAGCATGAAACAGGAAAAGTCACGTTTTTTTGTTTTCTTTCAATTGTTTCGGTTTTTTGAGCATTTGTTCCGTGAAAAGTCAATTCAAATCAGCCTCAGGATTTTCCTGACCAATATTCCAAGGTATTTTGCCCTGGCAGCATAAAATAATAAGATGAAAGCTTTCATTATTTTTTGTGACGTCTTTCTTGAGGGACGAGTCTATCAATCTTGTCTTATCACACAAATTAGGCTGTTATCACTTTAAGACAACTACCGTAAATCCTGTAATAGAAGCCCATGGGCGTCTATTTTTCAAAGGTCCTCTGAGGGTGGGCTTGTATTACAGGTGTGCTTCAATTACAGGGTGGGCTTCTATTTTTCAACCCCTTTCTTCACGTTGTGATTGCGTTAATACATCTTTCCTGAAGCAATTCCTCCAGGCATTTTGGACTGATTTTTCTTAAGTTTTGGTAGAAAACAGTTGAAAGTAGTTAAGAAAATTATAAACTTAGCATTTTCAAGGGTTTTACTCATTCGATTCATGTTCAAAACAACGATTTTTAAAAGAAACGATTACCGCTGGATGTGCGTCTATTAGAGGGTGGGCGTCTAATACAGGGTGGGCTTTTATTACAGGTGGGCTTCAAATACAGGTGGGCTTCAATTACAGGATTTACGGTAAACGTTTTTTTTTTTTTTGAAATCGAATAAGCTTTTGGCGTCCTCCGCGGAAAGATGATTCACAGCCACCACAAAGCTCTGATCCGGGTGGGGCTCTGATCTGGGACAGCACCTCAAAAATACCTCTAGGTCTTTCAGATTTATTTCAAAGCTTTCAGAAGTTTGCGGCTGTTTTCAGAAGATTTCAACAAATTACACCAAGCGCTTTCCAAAGTATCCAGAAACATTCTGAAGTTTCAAAACGGCAAGCAATGACTCTAGAAGTTTCTGGAGCGACCAAATGTCCTTAGACTTGTTTTCAGATGTCACCTGAATGATGACAATTTTTCCAATCTTTCCAGAAACTCCAATCCTTTCAAAACCTTACAAGTAGCTTAAGAACCTTATAGGCCATTCCAAAAATTTTCAAAGGACTCGAGATCTTCTCAGGCAATCTGCAACGGCCTCCGTTTCTCATTCTCTAAGTCGCTGCAAATTTTGTTGGTCCCTCTCTACTAGAGACTAGAGACTAGAGATCAACTAGAGACTCGACGAGATTAGACGAGACTAGACGAGACCAGAGTCTCCACATCATCTGTACCGCTGGTTTCCCCAGGTTAGGCTTTCCCACACAAAGAGTGCTAACGACTCCTTCTGTCCACGTCGTCACATAGTCTCCTCACTGTGTGTTGTGCGATGTCTTTGGTTCTTCCAGTGTTAATCCTAATCTGTATTCTCTAATCACGTCACAGAAAAAGTGCTAAAGACCCCTTCTGTCAACGTCGTTCCTCATTCTTGTTCATTCTCATTTAGCGACGGGACGTCGCCGACGTCCCTTGCGATTCCACTATTGCTTCTGGTTTTCTTACTTCAAATTTGTTTTTTCAGAATGTCCTTGCTGTTGACAATTTATTCT
This sequence comes from Caenorhabditis doughertyi, assembly GCA_963572265.1. Taxonomy (NCBI): domain Eukaryota; kingdom Metazoa; phylum Nematoda; class Chromadorea; order Rhabditida; family Rhabditidae; genus Caenorhabditis; species Caenorhabditis doughertyi. The sequence continues at coordinate 4,548,061 of OY751553.1, read as the reverse complement.
GCGTTCCCTCTTCAACGCCTTCCAGCCCTTGCTCTCGCTCAAGTTGTTAAACAAATGGGCGGCAAAGAACTGTAAGTTCGCCTATATTTTTTCAAGATCGCAAACCCTTATTCAGACTCTACCTCTTAAAATCCTCTCGGAAAATGAACCGCCTTATCAGGTGGTGGACGAAACGAATGTCAGTGAAACTCGGCGTAAAAATTGATAATTTAGTCAAAGAAATCAGTTTTGAAAAGGAGAAAACGTATGTAACATTCGATTTCCAAGTTCCATTTGGAAATGGGAAATCTGGAAACGCGGAAAACTGGTATTTTGATAGAACTCCTTTAAAATACGGGTTTCAACATTATATTTTGAGTCATTGTGTGGATGAAGCGGAAGCGTTCATTTCAGTTATAACTTTTATCAAGACCCATTTTGATGTAATTGAATCTTCTTTTGAGTTTGGTGAACTGAAAAGTGAGGACAAATTTAAAGTTTTAAAATACACCGCAGACCTCATTTTAAACTTTGAAAATGCGAAATGGAACATTATTTCCCAAAATTTGTCCGGTTCAAGAATATTCCTAAAAGACAGTGACATTTTCAACACCTACCTTCCGCTATGGATTGGCGGGGATTTGAAAAACTTGCAAACTTTGCAGCTGGGCAGACGTCGGGTAGATAATAAGTAGGTTTTCCAAGAATTTATTTCTCATCAAAACTGCAAAATTTCAGAGAGGAGAAAAGAAGCCTTGTACGGATCAAGTCTTGCATTGGAGACCACGCCATTATTCAAGTGACCAGGTCTGCAATTCGCTTGGATGTTGTTGAATATGCTTTTGATCGAGACTTTTTGAAATCTTCTTATGATGATAGATATATTTACTAAACTTGAATTTGGTTTAATATAATTTTTTGGTGTAATGTAAATTTTGGTGTAATTGGTATAAAATGAATAGTTTTCAAGTTTTTATTGTTGTCTGAAAGAATCAAGGACTAATAGGGTTTTTCAGAAAAGCCTTTGAACCTTTCAAATGCTTTAAGACAGCCTCAAAATATTCATACGGATTCCAGATCACTACGGATACACCAGATCTCCAAAGATTTTTCCAGATGTCTCCATCTTTTTCTAGACATCCCAAGGTTCTTCCATTTGTCACCAGGCTCTTCCAGATTACTCCAGCTTCATTCAAATCTCCACCGATTCTTCAATATCCCGCCAGAATCTTCTAGACGTCTCAAAATTTTTCCTCACGTCACCGGGTTTTTCCAGATGCCCACAGATTCAGAATGGCATCTTCTGACCTGCTAAGCCATCTTCATAAATTTCAGAAAATTTCCTTCTGTTGCTACTTTTGACGTTATATAGGTCCTTGTCATGGCTGTTTTAGCCTCCTTTTAGAATGCCATTCAAACGACAGATGCCCTTCTATAGACACCATCTTTTCCGTCACGTCATCAAGCGACGTCAACGCCATCTAACCCGTGATCTCATCGCTTTTTCTCCTGACGTCTTTGTGAATCTTTCAACGTGACGAAGCCTGTGTTGGCCACGGCAGGGCAGCTGGGCTAATTGCTTTGTAGTCCAATCTTGGAAACCCTCCTACGTTTTGTTCTTCTTAACGTCATCTAGCAAGCGCCGTCTGAACCCCCACGCGCTATTCAAAACGCCATCATTCTTCTCGACGTGAACGCCATATTATTCTCCCTGAAGTCTTCTACGGTTTCCTGAATCTCCACGATGTCTCCAATGTTGTCTCCCTTTCCTCTCCATCGCCTTCCAGCCCTGGCTCTTGATGAAATAGGAAGCCATTTGAATTTTTTTGAAAAGTAAGTTTTTTTCTTTCAATCTGAACTTTCGCAAACTCCAAATTTTTCAGACTCTACATTTCGAAGCAATGCCGAATCAATTGGTGGACAAAACGAATGCCGATTCAACTCAAAATTCATCCTTCTGACATCTCCACGACTAGAGATAATCACGTAATATTCGAATTGGATGATGAAGTGATTCAGTTTAATATCAAAGTTCCCACGAAACCGATAAAAAACCCAAAAAAGTGGTGGTTTGGAAGATGTTGGACAGAAGAAGACACTATTTATCAAAGCTGTGCTTGGAAATCTTCTAGAGATAAAGGGGACGCCTTCATCGCAATCATTAATTTCCTTGTAGGGACCTTCAATGTGGAAGGGATCTCTTTTGATTTTCAAAGTACGAAGCCGAAAGATGCTTACAAACTTCTGGGTCACGCTATAGCTATTGGTCTGGAATTTCACTCTGTGTACTGGGGTATGCCTTTCTCAAGTTTGGACGACTTCGAACAACTTGCGAAGTGTTCCGAACAAACCTCGGAGATCATCGTCAAATCTTATATTCTCAATGATTTTCAACTGGATTCCGAGGTTTTGAAAAAATGCTCCGCAAGGTATTTGAAGCTTGACAAAGCTTCATCGTTCACATTGGAAAACATTTGCGCCTTTGAAAATGTTTCGAAAATCTGTCTTAAACAATTAACCTTATCAGACAAAGAATTGAACACCCTCTTCAAGAAATGGATAGATTCTAGTCTCAATTTCAATTCTATGAAATTGACTTTGAAAAATTACAATATCACAATGGAAAAGATGATCGGTAAAACCAAATTTGAGGAAATTCCAAGTCCTTATAGCGAAGACGAAGATACCCTTGTAATCAAAAGGGACAATCGAACATATGGGAAAACCGTGAAGAAATTCCCAGCGTTTTGGAAATCGATCGCATATATCTTTTTGTATCCTGAGGATCAAACAATTGTTTTCAAGTAAAACTTTGAGTTTATGGAATCATGTTAATTTTTCTTTTGAATAAAAGTTTTCCTTCTAACGACTTATGTATTTGCTCTACAGTCATATCTAGATCAGCGATATACCTTCTATTTCTTCATTGTCACATCATCTAGCGACGTCTTCTAACCCATCATCTCATTTAATCTCTACCTTATTTTTCGTAAATCTATGTTAGTCAGAGAAAGTCAATAGGGCTAGCTGCTCTTAAGTCTCATCTGAGTCAACATTCCACCTTCTGTTCATTGCATTCTTTCCCACGACGTCATCTATTGTCGCCTACACCCGCGAACGTCACTCACAACGCCATTCGGGTTGTATTCAACCTGACGTCTCCTACTGTCTTCTATCCAGATCTTCATAAGTCTACGATGTCTTCTCCCTTCCCTCTCCAACGTCTTCCATTCCTGGCTCTAGACAAAGTTGTCAGTCATTTCAAGATGACAGAAATGTAAGTTATCCTCTAATTTCTAAATTCCACATTTTCATATTTCAGACTACACCTCTCGATATGCTCTCGCAAAACCAGCTCTCTTATCAAACGGTGGACTAAACGAATGGAAATCAAACTGAAAATCAAGTACGATGACCTTCGCAAAAAAATGATTTTGAAGATGGGTGAAACTTTTGTTCAACTGGATTTAATAATTCCACCTTGCTCTCAAGGGCCTGAAAATGCTCATGACTGGAAGTTTGGGAGCTACCATGACATGATTTTTATGCAAAAGTTGCTCTGGACTTCCAGTGTCAAAGATAGTGTTGCTTTCAACACAATCTTAGATTTTCTTGTCGAAAACTTTAATGTGAAAGGGATTTCCTTCGATTTTGGCTATGTAGACCCCCAGGAAGCCTACAGAGTTCTAGAGCATGCCAACTGTAAAGGTCTTAAACTTGAATCCATAAATTGGGAAATAATTTTCACACCTCATGAAGTTTTAAGAAACGTTCTGAAGATTGGCGCCAGCGAATATCTAAGCATTCAGACTTATGTATTCGACACGTTCCATTTAGGCCCACAAGTTTTCAAAAATCTTTCGACAAACCGCTTAAGATTGAGAGCTAACTGGCCGACTTTGAAGCATATAATTGCTTTGAAAAAGGTTCCGAACATTCAGTTAGGGTCTTTGAAGCTATCCGATACAGAGTTGAACACCATTCTCAAAAAGTGGATTTCGGGAGCTCTTGACTTTGATACCATGAAGTTAAGTTTAACGAGAGGCAGTGTAAAAATGGATCAAGTTATGGATGGAACTGATGCGGAGGCAATGCCAGTTCAGCGTGTCCGGAACAGAGAATCGTTTTTGATCAGAAAAGCTGATGGGACCAGTGAAGCAATCGTTACAATCGATAGGTGTCGTTTGGATCTGAAGCGTCGTTAATTGTTTATTTTTTCCATGTGAATCTATTTATTTTTAATAAATTTTGACTTTTGAAATTTTTTGTCTCTCGCTTTTTTCAATCTTGTCAGTTTATTTTGACTTCTATTGTAACTTTCCCCACGTCATCTGCATACTTAGAGTTATTGGGGATTCAGAGAACTCATTGACGAAAGTGCTAATAACAGCTGTCGCGCATCCATCATCTCACCTTCTTTGCTCTAGTCCTGACGTCTTCCGAATCTTTCTCCTTTTGTTATATACACCATCTGTTTCTTTTTTGTCACGTCATCTCACCTTCTTTGCATTTTGCGTGACGTCTTCTGAATCTTCCCACCGCACAGATCCGCAGGTGCGTTGCACAAGGCAGGGCAGCTGTGCTACTTGTCGTATCTAGAACCACTCTACGTTCTGCTCTTCTCAACATCATCTACCGTCTTCTATATCCGCGCACGTCACTCACACCGTCATTTGGACTGCATTCTCCTTGACGTCTTCTATTGTCTTCTAGACCTTCATCAGTCTACGATGTCTTCTACCTTCCTTCTTCAACGCTTACCATTCCTGGCTCTGGACAAAGTGGTCGGCCATTTTGAGATAATAGAATTGTAAGATGAACTGTAATTTCTAGATTCCACAATTTTATATTTCAGACTAAACCTCTTGAAATGCTCTCGCAAAACCACTTCTCTTATCAAACAGTGTACCAAACGGATGGAAATCCGCCTAGACGTCGAGCACGGTTCTCTTGCCAAAAAAATTTGTTTGAAAACGGATGATAATTTTGTAAACCTTGTTTTTACATTTCAAACTTCCTCTATAGAACAGAAAAATGCTCATGATTGGAAATTTGGGGTCTACCATCCCTCCAATTATTCGCAAGAGATGCTCTGGACTTCTAGCGTCAATGAAAGTGCCGCTTTCATCACAATAATAGATTTTCTCGTCGTAAACTTTAATGTGAAAGGAATTTCCTTTAATTTTGGCGATGCAGACCCCAAAAAAGCTTATAAAATTCTTGAGCACGCCAACTCTGAGGGCCTTAAACTTGAATCCATTAACTGTGGGATCTATTTTGTTTCTCATGAAATGTTAAGAAACATTCTGAAGATTGGCGCCAGCGAACTTCTATGCATTTCTTCTTATGTGCACAACGACTTTTATATAGACACAGAAATTTTCAAAAATCAAACAATTTAAAGTTGATCGCCAACTGGATGAATTTGGATCATATAAATGCTTTGAACAACGTTTCGAACATCCACCTATCGGCAGTGAAGCTTTCCGATCAAGAGCTGAACACCATCCTCAAAAAATGGATATCTGGAGCTCTCAACTTTGACACCATGGGGTTAGGTTTGAGAAGAGATGATGTGAATAAGGAAAAAGTCTTGGATGGAATTGTTGCGGAGGCAATGCCAGTTCAGCGTTTCCGGGACACAGCATCGTTTCTGATCAGAAAGGCTGATGGGACCAGTGAAGCAATCGTTACAATCGATAGGTCACGTTTGGATCTGAAGCGTCGTTAATTGTTTGTTTTTGCATGTGAATCTATTTATTTTTAATAAATTTTGATTTTTGAAATTTTTTTGTTTCTTGCTTTCTGCATTCTGTTTGAGATTGATGGGGTTTTGCTTCTATTCTAACTTTCCCATGCCATCCGCATTCTCAGTCATTGGGTATTCAGAGAACTCATTGTCGAGAGTGCTAATGACAGATGTCGCTCACCTTATTCATAATCTCCTCTAGCCATCATTATTACCGTCGTGACGTCTTCACAGAATGCGGGTTGGCCGAGACCAGCAGTGCTAGCTATTATGTAGTCTTACCTGGGTCTATACTCCACCTTCAGTTCATTAGATTCCTTCACACGACTCCATCTTTTGTCGTCTACACCTGCAGACGCCTTTCCTAACGCGATCTGGCCTGTATTCTCACTGACGTCCTTCATTCTGCTCATCATTCCATCTGAATCGACACCAATGCCTCTTCCCTTCCTTCTTCAACGTTTACCATTCCTGGCTCTAGACAAAGTTGTCGGCCATTTCAAAATAATAGAAATGTATGTTATAGTCTAATTTCTAGAGTCAAAATTTTCATATTACAGACTCAACCTTTTGAAATGCTCTCGCAAAACCTGTTCCCTTATCAAACGATGGACCAAACGAATGGACATCGAACTGAAGGTCGAGTACGGTCCCCTTGTCAAAAATTTGATTTTGAAGATGGGTGAAATTTGTTTCCATCTGAATTTCACAATTCCAACCTCCTCTTTGGAACCTGAAAATGCTCATGACTGGAAGTTTGGAGACTGCGATCCCTTGAAATTTTTTACAGAATTGCTCTGGGCTTCCAGTGTCAAAGATAGCGTTGCTTTCAACACAATCATAGATTTTCTCGTTGAAAACTTCAATGTGAAAAGGATTTCCTTTCATTTTGGCTATGCAGACCACCAGGAAGCATACAAAGTTTTAGAGCACGCCAACTCTAAAGGCCTTAAGCTTAAATCCATAAATTGGCAAATCATTTTCACACCTCATGAAATTTTAAAAAACATTCTGAAGATTGGCGCCAACGAACATCTGATCATTCATTTTAATGTACTCAACGAGTTTCAATTGGACACAGAAATTTTGAAAAATCTTTCGACAAACCGTTTAAGAATGAGAGCTAACTGGGTGACTTTGGATTATATATGTGCAATGAAAAATGTCTCAAACATCGAATTAGAAGGATTAAAGCTTTCCGATGAAGAACTGAACACCATTCTCAAAAAATGGATATCGGGAGCTCTTAACTTTGACAGCATGATGTTAGGTTCCAGAAGATACAATGTTAACAAGGAAAACGTTTTGGACGGAACTGATGCGGAGGCATTGCAAAATCAAAATATATGGAATACAGAATCGTTTTTGATCAGAAAGGCTGATAAGACCAGTGACGCAATCGTTGAAATCAGGTTGTCACGTTTATACCTGAAGCGGCATTAATTGTTTTTTTTTGTTGCCTGCGAGGCTATCTAAAAATATTTGAGAGTGGTAGTTCTTGCTTCTATTGGAATTCTCCCATTCGATATCTATTTATATTGAATGAATCTTTTGATTTTATTGGTACTCTTAAGCAAATTGAATAAACACATTATCCTATGGCTTCTGCATTCTGAGCCCCCTTTTGCCAAAAACCGTCTGGTGACACTCATCGAATCCATCATCTCATCTCATCTTTCAGAATGTGTGGTGGCCGAAGAATACCAACAGTGCTAATTGCTCTTTATTCTTATCTGGGTCAACATTCCACCTTCTGTTCCTCAGATTATTTCCCACGACGTCATCTATCGTCGCCTACACCCGCGAACGTCACTCACACCGCCATTTGGGTCGTATTCTCCCTGACGTCTTCTACTGTTTCTTGGCTGCCCACCAGTCTCCGATGTCTTCTCCCTTCCTCCTTCAACGCTTACCATTCCTGGCTCTGGACAAAGTTGTCGGCCATTTAGAGATAATAGAATTGTAAGTTCATCTCTAATTTCTAGATTCCACAATTTTATATTTCAGACTAAACCTCTTGAAATGCTCTCGCAAAACCACTTCTCTTATCAAACAGTGTACCAAACGGATGGAAATCCGCCTAGACGTCGAGCACGGTTCTCTTGCCAAAAAAATTTGTTTGAAAACGGATGATAATTTTGTAAACCTTGTTTTTACATTTCAAACTTCCTCTATAGAACAGAAAAATGCTCATGATTGGAAATTTGGGGTCTACCATCACTCCGATTATTCGAAAGAGTTGCTCTGGACTTCTAGCGTCAACGAAAGTGCCGCTTTCATCACAATAATAGATTTTCTCGTCGAAAATTTTAATGTGAAAGGAATTTCCTTTAATTTTGGCGATGCAGACCCCCAGAAAGTTTATAAAATTCTTGAGCACGCCAACTCTGAGGGCCTCAAACTTGAATCCATAAATTGTGGAATCTATTTTGTTTCTCATGAAATGTTAAGAAACATTCTGAAGATTGGCGCCAACGAACTTCTATGCATTTCTTCTTTTGTGCACAACGACTTTTATATAGACACAGAAATTTTCAAAAATCTGTCGACAAAAAATTTGAAGTTGATCGCCAACTGGGCCACTTTGGATCATATAAATGCTTTGAATAACGTTTCGAACATCCAGCTATCGGCAGTGAAGCTATCCGATCAAGAGCTGAACGCCATCCTCAAAAAATGGATATCGGGAGCTCTTAACTTTGACACCATGGGGTTAGGTTTAAGAAGAGATAATGTGAATAAGGAAAAAGTCTTGGATGGAATTGTTGCGGAGGCGATGCCAGTTCATCGTGTCCGGGACACAGCATCGTTTTTGATCAGAAAGGCTGATGGGACCAGTGAAGCAATCGTTACAATCGATAGGTGTCGTTTGGATCTGAAGCGTCGTTAATTGTTTATTTTTTCCATGTGAATCTATTTACTTTTAATAAATTTTGATTTTTGAAAAGTTTTTGTTTCTTGTTTTCTGCATTCTGTTTGAGATTGATGGGGTTTTGCTTCTATTCTAACTTTATCTGCATTCTCAGTCATCGGGGGATTCAGAGAACTCTTTAGATGAGAGTGCTAACCACAGCTGTCGTTCATCTTATTCATCTACTCCTCTCACCATCATTATTGCCATCGTGACGTCTTCTGAATCTTTCAGAATGCGGGTTGGCCAAGACCAACAGTGCTAATTTCTCTGCACTCTTATCTGGGTTATATTCCACCTTCTGTTCAAAGATTCTCTCCCACGACGTCATCTGTCGTCGTCTATACTCGCGCACGTCACGCACGACGTTTTTTGGATTGTATTCTTTTCTGACGTCTTCTACTGTTTTCTAGATCTTCATCAGTCTACGATGCAAATTCCTTTCCTTCTTGAACGTCTTCCATTCCTGGCTCTAGACAAAGTTGTCAACCATTTTGAGATAATAGAAATGTAAGCCGACTTCTAACTTATGAACTGAAAACCCACAAATTTCAGACTAAACCTCTTGAAATGCTCTCGCAAAACCACTTCTCTTATCAAACGGTGTACCAAACGAATGAAAATCAATCTGAAAGTCGAGCACGGTCCCCTTACCAAAAAAATTTATTTGAAAACGGATGATAATTTTGTAAACCTCGTTTTTACATTTCAAACTTCCTCTATAGAACAGAAAAATGCTCATGACTGGAAATTTGGGAACTACCATTACTCCGATCATTCGCAAGAGTTGCTCTGGGCTTCTAGCGTCAAGGATAGCGCCGCTTTCATTGCAATAATAGATTTTCTTGTCGAAAACTTTAATGTGAAAGGGGTTGCCTTCAATTTTGGCTATGCAGACCCCCAGGAAGCTTACAAAGTTTTAGAGCACGCAAACTCTAAAGACCTTAAGCTTGAATCAATAAATTGGCAAATCGTTTTCACACCTCATGAAGTTTTAAGAAACATTTTGAAGATGGGCGCCAGCGAATTTCTATGTTTTCATTCGTATGTTCACCACGAGTTCCAACTAGACACAGAAATTTTCGAAAATCTCCTGACGAACCGTTTAGAATTGAAACACGGTAATTGGGTGACTTCGGATCATATATGTGCTCTGAAAAATGTCTCAAACATCGAATTAGAAGGATTAAAGCTATCAGATCAAGAGCTGAACACCATCCTCAAAAAGTGGATATCGGGAGATTTTAACTTTGACAGCATTCAATTAGGTTTGAGAAGATACAATGTGAACAAGGAGAAAGTCTTGGACGGAACTGATGCGGAGGCACTGCCAACTCTGAATGTATGGAACGCAGAATCGTTTTTGATCAGAAAGGCTGATGGGACCAGTGACGCAATCGTTAAAATCCAGTGGTCAGGTTTGAAGCTGAAGCGTCGTTAATTGTTTCTTTTTGTATGTAAATTCATGTCTATTTATGTTTAATAAACGTTGATATTTTAAATTTTCTGTCTCTCGCTTTCTGCAATCTTGTCAGTTTACTTAGGCTTCTATTGTAATTTCCCTCACGTCATCTGCATTCCTACTCATTGGGAAGCCAGAGAACCTTTCGATAAGAGTGCTAATGACCGTTGTCATCTTGTTCATCATCTCATCATCTTTACTCTCGTCGTGACGTCTTCTGAATCTTTCTTCTTTCAAAATGTGTGTTGGCCAGAGTAGACCAGCAGTGCTAATTGCTCTGTAGTCTTAACTGGGTCAACATTCCACCTTCTGCTCATCAGGTTCGTTTCCACAATGTCATCTATCGTCGCCTACACTTGCGCACGTCACTCACAACGTCGTTTGGGTTTTGTCCTCTCTGCATTTTTTTCATTCCATCTACATCAATGTCTATTCCCTTCCCCCTCCAACGTCTTCCTTTCCTGGCCCTGGGTCAAGTTGTCAAGCATTTTGAGATAATAGAAATGTAAGCTGACCCCTAACTTCTAAACTGAAACCTCACAAATTTCAGACTCCACCTCTTCAAATGCTCCAAAAAAAACCCACATTCTTCTCAAACGATGGACTAAACAAACGGTGGTGGCGACTGATTTAAAAATTGTATCTCATGTCAAACCTCTTTGCGTAGAGGGGTACGACGACAGAAGACGAGAAATATCTTTGAACATAAATGAGGTTTTTTTAAAACTTCCATTTGAAATTCCGTGTAACTCCGCACAACCTGAAAATGTTCAAGACTGGAAGCTTGGCAGTTATTTAGTGCACACTCCTTTATTTTTCAGTCAAGAATTGAACGAGTACCGTTCAATAAGTATCGCTCAAAATGTGAACTGGTCTTCCAATGTCAAAGATAGCGCTGCTTTCAACACAATCATAGCTTTTCTCTTCGAGAGCTTTAGCGTGAAAGAGATTTTCTTTGAATTTTGCCATGCAGACCCCCAAGAAGCTTACAAAATTCTGGAACACGCCAACGATTTAGGCTTGAAAATCAAGAGTGTGAAATGTGAATTCATGCACATTGATCATGAAATTTTGACAAACATTCTGAGAATAGGCGCGGAAGAATCACTAAATCTTTATTGTGATGAATGTGAAAAGTTTCAAGTGAACTTAGAAATCTTTAAGAAGCTTTCCATGAACCATTTAAAAATGGCGAAAGTCGATTGGGTGACCTTGGATCATATATGTGCTCTGGAGAATGTCTCAAAGATCAATTTAGGAGGATTAAAGCTTTCCGATCAAGAGCTGAACACCATTCTCAAAAAATGGATTTCAGGAGATCTTAATTTTGACACCATGGAGTTAGGTTTGAGAAGACACAACCTTAAAAAGAAGAAAGTTATGGACGTAACTGGTGCGGAGGCATTAGAGTCTCTCTATTATGAAGACCGGTTTTTAATCAGAAAAGCTGATGGGACCAGTGAAGCAGAAGTCGGAATACGGTCGTCTAATTTGAAGCTGACACGTCGATCTCGCTACCCGATCATCTGAAATTCTTTGATGTTGAATATTTTTGTTCCTATTGTTATCGTTTCATAAATTCATTTTCCTGCGACTTCTTCATTTTGTGCTATTCTTCTGTAAGATGACATAGAGTGCTAATAACAGCTGTAGCTAATTCCATTCATCATTTCATTGACTTTGCGTGAATCCTCCAACAGGACAAAACCTGTGTTGACTAGAGCAGGGCAGCTGTGTTAATTGTTTTGCAGCCCTCCATAGGCCAATCCTACATTCATTCAACTTTACCTCATCTATCCACATCTAGCCTCGTCACTCACAAGATACTGGAAACCATTCTACGTTTTGTTCTTGTTGACGTCGCCTAGCATCGCCTACACTTGTGCGTATGGGTCGTCACAGACATTCGTCATTCTTCTTATTCCATCTGAATCCACACTAATGTCTATTCCCTTCCCTCTTCACCGTCTTCCACTCCTGGCTCTGAACAAAGTTGTTAAGCAACTCGAGATAAGAGAAATGTAAGCAAACCCAAAACTTCTGAAATGAAAACTCACAAAATTCAGATTCAACCTCCTGAGATGCTCCAGAAACACCAAATTTCTTCTCAAACCGTGGACGAACAAACGATGGTGGCACCCGATTTGAGAATTGTATCTGATGTCAAATATGGTTGCGCAGAGAGACAAATACTTTTTTCTTTTTCTTCTTTTTTTCCTTTGTAATCTATTTCAAGGCTACGTGACGTGCAATTAATAAATAAATAAGTAAATCTCCGAGGTTGTATGAATTTTCATTAAAACTCTCGCTTACATTTTCAAGTAACTCTACAGAGTCTAAAAATGTTCAAAACAGGGAGCTTGGTAGTTATGTAGTGCACGCTCCTCCACTTTTCTATCAAGAGTTTAAAACTTCTAAGATGATTTCTCAAAAATGGATCTGGAAGAGTCGGACTTACGTCACATACGCTCATACACTTATCTATCAAAGTCCAAACTGGACTTCTAGCATCAAAGATAGTGTTTCATTCAACACAATTATAGTTTTCTCGTTGAAAACTTCAATATAAAAGGTATGAACACATTACCTTTTATTACGTGGTCTTTTTCACCACCATGTCGACCACTTTCACCACCATGTCGACCACTTCTTCATCTACTGTGAAAAGCCGAAAAAGAGCAAAAAAGAGTAAAGAAGACAAAGAAGCAGCCAAGCTGGAAGAGATGGTCATAAAGATCTTTACCTCCGACCTCTTCCTCACAAAACTAGACGAAATTGTCTCGTCTAGAATCCAAAACTGGGAAACCATTCAAAAAACTATTGATGGAGCTAATACGAAAATTGAAAATCTCGAAAAAGAGCTGGAAATGGCACAGGAAAAAATCACAAGAATTGAGAAGGAATTAAAGTCACAATATGAATCTCTGAAAAATCTGGAATCGACAAATTTGTCAAATGATACGCCTCAACAGGATTTTGCTGAAATTAAGGAAAGAAACCGAAGCTTGGTGATGCTCAATATACCGGAATCGCACTTCAATTTCTCCTTGGACAACAACGTAGCCGATTTAAACAAGGTCATGTTGGTACTCAAACACCTGAATTGTGGATATCAGCCTATGGCAGTTTATCGTCTTGGAAAGGCACGAAGTGATGGGAGAAATCGTCTTTTGAAAGTAGTTATGCCGTGCTCCGTGAGTCAAAGGGAAATTTTATCTAAATCTTATAAACTTCGCACATTTTTCACCGCCTCCCTTCCCCCAGTTTACATTAGAAAAAGCATGTCCCCTGAAGAATTAGTTTTATTCCGGGAAGAGCGTGAGAAAAAGAGGCTTGCAGCCCAACCTATTAGTTCTGATGTTGAGATGTTAGATCCCAATAACACGCTCTCCTCTAACCCCCTGTCAAAAAACTGATTTGTATTGTCCCACCCCCGCCAAATAGAAAAAAATTTTGTACTCCCCCTGATAATCTTCATTTCAAATGTATATCACTCAATATAAGGTCCGCGGTTTCGAATCGTTTAGAATTAAATGCGCTTTTGAAAAAAAATACTTTCGATATAGTCTGCCTCCAGGAGTCTTGGTTGAATGAGCAAATACCAGATAATACCTTATTAGGATCTATTAAAAATTATAGCATTCACCGTACAGACAGAAATGACGGCTCCCGAGGGGGAGGTGTTTGTTGCTTAATTAAATCAATCTTTCCGTGTAAAATAGTTTCCTCAGAATCCAAACCCAAAGCTTATGAAATGTTAGTTGTTGACATAGATATTGACGTAGACCCCATTCGCATCATCAACATCTATAGACCACCCTCCTGCAACTACAATAACTCCTTATTATTAATGAACAAAGTTTCAGACTTAGTCAGTTATAAAGGAAAAGTAGTTGTCATAGGAGATTTGAACATTAGTCATATTGATTGGACCTCAGGAAAACCATTATCATCTACCAAATTAGGCTCAACTTTCATAGACTTCTGCGCCGTAAATCAACTTACGCAATTTGTTATTGATCCAACCAGAAAAGAAAACATACTAGACCTAGTACTCTCCAACACTAGAATACATAATTTGGAAGTTACTGCGCCTTTAGGAACTAGTGATCACATGAAAGTAGAATTTGAAATAGATTTATTATATAAGCGTCCAAAAGAAATGATTGAAATCCTAGACTTCAAACACACTGATCTCAGCTTCTGTGTCAATTACTTTAATAACTTAGATTGGTCTAATATTTTCTCTCCCCACCGCACAGTTGATAATATATACGAGCTCCTTATACATCATCTAAAAACAACCTTCAAACGTGCAGTTCCAATACTATTAGTCAAAAAAAATAACGTAGCTACACCAGATTATCTGAATAGATTCGAGACCGCTGTTACGGACTCTTTCGAAAAGGCTAGAAATTCCAGAAAAACATCAGACTTCCTTGATTATGTTATCATCAGTAGACGCTATAAGAAAAAACTAGAAAAATTCCAAGCGAATTCAGAGCTCAAGTTGCTTCAAAAAAAGGGTAACAGCAAATTTAATAAAAACGCGAAAACATTACTGAAACCACAAAAACTGATTGTTCCTGAATTAACAGACTCCTTTGGAAATGTAGGTAAAACAAACTTAGATAAAAGTAATATTTTAGCTGAATCATTCGAACGACAATTCATTAACACTCGGTCAACGAACCTATCTATCCCTCCCAACCATTACTCTAAACAAACCATTCCCTGGGTTACAGACGCCGAAGTACTTAAAAAAATAAACGAAAGCAAAAAGTCCTGCTCGGAAACCTCAGACGGCGTCCCTTTCACATTTATAAAGTGCATAGCTCCACTGATATCTAGTGCCTTGGCGCAACTTTTCAACCTCTCTATGATACGCTCCGAACTGCCTAATAAATGGAAGGAGTCGATAGTAATCCCCCTGAACAAATTAACAAAACCCAAAGAGCCTACAGACTTTAGACCCATAAGCTTAACTTCTCATATTTGTAGATTATACGAACGCTGTCTCCTAGGCAAAATCTCAAAGTTCTTAGCTGATGCTAACTTTTGGTCTGCGAGCCAGCATGGTTTTAGGCCCATGAAATCTACTGTCACCAATATGTTAGAAAGCTTAAATGATTGGACTAAATTCTTAGACAATGGAGAGCAAGTTGATGTAATCTATATGGATTTTGCAAAAGCTTTCGATCGCGTCCCCCACGATTTACTTATTGATAAATTGATAAATACGCAACTAAACAAACACCTGATAAAATGGATTGATAATTTCTTAACTCACAGAAGCTTCCGAGTAAAAGTTGGTAATGAACTTTCAAGCCAAAAAATTGCCCCTTGTGGGGTACCACAAGGGTCAGTTCTATCCCCACTACTTTTTGGTATTTATGTTAACGATTTTGCATCTATTCTACCTACAGGAGTAAGTTGCAAACAGTTTGCGGACGATACTAAGCTCTACGCAGCCTCTTCGAAAACGAATTTACCAAACAACATGCAAGTTGCTATCAACGCAGCCGTAGATTGGGCTAACACGTCCAAATTAGCTTTGAATGATTCAAAAACGATCCATTTAACATTAGGAAAATGCATCCATGATTACAACTTCACTATCAATAATGTCCCTATACGCAAAGAGCCAATTGTTCGTGACTTAGGATTCCTAATTAATACCAAACTTGACTTCTCAGACCACTGGAAAAAGTCTGTTAACAGTTCCAAATTTGCTTTATCTCAACTATTCACTCAATTTAGTAGTAGCAAAACGAGATTAATGGTCCTTCTTTATAAAACATTTGTAAGACCAAAACTTGAATATGGAACGGAAATAAGCTCACCACTTAAAAAACGCGACGTTAAGCTAATTGAATCAGTACAAAACTCTTTTACAAGACGATTATACAGTAGACAAAAGAAAAGATACATCACCCCCGCAGATGCAGATTATAAAAACGCAGCCGAGAGAAATACATACTTTCAATTAGAATCACTAGAGGATAGAAGAATATCACTAGATAAAAGACTAATAAATAAAATAATCGCAGGTAAGGTTGACATTAAAACTGAGGATTTCTTTACGTTCACAACTAACAGCAAAACTCGCTCAAAAACTAAATTCTCCTGGAGCAGATCCAAAACTAAAATTCGAAGCCAATTCTTCATAAGTCGAACGCTCAACAGAATTATTCGCCCGAAGACCTTATAAGAGTAACCCATGAGTGTTTTCCCTCCTACCTTTCCCTCTAACCCCAAACACCGTTTTCTATTATTTTCCTGTAACTTTTAATCATTACTACTTCTGTTCTAAATATTCTGGAAATGTTTTTATTTATGCCTATTTTACTCGTTCCATACTCTCCTTTTTCGTTCGACTGTGATAGCTTCTCATGCCTATTTATTATTTTTTCTGTATTATTTCTCATGACCACCTTTTTTTTTCTCCACGACGCAAGGTCGTAATAAATTATTATTATTATTATTTTCTCTTGTGTTTTTCAAGACCCATGTTTTTGCCAAAGAACTCCTTGGTAATGTGCTAATATCAGCTGTCCAGTTCATCACTTCATCTCAATATATTTGTCTTCTTCTACGTGACGTCTTCTGAATCCTCCATCAAGACGAAATTTGCGTTGACCAGGGCAGGGCAGCTGCGCTAATTTCGTTGCAGTCATATCTGGAAACCATTCTACGTTTTGTTCTTGTTGACGTCATCTAGAGTGCTATTCAAAACGCCATATGGGCTGTATCCTCCCTAACCTTCTTCACTGTTTCCATTTCAACCGAATCTACACCAATGTCTGTTCCCTTCCCTCTTCAACGTCTTCCATCCCTTGCTCTGGGCCAAGTCGTCATGCATTTCGAGATAATAGAGATGTAAACGAACCCCAAACTCTTGAATTCGAAACGTAAAAAATTCAGATTCAACCTCATCAAATGCTCCAGAAAGACCAAACTTCTTCTCAAACGGTGGACCGAACGAAGTGTGGTGACTGATTTAAAAATTATATGTTGTGCCAAACTTGATTACGCTGACCAAAACGAAGAAATCCAAATATCTTTGCAGCTGACGTTTTTTGTTAATGAAGTTTTTTTAAACTTCACACTCACAATTCCAAGAAATTCTGCAGAACCTGAAAGTGCTCATAACTGGAAGTTTGGGAGTTATGTCACGTACTCTCCTACGATGATCTCTCAAAAATTGGAATGGACCTCCAGCGTCACAGATAGTGTTGCTTTCAACTCAATCATCGATTTCCTTGTCGAAAGCTTCGATGTAAAAGAGATTTCCTTGGATATTGAACAAAGTTCTAGAACACGCCAACGATTTAGGCTTAAAGATCAAGAGCGTGAAGTGGGAAGTCATAAACGATGATTATGAAGGTGGAAGAAGTCGCCAAGAAGTCTTAAGGAATCTCTCCACAAACATGTTAACATTGCGGCGAGCCGATTGGGTGACACTGGAGCATATCCTTACTTTGAATAATATCGCAAACATCAGATTAGGAGAACTAGAGCTTTCCAATCAAGAAATAAACGTAATTGTGAGAAAATGGATTTCGGGGGCTCTCAACTTCGACAATATTCACTTAAGTTTGAAAAGAGACTATGTGAACACGGAGCAAGTTTTGTATAGAACTAATGCGGAGACGATAGAGATTTCCAATTACGAAGGCCAGTTTTTAATCAGAAAAGCTGATGGGACCAGTGATGCAATTGTTAAAATCCAGCCGTCTTGTTTGAGACTAACGCGTCGATTTTGCCACCCGATCATCTAAAATTCTTTGAGGTAGAATAATATTTTTGTTTCTATTGGTATTTTTTCATTCGTCGAATAAATTCATTTTCCTTTGATTTCTTCATTTTGAGCCATTCTTCTACCAGACTCCCCTCGGTGACATAGAGTGCTAATATCATCGCTCATCTCGTTCACCATCTCCTCTCCCCTTCTTTACTCTCGTCGTGACGTCTTCTGAATCATTCAGAGTGTGTGTTGGCTAGAGAAGACCAACGGTGCTAATTGCTCTGTATTCTTATCTGGGCCAACATACCACCATCTGCTCATCAGATTCTTTCCCACGACGTCATCTATCGTCGCCTTCACCCGCACACGTCATTCACAAATCCATTTAGGTTGTGTTCTCCCTGACGTCCTTCGCTGTTTTCATTCCATCTGAACCTTTTGACCAATGTCTATATTCTTTCCTTTTCAACGTCTCCCATCTCTGGCTCTGGGCCAAGTTGTCAAGCATCTTGAGATAATAGAAATGTAAGCAAACCCCTAACTCTTAAATTCAAAACGGCCAAACTCCAGATTCAACCTCATCAAATGCTCCAGGAAAACCCACATTCTTCTCAAACGGTGGACCAAACAAACGGTGGTGGCAACTCATTTAGAGATTTTATCTGCTCCCAAATTTGAGGATCCTGATCAACACGGAGAGAGCCATATATATTTACTATTAAATAACGTTTTCTTTATCTTAAATCTTACAGTTCCAAGTAACTCTACAGAACCCGAAATTGCTCACAAGTGGAAGTTTGGGCGTTGCGCCTTGTCTATCCCCGCCCCGACAATCTCTCAAGATCTGGAATGGACCTCCAGTGTCAAAGATAGTGTTGCTTGCATCACAACATTAGATTTCCTTATCGAAAGCTTCAATTTAAAATGGATTGCCATCATAAATGAACATGCAGACTCGCGAGAATCATACAAAGTTCTAGAGCACGCCATCAATTTAGGCTTAAAGATCGAGAGAGTGACATGGAGTGTTATAAACTTTGATGATGAAGGTGGGAGAAGTCCTCCAGAAATTTTAAGAAATCTCTCCACAAACGAGTTAGAATTGCGGAGAGCCGATTGGGTGACTCTGGAGCATATTTGTACTTTGACTAATATCCCAATAATCAGATTTGGAAGATTAGTGCTTTCCGATCAAGAACTGAACAAGATCGTCAAAAAGTGGATTTCGGGAGCTCTCAACTTTGATCATATTACTTTAGTTTTGGGAAGGTATAATGTGAACGCGGAGCGAGTTATGGATGGAACTAATGCAGAAGTAATACGTTGGAATCTTTACTACGCAGCAGATTTTGTGATTGAAAAAGCCGATGGGACCAGTAAGGCTGTTGGCACAGTCTGTTCAGATTTTTTGGGACTGAGGCGTCTTTAATTGTTTTGTTTTGTAATTTTAATCATGTTTATTTTGAATAAATCTTGAATTGCAATCTTTTGGTCATATTAATTCTCGTCATATTGGTTCTCTGAATAACATCTTAAACATGAGAATAAGAGGGTTGAAGCTGTCCTATCAAGATCTGAGCGTAGTTATAATTCGGGGCAGTTCTGATCCAGGCCAGCACCGTCATTCTTTCCTGGAAGGCCTAATAAAGTGACATAAGGGTCTAGAACTGTCAATGATTGAGATTGATCCGTCTACATCTGATGATTTCTGGTGAGAACATCTGCTTTCTTCCAACTTTTTGTCCACTTCTGTGCTATAAAAGAGTCCGCCCATCTAAGACCAGTCAGTCTTTTGGTGCGTTAGAAAGGGGCTCTCCATCTAATCCCAGTCCTTCATTTGGTGCGTTACAAAGGGGCTGTCTATCTAAGACCATCCGTCATTTGGTGTGTTAGAAAGGGGCTGTCCATCTAATCCCAGTCAGTCTTTCGTCTTCGCCAAGCGCTGTCTCATTCTCTTCAACCTACCTAACCGTCTTTTTCCGATTTTTCGGCTGCATTTCCACTAAAATGGCTCCATTTCCCCTACTGCGGCTTCCATCCTTAGCCCTAAAAGAAATTATACCCACACTGTCATGTAAGTCATGTAAGTATATTAGTCATGTAAGTTTACCCAAAAATTTAGGTTCAAAGTGCCTGAATTCTTTTTTCTTTCAGATTCGAAATTACCATTGTGTCCTCAAAGTTCAAACGAGCAGTTGAGTACACCAAATGTGCGGTTGATAAATTGGAAATCGCTTTGGAAGAAAATAGGAAAACTATCAGAATTTTGAATGGAGAGAAAGCTTTTGTAGTCGAGCCATGTGTTCCATTAGATTCTCATGACTGGACACCTCGACGCATTGACAGTGAAAAAGTTCGAATGAAACGCCTAATGATTTATTTTGACCTTAATCCACCCGCAGTGCCTGCATTCCGCATCAAAACCAATGAGGGAATGATGACGGAAATGTTCGACAAAATCACCAATCATCTTATGAGTTTTCTAGAAGTTAACGAGATCGATGTGGACTGTTCCAGTGAAGGAACTATAAAAAACATGTCTCTTTGGAGGTATACCAAGTCGATATCCAGCTTAACCATCAGACACACAATGCTTACACCAGAAGAACTTGACTTTATTTTTGAAGACGTCACCACTGAAAATCGTCTATTTTTACAAGTGGAGCTTCCACATGAGCAAAAGTATTCAAAGCCAATTCGAAACAAAAGAGTTCAAATTGTCGATGGAACTTGGGTTGATTTCAATAGCGAGTTCATTGGACCAAACTGCGAGGAATTGATTTTTGACTATACGCCAATTTGGACTTCTCAAATTAACCACGTTATCAGAGAATGGATGTCTGGCAAGTATGAGAAACTTGAGCAGTTTCATTTCGGGTCCATTGATATTCGTCAAACTGATGATGAAAGTCTGCTGAAAGGGATTGAGACAACTCCAACACAATTAGAGTGAGTTTCATGATCAGAGGGGGGCTCTTTTATTGAAGGTATTTTCAGTATGGCGGAATTGGATCTTGATTTTCTGTTGGATCCTCGAAACTGTGTGGATGTCAAGAGAACAACTGATGGTTGCGTGGCAATCTTTTGCCACACTGAGAACTTCGTGAAGTTCTGTGTCATGCGGCCAGAGGAATAAGCCTTCCTTTCAATTGGATACTCTTTTTCTCTTCGCTTTGATTATCCCTATATATTATGAGGACAAAAATTGTAATACACATGTAGTCGTCTTCAAATTTTTAAACACTTTTGTAATCACTTTCACATTTCGTTATTGATAAAGATGTTTTGCCTGGATTTTTGTTATCAGTCTTTATTGATGTTCGTGCAGCTAATGCATAGAAGGTTTCAAAGCAAAGTGCTCACCGTTCAGATAGACGAGGGACGTCACATGTCAATCAAATTGGCTCTAATAACAGCTCTAGTCCATCATCCCTTCTTACCTTCATTGTTCACTTCTGACGTCTTCGGAACTTTTCAAAGTGACAGAAAATCTCGTGGGCTGCCCAAGACCATCTATAACCATCTGTCTTCATTTCTTGACGTCATCTGGAAATGTCATTCTCAACGCCATTTGGGTTGTATTCTCCCTGACGTCCTACCTGTTTTCATCATCATTTTGCAATGAGAACATATTTCACAAAACACTATCTTTAATAGAAGAGCTATCGAGGGAGTACTTAGAACAATAGAAAACCCACTCTATTGGAAGAGCTTCTTTAATACAACCTGGCTTGAAACATCAAAAGAGCATGCTTTTTAATACGGTTTCTACGGTATATGCAAATCTCAGTTTTTTGAAATAGAAATTTCGCAACTTTTCTGGTGTCTACACCGAGAAGCGATGCTCAATTTGAAGTTTTAAAATGATTCTCAAAACAGAAATGTAATTTTTCAGTTGAGCCTAATGGAAGGGCACTAACCCAAGTCTGAGCTGGGTTTTATTCAAGTTGGGAAAGAAGAAACAACTTTAGAATCGAACAATAAAAAGCAATCAAAGATCATCGGAAACTTCCAACAAAACTCTGTCTCCACTGACATTGAAACCCATTTACAGCCACTTGAAGGTTGTGATTTTTGAACAATACATCAAAACTTTATGTTTTCGCGTTTCCGTTGCAACTTTTCTCTTTACTCGACTGCAAAGCAATAAAATCCCAAGGAAACCGGAACACTTTTTGTCTACTTTATCGGTTTTCAATACTTGTTTCGTTGGTATAAAAGAGCTGTTGATTTCAGTTTCAGGCATGTTCTGATAACAATGAACCGTCTTGGATTCCTTCTTTTCCTGATCGTTGTGGCTGCTGAAGCAATCGTATTAGAGGACTGTACGCCGGAACCCCAAGAGAGTGAGGAGGAGACCACCACGGAGTTGGAAACGACTACTACCGAGGCCAACAAAAGTGAGTGTGGGTGATCTAGAAACATTTTAATTAAAATTTTATAGAGTGCTGCGTATTCCCATTCCAGAACTTTCATGGATTAAATAAAATCACCCCGACCCCTAATGACTTCAATTGTTCGGAGCCCATCTCGTACACATGCGGAGGTGCAACTGGCACTCAAAATGCTCAAGTTGCATTCGCTGGGTATTTTTCTGGATCCAATGATCCCGAAATTGTGAGTGCAGCTCGCAACTGTGAAAGTTGAAAAGTTGGAGCCAACCCTCCAACGTTTTTCCAGCCAGAATAAGCTTAGTTCCTTCCAGATCTACGTTAACAGTAATCGTGCGGAGGGCAAGGTCACTTGCAATACGGAATCGCACCTTTGGACTTCAGATCAAGGAGAAGCTAAAGAGTATGCCCGCTTCCGTTGTGGATACCAAAACGCTAATGGGCAGTGGGATTTTCAATGAATTGTTCTTGATTGAGATTTGAGTGAATAAAAATGACATTGGCAACTTTTGCTTTTGATTGGAAAACAAAAAAGGAACCAAAAAGTCTGAAACAGTAGAGGGCCTACAATAGGAGGGAATCCTCCTATTGAAGAATGATAGATCAGTTTTTGATAGAACGGCGCCCATTTCTTTTTCACCAGATACGGTGATAATACCGTGGGAACTGCATTCATAGAATGGCTCATAGCCCGCTCTATTGGAAGAGCTCCTTCAATATAAGAGCACTGTAAACCTGGCTTAAAACATCAAAAAGAGCATGCTTTTCTAATAGAGTTTCTACCTTATATGCGAATGTCACTTTTTGGAATTGAGATTTCGCAACCTTTCTGATGCCTACACCGAGAAGCGATACTCAACTTGAAGTCTGAGAAAGTTTCACAAACATAAACATGATCTTTTATTTGAGCATGCCCCTAATTAAAGGGCACTAAACTAAGTTTGAGCTCATTTTATTTCAAGTTGGATAAGAATAAAAACACGTTTATAATCGAACAGTCAAAAGCAATCAAAGATCATCGTAAACCAAATAATCATAATTATAAAAATAAACTTTGTTTTCACTGATATTCAATCCTGCTTCGACTCCGTTGACATTTTGAATTATGTAAAAGTCGTCTCTGAAAAGCGGAGTTATGCTCAGAACAACCCGCAAAAAACTCACTGTTCGACCGCATTCAATCCTTCCAGAACCACTCTCACATCTGTTTCGCAGTCTCTCGATTGCAAGCTTAGGCTTTCCAAATGACCCATTTCTCCAGAAATCCATTTTTTGAGAAAAAAATTAACATCTGAATTCGAAATTTTTGGTTTTACCAACCAAATATTTGCAATATTCGTCATTGCGAGAACATTTTCTACGGTTACGAAGGCAGCATTTTCAATTTTCAATTTTTGAACGGAGAATTCATGGAACTTGTCAAATGTGAACGAAGGAGAGTCTCCGGCATCAAAAACCAATTCTGATGCATTGGAAACGGCCCCCAGAACGTGTCTTCTTAACTGATCGTTAGATCCTATGAACTTCCATTTAACAGTTTCCAAAGCTAGCCCGATCTGCTTAGCGTGCATTAAAACTTTAAAAAACGATTCTGGGTTTTGCGTGTCTTTAATTTCGAAAGATATATTTTTGACATTGAAGTTCCCCACAAAATAGTCGATGGCTGCATTGAATCCAATTGCTTGATCTTTCCAATCAATCGATACCTTTTTATTCTTAGTTTCAATTAGAGTCTTGGGCCCTGCGAATCTCCAGAGGGCATCCGACATGAAAGGTTCTCGTGAAAGGTTCCATGCATACATATAACTGTTATCAGTTTTAAAAGTTAAAAATTTTCCGTAATGTTCATTTTCAACTCCCAGACAAATTGGAATCTTTTTTGTGTGCCTAGTCATCCAGACGCAAAATCGTTTGGAAATTAGGCTGAGGTTGACACTTAAAAAAATGAGGATGAATTTTTTCTATCGTTGAAAACTTACATTTCCAGGATATCCATGTGAGCGGCCACTTCAGCAATAGCTAGAGCTGGAAGGCGTTCAATATGAAATGGTGAAACCATTATGGAGATCTGCAAAAGAAGACGTTGAAAATAGGAGAGTGGAATACGAACGGTCAA
Source organism: Caenorhabditis doughertyi (assembly GCA_963572265.1). Lineage (NCBI taxonomy): Eukaryota > Metazoa > Nematoda > Chromadorea > Rhabditida > Rhabditidae > Caenorhabditis > Caenorhabditis doughertyi. Next base: position 4,523,706 of record OY751553.1, on the reverse strand, counting down.
AACTAAGGGTGAGCGGTCGAATACGAGGATAAGGCTAGAAGAGGTCTCGAGAAAATGGACGTTGCTGCACTAGGTGGGGCACGTTCGACTTGGTGGCGTCAAGAAGAATGAAGGTCAAATGGTTCCAGATAGGAAAACAGAACAATTAGCACAGCTGCTCTCGCAAACTCGACTAAAGATTCAGAAGACGTCACGCAAAAAGGTGAGATGAGATAATGGGTTAGAAGAACGACAGCTGTTGTTAGCACTCTATGAGACCAGACGGTCGGTGGAAAAGAGGAGCTCAGAATGCAGAAGATGTGGAAAAAAGGAAACAGAAAACATCAATTTGAAAGGTTTTTTAAAGAGCGGAAAGCAAAAAAAAAAACTCCAAAAATTATGAAAACCAAGTTTCATTGGCACAGTCATATCGTAAACCTGGTGTTCATAACCCATGTGTTTCCTATTTAAATTATTACCTTTCCTGAGATGATGATCCAGCAAGACTTTTCAACGCCTTAATGGTTGTGTTCGGCAACCTTATCGAGGGAAATGACACGGAGCTCTGGCATTTTTCAACCCTGCTAACATCAGTTCATGTGGATGGATCTTTTTTAGATATGAAGATGGACACGAACCCCTAACTATAAGTTAATAGAAGACTGAAGACAAGTGATCGAAAATTTCATTTATAAATACCCTTTATTAACACTTAATCATTGTATTCCGAAGCCACATTCTGTATCAAATCAGGAGAAAACTACCCTTTGAATGAGAAATATTTCTAAAAACATAAGTTCAATGCCTATTTTTGTTGTTGTCTATGGTCTGCTCCAACTGCTTCCGACACATGGTTGTATCCGTCGCGTTTCAAGAGCTCTGCCAGCTCACGTTTAATCTTGCCAGTGACTGGAAAACCTTCGTAAACAAATGCAGAATAAAACTGAACAAGGCTGGCTACGGCTCTAAAAACGAAAAAAGGTAGACAAAATACTACGAGGTCTTTTTACACACCTGATTTTTTCATAAGCGTCTTCACCGCTGAATACTCCTCCGCATCCGATGATTGGAATTTGCGCATTGGTAAGCCTGGGTTACTTTTTTTTAGTATAAGCCTTTAACCGTTTAACTGACCTATACATTTTTCGGACACATTCTGTACTGATTGCTCTAACTGGGGCGCCACTCAACCCACCCGTTTCAGCCTTATTCTCTGATCTAAGATAGTCAGGTCTTGCAATCGTTGTGTTCGACACAATAATCCCATCCACTCCGAACTTTTCATTTGTAACAACTTGAGCAATATCTTTCATTTCTGATTCTATAAGATCTGGCGCAATTTTCAGGAAAACCTGTGGTCTTTTCTCGAGTTTGTGCATATCAAGCGCTTCCCTTACATATGCCAACAACTTTTCCAGATCACTCTTCTTCTGCATACTTCGAAGACCAGGTGTATTGGGAGAAGAGACATTGAGTACCAGATAATCACAGTACTGTGCAAAATAGTTCACACCGATTTCGTAATCCAATCTATGAAAATAATTGTCAGTTAAAGGAGGAGTGAAATCACTTTTTTTTTCAAATTTCGAGTTTTGGTAGATTTTTTGAAATAGAATCTGATTCTTATTGTCTGAAAACACGGAAACTTCTCTAAAAACGGTAAAACTGCGTCTCCTGGCATAGAATTACTTTCGGTGGCCGAGTCCACTCGGACTACACGGGCAGGTGGAAGAGAAATCGTGTAGTTCTCGAGAATAACTGCAGATTGTTTTCTCTTTCTTTCTTTAGTTTATTGCTGCTTTCTGGATTTTCGACCTGTATTTTAGGTTTAAAGATGAAATACTTGAAGAAAAAGCCAAAAAACCGTCGAAAAGCTGCAAAAAACTAAAGAAAAAAAGAGAAAACAATCGGCAGTTGTCCTCGAGAACTACACGGTTTCTCTTCCACCTGCCCGCGTAGTCCGAGTGGACTCGGCCACCGAAAGTAAATCTATGCCAGGCGACGCAATTTTACGGTTTTTAGAAAAGTTTCCGTGTTTTCAGACAATGAGAATCTGATTCTATTTTAAACAATCTACCAGAATTCGAAATAAAATAGAAAGTGGTTTCACTCCTCCTTTGAATATACAGAACAAAACTAACCTCGCTTCTTCTGTCAGCTTATTCTTGCCAAGATTCACTCCAAAATATGCATAATCTTCTGTAACCCAGGAGTCTCTAGCACTTTTGACTCTCTGATGTACTCGCTCAACTCCATCACTATTGAACCCGTATCGATTGATGACTCCCTCATCTTCTAATAAACGAAACACTCTTGGACGGTTGTTTCCTGGTTGTGGAATAGGTGTTACAGATCCAATTTCAATCAATCCAAAACCCGAATTTTTTGCAAGCTGTGTGATTGCTTCTCCATCTTTATCGAAGCCAGCGGCCAGTCCAATTGGGTTTTTGAAAACCCGCCCGAATAGTTCACATTTCAGTTCCGGATATTCCGTTCTGTTCCATCCAAAACGAGGTAGAAGTCCCCATGAAGCTGCTCTGACTGCCCACCGATGTGAATCTTCTCCATCAACGAATTTGTGAACCATTGGCATGACTGCATTCTTGTAAAACGTTTCAGATCCATAAAGCAGCCCAAGAGCGGAACATCCCGCGACTCCTGCAGCAAGCGCAATAACTGTAGATCTGCCTTTCTGACTCATTCTGTGGGAGTTTTTGATTTACCGAAACCAGCAGCAAACTGTTTGAGCTGAAAAAAAACTAAATCATGAAAGGTCTTAGGGAAAGAAAAAGGTCTTAGGGAAAAAAATCATATTTTTATGGTGTTGAGGGTGAGATTCATGTGAGCGGCAACTTCAGCAATAGCTAGAGCTGGAAGGAGTTCAATATGAAATGATGGAGACATTTTGAGTTTGTGCGGGAGGCTAGAAGACGTGGCGAGAAAATGAAGGAATGAAGGAATGAGAGATAGATGATGGGTTCTGTCCCGTTGGAAGATTCAGAAGGCGTAACGTGAGAGAAGATAGAGAAGATAAGATAAAACAGAGAAGATAAGATAAGATGGGTTAGATGAGCGATCTTACAGCAAGATGAATGATGGTTTTAGATAAGACTGCAGAACACTTAGCACAACTGACCCATTCTGGCTATTACATGTTTGCCACCTTGAGAGAATCAGAAGACGTGACGTCGTAGAAAACAGAAAAGATAAGATAAGTTAATGGGTTAGATGAGCGATAGCTGTTATTGGGACTTTGTGTCACCAAGACTTCTCTGACAAGAAAGGGTTCAGAATGCAGAATTTGCGGGCAAAATCGGAACAAAAACCATCATTTGAAAGGTTTATTAAAGAACGGAAAGCAAAAGAGAAACAAAAATTTGAATGGCAAGCTTCATTGGCAGAGCAAAAATGAATAATTAAACACGCTTGAAATTAAAATGACTTGACCTGATTTCGAGGAGTGCATCACTGGTTCCATCTTTTTTTTTTTGATTATGAACCATAATCTATTTCAAGTACGCTCCGTTTGCAATTCTTCCGCATCGTATTCTTTCATAACTTGCCTTTTATTGACACTTTTCTCTAAACCTAACCCCATGATGTTAAAGTCAAGAGCTCCCGAAATCCATCTTTTGAGGATCAAGTTCAGCTCTTGCTCGGAGAACTTTAATTCTTCAAATGGAATGTTTCGGACATCATCATTTAAAGCACAGATTTGGTCCAAAGTCACCCAATCGGCTTTGCACAATACTAAACTGTTCATGGAGAACTTTGTAAATATTTCTGGGTTCATTTGTAACTTTTCATGTCTATAATCGTAAAGTTCTAGATGTCCGCTGACCCCGATTCTCAGAATATTTCTTACAACTTCTTGATCTATGTTCATGCCTTCCCACACCACACTCTCAACTTTTAGGCCTAAGTCGTTAGCGTGTTTCAAAACTTTATAAGCTTCTCGGGGTTCTGCATGGCAAACCTTGAAGGAAATCCCGCTGTTCTATGCAAATCCAAAAAAAAGTCAAAATCGCTTCCCTGTGTTTTCCCGGGTGGCAAGAAAGTGGTGGTCGTCTCTTATTTCGCATAAGAAAGTGGGCCTACAATTATAGTCTTTTAATTAATTTTGGGGGAAGCCAGACGGTTAAGGCGCGAAGCCCTGAAACCGTCTGGTCTTACATGTACTATAATAACCCAAACCGGCCCTTCCCACTGTCCCGCTAAAATGCACACACATTCCACGAGTCAGCATAGAGGCTCTTGTAATACAGGTCTTTTGATTTTTTTTTGTCTCTTCTCACGTTTCCAGTCGCTCGAAAGTCTTGATTTTTGAACAATAGATCAAAACTTTATGTTTTCGCATTTGCAGGTTTGCTACCTTCTCGACCGTAAAACAATTATATCTCTCGGACCCCCTTCTTTATTGGTTTTCACCCCTTGTTTCTTTGATATAAAAGATATTTCGATTTCAATTTTTGGCGTATTCTGATAACGATGAACCGTCTTGGATTCCATCTTCTCGTGGTCGTTGTGGCTGTTGAAGCAATGGCATTTCAGAACTGTAAGCCTCGGACGACTACGCCGGAATCCCAGGAGAGTGAGGAGGAGACCACCACAAAGTTGGAAACGACTACTACCAAGGTCAACAAAAGTGAGTTTGGGTGATCTGGAAGCTTCAAAGAAAAATTGCGCGATAAACGTGACAACAGTTAGAAACAAAATCGCCGAACTTGCTCGGCGGGTTTGACAAACCATATTAGCAGACCAAAAGAGCTCCTAAGTTCAAACAATTATATGGTTAGGTCCACTGACATTTTGAATTGTGTATGAGTCGTCTCTGAAAAGCAAAGTTATGTTCCGAATAACCCCTCAAAAACTCACTGTTCCACCGCATTCAATCCTTCCAGAATCACTTCCACATCTGTTGTGTAGTTAAAATAGCACAAGAATATGCTTTCCAAATGCCTCATTTCTCCAGAAATCCATTTTTTGAGGATCAAATTAGCAACCGAGCTCGAAATTTTCGACTTTGCCAACCAAAAATTTGCCACATTGGTCATTGCAAGAACATTTTCTACGGTTAAGAAGACAGCGCTGAGAATTTTCAAGTCTTGAACGGAGAACTCATGGAACTTGTCGAATGTGAACGAAGGACAGTCTCCGGCATGAACAAACAACTTTGATGCATTGGAGCCGGCCTCCAGAACTTGTCTTCTAAGCTGATCGTTAGATCCGATGAGGTCCCACTTCACAGTGTTCAAACTTCAAGTGATCAGTGTTCCCGATTTCCTTAGCGTGCTCTAAAACTTTGAAAAACGATTCAGGGTTTTGCGGACTGTGAGCTTCGAAAGATATGTTTTGGACATTGAAGCTCCCCACAAAATAATCAGGCTCTATTCCAGTTTAGGGGATTCATAAATAAATAGGGGACTCAAGTTAGGGGACGCAAGGAATAGGGGACTCTAGAAAAAAGAGGGGACTCAAGGAAAGGCGAAAAAAACCAAGGGACTCATGTCAGGGGACGCAAGGAATAGGGGACTCATCGAGCGCCCAAAAAAACCAGGGGACTCAAAACAAATGAGCTGGAATATCCAATTGTTTGAAAATTTTGTTTTTTATCGGCTCATTTCTTTTTTTTCAATATCAAAACGGCTACCTCAAAGTCAGACGTTGTCAGAGGAATGCCCTCAGTAAGAGAAGAAATCAAGTCACTTGATGTTGTGATACCACTTGTAAAAGGAGCAGAGACCATGACACTGGAAGTTGCGTGTTGAGCGGTGGAAGTTTGGGCTCAGTGGACGGGCATTCAATTGCTGTGGCTGTACCCTCGCGTACAATCCTATTCCAATGATAAGATGATAGAAAAGCTTTATTCTTTCTTGGCGACGGCGAGCACGAAAAGATATTCAGAAATCTTGTGGGCACTCAAAATAAAACTTCAAGCTCCGTTTGAGGCTCGACTGAATAATTTCTATGGATAGTGTGTGAATTTTCTTGCTGTCGAAATGAAAAACTGTTGTTAACGACAAAATGATCATAACAATGTTACTAATGTTGATGTGTTCTAGAGTTGTTTCCTATAAAAAAAAAGAAAAAAAACCAATTAAAACTAATTGAAAAGTTGGATATTCCAACTCATTAGGTTTGAGTCCCCTGGTTTTTTTAGACGCTCGTTGAGTCCCTTTGTTTTTTTGGAGTTTTGATGAGTCCCCTATTCCTTGCGTCCCCTCACATGAGTCCCCTCTTTTTTCTAGAGCCCCTTATTTCTTGCGTCCCCTGGCTTGAGTCCCCTATTTAATTAAGAATCCCCTAAACTGGAATAGAGCCAATAATCAATTATTGTGTTGAATCCATTTGCCTGATCTTTCCAACCAATGGATACCCTTCTATTCTCAGTTTCGATTGAAGCTTTGAGTCCTCCGAATCTCCAGAGGAGGTCAGACGCGAAAGCTTTTTGAATATACAGAGAACACTTATTATCATCAGTTCGAATAACCAAAAACGTTTCCCCATTTACATGTTCGGCTTCCAGATAGATTGAAATCTTTTTTGTGTGGCTATTCGCCCAATCGTAGAACCGTTTGGAAATTAGGTTGAGGTGGACACTGAAAAATAGAAAGTAGGGACTGTGTTTTTGTTGCTAGAAGCTTACATTTCTTGGATATCCATGTGAGCGGCAACTTCGGCGACGGCCAAAACTGGAAGGCGTTCAATATGAAATGGAGAAGTCATTTCGGATATCTGCAAAAGGAGACGTTGAAAATGGGAGGCTGAGCGGTCGAATACGAGGAAAGGCTAGAAGATGTCTCGAGAAAATGAAGGGACGATGGGTATTTCTGCCCCAGATGGGGTCAACATTTAGCACATCTTATATACTTGATGACGTCAAGAAGAATGAAGGTCGAATGGTTCTCGATGAGACTACAGAGCAATCAGCACAGCTGCTCTGGTTTTGTTACTAACAAGACCAGATGTGGACGTGGCTTTTCCACACGACGAAAAGTGGAATGAAGGTAGAGTTGATTTATGTAGTACTCTTAAGCAATTAACACAGCTGGTCCACTCTGCATAGCACAGGTTTTGTCACGTTGAATGAATCAGAAGGCGTCACGCAGAAGAAAGTGAGATGAGATGAGGAATCAGATGAGCAACATCTGTTGTTAGCACCCTATGTCACCAATGCGGCTCTGGCAAAACGGGGTTCAGAATGCAGAAGACGTGGGAAAATTTGTTATGAAAATTGTTGGAGAATGTCAATAGAATCGAAAGATTCATTCAATATAAATAGGTTTCAAATACAAAAACGAATAATTAACGACGCTTCAATTTCAAACTGTTTGGTATGATTTCCACGGCTGCATTACTTGTTCCATCCCTCTTTCTGATTCGAAACGACATTCTTTTCCAAAAATGATCCATTCGCAAGTTTTCCACAATAATCCCTTCCCTAACTCGCCTCTTGTTAACGATTCTCTCTAATCCTAACTGAATGCTATCAAAGTTTAGAACTCCCGAAATCCATTTTTTGAGAATCGCGTTCAGTTTTTGATCGGAAAGCTTTAATTCTTCGAATTGGATGTTTCCAACTTTATTCAAAGCACAGATATGGGCCAGAGTTACCCAATCGGCTTGCCACAATATTAAACGGCGCGTGGAGAGATTTTTAAAGATTTCCGGGCTCATTTGAAACTCTTTATATTCATAATCATAAAGTTCTAGATGCTCGTTGGCCCCGATTCTCAGAATATTCTTTACGATTTCATGGTCAATGTTCATACCTTCCCACACCACACTATCAACTTCTTGAAGGAACTTCCACATAAAAGTTTTCCACAAGGAAATCTATGGCTGCAATGAAAGCTGCACTTCTTTTGACGTTAGAAGCCCAGATCAACTCTGGCAGAAAATTCCTGCATGGACCCAATGGGTGACCCCCGACTTTCCAGTCATGAGCATTTTCAGGTTCTTCAGAGGTAGTTGGAATGGTAAACTTCAGCTGTACAGAAGCATCGTACATCTTCAAAGCTACTTTTCTGGCAAGAGACCCGTACTCGACGCTCACGTGGATTTTCATACGTTTGGTCCATTGCTTGAAGAGGGAGTTGATTTTGCGAGAGCTTCTTAACAGATTGAGCCTGAAATTTGAAGATTTTTAGTTCAGAAATGAGGGATGAGCTCACATTGTTGTCGGATGTACGATCGAAGTAAACATACTCGACATCCAAAAACGTGATCACAACTCTCATCTGGTTTTGCCCTCAAAACTAGAGTTGTAATCCGTTTATCAATCGTTCTCAAGTAATCACTCACAAAGAACAACTATTTAAATCACCGCCATTTTGTCGCTCAAGCAAGCGCGCCCTATTGCGAATCTAGGTCGCGTACGCAGCGAAATGTGTTTTGGCGGCAGATTGCGCTAAGCAATCAGTCTTCGAATTGTTTACGATTTTAGCTCGACAAGAAGTCGACCTTCTAAGGTTTTTATGCCAAAGAATGGCTTTTTATCCTTATTTACTTGAAATATTTACGGATTAAATTATCCTAAATTCCACCAACATCATTTCGGACACTCTTTTGGACCGCTACTGCCAGCACTCGCCGACAGCAGCGTATAAATCATCTAAATTGTTTGTTGTAATTTATCCCTTTTATTTTCCCGTTTTTGTATGAGACAAACCGCCTTTTTGACCTCTTGCGAGAATTGAGGCCCATTGCCGAAGCTCGTGCGTAAATAAATTGGTTATTGTCTTAAAACTCGTCTTTCTTCCGTTCTCGTTCTCTTTCAGGTACACGCTCACGTAAAAGACACTAGAAAATATATATTTAATAAAGTGAGGACGGTTCCCCGACATCCTATTTAACCCGTCCCTCAACACACATTTCTATCATCTCAAACTGCTTGACAACTTGGCTCAGAGCCAAGAATGGGAGACGTTGGAGGGGGAAGGTAGAAGACATCAAACGAGGTACAGATGGAATGGTAAATGTGAAGGACGTCAGGGAGAATACATCTCAGATGATTTTGTGAATGACGGGGCAGGTGTGGAGTATAATGAAGAAATTGGTCTATACAGGTCTGCAAGGCAGTTAACACAGCTGGCCCACTATGACCAATGCAGGTTTTTCACGCATGAGAAAACAAAGAAGGTGAGATGAGATGAGGAATCAGATGAGCAACAGCTTTTGTTTGCACTTTCTGTCTCTGGTCTTCGGCAAAAATGGGTTCACAATGCAGGAGACGTGGGAAAATGAAGACGATGAACACCTGGAATTTCTTCATTTTGGGCTCTTTGAATCCGTCAAAGTTCTGGTTGTGAAGATTGGGGTTAGGATCCAATTCCACATAATTATTCGCCTCAATAGCTCTTCGAAGAATTCCAGAAGCTTCAGCGGACATCGAACTGTTGATAAATCCCCAGAAAAGATCCTTGATTCGAATATTTTTACCAATAACAAAATCTATTGAATCGAAAGTTTTCTCAAAGTCTAACGTTTCAATTTCAAACGATATGTGTTCAATTTCGAAGGTTTCTATCAAAAAGCTGATGATCGCTTTAAACCCTTTAGTTCCGTCTTTCCACCACAAAATCATATTATCTTGCCAGGTGTTTGATCTGGTTACCGTGACGTCTCCAAGTTTCCAAATGATCATGCCTTCATTAAAATCAAAAATCTCGTCATTTAATATGGAGTCATCAAAATTGAAACGTTTTATGCCCATCAAATCCAGATTCTTTTCCCAATATTCCAATGCTATTTTTTGTTTCCCATTATTTTTGACCACTTTTTTCATCTTCCGAGATACTTGGGCCAAGCAGATCCTGGAAAGTTTGTTAGTTCGGAAATTATGCCTAGAAATGAGAGAAGCTCAGAATACTCACATGCTCTCTGTACTCATCATTTTGAAAACTTCTACAAGGACCAGATGTGGAAGACGTTGTACAGGCAAAGGCGGGCTATTTGATAGAGAAGAACCTAACATTTTCAAAAAAGAAAACTCGAAGACTTTTGGATACAGACAATTGCGGGATGAATGAATGAGACTTGGGTAGCGAGGTGGAGGAGGTTCTAGAAATCGAGGGTGGAGACAAAAATGGAAAGTGCTAATTGGTTGACCTCTCTAGATGCAAAAAGGCTGACTGTTTAGTTGGCCCAGATTCTTATCCCCAGATTTATTTCCCCAAGACAAACCGAGAATGACAGGGGGAAGGCAGTTAACACTGTTTTAGAGATGTCAGACAGGGAATGAAACCAATGGAGATGTCAGAAAATGTGGATACAAGGATTAGATGAGGTTGTGCTAGCAATTAGACAGCAGGGCAGATGGTACGACGTGATTGACGACGTGACAGGTAAATATGATTCTCCTGATGAGAAGGCACAGTCCTAGAGACGTCTACAACCTCTTCTTGCCTCGCAGAGCTATCCGATTCTCTCATTGGCCCTTTTTTTCACTCTTCACACAGCCTCCTCGACTGTCTCTACTCAATTTCTCATTCATTCATCACTCAATTGTCTGTAGAAAACCCAACGTCTTCGACTTTTTTGTTTCGGAAAATGGCTTTCCCTCTACAACGTCTTCCACATCTGGTTCTGGTGCAAGTGTTCAAAGCGATGAGTGTCGAGAATATGTGAGTTTTTATCTGAACTTTTTTAAATCTCTAAAATAAACTAAACTTTTAGAATCTGCTTGGCCCAAATCTCTCGGAAGATGAGGAAGATTATCAGAAACCTTAGCAAGAAGAAAATAACGTTGAGTTATACGGATTTCGGAGGAGTTGATAGCGGTTGTATCAGCCTAAAACGCTTCCCTTTGAATGACTCGTTGAAGGACGAAAGTGCCGAATTTCCTGGATGGACTACATGGAAATTCGGTGACATTGTGGTAAACGCGAAAACAACCATGGAAAATCGTTCCTGTCAGAGTCTATTACTCTGGAGAAAGCAAACCGAAGGATTCAAGGGCATCGTCAACTTTTTGATGGATATTTTCAAAATTGAATTTATTTCATTTCCTATTGACGCACGGGAACATTATGATGAACAATGCGAGCTGATAGACTTCATTGTTGATAAAAATGTCCGAATTGATAATATTACGTGGCAGCTTTTTGAGTGTCCAGAGTTTGAATTTTATGAAACTCTTCGAAGGGTCATAAATGCAGAAAATTGTCTGGTATTGAATTTTATGTGCGCTAACCTTGAAAACTGGAAGTTTGAAGGGTTCAAGGAGCACAAAATGAAAAGCTTTGCGTTAGACGGGGCCAAGTGGATTACTGTAGAGAATCTCTGTGAATTGATAAATTGTTCTGAAGTTACATTGTCCTCTGTTAAGTTGACAAGCCGGGATCTTAATCAATTTTTGAAGTATTGGCTTGAAAATGATGGAAAAGTTACCAAGTGGAGGATTTACCGCTGGGAAGTTTTCGATTCGATTATTGTGTTGGATGGTTTGCCAACGGAGCGAAACGAAGAAAATGGATCTTGGAGAATTACGAAGCCAAGTGGAGAAGTTTTTAAAGTTCAGTTAAAACGCGGCGAGCTTTCTCTCACAAAAGAATAGGACCAATATTTTGATTTACTATTCATTATGTTTTAAATCTGAGCAAGTTTAGTTTTTTTGTGAAAAGCTGTGTTCACAATTTTGAATAAAGTTTTGTGTTAAACTGCGATTTTTTTTCAAAGACAATAAAGCGTTTTCTTTGCAGGCTTTCTAAACGTTTTGATGGAGAACTCGAAATCGAGGGTGTATTTAAGATTAAAAAGTGCCAATTGGTTGATCCCATTAGAGCGAAAATTTGCTCTAAAATGTTCAGTTCATCCAGATGTCATAATCCCAAACAAGCCTGGACTGGCGATTGAAAACAGTTAGACTTGTTGGAGGAATATTAGCCAGGCATTAATAGAGATGTCAGAAAAAGTGAGGGCGAGAACCCGATGACGTTGGACCATAAATAGGGAAATAGGGAAAATTGTATGAATGTTGATGATGTGATAGGTGGAAATAGACCATTAGGACTTTTGGGCATCTTCTAGAGGGGAAATAATAGCTATCGGCCAATAGAGATTATGTAGATGAGAGATGCTAGAAACAATTGGAGAGAAGAATCAAAATATGATGGACCGAAAATAAAGCTAAAAACTTATGCTAGAAGAAGCGTTTGTTAAGGTTCACCTAGAATTCAAAATTCAATCGTTTTCTAGCTGTTGTTGTATGGTTGTCGAATTCTCTGTATGTTTTCTCATTGCGTGGATATTTCATTCAGATTTTAGATTTTAAGAGGGTGAGATGGCTCAGTCTTCATGCTAAAACAGTCTCGCAGAATTCCTAAGATAGAGCTAATGCCCTTACGAAAATTATCAGAACCAGACGGTTTCAGGTGCTTCGCGCCTCAACCGCATGGCTTCCGCTGGTCAACGCGATTTTTACTATGTGCATAAATAGCACAGAGCTTATCATTGATCTTATCAGAAAACGGTGAAGACGGGCATCATCCCGTCAGCATTCTCTATCGATCAATCAAAATTTTATGAAAATCGGTTCAGTAGGAGTCTCGCTACGGCATCAGACAAACGAACAAACAGACACACGGAATCTTTGTGGTAATAATATGATTCAAACAATCAATTAAAAAAACAAACTTTATCAAAATGAATCCAAAATAACCATTAACACATTAAGTCACAACTTGCAGGAAAAAGTGTTTCGAGTAAAAGGTAACTTCATATACAGATCCATTAGCTTTGTGAACTCTCCATTCGTCCTCCCTGAAAAATTACCTTAATTTTTTACTTCAAAGCTATGTGCAAACCCAATTTTTTCGGCAGGAATACTCTCCATTATTTTCGGCCAATAAATGTCTCGCTGAGTTCCAATCTCCCAGAAAATAATGTTTCCCTCTTCAGCCACCCAAAACTCCATGAACCGAATATAATCGTCAGTGTCGAGGTTTGCGTATCGCAGACAAACTTTGGAACAGTTTATCAAAGCGCAAAGGCTATTCGCACTCATCGAGAAATTTCCGTAAACTTTCAAAGAGTTCAAAGTGAACTCGCTGAATCGCGAGAAATCAAACTTTTCACCGGGAGGTGTTTGATAAAAAAGTTCCGGGGAGTCGATTGCTTTTGTGAGCACATTCTCCATGTTGAATGCATCGGTATAATATGATGCCCATTCTATTTTTTGCAATTTGAAGCCACGCTTTAGAATCTGGTCCATTACTTCGATGGATTGCCGTGGGTCGGATTGGAAGCAGTTGGCAAAAGAAACCGACTTGACGCAAAACGCTGTATTGAAAAAGTCAAGAATTGTCGGAAAGTCGTGCTTCAAATTTTGACAAATTGTGTTTCCACAATAAGGATTGAGAAGTCTAATACTTTTGAATTTCCAATAAGATTGTGACGAAACTTCCGGAAGATCAGTGACACGAAACACAATTTTTATTTCATTTTCACCACGCAATTCGAATCTCACTGTTATAGATTTCTCATTATTCACAATGATAGTCAATCCGATCGGAAGTTTGCAACGGCTCATTTGATAACGTGCTTGAATCGAACTCAAATTGAGATTCAGTCTGCAAAACGAGAAAAAAAACAACTAGAGACATGGAAACTGAGCTTACATTTCATATCGATTCAAACATTTGACAACTTCAATTAAAGCTAGATCTGGAAGGCGAAAAAGAGGAAACGGCATCTGGAATAGACTATGTAGAAGGAGTTGAGGTAAAAAAAAAGAAAGGAGGATAATGATTCAGATGACGTCGGATAGACAGAGTGTATTGGGGTCATTAGCGTCTGTTCTAATAATGAAGACAGATGTTTCTTGCTCCTTCTCCTGTCAGCCTAGAGGTAGACGATTAGAGTCTAGAAGACGTTCAGAGATGGACCTCGACGGGTGTCGTTAGCCCTGAAAGACGATCGACGGCAAAAAATAGGGCAATGGAGAGGTGGGAACCACAGAACGAGTGCCAATGGCAATCTGACTGTTGTCTGAAGGAAATTTTATCTGGCAATGAAGATGGGAATGCAGATGTCCTCGTACTATTTGTGTGCTTGCTTCCCACTGTTCTAAGTCACCATGCACTTTATCAGGGACTTAGTCTCTATATTGGAACAATGTTTATACAAATACCAAGCTCGAATTGCTCGAATGTTTATTGATCGAAAAATCACAACATTACAACAAAAATTAATTCTCTTCGCTCAAGAAAAACTGTCCCTCGTAACAATCAACTCTGAAAAAAGATTCATCTGCTCTCTCTACCTTCCATGTCCAACGTCTGCGTCCTGGGGCAACTCTGAAAATTTTAACACTCGTATTATAAAAAAAGTGAAAATAATTTACTCGTCTGTTTCATAATAAACATTCTTCAGCACTTCCGTCATGTCGACATCTCTGTGAGTTCTGAGAGCCCAACTAGGAATTTTCCCTTCGTATGACTCCCAATAATTTACGAAGTTTCTGAGATCGTCATCGGTCAGATTCGGATAATGCAGGAGCACTTTAGAGCAATTTACGAATTCGAAAAGATTTCCTATAGTGACCCAACTGGCATCACACAATCTTAAAATAAAATCAGTTTTACGAATTTTGAGTTGCTCGAGTTTTTTCTGGCATTTTAACACAAAGTCCACTAAGAGAACGGCATCTTCTGTGTTAGTTTCGGGACAGCTTGTAAAGGTGAAAGATTCGATGGAAAACGTGTCGATCAAAAAGTTGATCACCGTCTTGACCCCTTCTATTCTGTCGAACCAATACGTTCGAGCATGCAAATCATCGGATTTTTCAATCTTTAACTTCATACTCTTAGATTTTCTCAGTTCATCTGTTTGTGTATCTCGTAGGATATCTATGGAAGCGTTTTGCTCTTCGTCGCCATAATCAAAGCTTACACCCATTTCGTCCTCGTAAGGCAAAACATGTATGTTGATAAAAACTTTCTGACGACGAACTAGGGTGCAAGCTTTTTGAGATGTTTGAGTGAGAAATAGTCTGAAAATAGGGCTTTTGAAAGACAAAAAAAACCTGTTAGCGAGCTTCAATTAAGCTCGAACCGCACTTACACTTCAATGGGAACCATCATTTTGATAACTTCAGCAACAGCCAGATATGGTAGACGGAGGAGAGGGACCGGCATACTAGAATGATGGAGAGTTAGAAGAAATTACACAAGGGAGAAGACGTTTTTGAGAACACTAGATAGATGCCGTCAGATATGGGAGGCAATAGAGGGCTAGAAGACGTTCAGCAAAAAAAGTGAATGCAGCTCACGTAGAGATTGACCAAGGCAGATGTCCTCAGCCTCGAGAGACCGTCAACAGAAAACAGAAAAAAGGTCTCCTCAGGAGACCTTGGACAAACAGACTGGGCGCAAAAGGCTATGCGTCCTGTTGTCTGAAGAAAAAGGGACCTAGCAATGAAGGCAGACTAGTCGCCTGAACGCCGTTTTGTTTTCTCATGAAGCAATGAACCCCTGAACTATCCAAAAAAGCAAGGTACAATCTGATGATCACTTGATTGAGTTGTGAAAGCTAAAAGCCACTCACATATTCATCACTTGCATACTTTTGACAACTTCCACTTGGGCTAACACTGGGAGACGTAGAAAGGGAAACGGCTTCTCTTCCATACTTTTCCGGGGAGATGTTTCCAACTTTCTAGGCAGAATGATTCAGAAATAAGGTAATAGAAGAAGAATAGGCTAGAGGTAAAAAATGAGAGAACATGGTGTAAAACACAAAGCGGATTGCCTTGAGAACACTTCCCCCTGGGATAACAGGGGCGGAGCCTTGTTTAGCGAAGGGAAACGTGGCCAAGGTTGATGTGCTCGGTCATGCTCAGCTTCACCAAAGACAAAAGAAATCGAGACATGAGAAGGTAAGAAACTATAATTTATTAACAAAAGATAGTAATTAAATGGGTCATAATTTGAAATCGAAGTCTTATTCTGGTCTAACATTCAACGAAAACTCTCCATCCTGACATTTGAAGTCAAATTTCCTTCCGTCTTTGGTTTGCAACAGCCATGTAGAGTCTCTGAAAGTTTACATCATATCTCTGATTAATTTATGAGAAATTACCCTGTCTTTACACAATCCACTCCATCCAAAACTACATTCAAATCGTATTCAAAGACGTTCAACCCCCATGAATAAAGTTT
This sequence comes from Caenorhabditis doughertyi, assembly GCA_963572265.1. Taxonomy (NCBI): domain Eukaryota; kingdom Metazoa; phylum Nematoda; class Chromadorea; order Rhabditida; family Rhabditidae; genus Caenorhabditis; species Caenorhabditis doughertyi. Next base: position 4,507,567 of record OY751553.1, on the reverse strand, counting down.
CCAATCTGAACTCCAGGAAATAACTCTCCCGGGATTTTCCATAAAGTGTTTAAGAAATAAATTTACATCCTGACTTGATAATCTTACTTTCAACAGCATAATTTCTTGGCAATTAATCAGTGAACACAGGTGCTCTATCGTCATCCAAGCGGCTCCTTCTACCGCCAATTTATTCAAAGAATACTCATTGAAACGATTGAACTGCAATTGACCTTCATAATGTGGCAAAGAAATGGCTAAGTTTTCAGCATTTATAGCTTCTGTTAGAAATCTATTGACTGTACTCTCATCGTACGAATCTGAATAATAATCGAGGGTTTCGATTTTCAAGCCGCGGGTTTGAATGTGATCCAAGACCATTTGATATTCCAAGAGAGGACCTCGAATGTTCAAAGACACTGATCGGACGTCGAATGCATCGTTAAAGAAGTCTACGAAATTTGTATGCCATTCATCTGTGCCATCTACTCCCCAGTAAGTAAACAAGCAGTATTCATAATCCATATATCTTGAGGTCGGGATACTTTTGCTTCCGAAATTCCATGGAGAACTGTTTCCATTTTCTTTGCCTGTAGCTTGCACCTTTATGTACAACATAGAATTTTCCTTGCCAGAGAAAAAACATTTGAAACTTTTAGAGGGTCCAATACAGGAAATGGAGATAGTGACAGAGAGTCTGTATTGGGTTCTCATGTAACGTCTAAACTTTTCTGAAGTACGAGCGAGGTGCAATCTGTAAGTTTTTTTTTAAGTTAAAATTAGTTTAAGGCCACTCACATCTCCATTGGATTCATACTCTTGACAACTTCAATCTGTGCTAAAATTGGCAATCGTAGTAGTGGAAAATAAGATTCCTTGTCCGGCGACAATGAATTTAAAGAAGATTCATGAAACATTCTGGGGTGTGCAAGTGGGATAAGCAGTACAATGTGCACTGTCAAAAGACTGTCGAATAGCGCAAATGGCAGAGACCTCGGAGAGAAAAGGACTACAAGAAATGCGTTTTGCTATAACCTGCCCAGAAGGCGAAACCTCCTGGGATAAAAGAGGCGGAGATTCAGTCTTTCCGATAGTCAGGGGAGACGCGCCAGCAGTCCACTGAATTCGAGACATGTATGTTTGAGATAGTCAATTAAAGCCCAGACTGACCGAAAATCAACAGGGTTATGAAAAAAGAAAATTTACGTTTATTGACAAAAAAAGAATCATACAGTTATCATACAGTTATGCAACTAAGAAATAGTTATAATTTGAAATCGAATTCTCATTCTGATTCAACTTTCAGCGAAAACTCTCCATCCCGACATTTGAAGTCAAATTTCCTTCCATCTTTGGTTTGTAACATCCATGTAGAGCCTCTGAAACTTTGCATCATTTCTCTGATTAAAGTATAACAAAATACCCTGTCTTTTCACAATCCACCCCATCCAAGACTACCTTCGAGTCGTATGCGAAGACGTTCATCTCCCACTGAGTGAGTCTCCGATCTGAGCTCAAGGAAATAACTATCCCGGAGTTTTTCATAAAGTATTTCAGAAATTGATTAACATCGTGACTTGAGAATCTTGTTTCCGTGAGTTTGATTTTTCGACAGTTGATCAATGAGCCCAGATTCTCTATAGTAATCCATAAAGCTCCTTCTACAACTAATGAATTTAAAGAGTACTCATTGAAACGATTGAACTGCAATTGGCCGTGATAACGTGGCAAATGAAATATAAAGTTCTCAGTGTTTATAGCAGCTGTTAAAGTTTTAAGCAAACTCTCATCATAAAGATCTGCATACCCCTCAATTGTTTCGATTTTCAAGCCGCGAGTTTGAATATGATCCAAGATCTTTTGACATTCCAAGAGAGGACTTCGAATGTTCAAAGACACTGATCGGACGTCGAAAACATCGTTAAGGAAGTCTATAAGCATTGTATACCCTTCAGCTGCACCATCTACTCCCCAGTAAGTAACCAAGCAGTGTTCATACCTCCCATATCTTGAGGTCGGGATACTTTTGTTTCCGAAATTCCACAGACTACTGTTTCCATTTTCTTCGCCTGTAGCATCTACATATATGTTCAATGCAGAATTCTTCTTGTCAGGAAAATAGCATTTGAAACCTTTTGATGATTCGAGACAGGAAATTGAAATAGTGACAGGCAGTTTGTATTGGACTTTCATGTAGCGCCTGAACTTTTCTGAAGTCCGGGCGAGGCATAATCTGAAATTTTACTATGTAAAAAGTGGGAATCACCTAGAGACCACTCACATCTCCATCGGATCCATACTTTTGAAAACCTCAATCTGTGTTAAAATTGGCAATCATAGTAGTGGAATAGAAGATTCCTTGTCTGCCAACGATGGATTTGAAGGAATAGAGGAGCCATCAGAAGATTCATGAAACATTTCGGGGTTCGCGAGTGAGAAGAGCATGACAATATGCACTGGCAAAAGACTGACGAATAGCGAAAATGGCATAGACCTCGGAGATAAGAGGAAAGATGTGTTTTGCCAGAATCTGCCCAGAAGGCGAAACCTCCTGGGATAAAAGGGGCGGAGACACAGACGTCATCGATCTTTCAGATAGTGACGGAAAACGCGCCAGCAATCCACTGGCGCATTCTTTGAGATTGAAAAATGTGTGATGCCGATAGTGAATAACAACCTAGACTGTCTAAGAAAACAAGGATTTATTGATAAAAAAGAATCACACAGTTAAGAAAGCCAGAGCTTAAAGTCCAATTTCTGGGCAATCCCCTGAGAGTTACATAGGCGGCGACTTCCATTAATTCATTCTGAATCTGGCCTCGCATTCAACATGAATCTTCCATCCTGACACTCGAACTCATACTTCACTCCAGACTCGGGTCTGATGATCCACGTGTGTTCTCTGGAAGTTTGCAATTTGTCTTTATTTTACTATCATTAAGTACCCTGTCCTCTCGCAAGCCACTCTATCCATGACCACCCTGGAATCGTATTTGAAAGTGATTTGGTCTAAGAAAAACGTTTTCCAATCTGAACTCCACGAAACGACTTTTCCGGGGTTTTTCAAAAAATGCTTCAAGAACACATTCAAATCCTGGCTTGTGAATCTTGCTCCTTGGAGCTCAATCTTGGCACAGTTAACCAACGAGCATAGGTTCTCTACTGTCAACCAATGGGCTCCTTGCACTACGAGAGTCTTCAATGAATAGTCGTGAAATCCGTGGAACAGATAGGTGTGGGCTTTTTGCATTTGAAAATCCAATTCCTCCACGTTTATTCCGGCTGTCAATACTTTCTCGACTACAGAGTCCACGTGGCGAATAGACCCCCACATAATAAAATTGATCTTTAGTCCTTGACTCAGAATATAATCCAAAACCTGATAAGATTTAGACGGATCATTATTGAAAGAGTTATACGCTAAATATCTAATTTCAAAAGAATCTTTGAAAAAATCAATAATATTTTTGAACCCTGTGAGTCCGCCATTCTCTTTCCAGTAGGTCATAAAGGTGTAATCGTATCCCCCGTTGACACTGACATAGGTGTTTGTCCACACTTTTTGATTTCCAAACTTCCAGCGTTCCGCAGTTTTAGTATGATTTGAAGATTCTTCAATCAAAATTTTCACAGTATTTTTAAAATCTTCAAGAAAGTTGAATTCGAATTTTTTGGTAGAGAAATGATCGCTAACTCGCAGGCGTACAGGAAGTTTGTAATGAGTTTTCATATGGGAACGGAACTTTTTGGAAGCCTGAGCAAGGCATAATCTGCAAATGCCTTGTTAGAATAACAGATGAAACTTGACTTACGCTTCAGCTGCACTCATGCTCTTTGCCACTTCAACCTGAGCTAAAATAGGCAAGCTTTGTAGGGGGAACGTTGGTTCATCGTCGATCCAGTTCGAAGGATCGGAAGAATCAGAGTCATAAGAACCAGAATCATAAGAATCAGAAGACATTCTTGGAAGCAGGAAAATGAGACGATGTCGAGAGGCCGACGGATAACAAGATGTGTGCAAACCTCGGAGGCAAATGGGTCGCGAGAGATGTGTTTTGCCAGAACCTGCCCAGAAGGCAAAACCTCCTGGGATAAGAGAGGCGGGGACTCAGCGGGGACTCAGCGTGACGTCATCTGTCTTCCAGATAGTGGCGGGAAACGCGCCAGTTTGAGAAAGATGTTCTAGGCCAAACTCGGCTTCACCTAAGAAAAATCAGACCGGGGCCAGAAGTTATGTTCTAAGAAATAGAGGTTCCAACCCATTTCTGAAGTTTCCGAAAAAAAAATTCAAGAACATGTCAATAGTTATCCGCAATGTTTTAGAGATCTCAGCTAATAATTGTGAAGTCTGTTGAAATGAAACGAGCCCAAAAAACCAAAGCGGTTACGTTCTGTATTGACTTCTTCAAACCCCAGTTTTATTTGCATAATGGCGCCAAGGAAAGGGGCTCACACACTTACAGACAAAAGTATTTTAGATCAAATTTTATAACAATAATGTTTATCAACGAATATACGTTTGAAAATCAAGTTATGACGCGCAATAAGACTTCCCACTCGTTGATTTTAAGTTTTGCAAGATTGCTCCCATCGACTTGGCGGATACGGTAGTTTCCGGGTCTGAAATTGAGAATTAGAAGATAAAAAATCTCAACATGCTGTAGAAACTCACCTTCTTGTCTCCACCTGTACTCCGTCCAAAATCTCCTCTATGTCAATATTTTCATTGTTTCTATCTATACGACAGATGCATCTATAGGACAGATGCATCAACCCAAAGTTTAGTTCACAGCTTTGCCATTTCTTCAGGATCTCATTGAAGTTTTCACAAGACAATTTCAATCCGTTTAACTCAATTTTACGAATGTTTTTCATCGCACAAATATTCTCTAGCGTGATCCAAGACCCATTAATAATCTTCAAGCTGTTCATCGAGAATTTGTGGAATCCTTCGAATTTGAATCCATCTATGCGAGGCCAAAAAATGATGGCGGACGCGTTGGCAGCTGACGTCAGAATCGTTTTGGCCTTGTTAGAATCACAACTCATGTCGCTCCAGATCACATGTTTCAGTTTAACTCCAAGCTTATTCATGTGATCAATCATTTTGTGAGCATGCTGGGAGGCAGGCACTTCGACTCTAACAGATGCATATTTGATTTTGAAATTTTCTTCGAAAAAATCAATAATCTTAATGAACTCCGACTCTTTTCGGACTTTATATTTATTTATTTTTCCCGATTCGAGGGCTGAAGAAGCTGGTTTTTGGAATTTTTCATAAATTATATATTTGGCATCACGCTTGTAACAAACTTCCAAACGAATTTCCACTTGATTAGTGCTCCATTTCAAGCAGCGATTCGTTTTGCGAGACAGCTCACAGAGTTGAACTCTGAAATTGTGAATTTTTCAAAAAATTGAATTCAATAATAAACTCACATATTTTGTATGTCCATAAACCTGACGACTTGATCTAGGGCAAGAATTGGAAGACGTTGAAGGGGGAACGACATGTTGAGAATGGGGGAAGATGTGCAGACCTCAAGACTGCCTGAGGGCTACAACAATTGTGTTCTGCCAGTCCCAATTAAGGATTATCCCAGGAACGCGAAACCCCTTGGGATAAGAGAGGCGGAGCCTCGTTCAGCAATGGGTCATCAAGAAACGGGCGAGCACTCGCGTTGTTCGTGTTTGAGACAGATGTGCTTGGCCAAATTCAGCTTCAGCTAAGAAAAAAAAACACCGGAGCCAGTAATACGGGTCCAATGACAGAATACCGGCCGAAACCGAGAATAACCGGTCCAATTCATACATTGACCGGTCTATCAAACCGATCAAACCGATCATTCTCGTAATGGACCGGTCATTTTGTGTTGTTTCAAAACCATGCCGCGATTGGACCGGTTATTATGCATTTGGACCAATCAATCTCTGAATGGATTCTCGGTTTGGACCGGTATTCTGTCATTTAACCTGTATTGTCGAACAGATCCGAACACATCACATAGTTAACCAGTGGGTTCCGTGAATTACTAGATAAAAGAAAAACAATTTCAAAAAAAATTTAAAAAATCGGCGTTGTATGTGTTCTGTATCGACCTGTCAAAAAAAAGAAAACACAGTCTCATTTGCATAATGGCGCCAAGAAAAGCGACCCACAGACATACAGACAGAAGTATTTTAGATCAAATTTTATAACAATAATCTTTATCAATGAATATACGTTTGAAAATTAAGTTATGACGCGCAATAAGACTCCCCACTCGTTGATTTTGAGCTTTGCAAGATTGTTCTCATCGACTTGGCGGATACGGTAGTTGCCGGGTCTGGAATAAAAGATTAGAAGATGAAAAATCTCAACATGCTATAGAAACTCACCTTCTTGTTTCCACCTGTACTCCGTCCAAAATCTCCTCTATGTCAATATTATCATCGTTTTTATACGAAAGATACATGCTTCCAAAGTTGAGTTCACAGCTTTGCCATTTCTTCAGGATCTCATTGAAGTTTTCGCAAGACAATTTTAATCCGTTTAACTCAATTTTTCGAATTTTTCTCATTGCACAAATATTCTCTAGCGTGATCCAAGATCCATGAATAATGTTCAAACTGTTCATCGAGAACTTGTGGAATCCTTCGAATTTGAATCCATCTACGCGAGGCCAGAAAAGGACGCCGGACGCGTTGGCAGATGACGTCAGAATGGTCCTGGCTTGGTCAGAATCACAAATCATGTCGCTCCAGATCACATACTTCAGTTTAACACCAAGCTTATTCATGTGATCAATCATTTTGTGAGCATGCCGGGAGCTAGGCACTTCGACTCTAACAGATGCATATTTGATTTTGAAATTTTCTTCGAAAAAATCAATAATCTTAATGAACTCTGACTCTTTTCGGACTTTATATTCAAAGCTGTCAAAGCACAATTGTCTACAAGCCACTCCGAGGGCCGAAACAACTGGTTTTTTGATTTTTTCATAAATTATATATTTGGCATCACGTTTGTTACAAATTTCCAAACGAATTTCGACTAGCTTAGTGCTCCATTTCAAGCAGCGATTCGTTTTGCGAGATAGTTCAATGAGGTGGACTCTGAAATTATGAATATTTTTCAATATTGGATTCAAAATAATAAAAAAAACTCACATGTCTTGAATGTCCATAAGCTTAACCACTTGGTCTAGGGCGAGAATTGGAAGACGTTGGAGGGGCAGCGACATGTTGAGAATGGAGAAGACGACGATGAAGAATAAGAAAATGACGATGACAAAGAAGACGTGGTGGGAAGAACCAGATGTCTCGGGGTTTCAGTGCCCGTCGACCAGCGTTCCTTCCCTCCCTCTGCCTCCCTTCTTGTCTTGTCATCTTATTCAGACGACCCCCAAGAATGTTTTTCCCTCTCGGCCGTCTTCCTAGTCTTGCCCTGGTTGAAGTCTTCAAAAGTATGGACTTACTGGAAATGTTAGTTTTATTAGTGATTTTTATGTTCCAGAACAAGTTTTGACCAATAAAAGTGAGTTACAGACATGAGAAATCTGAAAAGTCGAAAAAAATCCAGTCTTTTTCAGCCTAAAATTGTCTAAACTATCTCCTAAACTCAGTTTTTTTCAGAATCTATCTCACTCAAGCCTCCCAAAAAACTAAACATCTCATCAAAACTCTCGCCAAACTCCCAATCCATTTGAAAGTTTACTACCGCAAGCACGAATATTTAATCGAATTCAAGTATCCTGGTTACCAAATACCTTTGGAAATTTTGCAGTTTGGTGTTCTGAGCATTTCACCTCAAGAGGATTCATCGATTTTTAAATTTGGGAAAAGTCCAAAAACCTGGGCGGTCTCCGATGGGGAACTCGAGATATTTTGGGAAGATAAAATAGAAGGTTACAAAGCTATGATAACCTATTTCAAGGATATTTTTGACATCAAATCCATTTTTATTAAGTTACATTGGTTTACGGAAGAGCACGTTTTTTCATTTGCGGATTTCATTTTTGTGGATCTCCGGCTGAAAGTCCAAGAAGCCGGCTTCACCCTTTGCAATTCTCCCCCTGATGAGGAATTTGATTACTCCAGGCTTGTGAATTACTATGTGAAAAGTGAAATTGATAGTCTCAGCTTGAAGAACGCCCGTTATATTACGGTGGAACATTTGTGCTCTTTGATGAAATGCTCCAAATTGAGACTTCCTCGCGCTGGCTTATCTAGTGAACAAGTGGGAGAATTTTTGAAGCATCTGATGGCAAATCCCGGTGGAAATGTTACGTTTTGGGAGATTAGTCATCATCACTCATCATTTGAGAATATGAATCGAGTTATGGAGCTATTAGGAAGCGAGGTGATAGGGTAAGTTTCCGCCGGCCGGTCGCATCCAGCCGCCTGTGTGTCTTGCCGTCGGCGTGTTTGCTTACTCGAACCACTATTTGACGACACTTGCAACATTTTCGACCAATTTATTGTTCAGAAACTGAAGTTCATGATGTTTTTTAAGTCTTTCATGATGCTCGTCATCTCAAATGCTTGTGTACGCAATCATGTTCACGCAAATAATGCTGACGGCTGGCGCGGCTGAAAGCGGCATTCCAACGGCAGGCGGCATTCCAACGGCACTCATTCAGCCGGTTCAAAGCTCTAAACGAAACGAACAAGTTGAAAACTGAGAATTTCAGAGAAAACATCTGGAAGATCACGAGAGAGTCTGATGGCGTCGCATTCAAAGTCAAGTGGACCGAAACAACGTTTATTTTAGAGAAACTGGCTTAATTATTAGATAGTTGCTTTTAATAAACAGTTATTTGTTTGTTTGTTGTTTGCTATTTGATAAAGAAAGCGTTTGAAAAGTTTCAACAAATTTTCAAAGTCTCCATTTTTCATTCTCAAATATGACATCCACTGGCGCGTTTCTAATGTTCAAGGCAGATGTGCTGCTGATAGCGAAACTTGGTCCAAACTGAACAAACTCAACTTTTGAGTGAAAACGTGAAATTCGTAATCTCCATATCAAAAAATGTCGGGAGAACGTTTTTTAAAATAATCCGATGATTTTTATTTTCTGCTCTTTATTGTGCTCCAACTCCTGGAGCAAGAATGCTATAGACTCGAATTTGGCATTTTTTGACTACTTGGCCCTAGATGGATGTCTGTAAAAAATTGAGCGCAATCGGGAAACATTTCGGTTCCGGTGAATTGGCATTTCAGTCGGTGTTGAGTAGTTAGAAATAATGATTGTTAAAGCGGTTTTTGGGAAATCAAATGTTTCTTTATCGATAGTTTATTTATATAAATAAGAAAGCCAAATATCAAACTATCAAATATCAAATTCATAATGTATTTTGGTCTGAATTTACGGCTCATTTTCGCTTGCGTCTGAGGTTCAGCGCAAAATTCCCATTTCCGAAAACTTCAAACTTGAACTCGATCCCCTCACAATTTTTGATGATGAAGGTGGTTTCGCTGGAAAAAAAAAGGTTTTTGCTGCTCTACATTTTAATTGTTACCTTATTTTTTTATTGTCCACTCCATCGAACACTGTGTCCATAATAAACTGAGATGGTTTGTGTGAAAAAGAATAATACCAGCCGGACGTCAGAGACACCAGTTTTCCAGGAGTGACAGTGAAATGCTTCAGAAATGCATTAACATCTCGGCTGTCGAACGTTGTTCTAATCAGCTTGATGTTTCTGCAGTTAATCAATGAGCATAAATTTTCTATTGTAATCCAATAGGCTAACTCTAAAGTGAAAGAGTTCAAAGAATACTCATTGAAATGATTGAACTGCACTTTCATATTTCTCGGACCTAAGCGATGTAGCAAACGAGCTTCCAAATGCTCGATATTTATAGCTGCTGTTAGAACATTCATGAGCATACCCCTATTATAACGATATGAAAACCACTCGAGGGTGTTAATTTTTAAGCCGCGTCTTTGAATGTGATCTAAGATAATGCGACAATCCAATAGAGGACTTTCGATCTTCAAAGACACTGATAGGACGTCAAATGCATCGTTAAAGAAGTCTATGAGATTATTATACCCTGCCGCTAAACCATCTTGTCCCCAGTAAGTGATCAAGCCGTCATTATAACTTTGCTCAGGTCGATGGGTCGAGATACTTTGGGCTCCGAACTTCCATGCAGGACTGAGCCCATTTCCTTCGTCTGTGATCTCCAATTTTATGTACAACGCATGATTGCTCTTGCCAAAAAAGGAGCAGTTAACTTGTTTCGAGAGCCCGAGACAGGAAACTGCAACAGTGACAGGCAGGCTGTATTGGACTTTCATGTGGCGTCTAAACTTCTCTGAGGTGCGAGCAAGATACAGTCTGAAAACTATTTATTGAAAGGAGGAAAGTAGTTTAAATGCCTCACATATCCGTTAGTGGCATACTTTTGACAACTTCCATTTGGGCTAATACAGGGAGACGAAGAAGAGGGAAATGTTGCATTCTCATATTTGGCCAAGAAGACTTTTTAGACAGTCTAGGGAAAATGAATGAGAAACGAGGCAATCGAGTGGTCTGAACAGAGCAAATGAGGGACCATGGTGAAGAACATAAGGCAGTTTGCCATGAGAACAATTCCCTCTAGGATAACAGGGGCGGAGCCTTGTTGTTCAGAAATAAGGCATCCGAAAACGTGCCAACAATTCTCTGGCGTCTTTTTGAAATTCGAGACAGATGTGCTGCAGATTGGTCCAAACGGAACAAGCTCAACTTGTAGCGGGGTTCGAGAAATAAAGTTTTTGTTTATTGATAAAATTTATTAATATAAATAAGAAAGTCATGATTTGAAATCAATAAAGTATTTTGGTCCGACACTTGGGATCGCCATGTCTCATTCTTGCTTGGGTCTGACATTCAGCTTGAACCTTTCTTTTTGGCACACGAACTCGAACTCCACCCCATCACAATTCTTGATTATACAAGTGTTTTCGCTGAAAAAAAGTTAGCTATTTATTATTCTACATTCCAATGGTTACCTTCTTTTTTCATTGGCGATTCCATTTAATGCTTCTTCGATATTGAAATGAGTTGGTTCATTTGAAGTCGAAACACATTTTCCGTCGAACTTCAGAGAAACAAGTTGTCCAGAAGTGGCCACGAAGTGTTTCAGAAATACGTTAACATCGTGATTTGAGTATTTTGCATGATTCAGTTCAATTTTTCTGCAGTTAATTAGTGAGCACAGAATCTCTACCGTAATCCAAGAGGCACCATATACAGCAAATGAGTTCAAAAAGTATTCGTGGAATCGATTGAACCGCACTTGACTCTTGAAATGTGCCGAAAAAAATTTCAAGCTCTCCACATTTATAACAGATCTTAGAATTTTATCGAAAATACTCGCATCGTAACTATTTGACCAATCGAGTGTTTTGATTTTCAAGCCGATAGTTTGGATATAATCCAAGACCATGAGGCTTACCATAGAGGTTTTAATACTTAAAGCCACTGATCGGACGTCAAAAGAATCGCTGAAGAAGTCTAAGAGAGTCTTAAACTGTTCAACTAAACCGTCTGCTCCCCATTTATTAGTCAAGCTGGAATTACATGTACCCATAAAAGTTTGGATCGGGATGCATACGTTTCCAAACTTCCATGAACGACTGAGCCAGGTGGTATTGCATGCAGGATCCAAGTCAACTGTAACCATTGGAGTTGTCTTGCCGAAAAAGTGACAAGTAATTGTACTATGACCCTCTACACAAGAAACCAGATTAACAGGCAGTTTGCAGTGGAATTTCATATGACATCTGAACCTTTGAGAGGTACGAGCTAGGTTCAATCTGAAAGTTTACTTTTTGAAATGTTGAGAATAGGTTGAAATCACTCACATATCAATTAATGGCATACTTTTCACAATTTCAATTTGTGCTAATATTGGGAGACGAAGCAGGGGGAAATGTTTCATTTTCATATTTGGCCAAGAAAACTTTTCGGACATTCTAAGGAAAATGAATCAGGAATAAGACAAAAGAGAAGGAGTAGTCTGAACAGAGCGAATAAGGGGCCGTGGTGAAGAATAGAAGGCAGTTTGCCACAAGAACACTTACCCCTGGGATAACATGGGCGGAGTCTTACTCAGAAATAACCCATCGGAAAACGTGTCAACACTTCACTGACGTCTTTTTAATACTCGAGACAGAATTTGCTGCAGATTGGTTCATACGGAACAAGCTCAACTGAAAGCGGTTTTTAGGAAATTAAATGTTGCTTTATTGATAAAATTTATTAATACAAATAAGAAAATAATCATGATTTGACATCAGAAAAGATAAAAAAAAAGGAATTGGTTTTGGTCTAACATTAAACAAAACTTGTGAAGTGAAGCTGCATTTGAGTGAAACAAGGTAATTTTTATATTGAAAAGAATAATTATTTAACAAATAAAAGTGGCTTTATAACAAGTTGTTATGTTGCTTGGTTGATTTTTTTTCAAAAGAGAAAAAACAATTGAACAAAATCAGACTTAGGATCGTCATGGCTCATTCTTGCTTGGGTCTGGCATTCAGCGAAAAACCATACCCGCACACAAACTCGAACTCAACCCCATCACAATTCTTGATGATACACTTGTTTTCGCTGAAAAAAAGTGAGCTATTGTCTTTTATGTCTGATGGCTTTTATTGAAATGGTTACCTTATTTTTTCATTGGCGATTCCATTCAATGCTTTTTCCATATTGAATTGAGGTGGCTCATTTGAAGCCGAAACACATTGCCCGCCGACCGTCAGTGATAAAAGTTGTCCAGCAGTGGACACAAAATGTTTGAGAAATACATTAGCATCGTGATTTGAGAATATCGCATTTTCCAACTCGATATTTTTGCATTGTATCAATGAACACAGATTCTGTACCGAAACCCAAGAGGCGTTAAATACATTCAATGTGTTCAAAGAATACTCGTTGAAACGATTGAACTGTACTTGACTGACAAATTGTGGGAAAACAATATCCAAGTTCTCCGCATTCACAGCTGCTGTGAGAACTGCATTGAATGTATTCGCATCATAATCATCTGTAATCCATTTGATGGTTTTGATTTTCAAGCCGCGGGTTTCAATGTGATCCACGGTCAGGTAATACGATAGAGGAGTTTCAATCTTTACAGACACTGATCGGACGTCAAAAAAGTTGTTAAAGAAATCTATAAGATTCATATATCCTTCAACTATATCGTCTATTTCGCAGTAATTGGTAAAACGGAAATTCTTGGCATTCGTAGCTTTTTGGGTCGGGGCGCTTCTGTTTCCTAACTTTCGTGAATGGTTGTTAACGCCTGCAGCATCCAAATTTATGTCCATCTCAATATTTTTCTCGCCGGTAAAGCGGCAATTAACGTATTTGAGATCGTTGAAACAAGAAACCAAAAGAGTGTTAGGCAACTTGTAGTTGGTTTTTATATGGCGTTCCAATTTCTTAGAGGTGCGAGCTAGGGAAAATCTGAAAATGATGTTTTTTACATGTCGAAAATAGTTTTTGAAACTACTCACATATCCGTTATTGGCATGCTTTTAACAACTTCCATTCGGGCTAGAATTGGGAGACGAAGGAGGGTGAACAGTTTCTTTCTCATATTGGGCCAAGAAGACTTTTCGGACATCACAGGGAAAATGAATTAGGAACGAGCCAATCGAGTGGTCTGAACAGAGCGAACGAGGTGAAGAATGGTGAAGAACAGAAGGCAGAGGTGTGTGAGCATTTCCCCCTAGGATAACAGAGGCGGAGCCCGAGTGCAACAGATGTGCAACAGACACCCTTCTTTCGGATGATTACGGGAAACGCGCCGCAGCAGAGGTGTAATACCGTTTTGATATAGGACCTGCCCAGAAGGCCTAATCTCATGGGATAAGAGGGGGGAGACACAGCCTCTATGACGTCATCTTTACTTCGGATAGTCTGCGGGGGGAGGCAAGCGAGCTGCGTGCATCAATTTCGGGCGAATTTTTTCAGCTGAATTTTCAGGGGAATTGTGTATAATTGAGTTTGAGTATCAACCTTTTATAACATTGGAGCGCGCTTCCCTAATCCTGCAAGGAACACAAATGTGTCAGCTATCCGCTGGCCCATTTTTCGAGTTCAAGACAGGTCTGAGGTGATCAATAGACTGATATCAGACTAAACTGGTACAACGAACATTTATTGATAAAATCCAATTACACAAGAAAATCATAATTTAAAATTAAGCTATTGCAAGGCGACCTATTTATACTGACTCGGTTCTGACAATCAACGAAAACGTTCCATCCCGGCATTCAACGTCGAATTTCACACCATAATTGGTTTGCACGATCCATGTCGCATCTCTGGAAATTTTGCTTGCTCGTTACGAAAAAAACTTTCTTATCACCTACCCTGTCTTCACACAATCAACTCCATCCATAACTGCTTCAAGCTTGGGCGGGAGGTCTCCAGATAATCTCCATTGAGCAACCCTCCCAGGGGTTTCCGTGAAGTGTTTTAAGAAGAAATTCAACTCTTGGCTCGTGAATTTGGCTCCAGTGAGCGTAACTTTGGAGCAGTTCACCAAAGCGCACAGATTCTCCACAGTGATCCAGTGAGCTTTGTTCATACTTAGAGAGTTTAAGGAATACTCATGGAATCGATGGAACCGCATAATGTATCGATTTTCATATGGATGAAAAAAGAAGTCCTCCACATTGATCGCAGCTGCCAACACATTATCAAGAGTAGCCTTGTCTTCAGAGTACGTAGACCAGTTTAAGTACTTGATTTTCAAATTACAAGCCAAAATATGATTCAAAACTCGATGAGCATGGGATGGACTGTACTGATCGTAATGTACAGAATTGAAATCCACTGATTGGATTTCAAAAGCGGTTTTCAAAAAGTCGATGATTTCCTGTTGGCTTTCGAAAAAATACTTTGGTCCCCAGTAAGTTCTCCAAGTGGAACTGCTCTCGTCTTTCATCGTAGGCACAATGGTAGCCCAGACCTTCTTCTTCCCAAATTTGAAGAGTTCGGCCTTGCCTATTAGGTCAGATCGCTTTTCAATTCGAAGGAACGCTTTATAGCGTCTTTTACCAATGAAGGTTAACTCCATGGATTTGACAGATACAACTTCACTAACTCTCAGATGAACTGGTAGTCTATAATGAGTTTTCATATGCCTTCGAAATTTTTCTGAAGCTTGGGCCAAACGGATCCTGAAAATCGATAATTAGAGAATTATTTGAAACTTAACTTACAATTCATCCACATTCATGCTTTCAAACACTTCGATCTGTGCTAAAACTGGTAAGCGTAATAGAGCTAAATGGGATGCCATTTTGTTGTATCGTAAATAGGAAGAATAAGACGAAGGTGCACTACCAGAATTCAGACAGAAAATAACAAGAGGATGAGGGTTGCAGACTGGGACAACGCAGCAGATGTGTGTTACAGTTTTGATTTAGCGCCTGCCCAGGAGGCGAAACCTCCTGGGATAAAAGGGGCGGAGACACAACCTCTCTGTGACGTCATCGTTCTTCCAGATAGTCACGGAAAATGCGCAATCGCGAAATGTGTCAGCGATCCATTGGCACATTCTTTAAGTTCAAGACAGGTTTGCTTCAGATAGCAAATAACATCCCAGACTGGCCGAAAGTCAACAGGGTTTTGAAGATAGAAAAGTTTAATTAACAATTGTTCATTGAAAAAAAAGCAGAATTATAATAATAAGAAGCCCGTGATCAAAAAAAAACAGGTGTATAGTGAAAACATTTTATAAGTCATACGTCCGTATTCTCGTGAAGCGCACACGCCGCATGGTGACGTTGACTTCAATCCGAAATCCATCTAGCTGCTTCACCATCCAAGTTTCATCGTTCACTTTCTCCAACTTCAACGTATTCATAAGCGCGGCTATATCCATGAATGGTAAGGCATTGATAATCATCCAAAAACTTATACTTCCGAAGTTAACCTCCGTTAAACGCTTCAAAAGCTCTCCGATTCGTTCCAATGAAAACCGCGTGCCGTGAATATAAGCATTAGGAATATTCATCCAAGAAACCAAGTGATCAATAGTAATATTCCGGGCTCTGAACAACGTGAGCTGATCCATTGAGTACCCGTCAAACCGAGAAAAATCGAATCCCTCAGGAGCTATTGGGTCGAATCTCCATTCAAGATCATCAATCTTCAATCCATTGTCCATACAGTTCCCTATCAATTGGAACGGATTTTCTTCTGCAATCTTGTCCCCGCTGTTTTTAAACTGGGTGAATTTAATGTTGAATGTATTCTTTAAAAAGTCAATCATAACTTTGTACCCATGAATTCTATCCTCCCAATTAGCGCCCATAGTATAAATAATTCTATTTGACCAGGACTCTCTGCTTTTCCCAAACTTCCAATATAACGGATTGACATGTGCTGGAGGGCATCGTTGGGTAACCAATAGTGTTACATATTCCTCGTTACGATGTCCGTGAAATTTGAACGACATATCATCCTTGAACATCTCGAAATTGATTATTAAATCGATTGGCAGCTTGATGTTCCTTTTCAAAAGTTGCCAAGTTTTCAGGGAAGTTTGAGTGAGGTAGAATCTGAAATTTAGTGGTTGCCATAAGATTAAGCTGGCTGACTTACACTTCCAATAGGTTCATACATCTGACGACTTCAATGAAGGCTAGCCCGGGAAGACGGTGGAGGGGGAACGACATTCTGTAAGGGGTTTGGAAGACAGGCTGGCCTTGTCGTCTGACCAGGCAGCAGATGTCGCTCTTCGCCCCGCCTATAGCTTTGTGAATGAAGGTTGACAGTGTGTCAAATTGACACTAGAGACTACAGAACCCTTGGGAAAAAAAAAACCAAAAAAAGAAATTGCCCCCACGCAGGATTGAACTACGGACCTTTGGTTTACAAGACCAACGCTCTACCACTGAGCTATAAGGGCAACGAAACTGTCCAATATGCGGAAAAGAGAGGTAGCAGAGAACAGAGAAAACTGGTTTGTTCGAGTACAAACGCTTGGCAAACAAACTAGTTTTCCCTGTTCTCCGTTTTCTCTCTTTTCTGTACATTAGACCGTTCCATAGCCCTTATAGCTCAGTGGTGGAGCG
Organism: Caenorhabditis doughertyi; assembly: GCA_963572265.1. Lineage (NCBI taxonomy): Eukaryota > Metazoa > Nematoda > Chromadorea > Rhabditida > Rhabditidae > Caenorhabditis > Caenorhabditis doughertyi. The sequence continues at coordinate 4,490,517 of OY751553.1, read as the reverse complement.
TTGGTCTTGTAAACCAAAGGTCCGTAGTTCAATCCTGCGTGGGGGCAAGATTCTTTTAGATTTTGGCCCGGAAATTGTCTGGAAAAAGAAAGAAATTGTCCGGAATTTTAGGCTCATCCTAAGTCAGTCTCGTCAAACACTTTGCTAGTTAGTCTCGAAAAAATGAACCAAATTATTCCCAGGGTCAGCGATCCCTCTGGGAAACAAGGGGCGGGAAGAGAACAGGATCTGTTGACTGCTAACAACTTGTCTGACCTCATTCATTACAATTCATTTCGTCCGAACAATGTTCAAAACTCTCAAAAAATTTCTACCTTTTGGCTTTCGACTTCCAAAAAAAGTGCCAACTTTTCAACTGTTCAAGCTCCGATCGATCCCTCTGGAACTAGTTTTGCACCTGATAGAGCCTTATCAAGTGTAAGTTGATATACCCGCCAGACAACGTTTTTTCCTATTACAGAATCGAGCTAGCAATGTCTTCGAAATATGTGGACAAGGTCCTATCACAATCTCATGGCTTGAAACTGAAAGCGTTCGAAATGCAATATTGTTTTTTTCAAAATGAGAACAGAGCTCTTATATTTGTGAACTTTGAAGAAAAAGCGATAAATACCGGGGAATTATTCATTCCGGCGCGAAAAGTTTTATTCCGATTCGACACTTTCACGGAGGAAGAGCTAAGATATCTTTATGACAACGAATGTTTCGATTATTTGGGCAAAAAGCAGGTGATTGTCGATTCCAAATGGATTATCAATGGAAAGAAGACACTAATAAAACGATACCGCAGAACATTCATTTTGTCAAGGCGAGGAGGAGCTGAAGTGAAGATTGTAGAGTACATGTCTAAGAACCTTTTGAGGATTTTGAACGTTATAAACTTTAGTTTTAGCACACACAAAACTGATTCCTTGATTTATCGGGATTTGTTTATTTTTCACCAAGATTTTTCGAGTTGTTCGAGTTTTAAGGCAACATATTTTGCCAGATGAAATGGATTTCCTTTTTAACGATATCAAAATAACAAGCTCTATCCGAATCGAAGCTAAATGGGAACTTTTCCCGATTCGGGCTCCCGAAACCCGTCTGAATCTTAAGCACCCAGTAATAATCTTGAATTTATGGATATCTTCTGATTCAATTTTGGAGATGAAATGCAAATGTCTTACTGTATACTTTAGGAATGGAGAGATTACTCCCACAAATTTGATGGACTTATTAAAGACATGGATTGATAGGAAGCTAGAGAAGTTTACCTTTGAGGCTCAGTTATTTATATGGAAAAATGATGAACGTCGTGCATTTTTGCAGAGTTTCAAAGAAAGTTTTGAGAGACTTCAGAAGACCACAGATTTCTCCGTTGAGTAAGTTAACATTACATCTTTTTTTGACATAAAACTCTGATTAACAGGAATGTCAGGGATGAATTTCAAAAAATCAAGCTGCTGGATGGGAAGGAAGCTTATTTTCGGATTACAGAAGTTCCAGCTCTAGATATTTCATTCTTTTTTAAAGCGTTGTGAGCCTTATCACCAAACTATGAAGCAACTTTTTTTACGTTTCAAAAGATTGAATTGTGTCTTAACTTATTATACTAATATAATAAAGAGTTTTGCCTGTTTGTCATTATGATTCCACAGGGCCACTTCTCATGTGGAAAACATGACTTTTTGCCTTCCACTTTCGTTCTGGGACCAAACTCTATCAAAATCTTTGATGAGGCCTTCCCATTTCAAAATTTCAATTTCTCTGCAAAACGTTTTGAATGCCACGGCGCGGGCCTAAGCAAAATGCTTGGCAACGCCCACATGTGCTGTTTAGATTCCATTGCTGACGCCTGAATGCTGACGCGCCAATGCTGACGCAAGTCTCGTGTGGATCGATAGGCCACACCTTCTGCACTGCGCGCTAGATGTCTCATAAACCGTTTTTTGAATCCTCTTATTGATTCGTAAGATGTCGTTTCACCTTCAACCCCTTCCATCCCTAGCTTTAATCGAAGTTGTCAAAAGCATGAAGCCACTGGAAATGTGAGTTTTGAAAGTTTAGATGATGATTGTTAGAATTCTAATAAAAAACCTGCAACGTTTAGGAAAGTTTTCACTGCCTAAAATAGTATTGGACAGCCTAAACAGGTCTTAAAAATCACGAATCGAGCCGTTGAACAAATTTGACGAGCTTCAATTAGTTTAGAAACGCTTAAACTAGTTCCAACGAGTTTCAAAGAGCTCAGATGATTCTTAGCCTGATCTAGACAACACTTATACGCCTCAGTGCGTGCTTCTTTCAAACGTCTTTTCAACCGTTCAGAGTGACTTTTGAGTGCAGTCGTAGTGAAAGAAAATAATCAGAATAAAAAACTGCATCAGGATCTGAAATAAAAAAGTTCAATCCTCCTTTAAGAGCCTAAGCCAAGCCCAGAAATCTCTGATCAGCCTAGGCGTGCCCAATCTACCTTTAACAAGACTCTCCCATCCTCAATCAACTCTCATTTACAGCTTCCTGCTCACCCTTACCTCGCAAAAAACCAAAAACCTTATACGAATTCATTATAAGCTCCATATCGAAGTTGACCTTACCTGCCGTTCGTTTAATAATCAAATCTCTATCCAATTTCCTAGAAACAAGCCTAGAAGCTCGATTAATATTGAAATCAGTAAAGAGAGAACAGATTCTATGAAAACTCTAATGAGGTTCGAAAACGGTGTGGAATTTTGGGGTTGTTATGCAAATAGACTAACCGAGGTCTGTCTGTATTGTCCCGATAAAATGCAAGGGTTTCGAGCGATTCTTGATTATTTGATGGCAACTTTTGATATTAAAGCCTCATCTATTACTTTTCAAAACAGGGAAAGAGACCCACAGGCTTGTTACCAACTATTCGATCACTTTCTGGACCGTGGGCTCTCCTCGAAAATCAAAGAAATGCAATGGGACAGTCGCTATAATACTGTGACTGGTGTTTGTAAAGTACTCAGAGCTGCAATGAATGCCAGAAGTTTGATTTTTATCACGGAGCCCGGAGATATGACTCCTTATCACTTTGATCAGTTTCATGAGTCTAAACTTCAAAACTTGTTTGTTATGGGAGCCCAGTGGATTACTGCACGCAATTTGTGCTTGTTGGTTAACTGCCCGAGAGTTAATTTGATTGCTTCAAAATTGGTAAATCGGGACTTGCGGCAGCTTCTAGAGCATGTGGCTCAAAATAAGACTGAAATTGATCACTGGGATATTTTGACTGAAGATATTATCGATTTGGACTTGGTGATGTTGGGATTGGAAGGATACGAGAAAATTGAGTAAGCTTTTTTTTTCTTCGTCTTTCAGTTGTTGCAAATGTTATTTCAGTGATGGAAAGTGGAGGATTCAGAAGCAAGAAGATGGAATCGCTATCACAGTCAATTTCGCCGCTCGACGCATGGAGTTGAGAAAATAAGTCTAATTGTAGAAGTCGATAAATTTTTCGTTTTTGTTTTGGACTTTTTTAAATAAAAACATTTTTCATATAAACACAAACACAACTTTGTTCATCAAAATTCTGTCCGATCCGACATTAATCCGCATCTTGGCGGCAGTGTTCTGTGTACTGCTGGACTGCCGTCTGTCCTGTTTTTTTGTTTTCCCCAGCTAATTCACTCTTTTGGACCATTCTGAATCCTTAGCAAGGCAGGGACAATTCTAATGGTCTTTTCTGGAAGACAATGTGAAACAAACTCCATCTGGCCACTATATTTCCTTGTATTATGCCTCTGCATTCCCACTCCACATCATCTGACGATGAGTCGTCTGTAGTCCATTACCCTTCATAACATACCAAATTCTTCCAAAACGTTTTCTGTAGCCCTCAACCGATTCCCACTCTACACCATCTGCCGCTGAATTCTCTGTACTCATCCTAGTCCAGTCATTTGGTCTCCATTCTGCACCTCACAAGTCCTCCAAATGGGCCAAACATCTTCTGTACCAACGTCTTCAGAAATTTTTCCCCTTCTAAAACTTCCTTCCCTTGCCATGAATGAGGTCTTCAAGTCAATGGATCCTATTGAATTGTGAGTTTATCTAATGAATTTCCAAAAATAAAAACTTGAAATTTTCAGATTGGTCCTTTGCAAAACCCCAATCAAACCGTTGGTTAGAAGAGCGATCAGGAACTGTCCTCTTCAAATTTCAGAATCAAAAAACAGCAATCCAGAACATGTGAAATTCGGGTTTGGAGGAAAACGTTCAATAATAACCCTAAAAGATGTGAAGCGTTTCGGAAAGAACAAGAAAAAGGGGTTCATTTATGGAGGAGGGATTATGTATTATAGAAACCATTCTAAAATTCTTGAAGCAATTTGTGAGTGTTTGGTAACTAGTTTTGATTTGAATCGTGTCGCATTGCACTTGTACGAGCTCACTATTTTCGATCTTTGTGACAGTTGGATCAAGAGTTGGCCGTTTCGACTGTTAGCAATTAGCGCAAGTGGTCGAGGTGGTGCCAAAATGTTTCTGGAGAAGAACAGTTGTTCTCTTATGGGAAACGCCCTGGGTTGCTATCAAGGCATTGTGGATCCTTCAAATGTCACTGACAAGGATCTTAATGGATTTTTGAAAAAGTGGGCGGAGTCTAAGTCTCAAATGGAACTTTTCGATGTACATGCTATGTTCGATTTAGAAGCAGTGTTGGATGGAATTGAAACGTTTCCAGTAAGAGGTGCAGATAAAGAAAGGTGAGGTTTTTTAGACTGGAAAAAATCAATAGGTTTTTTTTTCAGAGTTCGAAGTTCGAATCCAGAAGCATGCTACACTATCCGACGAGTTGAAATCTTTACGGGAATCACTTTTTGGGAGCATAAGAAACTTTTTTGCAAAAAATCAGAATTCTAGCTCAACCCATTCTTACTGAAAATTCATGATTTGTGTCAAAGATTGCTAAAAATGCTAATTTTTAGCAGTTTTTTCCGTTCCCCTGGAAAAATTTTTCATTAAGTCCGACGGGAAATTATCAAAAAAAGATACCCACACCCAAGGGCTATTTAGAAAAAAAAAGAGCTCCGAAAAAAGTGGGAGCCTTAAAAGGGTTTCAGGCCAAAAACTGAAAACCACGTAAGGGTCCCCCCTTATGAAACTTTTTTTTCGAAAAAATTTCAAAAAATTAGTTTTTTTCAAAAGCAAATATTATGAATTCTCGTTCTATAAATAAGTACCAGACGCAGTTTCAGACCTCAGAGATGAGTTTCAGCCATGTTATAGTCGGTCCCACATGAGATCTCATTAATTGTGGATAAGCGTCTATAAAATGGCTGAAATTCAATTCTGAGGTCTTAAAACTTCGCCTGGTACTCGTTTTTTAAACGAGGATTCAAAATACTTATTTTCGGAAAAAATTAATTTTTCGAAATTTTCTCGAAAAAAAATTTTCATAAGGGGGGACCCTTACGTGATTTTCAGTTTTTGGCCTGAAACCCTTTTAAGGCTCCCACTTTTTTTGGAGCTCTTTTTTTTCTAAATAGGCCTTGGGTGTGGGTATCTTTTTTTGCTAATTTCCCGTCAGACTTAATGAAAAAATTTTCCAGGGGAACGGAAAAAACTGCTAAAAATTAGCATTTTTAGCAATCTTTGACACAAATCATGAATTTTCATTAAGAATGGGTTGAGCTAGAACTCTGATTTTTTGCAACAAATCTTTATATGATTCCATTGAGTGAATCCCGTTGAGATTTCGAGTCTATCTCATCTAGAAAAAAAGTAAAAAATTTGACGTCTTCTGGATATTCTGAATCCAGAAGAGGTTGGAATCGATTCTTATCTGTATTTTTTTGTATTAAAGTCTCGCTACTGTCATAATATTATGTTAAAACCGGAAATAAACCACTTTCAAAAAGTTGTGCGGACGCCTACAGGCCCTTCCTCCACCGACTCATGGAAACTCTGTTAATCCTTTTCAGATTCTTCTCTGTCAGTTTCAGTTAAAGAAGTGATGCATTGTCAGCTGCCGCCTGCTTCCCCCTTCTCTCTCCCTCCCTTGTCACTGTCCTCTAGCCCAAACGTTGCAAGTGGCTGCGTAGTGTAGTGGATAGAGCGTTTGTATTATGAACAGAAGCTCACTGGTTCGAGTCCACAGGTAGTTCGCAAACTATCCGTTACGGATGCACCAGCGGTCGCAAACTACTGGGATCGGTAACGGAAACGAGACTCGTTGCGGATCCATAACCTACCCGTTTGCGAACTCACAAAAATCAGCTAAATGGCAGTTATCCGTATACTATCCGTTTGCGAACGACGAACTGCTATTGGGAAACGGCCTGCTTACTATTTTTTTTGTTTTTTCTTGTCCTAATTGAACAATACTATGATTAATGTTGTGAAAATTTATTATTGTACAACTTTAAAAAACACTAAAAAGCAAAAAAAAAAGTATATTACAACCAAAGAGGAAATATAAATTTATTAGTGACGGGCGTCCAAAAAAGGTCGATCCGGTAGAAGTCGTCCTCAATATTGTCGAACCACCAATCGGACGATTTTTCTGAAAATATATGATGAGAAAATATTTGGATAAGTATAAATTTACCTTCTCTCCGACACTTTGGTCCTAGAGCAGAGTCCTACTCCTCTCGTCTTCTCGAAAATCACAACAATTTTTAGCGATTTTCTGCAAAAAAAACTACATATATCAATAAAATTAATTTTCGCAAATAGAATTTGTAGTTTTAGTCCCGAAAAATGATAAAAACGAACAAAAAACATTTCTTTTTCGATAAAAATAAAATGGAAGAACTAAAAAATAAGTTCGGCCAGAGAGTCTTCTGCTAGGTCAAGCATCCGTATGCCAGCCGTATGCGAACAGCTAATAGCAGCTGGAGCGACATCGGTTTACGACGTTGTACGCGAACGTTGCATCCTAACCGTGCGCGAATGTTAGGATTGAGATTTTCTGTTTATGCTAGAGCCGCATCCCATCCGTATGCGACTAAAAAGTGCCAGCCGTTTGCGAACCCATGTTCGCGAAAGAGGTTGTAATGGCTCAAATACAACCCAGCATACGATTCGTATCCTAAACGCGTAGACCCGCGAATGACCTGTGTCCGGAAAAACGAAAATGCTAAGCAAAAAAAGTGAAAATTTTTTGCTTCATTTAGTGAAAAAAACAACCAGAAAAAAGTAAATTTTTGTCCGTTTAAGGGGGACCACCTGAGAAATTTCAAAATTTCAGCCTTCAAAAATATCGAACCACCTGAGAATCTTGCCTCCCCCAATTACAGTCTCAGGGGCTGGGCAACAGATGTCGTTCTTCGCTCCGCCTTTAGCTTTGTGAATGAAGGTTACCAGTGTGTCAACTTGACACTAGAGACTACAAAATCCCAGGGAAAATGTGGCAAAAAGAACTTGCCCCCACGCAGGATTGAACTACGGACCTTTGGTTTACAAGACCAACGCTCTACCACTGAGCTATAAGGGCGACGGAAAAGTCTAAACTGCGGAAAAGAGAGGTAACAGAAAAAACTGGTTTGTTTGAATAGCAAAGTGATTCGACAACAAACCAGTTTTTCTATTCTCTGCAACCTCTTTTCTGGTTACAATCGGCCTATATTCCGTCGCCCTTATAGCTCAGTGGTAGAGCGTTGGTCTTGTAAACCAAAGGTCCGTAGTTCAATCCTGCGTGGGGGCAAGATTCTTTTAGATTTTGGCTTGGAAATTGTTTGGAAAAAGAAAGAAAGTGTCCGGAATTTTAGGCTCATTCTAGCTGGTCTCGTCAAACACTTTATCCTCGAATAACGAACCCAATTATTCCCAGGACCAGCAATCCCTCTGGGAAACAAGGGGCGGGAAGAGAACATAATCTGTTGACTGCTGACGGCTTGTCTGACCTCATTCATTACAATTCATTTCGTCCGAAACAATGTTCAAAACTCTCAAGAAATTTTTACCTTTTCGTGGCTTTCGACTTTCAAAAAAGGTGCCAATTTTTCAACTTTTCAAGCTCCCATCGATCCCTCTGGAACTAATTTTGCAACTGGTTGAGCCTTATCAAGTGTAAGTTCAAATTCCCGCCACTTGGGTGTTGCTGCCAACTTTTGGGCGAGATTTGAGCGATTTCGCTTAGGATTTTGTCAGGAGTCGTTCAAAGTCCGCTTATAAGACTCTATAGGTACGCTCTAAAGCCGCAAGAGCCTGAAGCCGCCAAACGTTAGCTCAGAAGTTGGGAGCAACACCTGAACAGCCACAACGTTTCTTCTTATTACAGAATCGAGTTAGCGATGTCTTCGAAATATGTGGACAACGTCCTATCACAATCTCATGGCCTAAAACTGAAAGCGTTTGAAATGAAATGGTGTTTTTTTCAAAATGAGAACAGAGCTCTTATGGCTGTAAATTTCGAAGAAAAAGCGATAAATACCGGGGAATCATTCATTCCGGCGCGAAAAGTTTTATTCCGATTCGACACTTTCACGGAGGAAGAGCTAAGATATCTTCATGACAACGAATGTTTCGATTATTTGGGCAAAAAGCAGGTGATTGTCGATTCCAAATGGGTTATCAATGGAAAGAAGACCCGAATAAAACGATACGGCAGAACATTCATTCTGTCAAGGCGAGGAGGAGCTGGAGTAAAGACTGTAGGGGACATGTCTAAGAACCTTTTGAGGATTTTGACCGTTAGAAACTTCAGTTTTAGCACACACAAAACTGATTCCATGATTTATCGGGATTTGTTCATTTTTCAACGAACCAAGGTTTTTCGAGTTGTTCGAGTTTTAAGGCAACATGTTTTGCCAGATGAAATGGATTTCCTTTTCAACAATATCAAAATAACAAGCTCTATCCGAATCGAAGCTAAATGGGAACTATTCCCGATTCGGGCTCCCGAAACCCGTCTGAATCTTCAACACCCAGTAATAAGCTTGAATTTATGGATATCTTTTGATTCAATTCTGGAGATGAAATGCAATAGTCTTACTGTATACTTTAGAAAGGGAGAGATCACTCCCACAAATTTGATGGACTTATTAAAGAAATGGATTGATAGGAAGCTAGAGAAGTTTAGCTTTGAGGCCCAGTTATTTATATGGAAAAATGATGAACGTCGTGCATTTTTGCAGAGTTTCAAAGAAAGTTTTGAGAGACTTCAGAAGACCACAGGTTTCACCGTTGAGTAAGTTATCATTCCATTTTTTTTTTGACATAAAACTCTGATTAACAGGAATGTCAGGGATGGATTTCAAAAAATCAAGCTGCTGGATGGGAAGGAAGCTTATTTTCGGATTACAGAAGTACCAGCATTAAGACCTCTAGATATTTCATTCTTTTTAAAAGCGTTGTGAGGATTATCACCGAACTATAAAGCAACTTTTTTTATTCAAAATATTATGTTTATTACTTGAAAAGATTGAATTACGTCTTAACTTATTGTACTTATATAATAAAGAGTTTTGCCTGTTTGTCATTATGATTCCACAGGGCCACCTCTCATGTGGAAAACTTAACTTTTGGCCTCCCACTTCCGTTCTGAGACCAAACTCTATCAAAATCTTTAATGAGGCCTTCTCTATTCAGAGTTTCAATTTCTCCGCAAAACGTTCGTTAAATGTCACTGTGCGGGGCTTCTCAAAAGTTTTCACAAATTCCCATTCTTAATCTGTAGTTCAGCGTGAAAAGAAGTCGAGATCAGAAATATAAAGATCAAGTAGAATCTGAAATAAGTTCCTGATTTATTACAAAAATGTAAGCAAAATGCTTGGCAACGTCCACATGTGCTGTTTAGATTCCATTGCTGACGCCTCAATGCTGACGCGCCAATGCTAACGCAAGTCTCGTGTGGGTCAATACTCCGAACCATCTGGCCTACCCTCCAAAAAGAAACGACACATTTTGAATCCTCTTATTGATTTCTAAGATGTCATTTTCCCTTCAACGTCTTCCATCCCTAGCTTTTATCGAAGTTGTCAAAGGCATGAAGCCACTGGAAATGTGAGTTATGAAGTTTTGGGTTTTTTAGCTCCAGGTTATTAGAATCGCGCGAGAAAAAAATCGAAAATGATTTTCCAAATCGGTTTAGGCTATTCAAATTTTGTCTAGAAAAAGTTGAATCAACTTAAAAGATCCTTAAGCAGCTTTGGCCAGCTCCGGCGAGTTTCAGATTGCCTAGACGATCCTAAGTTTGTTCTAGACAAAACCAATCGAGCCTTAGTTAGTTCAAACAAGCCTCAAGTTTTTCGAGACAGGCCCGTTACGTTCTAGATGTTCCGAAGCCTCATCTTCGAAAAAAAATGTGACCCCAAATGGCGCACGCTGCGCCTGCGCCTGAGCCCGCTGAAAATGACAAAGCCTAGACATGCCCAACTTACATTCACTAAGACTCCCCTAACCTCAACAAACTCTCATTTTCAGCTTCCTGCTCACCCTTACCTCGCAAAAAACCAAGAACCGAATTCACGAATTCATTATAAGCTCCAAATCGAAATTGACGTTACCTGCCGTTCGTTTAATAATCAAATCTCTATCCAATTTCCTAGAAGCAAGCCTAGAAGCTCGATTAATATTGAAATCAGTAAAGAGAGAACAGATTCTATGAAAACTCTAATGAGGTTCGAGAACGGTGTGGAATTCTGGGGTTGTTACGCAGAAAGACCAACTGAGATCTCTCTGTACTGTCCCGATAAAATGCAAGGCTTTCGAGTGATTCTCGATTATTTGGTGGCTACTTTTGATATCGAAGCCTCATCTATTATTTTTCAAAACAAGGATAAAGACCCACAGGCTTGTTACCAACTATTCGACCACATTCTGGACCGTGGGCTCTCCTCGAAAATCAAAGAAATCCAATGGGACAGTCGCTATAATACTGTGACTGGTGTTTGTAAAGTACTCAGAGCTGCAATGAATGCCAGAAGTTTGATTTTTATCACGGAGCCCGGAGATATGACTCCTTATCACTTTGATCAGTTTCATGAGTCTAAACTTCAAAACTTGTTTGTTATGGGAGCCCAGTGGATTACTGCACGCAATTTGTGCTTGTTGGTTAACTGCCCGAGAGTTAATTTGATTGCTTCAAAATTGGTAAATCGGGATTTGCGGAAGCTTCTAGAGCATGTGGCTCAAAATGAAACTAAAATTGATCAATGGGATATTTTAACGGAAGATATTATCGATATGGACTTGGTAATGTTGGGATTGGAAGGATACGAAAAGATCGGGTAAGATCTTTTTTTGTTTTTTTTAAATATATATGTGGTTCCAGAGATAAAAAGTGGAGGGTTCAGAAGCAAGAAGATGGAATCGCTATCACAGTCAATTTTGCCGCTCGACGCATGGAGTTGAGAAAACAAGTCTAATTGTAAAATCATCGATAAATGTTCATTTTTTGTTTTAAAATTTGTTATAAAAACACATTTTTCATATAAACGCAAGAATAACTTTGTTCATCAGAATTATGTCCTATTCAAAATCGCGCCGCATCTCGACGACTGTGTTCTGTGTCAGGGCTGGGATTTTACGTTTACGGTTTTTTGAACGTCTGTAAAATTTTACGGGGACCGTAAGAAAATTGTCCGTAAAATCCGTATAAAACTTTAGGCTCATTTTTTGCATTTTAATTTTCAACCCGTAAATTTTACGTTTCACGGATTCCGTAAAAGAAACATTTTATGTCCAGCCATGTTCTGTGTATTCTGTGTATTGCTAGAGAGTATTCCGTCCAGTCTTCCCATCTAATGCTCTTTTTCGGACCATTCTAAATCCTTAGCAAGACAGGGATTATTCCAAAGATCCTTTATGAAAGACAATGTGTAAGAAACCCCATCTGCATCTGCATTCGCACTCCACACCATCTGCCGTTGAATAACCTGTAGTCCATTACCCTTCATAACATACCTCACAAATTCTTCCAAAACGTTTTCTGTAGCCCTCAACCGATTCTGCCGCTGAATTCTCTGTATTCCTCCTAGTCATTTGGCCCTATTCTACACCTCACAGGTCCTCCAAATGGGCCAAACGTCTTCTTTACCAACGTCTTCTGAAATGTTTCCCCTTCTAAAACTCCCCTCTCTAGCCATGAACGAAGTTTTCAAGTCAATGGATCCTATGGAATTGTGAGTTTATCTAATGGATTTCCGAGAAAAATGTTACGACTTTCAGATTGGTCCTCTGCAAAACCCCAATCAAACCTTTGGTTGGAAGGGCAATCAGGAACTATCCCCTTCAAATTTCTGAATCAAAAAACAGCAACCCAGAACATGTGAAATTCGGGTTTGGAGGAAAACGTTCAATAATAACCCTAAAAGATGTGAAGCGTTTCGGAAAGAACAAGAAAAAGGGGTTCATTTATAGAGGAGGGATTATGTATTATAGAAACCATTCTAAAATTCTTGAATCGATTTGTGAGTGTTTGATAACTAGTTTTGATTCGAATCGTGTCAAACTGCACTTGTACGAGCTCACTATTTTCGATCTTTGTGACAGTTGGATCAAGAGTTGGCCGTTTCGACTGTTAGCAATTAGCGCAAGTGGTCGAGGTGGTGCCAAAATGTTTCTGGAGAAGAACAGTTGTTCTCTTATGGGAAACGCCCTGGGTTGCTATCAAGCCATTGTGGATCCGTCAAACCTCACTGACAAGGATCTTAATATATTTTTGAAAAAGTGGGCGGAGTCTAAGTCTCAAATGGAACTTTTTGATGTACATTCTATGTTCGATTTAGAAGCAGTGTTGGATGGGTTTGAAACGTTCCCAGTAAGAGGTGCAGATAAAGAAAGGTGCGTTTTTTTTGACTGGAAAAAATAATTAGGTTTTTTACAGAGTTCGAAGTTCAAATCCAGAAGCATGCTATACTATCCGACGAGCAAGAGACAATGCTAGAGCATTGGTTGGCATGGACGACAACGTTTTCCGTATGACAATTTGTACTGATTGATGCTTGATTTTCTGTTGTAAAGGTTTATAATAAAAAAGTTTATTAAAACTGAAAACAAACGAAAAGTTTAGCTCCAGAATAGTGAATGGGAGCCACCTTCTTGCTAAAAGCGGAGTCAGCATTGGTGCGCTTCTTATCAGTGTGAACTACACGACGACCAGTTTTCTGGGACATCAAATTGAGCAACAATCTGAAAATGAGCTTTTTTGACAATTCTAAAAAAAACTGTCAAAAATTTACTTTTCCACTAGGCACATTGCTTTAACCACTTCAACAAAGCCAGGTAGGGAAGACAATGTACGTGGAACGGCATTTTGATTCTGATCTCTGAATTTTTGAAGATGTGATGGATCTGGCAAGAATATCGATCGGTTCGAGAAACACGTCAACGCAATTGCTGACTCAGTTTTTTGTGTGACAGGTGCGCACAATCTGAACCTCTTCTTTTGCACACTAGCCGTGTCTCCTATTAAAATAACAAGCGTCTTGTGCGCGCTCTTCTGACTCCCTCATTCATCGTCTTCTTCTTCTTCTTTCGGTAGACGACGTGGTCAAAAGGCAATATGTTTCCTCTACATCGTTTCCCCTACGTGGCGCTCGTCGAATTGATCAAATCGATGAGCCCAGTGGAAATGTAACTTTTCGCCAATTTATTTCAGAATTTTTGTTTAATTTTCAGATTATTGCTCAACATGGTGTCCCAAAAAACCAGCCGCCTCATCAAAGGGATTTCGAAGCCATGCATCAAATTGAATTTTAAAGATGATGGAGATAATGTTCGAGTCGACATCAAAGCGTTGGACAATAAGCTGACTTCGTTGCAGTTTCTTCCTATTGAAGTGGATTCGCCAGCGAATTGGAAATTAGAAGGTTCCAGTATAAAAACTTATTGGATAGATAAAAGGGAAGGGCTGAAAGCTATCACAAAACTTTTAATGGACATTTTCACAATCAACTCGGTGTCCTGTAAGGTTTTCACGTGCCATCCTCAAGAATCTATCGGTCTAATAGAGCATGTAACAGGACTACACGGAGTGAGCATTCAGAAACTACAGTGGTTTGCCAGTTCCAATGATATGGTCGAAACAGTACTCACCGCTGCCATCAATGCGAAAGAATTGCTTTTCGTCGTGGAAACACAGGAGAAGCCCGTATTCGACAGGTTCAATGAGTACTCTTTAGATACTTTAGGTTTTAGTGATGCCCATTGGCTCACTGTGGATGATGTATGTACTTTGAAGAACTGCTCAAACGTAGTTGTAGAGGACTCAGTTTTCACAAGTGTGCAATTCAATATGCTCTTGAAAAACTTGATTGCAAGCGGCGGAAGGATCAATAGCTGGGCAATCTCCGCGACTCAGAATCTTGATGCCGAGGTTGTGTTGGATGGATTTGAAACGGAAAACGAAGAGTTAGTTGGCCATCTCAAAACAAATAAAAAACTTTTTATTTCAGGGATGGTTGGAGGCGGATTCGTAACCGAAACGGAGACGCATATTTACTGGAGGTAAATGAAGACGGCATTGAGTTGATTCGACGAAGAGACGGCGAAGTCTGAGAAAACTTAGAATTCAGAAAAGAGTTGATGAAAATGCAATGTGTATTTTCTTTGGTTTTTTTTTAATAAAAAAATTTTTGTTGAGATGGAAGTTTTATTAAAAGAGACAAGTGTGGTAGAAAGGCCAAATAGGCCGGTACGGATGATTCTAGTGGAACTTAATTCAGGCCAAACTATAGAAGGCGTTGCAAATAAATTGAAAACATTAGCAAAGAAATAGAGACTATCGATCTCGCCGAAAAACACGTCAACTCATTTGCTGACGCGTTTTTTGTGTGACAGGTGCACAATCTGATCCTATTATTCTACACATTAGCCCTGTCCCTCATTCCAACAACATACATCTTGTGCATCCTCTTCTTATTCCTTCATTCATCGTCTCCTTCTTCTTTGGGTGCACGACGTCTTCAAAAATCAATATGTTTCCCCTCCGACGTCTACCCTATCTGGCCGTTGTCGAAGTGGTCAAATCAATGAGCCCAGTTGATATGTAAGTTTCCACCAACTTTATCCCTGAATTTTCGATCAATTTTCAGATTATTGCTTAACATGGCGTCCCAAAAAACCAGTCGCGTCATCAAAGGGATTTCGAAGCCATCCATAAAATTGAACTTTCAAGATTATGGATATAATGTCCAAGTCAATATTGAAGTGACGGACCAAAAGCTAATCACGTTGCAGTTTCTTCCTATTGAAGTGGATTCGCCAGCAAATTGGAAAGTAGAAGGTTTCAATATACAAACTTATTGGGTGGATAAGAGGGAAGGGCTAAAAGATATCGCCGAACTCTTAATGGACGCTTTCACAGTCGAATCAGTTTCCTATAATGTTCTTACCCGGAGCCCCGGTGAAACATTGAGATCAATGAATCATGTGATTAACCTACCTGGAGTAAACTTGCAGAAGCTCGAGTGGTTCTCTTATCCCACCTCCAACGACGAGTTTCAGCAATTTCTGACCACTGTCATCAACGCCAAACAACTTATTTTGGTAGTCAGCCGCAATGAAAGGCCCGTGTTCGACAGATTCGATGAGTACTCATTAGATACTCTATGTGTCAGTGGAGGGCATTGGCTCACTTTGGAATACCTCTGTGCCTTGAAAAACTGTGAGACAACATTAATCGAAGACACGGTTCTGACAAGTGAGCAGTTCAATACGCTACTCAAATATTTGTTGCCAAGTGATGGGAGGTTCGACAGCTGGAAAATTTGTTCGGAAAACATTCTTGATGTGGAGGTTGTGCTGGATGGGCTTGACATGGAAGACCTCGGGTTTGTTGACCACCTAAGAACAATCGAATGAAATTGTTATTTCAGAGACGGGGTCTGGACGACTCGTAACGCGAAAGGCTGTCAATTTTTAGTGGAGATAAAAGAAAAGAGTTTTAAACTACTTCGAGGAAGGACCATGAACAATTGAGTTTAGAAATTCTTCAAATTTAGATGGGAGTTGATGAAAAAGCAATGTGTAATAAGAATAACAAGTAAAAAATAATGTATATTTTCCTTTGGTTTTTTTCAATAAAGACATTTTGTTTGAATGTTGGAATGAAATTTTTATTAAAGGAGACAATTCTGAGAATTTTCAAAAGTGTGGCATGGAAGTCAATTAGACTAGGATGAGTACGAATAGCTCTAGGGGAACTTCATCGCCAAAGTAAAGAAGGCGTTGCAAAGGAATCATAAAAATTAGCGAAAAAATAGGGTCTATCGATCTCGCCGAAAATGCATCAACGAGTTTGCTGACGTCTTTTTTGTGTGTGACAGGTGCATAATCTACCTCTCCACATTAGCCCTGTCCCGTTTTCAAACAAGAAACATACATCTTGTGCGCGCCCTTCTAATTCCCTCATTCATCGTCTCCTTCTTCTTTTGGTGCACGACGTCTTCAAAAATCAATATGTTTCCCCTCCATCGTCTTCCCTATCTGGCCCTTTTCGAAGTCATCAAATCAATGGGCCCATTGGAAATGTAAGTTTTCGCCAATTAAAGCCCAGAATTTCCGGTCGATTTTCAGATTATTGCTCAACATGGCGTCCAAAAAAACCGGTCCCCTCATCAAAAGGATTTCTAAACCATTGGTAAATTTGGTATTTAACGATAAGAATACTAATTTACAAATCGATATTGAAGTGATGAGCAATAAGGTGTTTTCGATTTATCTGCTTATCTCGGCAATCGATCCTCCGTCGATTTGGAAACTAAAAGGCTCCAATTTGAAAACGCATTGGGCAGATAAGCAAAAAGGACTGAAAGCTATCACCAAACTTTTATTGGACATTTTCACAATCAACTCGGTGTCTTGTAAGGTTTACACGTGCCATCCTCAAGAATCTATTGGTCCAATAGAGCATGTAACAGGACTTTATGGAGTTAAAATTCAAAAACTGACGTGGTTCGCCACTGGCTCCTCCAATTATATCTTCCAAAAAGTACTTACCGAAGCCATTCGTGCGAAAAAATTGCTTTTTTTCGTGGAAACACAGAAGAAGCGCGTATTCGACAGATTCAATGAGTACTCTTTGGATACTCTAAGTCTTAGTGGAGCCCATTGGCTCACTTTGAATAATGTATGTGCTTTAAAAAACTGCTCAGTAGTAGTTGTACAGGACACAATTTTCACAAGCGTGCAGTTCAATACGCTCCTGAAAAACTTGATTGCAAGCGGCGGAAGGATCAAGAGCTGGTCAATCTCTACCACTCAGAATCTTGATGCCGAGGTTGTGTTGGATGGGCTCGAGACGGAAAACGAAGAGTTAGTTGGCCATCTCAAAACAAATAAAAAACTTTTTATTTCAGGGATGGTTGGAGGCGGATTCGTAACCGAAACGGAGACGCATATTTACTGGAGGTAAATGAAGACGGCATTGAGTTGATTCGACGAAGAGACGGCGAAGTCTGAGAAAACTTAGAATTCAGAAAAGAGTTGATGAAAATGCAATGTGTATTTTCTTTGGTTTTTTTTTAATAAAAAAATTTTTGTTGAGATGGAAGTTTTATTAAAAGAGACAAGTGTGGTAGAAAGGCCAAATAGGCCGGTACGGATGATTCTAGTGGAACTTAATTCAGGCCAAACTATAGAAGGCGTTGCAAATAAATTGAAAACATTAGCAAAGAAATAGAGACTATCGATCTCGCCGAAAAACACGTCAACTCATTTGCTGACGCGTTTTTTGTGTGACAGGTGCACAATCTGATCCTATTATTCTACACATTAGCCCTGTCCCTCATTCCAACAACATACATCTTGTGCATCCTCTTCTTATTCCTTCATTCATCGTCTCCTTCTTCTTTGGGTGCACGACGTCTTCAAAAATCAATATGTTTCCCCTCCGACGTCTACCCTATCTGGCCGTTGTCGAAGTGGTCAAATCAATGAGCCCAGTTGATATGTAAGTTTCCACCAACTTTATCCCTGAATTTTCGATCAATTTTCAGATTATTGCTTAACATGGCGTCCCAAAAAACCAGTCGCGTCATCAAAGGGATTTCGAAGCCATCCATAAAATTGAACTTTCAAGATTATGGATATAATGTCCAAGTCAATATTGAAGTGACGGACCAAAAGCTAATCACGTTGCAGTTTCTTCCTATTGAAGTGGATTCGCCAGCAAATTGGAAAGTAGAAGGTTTCAATATACAAACTTATTGGGTGGATAAGAGGGAAGGGCTAAAAGATATCGCCGAACTCTTAATGGACGCTTTCACAGTCGAATCAGTTTCCTATAATGTTCTTACCCGGAGCCCCGGTGAAACATTGAGATCAATGAATCATGTGATTAACCTACCTGGAGTAAACTTGCAGAAGCTCGAGTGGTTCTCTTATCCCACCTCCAACGACGAGTTTCAGCAATTTCTGACCACTGTCATCAACGCCAAACAACTTATTTTGGTAGTCAGCCGCAATGAAAGGCCCGTGTTCGACAGATTCGATGAGTACTCATTAGATACTCTATGTGTCAGTGGAGGGCATTGGCTCACTTTGGAATACCTCTGTGCCTTGAAAAACTGTGAGACAACATTAATCGAAGACACGGTTCTGACAAGTGAGCAGTTCAATACGCTACTCAAATATTTGTTGCCAAGTGATGGGAGGTTCGACAGCTGGAAAATTTGTTCGGAAAACATTCTTGATGTGGAGGTTGTGCTGGATGGGCTTGACATGGAAGACCTCGGGTTTG
This sequence comes from Caenorhabditis doughertyi, assembly GCA_963572265.1. Taxonomy (NCBI): domain Eukaryota; kingdom Metazoa; phylum Nematoda; class Chromadorea; order Rhabditida; family Rhabditidae; genus Caenorhabditis; species Caenorhabditis doughertyi. Next base: position 4,471,880 of record OY751553.1, on the reverse strand, counting down.
TTGACCACCTAAGAACAATCGAATGAAATTGTTATTTCAGAGACGGGGTCTGGACGACTCGTAACGCGAAAGGCTGTCAATTTTTAGTGGAGATAAAAGAAAAGAGTTTTAAACTACTTCGAGGAAGGACCATGAACAATTGAGTTTAGAAATTCTTCAAATTTAGATGGGAGTTGATGAAAAAGCAATGTGTAATAAGAATAACAAGTAAAAAATAATGTATATTTTCCTTTGGTTTTTTTCAATAAAGACATTTTGTTTGAATGTTGGAATGAAATTTTTATTAAAGGAGACAATTCTGAGAATTTTCAAAAGTGTGGCATGGAAGTCAATTAGACTAGGATGAGTACGAATAGCTCTAGGGGAACTTCATCGCCAAAGTAAAGAAGGCGTTGCAAAGGAATCATAAAAATTAGCGAAAAAATAGGGTCTATCGATCTCGCCGAAAATGCATCAACGAGTTTGCTGACGTCTTTTTTGTGTGTGACAGGTGCATAATCTACCTCTCCACATTAGCCCTGTCCCGTTTTCAAACAAGAAACATACATCTTGTGCGCGCCCTTCTAATTCCCTCATTCATCGTCTCCTTCTTCTTTTGGTGCACGACGTCTTCAAAAATCAATATGTTTCCCCTCCATCGTCTTCCCTATCTGGCCCTTTTCGAAGTCATCAAATCAATGGGCCCATTGGAAATGTAAGTTTTCGCCAATTAAAGCCCAGAATTTCCGGTCGATTTTCAGATTATTGCTCAACATGGCGTCCAAAAAAACCGGTCCCCTCATCAAAAGGATTTCTAAACCATTGGTAAATTTGGTATTTAACGATAAGAATACTAATTTACAAATCGATATTGAAGTGATGAGCAATAAGGTGTTTTCGATTTATCTGCTTATCTCGGCAATCGATCCTCCGTCGATTTGGAAACTAAAAGGCTCCAATTTGAAAACGCATTGGGCAGATAAGCAAAAAGGACTGAAAGCTATCACCAAACTTTTATTGGACATTTTCACAATCAACTCGGTGTCTTGTAAGGTTTACACGTGCCATCCTCAAGAATCTATTGGTCCAATAGAGCATGTAACAGGACTTTATGGAGTTAAAATTCAAAAACTGACGTGGTTCGCCACTGGCTCCTCCAATTATATCTTCCAAAAAGTACTTACCGAAGCCATTCGTGCGAAAAAATTGCTTTTTTTCGTGGAAACACAGAAGAAGCGCGTATTCGACAGATTCAATGAGTACTCTTTGGATACTCTAAGTCTTAGTGGAGCCCATTGGCTCACTTTGAATAATGTATGTGCTTTAAAAAACTGCTCAGTAGTAGTTGTACAGGACACAATTTTCACAAGCGTGCAGTTCAATACGCTCCTGAAAAACTTGATTGCAAGCGGCGGAAGGATCAAGAGCTGGTCAATCTCTACCACTCAGAATCTTGATGCCGAGGTTGTGTTGGATGGGCTCGAGACGGAAAACGAAGAGTTAGTTGGCAATGTCAAAACAATTAAATAACTCTTCATTTCAGGGAAGGTTGGTGGCGGATCCGTAACCGAAGAGGAGTCTCATATTTACTGAAGGTAAACGAAGATAGCATTAAGTTGAATCGCACAGAGACCCGTAACAACGGAGTCTAGGAAACCTCGAAGTTCAGAAGAAAGCTGATGAAAAAGCATTGTGACAAGTAAAAAATAATGTGTATTTTCTTTGGTTTTTTTTAATGAAGAAATTTTTGTTGAGATGGAAGTTTTATTAAAAGAGAGGCGTGTGGTATGAAGATCAAATAGGCAAGTACGGATAATTTTAGGGGAACTTCATCCGGGCCAAAGCATAAAAGGCGCTGCATAAGAATCGTGGACATTAGCAAAGAAATAGGGTCTATCGATCTTGCCGAAAACACGTCAACGCATTTGCTGACGCGTTTTTTTTTGTTTGACAGGTGCATAATCTACCTCTCCACATTAGCCCTGTCCCTTATTCAAACAAAATACATCTTGTGCACGCTCTTCTGATTCTCTCATTCTCAGTCTTCTTCTGAATCTTCTGGTGCACGACGTCTTCAAAAATCAATATGTTTCCCCTCCATCGTCTTCCCTATCTTCCCTGGCCCTTTTCGAAGTGATCAAATCAATGGGCCCATTGGAAATGTAAGCTTCCGCCAGTTTATCCCATAATTTCCGTTCAATTTTTCAGATTCTTGCTCAATTTGACGTCTCAAAAAACCAGTCGCCTCTTCAAAGGGATTTCTAAACCATCGGTCAATTTGGTCTTTAACGATAAGGATTCTGATTTCCGAATTGATATTGAAGTGATGAGCACTAAGGTGTTTTCGTTTCACCTGCTTGCTTCGGCAATCGATCTTTTATCGATTTGGAAACTAAAAGGCTCAAGTTTGAAAACACATTGGGCAGATAAGAAAAAAGGGCTGAAAACAATCACCGAACTTTTAATGGACATTTTCACAATCAACTCGGTGTCCTGTAAGGGTTACACGTGCCAGCCTCAAGAATCTATTGGTCTAATAGAGCATGTAACAGGACTACATGGAGGTAAAATTCAAGAACTACAGTGGTTTTCCAATTCCAATGATATGGTCGAAAAAGTACTCACCGCTGCCATCAATGCGAAAGAATTGCTTTTCGTCATGGAAACACAGGAGAAGCCCGTATTCGACAGGTTCAATGAGTACTCTTTGGACACTCTAAGTCTTGATGGAGCCCATTGGCTCACTGTGGATGATGTATGTGCTTTGAAGAACTGCTCAAACGTAGTTGTGCAGTACACGATTTTCACAAGCGTGCAATTCAATATGATCCTGAAAAACTTGATTGCAACCGGCGGAAGAATCAATAGTTGGGCAATCTGCACGACTCAGGATCTTGATGCCGAGGTTTTGTTGGATGGGCTTGGCATGGAACACGTTAGGTTTGTTGACCACATGAGAACAAAACCAATGACTTTTTTTCAGAGATGGGATCTGGACGACTCTTAGACCGAATGGAAACCAATTTGTAATGGAGATAAAAGAAAAGAGCCTTAAACTAGTTCGACGAAACATCATGAACAATTGAGTTTAGAAATTCTTCGAAGTTAGATGGGAGTTGATGAAAAAAGCAATGTGTGATAAGGATAACGAGCAAAAAATAATGTATATTTTCCTTGGTTTTTTTTTTAAATAAAGACATTTTTTGGAATGGAAGCTTTAGTAGGAGAAACAATTCTAAGGACATTACCTGAGTTATACCTTCACAGTAGTCACAGACATTTTTTGCATTTTCCTACCAGATACCTCTGTGACGAGTAGCTGTAGGTTCAACGAGGAGACGTAGAAAATTGTTTTCTCCCTGCGTCTCTTGCTAGATTCTTGTCTCTTATAAAAGGGTCATTGTGCGCACAAGAAAAACCTTCTGTCAGTCGGTTTATTCTACACCGTCTCATTCTTTGTTTTCTCCTTCTCGACGTCTCCTAATGTCCCCGCCGTTGCCTCTTCAACGTCTTCATTCTCTTGCTCTTGAAGAGGTTATCAATCATATGGGTATGATGGAAATGTGAGTTTTTTTGCAACACTTATTTTTTGACAACACTCTTTTTTTAGACTCTACCTCACACAGACCTCCCGGAAATCTCGGAATCTTATCAGGCGGTGTATCAAACAGATCAAACTTCATTTGAAAATCTATCACGATGAGAAAAAGAGCTACTTGGAATTCCAACAGATTGGGAGCTCGGAAAAATCTGCGCTCTGGATTCACATCCCACGTCATTCATTTCTGAACAATGAAAGTTCTCTAACAAGCAAAACGTATTGGAATCTGGGCCAAGCTTTCAAAATTCCCGTATTTATCATCAATGGCTGCACGTGGACATATTGGAATGATGAGCTTCAAGCTTTCAAAACAATCGTTGATTTCTTTGTTGATAACTTTAAAATCCAACAAATTTCTTTCGATTTGATCCGTCCAGAACCCAAACTAGCTCGCGAAGTGATGGCGCATGCGAAAACTCTTGATATCAAATTTGGAAAAGTTAAAGTGATTGCAAATGAGACGATGAAAACTGCCGTTTGCGAATGGATTCTAAAGTCATGTGCCAACGCTTCCGAGTTGATTTTTGACGCTGCCTATGGGGTTACACTGGCTCCGGAAGTATTCCAGACATTTTCAATGAATCGGTTGTACATTGAGCACGGCAGAAGAATGACAGTCCGGCACATCTGTGCAATGACTGGAATTCGTCATCTAAGTTTGTTTTATTCAAGTTTATCAGGCCAGGATTTGAATTTTATTCTCAAATATTGGGTTCGCGGCACGTTGAACTTTCAAACGATGCACTTGCCGATTCAAACATCTCACAGAATGGTCATGGAAGGTTTAGAGCCGGAATTCTTGGGGTATGTTTTTGTTGAGGGTTTTCTTTCTGAAAAGAAAAACTGTATTTTAGAGAAAATTGGTACAGACTTCAAAAATTCGACGGAGTCACTGCAATTGTCTTGGTCAATAAATCGAACGTTTATCTCGAAGTCGAATGATTTCTGATTTTTTCTGCTGATAAATTTTTTTGATAAACGCTTTTCTTGTTCACTATTGAAGAATTTTAGAGTGCAGACGGTTACACACTGTCGTACTCTCGCACTCTTCTTTCTTACCTTTCAACTTTCAAAGAACTGTCGCTCGCTTCAAAGTTGAGATAGAGTTACAGCTGCAAAAGACTAACGCTCCACAGTTTTGAAAGCTTAGACTTAAACGATCAGGCAGCATCAAAATCAGGTTAATAAAACAATTCATTCAAAAAAATTACATGTTGGTTGAAAAAAACAAAGCAGATCATAGATTTACAACTTCTTCTCTACGGATCTCTATCACAAAACGACAATCCAAAATCTCAATCAAAAACTCTACACCGTCCGCTTTCCTAATAATCCATTGCGTGTCTTCCTTGACTTCGCTTTCCACACCATCTAGAATCCCCTCTGCGTCTAGTTCTTCATCAGTATTGATATCCCACTTTTCTATCTTCACATCTTTGATAATGACCTCTTTGAGAAAGAAGTTGAAGTCCTGGCTACTGAAAACTGTCTCAAATAATCGTAGTCTGAGGCAATTTGTCAGGTCACAAAGATTGTTGAACGTGATTCATTTGGCATCATGAATTTCAAAGTTCTCAAGGTTGAATTCATTAAACCGGTCAAACTCGAAGGCGGTATCCCAACAAGAGCATAAAACCACCTCTTTTGCTGTAGAAGCTGCTTGAAGCATTTTGAGGCATGCTGGGTGACTAGAATCCTCTTCAATGTTCCATTGAAACTTCTGAATCTTCCATTGGTAGTTGAGCACAATTTCTACTAAATTGTACAATATTGCGTGCTTGGCATGACGAAGATCTAAAGATATCCACCCGACCTTAAAAGTTATGTTTAGGCAGTCCATGACATCCTCGAAACCCTCTTGTAGATCAGTGTAAAAAACTGATAGCCGTATGTACTCATCCCAATCAAAAAAGGCAGGGACCCGACGTTTTCGCGAATAAAAAAATGAATGATTACTAGGTATTGGTACGTCGTGAACGATATCCAAGGAGATCAATGGCTTTGTGTTGTGAGAAAGTGAAAAATTCAGACGATCCGTGTAGCCGAAATATTCCAGTGTGATATCGACTTTTGGATCGAAAAATTTATTAATAAGGTGCTTGGTTTTCAGCGAGGATAATATTAAAGAGAGTCTGAAAATGAGGATCCGGGGTTGAAATGCTTTTAGTTTACTCACTTTTCGTTTGTATCCAGATAGCTCACTACTTCAGCAAGAGCCAGAAAAGGAAGACGTTAAAGAGGAAAGGGCATATTTCCGATCGAATTCGGAATTTTTTTCTCTCTGTGTTCTGGAGAAATGACAGATGACGTTCTAGATAAGTGACAGTTGGCTCAATGAATGGGGGAACGGTACTGAACAAGGTCCTTTCCCAGCGTGTCGTGCACCTGTCGAGAAGAATAGGTTCTGACGATGAGAAGACGCACTGACTCGGAATCTGAAGAAGATGTCAGACACACAAAAGACGGAGTGGTAAGCAATCGAATGAATGAACAGTGCTAAAAGGGATCGCTACTCATTGTACCTATGGCTAAACCTTACGTTAGATTCTGATTGAAAACAGATTAAAAACACAGTTTATTCCAATTTTTTTATTGAAAAAGCAAAAAAAAAACAGATAATCAATTGACAGTTTCTTCGTGAATGTTTAAAATAAATTGAAATTCGAAAATCTCGATCAAGAATTGTGCTCCGTCTGGTCTTCTGATTATCCATTGCCTTTCTGCATTTACTTCACTCTCCAAACCATCTAGGATCACCTCTGCCTTCAATTTCTTATCAGTTTTAATATCCCATTTTTCGATATTTACATCTTTGATAATAGCCTGTTTAAGGAACAAATTGAGATTCGTTTTAAAAAGCCGTAGCCTGAGGCAATTTGTCAAGTCACAAAGATTGTTTAACGTGATCCATCTAGCTCCAAAAACAGTGAAATTCTCAAGATTGAACTCATTAAACCGATCAAACTCGATAGCGGTATCCCAACAAGAGCATAAAACCACCTCTTTTGCTGTTGAAGCTGCTTGAAGCATTTTCAGACATGCTGGATCACTAGAATCCTCCTCAATGTTCCAATGAAACGTCTGAATCTTCTACTGTACGTTGAGAACGGCTTCTACCAATTTGTACACGGTTTCGTGCCCCGCGAAACGATGATCTAGAGGGATATCGACGCGACTTTAAAAGTTGTGTTTAGGTAGTCCATGACGTCCTCGAGACCCTCTTGTAGAGTTGGGTAATAAACTGATATCCATTTGTGCTGATTCCAATCGATCGTGGCTGGAACTTGCTTTCTCCGAAGGTTCAAAAACGAATGCCTGTTTGGTATTGGCCTGCCGAAAACAAGATCCAATAGAATGAATTTTTGCTTCGGACTGCAGAAAAGATCAATGTTCACAATATTCATGAAGCCAAAATATTCCAATGCTATATCGATTTTTGGTTTGAAACATTCATTAATAAGGCGCTTGGTTTTCAGGGATGCCAGGGTTAAGGATAGTCTAAAAATGATAATTAGGGTTTGAAAGGCTGTAGGTTACTTACATTTCCTTAGGATCTAGATACTTCACCACTTCAACAAGAGCCACAAAAGGAAGACGTTGGAGAAGGAACGACATTTTTCTATGGTTTGAAGAATTGGTCTTCGTTATGGATTGTTATGTAGACGTTCTCGACGGATGACAGATGGTTCAATAAACCAGATGGATTAGAACGTTTCTCAGGATATTGGGAGTATAGGCTGTCAGAATCGAGTTGAGAATCTCTAGAAGACGTCACACAAGAATGATGTGCTAAATGAGGTTTTTCCTAGCGTATCGTGCACCTGTCGAGGAGAACAGATTCTGACGATGAGAAGACGGACTGATTCAGAATCTGGAGAAGACGTCACACACAAATAACGTCAGAGTGCTAAATGGGGTCTCTTCCCAGGGTGAACTGTTCAGAAACCTAGGTTCTGACAATGGAGTCCTTGCGCTAATTGGAATATCGGACGCTTTTTTAAGAAACAGAACAATAACATTTATTCAAAAATCCGCCAAACCAAAACAACAAAATAACAGAACCACATTATCAGTCCCACAAACATTTATTCAAATACACACAAAACAAAAACATTTTAACTTGGAACTATTCATCTCTGCAAATTCTCAATTTTTTCAATCTTACAAGAAGCTCGATTCGGTATGCGACACCATCTGGTTTCTGTAGAATCCACGTTTCTTCTGTCTGCTTTCTGCTTTCCAATCCATCCAGAATACTTGTTGCATCAAGTTCTTGATTAGTGTGTATTTCCCATTGTCGAATTTTCACATCATTTTTCATAATGTATTGGAGAAGAATGTTGAAATCATTGCTTGTAAGATTCGTTAGATTGAGTCTTACCTCGCGGCAGTTTACCAGCTCACGAAGATTATCCGAGGTGATCCAGTGGGCTTTTACAATCTTCAGGCTTTCCAAAGCATACTCACTGAAACCGTCAAACCTGAAGCCTTTTTTGACTTCTGAATAGAATGCCACTGTTTTTGCATGAGCAGCTGCTTGAATCATCTTTTTACATGCACTGTCTTCGAACTCTTTGTTGGCTCTCCACCATAAATGTTGAATTCTCAATTCCTCATTCTTTACAGTTTCCACTAGCTGGGAGGACTTCGCGGGATCCTCGCAACTCAAACCGAATTCCACGAACTCAATATTGAAGCTGGTCTTCAGAAAATGCAAAACTTCTTCGAATCCTTCTTGACGATCTGGATAGAACACTGTCATTAATTCAATAGGCTTCCAACAGATCAAGGCTTGTGTCCGAACGTTTTTAAAATGGATCCAGGAGGATGATTTTGGTGCTGGTGATGAGTAAACAATGTCGAATTGAACAATGTTATGATAATCTTGAGCTAAATGGATTGAGACCATGTTCGAAAGTATGTAATCGTCGATTTGGATACTGATTGTTGGTTTGGAAATTAAATTCATACAGTGTCGGGTTTTCCGAGACATAAGGATTAGCGCTAGCCTAAAAATAAAAATTCAAATTAAACAAGATTTGAAACGCTTACTTTTCAAAGAACTCCAAGTGCTTTACTACTTCGGCAAAGGCCAGGAATGGAAGACGATGTAGAGGGAAAGCCATTGGCACCCAAATGACGAAAGGATATGAAAGACTAGGCTAGTGCTAAGTTGCTTCCCAGAGTAATATGTCTTATTCGTGTTGAGACCCTCCAAAACGTCACGGACATCACCTGTTCGCTCATTCTGAGAGTGTATTCTCCTCAACAAACGCACAATAGACACCTTTGCCCTGGGAAGAGTCTGAATGATTGGATTGGCTTTACTGAGACCAATATGCTTCTTAAAGTGACGAATCAAAACACGATTTATTGACAGTATCACAAAAATTTATTCAAATACACACGAAATCAAAAAACTTCAAACTGCAACTATTCATCTCTGCAAATTCTCAACGTTCTCCATCCTACAAACAGCTCGATTCGGTATGCGACACCACCTGGTTTCTGTAGAATCCACGTTTCCTCTGTCTGCCTTCTGCTCTCCAATCCATCCAGAATACTTGTTGGATCGAGTTCTTGATCAGTGCAAATTTCCCATTGTCGAATTCTCACATCATTTTTCATAATGTATTTCAGAAGAATGTTAAAATCATTGCTTGTAAGAATCGTTAGAAAAAGTCTCAACTCGAGGCAGTTTACCAGCTCACAAAGATTATCCGAGGTGATCCAGTCGGCTTTTACAACTTCCAGGCTTTCCAAATCATACTCACTGAAGCCGTCAAACCTGAAGTCTTTTTCGACGTGAGGATCTAACAGCGCTATCTTTGCATGCCTCGCTGATTGAAACAGTTTTTTACATGCTTCTTTTTCAGAGCTCCTGTTAGAAATCCACACTAACTTTTGAATCTTCAAATCATTAGTTTTCACAGTTTCCACTAGCCGAGAAGATTTTTCGGAATCCTCGCAACTCAAACGAAAAGATACTGATTCAATGTTAAAGCTAGTCTTCAGAAAATGCAAAACTTTCTCATATCCCTCTTGACGATCTGTGAAGAACGCTGTCACTATTTTTTCAGGCGTTCAACGGAGCAAGGATGGTGTCCAAATGTTGTTAAAACTGATTCGGGAGTGCAATAAACAAACAATGTCAAACATTGCCATACGAGAGTTCTTTTGAAATATGTGAATCGCGACGTTTGTCAAAAGCTGGTAATCCTTGATTTCTATGTTGATTGTTAGTTTTGAAATTGTATTTACAACGCGTCTCATTTTTTGGGACGCCAGAATCAGCGCTAGCCTGAAAATTAGCATTTACATTGATCGAGTTCAAGAAGGCTTACCTTTCATAGAATTCCAAGTTTATCACCACTTCAGCGAAGGCCAGAAAAGGGAGACGATGTAGGGGGAAAGACATGTTGATTAAAAAGAGGACGTCGCAAGCAAATGACGAAAGAATGGGCGAATGACAAGGCGAGTGCTAATGACGGTCTCTATTTGGTGTGCAGTGCCGTGTCGAGACCCATCGGAAATGGTTCACCACCTTCCCTAAGTAGGTTCTCTTCAACAGGTGCACAACGGACATATGGGTCTGGGAAGCGGTCTTCATTAGCCTCTTATTTTTCCGTCAGCTGTCGTTAAGCCAGCATGAGGTCCTTTTGGAAAATGGCAAGTTTACTGAGCACCTTTCAAGGAGAATCGATTCTAGGTTAGTTGGGAATTTCAGGCCATTTTAAATTGTTGAAGCTATTTGGGACACACTAATCTTTATCAAAATAGATCTGTTAAAAGTACGATAAAATTCATTTATTCAATCATAAACAAAGTCTAAAGCGATAAAAGCAAAAGAAAATCACATTCGATTGATATAAAATCCTCCTCTCCACATCTCGCCCGGGTCGATATTGATTTTGTACTTAATCCCATCTGGTTTTTGCAAAATCCACTTATCTCCTCTCTTTCTACTGCTCTCCAAACCATTCAGAATCATTGCGGGGTCAAGTACTTTAATGGTATGAATTTGCCATTTTCTAATTTCCACATTGTTTTCCATGAGGTATTTAAGGAATAAGTTGAAGTCAAGACTTGTTAGTTCGGTATCATTAATTGTAATCTTGCTGCATTTGACCAGATCGCAAAGGTGGTTTGAAGTCATCCAGGGACCTTTATGAATGTACAAGATTTTCAGAGCATACTTATCAAAGCCATCAAACTGGAAGTTGCTATCGATACGAGGTTCTAAGACTACTGCCTTTGCATAAGCAGCTGCTTCAAGAATTTTTCGAGAAGCATCGTCTTCGGAATCCTCGTTGGGGCGCCAGGAAAAATTCAAAATTTTCCCGGCATTGCGCTTCACGGTTTCCACTAGCTTTGAAGATTTTTCTGGGTCCTCACAACGCAAATCAAGATTTACAAAGTCGATTTCGAAACTTTCCTTCAAAAAGTTCAGAACCTCTTCGAATCCTTCTTGGCGAGTTTGGTGAAACACTTTCACCGTTTTGAAGCTATCTAAATGGATCAAGACGACTGGGATCGGATGCTTTCCGAACTTGAGCGAGGTGTGCCATGTTGGTGCTCTCAACGAGTAGAAAATAGTGAATCTAATCACTGGATGATCCATATGATGAACCAAAATTCCTACTCTGTTTTCATGATCGTAATCTTCGATGGAGATATTGATTTTTGGTTTTGAAACAGAGTTTATGAGACGTTTAGTATTTTGCGAAGTCCAGAGAAGGCATAGTCTGAAAATGAGAATTCAAATCGGTATTGTAATTTCGAAAAACTTACTTTTCATGGATTTCCAATTGGTTCACCACTTTGGCAAAGGCAATACAAGGGAGACGAAGGAGTGGGAATGGCGTCATTTAGAAGACGTCGCACACAAATGGCGAAGGATTGAATGAATGACTGGGGTATTGCGTGTCGGGGTAATATGCCAGTTGAGCGTAGTGGTGTGGTGGTGAGCAGGGTAGCGTCTGATCGATATTTCGTGTCGAGACCCTTTGTGTTCAAGTGACGAAGGACTAGACGAACGATGCGTCAACTGCACTAATGCTAGATCGATTCCCAGACAGAATTTAGCTGAAACTGGTCTTTGAAATGGCGGAATGCGGAAAGCGGAAGGTGGAAGGCGGAAGGCGGAAGACGGAAGGCGGAATGCGGAAGGCCAAAAGCGGAAAGCAGATAACGGAAAGCGGAAACAGAATAATGGCAAAAAGCGGAGAGTTGACAATGAGACAGTTTAGCTGAAATTTTGCTGAGCGGCAATAAAACAAGTTGAAAAAACATTCGACCCGCTGGTTTTTTTTAGAAAAGCAACATTTTTTCGGTAAGAATACATTGTGAAGTCCGACGGAAAAGTCTGTTCCCAGAGGGAAAATCTTCAAATGCCTTCATGAACAACACGATAAAGCTCGTTTATTCAATTATTATTAATAGAAAAACCACTCAAGTTAGTACATAATAAGTCCTCAACCTTTGAAATTCGGTACTCAATGCCATCCGGTTTCCGTAACATCCACGTATTAAATGTGTTTTGTCTCATCTCCACTCCATGGAAAACGCCCGCCAAATCTATTTTTCTCAAACCTGTAATAGAGCGGCACTTTTGTTTTCTTTTTCGCTACCCTCCGAACTTTAAGGATTCTATGCGGCTTAAACAAAGTTTTTTCGCCGCAGACGTTGGCTGGCCGCTTCAGCAGCTCTGAGCCGCGCCAGTCGTCTGTATTATTTGCATTAGAGTGATTGCGTACCCATGCATTTTAAATGACGAGCAGCACCTTCTTTTTGACATCATTTTTATGATTTTAGTTCTATAAAAGAAATATAATGCCCTAAAAATCAATAATTCACATTTTCATCGTCAGAGACTACTTGAGAAAATATCGGAAATTTTTTTAGATTATGAACCTAAACTTGATGGAAAATGTTGCAAGTGTCGTCAAATAGTGGATTGAATACGTAATCACGCCGACACAAAATCGCATAATTATGCGGCCGGCGCGGCCGGGTTGTGCCTTTTCAAGAACTGGGTTATTAATGTGATATAAACATTTATTCAAATACACACAAAACCAAAAAATTTGAACTATGCAACATTGCGAATCTTAAAATTCTTCGAGCGTTTGTCATAAAACTCAACTTTGTATGCAACACCGTCTGGTTTTTGTAAAATCCACTGATTTTTTCCTCCTCTTCTACTCTCCAATCCATCAAAAACTACTGTCGAATCAATTTCTTGCTCGGTGTTAATACGCCAATCTTTGATTTTTACATCGTTCGCCATGACATGTTTGAGAAAAAAGTTGAAGTCATTGCTTGTCAGAAGTGTCTCGCTGAGCACGACCTTGGGGCATTTCACCAGGTTGCAGAGGTTATCCAAAGTAACCCAGTTGGCATATGGAATGGTTAGATCTTCTAGAGCATACTCACTGAAGCCGTCAAACTTGAAGCTGTTTGGGATTTGACCATATAATTTCACTTCTTTTGCATGACAAGTTACTTGAAGCACCTTTTTACATGCGTCATTCTCGGAAATCTCATCGATGAACCATTCTAATCTTTGAATGTTTAACTCATTATCTTTGACAAGTTGAACTAGCTGAGAAGACTTTTCGGGATCCTTGTGATGCAATTCAAAATATACAAATCCAATATTGAAACTAGTATTCAGGAAGTCAAGAACATTTTCGAATCCCTTTCGAATGTCAGAATAGTATATTCTCATTGTATTGTAACTACCAAAACAACAAGACGCTGGTAGTCGACGTCCTCTAAGACTAATCCAGGTATGACATGGCAGTGGTTCCAAAAATCATTGATGTTGAAATGCATCACGCGACTTCCATTATGAATAAGATGGATACTTACTGAGTTTTCGTATTTGGATTCTTGAATTTGGATTCTGATTGATGGTTTAGAGAGGAAATTAACACGGCGTTTGAGTCTTTCTGATGTGAGCATTAGATAAAGCCTGAAAAAGGAAGTTTTAGTTGGTAAAGATCTAGATGGCTTACTTTTCAACGAATTCGAAGTTGTTCATCACTTCGGTGAATGCCAGGAGAGGTAGACGATGGAGAGGGAAAGACATAATGATTCTGAAGAAGACGTCGCACACAAATGACAAGAAGGTAGACGAATGAGTGGCTAGGCCGAATGGCTGCTGCTTGGTCGTTTCCCAGGGTAGTTGTTCGTGTCGAGACCCTTGACGCTCCACCACCCTTCCACTTAGAGTCAGAGACATCTTAGCCTTTGAAGACGTCTAGCGAATGAATGGCTGGGCTAGGTGCTAATACAGATCTCTTCCCAGGTTTCTAAGGGTCTCGACACGAACAACACATATGATAGTTATGCTGGCATATGATAGTCTTGATTGGAACGGGAGTGCTCCCACAAATCCATCAATGATTTTTCTGAGCCATTATATTCGCTCTCTGTCATAAAATTTTATTTGATGGTAGATCCAATAAAATTCATTTATTCAGTCTTTATCAAATAAAAAACAATAAAAAACTAATTAGCTCGCCGAATGTGCAACATTCCGTCATACTTGATAATTTCATACGCAATGCCATTTGACGTTCGTAGAATCGTTCTCCTTATTGTCCGTAGGTTATCTATCCCATTCATAATAACTGCTAATTGAAGTTTGCGATCATTATAAATATACCATTCTTTGATTTTGACATCATTCTTCCAAACGAATTTGAAGAAAAAGTTGAGATCGTGGTTTGTAAAAGTTGCTCGATGAAGCCTCACCGTTGGGCAGTTCACCAGGTCACAGAGATTGCTCGCAGTGAGCCAGTGGGCTTTGGAAATTTTGAGACTTTCCACAGCATATTCCTCGTTTGCTTTGATTGTGATAGTAGGAGATGGTTTGAAACATGAACTGATATAGCGTCTTATTCTCAGAGACAGCAGAATTAGCCTTATTCTGCAAATGGAAATTTTAGTTGGTAAAGATCTCAAAGACTCACTTTTCATAGAATTCCATGCTCTTTACCACTTCGGCAAAGGCTAGGAAAGGTAGACGTTGGAGGGGGAAAGACATATTGATTCAGAAGAAGACGTCGTAGACCGATGTCAAAGGGGAAAGACGAATGAATGGCTGGCCTAGTGCTAATGTAGATTTCTTCCCAGGCTACTAAGGGTCTCGACACGAACAGCACATATTACCCGCGCAGCACTCATTCATCCTGCCCCTTCCTCATTCGTGAACTTAACATCGAGATCAGTGCTAAAAATCTAAATCAGACTTGATACCTGCGAATTTTCTGGAAAACAGTCTTCGCACACAAAAAAAAACACTGAAAATCGCCTATGACATGTTTAGCACACTTATCGAGAGCCGCGAAATCGCGCTTCCAAATTTTCAATGGAATTCTCAATAGAGGACCTGGGACCTGTCTGTCGTCAAACCGAATTCGCTAATTAATTTGGTAAATTTCATTCATTCAAGCATTAAAAAATATAAAACAATGAAAGTTAATCAGTTTTCCGAATAAAAAGAGTTTCCGATCCCATTGTGGACTTGCGAATTCGGTATACAATGCCATTTGGTTTTCGTAAAGTCCGGATGATATTATCTCTTTGTCCTCTGCTCTCCAACCCATCCAGAATTTGCGTCCAATCAAGTTTTCGCTCAGTATTTATACTCCATTCTCTCATTTTCACATCATTATTCATGATGAATTTGAGAAAAACGTTGATGTCTTGGCTTCTGAGAATTGTTTGATGAAGGGTTACTGTTAGGCAGTTCGTCAGATCGCAGAGATTACTCGCCGTAATCCAGATGGCTCCTAAAATCTCAAGGTTTTCTAGAGAATATTCCTTGAAACCGTCAAAATTGAATGTGCTTCTCAAACGAGAAGATAGTGAGAGTACCCTCGCATGACTAGCTATTTGGAGCATTTTTTGACAAGCACTGTTTTCGGAATCCTGGATGGTGCTCCACTCTAACTTCTGGATCTTCAAATCATTATTTTTAACAATTTCCACTAGCTGGGAAGACTTTTCGGGATCCTCACAAATCAAACGGATAGATACCGATTCAATCTTGAAGCTGGTCATCAAGCAGCTCAAAACTTCTTCAAATCCTTCTTGTCAATCTGTGTAGAACGTGGACAATATTCTTAGATAATCCCGACGGAGCGAAGCTGGTACTAGACAATTTCCGAATCTCATCCAGGCGTATCTGTATGGTGTGGGCGTAGAATAGTTAATGTCGAATTGAATTATCCTCTTTGCCATGCGATAAAGACGAATACTCACGCTGTTGGTAGGGTGGTAATCTATGATTTTGATATCGATTGTTGGTTTGGAAATTAAATTCATAAGGCACCTGATTTTCTGGGACAACAGCATTAAGACTAACCTGAAAATGGGAATATGAGTGGGTAAAGATTTAAAAGACTCACTTTTCATTGAATTCCATGTTCTTTACCACTTCGGCAAACGCTAAGAAGGGTAGACGATGGAGAGGGAACGGCATATTGATTCAGAGCGAGACGTCACACACGAAGAGGTAGACAAATGGTTCGTTAGGCTAGTGCTGCTCGGTCGCTTCCCAGGGTGTGTTGTTCGTGTCGAGACCCTTGACGCATCACCTCCTTACTTTTCAGATTCACAGTCATCTTAGCCCGGGAAGGATCTTAGGGATCTTAGCCCTACCATTAGCACTAGTCAAATCATTCCCTCGGCATTTGTGTGCAACGTCTCCTTGCAAATCAAAATGTCTTTCCCCCTTCATCGTCTCCCTTTCTTGGCCTTTTCTGTAGCGGTAAGGAATTTGGAAGTAGACCAAAAGTAAGTGTTTTACAGCATTACCAGCATCAAATTCTAATTTCAGGTTGGCTCTATTCATGACTTCCCAGAAAACCAAGCGCATTATGAGTTCCATTTCAAAACTGCCGATCGATGTCGAATTCGAGAATTGCCGATTTCCGAACAAAGTAGGCATTCATCTCTATCATATGTATAAGAAACTGGTTTTCCTCACTATTGATGATGACGTCCCAGAAGGATTGGAAGACATTCTGGACTTTTTGAAGACTTGCTGTAACATTGAATCAGTTACATTCTTGTTGGATGATGAGGATCCCATAAAGTCTAGGCAGCTAGTGGAGACGGTAATGCTTAAGGATTGGAAGATTCAGAATTTCATGTGGCGCACAGACAAATATGATGAAAATTCGTGTCAAAAGATGTTTCGAGCAGTTGGCGACGCCAAGACCGTGCACTTTTTCAATCACATTGATGAATCCTTCAAGTTTGACGGCTTCAGTAAATACGCAACAAAGAATCTTTGGATAATAAAAGCTCAGTTCATAACTGTGGCAAATCTTTGTGACCTAGTAAACTGCCTCAGTGTTACACTTAAAAGGACTTTTCTCACAAGCCAAGACTTCAACTTTTTTCTCAAATACGTCATGACGAATGATGTAAAAATCAAAAAATGGTGTATTAATACCGAGAAGGAAATTAATTGGGCAGTGATGTTTGATGGATTGGAGAGCAGAAAGCAAGAAAATGATTGCTGGGTTCTTGAAAAACCAGATGGCATCAAGTACCATATTAATCTGGCCAAGGATACATTTATGATTACCAAACATGAATAATTCTATGTTTTTACTGTTTTGGTTTTGATAATGCTTGAATGAATACACTGTTTTGTTTCTGCTGATATTTCATGAATCCATCTTTTTTCTGTACTTCGATTGCTCGCTCATCTTGAATAGGCCTGAAACAACAATGACAGAGCGTTAGCATTCGCGCGCTCGCGGATATCACCACGAGGAGGGCGGTTGTTTTTCTGATATCTGAGGGGTTGCACCCTTCAAATTGTACTCTTCTTCTTTTTTAGGATCCCCGTTCTTACCCCAAGCATTTCAAACTGTCCACTTGTCATATGTAGTTTTTTAGTCATACGAATTAAAAAAAAAAAGTTTGAAGTCTTTCAAGTACCGCCAGTGTCTAGACACATTTGTCTAGACTCAAAACATAACCATAAATAACACGGACCGATCTCTTTGAAGTACCATGTTGCCAAGCAAAATAAGACACAATGTCTTTCTTTCGATTCAGACTAAAAGTGTTTTTCGTTTGAAACGAATCTGTATGGTTACGTCATTGATAGGATAGGAAACGCAAAATTACCAGATGGGTGGGAGAGAAGTTACAGAGATAGATCAAAATTTAAAAACATTTATTTCTTGGCATTTGCAGCTCCCTCTGTTAGAAGCAACTAAACAGGACCAAGAATAAGGAACAAAAATTAAGAGGAGTATAATCGGTGTCTTTTTAATGACTTCTATTCTGACTCCCATTCTGTTGGAGTGATGATTGTGCAACCCTTTGATATTTTACATTATTATGATAATTAACCAATTGACTTTCGAAATAGTTTTTTGTGCTGGCATCTATGCATATCTCTTCTTTTCCATCTGATCTCTTTTTCATATTCACTATTTTCAGTATGCTTTAAATTTCCTTCATTCAATTATACAGTTTGAAAAATGAAGAAAAATTGAAAATTTTAGCCGTTTTCAAGTACCGCCAATCACCTAGCAACTACCTCAAGAAGAGTTTTTCCTAGTAACATAACAGACAAACGAAAAAAAACAAAAGCCCCTTTTGAAGTACCATGTTGCCAAGCAAAAAGAGGAGCAACGCCTTCCGATTCGGCTTAAAATTTTCATTCAAGTTTGAAACGAATCTGGGAAAATGTGGTTTCGTCACCGATAGGAAACTTAGATATGACAAACGAGACTGTGTGAGAACAGAGTTAAAGTTAACCACTGTAGCCAAGTTCCAAAATCAGAACCATTTATTGAACTCGCAATCAAAAAGGGGATCAGATCGGGATTGAGGAATGTTTATTTGGTCCACCAAAATGAAAAAAATGAATTTTGTCACAAGGAAGGCATGAGAACGCCAATTCAGAACCATTAGTAGCTGAAAATTTTTGATTGAAAAGGTTTTGAAACGTTTCTCAACAAACCAGTAAAAATTCACGATCTTAGAGAACTTTCCGTTATACTCTTCCGGTGAGCCTAATTTGACGGAATCCCAGACATCTTTCACATAATAGTTAATACAAAACGGATATTTTGTAGCAAACCATGAACCATCCCTTTTCGTACTGAATTCTTTCCTGGTCTGAATTTTCATAAGTCATTTATTATTAGCTGCAAGCAAAATTTCTACTTTGAAAAATGAATAAATTTATAAAATCTTGAAATTTGCAACTATCCTTATCAGAAATAACAACGCAGGTCCAAGAGGGAGGAACAAGTGTTAAAAGAAAAAGAAAGTGCTTCATCACGTTCTTTTATCTATTGAGGTGATACTGACTTTGTCGTTCATTTAAATCGATTGACTTTCAAAACAGTGTTGTGCCTTGATATCCATGAATTTTCCTTCTTTTTCTCATTGATCTCGTCTCCATTTTCATTCAGGTATACTTACACAATTTTAAGAACAAAAAACCGCCATTCACCTAGCAACTATTTCAAGAAGAGCTTTGGATAGTAACATAACGTACAACCAAAAAAACCGAGCCCCGACCCCGTTTGAAGTACCATGTTGTCAATCAAAAAACAAGACGCGACGTCTTTCGCTTCGACTTAAAAGTTTCATTCGAATTTGAAAAGATTTGAATCGTTAGGAAACACAGAATTGTGGGATTTCTGAGAGAACGGCTACAGAGACCAGATTGGAATTGAGAAACGTTTATTAAATTCATCAAGTTGGAAAAAATTGAATTTGATCACATGAAAGATTTAAAGATACAATACGGGACTACAACCAGCTGAAAAAGTCACATTTATTTAAAAGTTTTGACGTTTTTCAAAAAAAAACATACCAATAAAACGTAGTAATCTTGGAGAATTTACCATTGTACTCTCCAGGTGAGCCTAATTTGACGGTATCTTTGATAGTGAGATCTTCCACAAAGTATTCAATACCAAACGGGTATTTTGTAGCATACCATGTTTTATTTACACATGTAACTCCGAAAGTAGAGCCAACATTGAAGAATTCTCTTATTGTTCTGTTGTATTTGGCGTACGAACTAATATACTATAAATGTTATTTTTTTGATACATGTTTAGACTGCATTTTCCGGCTTTACTGGTCCTAAGATCATCATCCTATTAGTTCTTAGCCTGGATATTGACTTTCATACCCTATGTGTTTTTAGGACCAAACAAGCCGGGAAGAGCGCCTACACTTACAAACTCATCGCTTAAAGTATCAGACGGTGTTTCGAAGGGCGAGTCTTTGAACGATCCATAAATCTGGGGAAAATTGCATGTTGCATTAAACGAACATCCTTTTTCTTTTGTGTATTGAAGTTCTGGTTCATGGTCTGTATATCCTTAGTGATTATATTACCACAAAGTGGAAACAAATTTTACTTTTATAGATGTATAAACTCAAAAAATCAGGGCACTGACAGCTATCTCTGCTAGATGTAACTAAACAGGTCCAAGAAGAAGAAGGAATGAGCATTAGGAAAAGCAGAAGCAGTTTCATTATGAAATGCAATAAGACTGATTTTTCTGCTGTTCTATATACCACATTGATATGATAATCAACTGTTTGGTTTGCAGAATGATACCGCGTCGACAAATCTGTACATTTTCCCTATGGATCTCATCTTCATCTTTATTCAGTTATACTTATGCATTCAAAAACGAAAACAAAAAGAAGTCAGATTCTTTCAAGTACCGCCAATCACCTAGCAACTATTTCGAGAAGAGATTTGTCTAGAAAAATAACGTACAAACATAAAAAACCGAGGCCCGACCCCTTTTGAAGTACCATGTTGCCAAGCAAAAAAATGACGCGATATCTCAGTATAAAAGTTTCATCCGAGTTCAATTCGCATCGACAAAATGTGGCTCATACGAAGCTACGTTTTTTTGTTGCTAATACTTCGGCTGCACGCCATTTGGCCTGATTTCCTGGGTGGCGGTTCGACCACCACCGACAGTAAGTCTTTTAGTTTTAGTTACCTGTACGTTCAGTGTGTGATCACTTTAATTGGAAATTTACATAGAAAGTCGTGACTTCACTGTTGAAATTGAAAACAAGAGACATTGCTCACATCCATATTTTCAGACTCTGCCTCTACTGTCACCCGGGAAGCTATTTCGACAACTGAAGCTGTTTCGACGACCTATGTTAAGGACTGCCCTTGGTCATGGTTGTCAACGGATTTTGCTATTATGGCTTCCCCTGGACAAGGACTTCCGTTTAAATACAACACAACTTGTTGCACCAAACTTGCGCATCAACTAGTGAGGGATAGTGAATATTCACAGACACTTGCTCCTAATTTCCGTTGCGTTGATCGTTTTTCGCTTCCAAATGCTGAAAATCCTTGTCGAGCCGTCTTGGAAAATGTTCTCTATTGTAATGCCGCCGCCTGTCCAGGATTAAGTCCTGTATGGTCAAACTGCTCGAGTAAGTTCCTGAAAACCATTTGGGAGCTGAACCCCTTATTCATTTACAGCCACCTCAACGTCTTCTGACACGACCGCCCGTCCCACTACGACGACTTTCGAAAAAGCCGTTGAAGTAACAACGACAACTGAAAGTGGTACCTCATTGGAATCAAGTACAACTACTCATGCATCATCGAAAAAGATAGAGACGACCACGAGCACAAAGCCCGCTTCCATCTCTTCAGAAGGCACAACTACGTTGAAAGGTTCAGAGGATAATGCGCCTATCAAGAGATCTTCTACATGGTCCTCGACTTCGATCGCCACTACGGACGATACTTCCACGAGAAGCCAACCTACACGGACGAGCCCTTCGAGCACTGATTCGGGAGCCGACCAAGTTGGTTCGGAAAGCACTAGTGACGGGTCTTCTTCGACGAGTAAGGGAAATTCAGCATATCAGTCAACGTGGTCTACAGAAACGGGTTCAACTCAAATGGGTCCAAAAACCCCATACGGTGCTACTTCCAGTTATAAAAGTTTGTTTTGATCTATGTTGGATTACGATCTATTCTTACAATTTTCAGATGATGTATCATCAACAACAGCTTCTTCTCCATCGTCGTCTGCCGACCCCTCGTCTACCAGCTCTTTTTCCACTCACTCCGCCAGTTCGACTGAATATACCCTTCCGACAAGTGAATCCGCTAATGGTAACGAGGAATCGACAACTCCAACACCGTCCTATGATTCTTCATCGTCCCAGTCCACTCACTTCACAGGAAGCACCACATCATCAGAAAGTCCTCTTTCGAGCGCGCCGAACTTTATGGAATCCTCCTCTTCTGGTACTGAATCCTTGGCTTCAAGTCATTCATCGAGTGGATACAAGACTCCAACAACGTCACATGAAACGTCAACCGCCCATGAATCCACTCTTCCATCAGGAAGCACGGCATCAACTCAATCGATCAATCCAGGTGTTACAGATCTTTCCGGAACTAAAGAAAACCCTCCATCTACAGTCACAAGTCACGGAGCAACACAAGCTATTATGGAATCTTCCGAAGTTTATGGCTCTACATCTTCTATTGAATCGTCCTCGATTTCTGGTGAACCTTCTGTTGAAACGAGCAGCCCTGCTTTCGTTACTTCTGATCCCACTAAACCATCTGAAAGTCCAAGTGTATCTACTGGAGAAACTGGTCGTTCATCTACAAAGGTGTCTGGCTCAACAACTTCCGCTCATTCAACTCATGGTCCAAGTGGTTCTACTGTTGGAACTTATTCTACTAGCTCCTCTTTGTCAGGTACTACCGGTTTCGATGAATCGCCTGCTACATCGAGTGGTCCCACGGGAACGTCGTCTTCAAAAGTATCTAGCTCCTCTACTTCTGTTGATTCAACCCAGATTCCTAGTGGTTCAACTCTTGGAGCTGATACTACGAGCAGCCCTCGTGCCGGTACTACTGGCTCCCCCAAACCATCTGGAACCACTGGTTATTTGTCTTCAAAAGTGTCCGGCTCAACAGCTGTTGGTGGTTCGACCCAGGCTTTGGACGAATCGACTCTCGGAACGGATTCTTCAAGCAGCCTTCCCCTTGGTACTACTGGCACCACTAAGCTATCTGAAGATTCGAGTGGAAACACTGGAGAAACTGATCATTCAATCAAATTCACTACTGTTACTGTGGATGGAGTAACTATGACTGGTGATTTCTCATCATCGGATATGACTTTGGCTAGTTCATTTCAACCTGACACTGATGGATCAAGAACCTCAACGAAGCCTTCTGGAACTTCAATAAGCTGGGTAAGTAAATTCAAATTGAACGCGTAGTTAATTGATTCATTTTTAGGAGCAAGTTGGAACTACCAATGGCCATGCAGGCAGCTCTACCGCAAGGTCATCTACAGTCTCGGCTTCTTCACCTGGCTCTAAATTGCAAGGCTCTTCCGGAGCAGTTGGAACTGCTACCGCTGGATCTTCGACGTCATCGGTTCTTCAAGAGGAAACAACAGCATCTACTGTAAGTGTTTGTCGATTATGGCACCTCTTAAAAGTCACATTCACTTTTAAGGCTACGGAAAGCACAATGAATTCCCGTGTCTCTTCAACTCCGTCTGGTAATCTGAACACTGGTGCAACTGGATTTGTTTCGGAAAGTATGGAATCGCCTTCAACCAGCCAAACTTCAAGAAGATCCTCAAGCGAAACAAATTCTGAAACTGGACCTACAATTGGATTGGAATCGTCTGTGACTACCGCAAGTTCATCTGGTTGGGCCGGCTCGGAAAAGCCAACAGGTAAAGGTTCCATATACTTTTCCAGTACAAAAACCTTGGTCTTCAGGTTCTGGAGCTGGATCAACGAACCCAGCTGCGAGTACAACAACCGCTTCAAGCAGCTCATTGGCTCCCAGATCGACATCTGGCCCAAGTTCGTCCACTGCTGAGGAATCAACTGGAGCTGAATCGACTGTCAAATCAAGTTCAATCACCGGATCGAGTCAAGGACCATCTACCAAAAAGTCGGTGGCTTCCACAACAGGGACAACCTCAACCAAGGAAACAACTGGTGGATCGGTGGGAACAACCGTCAAAGCAATTCCCTCACCAGTTCCTACCACCCCAACATCCATTCCTGCTCCAACCCAAACAATTGTGTGCCCGCCACTCAGTCTGGACCTTCGCAATACGATCCGTCCCACAAAAGCCGAGTTGAGATCTTATTATAAAGCTGGCGATATGATCGTCCACAATTGTAAAAAATATTATGTTTTTGAAAAGGCCGGACAGCCTCTGAAGATTTATAATTGTATGCAAGATGGAACTTGGGCTGGAAAGACGGAGAAATGCATAGGTAAGAATGGAAGAAAAATGTTGGGAGTCTAAAAATTTGAAATTTCAGAAAGCCGGAAGTACAAGTTGGAGTTGTAAAGGATGAAACTGCTGCACATACATAATTTGGCATCTTGAATAATGAAAATCTCTGTTAAAACTGGATTAAAAACAACACAAAAGTCTACCACACTTTGAGAGATAGTGAGGCACAAAGAACACTATTTCTAAATTTTCGATTGGCGGGCATTTGAATGAGAAGTTTTCTGGAAACCTTGGTGACGTTTTGTGACAGATGATAGATGACTCGACAGTGCTTATATATACAGCCGAGGGAGGCGAAAAAATCGAGTTTTATTGAAAACTTGAATGGTTTTTGGATTCTGGAGGCAAAAAAAATGAAGAAAATTTTTAGAACTTTTTTGGGAATCGAATGAGTTCAGAAAATTGCTCGAAAGCTTTATTCAAACACGTATGGAACTGAATTGAATGATGAAAAAAAAAGTCTGATCTATGACTCATACATTCCATTTGAAACATAATGAGAAAATCGAGGATTCTGAATTCTGACGTCTTCCGGATTTTGTGAAATTTTCAGAAATCTATCGATATGGGTATCATATGATAGGTAATCCCTAGGAAAACAAGCCTAAACGAGATGAATCTTGAGAATTTCAGAAAGTTTTAAAAATTACATCATGTCTTTATTTTTCAAAAAGCGCCAGCTGTTTCTTATAACAGCAGCACACCACAGAGAGACATCTGTGGGATCTTCTTCAGACTACATAGTCAGATGGGATTTCTAGACAGGTGTAGGAGAACATATGGACCGATGACGCTTGAGGATCTCCATATATTACCACTCTGTGGGGACACATCACAACGTCGAAACCATAGAATCTTTCAGTCTGAACACATTCATTCGCAACCTACTCAAGAGAAGGAATTGTTCGAGCAATGCGGTCTTTATGGATTCTCGCTCTGTTTCTTCATCTAACAATAAAGGTAAGTCAATAACTGTTCTTCACAATCGCTTTTTTCTCTTTTTTCAGATTGTATCTCCAGTGAGCAACTCGACATGCGATTCGAAAACAGAGATTAATTGTGGAGTCGGGAGTACGCTTCGTTGTATTCCAGTTGAATGGCAATGTGATAATATCAGGGATTGTGATAATGGAAATGATGAGTCCGGATGCATTTATGGATCAAAATGTCTCAAAGATTTCATGCTTTGTAAGAATACACATTGTATTGAAAGTCATTATAAATGTGATGGAAATGACAATTGTGGTGATGGAAGTGATGAGAAACATTGTGAATACAATAATAATAGTACTTCTATCAGTTCTGAAAAGTGTGAATCGCCAAAAATGAAATGTGAAACTGGAGAGTGTATTCCAAAAGAAAGAATTTGTGATGGAGTTTTTGATTGTCCTACCGAAGAAGACGAAATGAACTGCCCTAGTTCTATGGTAAGGATTAGTGTGCCGTCCAGCGAGACGATTCTCGCGATCCTCGCTTTGTCTCGTCGTCTCTCCTCGGGCTTGTCTCGGCTTGTCCCGCAAAGTGATCGTCTCGTCTCGTTCTCGCAAAAGATCGTTTTTGTCCCGGATCGCAATTTCTCGTTCTTACAATATCTCGTAATGCTCGTTGATCACGTGAAATACTGCGTCTGGCAAGCGAAAAAGGCTGCTTTTTTCCTTTTGTGAGAGATGAAAATTGCGAGAAATTGCGATCCGGGACATTTTGCGAGACAAGACGAGACAAACCCGAGGCGAGACGATTGCGAGACAAAACGAGAATTGCGAGAATTGTCTCGCTGGACAGCACACTAGTAAGGAACAATTCTAATTTCACACTTTAAAATTTCAGGAAGAAGGATGCCCTTCAGGATACTCATTGTGCTCCGACCAACAGCATTGCGTTGCCAATTATTTGCTTTGTGATGGTGGCAGAGACTGTCTTGATGGTTCGGACGAGGCTAACTGTGAAGTTCATAAAACAAAATACTCATGCAACTCGTCTGATACCTTTTTCTGTAAAACAAAAGGAATTAAACAAAAAGTATGCCTTGCTCAAAACTCTACGTGCAATGGAATTAAGGAATGTCCTTTGGGTGATGATGAAGATGGATGTGAAGATCTGAGAGGTTGTGCAGTACAGGAACAGAAATGCCATCACTTTTGCGAAGATCGTCCTGGATCTTTTGTTTGTGGATGTGCTGAAGGATACAAGCTAGATTCAGATGGTCGTTCGTGTAGATATGAAAACGATGCATCTTCTGCTGGATACCTACTCACCGCTTCTTATGATAAGGTTAACAAAATTCCATTGGCTGATTTCAACAATGAAACAGAAAATCCTGTGATACACCATTCCGAACGTGGAATTGTGAAGTCTATTGACTACATGCGCCAGAATGACCAAATATTCATGATGGTAGTGCATCCCGATTCGGCACCGAATATGGGAGAGTTGGCAGTGTTGAGTGATGGACAGATGAAAACTCTTCGGCAAAACATCAGTGGACACGATTTTATTGCTGTTGATTGGATTGGTAAAAATATTTTCTTCACGCAGAGTTACACGTCATCTTGTCCTGGAATTCATGCGTGCACAATGAACGGACTGTTTTGTCGTCGAATTATCGAAAGAAGGCCAACTGATCTGATCTACCGTGATTTAGTTGTTCATCCAACGCGTGGGCTCATTGTTTGGATCGAACTTCTTCTTCCTGAACACGTGCCTCACATCGTGATGGCAAATATGGATGGGTCGAATGTAAGTGAAATTGGCTCTGTTCGACAAAACATCGCCAAAACAAAAAAGTCCGGTTCAATCGGGAAAATGAGGCGCAGCAATCAGAGAATGGCCGGTCCAAACTTTTATGCAGTTTAGTTAGCGGTGCCATTCAATTTCAGCTGTTCCAACTTTTCTAAAAAACCCCCTGGCTCTAATTTTGCGGCTCATTTTGCAGCAGGCTTAGCGTCTTTTTTTATCAAAAGCTGGAACGAAAACTGGATGCTCAGTAGCATCTTATACCTAAGCCTAAGCTGCATATTGATTGGACTAATCATTCTCGGATTTCGACCGGTCATTCTGCGTTCGGACCGGCCATTCTCGGATTTCGACCGGTCATTCTGCGTTCGGACCGGTCATCCTCGTTTTGGACCGGTATTGTCGAACAGAGCCGTGAAACTATATATATAAATTTCACAAAACACAAATTTTTTTCCAGGTGCGCTCCCTCATGAAAATCAGCGATAAGAGGAGAAGAGCTCCAACTGTTCTTGCCATTGACCAAGTAAAAAATGACGTCTATTACGTAGATGGAAGACGTATCGAGCGAATCAACGTTGATACAAAGGAAAGACATGTGGTTTTCTCACATAATTTATATGTCTATACGATCGACATGGTCTACCTCAACGGGTTCCTTTACTGGACTCAATTGTAAGTCGCAATTTCCGTACTGTTCTAAAATCAAGGTCCGATCCGAAAAATCACGGTCCCAATTTTAAAATCACGGTCCCAAAAATACTTTCCCTAAGAAGTCTCATAGTCAGTGATTTTATTTTTGGGACCGTCATTTTAAATCTGGGACCGTGATTTCATTTTTGGGACCGTGATTTTAGAACAGTACCGCAATTTCTGTCACCGCAAAGATTTCAATTTTTATTTCAGGTCTCAGAAGAGTCTCATGGTTCGAGAGGTGGAACATAATCGTTCGACCTCACATGTTGTACACAAATTCGATTCAATTCCACTTTCTATTGCTGTTAATCACTCTCAGATTGAACCTGAATCAAATCCATGCCACGAATTGGATTGTCCATGGTTATGTATTGTGGTTCCAAAGTCCTCATCTGGTATCACTGCTAAATGTGTTTGTCCAGATGGTTATACCCCATCTGGTGACACTTGTATTCCATTTTTACCTCTTGATGAAATGGAAATTCTGAAAAACTATTCACATATCGGTTTCGAATTGATGTCCGAGTATTGCAAAACTGGTGATGCTTGTAAAAATGGAGGATCTTGTCGTCAAATCTTCAATCAAAGTAGAATCGTTTGTGACTGCAAACTACCATTTGACGGACAATATTGTGAGAGAACCAACCCAGAAATGTATGCTGCACTGAAGGAATTTAAGGCTCAGTTCGGCGTCTTTGCAGTGCTTTTCAATTGCATTTTAATTCTTCTGATTGTTGGATGTGGAGCCCTAGTGAAGTTTGCTAAGAGAAAGCTGTCATCTCCCCGTGGTCTTATCGATGAAATGGCCAGAACTCCATTAGTTAACAAATTGAGAAAAATTGTCACCAAAGAACGAAAAACATCAGTGAATGGGGAAGGAATCAGAATGCAAAACTTACCGGTAAGAAAAATGAAAAAGACGGGAAGCTGAGCTAAACTATTCATTTCCAGACTTCCTTCAATAATCCATCATTTGACGAGGAATCAAATGTGTCATCTGCTTTCAGTACTGCTTCCTTCTCCAGCACTATCCGTTCCGAGGATGACGGTGGTCTTTTGTGATTTTCTCTAAATGTATTGTTTTTTGCTTTGCATGAAATAATCTTATTCGTTTCGCGACCTTCTTTTTTCATTGTTTTGTAACGTATCTTCAATAAAGACATTTTAAAAAAAGAGTTGAGTTGCAGTCGAGGAACCTATTCTTTGCTCAAACACTATCACTCACAAGCCTAAAAGAATTAAATCTTGAGAATTTCAGAAAGTTTTAAAAATTACATCCAGTCTTTATTCTTCTAAAAGTGCCAGCTGTTTCTTATTATAGCAGTACACCACAGAGAGACATCTGTGAGGTCTTCCTTCAGGTTACATAGTCAGATGGGATTTCCAGACAAGTGAAAGAGAAGATGTGGACCGACGATGCTTGAGAATCTCCATATACCACTCTGCGGGGGGCACACAAATCCCAACGTCAACCTATTGAATCTTTCAGTCT
Organism: Caenorhabditis doughertyi; assembly: GCA_963572265.1. Lineage (NCBI taxonomy): Eukaryota > Metazoa > Nematoda > Chromadorea > Rhabditida > Rhabditidae > Caenorhabditis > Caenorhabditis doughertyi. The sequence goes on along the minus strand of OY751553.1, from coordinate 4,443,040 downwards.
GAACGATTTATACAATGTTCGGGCTCAAACAGAACTATTCGGAATCAATTGTTTACCGAGAAAAGGGAACACGAGCCGGCGACACTTTCAAAACTGTCGTTGATTGTGAAGATGTTGTTTCGAGTGTTGTGAATAATTTCGAGCTCAGAACAGAACAATGAAGAGAGTCTGATGAAAATTATTGCTTATCTTGATCCTAATTACCTTAGAGTGATTCAATTAAAATCAAATGATCGGGACCATACTGGTTACTGTGGAAAATGTTTGTGAATTGGTACAGTGGAAAAACGATGAAGAGTTGATTATCAAAAGTTTTTTTTGTAATAAATCCGCTTCAAGATTTGAACTTGACCAATTTTATGAAAGTGGATATAGTTGTAGGAAAACTTTCAACTAGTGACCTTGTACACTTGAAAAATGTGAGTTTTCTCACGAATTTGTTGAAATGAAACACTTCAGAATTCGTCAGAAACTTATACATTCTAGCACATTGGTGAAGTTCACAATTCAGTTCAGAAACTCTGCACTCGATGAGAACTTTGAGAGTCTAAAAATTTGAAATTTCAGAAAGCAGAAAGTATAAGTTGGAGTTGTGAGGGATGAAGCGGCTGCACATGCATAATTTGGCATCTTGAATAATAAATATTTCTGTTAAAACTGGATTAAAAACAACACAAAAGTTTACCGCACTTTGAGAGATAGTGTGTGCAAGTGAGAGACACAAAGAACACTATTTCTAGAGTTTCGATTGTTTCGATACATAATCTTTAGTAGAGCAAAAACAGGTTAACAACACAATTTGAAGTAACGTCATTTAAGCAAGCGGTGCACCAACAAAGGCGCAAATTTCATGATTCCCAACCTAATATTATTTAAATAATCACTCAGCATTTTTATGACCCCTAATAGAAACTACACTCAATATCAAGGAAGTTGTCCATCCCTATCAGGTGAATTTGGCAAAAACCACAAGTTAAGAAGACCTTTCTGTAACATCGAGAATTGCACTGGCACAAAAACCAAAAGTGTTTCAGATCCAAATGATTTTTGGTGTTGGGTATCCATATGGGTGAGTGTTTCCAAAAACATACCCCCAAGTCCATGTGACGTCATCACCTGGAGTTAAAGCTCAGAGCTCCAATTGCACATCTGAAAACTTAATTTTTTTCAACTTTGATATTTTTTTTCAAAATTTTTGGTAGGTTATTGGGAATGCTTAAAGCATATTTGAGTCAATTTTCAGATCTCTGCAATGTCTGAAAACAAAATTCTTCAAATAATTTTGGTGTTTTTTTGGTTTTTCTCAAAAATTTTCTACACTTGTCGGGTATAATATTTTATTCCCAGATTCCCCATTCGATTTGCTACAAAAAAGTCTCTTGGACCCCCTTCGAAATCGTGGACCATTTTGAGATAATGGACTTTTTCTGATAAACAGGTAAGGGTCCCCCCTTATGTGATTTTTTTCGAAGCCAAAAAAAATTTTTTTGTCGGGTCTAAAAAATTTTTCCCAGATTCCTCATCGAATTTGGAGCAAAAAAGTCTCTTGGAGTACCCCGAAAATCGTGGACCATTTTGAGATATAACCGTTCTTCTGATTCAGCTCTTCGGCATGGCATGTAGAGGGATGATTTTAGAAAAACGGTTATATCTCAAAATGGTCCACGATTTTCGGGGTACTCCAAGAGACTTTTTTGCTCCAAATTCGATGAGGAATCTGGGAAAAATTTTTTAGACCCGACAAAAAAATTTTTTTTGGCTTCGAAAAAAATCACATAAGGGGGGACCCTTACCTGTTTTTCAGAAAAAAGTCCATTATCTCAAAATGGTCCACGATTTCGAAGGGGGTCCAAGAGACTTTTTTGTAGCAAATCGGATGGGGAATCTGGGAATAAAATATTATACCCGACAAGTGTAGAAAATTTTTGAGAAAAACCAAAAAACACCAAAATTATTTGAAAAATTTTGTTTTCAGACATTGCAGAGATCTGAAAATTGACTCAAATATGCTCTAAGCATTCCCAATCACCTACCAAAAATTTTGAAAAAAAATATCAAAGTTGAAAAAAATTAAGTTTTCAGATGTGCAATTGGAGCTCTGAGCTTTAACTCCAGGTGATGACGTCACATGGACTTGGGGGTATGTTTCTTGGAAACACTCACCCATATGGATACCCAACACCAAAAATCATTTGGATCTGAAACACTTTTGGTTTTTGTGCCAATGCCTAGTGGAGAAAGTCTCGTTCTTACAGAAAGGTCTTCTTAAACAATGATAAGGGAAAGTGAAAAGTGATTTCACACCTTTGTTGAATGTCTCATGTCATGTATACTTTTAGTGATAAGAAATAATGGACACAACCGTCGATTTTTTTTTCTGCTCAACGCCCACATTTTCCTCAATTTTCTCTTTCTCTTCAGATATTTCTTCATTAATGACTTACGCCTATGAATGGTTGAACCAATTCCAAATTAACAATCTGAAAGATGTTGTAGTTGAGACTACAAGTAATGCAATTTTATTCAAATTGGTTTTCAATGCAAACCAATACATTATCGAATATGAAAACCCAAAGAATTTGGAGAATTTGACGACTGTAGAGTGCAAGGAGTTGAATCAGTGGATGATAGTGGAACGGAACATTCTGGAAGTTTTTATGGAGGATGTAAAATTGATTTTGAAAGGCTCAGAAGTCAGTTTGCACACTTTTCATGTAACTTGCTCGGATAAGTTCCAAGAATCAATTTTCGATAAATTATGTGAGGTTTTGGAAAATAGCGGGAAAATGAAAGTCAAAAACTTGGCCGTGGGACGGGTCAGCACCCGAGAAATTGTCAAACTGTCCCGGCTCCTAGACCATAGCGAACTTGACACGATTCAAATTTTTCTACCCATAGAAATAAATGCAGATGACTTTTCGTCTTTGGTCGAAATGATTACTGGAACGCGATTCAATTTATTGATTTTACTGGAAAAACTTTCACTGGAAGTGTTGGTGGAGATTAAAAAGGTGGGCCTGATTGGGTTTCTCGTGAGAAATATTTAAAAATATTTCAGCTACTTCAATATTTTCCGATATTCAGAAAGATTATTGTGCGGTACAGAAGGGGACTGAATGTTAGTTTTGAAGATTTTTTTGCTCCACACGCGTTCAAAAGAGTGCCGAGAGAGCCTGGGGGAGTTCTTGAATTTGAGCCAGATGCGGACGAATCCAGTGATGAAAATCGTTCGAAAGTTAGTCACTATTCAGGTTTATTGATGAATTTTTCTTGTTTTCAGAATAATTTTGGCAATTGGCCTATAATTTTTAGAGTCCCTCATATTATGGAAAACGTAATGAAACACTTGGATTTCTTCCAAATGTATCAAGCAAGTTATTAGCAACCAAACATTTTCCTATTTCAGACAGCGTCTTCGAAAAGTTTCTCATGAAATCCGGACTACTATCGATCGGATAAACCCAGACCCTCGTATATTTCTCTACTCTATTTGGGGAAGAAGTTATTATACGATTCATACAATGTTCGGGCTCAAACAGAACTATTCGGAATCAATTGTTTACCGAGAAAAGGGAACACGAGCCGGCGACACTTTCAAAACTGTCGTTGATTGTGAAGATGTTGTTTCGAGTGTTGTGAATGATTTCGAGATTAATCTGAAACACCAGAAAACTTGCTTGAAAGAAATGCGGTTGTTCTCGTATAGAACAGATCTGATTAACAAGATCGGAGATGCTTTACGCTCGAAAAACCAACGGCTAAAAGTTGAAGTGCTGAGAATTGATGTGCCTAATGAAGAGAGTCTGATGGGAATTATTCCTTATCTTGATCCTAACTACCTTAGAGTGATTCAATTAGGGTCCAACGATCATGACCATTATAGGTCTGACGGGTTCCCGGTTACTGTGGAAAATGTTTGTAAATTGGGACAGTGGAAAAATGCTGAAGAGTTGATTATCAAAAGTGTTTTTGTGATAAATCCGCTTCAAGATTTAAATTTGACCAATTTCATAAAAGTGGATATTGTTGTAGGAAGGCTTTCAACAAGTGATCTTGTACACTTGAAAAATGTGAGTTTTCTCTCGAGTTTTTGAAATAAAAACAGTAAGTTTACTTCAGAAACTTATACATTCTACCACATTGGTGAAGTTCAAAATTCAATTCAGAAACTCTGCAATAGATGAGAGTTTATATGAAATAATGTCAGCATACCAGAGAATTGATAACGTGCGAAGTATTTGGTATTATCCGATGGCGTCTCCAGGAAATTTTCTTCATATCGTCCTTCACAATGAACGACGATTGATTGGGATCACTCGTGTTGGTCGCGACTCCGTTCCAGAAGAACTGATCTAATTGCGACCCTTCAAAAATTTCCAAGTGACTTTTTTTTCAATTGAATGGGCTTTTTCATTCTTCCATGATTGCAAGAAATTGGAAAAAATAATCAAGTCTTTTTTATCTTTCGTCTTGATAAATTCTTATTTAAATATTTCCAAAGCAAAAAAATGAAGGAAAAGAACTCAGTGATAAACGATGTCGCCCGCAACGGGCCTCAATTTAAGAACTTCGAAGGTGGCCGACCCTTCTTCAAACTCGGCCATGAGGAAAATGCCCGCGACCGCGCAAAGACTTTTGGATACACAATGGAATAAAAAACAGATTTACAACAAAATTTATTTCAACACAATTCAATTTGATTAAGCAGCGAGCGATTAGAAACTTATTCGTTTGCAACTTCGTGAATCTTCATCCGAAAATATTTGTTGTTCACCCAGACGTAATACTCAACCCCATTCGGTTTTCGAATCAAGTATCCTACTCTGTAAAATAAAAACAATAAGCCGAAATATCATAACAAAACTGACTCAAATGGCTGGCGCTCGAATCCATCCATCACTTCCTCCACGCCCAAATTGTTTTCGTTGCAAATCTCCCATTTTCTAGTCTTCGTATCATTCTCCATGACAAAATTGATGAACAAATTTAAATCTTGGCTAGTGAAAATGGTATTTCTCAGTCCTACATACCGGCATTTCATGGTGCCGTACAGATTATTTAGAGTGACCCAGCTGGCGTGTGTAATATAAAGTTCATAGAACCGAAACTCATTGAATCTATCATATCTGAAGTTTTCACATGCATTAAAAGACAACTCCAGTTTTCTTGGTTTTCTAGCTGCGTTGAGCACATTTTGAAACGCGGCCTCGGAATTCGGGGTGGTTTCCCAGCTCAATTTGTAAATCCGAAAACCATGATCTTTCATCAAGGTTTGCGCTATATCGTTATAATCCTTCAAATAGTATGATGCATATTTAATGGTGAAGAGACTCTTCAAAAACTCAATAAGTGTTCCACATCCCGTTTGAAAATCATTCCAAAATGTATAAATGTAAGGGATATAACTGTTGAGTATCTTAGAGAATGCTCGGTTTCTTCCGAACGACCATGAAGCTTTTGGCATAATGGATACATCTTTGACGTCTTTCACAGCATGCACCGTTAGCTCCAGAATCTGCGATCCATCACAAAGGTAAATGAGAATGCAATCTGGATCGCTATAAAAACGAACGTCAATTTCAACCTTCGGTTTTGAAGCTTGTTTCATAAGTCGATAGATTTTCTGAGAGGTCACAGCAAGATAAAGTCTGAAAAAAAAAGTTTTCTGTTTTTCAGGGGCTGGAACAAACTCACTTTTCCACGCGACTCAAGTTCTCAACGACTTCAATGAAGGCTAAGAGAGGAAGTCGTTGAAGAGGAAACGACGTATTCATGCGGAATCGTGAAAATCGTTGAAGACGAAAATCCATATTCATTCTGAACTGGGATGGTAGAAGACGTAGGAGGTGTTGACAACGTTAGAATGGAATGGCTAAGAATCGAATGGATGGTACTAATGAGCGCGAGATCATCTGCCGCGATTTGCGAGAGAGTGTATGCAAGTGAGAGACGAAAGGAACACGGTTGTTAGAGGTTCGATTGGCGAGCGTTTGAATTAGAAGGTCACTGAGAATCTTGGTGACGTCTCATGACAGCTGATTGATGGTTCCACAGTGCTAGTGACAACCGAGGGACGCAAAAAAAAACATTAGTAGAACAAAACACAGGTTTACAACACAATTCATTTAAACACAATTCAATTTGATTAAGCAGGAGGCGATTAAAAACTTATTCGTTTTCAACTTCGCGGATCTTCATCTCAAAATACTTGTTGTCCACCCTGATGTAATACTCGATACCATTCGGTTTTCGAATTGTAAACCCTCCTCTGTAAAATAAAAGTAATAAACTTAGAGATCTTAACCAAACTGACTCAAATGGCTGGCGCTCCAATCCCTCCATCACTGCCTCCACGCCCAAATTGTTTTCGTTGCAAATCTCCCATTTTCTAGTCTTCGTATCATTCTCCATTACAAATTTGATAAACAAATTGAAATCTTGGCTAGTGAAAATGGTATTTCTCAGTTCTACATACCGGCATTTCACGGTGCCGTACAGATTATTAAGAGTGACCCAGCTGGCATGTGAAATTTGAAGGATATAGAACCGAAACTCATTGAAACCATCATAACTGAAGTTTCCAGGCTCATCAAAAAGCAAGTACAATTGTTCCGTGTTTTGAGCTGCGTTGAGCACATTTTGAAACGTGGCCTCGGAACTTGGGGTGATTGACCAGTATAATGAGGAAATCGTAAGGTTATGATTTGTTATCAAGGTTTGCGCTACATCGCTATAACCCCTCAAATCGAATGATGTATATTCAATAATAAAGAGACTCTTCAAAAATTCAATAATTGTTTCACATCCAGTTTGAAAATTATCCCAGTATGTATTAATATCAGCGATATCACTCATGTGTATTTTGGAGAATGCTCGATTTTTTCCGAAAGACCATGAAACTGTTGGTATAACACATGCAGCGTCTTTAACAGCAATCACCGTTAACATCAGGATCTGCGAGTAATTACAAAAGTAAATAAGAATCCAATCTGGTTCGCTATAAACATAGACGCGAATTTCAACTTTCGGTTTGAAAGCTTGACTCATTAGTCGATGGGTTTTCTGGGATGTAACGGCAAGACAAATTCTGAAAAAAAAAGTAGTTTACTTTTCAGGGGCTGGAGCTAACTCACTTTTCCAAGCGACCCAAGTTCTCAACGACTTTAATGAAAGCTAAGAGAGGAAGACATTGAAGAGGAAACGACGAATTCATGCGGAATCTTGAAAATCGTTGGAGTCGAAAATCCATATTAATTCTGAACTGGATGGTAGAAGACGTGAAAGGTGTTGACGACGTTAGAATGGAATGGCTAAGAATCGAATGGATGGTGCTAATGAGCGCGGGATGATCTGCCGCACTTTGAGAGATAGTGTGGGCAAGTAAGAGACGAAAAAAACACGATTTCTAGGGGTTCGATTGGCGGGCGTTTGAATGAGAAGGCCTATGAGATGACGTTTCGTGACTTATGATTGGCAGTGCTAATAGGTCCTTACGCGTGAAAAAAGTCTCTCTGGTCCTCTCATTTCTTAGCACCAAGTCTGTGTTAGACCTGGAAGAGAACACCTGAAACTAGCAAGAAGAAAAAAAATGATTGCAAGTATTTATTTCAAGATTTCAATTCTAAACCACTAACAAAACATTATTTAACGGAAACTCTTCTGAATAATTCACAAAACATCTCCCAATACAACTTTTCTCAATTCACTCTGTAAACAGCATCAATTTTGAGTCCTTTATCAATGACACTTTTCAGAAACTGATATGATTTTTCAGAATTCTTATCGTGCACATAGAAAGAAACAGACTTGATTTTGAAAGTAGCCGTCAAAATACTGAAAATCTCCTCAAACCAATCTTGAGGATTTTGCCACTTCGTTGTCATTTTAGATTCATCTTGAAATACGGATTTTTTTCCAAACAACGTCCTAATAAATAGTCCTAATAACGATTCATACAGCTCGAAGGAGTAGAACCTGCTGTAATTGAAGAGCAACTCAATGTTGTTGTAGTCACTGCGAACATAAAAAATTTCGATACTGATTGCAGGTTTCAGAGTTGCACTAAGGAGAGATCTAGTTCTTTTGGAGGTTAACGCCAGGAAAAGCCTGAAAAAAAGAGGTGAAGTTGGGTTAAAGTTGTGGAAATTACCTTTGCTTATGACTTAGACATTGACCTATTTCCGACAAGGCAACGGTTGGAAGGCGTTGAAAATGAGGGAAGGGCATTGTAGAGCAAGAAGACGTTCTGTGCGAATGAAACCGATAATAGGGATGAAGAAGGCAGGACGGGTTGCACAGAATTCAAAGTATTGATCGACTGGTTCTGCTCAGAAGACGTCAGTGTGAGAAGACGTCGCGCGCGCGCGCACACACACACGCACGCACAAGTAACATTCCTAACCGTTATTCAATTTGGTTCCCCTGACTCATTAAAATCGATTTTTTAGCCATAAATTTTTCTTCAAAAAACTACTAATTTTCCAGACTTTTTTCAGCCAGAATGCCTTCTCCGTTCCCACTCCAACGCCTTCCATATGTTGCCCACCTTGAAGTCCTCCGACACATGGACATACCGACATTGTGAGTTGCTTTCACATCTTAAAATTCTCCAAAAACCGCTTTTTTCCAGGTTCTACCTGGCCCTCGCCTCTCGCAGAACCTAAACCCTTATAAAAGGGTACACCAAAAAGCTTCCGATGTGGTTGAAGGTGGTGAATTCCGCTGATAAGAAAAAGAATCGGATTCTACTCCAAGGTGAAAAAGAATTGGGAAAACACAAGGGTCTATTCGAAATTAGAATTCGCTCCGGGGATATCAGAACCAGTTCGGTTTGGCATCGCCGTTCGACTCAGGTCCCCATCAAGTGTTCCAGTACCTCCTGCGCTTTTTCTGCTTGGTCTGACTTGGCAGAAGGATTCAAGACAATCCTGAACTTCATCGGGGCAATCTTCTCAGTGAAAAGTGTCTTTTATAAAATGAAATATCGAGATGCTAACTTGGCTTTGAGGATTTTGTCACATGCAAAAACTTTGGAAGGCTCTCGTATCGTTGAATGGGACTTTGTAGATTTTTATGAATGTGAAACGACAAAGAAATTTCTGGATGTGTGCTCCGATTTTACCGAGCTAAAATTGCAATCTGACCTCCCGAGTTCCCTCGAATACCATAACTTTCACACATTTTCCATGCAAAAATTGAAGATTTCTAATGGCAACTGGATCACTTTAAAAGATATTTTCGCTATGGTGAATGTCAAGAAAATCGACATTAACCAGGTTGCATTGTCTGCTCAAGACCTGAATTTGATCGTCAAAAAGTGGATGTCAGGAGATTTAAGCGGCGTCGAAAATATACATCTTTTATCCCGCCGTGGAGTCAGATACAGCGCAGACGTGGTGATGAATGGAGTGGAAAATGAAGATATGTTGTAAGTTTTTTTTTGCTTGTGCTGAAAATTAATGTATTTTTTGCAGTGAAAACTCGCATTTCAAAATCCGGAGACGAGATGGGATTGAAGCAATCGTTGTCTTTCAACCATTTCTTGCGAATTCAACTCTTTTTATGATTGTACAAACTTGATAAATTCACAATGGTTTTATGTTTGAATGGAAATAAATAATTTTTATTTTTGTTGGTAATAATCTGAATGGGATAGTTTCAAAGTAACCTTTTGTAGAGCACGGAGTAGCCGAGAGCCAATTAATGCAACTTCGCTTCATCTCATTTTTAGTTATTGGCACTGTGCCAACTTCATAATCAACTGAAGTCCAGTAGACGCGACGCGACACGCAACGCTTTCGTTCGAAAAATGATTTTTGCGGGCTCAACGAACCGCCGCTCTGGCGACCCTGTGTAGAACTGTTAGGCTGCAACATAAACCGGGAGTTCCTTGACCTAATAATCTCTAAACGGTACAAAACCGCGTTTGAAAACACGGCCGCGCGCATATTGATGACCTAGTATTTAATTTTAAAAAACGCGCGCAAGTCTCCCACTTGTCGGGATCTAGGCCATCAAAATGTGTATCCTTACACGATTTCAAATTGTGTTTTGTACCGTTTAGAGTGGTTTTTGAGTGAAAAGATAGGATCAAGAAAAACAACCGTTCATAATGAAGTCTTTTATTCGAAAAATGGTGCCACAATGAAACATAATCAAGAATACAAACAGCCGAACAAATTTTTAGATCCACTTTTGAACTGCTATCTTCTTGCTCATGGTAAGCGCAAAGTTAGAACCAATTCAGAAAATGAAGTGTGTCGAGTGTATAGACTCGCTTCTTTTCCATCAGTTCGTTTTAAAGTACAACAGGTAGTCTTTTCGTCTTCTTTTTCCTCCGTATCTTTTCTGAAATATTATTCATAAATTGAACAAAAGATTACAAAAATTACTCTATGGTAATGTCTTCATTTCCACGAATCCCATTCAAAACTTCTTCTTGAAAAGCATGAAGACTTCCGTCGTTTTCAAACGAAAAAATGGCATAAAAACCGCAATTATTCAATTTCATATCGCTCCATGTTTCTACCAAATGTATAATGTTCGTCGCGGTCACCCCTCCTTGTGCCTCGTAGATGGTAAGGCTCGTGCATTTCATGTTTAATACCGATTCAAAGTCTATCCAATTGAAATAATCAAAGCTAATGAGTTGATGTTGCAGGTTCAAAAGAAGACGATTTTCCGGATTGGAAATTGGAGTACTGGGATTGGTCTTACAAACTGTTGGACAACAATGTATCCCGCGAAAATCAATGGATTTTGTTGTCTGAATTTCAGTTAGAAGGAAGTCGATTTGTTCTGGCAACACATGCTGATTTAATATCTCAACGGATCGAAACTTTTTGGTGTATTTGAAGAAGAATAAATCTTGAAATTTCATGTAATCTGTTCCGATCGCGCTGAAGCTAAAATTTTTGACGTTCAAAATTCTCATGAGATTGCTCATCAAGTCTTCCATTGCGGACTTGGTTTCCGTTAAATCAGTAGTCAGTATAAACGTTCTAGCGTCCCGTTTGATTGACATTTTCTGTCCGTTAATAATCCATTTTGAATTCTTAACTGGAGAAGGTTCTTTGTTGAGACCATCGAAACCATAGTAACAAAGGTGATTTCTCTCTTTCTCCGTGTAAGCATTTTCGAATCGAAAAAAGACTTTTCGAACATCAATAAAATGCTCTTCGGTCCAATTTCCGTCCTGTTCAAACTTCAAAGATATAGCAGGCCTAGAGTCATTTTCCATATAGAACCACTCCATTTCGAAGGTTTTCAGTTTCAAGCCATAGATCCGTGATATGATGTTGTCCACATATTTGGAATGCATTGTTAACTCGATTCTTCAAAAATGGCTCAAAGTTAAAACTAGTGAATACGGCGGTAGGACGTTCCAGAACCGTGTCCCATATCAGAAAAGTCTCATGCGAGAACTGTTCCACATGTGAACTGTCCCTTATCAACACTGTCCCGTATCAGAACAGTACCGCATCTGAACTGAAAATGTTATTTACACGTAGGAATTTCCCTGTTCTCATACGTGACAGTTCTGATACGAAACAGTTCTCCTATGGGACAGTTCTGATGCAGTACAGTCATGATACGGTTCCAGTTCTGATGCGAGACAGTGCTGACAAGGGACAGTTATGAAAAGGAAAAGTTCTAGAACAGCATAGCGCCGCAAATACATTTTCTAATCACTAAAAGTGTTGTGTTAATGAAGTTAGATACAGTTTTCGAATTGGTTAGCATACAATTTGGAAACTTTAAGGATGCATAACCTAGCTGCTTTTCTGCTGCTCAATGTATAAAATAAACTTGAATCAACTTACACTTGAACAGGATCCATCAAGTTTATAACATTTTGTAGAGGAATCGATGGTAGGTTGAACAGTTTAAAAACTGGAGATGGCATCGTAATTTAAACTCTCTGAAACGAAATAGAGGTTAAAAATCAATGAATGAATTTCGAATGTGTCATAGTGTAGTTATAGCGAAATACAATGAAGTTATAGTGAAAGAATCAAATTATAATAAAAAAAGGAGTTTTAAATTTATAAAAACCTCGAGTTCAGTGCGGCTGCACTTCAATTTGGTTATTTTGAATGTTCTAGGAGATCGCAATTGATTTTCTAATGGATGGACGTTCAAACGGTTTGCGAAGACGTCAGCGCGCGCACACGCACCGGCTGGGCTATTGCGTTTTCCCCACTAGGAGGAGTTTGCATTAGAGCATTATATGAATCCTGTTCCTGGCTTAGTCATTTCGAGATTGGACCGCTTCATAATCAAATGTTTAGATTTGTTTGAAAACCGATAATAATAATAAAAATATGAGCAACATGAAAGGAATTTTGAGAAAGAGGAAGAGATTCTGAGCATGAAAGAAACCAGTAGAAATTGAAATGCCAAATAAAACTAATGTGGGCAATGATCAAGACAAAAATCGAGTGTCGTCAGTGCTTGAATCTTTCCGAGACTCTTATCCAGCCACGAGTTGGCCATTCGAACATCTGAGGCGGAGGTTTGGAAGTCGGCGCCGACGTTGACGAGTCCTTCCATTAGAGCACGCGATGGGTAGCGCTGTTTGTAGTCGGGATCTGAAATAAGAATTTGGTGAGGCTAAACATGTAGTTTGTAGTCTTCTTACCAATATCCTTGTGCAAATCCGCATCGTCTATCATTTCCAATGCTCTATCCGAGAGAAGACCGTAGGCCAACCAGACAGCGTGAGTCTCTTCAAAAGATTCGGCGGTTTTCACAATTTCACCCAACTTCTTTAAGAGTTTGGCGAGCTCTTCTGAAAAAAAAATTGGCATAGAAAGAATAAAACTTCTGTTAGTAAAAATTACCTTGTCCTTTATTCTTATTCTTCACAATTTCCACTATGAATTGAGCTTTCGGCAGCTCCTCAAAGTCCTCGATTTTCATCGGTTTGTCCTCCTTGTCGTGCTCCGCGAGAAGAACGCTGGAAAAACGGGTGATTTTGTTGAGGTTCTAATGGTTTGGTGAGGCTAAAACTACAAACTACACTTCTCGACTTAGTCTCAACAAAAGCGGTATCATTTTTACCAAGGTTGCGGTGAACTTCTACATCCCGTTTTGCCTTAATAACAGCACTGCGACTCACATCGTTTTGGTGAGGCTAACGCTACAAAAACTATAAAACCGCGCTAGCCTCAACAAAAACGCAATGTTCGACGCCCCTGATTTGGTGAGGCTAAAGCTACAAAAACTACAGAACTCGCACTAGCCTCACCAATAGCGCAACCAACACTACTAATGATTTTGTGAGGCTAACGATACAAACTACAGCTTCCCGCTTAGCCTCATCAAAGAACAAAAATCTGCTTTTCCTTTTTATATTTTTCCTTTCTATGCACGGATTTTGATCAGAAAAAAACTTACCAGAACCGATTATGCCTCAAATTCTGACAAATCAACTTCTCCACTGGATCCACCAACCCCTCGGCAGCTTTTTCTTTTAGCAGCGCTTTTTCCCTAATATAAGTCCATGGCATGTATCCACATATGGCGTCGATAGCAATACTGAGCATCATTGGCTCGCTGGCGAACTTCCGAATGCACCAATGACAGAAGTTGACGATTTGCGCAATGACGGAGAGCTCAGATTTTGTGTAGAACTGGGGAGAGCCAATGTGAAATCTGGTGAAGAAGAAGAGGACCATTTGGTAGGCGGAGTCGGAGAACATCAAGATTGTGTGATTAATAAGGTCTTTGATCTGGAATAAAAAAAGCGGTTTTTTCTCAAAATAAGGGGTTTTCCTACCACTAGCAGAACTTGAGGTGATTCGGCAATAGCCTGGAATATCATGATCCGTTCGGATTCATTTCGGAACGCGAGCAATTTGGAGACGGCGGCGACGAAGAGTTGAGGGGATTCTCCCTGAAAACGATCGCGGTGAACGCCCACGGAGCACAGGATCATATCGGAGAGAACTACATCTTCTGAAAAAATTGTAATGGTTTGGTGAGGCTACAAACTACAACACTTGCTTAGCCTCACCACTCACCAACTTTAATCTCCGAGCTTGTCACCACTTTTGCCAACATCTCTGCCATTTTCTTCTTCTTAATTCCCGGTTTCAAATCTTTCAAAATGTTCCAGACTTCCGTAACCTTCACAGTTTCCATGAAACAAGTGCTAACAAACAAATGATAAAGGGAAAGTGGTCGCGCGTTTTCGTCTTCCAGCTTCATCAAATTACACGCCATAAGGAAGAACTTCTCGCGAATCAAGTATTCTTTGGCCGATTCGGCTTTAATAAGCGCTCCAATGTAGTCGACGATGGACTGAAATGTGCCTTTTTTGACAGAAATGCAATGCTTTTACATACCCTCAATGGCATTTTTGTAATCATTGTGAAGAGCAACTCCGTGTAAATCTTCCGACTGTACTTTCTCTCTGTTAACTTTGACTGGATGATATCACTGATAATTGCGATTTTCTGGCAGTAAAGACGCTCGTCAATATTCTGCGCTTCCAAATTTTCCATGACAGCTGCCACTGATGGATATTCTTCTGTTGGATCTGAAATTTTATTAATAAAATAATTTCCTCGTTGTTGAAAGAATTGACTTACGTTGAACTTTCAAAAACCGATCAACAGTTTTGATGGCAGCGAATTCCGAGTGTAGATTCACCTCCACTTTTAGCGTTCCTTGATCATTCGCCGGGTAGAATTTGTCGAGTCTGTCAATGGCTTCGCCTTTCTTTGTTTCCGTATTCTAAAATTTATTCTGGTTAGATTGATTTCAGGTAATGCTCTTGGTGAAAAAAAACTTCTTTTGTTGTAAGAAACAGCGCGCCACTCTCGATTTGGTGAGGCTAAGAACACGAAAGCTACAAAGGGTGCGCTTGCCTCACCAAAAGCGTGCAGCTTCCACTTTTTGTCTGGTGAGGCTAACACTATAAGCTACAGTTTTTGTACTAGCCTCACCAAAAACGCGCTGGCCGCGGCGATCGACTAGTGAGGCTAAAGCTACAAAACCTACAGATGGCGCGCTTGCCTCACCAAAAGTGGAAGGCATTCGTTCTTTGGTGAGGCTAAGGCTACAAAAGCTAAAAACCGTAACCGAACTTGCGCTTGCCTCATCAAACACGCGCTGTCTCCGTTCATTTCTTAGTAAGGATAACGCCACAAAAACTACAGAATGCGCGCTAGCCTCCTCAAAAGCGCGGTCCCGTCGCCAGTCTCTTGAAATATAATTTACACGAAATTACATACTTTCAGCTCTGCTTGACGCTTCTGTTGTTGTTCGGACTTCTTTCTGATCTTATTCTTCGTATACATCATTTGAGTTTCTTTGCGAAAACTTCTCAACATGTCATCGTCAACAATATCATAAATCTCTGGATTCTTATTCGCCACCATCTCACAAACGACCGCTTTTTCCAGATCTTTCGGATAGACTTTGTATTTGGAGCACACCAATATCGCTTGTTTCGTGACGATGTGACCATAGAACTGTATTCCTTTTCGAATTACTGGATCGTTAAGCTTTAGCTGGACATGTACATGACTTGAAGCATTTTTCAACGCGTTCAGCACCAGAAAATAGCCCACCAGGGCAAAAGTGAGCCTGTCATAAGGCTCTTCATCTAGCACTGCTCGCCACTCCAAATCAACGCACGTGAGTCCCACGATCTCACGGTAAGATACCGGCCACATTGGCGACTGATTCTGAATCTTTTAGACGGTTAGAACTTGCTTTGAAACAAGTACAATCAGCTTACATCTATTACTTCGCATCTACACAAATCTAGAAGACGTTCGATACACTTTTGTGAGCTTTTTACAGTGATGATTCGGCTCATCCAGGCGCGATGAACGTTGTTTCGAACAGCGTAGACTGGAGAGGTGAGCGCGTTGTAGATCATTTGGGCAGCTCTGTCAGAGTACTTTGGGTTAACAGCCATTTGGAGCACAATGCTTGAGCATCTGGCGGAGAGGTCCTGGTCGGGGGCACATGACATCACCTGGAATTGAAGGAAGGTGTTATTCATGACTTGGGTGAAGCGTAGCAATTATTTTTGCAGTTTTAGAAGCCTAGCCTCTACAAAAGGTTCCATACCTCAACAAAAAGAATATCATCAATCGTTGTCGTCAATTTCGAACTTGCAAAAAACGCCAGCAAATCCCATCTTGCCTGAATCATCATTGGAAGAGAAAGAAGCAATTCCTTCAGGCTTTCCACCACTTTTTCTGGTGATTTCAGATTTTTAATGGCGGTGCTAAAGTCAGGTATGAATCGTTTCGCCCCTTTCTTGTCCACTTCAACACACCGAATCACTCCATAGCACACGCGTCTGGAAATAAAGAAAATTTAGGATTCATTTTTGATTTTTTGTTGATTTCTAGCTTTAAGTGTATAAATTGAGCTGTTCAGAGGATGTATTTGCTCGTTTTGCAAGTTTGAAATCGTTTCTTTTTTGTTTGTGGGCGTACAAATATATTTCAGCTATTTTTCATATGAATTACCTATAAACATCAATAACATAATCACTATCACTCAATTGGTGAGCATTTGAACCCAGAAAACTGAGAGCTTTTTGTACATCTTCGAACTTCAGCGATAAATACGATATTTGGTCTAATATTGCATTCGTTTGGTCCAGAGGAGGTGATTTAGACATTATTCCACCTGAAAATTAATTTATTTGAGCATTTTTCAAAGCAAAAATCGTTGCATTTCAAAGGAAAATGAATAAAATGTAAATTATAGGCTTTTAGGCGCTTTTCGAGAGAAGTACACGGGAGAGAAGGAAGAAGAAACGCGTTCCCTCCTCGGCCGTGTACTCCTCTCGGGCAATACGTTTCATTTTTATTTTTTGTTGCAAGTCAACGTTTCCTTATTTTTTTGCTGTGATTTTAAAGTTTTCACACTAAATTCGATATTTTCAGAAATGGCAGAACAATGGGTGTCGACTGGAAAACGATTCTGCGAGATTTGCAAGGTAATTTTCATCGAAAAAGTTGAGAACAGTGATCAGAAGAAAAATTCGTTTGGTTGTATTAAGAGTTTAAAAATGCTTCAAATAAAGTTCTTTTATAAAATGCATAGCAAAAATAAGTGTTAAATGAAGAAAATTTAAATCAACTGATGTCTTTATTTCTAGGTATGGTTCGGCAACAACAAAATCTCCCAAGACCACCATGAGCGTGGTGACAGGCACAAGGCGATGCTTCAACAACGGATTCGAGAGACGATGCAAAAAGGAAAAAAGCAAGAAATGGCCGATATGAAATTGAATGGAACATTGGCGAAAATGGAGGCAGCAGCAGCCGCTTCGATGGCTAGAAACGGAGAAGGAATCGTGGCGGGTCCAAGTCTCCCTTCAACTGGCCTTCGAATGAATATTTTCGATCCGAATAAGCATAAAGATGTGGGATCAATGGCTAAAGAAATGGCAGCGAGAAGAGATGCTGGAGCAATGAAAAGAGGTCTTTCAGGAGCGGCACCGGCGGCTGGAGCTCCAGATTTGAAGATTAGTAAAGGAGATGTAGTGTCGGCTTATAGAGATTGTGAGTTTTCCATAAAAACTGATAGAACCTCTCCTTATTTTGAATGTTTCCAGTAACCAATCCAAATGCAGCTGGACCAGCGCTGCCGGAGCATCTTGCCGTGGGATATATGCCTGAAACACAAGTACAATGTGCTGAAATTCAATGGGTGCGAGCCAAAAATCCAGATGGGCCAAGCCATTACTATTGGAATCTGTTTGATAATTCGACTCGTTGGGACACCCCTGCTCATTTCTATACCGAAAAAGAGTACGAACAAAAGTGTAATGAGTTTGAAGAGCAGCGTAAGAAGAATTATTATGGAATGGATGAAGTGCAGGCAGTTCGAATGGGGAAGAAAGACGTGGAATCGTATATCAAATCACAAATCGCCGCCAGTGGATATGCTGATCAAGTGGAAGCGAATCGAAAAGAGCTAAACATTGTGGATCGTCCAAGAAAAGGTCAAAAGCTGACGAAAGAGGAGAAGAAAGCGTTGTGGGAGGAGCGAAAGAAGGAAAAAGAGGCTAGGAGAATAGAGGAAGCGGAGAAAAAACAAAGAGAAGAACAAGAGCAAGAAGAGGAAGATGATAGTGAAGAAGATTATAGTGATGAAGAAGACGAGGATGAAGAGGAGGAAGAATTCGAGATTGTTGGAACTCCAGAACGAGAAGCAATGCTTGAAGAAGCCGATGAACTGGCATTAACTGCACCACCGCCGCCTCCAGAAGCACCAGAAGAAGCTCCAGAAGAAACCCCTGAACCACCTCCAAAAATACCAGAAGTCGGTCTAATCGAGCCGCCCAAACCAACAATGCCAACGCCAGGAGCACCATTCGGAGCGTGGGTTCGAGTACAAAAAGAGGAGAAAACGGAGATATTCGAGTCTCCGCTGACAGCTCGTTTCCGAGAGGAAGAAGCCGAACGGAAGGAGGAGGAGGAGAAGAAGAGAGCTGAAGAGCCAAAGTTCGAGTTTGGAGAGAAAACGGCGGCGGTTATGACTAAAAAGGTAAGAAAATAGGAAAAATAATGAAGGGAAGCTTTGGTGAGGCTAAGCAGTTTTGTAGCTTCTGTAGCCTTAGCCTCACCACATTTCTTCCCCTGCGTTCTACTGATTTCTAATTATGTTTTTTTCAGGTAAAAGGACCAATTGAATTTAAGAAAAAGTCTGGAGGTCGGAATATTCGGAAGCGAGAAGAATGAATCCAATTTAATAATTTATTTTTTATTTTTCCTCATGTGATCTTATCAGAATTGCTTATAAAAACAGGTTTTATTATATATCTCTCCGTTTTCTTTGAACTGCTAGCGTTAGAAATGTCGTGTTCATATCGTAAATTTCCAGAAATTCCCTCAGTTTTCCAATAATAATTTTCCAGCAAAATGCGTGTGACAGAAGTGTCAACTCTTACAGAATTTCAAAGAATTTTGAATAAGGCCGACGCGAATCGGCTTATCATCGTGGACTTTTATGCCACTTGGTGTGGTCCGTGTCGACAGATTAGTCCATATTATGAGCAGCTTTCTAGGAATTTCGATCATGCCACGTTTTTGAAAGTCAATTGTGATGAGGCGAGAGGTAAGAGATGATTGAATTTATGGGAGAACGCTGGCGAGAAGTTTGGTGAGGCTAACGCAAGTTTCGTAGTTTTTGTACCGTTAGCCTCGACAAAAGTTGCCACGCTTTTCTTGGTGAGGCGTAAACAACAAAAACTAAATACGAACGCGCTTACTAGCCTCACCAAAATTTCAAACGGCAGCAATAAAATATTTGGCTTATCTACCCTTAGCCTCACCAAACTAAATACAAACAAAACACCCATAAAATACCTCGCTTTTACATCTCCAACCCCACATTTTCCAGACATAGTCACTGCATACCGTATCTCCGCAATGCCAACGTTCCTCTTTTTCAAAAACAAAATTCAAGTCGAACTTGTTCGCGGTGCCAATAAGACTGCCCTGGAAAATGCTATCGCGAATCACTACTCACCTGTGCCAGCCAATCCAAATGCCGCTTCAGAAGAGGAGAAGAGTTTCCTGGAGCAATTCGTAAAACATACAGAGCTGCGACAGAATTATATGGATGAAGTGTACAAAGCATTGGCTAGAAGTGTGATGCCAGAGGATTTGATAGAAAAGGTAGAAGAGGGAAAAGCAGACGAAAAGGAGTTGATAAAAGAATTATTGGAATGGTTCAAAACCAAATTCTTCACATGGTTCGACAAGCCCACTTGCCCTAAGTGCACTCTCAAATGCACCACAGAAGGCCTTGCTGGAACTCCTACAAAAGAAGAATGGAAAGATGGAGCAAATCGAGTGGAAGTGTATATTTGTGACGGGTGTAATACGGAAATGCGATTCCCTAGATATAATAATCCGGCGAAACTTTTGCAGACAAGGTAGGCTCAAATCACAAAAACTAAAATAAAAACCTTTTTTCAGAACCGGTCGGTGTGGCGAATGGGCCAACTGTTTCGCTCTTCTCCTCTCCGCTATCAACATTGAAGTTCGCTTCGTTTTGGACATTACTGATCATGTATGGAATGAGGTGTTCATCAAATCAGAGAATCGCTGGATTCACGTTGATCCTTGCGAAAACGCAATGGATCAGCCACTTTTATATACGAGAGGATGGAACAAGAAGTTGAAGTACTGTATAGCCTATGGTAACGATCATGTGGCTGATGTGACGTGGCGATATGTTTATGATAGTCGGGATGCGGTGAGTTTTTCAAGAAAGGAAGCTGTTTTTTGTGTGTCAGTCTACAAAAAAGATAAGAGTGTATCTGGCAGTTTTGAAGAGGCTAAGAGCACAAATACTAAAAAAAAAATAGCTTAGCCTCACCATGGTTAGTTGTCGTCACTGATGATTTGATAAGGTTAAGCCTATAAAAGCTACAAACATCGCGCTAGCCTCAAGATCAGCGCGGTCGCCAACACGAATTTTGGCGAGGCTAGCACTACAAAAACTACAAACCTTGCACTAGCCTCACCAATATGTCGTCGTTCTTCGCTTGCTGAGGCTAGCAAGCTACAAAAACTACACATTTCCTCAAGCTCACCAAATTCCCCATTTTCAGGCAAAACAACGCTACGAAGTCCGTCCAAATGTCTTCGAGAACTTCCTCTTCAAACTAAACGCTCGTCAAATGGAGGGACAAACAGAGACCCGAAAGAAAGCTTTGGCTCTTCGGCGGATGTGCGAACTGTTTCAAATGATTGATCAGGAGAAGAAAAATCAAGCGATAGGATGGGAAAAGTTGGGAGATAATATGGGTGGACGGATCTCGGGATCGGAAGAATGGCGTCGTGCTCGCGGTGAAACTGGCTCTCGATCCACTAAGAATTATCAAAAACCACTCGGTCGACAAATCAAACTTGACATTAAACCCGAACAAAACTACGTGGAATTGTTGTATGACATCAATCGTGACAGCTATTCGATAGCCCCAGAATCCGGATTCATCTCGCAAGCTTTCCATTGTGTAAATGTAAAACGGGTGGTGGAACATGACTGGAAACAAGTGTATTTGTGTCGGGAGGATGGATTTAGAGACGGAGAGGTGAGTTGTTGAGAAGCGCGTTAGTTTTCTAGAGGTTTGGTGAGGCTAACAGCACAAAAACTACAACATTCCTTAGCCTCACCAATTCTTACACGCCGTCGCTTTGTACTTTAGTGAGGCGGTTTGTTGCTTTTGTGGCCTTAGCCTCTGCAAAAGCCGTTCGGTCGTCGCTCGCGTCGTCGTTGTTTGTTGCGGATAAGAACACAAAGACTACAGAACGCCTTAGCCTCACCACAAAACTCATTTCACCACCCATTTCTTGCAGATCTCCTGGGAGTTCGATTACAAATCTCTCGCTGCCACAAGACCCATCGATAAAGTGGAAATCGAGGTGAACGGAGTCACAAGTTTCGAAACGGGACATGCTGTGGCGGTGGTCTGCTTCGGTCTTTCTTGCGTAAGAGTCCCATCAAATGGAAAATTGACACTTCAAGCTGAAGAAAGTGCGGGAAAACTCAAAATTACCGCGTTATTGACTGGCGGAGAAGGCAACATTGCTTTCCAACAAGCACAATTATTCCGGACGGATATCAAAGAGGAAGGATCCACGGAAAGTTTAAAAGTCAAATTTTGGTTCAAATAATTCCGTTTTTTTGTGTGATAATAACTTTTTGTTGTAATAATTTTTTATTGGATGCGGGAATTTGCATGAATAAAGTCAAGAAAAAACCAAAAAACTGAACTCTCGCGTATCTGCAACATTGTTTCGAGGAGCCATTCGAATCCACGCTGTCGCTTTTCCATCGTTGCGTTGGATTTCGACGCCATTTGTTATGGAAGCATAGTAATAGTTGCCGATTCTGAAATTTACGATTTTTGCTCGGGAATTCATCAAAAAGAGAGCTCACTGCCTCCTCTTAGTCTGCCCACTATCTCCAACAATTGGATAAGCCAATCCGACAATTGGATCTTCTTTATCAGCCGGGCTTCCTCCAACTTCTAGATTAATCAAATTTGGGTAATCCCCATTCATCCACTTCCTGATATAAGTATCGAGCTCTTTATTTGTCAAATTAGAATCGGTTAGACAAATTCTGACATAGTTACTTTCTACCAATTTTTGGAAATTAAATAGACTTGCAGCTCTTTCGAAACGCAACATTTTGGGCTCATGCTCTCGAGTTTTGTATCGATAGTCCTTGTTAGAATTCCACGTTAATCCGGCTTCAATCCAAAGCTCCTCCGTTATGTGGACTGCGTCTCGAAGGTCTTCAAACGACTTCTGATCCTCTTCGCTTACGTGAATTTTCAATCGCTCAATTTGCGATTGATTTTCAATTATGAATTCGATAAGTGGTTGGTAACCAGAAAAACTGACATTTAGTAGTCCAGAAAATGGAGTTCCGAAAATCTTGGAAACTTCAATTGCCAAGACTGCCATATGATTCCTCCCGTGGCCATTTCTGACAATATTCATTGAGTTTGGATTCCGGTCACTTGGAAGGATAAGCTGGACAGTTTGATTTCCAAACGATCGAGTAACCAATTCGTCCCTTTTCATAACATCAATTCCCATGAAATAGATGAAATGATTGTAGACTTGAATTTGATTCGTAGAAAAGTCTATCGACAATTTTGGCCGTGTGCGTAACGCCATCCGGATAAGGTTGGCCATCTTTCTGGAGCATTGGGAAAGGAAGATTCTGTAAAAAAAAACTCGTTAACTTTTTCAGAAATCATTTTAGAATTCTTACATTTCGAATGGTGTCATACATTCCAGCACAGTGCCCAGCGCCAATAATGGAAGGCGGAGAAGAAGGAAAAAATCCATTGAAAGGAAGAAATCAATAGTTTTAATGTATCGATGAGGCAAAGAGGGGAAGAGGGGCTACCTTGGAAGAATATAAAAATGACTTGTGTGCCATGTGCAAGGGTCTTTGCGGACATGGAAGAAAAATGGCGTGGAGCTCGAGGGCATTGGAGCTGGAATATGAAAAGTTGCATATGCTGAAGTATTTTATAACTGCAGACTTTCAGCCATTGAA
Organism: Caenorhabditis doughertyi; assembly: GCA_963572265.1. Classification (NCBI taxonomy): domain Eukaryota; kingdom Metazoa; phylum Nematoda; class Chromadorea; order Rhabditida; family Rhabditidae; genus Caenorhabditis; species Caenorhabditis doughertyi. The sequence continues at coordinate 4,419,973 of OY751553.1, read as the reverse complement.
AAAAAACTTCGAAAAAATGCGTGTGAGGAGATGTAGCTCATTTCCTGTCTGATTCTCAAATGAAATAGCGGTTAAAAAATTTCCAGTGATTAGATGAAGTTTTTCCCCACACTTCCACAAAACTTTCAATGAAATTTTTACGCTAGTCGAGAATGAAAATATAGTAGATGTGCCTAGTTTTTTGAGCTCAATTCTGCAGAAAAGTGGCTCAATTTGTTGTTGCTTCATTTGTTTTTCATAGTGTGAAAGGGTAGTACCAGACTCTATTTACATGAGCCTGGTTCCCTTCTCTTTTACATTTCTCTCATAGATGGCGCTCTCTCCCCTAAAGGAGAGACCAGGGAATGACTCCGCCCCTTTCACTTTTGGACGGGACGGAGCCCTTCTAAGTTAGTTCTGACAGGAGCAAGGTCTTGTTATGTGACCAAGGAAGACCATCCCTAGAGGCCTAGCCTCTAGGTCTGGACCTTCCAGCTCCCCTATTACTCATGCTTTACTATTTAACCTTTATATCTTATCCAATTATAATAAACCTCTAATAATCCAAGAGTCCGATACCTCTCAGATAAAGGTTGAGATAACCCGAAGGGTCCGGGAGCGAACCCCTTCGCATGGAGGTCCCACATCGAGCTTTTGAACTTGTTTTGGGTGGACATCCTCCCACCTCGAATTTTTTTTTAAAACTCAACTTACATGCATCCGCATGGAAGTTTCACCTCGATTTTGGGACTGACCTTTCATATCATTACATGAAGGTCTCATTTTTATTCATTTATTCTCATAACCTTTTAATTCTCGTTCCTTGAGTATTTTTTTTGGAAAACCATCTCTGGGTTTTCAATCGTTTACTTCGCCGTACCTTACATACTTCAATAACAATTGTATTTGCAACAAACCTGACCCGACGGGGTCATCCAGGGTTTGGTACCCTTCACGTCAGCACTTGGTCAGTTGCAAATGGCTCGAGAGCAACTACGTGGAGAACTCAGATGGTCAACAAATGGATTGGCTACCTTGCAAATACAGACTCAAAGTCGTGTAAGTCTCGCGCGGAGACTCAGGTACGCGGAATTATTATCAGTACTCCCTTCTGTTCTGGGACGTGACTCTAGAATATCTTCTGTAGCTCCATAACCGCTACATCCTTTTGGAAATAAGATAATACGGACAGAAGTTATTCCTTAGAGAATAATTGGATTTATTTACTCACATTGCATGATAATCAGTTATGAAGTGTATTATGATTTCTCACCTGTTATTGATATTTCTCTCTCTCTCATATCAATTGAATCTCTCACTCTCTCTCCTTAAAATAAGTAGTAATAACCTAAATCTCTCTCTCTCTATCTAAAACTGTACTATAAAATCTCGCGCGTAGATATTAGGTTACTGGTTGCTAGTTAGATAACTTAGGGTAAATAGAAAACATTGAAATGAGACAAATTGTTGTAACCGAGTTGCTGAGAAGTTGACGTAAACCCTAATTAGAAATAAAGAGAATGAGAAGCGAAAAGACAGTCGTTAAGACTACGACGCCGTGCTCGGTTGATAGTGAAGTTCGTACAGTAGTACGACGCCGCATACGGTCGATAGTGAAGTTCGATATGATTAACTTCTTCTGATGAGAATTTGTAGAAGATGAGGACTATCTTTCTACCTCCCATAACGTAACGTCAGACAATATAATTCAACAGTAAGGTCTCAGCTACTTTTGCCCTTTCCTGCTTTTATTCAGAGTAAGAGTAAGGGAGGTGAGGAGGAATTTTACGTAAATTACCTCTCTCTTTTATCAGCTGATTCAATACCCTAGATTCCGCGTGGTTGGCAGACAAAGGTTGAAATATTGATTCGTAGTATCTAGTCGTTGGCTCGAACCTAACAAATAATTGTTACAGAATTTGTGACAAGATAGAATTTGTTTCGTGGAAATGGTTAGGTTCCAATATAAATCCAAGATGTTTCAATAGAAGAAAGTAAAGACCAAATGACAAAGCGCTATCTAGTTATCGATTATCAAATAGAAGAATTAGGAAAATAGACAAATCTCGTTCAGAGTAGCGGGAAGTGAGTACAGGCAGCATATGGTTGTCCGCCATCGTCAGAAATGACACATCATTAGCTTGAGTACCGTGAACACATGTCTCTCCTAGATAATCGCAGGGAAAATCCACCTCCAGACAGGTTGTTTGTATCGGACATCAAATACAAACATCATAACCTGGGATAGAAGTATTGAGCCGAGCTCTACTTCAATAATATCTGAAATATCTAAGGCTGTAGAACCGAAAGTTAGCGCCTTACAGCAATTCTGGAGAAATTGAACAGGTACCTGAATAACCTCCATGATGTGAGTATCTGAAACGGCCGTCGGAGTCATAATCGTATATGGATGGTTTTGTGGAATCAGAAAATTGAAGAATTTTAAATTCGAGATTTGTGATTTATTAAGTTCCCAATTGTCATTTGAAGGGCCCGCACCCGTGCTTGACGCGGTGTCAACTATTTAAGGCCAAAATCAGAGCAATAGGTTCTCTCTGACTTATAGTATACATTTTCATACTATACTACTTCCTTCTAGATGCCCTAAGAGCATAATTTGAGGACTACGGTACCTCATCTGGCAGCAGTACTACATATATACTATGTATGCGCCGTGTTGAAACATGATTGGAAAATGAGCTCTGTGAGAGGCCAGAGTCATCATCTGTACATGCATAAGAAATGCAGGCAGTTAGGAGCCGACTACTATACGATGTTGCAAGGGATTAAAATTGTAGTCAGGGGGTTTGCTACTAACATGGCGGGCCAACTGTCACAATGGTTGGATGATAGATAGGGGCCACTTAGAAACGTAGCGCCGCCGGAGGGAGCATCTTTAATAAGCCTCGGCTGCTACTACGATATTTTCAAGGGTCACCATACGACGGAATTGGTTATTACCAAGGGACTACGACTACTATAGTCGGTTTAGGAATTGATGCTATTAGAGATAACACAAGAGGGGGTGACATGACATGTCACACTAGCCGTGGGCCATTAATAATTGGCACCACCACTAGGCTGAGAATAGCACATAGCGATTCGGCGGGATCAAATTTAAAAGGGGGGGACGACGTCGTAAGACGCCCCGCCCACTAGAAGACTACGGTAATAATGGGAGTATAAAAGGAATGAGCATCAATAGAAGAGGTCATTTTCCTCGATTTTGCCCTTCCTTTCTCCTCACTTGAACCGTTGTCTTTCCAGAACCGATCTCCAACGTTCGCAACCAACCTCACACACTCTCACGCAGTAGTCATTCTCCGGAACCGACACTGTAAGTAACTAAGAAGTTAACAACCTTAGTCTAGAAGAGTTGTGTTACAGCGCCCATTCAAGCATCAACTTTGAAGTTGTCCAACGGACCAAGTCCCACTTCATCAATCGTCGTCAAACAAACACCTCGTTTTCAACGACAAACTGAGAAAGAGTTCGAAGAACCAACAGTGAGTGATTTTCCTTTTAAAATTTGAAAAATCAAAATGAGATCACCTCTCCTCTTTCTCTCTTTTCTCTCAATATTCTTGTTCGAAAAAAACAAAAACTCATCCACTTCTCTCCATGTCTGTAGATATTCATGGAAAAGTTCTCTTCTCTAAGAAATAAGATTTGATTTAGGTAGTACTTCTCAAGCACTTATTCTCTCCTATCGTATAAGAACTCTCTTGCGTCTAAATACGCTCTTATCTAGCCCATTTCTGATCTAGTGATCCATTTGTTCAAGCAATACCTGGGTATCTGGCGCTAGTAAGTAAGCGAGAAAGATAGTAAAAATTAAGACGCTTAATAAGGACGAACGTGAACACGTCGCTAGACAGCAAGCAAAAGATAGGCAAGCTAGAGCGCAGAGACGAAACCAGGAAGACGAAGACCCCATTCAACTCCCACCGGTAGCACGCGGAAGAGGTAGAGGCGCACGAGGAGGTGCTAGAACTGCCAGAGGCGGACGAGTCGATAGGGATCTTCCTCCCCCGCCAGTAGTCGACAATCAGGAAGTTCCACGAGAGGAACCAATTGAACCTGATAATAGAGATAATCAGAACCGCGAAGAACCACCTCAACCTCAACAGCCTACCCAGCAAACTCCGCCAGTTCTAAATCGTCAAATCGTCCCATCCAGCGCATCAAGTGTAGACCAAGCTTCTCGCATAACTCCAGCTGAACTTAGGAATTTAGTAATCCCACCTGATTCACCTCTTGCTCGTCAAGCTCGACAACTTTTACAAACTCCGTTTCCAAACGAAGTTTTCTTCACTCCGAGAGCTCCTATTCCAGCATCATTTCTAAGAGAAAGCCTCGCTAGTCTACAAGCAGCAGCTGCCACCTATCTGCCATCAATCAATCGTTCATCTCCTCCGTTCACCAATCGTTCATTCCCTCCACTTCTCGATAGAGTTCCCGTTACCGTAGATAGTCACAACACACCTAAGAGACCTACTCATCCTCGCCTAGTCACTCCGCAATCGGCATCGGAACGTTACCTATTGAAAAGCAAAGTAGGACGTTTTACTTTCATTCCAAGTTTCGTTAGGAAACACTTCTTTGGTAACCCTTCGCCCGGTCATCGATCAAACGCAGCAACAGTAGAGGAAGTCACTGAGGCAAACGTTAACCAAATTCCCACGAGTAGTGAAGCGCTAAGTAAAAAGGGAGAAACTCCTATTCTCCATAAGACTGCAGTAGTAGCGCCTTCCGATAGTACAACGACTACTCAAATCACGGCATCAGCACAGCCCACCACTGAGAAATCAGCTGTAGTCGGAGCTGAGAACTCGAAGATGCAGTTCGCTGAAGATCTCCGTTATGAGATCCCTAGAGGGGAAATAGCGGAGACCGACCCAAAGGTTGCTCTGAAAGTCCTTAAAGGCAACTTAGAAAAGTTTAAAGACGGAAATACCGCAGCGCTAAGAGATTGGTTTGTGGAATGCGGAAGAGCATTGTACGATCTCAGAATTGCGCCAACCGCGGCCGTTAAGATTATTCCATTCTTTTTGGAAGGAATAGCAAAAAGCCGTTATAATCAGCTGGCACAAGACCAGACTGATGATTGGGAAAGACTGGTCACTAGTATGATCCAAGCGTTTGAAGTTCCAGGAGATAGGGAACTAGCCCAACATGAGATGGCAACCCTGAAACAAGGGAGAATGTCGATTAATGAGTTTGCCCGAAAAATTAAGACCTTAAGTAACTATGCGTACGAAGGAATGGGTAAGGAAGTTAAGGAAAAACTTATGATTTCCCATTTCATGCATCACTCTGCATCGGCCTTGAAAAGAAAATTGCTCCTAATGGAGAACGTCCCCAAGACCTTTGAAGAACTCATCCGCAAGGCGGAGAGATTCCAAAGGCTTCATGAAATCGCGGAAGCGGAAGATAACGAGGATCTAGTTGCTGCTATGGAGCAGTTGATGCGCCCTGAGCACCGACCACCACCTCCACCAGAGGAAGATTACCCGGTCGAGCGAGTTGAGAACCGCCAGTATGGTACTCGCCAATATGATAGCCGCCCTCCATATAGAGGAAGAAAATTCGAGAGACATGGCTTCTCGAATAAGTTTCATAAGCGCAACTTCCGTAAGGGACAGAGTGACCAACGAAAGGACCATCGCGATCAACGTCATGATCAGCGAAATAATATTCAACAAAACCGACAAGGTCAACAAAGTCAACGAAATCAAGGAAATGGCTACAGAGGACGTCCCTCTAACAACCGATTCAATGGGAATCGTGGCGGATATGTTAGGGACATGCTAGCCTATTTAAGTATTGCCATAGCTCTTATTTTGCCAGTCGCAACCGCGAATCCCCAGATCTGTGGATTCCAAGAAGGTGGTAATCTGTTCGCACCACCTGACATTCTGCAATGCTATGCTCCTCGCACTCGTGTATTACCAACCAAAGTTGACATCTATAGCTTGCGTACTGATCCTATGCACCAAATTGCACATGCGTGTTATAAAAAGGTGTACCGTATGGCCACTCATTCTGTATTGAAAATCTACGTTTGGTCGGAAATGAAAAATGGTCAAGCGGAATTCCAGCAAATAAAGGGTCAAGAATGTAAAGAAGCGGTTAGAACTAAGAAGTTTAATGGCATAGATCTAGTTGAATCTCCTAGAGGAGTCTACCGAACTCCCAGTGTCTGTCAGTCATTTGAGAACAATACTAACTGGGTTGGTACTAATGACAGGGAACATGTCGATTTCACTATTATAGTAGGTGAAGTGGCTTCGTATGATGGAAGCCAAACGATTTCGACACTAGGAGATACCAGTAAATGTGCTTATACGTCAGGACAATGTAAGTCGGGAGAGGCAACTATAGTCTGGATGGAAAGTGCCACCCCTAAAATCTGTAAATATGAAAAGTTGGCTTCAAAAGACGCTTTTATATCAGATAATCACATTGCCGTTCCTGAGCTGAATATGTTTTCTGCACTTAAACAGGACATGCACTTTGCTGACACTGAGGCCAAGGGATGTCATCTTAATAACGTTTACTTCACTGATGATGGAAAGATGGTGACATTTCCCGACCTGCCACTAGATCTTTGGATCCCAGATTACGTCAGAATGTTACCAGCTCGTCATAGGATAAGAAGGGCATACCTTCGCATGGCTGGGCCAAATAACGTAACAATAGCTATTAACCTTGGCGAAAAATTTCTGACTCCTTTAATCTGGAAGTATTTTAAGGTTGATGCGCTAGAAAAGATACCTCTTTTTGATACTAATCCAATTATGGACAAATCAATTTTGTTAGATATCAAAACTTTTGGGGTTACGAATGAGTTAATAAAAGAAAGAGCTTATCGTTATGGCGACGAACGGAAAAATTCTCTTGGTCAACAGCTTATTATCCTGAAATGTATTCGGATTCAACAATATAAGTATAGAGAAACCGAACGATTATCACGGCTCAACAGACCGCTATTGGCAGCGGAAACTGAACTCATTCGGGCTATGGAAGATGATCCAGCCAGCGCTTTTGATCCTCTCTTAGATTTGGAATTTGGGAAAAGTGTAGAATCTAATTCCCCACCACCTGCCGATTATAAGTTACCTCGAATCGACGAGTCGAAACTTAAGGATTTACCTGATATTCCAAAATACATTGAGGCCGCTTATCAACCACCCACTACTACATCAACTACTACAACTACAACAACGTCCAGACCACCACCTGCTACAACACCTTGGCAACGAATAGTTCCTCCTCCAATAAATTCAATTCCGAAATTAGTAAATACTAACGTAAGACCAACTCGACCCTCATATAGTGTATGAGACAGTATATCCTCCACTACCTCCCAACAAACCTCTCGAAATCTTTCTGAAAACGTGTCAAACTCAGTTAGAATCTACTTTGTTCTTCCGAACAATGCTCAACATTGACCCCACATCCGCCATTCGTCAATATATGAAACGAAATGATGTGGCAGCTAGGAAAGCTGGTGAAGGATTTTTGGTTAGTAAATGTAAAGAAGTTACTCCAGAGGAAATTTACTGGGAAAGAAAAATTAACTCCACTTGTTTTGATCTCGTACCTATGATGGTTGAAGGGAAAATATGGTTTTTATTAGAAGGAACTAACGATTTAGTTACTGATTCAGTTTCATGGGAATGTAAGTCTCCTGGTTCCCAATTAAGGGTACATAGGGAAGATAAAGGATGGAAAAATGAGAAGGGTTCTGAAACATGGGTTCAATCTTTTAACAGACCTATTGTTGAAGCACCCAAACATTTCCTGTTCCAACCTCCTATGGTAATTGGGAGTGACTTACTCAGTCCAGGCACTTCAGTAGCCGCCGAATCCGAACTAAATAAAATAGTCAGGAAACGATTTGATTTTAGTTTCGAAGCTTTAATGGGAAAAGTCGAAGGTTTTAAGGAATTCGTAACCACTCAAGCTCAAAAGTCTAAAGATAAGATCGCTAGTACATTAGATAACATTTGGCAGGGAACTGGAGTTGCACTCCTCTCATTCGCCAAATCGGTATTCTTTAACGTAACGAAATTCCTCATAATTGTAGTTTTGCCTCTTGCAATCATTATCATAGCCATCGGTGTATTATACCTGTGTTGTAAATACAAAACAACACGAGCAGCTGTCAGTACTACTGCTCAAATGATGGAAATGGCTGCAAGAAGAATGCACTTGATTAATCATCTCGAATATCAAGCTGATAGGAACTACTATTTATCTGCTAATAGGGACCTTAAATACCCCGTTCCAGAAGTGTATACTGTTCTTCATGAACGAAACAATGGCCGCCTTCCAATTGTGGAAATTTCGATCAAAGGCGAAAAACTTCATGCCCTGTTAGATACTGGTGCAGGAGTTAGTTACCTTCCTCATACCGTAGTTTCAGAAGACAGTATTAACACTAGCAAGTCGCAAAAAGCTAGAACTGCAAACGGTTCCATAATTAGATTCTTAGGATCCACCGATCAAAACATTCAGATTGGAGATATCTCCATTGATCACACTCTTTTGGTATCCCATCAGGATGAATGTCCAACTGAAATTCTACTAGGAACTGACTTCATTAGGAAGCTGAATAAGTTAGGCTATCTAATAAGTTTCGATATGGAAAGCAGGACAGTTCATATCGGGGATAATGATATTAGGATCTGTAATCTCCAAACGGTCAAGGAACCCGAAGCCATCAAAGTTCGCATAGCACATACATGTACCGTCGCTCCCCGCTCTGAAATTATCATCCCAGCCTTTCTAGAATTGTACTCTGAAAACTTGGGCACCACGTTTCTTATTGAAGATAATAATAGAGACTCTGAACATATTTTCATTCTCTCTAAAGCCATTGTTAACGTGGATATGGAGGGGCGAACAATGGTGCAAGTATGTAATTTATCGGCTACTCCAATAACATTCCATAAGGATCAGGCTCTAGCATATGCGCGTAAATACGAAAAGATCCAAGAGGGTCAATACATACCACCGGAGGCGGATTGGGTATCCCGACTACCGGAGCTACCCAAAGAGACCCCTCCAGGGTATAAACCCTCGGATGAAATCAGCCTAGATGAGTCGGTGTTCTCTGAGGAACAGAAAGATAAACTTAGGAAAATTATCGACGCATACCCTGAAGCGTTCGTCGCTCCAGATGGTATCCTAGGAAAGTATAACGGCTCAATAAAACACCGTATTGATTTCATCAAGGACGCGAAGATGCCCGCGCCACGGAATTATAGAATTCCAATGGAGCGTCGTCAGGAAGTTGAAAAACAGATCAACGAAATGATGAAGCAGGGCATCATCAGGGAATCGTCTTCCCCATTCGCCGCGCCAATTGTGATGGTTCGGAAGGCCGATAAGGAATCATGGAGATTCTGCATCGACTTTCGACAGATCAATAATATAACTGAGCCAGTACAATCTGTACTACCAAATCTACAAGAATTATTAGACATTACGGCTGAAAATAAGGTATATACCACACTGGACTTGGCAGCAGGATTTCATCAAATCCCGCTGTTAGAAGAACACTGTGAACGCACAGCGTTCGCCTCATTCCTTGGGGTACACGAATTCGTACGTATGCCTATGGGTTTAAAAGGCAGTCCAGGAACATTCCAACGTATTATGCATAAACTTATTCGCCCGCTTCAAGCGAAAGTCTTTTGTTATATTGATGATATTATTCTCACGTCGGAAGACGCTGAGAAACACTTAACTGACATCGAGGAAGTTTTGTGTGCAATTGCCAATTCGGGCATGAAATTAAAGTCATCAAAAGCTAAATTTGGTAGAGATAGCATTAAGTTCTTAGGATATGTTGTCTCCGGTCGTGGAATTCATCCAGATCCGGAAAAGACAAAAGCCATTACGGAGTATCCACAGCCTAAGTCGATATCAGAAGTTCGTTCTTTCATTGGACTCGCATCATTCTATCGTAGATTCATTAAGGATTTCTCACCAGTTGCTAAACCATTAACTGATCTCACCAAGAAAGATCATGAATTCCAATGGACAGAAACTCAACAAGAGGCCTTTGATAAGCTTAAACTTGCTCTTGTGTCCAGTCCTATTCTCGCAGCACCTAAGTTAGGATTGCCATTCGTTATCGAAACGGATGCATCCGGAAAAGGTGTTGGTGCCGTCCTTTTGCAGGCACAAGATGAGGACGGAAAAGATCTTCGTGTGATTGCATACGCGTCTAGAGTATATAATATTCATGAAAGTCGCTACCCAGCGATTGAGTTAGAAGCTTTAGGCGTAGTCTATGCGGTCCAGAAATTTAAACCTTATATTGATGGAGCGAAAACAACGGTCATTACTGACCATTCTCCACTTCGGTCATTACTGTACCGTACTGACCTGCAAGGAAGATTAGCTAAATACCAAATCATTCTACAAGAATTTGATATTGAAATTATCTACCGGCCAGGAAAAGCTAACATTGTTGCGGATACCTTATCCCGCAATCATCCAGATGAGCCGTCAATTAACGTAGTCCTCCCCTTATGGATTGATTTTCATGAAGTTAAAAATGAACAGGAAGAGGCTACTGACCTTCAAGAAATGAAAGAAACTTTAGATACTTTCTTTTCGGATAATGGAATTCTTTATCAGAAATCGGACGATCATGTGATCATTTGTTTACCAAAACATACTCGCTATGGTATTAAGTTAGCAGAGAAAATCCATGAGTCCATCGAGGAAGGAGCTCATCTTGGTAGAGATAAAACCATCTTTCGAGTTAAAGAGATAGCCACATGGCCCGGACTAGATAAGGATGTTGAGAAAGTAGTCGAATCTTGTCCAGTATGCCAACTGAACAAAGATTCCTGTAAGAATCGCACTCAAGCAATTTTACATAGTTTTCCTCGGACTACACGTCCATTTCAACGAGTTCACTGTGATTTCATAGGCCCTTTACCTGTGACAAACAGAGGAAATAAGTACATTTTTGTATTCACATGCGCATTCTCCAAATTCATCATTGCTGAACCGACTCCAGATCAAAAATCGGTTACTACCATTGCTGTATTAGCAGATCGTTTATTTGCTCGATTTGGTGTTCCATACCACCTTGTATCAGATCAAGGAACAAATTTCTTATCGAAAGTAGTGCAAGAATTTCTTAAAGGAAGAAATTGTATTCATAGGACTAGTACTGCCTATCATCATGCCGCTAATGGACAAGTAGAACGGTCTAACCAAACTATTGAGACATTACTTCGACCATATTCTAGTGATGGTTTATGGGATTTACACTTGCAGCGTGTTGTACATGCATACAACACTGCTCGGCATGCTACTACCGAATTGACACCGTTCTCTGTCGTTCATACTTTTGCTCCGGGATCCCCAGCTCGCAATGCTATACCTTTTGATGAAAATAGACTGGCGTTGCAATCATTTGTGCAACGGAGAAATGAGCGTACTAGACAATTCCGAAATGTGTGTATGGGAAATATTGATAGGAAAACTCGTCAGAGAAATGCCGTTCATGCAGCGAAGAATACTATTCATGACGTCAATTTTCAAACAGGAGATTTGGTTCTTTTGAGAAAAGGGAAAACTGAAAAACTGCACTCACAATTCTCTGGACCTTGGGAAGTAATCACGGTCATCGAACCGAATTTAGTCTTGAGAATACAAGGACGTACCACGAGAAGTGGCGGACAAAAGGAAATTGTAGTGCATAAGAATCGTTGTAAAAAGTTTATCCCAAAAGATAATTCACTCTCCAAATGGAGAATGTTAGACTCCAACGGAAATATTTAAATGCTTTAAATGCTTAACTTTGCTTACTTTTCTATTACTATAAACCGCGAAAATAATATACCCTGCTTGTGAATTCTAATCAGTTATCTAAATAAATCAGTATAAACTTAAATGAGATTGAGCAACCAGTATAAATCCTAAGCGAGTAGTACCAGTAAAGAGAGACTATATGAATTTATCCTTCGAGACTTACAAACATTAGAGAAGATTCTGACTTTGAAAGTGTTGATTTTGTGTTGTGGAAAAGGAAATCCGGACACACGAAGGATCAGAGAAAAGAGAGAAGGATGGACTGAGGGCTCCGCATTGGAAATTCAGAAATATAGTTAATTTTTTTGAAGATGCCCGTCCAATCCAAGCCTCAATCACAAGAGACACGCTTCGTCGGCATGCTTTTGCCACTGTCATTGCCAAAGGATAGGCTGTTTTATGTCCCCCAATTCAATTGTCCCGTTCGAATGGAGGGACCAGTTGATTTGGCCACGGGAAGCCTCGTCGAAATTCGCGTCAACGACTCGGACTTTCATCCACGGAAATATTTCCTGAATAGGAAGAACTGTTCATACACGTCGATGGCATCGGGGAAAATGGGAATCGCCACAAAATTCTTCCCGTTGGGTCACTATGACCTTCGGGGAGAACTAGTGGTTCGAGGCCTGTTCTACCGAAGATACCGCGAGGGCGGATGGGAATGGACCCATCACTTCATTCCCACCAATACCATCTCGGAAGCATTGAAGGAGATGCCCACGGCCCACCGAGCCATCCCGCAAAACATGTACCTTCAAGCGGAATTTCAATGGACCAAAAGAGGGTTCATGTTGTTGTGGTGGGATTGGTTGGACGCCGATCAAGTTGACGAGGAGCAACACGAAGAGATTCGTCAAGCATGGCAGTACGAGAAGGCCGCCAGCGGAACGCCACTGGAACACACTCTTCTTTCCGAGAGTTGTGTTGCCGACTGGAGAATGGATCGGAACCGGCGCATGAAGGAAGACGCCGAAGAGGATTGGCGGATCGCGCAACTCAATATTGCAGAAAAGGCAAAACTTCATGAAGAGTATGAGGTTGTGGAGCTTCATCAAGCCGAAGAGGATGAGACAACTGAATCCTTCGAATTCATCTCGATGTCCTCCTAATCCAGTTATCACATTCGATTGTTTTTTCCAAAACGTTCAAGTCTTTCAAACTGTTCGAATCGTTCAAAATTTTCAAATCTCTAAAATCGTTCAAGTCCTTCGCACCTTTCAAGCTTGTCAATCCTCGAGTTCAGCATAATGAATAAGTTGTTATCGAATACCCTCATATTTGTATCTTCTCTTAGCAGTCGGTTTACAAGATGCTACCGGCAAAGACCGGAAATCTGAGTGAAATCGAAGATAACAATACATAAATCCGCAAAATTAACTTTATTTTTCCGAGAGAAAAGCGGATTACAACATGCTATAAGTACATTAGGAGTATATTATAAAAGCGAATGGTCTGATAGGTTCGCGTCAAGAGGGAATAGTTACAGAAGGAGTAACAAAAAGGGTAACAGAGTAGTGAAGTGATAAATTGAAAAATTAATAGAAAGATCTGAGAATGTGTGAACATACATGTAAGAACATGGGGAATGTTTGCTAGGAATCAGAAGAGAATCGACTATTGCTTTTCTCACTGGCATGATTCATAGAAAACTCCAAATAAATGAATCTCTAGGAGGTAAAATCACATACAGAGTAATGGTTTACCATGCTACAGAGTAATGTTTCACTGATCACACTATTCTGTTGCAAGGTTGAACAGGAATTGTTAAAAAGAGAAGAGAGAAAGGGTGGTAGGAAGGGTCAAATAGTCAAAAATCCGTTTTGACTGAGCCATTTCACTTGTTTAGTCCTGTCTCAACACAATTTAGCAGTCCATCCATACAGGTCGGCATTCGGACGTCATCGGTAATCTTGCCGATAAGCGAATCGGTGATTTGACGACGACTCCAAAGGATCCACGAACACCATCCGAGGAGAACGAGACACAAAATGGCGAAGGCGATCAGCATGTCTGAAAGACGTAGAAATAACAGGTGACGAGAAATAGAACACTTACAGAACCCAATATCAGTAGATTCCGACACTGACTCCGGTGGAGTAACAACGGCGACCATCTTTTGCGCATATTCGCATGCTTTTCCGTAATAATCCGTCCGACATCTACATTCATACAAGTCTCCGTTTGTCCAACAGGAACCATGATGGTTACAACTGTCGGAACACATGGACAGAACAGCACGACGATCCATTCCGGGTCAACTGAAATAAATAGGAATGGAAAGTCGTCATGAGGGACGGTTACGTAAGAAAACGAAGCGTAGACGGATAAATAACGGTGGTAAAAAGTGTGTTTGAAAGAAAAACTAGCAAAATGCGGAAGTTAAACTCAAAATTTGAGTCCGAAACGAAAAGAAAACGATTATTCCCGCCGAAACGAACCGGAAAACTAATTGAAATTGCGCGCTGAAAGAAATGTGCAATGGAGCACGTTTGCTAATTAGGCAATCATTAACGCGGCAATTCAAATTATAATTTTCCAGAAAATCGATGAAAGATCGTGTAACCTTCCGGAAGAGATCTCCAATTCGTCGACGAAGTCCAATTAGGAATGTAAGAAGAATTGATAGGAATGTTTCGGGGAACGGATGGCGAAAAAGGAACATCGATAATCGGATGGTTCAACGACGCATTCGTCAACGAAGTCCAATTAGACAACAATGGAAACCGAGAAGAAGGCAAGAAGAACAACCTGTGCAATATCAACAACAACCAGTGGCTCAACAACCTCATAATTGTCAAGGATGTTGTCAGCGGAATACAATGGTTCAGTCAATGCCTCAACCGATGATTCAACCGCTTCCACAACCGTTGCCACAACCAATGCCACAGATGCAAGCTTGCCAATATGTGCTTCCAGGACATCCAGGACTTCCCGAAGGATATCAGATGCATCAACATCAAACAATGATGCCTCGTTATCACTATTGATTAAAGAAGAATCATTCATATAATTCACTCTTGTATTTTGTATTTTATTGTATTGTATGGTACTTGTACCACTTATTGAAACTCTCTTTTATAACAGGTCTACTACCTGTAGGTGACAGGGACGCCACCTAAATTTCTTAAAAGGGGGGGATGTGAAAGGGTAGTACCAGACTCTATTTACATGAGCCTGGTTCCCTTCTCTTTTACATTTCTCTCATAGATGGCGCTCTCTCCCCTAAAGGAGAGACCAGGGAATGACTCCGCCCCTTTCACTTTTGGACGGGACGGAGCCCTTCTAAGTTAGTTCTGACAGGAGCAAGGTCTTGTTATGTGACCAAGGAAGACCATCCCTAGAGGCCTAGCCTCTAGGTCTGGACCTTCCAGCTCCCCTATTACTCATGCTTTACTATTTAACCTTTATATCTTATCCAATTATAATAAACCTCTAATAATCCAAGAGTCCGATACCTCTCAGATAAAGGTTGAGATAACCCGAAGGGTCCGGGAGCGAACCCCTTCGCAATAGTAAACTACTGGAAAAATGTATATAACAGCTTGTTCTTCTCATGCTGACCATGTTTTTGTGGCCAGTTTTTCTGGATACAATACCGAAAAGATTACAATTCTGAACTGCAGCCGAGCTATTGACTTTCGTGGATTTGAAGCAAGGGGAAGACTATAAGGACAAAACGATTCTGGGCAGAAGCTCGAGAATATGAACAAATTCCTTGAGAAAATAACAATTAGTAAAGAATGGGAGAAGATTCGTTGGCCGACACAATGAACGAGAACGTCAGTCACACTCGAAAATGGGGACAAGGTGAGAGGGAAAGGCGAAGAGCTCAAAGCTTCAAGAAAGGAAGATTAGTCAGGTCCAAGACGGGCTAAGTAGACTAATCAGAAGATACCTTAACGGGCTGAGATTTTGCATTATAGATGAATCTGTTTGTGTCTAAGGGCCCTTCTTACTGTTCTCAAAGGCCTCAATAGAAAAAAAAACCAGTTTAGAAACATGAAAAACTTTATTATAGAATTCAAACCAATCTTATAAAACAAAATCACGAGATTACTTTACACAAGAGCAGAGACAATACAATGATGTGACTTAGTCGATATAAACGGTGAGAAGTTTGCGATTCTCTTTAATCTCGATCTCGGTCTCCTTGCCATCCTCGCGCTTGAAGACGACCGTCTCCACGCCGTTGACGTCAACGATGCTGAAAAACATTCAGATGAAAATATGAAACTGGTTTTTGAGAAACTTACTCCTTGGGATCAGCGATTCCCTTCACGATTTCCCGAATGTTCCATTCACCCTTGAACGTATCATCACTCTCGGCAAGCTTAATGGACACGTAGCACGACTGCGAATAATTTCCATCCTTCCAAGCCTGGAAGTACTGACGCATGTCCTCGTTGGTCAACTTGGTGCCTTCAAGGACCACAGCAGGACAATTGAAGGCCAGCAGATGACGTCCAGTGAACCAATGGGCGTTGTGAACTTGAAGCTTAACCATGTTGATGGCCTTATCAGCTTTGAAGTTGCTCGGAACGAAGTCTTTGGATGTCTCCAGAAGCGAGATGTAGTTGGCAGTGACCCTACGGAAAAACTCGTCAGAATACACTTTGTCAGCCAGAACATCAGCCACAGCAGGATTGGCTCCGATCAGATTGAAGTTCTCCATTTTCATCTGGGTGGTCTCGAACCAATGCAAAACTTCCTCCGGATCGTTATGCTCCCAGAAAGTGACATGGTCGATGGCTCCGAGTCCGAGAGACTTGATGTAGCTGTTGGCAGTCTTCTTGGTTCCCTCGGTCGTTTGACCTTGTGGCCAATAAGTGTCAATGTTCATTGGTTCGGCATCCTCCACTGGGACCTCTTGCCCGTCGAAAACTCGCTTCTTTTCGTGCACCCGTGCGTCGTCTCCGATCTCCTCGTTCTTGGAGAAAAATTTGCGAACGCCACGAATCTCGACGAAGTTTCGTTGGAAATCCACGCCGACCTTGAACGTACGGTTGGCTTTCTCGTAGGGTTTGAGGGTGTGCTTGGTGTACCGGGAGCAAGTTTGGAGCTCGAAAAGCTCGGAGGCGCTGAGCCCGCCAAGGACTTGACGGAGAGCGACGGATGGGAGTTGGAGGACGGGGAAGACCATTTTCTGTAAATTAAAGAAAGTCTCAAAAAGGGATCGATAGGGGTTTTTTGAAGGCGAACAAGAGGGAAAAGGACGAAGGAAAATCAATAAGAAGAGAGTGAGAGAGGGGGGACCGAAGACCGACTGGGGAATGCAAATGACATGGTCTGCCCATCCCAGTCCTTATTATACCTTCGTACGCTACGCGCGCAACCAAGACACGCAACATGGATCCTCCCTCCTTTTTTATGGCTTCGATTAGAGCGCGTTTGCTGACTGGGAAAGGTCAGGCCGCGAACCTAGAGAAGACGTTGACTTTCTTCTGGGAAAACCACAGGATTAGAGCGTTTTTCCAGGTTTTTTGGAAATTCAAAATCAGAATCTGAAAAGGTTCTCAAGGAGACCAATAGAATGGTAAAATCTTTGAAGGCTTTTGAAGACACACTTTAGTACTGAAGACGGAGATGCATAGCATAGAATTTTCCAAGTATGAAGCCAATTTAGATGGCGAGCCTCTTTAGCTCGAACTTTTAAAATTGGCAAGGATGGAAACAAAGCCACTTGCGATTTTCGAGTCCAACTTCAATGTGAAACATTTACATTTGAATCTCGATTAACAAAGTTAAAGCTCATAATAGCAGGGCTGATTACAGCAGAATAGTGATTGGTTTTGAAATTATCTAATGACATCTTCAGAACGATTCTCGAGTTTGGCTCTCAGAACATTTATCTTATCTTATTATTTACGACATGGCAATATGACGTCATCTAAGACATAGCAAGAGGACGTCCCCTGGCTAGCCAACCAGCGGGTCCTCATTCATTCAGTTCTCCATACTCCCAAATGCCGCCACGACGGTATTCCAACGGCTTCCCCATCCACCGCCTTCCGGCTCTTCCCCTTGGCCAAGTTGTCCAGCACATGGAACTACCTGAAATGTAAGCCCCTCACTTCAGAAGAAGTCATTTTTCATGAACATTTTTCAGATTGTTCATCTTGTTATCATCTCAAAAGTTCGGAGCCCGTATGAAATACCACACCAAAAATATTCCGGTTCATCTGAAGGCTACTATTAATCAAAGAAAACGATTTGTGGAAGTAAAAGAGCCCGGAAAAGACTGGATTAATTTTTCCAATTTCTGGATTAAGAATCAGAATGCGTTGAACACAATTTTGAGCTTTTTTGCGACGAGCTTCAGAGTTCGAACAATCTCTTTCGATACCAATTTTGACCCCAAGCTCTCTTTCAAAACTTTGGAGCACGCCAAGGAACTTGGCTTCAAATTTTATTCCGTAAATTGGAATCTGAAAGTTTGCGGTGCTGTATTGGCTCAGAAAGTTCTAGGAATGTGTTCAAATGTGTCTAAACTAGAATTTCATTGTTCTTTTTATGGGTTTAGCTACGAAAAGCTCCAAGAATTTCGTATGAATCGCCTCCATATCTCCTCTGGCAATTGGATAACCCGCGAAAATGTGTACGCTCTTCGGAATGTTCGTCACATTGAACTATTCGATTTGAAATGGTCGAATAGTGATTTTCATAGCATTTTGACCAGCTGGAAAGCTTGCCGGCTCCACTTCGCGACGATTGATATGTCCACAGCAAATTCCTACTTCATTCAAGTGGGTACGGTGATTTGTGGATTGTTTGGAGAGAGAATTCCGTGAGTTTTTTTTCCTCAATTTGATTTTGAAATTGAAAATTTGAAATCTTCAGACCTAACAACGAGTTTCATTACAACCTAGTAAGAACTGATGGCGTACGGGCTAAGCTTCAAGTGGGACACTGCTTCGTCTATTTGAGAGTGGAAAAAGAGAATCGGTTGCCGCGGTTGGTGTAATAATTTACAATTTATAAAGCATTTATTGATTGATGAAATAAAGTTCGAAAGATGTTTATAAGATCATTGCATATCAGGAGCTTCTGCCAATAACGATCAAGCGTAAGGTTTTGGACGCGTTTGGACGTTCATCGTTTTCAAGCTTTATAGTTCCATGAGTTCCATCGGATCGTTGAACTTTATAACTCGACGCGTTTCTGAAAATAAATTTGATTTTTTTTCTGTGACGAAAAATACTCACGGTCTTTCTAGAACTTGGATCCCTTCCATAACCGCTCCCATGTTGATTTCCATACCTTCTTTAACGCGAAGCTCAGCGCTCTGAAATTGAACCTCACAGGCGATCCACATTTTCACAAGGCGATTAAAATCCGCGTCGGTTAACTTTCTCAAACAGAAAACCCCAAGATTTCGAATATTTCTCATTGCACAAATCTGGTCAAATGTCACCCATTCCGCATTGAAAAGCGACAATCGGGTCATGGAAAGCTCTTGGAAGTTTACAGAATCCATGTTTCGAAGACCGGAACATTGAAAGTCCAGACCTGTCGCACTCGAACAAAGTTTTAGAACTTTTGCGGCATTTTCAGAATCACAATTAATGCGCCATCTGACAGTGCTCATTTGAAGTCCCACTGACTGTGCGCGTTCCAGAGCTTTCACACAAGGAACCAGCCCAGAATTAAGTTCGAAGACTGCCGTTTTTACGTTGAAACTTCTTGCGAGAACATCCAAAATTTCCACATTTTTCCATGTCAGGCGTTCCATAAATGGCCCTGAACGAGTCAGCACAACTCGATTGTTCGGAGAAGCGGGAGTGATTTTCAAGTCGATGGCGATCCTGTTAGTGAACCATCGTATATGGGCGGCAAACTTTTTCGATGTTCCGCAGAGATTGATTCTGGAAATAAGTTGCTTTGAAAGTTTTTTTGAAAAAAAAGGAAATTATGAAACTAACAGTTCAGAAAGTTCCAATTGCTTGAAAACGTTAGCCAAGGCCACGGCTGGAAGACGGGAGAGAAACGAAGAAGACATTCAATACAGAATGAGATATATAGAGCGAGAATGTGGTCGAATGGGAATTGACACAGCTGTGAGATAGCCCTGGCTATTAGCACTCGAAGAACAATGACTGAAATGTGGGAAAAAGATGATAGATGACTCAACATTTACATTGTCAATCATCTTCTCAAGAGGTTCATGAAAACATTCGGCTCTTTAAGGTTTTCCTGCTCCCAAGCCTTTGGGCCCAATGACCCAACACGGGTCCCAACAACTTTACACAGGTCAGAAGAGAAAAGTAGTCTCAACAGTTAGGAGCGACCGCAACCAAAGATGGGGGAACAGCCTACTTCTCGGGACCTTTTTAGGACCTGAGACCCGTGCTGGGTCGTTGGGACCCGGGCTGTCAGATGACCTGGGCTATTAGCACTATAAGAACAGTGGCTGGAATATGTGAGAGAGAAGTGACAGGTGATGAACGATTTTATTTCAAGGGGTTCTAATAATAAGAACATTTAGTGTGAAACTTTGCCAAATTAGTTTCATTTAAAAGCTGAGAAATAACACAATTCCTCATTTTCAATTGATTTATTTGACGGACAATATAACAACTAAAGCCTTCTACACATCTAGATATTCCAAGTATAAAAGGTGGGAGAATTGCGAGATGGTTTCGAGTATTATAGTTCCAATAGTTCCATCGGCTCGCTGAACTACATAGCATTCTTCGCTTCTGGAAACGAATTTTTGTTAAATAAGATAAGAAACAAAGTGGGCACAACTTACGGTCTCTCTAGAAAATGAACTCCATCCATGATTTTTTCCATGTTAAGCTCAATATCGGGATTGACCCAAATCACAGCTTCCTTGAATTGAAGCTCACAAGCGATCCATTTTCTCACAAATGAATTGAAACTCGCATTGGTTAACTTTGCCGTGGAAACAATTCGAATCTTCTCCCGAATATTTTCCATCGCACAAATTTGGTCTAGCGTAACCCATTCCGCATTTGAAATTGAAAGACTATCCATGTGAAACTCGTGGAAGTCTACACCGTCCAAATTTTGAAGAGCGGAGCATTGAAAGTCCAGAAATCTCGCACTCGAGCAAATTTTCAAGACTTTTGCGGCAATTTTAGAATCACAATTCTTACGCCAACAGACAGAACCAAATGTGAGTCCTAATGACTTGGCATGTTCCAGAACGCTCACAGAAATCGCTGGGTCAGAACCCAACAAGAAGTCGATAAATTCTATGGCAAAGTTTCTTGCGAAAAAGTCCAAATCTTCCACATTTTTCCATTGGTGTTCTACGGCGTCGTGGCCACGTAGTGGGTCAGACAATAGGATGTGATTGTGAGGAAGCAAGGGATTGACGAACACTCTGATAGGCACTTTTTTAGTGATCCATTGGATGCGGCCGGCAAACTTTATTGATGTTAGGCTAAAGTTGATACTGGAAATAGGAACTTATATATTGCTACTTCTATGGATAAGAACTCACACGTCATTAACCTCTAATTGCTTGAAAACTTCAGTCAGGACCACGGATGGAAGACGGTGGAGGGTGAACGAAGACGACATTCGGCACAGATTG
Organism: Caenorhabditis doughertyi; assembly: GCA_963572265.1. Lineage (NCBI taxonomy): Eukaryota > Metazoa > Nematoda > Chromadorea > Rhabditida > Rhabditidae > Caenorhabditis > Caenorhabditis doughertyi. The sequence goes on along the minus strand of OY751553.1, from coordinate 4,398,591 downwards.
AGATGATCAGAGCGAGAATGTGTTCGAGTGGGAATCGGCACAGCTGTCGATTCACCTAAGAACAATAACTCAAATATGGGAAGAAGGGTGACAGGTGACGATCCATTTCTTCTCAAGGGGTTCTAAAAATGAGACCATCTTTAACCTACATTTGGTCTTTTTCACAGGGTTGAAAATTAGAGATAGTCACACTTCTTGCTGATTCCATTGCTCATTGAGGAAACGCCCAAAAATCGCTCTGAAGCCCACCAGTTTCGCCCAAAACCGCGTTTTACAGGTTGGCGGCCGCGGCCGTCTGACCGAGTATCCCACACCGCGGGGCTGTTTTCTCCATATTTTTCGCCTTTATTTTGTTCATTTCATATGTTTTTGTGAAAAAACATCAATCTTCTTCTTTTTTCATGTAAGACGTATAACAAAAGCGAACAATATGGAGAAAATGGCCCCGCGTTGTCGAATACTCGGCCTGACGGCCGCGGCCGCCAATCTGTAACGCATGATTTTGGGCGTATTTAGTGTGCTTCAGACGATTTTTGAGCAATTTCTTCATGCTCTATGGAATCAGCATGAAAAAATGAACAAGAAGTGAACAATTTTCTCCTTTAACATGGCGGAAAAAAATAAAAAAAAATTGAACGGAAGAATGATTTATTTGACATTGAAAAACTGGAAAAAAACAAGTTATAGCGAATGACAAAGCTCCGTAATATATAAATCAACAAAATTTCATCCATACATATCAAACTAGCATCCTTATTCAAGCTCAAACCAAAGCATAGTCAAGTCCAAATCCATAACTTTTCTCAGTGGCTTCTCATTCCATGCAAACATGAACACTGAAGTTGGTGAAGTCACAACAGTTGCCTGCGCGCCATCCGATTCTCTTTGAATATCGAATCCAGCGCCAGCGAAAGAGTATATGACTCCATTCGGCTGCTCTTTGCTAGATTTAAAACAGTTTTTAAAGTCAATTTTTTTTTTAGCTTACCTAAACTCAGTTTCTTTGATAGTGATTCCGTTGAAAACTTCGTTCTGATCAATTCTTGCATGACTTATTTGGAAAACTTCCAATGCTTCGCGTTCACCCTTAATCCATTGTTTTAGAACCGTGTTTACTCTTCTAGACGATTCTTCTCCTTTTCTGCAAGTATTCAAGTGTATCTTTCGTGCGCTTAAGGATAATGGCCCAAGACAAAAGTCCAGGTTGGCAGTGCAGATTTCAAGTTTGTTAAAATCGCGGGCGTAATTCCAAATACAAAGTTTGGGCAAATCCAAAAACATTTCAGTTATCAGATTGAATTTCTGAACATTCAAGAAGCTCAAAAGATGTTTGGTGATCCTCTCAAAAATCTCCTCCTGGTTATTTCCCTCCACGGAAAAATAATTTCCAAGTCGGTCAATTCTCTGCAGGCTATATTTCACAGCAATTCCATCAACCTTGCATGGACTCAGCTTGATGCTCTCGCAGGTTTCGAGGGGAACTTGTATGGAGTTTTTGACTTTTTGATTTTTGATTTTGATATAATAAGATGTCGATAGGTGGAACGTGAGGGAATCTACTGGTATTTTGTTGCAGTGTAGATTTTTTTTGAAGAAGTTGGAGACTAGTGTTAAACCGATTCTGGAAAAGTTTTGAGGTTTTACAGTTTAGTCCGGACTGTACTTACACATCCACGAGGTCCATCTGATAGATGATATGGCGTTGAACTAGAATTGGAGTGGCGAAAAGTCGAAAGGGAATCTCCATTTTTGGAAGAGAACCTTCTGCAAGAAACAGTCTCGAACTTGGAATCAGAGTTGAACGGAAACGGGTTTTTGAAAAAGCGGAAAGCGGAAGGTGGAATAAAAAAATTTGGGCGAAAGGCGGAAGACGGAATTCCGCTCAACTCCTCTTGGAATGTAGAAAAAGAACAAGAAAGAAGAATTAAGGTATGTAGATTAACAGAATGAGGTGTCTAAAAAAAGAACGACGACCGAGGCATAGATGACGTCACAGATTCCATGACGGTCATCCCTCATTGTGGGTACGCTCCTTTGAAATGGCAGATGTCTTTCTTCAATCCACCATACCACCTTGTCCCAGACACCGCCATTTCCCATTCTGCATCCCGACGTCTTCTGATTCTTTTCCCATTGTGAACGCTCTCCTATCTGCTCTAGGTGGCCCATTAGCACCCCTAGATTAGACCTGTCATCTCAATTCTCACTAGGAGTGCTATTTGGTCAGCAGTACGACAGAGGCTTAGATAACCCAACTGACGAAGACACTGCCTCTGCCCTTTCTTCATTATTTTTTTCTGACTAGACTCTGGTCATCAGAATATTCTCGATCAGGAAACAAAACCGTTTTTTCTCCATTCTCCCTTCCACCCAGACTCTGGCTCTTGTCGTCTTCTGATTATTGGCCTCGCCACATCAAAAAATGACTTCGCCCTCATTCAAAATCATGAGGCTCCCTTCTCTTGCTTTCGACCGAGTTGTCGAGCAAATGAGCGGATCTGAGTTGTAAGTTTTCTTTTCTTTTTTTTTAAACTTCAATTTTCAAACAATCCCTTTCAGAATCCAGCTATCTATATCATCTAAAAAGATAGCCTCCCAAGTCAATTGGCTCACCAAAAAGATTGGAATCATAATAGAAGTTGATAGTTTCGGACTTTACCTGTGTTTTTCCTATGGAGAGTGTAATGATGCGGATGTTCTATGGAAGAATGTGAAAGCTCTAGAAACTCTCTCACAACATTTCAAAGTACATCAGATCTCTTTCCTTGCCGATTGCCAAGATCACCGTTTCATCGATTTGATGGAGCACGCAAAAGAGTTGGGAGTGAAAATTTGTAAGGCGTCGTTTAGCTCATGTACAAATTCTGAAACTGCGACGAGAATTCTGAATTCTTGTTCTAAAGCTTCGGATCTCCAAATTTATGGCCGCATTGAGAATATGAGTTATGACGGGTTTCACAATTTTTCCATGGACTGTTTGGGTTTATTTTCTGCAGATTGGATTACTGTACATCATATTCTGCAAATGGGAAGTATTGAAAACATACATCTGGCAACGTTGGAGCTGGTAACCGATGAAGATTATTCCAAAATCATTGAAAAATGGATCGCGTGTCAGCTTAACTTCGAGTATGCCAAGTTTAAAAATATCGGAAGCAAATGCATTCGACGAAGCGTGGTCGTTGGAAGAATTACTTATGAAAGGTTCTGATGAGTTTTTGGAAAAATTGGAAATTTTTTTTTACAGAGATCAGTTTGTGAAACGAGCCAATGGAACGTTGGGGCAAGTGGCGGTCGGAGAGCATTTTGTGATGTTGAACGTTTTTCGGGACATAAATCCGGGACATAACCCAATCGAGATAAAATAAATTGTACTTTTTTTGTTTTACTTTTCACAACATTTTTTCATATTGCAAATAAATGATTTCTTCATTCTATTCTTTTCTAAAGCACAGAAAATTATTATAGAGGAACACCGAGTGTACACAGCAGAGATGGGCGGAAGTGGAAAATTTTTTTAACGGAAGTCGGAACCCACTCAGCTCTGATACACAGAGCAGAAAATCAGCATGGGCAGACTTGTCAATTTGCGGGCCGGGCCGGGTTTAAAAATGTTTTTTTTTTCAGCCTGTTTTTCCCGGTTTTCAGCCCATTTTCAAAGTTTTTTTACGGGTTTTTTCACTCGAAAATCCATCAAATTCTCCTTCTGGAAAACATAGGGCAAAGAAAAAAACCGCGAAAAACAAATTTTCAAAAAAAAAATGTTTTGCCTGAACCCCAGGCCGGGCCGGTAGAAATCACTCCAGCGGACGGGCTGATCAGAGTCCGTGGATCTTGGGACCAGTCTTATTTCGGACCGGTTTACTCCGATGGGACCTGTCTGCTTTGGGTCCACTCTTCTGTGGACCAGGTCTTTTATTTCTGGGATCAGTCTGGTTTTTCGGACCGTTAAGAGCACAGAGGTCTCCATCATAGACACCTTTGAAATGACAGTGGCATTTCCTCCAATCCCTTCCACATCTTGCACCCCAGATAATCCCGATCCCCAACATTCCCACCTACGTCTTCTGATGATTTTTTCATCATAAATTCTTTTCTATTTGTCCAATTGCTAGTCCTGCCATCTCTTTTCTTACTAGAAGTGCTAATCGGTTAGCAACAATGACAGGTGCCTATATAATTCATCTGTCAGAAATCCTCCAGATATTCTGGCCCTTAACGTCTCCTGATTCTTGGCCTCTATCTACCGAAAATGACTTCTCCTTCATTCAAAATTATTAGGCTTCCCTCCCTTGCTTTTGCCAGAGTTTTCGAGCAAATGGACCTAGCTGACGTGTGAGTTTCCATTTTTCATTATCAATTTTCAAAATGTTCTATTTTCAGATTCAACTTAACTCTATCCTCCAAAAAATTTGCCATTCAAATAAGATGGCGAACTAAAAAGATCCAAATCGGACTTTATTATTTTCGGTGGCACGGATTTCTCACATTTTGGAACATTAAAAAACCTGATAGCCAACCAAGTCTGGCATGGGAAAATGTGGAAATTTTGGACGTGTTCTCGGAAAATTACAATGTGAAATCTATATCGTTCAAGATTCCATACGATTTTCACGCCGTGGAAATTCTAGAGCATGCAAAAGAATTGGGGTTGAAATTTGATAAGGTTTTATGTGATAGTTCTGAAGCAACAACACGAATTTTCAATTGTTGCTCTCAAGCTTCAGAGCTTTATTTTTGCGGGTACTTTCTTGTTCCAATGAGCTATGACGGATTCCACAATTTTTCAATGGATTATTTTTCTGTAGTGTATGCCAATTGGATTACTGTAGATGACATTTTCAACATGCGAAATATTAAAAAAATATCCCTAAAGAGGTTGAAGCTTGTAAGCGAGGAAGATTATATCAAGATAATTGAGCAATGGATTGCGGGTCAGCTGGATTTCAAGGAAGCGGTATTTGAAAACAGCCCAGGCTGTGGCTACATTATTGATAACAGGTTTACAGATATAATTCCATATGAGGATGGAAGGTAAAAGTAGAAATTGGGTCTTTTTTCTAAATAGTTTTTTTCAGACCTCCCATCGTAAAACGTGCCAACGGACAGCTGGCGAAAGTGGAGGTTGAAAGCAGCTCTATAAAGTTGAGTGTTTTGTGAAGAACATATTTTCCAAATTCATTGATTTCGCCACTGTTTTTTTTTCTTTTCGCGAATAAATTGATTCATGAAATTTCAAATTCTTCTGTGATCTCCGAATGTGTCTCTTCTTTTTTTGCCTATTATTCCATCGGAAGGCTAAACCTCAAGACAGCTGGCACGGCAATCGTCTCTTATTATCTTTGGGTTGGCCCGGTGTTACATTACCTGGTAACCCACAAAGTCTTACTAATCCCTTATTTCCTTTCTCCATAATTGCTATGACATTTCTCTCTGTTGTGGTCCGAACAGTTATCTTCAACATGAAACAGAGAGTCTCTTTCAGCTGTCACCGGTAGTATCCGGAAAGTTTTGGTGAGGCTAAGACTACAAACTACAAAAGTACCGTTAACCTCACCAAAACGATAGCGTTTCGTTTTTCAAATGCGCGCTTGTGATTAAATTTAGCTGGAGAAGAGAGAATATGACTGATAACATTCATGTGGTCATGCGCGATATCATCGTGAAAGATTATGAGTAAGATAATTTGACATTTCTTATTTGAAAAAGTTTGATTTTTAGCTTCTCAAGGTGCCGGTATGCCTGGCAGTGGAGCTTCAAACTGAAAAGAAGTGATGGAGTAAAAGCGGAGCTGAGAATTGTAGAAGCCAATATAATGTTGAATGTGGAATAGTTTATTATGTATTTATAAAAAATAAAAGTGCATGCATATGTTTGACAAAAAAAATTAATCAATTGATCAACCAATCAATTCGGAAATCCATGTGAAATCGGAATAGTCTCCGTTCTCATCACAAACTCTCCATTACAGCCTTCATAAATTGTGACGACCAATCCGTCGTTACGTTTGATATCGAAGTAGTGATTGATGTCGATGAATCTGAAATTTCGAACATGAAGGGTTCATATTGAAAATGGCGATTAGGTTGTGATCAGGTTTGTCCGAAGTCCGCGTGCCAGGCCGGGCCGGTGAACGAGTTTCCCGGTCCGCTGGTTGCGGTCCGGGTTTAAAAAGCTAAACTTCAGAACTTTTTCTGTTTTTTGTCCCAAAAATTAGTCGAAAATTTCTTCTGGAAGCATAAACCAAAAAAGTGGATCAAAAAATGAGAAATTTGGTCTTCCCACCCCGGGCAAGCGGGCCGCACCGGGCCGGGCTTGGTAGAAACTTTTCCATCGGCCCGGTTCTGCCTGGCCCACTACAAATCTGGTTGTAACAAACAAAACTCACAAATTCGAGACAAGGTCCTTGTTCCCTTTCGCCACTGGAAACTTTCCAATTACCGCTCGAACATCCACATTTTGCACTTCCAAAGAAATTTCTCGGGTTACTGTATTCTCCATCCAAAGCTTCAAGAAAGCGATAACTCCTTCGATTTTCAATTTCAGCCTCTGGATCTGGACTCTTTTACACTTTAACATCAACGACAGATCTTTCAATGTCACCCAGTGGCCGTATTCAATATAGCATAGGCTTTTAGGATAGGGTCTAATATGCTCGTATCGCGTGATATTCGTGCATTTGGCGGACACTAAAAGCTCCTCTGTATCGCTAAACCTGTCCATTAAAAGCTTGAAATCTTCGGAGTTTTGAATACTAACTCGTCTGACCTTAGTCTGAAGCTTCTTCGTTTTGATAAGCCTATCAACATTCTTCACAATGCTCAATGAATCTAATCCTTCTTCATTCAAACCAAAACTATATGAAACACTTTTGATTTTGAAGCAATGAAAGACAGTGGAGATCAATGCATGGAAGGTGTCCTCGTCATCTATCCAATGTGGATTTCCGCATTCTGTCGAACGCCAACCAACTATTGGAATTTTTCGACGGTATAATTCCACATATTTTTCCCTACAGTAACACATACTACCATTATTGACGTATTGAGAAAACAATGGATGCGCTCCGAGTTGATTGGAAATTTCGAGTGAGTCTTCGGAGATGTGTAAATGGAAAGAAGTTATGAATTTGACAAAATTGATGGATTTCTTCGAGATCAATGAAAATTTTATTCTGAAATCAAATACGAGTTTTTGAAAGAAATCAAACAAATTTTCACTTACAATTGAACAATTTCAATTTGTCTGATCGCATTTTTAAGTGCAACGATTGGTAGGCAAAGGAGTGGAAAAGGAGGTCCAACAGACATTCTGCAGATCGAAATCGATGACTGAATGGGAAAAGGACTGGTTGAACACATGAGGCAGATGGTAGGAGATGTGATGACCCCAGTGACGTCACAAAAAGAAAAGGCTCAATCCCCTATAATCTAAGACCAGATCTGACGGGCTTAGGGCCTAGGGTATGCCTTGTAGAGAGACAAAACGAATGGAATTGGCTTATTTATTTTTACTCACAAAATTTCAAAAACGATTAGAAAATGAACAAAAACCAAGTTCACAAAACAGGCAAAGAACAATGTTTTGATCTCAAAAAAAGTATGTGTTAATCGATAAATTATTCTTCGGTCAAACCGCGAATCCATCTGAATGTCTTATCGGAATAGTCGCCGTTCTCATCACAAAATTTCCACCATTCCTCGTCCATATTGTGGCCACCAATCCATCATTACGTTGAATATCAAAACAGTGACTGGTCCTCATGATACTGCAATTTTTTATGATTTTTGTTGAGAACTTTTTTTTTAGCATACTTGTGGTTTTCCGGGCCGGGCCGGACTGATGAAAAAAGTAGATTTCTTACTTTTTCCTACTGGAAATATCCAAAATTTTCTCCAGAAAACCACTATTACAGTTATCGAAAAAAAAATCTTCAGTGCACAAAATTTTAACCCCCTCAGAGACCAGCCGACAGGGCCAAACCGGGCCTGTGCCGGGCCGGTAAAAACTTCTCAATCGGCCCGGCCCATCACAAGTGTAATAATGAACAAAACTCACGCATTCGAGACAAGTTCCTTATTCGCTTTGACCACTGGAAACCCTTGAATCGCGGCTTTAATATCCACATTGTCCACTTCCAAAGCTATTTCTTGAGTTACTTTATTCTCCATCCAAAGTTTTAAAAAAGCAATGACTTCTTTGGTTGTTAATTTCAGACTGTTGATCTGCACTCTTTTACACTTTAACATCAATGTTAGATCCTTCAATGTCACCCAGTGACCGTACCGAATGAAACACAAGTGTTTAGGATATGGTCTAACATGTTGATAACGTCGAATACTCTCACACTTGGCGTAGATCAAAAGTTCATCAGCGTCGCTATATTTATCCATGACATATTTGAAAAGGTCGGAGGTCCGGATCTTAACTCGACTGATTATAGTTTTAAGCCTCTTCTGTTTCTTCATAAGGTTATTTGCGAAATCCATCATACTAGTTGCCAGCACTTTTCCATTACCAAAAGATGAATGAAAATCAAAAGATACATTTTTAATTTTGAAACAATAAAAAAAGCCAAAAGCAAGGCTTGAAACGTGGCTTCCAAGCCAATGTCATGCGGGCCCTTGGAACTTTTTTCATATTGAATTCTCGGAATTGTTAGTCCTTTAAGAAAGATTTTTCTTTCCGGGCAGCTACACCAACTGCCAGCTGAGATGGTTCCAGAATATACTGGCGTCCCGTTGAATTTGTAGAACAGTTCAATGGAGTCATCGCTGATTGACAAATGAAACGAGGTGATGAGTTTGAAAAAGTTGTTGGATCTTTTGGAAGCGTTTGATAAAAACGTTCTGAAATTGAATAAGAATGCCGAAGGAAATTGGAAAATAATTGACTCACAATAGACCCAAGTCAATGTGTCTGATAACATTTCTTGCTGCAAGGACTGGTAGGCGAAGAAACGGGAAAGGAGGTCCAATAGGCATTATGTGGAATGGAAGTGGACGGAAAATGAGTCGAGAAGAAAGATGTGCCAATAACGGCAGATGGTAGAAAAGGTGAACGAACCAGTAATTACCTTCGTCACGGGGAGTGAGGGAAATCCTCAAAAGAAATCCCCTATAATCTTAGACCAGATCTGACGGGCTTAGGACCTAGGTTATGCCAAGTAGAGAGACAAAACGTATTGATTTGTTTATTCACTCACCATTATTCAAGAATTTTTTCAACACAAAAATATTAACAAAAAACAAAACAAATTGAGCTTATACAGATCCAAATGAAACTTTTGTCATTCAATAATAGTGGAACCTATTCACAACGATTTTCAAATTAATAATAGCTGTGCAAAAAATTCAAATAATCAACGAAATTTTCTGAAGGCCCTGAACTATGTCACATTTGACAATCGCATCTATTCCATCAGCAGCCTGAATTCTGTATTTACCGTTCCTGAAATTTCACTCTTTATATTATTATTGAAAAATCATTTTTTAAAGAAACCTACCTGAGCATTCTCGCATTTAATCCATAGAACACCTCTCTCAAATTGAGTTTGATTCCCTCCCTGAGCTGTAGATGCATTTCCAGAAAAACCAAATCGCCCGTCTTCCATCTCCTAAGAATCCGATTCAAGTCTTTGCTATCAAAATTTAAAGCACATGCTCTAAGGCTGGTGGCATAGTTCAGCGCGCATACATCGGCTACAGTAAGCCATGGAGCATGCGCAAGCGTCAACTCGTCCGTGTACAACTCATGGAATCCTTCAAACTTGAATTTCTCATTGAAACGTGAATGGATGCTTAGAAAGCTCGCTGTGGAGCCCATTTCCAAAATGCTCCTTCCAATGGCTGGTTTGCAGAACGAAACCTGCCAATTGATATTTTCAAATGACATGCATAGGTTATCAGCGCGCTGCATGAGTCTGAACGCGTCCTCTGGGTCCGAGTTGAAGTCTTTCACGTCGAAAGACACATGCAATACAGTGAAGTTTTCCGCCATGAAATCCATAATTGTCTCGAATCCCATCGTCTCATTCTTCCAAAAACTTCTAATGTACTGTCCGTCAACTCGAATTGGAACTCGCGTGTTCTTAGCCTTTCCGAATTGCCAAGTACAGTTTGGTGTGAACTTGGATGATTGAATCCATAGCCTTATGAGTTCTTCTGGGCGAGCTTCGGGCTTCTCAAATTCGATGTACTTCGATCGATCACCGTGAGTTATTTTCATTTGAATCTCCGTTTTCTTGGTGCACCATTGCACCATAGAGTTGGTTTTCCGGGAGGAAATGCTTAGGTTGAATCTGAAAAAATATGCTGTAAAAGCTGTAATAGAAGAACACTCTTCTAATAAGAGGTCACTAATAGTGCTCTGCTTTTCTAATAAAGTTGCTTTCAAATATTGATTTTAAAATTCATAAATTCTCAATTTCAAATTTTTGATTGGCTAGCAAAAGTTCAGTGGGACGAAAACTCCTTTTTCGATGTAGTTTGGCGCCGGTAGGACGTTCCAGAACCGTATCCCGTATCGAAATCGTGCCTCATATCAGAACTGTCCCATGCCAGGATCGTTCCACATCAGAACTGTCCCATATCAGAACGGTACCGCATGTGAACTGGAAATTTTATTTTCAGGTGGGAATTTTTTTGTTTTCATAAGGGACAGTTCTAAAAAAAGGACAGTTCTGATACGGAAAAGTTCTGAAAGAGGATAGTTCTGGCAAGGGTAAGTTCTGGAACGGCATACCGCCAGTTTGATAGTATCTGTATTCTTAGCTTCCTCAAAAAGCAAGCTTTCATTGTGGTTTTGTAGAGGCTAACGCGCTTTGTAGTTTGTATCCTTGGCCTCACCACAAAGTTCAAAGTTTTTACTCACTTCTCCTTAAAATCCATACATTTGACAACTTCAGCGATGGCCAGAGCTGGGAGACATTGGAAACGGAACGAAGACGACATCTGAATTAGAAGACGTTGGAAGAAAAAAAGATCGATTAGCGAAAAGAAACGGAGGAGAAATCTGAGTTATGACGTTAGAAATGAATGGCTGAAGAGGAGTCGATATGAGCTAGAAGACGTCATAAAACAGATGGACGACGCGGAGGAATAGGCACAATTCGATGAGGTGGCTCTGTGGGAATGTGAGGTCTCGTCGAGACCATTCAGTTGCCTTGCACTTTTTCAATTTCAGAACTTCGATCCGATTCATGTAAAAAGAATAAAAATAAAGGCGATAAAACAAAAAAAAAACAAACGACGAATTCACAGTTGAAGAAAGAGAGATGGGAAATGAAAAAAAAAGAGAATAATTAGAAATTCACATGTTTATGGTGGCATTCGGGTTTTTTAATGAACCTCATGGTCTGATAGGGGATTTCTCAAAAAAAAAGAGAAAAAATTAATATTAATTTTGGTATGACAAATCCGGTGAGGGGGGTGTGGAGAGGAAGAGGAAAATGGAATGATATCGAGTGAAGAAAAAAAAATGCAAAGGGAAGAAAATATGTATAAAAAGGCGCAATTAGAATATCGTATCCCGGTACTGTCCAGCTGGAATGGCATTTGATGCACGTGGCTGCTGATGGTTGGGCCGAGGCTGTCCGTTGTTGTGATGTCGTCCACGGCCAGCGTGTGCTCCCTTTCCAACTGTGTATTCGAATTGAGACGTTGGAATAGTTTCCATGAGATCGCCGACATTTTCCCTTGGAACTGGATCCTTGAAAAACCATAGATCGTCTTCGGCTTCATCTGAGGTCGGCCGCTTCTCTGGATCGATGGCTAGAAGGTTTTCCAGAAGTTTCAGCGCTTCATCATCGTAACCAGTCGGTCCCGGTTTTTGTCCCTCGACTGGCGGATCAAACTTCATTAGATGACGCATTTTGTTTCGAAGAACTCGCGATTTTCCTTGTGGAAGTGCCGGATTCGGTTCGGCCGTCATTGATTGCCACAGTGGCATATTTACACAATCGGGCCATACCTGGAAGCGAGAAATGAATATGCAAGACCAGAGATTAGGGTAGAAAATGATTTGGTGAGGCTAAAGCCACAAAAGCTACAACTTTCTTTCTCGCCTCACCAAATTCATTGCGGTCGTCTCTGTCAGTTGAGTGAGGCTAAGGATACTAACACTACAAACTACAAACTTGTTCTTAGCCTCGCCAAACTTATCAACGCGTTTTTTATCTTTCTCACAAGCATTTTTCCTCCAACTTTCCCTTCTTACCTGTGGATTAATCGAGCCACACAACGCCGAAATCAACTGTAGCTGCTTTTGTTCGGTGTCGCCCTGCATTATGGGCTGCCGCGTCCACATCTCGGCCATAATACAACCGGCACCCCACACGTCGATTTTGATTCCGTATTGGCGATCACCGAGAAGCAATTCGGGCGGACGATACCAGAGGGTGACGACGCGATTCGTATAGAGTGGTCGGGGTGCTGATGTGTCTGAAAATTCATGATAAGGTTGCTCTCGGAACGGTAAATAAGCAGAATGCTTTCAATATCACTATTCAGGCATACTTTCCGTAGATTCGAAATGAGGAGAAAGCTACAGTGATTTATATGACTTTTTAAGCAAAACTGATCGTTGTGGCCTCTTTAGTGAGGCTAAAACTACAAACTACTCACCTGCCTCACCAAACTACTTCTCTATCTTTCAGAAAACTCACTTTCTCTCTGTACAAACGGCCTGGCTAATCCGAAATCCGCCAATTTTAACACCCCCTCCTTCGATATCAACACGTTCGCCGCCTTCATATCTCTGTGTAGAATTCGACTCCGATGCAATTTGTTCAGTCCGGTTATCAAATGTTTCATCATCGTTTTAATATGAACAAGTTGTAATCGTACTTTTGGATTTGATAAAAGACCGGCCAAATCGTGCTCACAAAACGCGAAAACCAAATAGAATGTGGTACGCTCTTTGGTGTTTGTTGATGAGCCTTTCGCACTACACACTTCGATGAGATCTGTGATATTCGCATGTTTTAGCTGCTCCAACATTTTGACTTCTCGCAGTGCTGTGATTGGGAATCCCTCTTTCTCGTTCTCCATTAGAATCTTTTTCAACGCAACCATTCGACCCGTTGATTTGCATCGTGCTTTGAATACTTCTCTGAAAATAGGGAATGTTTAGAAACGAGAAGAAAAGATGAGAACTTGTCGATTGGGAAGAATTTTGATTCGTAGTGAGACTAAGGCTACAAACTACAAGCATCGCTTTAGCCTTACTAGTCAGCAAAAGCGCGACAATGGTTGAACTTTTTGGTGAGGCTAGGGGCACAAAAGCTACGAAACTAATGCTTGCCTCACCAAAAGCGCAGTGTTCGTCCGTTGGTTTGATGAGGCTAAGGGCACAAAAGCAACAAACGCACCACTAGCCTCACCAAAAGCTCAGTGGTCGGCGCTGATCGTTTGATGAGGCTTGGACTACAAGCTACAAGTTTATAATTAGCCTCACCAACAACTCAGTTTGTTTGCCGAGGCTAGCCGACTACAAACTACAACAGCGCTCTTGGCCTCACTAAAACGAAAGATTTCGCAGCTTTTTAAGGTGAACCGCGCGAATCAAAAAGCTAGATTCAGCCTCAGCAATTTTCGATTTTTCCCATTGTTTTTCAGATTTTTAAATCAAAAACTCACCCGAAAGTACCCTGTCCAATCTTGCTCAACTTCTCATACGTCGACACATCCTGAATGAACGGATACTGTGCCGCATCGAAATGCTTCTGATAGGCGAGCAACTGATTCTTAACGTCAATCTCGTAATTTGTGGGCGGAGGTGGTTGAGGTGGTTGACTGCTGCTCGTCGGTGTGCCGCCGCCTCCGATTAAGGCTCTGAAAAGTATGCTTTTTATAAAAAGAAATATATTTTTTTGAGGTGAAAGTGCCAAGCTTTGAAGTTAGTAGAAACAAAGATTATTCATTGAGCTCATTTTCCCCCATACCTCTTAGCCGGCTCGTTTGTCTGGGGCAACGGCCGCTTCGGAGCCGCTTGGCGATTACTGAATATTCGAATTTCGGTGTTGTTTTTGTGGGAAAAGGGGTGAAAAGAGTTTTCGATTAAAAAAGTAACAATGCACTTTTGAGAAAATTGTGAAATGTTTCAAAAGCTTTCCTACGGCTTTTCTTTGCATTCAGTTAGAAAAATATCACTTTTCCGGTGTTTTTGTCGGAAAATCGAGGTTAAAACACGATTAAAGATAAAAATTCATCCAGAAACTTCGCAGAATACATATTTCGGCGTATCTTCTTCTGGCCAATTTTTGCAGGCGCCGAATCCAAATTTTACAGAATTTTCTTCTTTTTTTTCAATTGTATTATTGTTTTTTTTTCAATTTTTATTGCGAATAACATACAAATCGTTGTTTTTTACCATTTATAATAAAAAAAAACTTACCTCTGAGTGCTGGATTGGTGAAGACCCGGAACATGTTGTTGAGCGCTCATAGGGGCTGCTGAAACAATCATTTTTCGTCATTTTTTCGGTTAAACTCGATTTTCCAGGCAAAAATCGATCGAAAAGCAACGAAACAAATGGGAAGCCGGGGTAAAAACTAGACACGCAAAGAAGGAAAAGAGAGTTCAGAGAAAACGGGAAAAGGGGGAGGAGACAAGGCAAAAGCAGGCAGGGCGCACAGTTTTTGCAAGTCCGCCGCATGCACTTTGCGTTTTGTCGGATTTTTGTTTTTTTGCACTGCAAAACATTTCTATCTTCAATTTTGAGAAGAAGGCGGCGTCTGCGTCTCTTCTCGTCAAAATCTTCGGCCTCAAAAATATTGACAAGCCCGCCTCGTGGTTTAAGAAATGACGAAAACAACACAACTTTTTTTTCTCGACTTTTCCACGTTTTATTATCTCGTTTAATTTTCGATGGCTTGATTAATAAAACTTTGATTCTTCTCTTTCATCCGATTCTAACGTAAAAAACGCGAAATTTCAGAGCCAAAATCTACACAAAATGCTGGGTATCATCGAACTCGGCATTCAGTATCGGTTTGTTAAAAATTCCGAAGAAAATAGAATATAACGGAATTTTCAATTCAGATTATGGCGATCACAAGCTCAACGGGGCAAGAAGAGCCCGCGGAGTGCGCCGACGACGCCTCTCGCAAAAATGGCATCGAAATTAAATGAGGAGTCGATTTCGGTGGGTATTTGAAAGATTAAAATTGATAGAAATAGAAGAAGAAAGGCAAACAAATGGAGTCAAAATAAAAACCGAGAAATCCGAGAATACCGAGTATGAATAAACAAAAAAAGAGCCTAGATCAAAAAAAAATTGTTTATTTAGATCTGAACAAAAAGCCGCATCATGAAAACCCTTCAAAAACTGTTTTCTTTTTTCAGTTAGAATCAGTAATGGCCGAATTCAAATTATCAAATACGACGCTGCGGCGGATGATGTCCCACATGTCAGATAATATGGATAGAGGCCTAGATTCTGGACTGGAAAGATCTACAATTGCCATGCTGCCCTCATTCGTGCCAGAACTACCCAATGGAAAAGGTAGGGGAGGAAATAATAGCTGAGAAAGAAACTATAACGATAGCCTCTATAAACTATCTGGTGTTTCTATAAAAAATATGGTGAGGCTAATCCTACAAAAACTACGTTAAGCCTTAAACACCATCAAAACACTCTTCCTGTCAATAACTATGATTATTCTCTTTCAGAACGCGGAAAGTTCGTCGCCATGGACTTGGGAGGTACAAACTTGCGTGTAATGCTCATGGAGCTAGAACCAGGAGAGCCAATGAGAACCAAACAATTCAATACAAGAATGCCAAACGCAGCGATGCACGGAACCGGCGAAAAGCTCTTCGATTACATTGCCAAGGCGCTCTGTGACTTTTTAATCGAAAGAGAGCTCGCCGATGAGCATCTTCCAGTCGGTTTCACCTTCTCATATCCGTGTGATCAGACTGGACTGAGATCTGCCACGTTGCTCAGATGGACAAAAGGAGTAACAGCGACAGGCTGTGTCGGCGAAGACGTCGTACAACTTCTGGAAGACGCTATAAAGCGAGATGGACGAGTAAAAGTCAATATAGTAGCGCTTATTAATGACACTGTCGGAACAATGGTAGCAGCCGCCTACGAAGCTGGTGGTCATTGTGATATTGGTGTTATTATTGGTAAGCTTTTACTCGCTAGTCTCACCAAATTCTGCAAATTTATAGGTACCGGAACCAACGCCTCCTATATGGAACAGTCGAAGAAAATCGTGCATGGCTTGGCCAATGCCACTGAGGAATACAATCACAAAACGGTAAGCACTACAAACTACAACTTTTCTTAGCCTCACCAAACTATTCCAGATGATCATCGACACAGAATGGGGAGGATTCGGCGATAACGGAGAGGCCGATTATATTTTCACAAGATACGACAAAATTGTCGACTCGAAATCTGATCATCCCGGTGTTAATTCGTAAGCTTTTTTCATTGAATTTTTTAAATTTTTTACCCCAATATCGAATTTCTTTCAGCCTCGACAAACTCATCGCCGGAATGTGTATGGGAGAACTTGTTCGGCTGGTTTTGGAACGGCTATGCGAGAACAAGGTTCTGTTCAATGGACAGGGCTCAAAGATGCTCAGAACACGGAATATGTTCCCCACGAAATATATTTCTGAAATTTTGCAGTGAGTTTTGCAATTTTTGGCGAACGTCGTCACAAAAACAAACTTTGCTGAGGCTAAGAACCTTGTAATTTTTGTGCCTTTACTATTAGCGTCATCAAGCAACAACTCGTGCACTCAACGCCCGTCATTGTTTGGTGAGGCTAAGAACTTTTGTAGTTTTTATGCCGCAAGCCTCACCAAAATTAGTGAGGCTAAGCGCACAAAAACTACAAAGCGCGGTAGCCTCACCAATGAGCAGCGGTCGGCAGGTCAACTCGAGTATATTTGGTGAGGCGTAGCGCACAAAAACTACAATCGTTTTTTAGCCTCACCAACTTTGCTTGCTTGGTGAGTTTTTTGAGTTCCGTTGTTTGGTGAGGCTAAGAACACAAAAGCTACAGAATGCGTTAGCCTCACCAAAACACGGTTTTCACTAAATTTTTGCAATTTCACTTAAAATTCCATATTTTCAGCGACGATTGCGGTGTGTATAGTAACACCCGGCAGATTATGGATGAGTTGGGAATCGAGGGTGCCACATTCAGTGACATGCTTCTACTTCGTGAGGTTTGCGTTGTTGTTTCCAGGAGGAGTGCTAATTTGGCGGCTGCAGGTAGGAAAAACAGTGGAAACCATAGATAATTTTCAAATTTTCAGCCATCGCATGTGTTCTGAATCGTGTCCGACGGCCGAATATGTTGGTCGCTATCGATGGATCCACCTACAAATATCATCCATTTTTCAATCATTGGGTGTGCGAAAAGATTCGCGAGCTGTTGGATCCTGGGCTTGATGTAAGTTTTCTCTCAGTTTGGTGAGGCTAACAATAAGGCTACAAACTACAATCTAATGAGCCCCACCATAATCATTCTTCTTTTCAGTTCAAAATTGTTCAAACCGGAGACGGATCAGGTCGTGGAGCCGCTCTCATTGCCGCCATTGTTTCCAGAGTGAAGAAGGAAGAAGAAAAGAGACTCAGAGATCTTGGTAAGCATTTTCAGGCATTTTCAGCCCACAAAACTTATTTTTTACAGAAATCCAACGTCAAAAAGCGGCAGAAGCCGAGGAGCGACGTCTTCTAGAAATCGAAGCCGAAAAGGAGGAGGCCGAGGAGCGCGCGCGCAAAATTTCCGAAATGATGAGATATCAAATTGAGAGAGGAGCCGAAGAGTCGTTTCAACGGCATGATTAGATAGCTGATAGAAAAGTTACTGTAGAAAGATTACTGTATTTAGACAGGCTCCGCCCCCACATTTTCTCCCCACAGACAACGCTTAAAATTTTTCACTTTTGACCCCCTCAATTTTCAGTATTTTTCAGGTTTTAAATAGGTTTTTTTCAGTAGATTTTTAGTCATACACTTACTAACCCGGATTTCTATTTTATTATTGCATTTTTCAGTTTTCCAGTCATTTTAAGCCAAATTCACGTTTTCCAGTCAAAATATTGCCATAAGTTTTTGAGATTTTCTTGTCAAATTTTCTTTGCTATAAATGTACTAGTCATGGTATTTTTGTTTCCTTTCCCCGCCCCCTCTTCCTCGTGTTTGAATAGAGAATGATTGATTTTTATTTTGATTTTTTTTGAAAATTCAGTTTTATTGGATTAATATAACTTTTGGAAATTTCTCAAATCTTCGAACAGTTTGTTAGGAAGGTGCACAATTGTGTCTTCTCGAACTCTGGAGCTTTCTTCTGAGAAAAATGCAACTGCTCAAGACACGTATTCACGCTAAAAACTACTTGAATCTGCTCAACGCCATGAGAATTTCAGCCGTATGGCAACAGAATCTCATCTTCTCCTAGAGTTCGATCAAAGTATCGATCCATATTCTGTTCAACTGATTACAAAAAATGTTCATTAAAAAATCGAATAAAGGAAGACGAATTACATTCCCACGCGGCCTTCAAAACAGCCGACTTTTGTGAATTCCCATTCTTTTTGCTGCAAGAAATCCTCTCCCAACCATTTCTTTTCTTTTCCATATCTCGCAGTGTAGGTTATATTCATGCCGCCAGCCATCGCCATCGTACCGGTTGGTTGATCCAAGACTCCGTCGTTTCGGAATTTGTTAGGATTTGCCAACACGTAATTGTAATGACGATTTCCTGGAGAATGTGCACAACTGATGAGAGCATAAACTTTTCCATTGTCACGATAGTACCTGGAAAAGAAATTTTTGTCATTTATACCGTAAAAAATGAATTAGTAATGCATGCACCACTATTTTTCAACCTCTTCCTCCGGAGCGCATCACTATTGAAGGGGCACTACTAATAAAGTTTTTACGGTATATTGGAGAAAAACTTGCTTGATCTCTGCAGCAAAAATACCAGGGTCCCCATCCAAATGCTTCAGCTTGCGATATCCTCTCTTATGGGATTTGTGATGATGATCATGTTCATATTCCTCCGGATAGTAATCATTAAAACTTGGATCCATTATATATTCTCCACCATTAGACGCAACAGGAGGCGCCTGAAAAAGTCGTGGTTTGTATATCATTTTTGCTTTTCTTCAAGATTGTAATTTTACTAGCTATGAAATAACTCTATGTCTATTTGATAAACTGTTCTTCTCCAAGTAAAATTATTCGAAAATTCCTAAGCCCCATCCCTACAATTTCAGAGGCGAGGTTCTCATAGGTGTTCATTAGACTCTGAAAAATGGGCAACCTATGCATTTAGCGTTCTAAAGATACCAGTCGACTAGGAGCTTCTCCTTTTAGGTTTTGATACCTTAACGAGAATGTAACGGCTTTACCGATTAGATCTCCAGTGATGGGATTTTCAAACTATAAGAGATCGTTTAAATAGCTTTTAAAAAAGTGCTTCAAGGTTCAAAAACGGCGTTTTCCGCAGAACGGATTTTGACGTTCTGTCCACTTAGGTTTTCTTAAACTTGCCATAGAAACAAAAATGATTCATTTTGGATGAAGATCTATGGCCTTGCCATCGGTTGGAGAATCAAAACATACCTCGTAGTTGCTCAAAACGGTTCCAATACAGAAGAATGTTAATATCAGACAAATCATGATTCGAATGACATAAGATTTCTATATCAAAACGAAACATTAAATAGTATCCAATGTTTTGCTTCCGGGTTCCAACGACATGTATGTTTTCCTTCCTGATTTGACTCACTTCCTTATTTTGTATTGTTTGAAATCGTATAAAAAAGCTCATTGATAACAATTTTCAAGACAAATCGCAATGAAACTTTTTTTGCTTGCTGTTTTGTGTACCACAGCCGTGGCCTATTCAGGATACGGTAACGCTGTCTATGAAGTCTATTCTGACGACTACTACTCTAGCGAGGAGCACCACGAGGAGAAACCGAAGTGTGCAAAACTTGATCATTTTAAAGTCATACCACCTTCAGCAATGCTTTATAGCAGAGAAGCAAAATATTCGTATGTTTTTTATCATGAGGTTTTCTAAAGACATTCTTTGAACTTTGAAATTTATCAGAAGTAAATTCTTTGTAGGCACTTCATCAGAGACGGTGATTCATACGTCAAAATTAGCTGCCCAAATGATGGCGTCGAATATTACCTCCTCGCATTCAATAGAGATAATTCTTCGGGTGAACCTAATTTTTCTAGTATTGCGAATTCCATGTATTTGGCTTCCGGATTCAAAGTGGAACTTGTTGCCAGATGTGACGATGACAAGTAGGAGACTTGACGGCAACGAACGTAGTCTTTTCTTTCAGGATAATGGTGAAAACCGCTACAAATGAGGTTCGTATTGAGAAAGTCACGTGTATATCGTATCTATCTTTCGGAAATCGAGGAAATATGAACTTGTGAACAATTTCATGAAATAAATCATTTGGTTCAACTGTTTTAAAATTGTTTTCTGTAGATTTCAAAAAAACCTGAACAAGAGGCTATCAGCTAAAACAAAAAATTGATCACCATGATCCGAAGCAGGGTTGGTCGGAGTCGGAAAACGGAAATTCCGAATTTTCCGATTTTCCGACTTTTTTTCAGATAATTTTTCCGACTGAAAACTTTCCGAAAATATAAATCGGAAAATTTTTCCGAACTTCCTTTCGGGAAAATCGCAAAAGAAAGTTGACAAATTTCATTTTACCTCATGCTTTCATCAAACGATTTTTTTAAATAGAAAATCATCAATTTTTCTTTCCACTTTCGAGTCAAAAATCCAGTGAAAAAAAATTCGGATATCCGATTTTCCGAGATTATTTTTCGGAAAATTATTTCATTTTCCGATTTTCCGAAAATGTTTTTCCGACCAAGCCTGATCCAAAGACTTAGTTATAATCATTTCCTATCTCTGTTATCCGCTCAAGAACATCCCATTTGTAACACAAACTGACAATATTCCAGAAGAATCCTTTTCATTTTTGCATCTTTTTTTTTGCAAACGAACGCCAAAAAACAAGTAAATATGTTCAGTGACCAACCCGATTTGTTTGTTGTTTACGCCGATCTTTGGAGTCTGGTGCCCTACTTGTGTTGCGTGAGAGGCAGAGGAAAAGGGGGAGGAGTGTGCGTTCTTCTCCAGTTTTCTATTTTCCATCATTCAGTATTTTCATAGTTACCCTTCTCTCGTTTTTGGTGAAGGAGTAGTTAAAAAATATTTTTTTGTATTAAAATTTTGGAAATGTATGTTAGTTTTTCAGATAAAAAAAACTGAAAATGTCAAATTGCGCTGTCGCTGTTCTTCGTGGAGATGATGTCTGCGGAACTGTTTGGATCAAACAGGTACTGTAACTGAAAAATAAAATCTGAAAATTTTTTCGAATCGAAGGCCTTGAAAAAAACTTGACAAATTCAAAATTTCAAAAAGTTTCTTTAAGGCCTCCAAAGACAAGCCAGCCGAGATTACTGGCGAAATCAAGGGATTGAGCCCAGGAAAGCATGGATTCCATATCCATGTTTATGGAGATTCTACTAACGGATGCACCTCGGCAGGTCCACATTTCAACCCAAGTGAGAAGACTCACGGAGGACCATGTGTAAGTTATTATGGCGGGTTTTGGAAGATTAGGGTAGAAAATTGGGATGATGGGACCACAAGTCAATTGAAAACTTAGGCTGAGAAAATCATTTATAAGTTTCGAGAGTTTTTGTCGTCCTGGCATGATTTTTTGCTTATAAGATGAACTGGCTTAAAGTTCAAGTCTTTTTTCTTCCCTAATTGTTCAGTTTCGGGCTCTTTATCTAGCGTTCAACGGCGTTTTCCAGTACCCTGCTATCCGCAAAATCAGCGTTTATAGGTTTACTTACTCAAGGCAGTTTATGGGCATATGTAAACTTCTGCTTTGAATCCAACTTTCATGAACAGAACATCTCAAAAACCCGTAAATTTTTCAGTGTGACAACCGCCATTACGGAGATCTTGGAAATGTTGAAGCCGGGCAAGATGGAGTCGCCAAAGTCAACATCACTGATAAGCTTGTCACTCTTTATGGGGAGCATTCTGTCATCGGACGTTCCATGGTCGTTCACGCCGAGGAGGATGATCTTGGTGGGTTTAGGATAGTACCAGAAACATGAGAATCTGTAGATGATCAGGCTTGGAAAGCAGTATGGAATTAAGCAGTATAGACTTTGGTGAGGCTAAAGGAACAAGTTCGCTTAGCCTCACCAAAGGTTTGTAGTTTGTACCCTTAGCCTCTGCAAAACTCTTCAGATATAACCCACAATTTCAAATTCCAGGCAAAGGAGTCGGCGAGAAGGAAGAGGAGTCAAAGAAAACTGGAAATGCTGGAGCTCGTAAAGCTTGCGGTGTCATTGCTCTGGCTGCTCCACAATGACTATCCGAAGAGACTGGACAACATCGTCCAATTCAAATGCTACCTCTTATTCTCTAATTTCATTCCCCTGTTCTTTTTTTGCTTTGATGACACCGCTTTCTTTCTTTCAATGAAAGAATAATGGCTTGTAAACTTAACATTTGATAACTTAATAAAATCATTTATGAAAAAAAATTTCAAAATTAATATGGATTTGGAGTGAGATCTCTCTGGCAGAATCCGCCATGATGAGAGTTATCAAGTTTGTAGAAACTGGACACCAGGACTGGAATTGTCTCCTCGAGCTGGAAATTTTGGACTATAAAGTTGGAAAAAAAACACACACAGTTTCCTCACCGTAAACTCTGCATTTGGTCCACCCAAATTTGTCTTAATCCATCCGGGAGCAAAGCACACTGACAAGATGTTGTCGCCCTTCACATCGACCGAAAATTGTTTTGTGAACTGATTCAAAGCGGATTTGGTCATTGCATAGGCCAAGATTGGAATCATGCCAGAGCCAAAGTTATTTTGGGAGACAGAGGCTAAGCCAGAGGAGATATTGATGACAGCTGAACGGGAAATGGAGAGTTGGTCTCCAGATGATTTGGAAGCGGCTTGACGAAGAAGTGGGAGGAGCTTCTGGGTTAGAATTACAACACTAAAAGTGTTGACATCGAATTGTTTGGCAAGAATGGCACGGTTTGGTTCCTGAAAAATTAGAAATCGTACTAATGTAGTATTTGAAATTTTTGAAATTTTTTCACTAATTTCCAGTGGTTTTTGCTCAAAATTATGAAACTTTTCATGCCTCACTCTATAAGAATCAGCGAATTTCAGGTTCCTTCACCAAAACCCTCAAAAACATTCTTACCGAAGTAGTTCTGTACTCGAATGCTGCTCCAGCATTGTTCACCAACAAGTTCAAGCCATCGGCTCCTACAATTTCTGTGACTTTTGCCACGAATTTGTCGATCGAATCATCGCAAGTCACTTCTAATGGAAGAATATGAAGACGTGAGTCCTTGATGGCGTGGAGGTCCTGGAAAAACGAAAATGTTTGGGTAAGGTGAGAATTTTGGCAGAAAATAAAGAAAAACAATTTGATTTTTCACATGTTCTGGAATACAAAATTCAAAGGTTTTGCAAAACGACTTTTAAAAAACGAATTTTGCAAAACGTTGAAAACCTCCATTTTCAAAGATTTTGGGTAGTTAAAATTAGATTTTTCAGCATTTTTCAGCCCTTTTGGCTATTTTGAGCCTCTGAAGAACCTTCAAATTTTAAGTTTTTTTTTCGAAATGTCAAATCATTTTCAAAATTAAACTTTCTGAAATTCTAGACAGTTCTCACAGCTTTTACTCTCCCTCCACGCTGTTTTCAATACAACTAAATCATTTTGTTCTTCAAGAAACTTAGAAAACCTGACATTTTTCGGACCATTTAAAAAAATTTTTTTTCAAGAAACCTCTAAATAAACACTCACCTTAGCCTTCTCCACATCTCTGGCAGTTGCAATGATAATCTTAATATTCTTATCCTTCACCAATTCTTGGACAATTGTCAATCCAATTCCACGATTAGCTCCAGTGACGACGACAGATTTTGGAGAAGATCCAGTCATGTTTTTCTCAAAGAATAGTCTCAAGAAAACTTAAAAACTCAGTTATCAAACTAAAAAATTTCATGGTTTATATACTCCCCTCCCCGCCATTTCGGCAGAACAAAATGACGGGGGAGAGGAGACGCAGGTAGAGAAAGGGTCACAACTTTGGTCAACAAGCGACACAATAAGTTGTGGCAGAGATTGTTCGACACAAATGTAGTTTATAGCCAAGAGCCATTCGACTTTAAGGAATAGAAGAGATCCCAAAATTTCTGTGACCGCCCCTAAAATGTGTCGAGATTTTGTCCTAGATATGTCTGGGTCTCCCATATGTCTAACCTTGTATTTTCATGTTGCCAAGGAAACTTTTATAAAATAGACACGCTCTTCGCAAAAAATATTTCCTTCTTCTGAAAATTTTCTGAAAAATGACTTCACCCAAATCTGTCGTCGTCACTGGTGCAAATCGTGGAATTGGATTGACTATTGTTCAGGAGTTGGTCAATGATAAGAAAATCAAGATTATTATTGCAACTGCCAGGGATGTGGAGAAGGCTAAGGTGGGTTTTTTTTTTGGGAAATCCATTCCAAGTCATTTTGTTTGAAACTGCTGGAAAAAAGTGCTGTAAAAACTGACTTGGATTACCCAAAATCTTTGAAAATGAAGGATTTCAAATCTATAATTTCAGAACCTCTGGACTATCTAATGGTTTTTTTTCACTTGTTCTTTAAAACGCTCGTTTTTTCCCTAACAATTTTCTAATTTCAGGACCTCGACGCCATCAAAGACCCACGTCTTCATATTCTTCCATTAGAAGTGACTTCCGATGATTCCATCGACAAATTTGTGGCAAAAGTCACAGAAATTGTGGGAGCAGATGGATTGAATTTGTTGGTTAACAATGCTGGAGTTCAGTTGGCTTATGGAACTAATATGGTGAGTCAAGGGAGCATAGTGTGATGATAAAGTTACCGAGCTAAATTTGTCAATAACTTGACATTGAGGTTGAGAAGCCATTTGCAGAAGTTGTGCAAAAAAAATCGGTTTTGGAACTTTTTCTGTCCATCAGTAACAAATTTGTCGGGCAGACTCAAGTCATTCCTCAACCAGTTTCAGACTGTTTCAGCACTTTCTATTTCCAATTTTACACAAATCCGATCTTTCCAAAACCAATTCTGGGACTCATCTGTTCCTGGAAATTTTGAAAAATTTTCAAGTTTTTTCTCAACCGGTTTCTGATGATGCTTTCTTTACCAGTCCACATTCTAGTTGTATATCTTCTTTCAAATCATTTTCGATATTCCAGAAACCAAGCCGTGGCGTCCTCACTGAACAATTCGATGTCAACACTATCAGTGTTGTAATTCTAACACAGAAGCTCCTCCCACTTCTTTGTCAAGCCGCTTCTAAATCATCTGGAGATCAACTCTCCATTTCCCGCTCAGCTGTCATCAACATCTCCTCTGGCCTGGCCTCCATCTCTGAGAACAATTTTGGGTCCAATTTCATGCCCCTGTTAGCTTATAGCATGAGCAAGACAGCTATCAATCAGTTCACCAAGCAACTATCAATTGATCTGAAGCCCGATAATATTCTGACAGTGTGCTTCGAGCCGGGATGGATTAAGACAAATCTGGGAGGACCAAATGCAGAGTTTACACTGGAAGAAGCTATTCCAGTTCTGGTCTCGAGCTTCTACAAGCTTGGAAATGGGCATCATGGAAAGTACTATTACAGAGATTTGAAGCCTATTCCATACTAACTTTTTTTGATTTATGAAAGTAAAATAAAGCGTGAAACAAATATACCGAAATTCGTGTTTTTTTTTGTCTCACCAGAAATGTTATCCTCGATAAAAAGAAACAGTTGGCGCTCTATTTGCCGAATTACTTTTTGTCTTGTGTGTGCCGGTATGTAAGAGGTACCGTTCTATCAAAGGTGCAGCTTTATTAGAGGCATATACTGTGATATGCATTTATTGGTGATATTTCAGTTATCTATGAAAAAAGCGAACATAAGATTGCCCAATCATAATCTTTGAGTTGTTTCCATTAGCTCGTTGAACATTGAAAACAGCTTCCGATCTGAAAGTTTTTAGTACACAAAAAGTTAGGATTACAGAGAAAACTGTATTAGAAAGGCATGCCCTTCTGTTTTTTCCGATCAATATTTTAAGAAATCTTATATTATAGAGGCTGGACTGATAACGGGGCTTTTCTATTAATGTAACAAAACTTTACTAGAGGGTCTCTTCTATCATTGGGGCTTTTCTAATACAGTTTTTACTGTATTTCTAAGAAGATGCTTTCGATTAAAAACTCTAAATTTGACTCACAATCTAACTTCATTCTCCACGCCAGCCATCACAACTTGCCAGTCGATCCAAGCTTTTTCCATTTGCAAATACATCGATTTAAAGTTAAGCTCGCTCAAAATCCACTTCTTTAATATAATGTTCACATCTTGACTTGTCAGACGCGAGAAACCCAATTCAATATGGTTTAAAATATTTTTCATCGCACAAACGTGATCTAGTTTTACCCATGAGGAATTCTTGATAATTAAAGAATCCATGGAGAAATTTCGGAAATTATCAAAATCAAAATGGTCGAAATCAGGATGAAAATAAAGTTCCGATGCATTGGAACACAAATTGAAAATGCTCCTAGCGACAGACTCGGAGCAAACTTCTGCTATGAACTTTACTGTTTTGAATTTCAGTTTTTTGGCATACTCTAGAATATCTTGAGCGGTTTGTGGATCAAGATCCAGAAAATCAAATGATATGTTTTCAATTTTGAATTGTGTGAAGAAGTCAAGCATTGCTTTGAATGTCTCAAAATCTGAGCTCAACATCTTCATTTTCCCTAGGACTTTGGAGCCAATTTGTTGGAATTCCACATGCCTTCCTTGTCTATTGTAATGCAATTTCAACTCGATTGGTATCGCCTTGCGGAATCTTTGTATCGAAAAATTGGTTTTCAGAGAACAATTTTTCAAGTTGATTCTGAAAATGGAATAACAAATTGTCTGGAACCTTGATGAAAAAAGACTTACAGCTCCCGGAAATCCAATTGTTTGATAATTTCAGCTAGGGCTAAAGCTGGAAGACGGAGAAAAAGGAACGGAGGCATTCGTAGTTGTTGTAGTTTTAGCCTCACCAATCAAAGACCGTCGTCACGAGTCGATCAATAATTAGATGAAACAGACGACGTTCAAGTGGGCAGATGGTTTCTGTTCTCAAGAGGTCTAGAAAGTGAGAAACCTAGGCCACGGTCATAGAGATTATCGCCAGCAAACCGAAAATCCAGTGAATAAACGTTTCAGAAAAAAAAAACATTATATAATCTCTGCAAAAAACTTTGACATCAGCATTTGAAAAATCACACATTTTCCATCACTCCCACATCATTTATGGCATAGTAACAGCGTCACAGTACCCTTATCATTTCAAAATTGCGAGAAATTGCAAGAAGAAAAGGAGAAGTAAATGAAAAAGTCAAAAAGGTAAAAATCAATTTTTCAAAAAGGTAAAAATCAATTTTCCCAAAAATTGCATTTCTACAAGTAAGCGTGAACTTGAAATGATTATTGGAAGACGTGAGGAAAAAAAAAGAGGGGTTTCGAAAAATTCATTCCTTGGTTCGATTCGTCTTGAGGATGGTCGTCTCCTCTTCAACCAAATGACGTGGCTTCGTGAGACGAACGATTCGTTTCGGAGTGATTTCTGGTGCCAACTGGGTTCCTGCTGACAGTCCTCTAGTTTTTTGACTAGGACAGGCGAGTAGTTGGGAACTCGGGAAGCACTATGAATGAGCTCAAGAAAACGTGAGAGCTAATATGATGATACTATCGACTTCACGAATTCAGATCATGTGCTGACCTTGAAATGAGTAAGTTCAAAACCTGTGTTGCGAAAACAAATATTCACTTTCGGGGGTGGAAAGAGGCTGCTCGTTTATGCAGACGTGTCTCTGTGACAGGAGCTCTGTGACAGGAATCCGTCATATTCTCATTAAAAAAACAGATAAATCTAGTAACGCGCTTTGTATTTTGGCCTTTTTGGACAAATTTAAAACACTCCCTCTTAAAAATGAAATTTTTTACAGGAATATGCCAGCAAATGTACGTGACCCCAAAATTCATCAACAAGCGCCGTGAGCAATGGGACATCGAAAACTTCATTCCTCGTTTTATTTCGTCTCGAGGATGGTCGTCTCTTCGCGACAACAAAATGAATTGACTTCGTGGCTCAAGCAACTCGATTGGGAGTGAGTTCTGGTGCCAACTGGGTTCCTGCTGACAGTCCTCTAGTCTATTGACTAGGACAGGCGAGTAGTTGGGAACTCGGGAAGTACTATGAATTATCTCAAGAAGATGTGGCAGCCAAAATGATGATACTAGCAGCTTCAAGAAAGGTTCGACTTGAATAGGGTAAGCTTTAAAACTGTCTGTTTGAATAAATTATTTGATTTCGGGGGCGGGAGGGGCTATTCGGTTATGAAGATGTTTCCTTTTGTAACAGAAACTGTCATGCTATCCGAAAGAGATTCGTCAGAGCCAAAATTACAACATAACATTTCAAACGCTTTCCCATAAAAATGAAAATTTCACAGAGATGTCAACAAATGGACGTCTCCACAAAAGTCGTCAGCAAATGTCGTGAGCAATGGGGCTTCCAAAACTTCATTCCTCGGTTTACTTCGTCTCAATGATGGTCGTCTCTTCTCGACAACAAAATGGAATGACTTCGTGACACAACCGATTCCTTTGAGAGTGAGTTCTGGTGCCAACTGGGTTCCTGCTGACAGTCCTCTAGTCTATTGACTAGGACAGGCGAGTAGTTGGGAACTCGGGAAGCACTAAGAGTGATCTCAAGAAGACGTGGCTTTTGGCACGATGAAAATAGCATTTCCAAGAATTCAGGAAAATTGTTGAACTCAAAATGAGTAAGTTTGAAAACTGTCTGTTCTAATAAATGATTTGGGGGCGGGGTGGGGCTGTTCGGTGGTTAATCTTACTGCCTCTGTGTCGGGGACTATTGCTGCATCCGTAAAAATTTTGTCTGATTCCCTTCAAATATGCACTTCCCCACAAAAATGACAAATTTTCAGGAATATGCCAGAAAATGGACGTGACCTCGGGAAGCACTAAGGGTCAAGGATACGTGGCATTTGGACAAGTTTAGGCTGTTTTGAAATTGTATTAATTGAACTCGAAATGAGTAAGTTGGGATTATGTGTCATGTATTAAATAAATGATTTTCTTTCGGGGGGCGGGGAGAGGCTATTTAGCGATTGCCTCTGAAAAATTGTACTGTCATGGTATTTTTTCGAAGTTTGCCGGCAGTTTGTTTTGTCAAAAGTCTGTCTACGATCGGTGAAATTGTTCTTCTAGAAATCCAAGTATTTCATAATTTCAGATAGAAGACGGAGAAGGAACAAAGAAATTTTTTGTAGTTTTTGTAGTCTTAGCCTCACCAATCGAAGGCGGCCGTCAAAATTGAACAATAAGTAGGTAAAACAGAAGATGGGCAGGTGGTCTCTGTTGTCGAGAGGCATAGAAAGTGAGAGACCTAGGCCACGACCATAGACAATATTGCCAGCAAAATGAAAATCCAGTGTAAAAAATTTTCAGAAAAGTTTGAAACTCGACGAGATGATGGATGTTCTGATTTCCGGACTCTCTGATGCTGCGCTTCAGGAAAATTAGTCCACAATTAGAATAGTTACAGCGCCAATTTGCAGAATAGCTATCAGAATTTAAACCGCGCAGCCCCTCCCCACCCCAAAATTAAATCATTTATTCAAAAAAAACATAATTATCAAACTTACTCACTTCAAGATCAACTTATCATCTTCTTACTCAGAACAGCTACATCATCTTTGCGAATCCATAGCGTTTTGCATGGATCTCTAGCAGCAACTCCAGAAGCACCAGAACTCACTTCCAAACAAATTCATCAATTGCCTCATCATCACAACCTTGCAAACCACAGAGCCATACAATTTTGTTGGCGAGGGAAAACCACCATTTCGAGTCGAATTGAACCAAGGAATGAATTGTTGGAAGCTCCTTTTTCACGGTGTAAGATAATGGTTTTGATTTAACGCCTTTTTGTTGTCCTTTCTGAACATTTTCATTTTTATGGGAGGAAACATTTGAAATTTTTTAATTTGTCTTTGCCCTCAAGTAGTCGTACGTATTGTTGGGGTTTAGCGAGAGAAAAAGTTAAAAATAAATGATGCGCATTTCTAGGTTCATAAATGATTTGATGAGATCCAGACAAATCTTTTACGAATATCACGTTAGTCTCCGACAAAATTTCCAACGGCTTCATAAAAGGATATCCCCTCTCCGCCCCCGAAGGCAAATTTTTCATCCGAACACAATTTTAAACTTACTCATTTCAAAACCATCCAATTCTCTGCATTCTCGAAACTGATTCCACCATCAGGTGAGCTCCCATGTCTTCTTGAGCTCATTCATAGTGCTTCCCGAGTTCCCAACTACTCGCCTGTCCTAGTCAATAGACTAGAGGACTGTCAGCAGGAACCCAGTTGGCACCAGAATTCACTCCCAACCGAATCGTTCGAGCCACGGAGCCACGCCATAATTTTGTTTTCGAGAAAAAACAACCATCCTCGAGACGAAATAAAACAAAAAATGAAGTTTTCTATAGACTCGTTCCTCACGGCTTCCCCTGACGATTTTCGAGGTCACGTCCATTTTCTGGCATATTCCTGAAAATTTGACTTTTTTGTGGGGAAGTGCATATTTGATGGGATCAGACAAATTTTTTACGGATGCCGCAACAGTCTCCGACACAGAGGCAGTAAGCTTAACCAGCGAACAGCCCCTCCCCGCACCCAAATCATTTATTGGAACAGACAGTTTTCAAACTTACTCATTTTGAGTTCAACAATTGCCATGAATTCTTGAAGATGCCATTTTCAACATGTCAAACGGCACGTTTTCTTGAGCTCATTCTTAGCGCTTCCCGAGTTCCTAACTACTCGCCTGTACTAGTCAATAGACTAGAGGATTGTCAGCAGGAACCCAGTTGGCACCAGAACTCACTCTCAGACGAATCGTTCGATCCACGAAGCTATTCCGTTTTGTTGAAGAGGAGACGACCATCTTCGAGGCGATTTGAATCAGGGAATGAATTTCTCAAAATCCCATTTGTCACGGCGTGTCACGGCGTTTTATGACGATTTTCGAGTTCACGTTTTTTGTTGTTGTTGTATGTGCCTGAAATTTTTTATTTTGTGGGGAAGCGTATAGATGTGGGAGAGCTGGCCTCTACTGGTTTTGAACTTACTCATTTCAATTTGAGCACATATCCTGATATCTTGAAGTCGATAGTATCATCGTATTGGCTCCTATGTCTTCTTGAGATCGTTCTTAGCACTTCCCGAGTTTCCAACTACTCGCCTGTCCTAGCCAATAGACTAGAGGACTGTCAGCAGGAACCCAGTTGGCACCAGAACTCACTCCCAAGATCCACGGTGCTGTCCCATTTTTTTTCCGGGAGAAAACGACCACTTCGAGGCGAATCGAACCAAGGAATGAAGTTTTGAAAACCCCTTTTTCTCACGTTTTCCGATAATCATTTCAAGTTCACGGTTCTTTATAGAAATAGGTATTTTTTTTTGGAAAATTGATTTTTACTTTTTCATTTGCTTTTTTTTTCATCTTGCAACTTTTTGCTTGCGACTTTGAAATGATAATGAAGCTGCGGGAATGATGGGAAATGTGAGAATTTTAAGACGATGATAACAAAAACCTTTTGCAGAGGTCCCTAGGGACCCAAAGATTACAATATTGCTTCATAAAAAATCCTTCACCAATACTTGTTTCTCAGAAAAAATAACGGAGAGTTCTGGCAAAGATTTGTAGTTTCTGTGCAGTTATCACCAACACAATGAGGCTTCATATTCTTGTTTCCCAACCCCAATGATGCATTCAGAAATACACTTTTCCCATAGGTTCATTCCCATGAGAGAAAGTGTTTGCATGTATTTGGAATTCGCGGGTCTCTTCTGTCATTCTGAGTCCAGTGTTTCTTTTTTCTTTGTATATATTGATTTATTCTTCTACATATCAACTTTGAAATGGCTTCTTTCCCTCTTCTCTGTCTCCCCGCTTTAGCTCTGGCTGAAATAATTGCAAAAATGGATTTGTTGGAAATGTAAGTTTTTCATCAAAAAACCTTTCCACTGTGAACTTCAAATTCAGATTTAGCCTTCATAAATCTTCTCTGAGAACCAGTAATCGCATGAAAAGATTCACCAAACATATACTAATAATATTGAAAGTTCAACATCATAATTTAAATGATAAGCACGTAGAGTTTTGTAGAACTGAAGGCCAAGAGGAAGACTATATTTGGAATCCAGAGTTAGAGAAATTTGAAAATATTATTGACTTTTTTGCGACAAATTTCAAAATTGAAATTATCTCCTTTTTATTTGAAAATCTGAATCCCGAGACTGCTTATAATGTTCTACAGAATGCTAATAATCTAGGGTTGAAACTCAATTCTGTGAATTGGAAGCTGCAAAATTGTGATGAAGACGTAGCCAAAAATGTTCTTAAATTATGCTGCAATGCATCAAGCCTCGCGTTTTGTTCCCATTTCGAACAACTCGATTTCAATGAATTCAGAATGTTTTCAATGAACATTTTGAGTATTTCAAAAGGATCTTGGGTTACTGTAGACCAAATAAGGTCAATGACAAATGTTACAAGCCTTGCCGTTTCCGATTCATCTCTATCAAATCGTGAATTGAATACAATTCTTAAAGAATGGGTGTCGTGTAACCTGAACTTTCAATCGTTACATTTGAATATGAAGACAAAGCCACTGAACCGTACCAATATTGATGCGATTCTCGATGAGGTTGGTGTGCAAGTGAAAGTGTGAGTTTTTGGTTTCAAAAAACCGAGTTTCCATCTCAATTATAATTCAAGGAAAAGCTGTTTTTAAACTGCAACATTCTGGCTAATTTCCATATTGCTAGCTCAATTTTAAGCCGAGTTATAGTCTATTGAAGTTTTGATACGAGAGAGAAGAGAGCGCAGACAGGCTCGAGTGTATGGTCGTCTGCGCTCTATTCTATCGGCTTTAACTCGTCTTAGAACTAAGCTCGCAGGGCTTGAAAGTTGGATGCAGTTTGAAATTAGCTCTCACAAAAAAAAAATTAAAAACCGAATATTTTCGGTACTATTTTTCTAGTCTGTAGTCTCTCTCAATTCCAAACTTTTGAAGGTCTATATCTCGGTTCGAAGGTCTGCTAGAAATTTCCCAATGCACATAACTTTTCGCAGGCAAATCAAAAATCCAGTATGAAAACATAAAAACTTTCAGAAGAGATGCTGTGTACTTTGTTCGACGTGCCGATGGAAGCAGAGGAAGGATCGTATACGCTGTATTTTACATCCGTTTCGACATTCGCGAATAACTTTTCTGTACCTTTTTTACAAATGTTTAAAAAAAACTATAAATCTCAATAAACCTTTTATGAAAAACGGTGTTAATTGTGTTATCAACAGATTTTTTAAAGCCAGAAATTATCAATTTCTAACAGTCAAGTCAACAAATTGACTAGCAATGGATACTCTCGCGACAACCCCATCGGTTCGTTTAAGAGTGTACATGAAACGGGCACTGAAAAAAGTTTATGAAGTACTTGGTTTTAAAAATAGCAAACTTACATTTTCACTTCTCCTTGGACTCCATTCATCACTTTATCCGCATCAAACCATCTACTTTTCAGCTGAAGAAACATTGATTGAAAATTGAGATCACACGACATCCATTTCTTTATTATTACATTCACATCTTGACTTGTCAAAAGTAGATTTTCCATTTCAATTGATTGTAGGTTGACTAGAGAGCAGATATGATCTACAGTAACCCACGAAGCATGCATTAGATAAATAGTATTTATGGAGAAGTTGTGAAATTCATGGAAATCAAAATTGTCAAATTGAGGATAGAAATGAAATTCCGATGCATTTGAACACAAATCGAGAATGTTTTTAGCAATATTCTCGGAGCAACGTTTTGTTCTAAACGATACCGTTTTGAATTTAATATTCTTGGCATATGCCAGAACATTTTGAGCAATTTGAGGATCTAATTCCAAAAATTCAAATGAGATATTTTTCATTTTGAATTGTTTGAAAAAATCAATAATTCTTTTGAATTCCTCGAAATCTGAATTCATAATCTCTACGTTCTCCGTGTCTGGATTTCCAGCTTTTCGAATTTCCACGTGTCTTTTTTCAGTGTTATGATAAACAATTTTCAATTCGATTGCTATGTTTTTGGTGAATCTTTTCATTGAGTTATTGGTTTTCATTGAAGTGTTCATGAGGTTTATTCTGAAAAAAAGAAAGTTTAGAAAAAAAGATTAGACCAATTTGACTTACAAATCTAGAAGATCCGTGTTTTTGATAATTTCAGCTAAAGCTAAAGCGGGAAGTCGGAGATGAGGGAACGGAGGCATTTGTAGTTTTCGTAGTCTTAGCCTCACCAAAGTCCAGAGCCGATCAATAACCAGAAGACGTTAAAGGAGACAGATGGCCTAAAGATTAAAAAAAAAAAGAAACCTAGGCCACGGCCCCAAAGAATATATTGATCGTTAGGCAGGCAGAGACGTCTCTCACTCTTCAGTCGTCAGACGTCTTCTAATACCTTCCATTCCTAGTTCACCTTTTTATTACCATCGGTTTTTTTTTCAGAATGCCTCCGTTTTTTCTTCTCCGTCTTCCATGTCTAGCTTTAGCTGAAGTTGTGAAAAGTATGGAACTTTCCGAAGTGTAAGTCGATAAAAAAATTTCTCCATTTTTCTCTAAATTTTCCAGATTCGACCTCACGAAAACTCCTCGAAAAACCAATAATTGTGTGAAAATATTCTCTAAACATATACCAATAGAATTAACGATTCATTATCTAAGTGCAGAGATAAAACGGGTGGAATTTCACATAGCCGGAGGGTGTTGGCTAGAGCGAGAAACGGTCATTTCGAATTGGGACGGGCTCGGAAATGTTATTGATTTTTTCGCGACAAATTTCCAAGTTGAAAAAATCTCCTTCAATTTTGGAAATGTAAATCCTAATGATGCCCTGAATCTACTACAGCGTGCTTGTGATCTTGCCATAAAATTCAATTTTGTGAATTGGCAACTAGGATTTTGTCACGAATCTATTGCCAGAAACGTTCTGAAACTCTGTTCTAATGCATCGAGCCTAACGTTCTCCTCCCACTTGGAAAAATTCGATTTCAATGAATTCGACATGCTCTCCGTGAATCATTTGAGTATTTCAAATAGTGCATGGGTTACTGTAGATCATATAAGTTCGATGAAAAATGTTGCTCATCTTGAAGTCTCCGATTTAACTCTATCAATTCTTGACTTGGACACGATTCTCGAGAAATGGACGTCGTGCGAGCTAAACTTTCAATCGATGCGAATGGTTATGAAAAACAAGCCAAGAGAAGTCGTCAATGTTGATGCGCCTTTAGGAGATGGACTTGTGGAAGTGGAATTGTGAGTTTTTGATCAAGAAGCTATATTTGCTAGCTGGCTAGCTCAATTTTGAGCCGAGTTGCAGCCCTTCTAACTTACCTCCACAGCTGTTTCCTTCAACCGCTGTTGCAATTTGGCACAGGCAGTTAAAAGCCGCTGAAATCTGATCATTTTGATCCAAGAACCAAGTCTCTAGCTGAATTTCGAACAGAGTTATGCCCCTTTGAAGTTTAGTGGTTAGGGCACAGACAACCAGACACTCTAACCTGTCTGCAATCTCTCCTCTTTTGCTATAATCTTCAAAGAGATGTAACTTGTCTTTTTCGCAGTGCACCTAATTTTTTGTGTTCAAATTGAAAAACCAAAATTTTTTCAGAAATGATGGTGTGCATAACGTTCAACGAGCCGACGGAAGCAACGGAACAATCACGATTGATTCAAAGTTGATCCGTTTGGAAACCCAACGTTTAAGAATTTAGAAACGACTTTTAATAATTCTGAAAACCAATTTTAATTTGCATCTATCTGTTCAAGTTTCACTTTTCTAGCTCAATATTAAGCCGAGTTACAGCGATTTGAAGATTGGGTAGAGAGAGAGACGAGAGCGCAGACAACCAGACATTCTATCCTGTCTGCACTCTCTTCTCTCTTGTCCCAAATTTCAAAACGATGTAACTCGGCTGAAAAACACTGTTTTCGTGTAAAATTTTCACAATTTTTGATAAAATTTTCAAAATTTTATTCAAATACAAAAATAAAACAAATAAACAAAAGCACCTAAAGTCAGGCGTTGAGCTCGCACTTCTTCTGCACCGCCATCGTCCTTCTCAACGTGAAAACGGTCAGGACAGTAACCATAGTAAGCATTAAAAATGAAAGAATAAAGAAGATTTGAATCCGGGATTGGTTTAGACAAATGACGGGGGCGGTGTGGGCACCTTGGAGAATGGCCAGATGGGAGTGAGCTGGGAGGTCTGAAAATAGGAAAACGTGGCCTAGAAACTATGGAAAACTAGTCCGCAATTCTCGGAATCAAATTTTCCACATTCAGGGCTTTCATAAAAGTATAATCAAGCCCTACTTTCCTTCAGTTCCAATTTTCAAAAAGTACATGCGCCTTTAATTTTGGGTTACTGTAGTTTTCTAAGTCTTTCCAAATGTAAGTAAACCTAGTCATGATTATACTTTTCTGAAAGCTCTAGACAAGCTTTATACTTTGATTACAGCCTCACCTTCATCATTTCTCTCCTGCTTTTCCTCCAACTCAAATACAGTAATTTTATTGGCAGCCAAGTCCATGGTGTCAGCTAGATGTACCCAGTTTACAGTCGTTCTGTTTGATAATCTGTCAATGGCAGCTCGTCGAGCACGTCTGTTGAAGTTGTTGTTGTTGTTATTGTTGCTGGAGAAGGCGCCAGTTGGACCGCATCGTGGGGGCTGAAATGAATTTGTTAGGACCATTTACTGTTATTTGAAAGAGCTTGAAAAGCTGGGCACACTGTAAAATTTTCAGAACCCTAGCTCTATTTAAAGCTAAGTTCCAGCCCTTAGAAGTTAGCGCGTGATAGAGAAGAGAGTGCAGAGAGGTCAGAGTGTCTGTTCGTCTGCACTCTCGCCTTCAAACTTCAAACATCTGTAACTGAACTTGAAACTGAGCTAGAATCTCGCTCTTTGCTCCATTACTTTCCGCAAAAACTGAGTTTTAACAGTAGGCTTACCGTTTTTCCATCACACATTCCCTCGGTATTCATACAAGTGCTGACTGCACATTGGAAGTAAGTGGAGATTTTGTCGGCAAATTTGAAGACATTCACTTGAGCATAAGCCACATTATTATCTTTGTTGTATGTCAGATCCGGAAGGATTAGTGGATCAATTGCACATCCGTGTTCATCTAGAAGTGGTTTCCGCTCATCACCATTGCCGTCATCGACAAAGCAGGAGTGAACGAGCATGGAGAACATGTCTGGAAAAAGATTGGTCTTAATCTGGGTTTCCTGTGAATGTTTGGGAGTTCTAGCTCAATTTTGAGTTACAGCTCTTAGAAATTAGAAGCGAGAGAAGAGAGAGCGCAGGCAGGCTAGGGTGTCTGGCTGTCTGCGCTCTCTTCTCTCTCTCTCTCTCACCTCGAAAGCTTAAAGGGCTATAACTTGGCTCAACATTGATCTAGGAAGATGATCATTTTACAGTGACCGTAACTTGAGATAAGCTTTTAAAGAAACCCCGTTTCGGACAATATTTTTTGACTTACCACTCTCACAATTCCAGACATGGTAGACTGTCTCTCCAACTTTGGCATACTCCACGATTGGTCCGGTAACAGAGTCTCGACGGACCGAGTAGGTGCAGAGAGGCATACGAGCGGTATCGATGAGATCGGTAGTTGGGAGCATACTGTAGGAATGAAAAGGGTTACGGTAGGTTGTGGCTCCAGGGTTCACTGTGACTCCTAGAGGATTACTATAGCCATTCCTAGAGCTGCTCTAACTGTTCCTGGAGTCACTTCAGTTATTCCCGGGGTTACTGTAGATCTTTCTAAAGCTACTGTAGGCCGCCCTAAGGTTACTGTAGCCAATTCTAAGAATACTGTACCTACCTGACATCAAACTTATTCGTGACAACTTTATCCGCTTCCATGTAGAAGCAAGTACACCGATAAGCCCGGTCCACTTTTGTGATGAATGTAGAGTGGAATGAAATGATAATAGTCATGGACATCTCCATTCCACGCTTCTCTGGTCCCAACTGGAAGTACATTGGATTACTGTACATAGTCCTACAAAGACTTACCATTCTCTGCCTTCTCATATTGCAAGCTCCATTCTCCAGCTCGAAAGTCACATCTTTGGCTTGATTGGTGACAAAGTCGCGGACACAGTTTTGCTGAAGGGTTACGGTAGGTTCGGGGTACTGTAGGTTACGGTACTTACCTTGTCGACCATCCCCTTGACAAATATCCTTCCATGGAAGGGTCGTTGTGTTTTGAATGTGAGCTTTACACGGTCTTCCATACAGTCTACCAGGGGGAGTTCTGGAAAAAAAATAGGGGTTGGGTTACTGTAGTAGCTCAAAAGGGTACTGTAGGTTTAAGATACGCCCTAATTTTAGGATTACGGTAGATTCTAGCTCATTAAGATTACTGTATTCTAAGAGTAAGATTCTTGAGAAATGATGAAGAATGCAGAGCAACCACAAATTGGAAAAGATACAGTAAGCTCAAAGGTTACCGCACTACCGAAAGTACAGTAATCCCATCAAAATCAGATTACTGTATCTTAAAAGTTACAGTACCAACACAGCTAGAGAAAACTGTTGAAAACCAGATTACTGCAGCTAACAGGTAACTATTATTTCAAAAAAAAAAGATACTCAAATTTTAATTCTACCGTAATCCCGCCAAACCATGAATGCTCACAAAACTACAGTAACCCAAAAAGCTACAATAACCCACTTACAAAACGATAACTGTACCTGCGATTCCATTATCCAACGTCGGTGGGTCTGCAGCCCAAATCGATGAAATTGTGGTTAGAAGAAGTGCTAATGAGAAATACATAACAATACAAAATCAAAGTAAAAGATTAATAAAATGAACACCCCTCGGGGTCCATTTTATATGTCCAATAAAATAGGCTCCGCCCCTTTTTCTTTCCTTGTACCCCCGGGGGTAGGAGGTACCCGAGACACACACTTCACCTTGAGCTGTGTGGAAGCGGGAGAAGAAGAAGACACTCCCGAAATATGATGCACTTGTATGTTTGTAATCGAGAATGTCTTTATGTATGAAATGAAGAAGGAAGGAGAAAAAAGAGTTTTGAAGGTTGATTGGCGTGTGGTGGTGGTAACCGGGGGGATAGGAGTATGACAAAGAAGAAGAAGAATAGCGGGTCTAGGTTAGCCAAAAAACAGGTAAAGAAGAGAGGTTAGTCTAGCTGCATTAGCGTAGGTTGATCTTCGACTTGATCTGGGGGGTCTGGAAATAAGAGAGTTCAGCTGAATTTGGCTATATAAAAAATGCTAGTGGTTAGAGAAGAAGAGCATTTCGAAGAGCGAAAAAATTTCAAGAAACCTG
The DNA here is from genome assembly GCA_963572265.1 of Caenorhabditis doughertyi. Lineage (NCBI taxonomy): Eukaryota > Metazoa > Nematoda > Chromadorea > Rhabditida > Rhabditidae > Caenorhabditis > Caenorhabditis doughertyi. The sequence continues at coordinate 4,358,983 of OY751553.1, read as the reverse complement.
TAATAGAAGGGCATCCTCTTTTGGTGCCCTTATATTAGAAATGTTTTTTCTCTACTTTTCTAAGCGCTTCAAACACAAAAGATTTCCTTGAGGTGAAAAAAGGATGAAAATACCCTTTAATCAGGTAATGTTGTTCTGTTTTTCGATACACACCTAAAGGTGCCCTTCTATTGAAGATTGCTCTTTTGTTCTCCAATAAAACTCCGTTAGTGCCCTTTTATTGGAGGTTATCGTTCCAATTTCCTGAAATAATTCCGAAAGCGCCGTTCTATTGAAAGTTTCCCTTTCATTTTTTTCAGAGGAACCCCAATAAGCTTTTTTATTGTAGATTCCCTTCTATGACAACTGCACTTTTATTACAGGTTTCATGGTTTCTGGATTTCTTCAATTGTGACTATCCTTTTCTAAAATTTTGCTGACTCTTTTAGTCCATACTTTGGGCTTTCGACGGTTAGCCATGGCCTAGTTTTAGAAAAGGTCTGGGTTTCTAGGCCGGGGTTGGTGTCCGACTAAATGATTTTGAAAATCAATATTTTCAAAACTGGTTTTTCTGAAAATTTGAGCATTCCGTTTTAGTTAAATTTTCCTTTTTTTTTCTTTCAGATTTTGACTTTTTTTTCTTTTTTTTCTTTCGCAAAAAACACTAACCTTCTCAACTTTTAGAACATTTCATCTTGACCCAATCCAAAAGTTCATAAAATGATCCATGATGTCAGCCCCACATAACCCATTACCGAGTGACCAAAGAGTAATACCCTTCTCTTTCTCGAAGAATAAGAGAAAATCTCGGTTATCCAAACAATTTCTCTTCTTTTCACGGATCTACATATGATGTGTTGCAAAAGTTTACACAAACACTTTCTTCATGTTTTCCCCTGGTCAAATCTGTTCTGCAAGAAGTAGAGAGTCCACGTGACCTACTATGTTCCTTTAAAGGATCTTGATGCTTCCACCACACAGCTGGGGGTATGTTCCCCCCCCCCCCCTTTTCTTTGCCTATGAATTAGTGTCATCATCATTCTTAGATATTCATAGAGGAGGAGTGTGTCCTTCCTTTTTGTTTACTTTACCTATCTTTTCGTTGAGAAGAAGAAGTAAAACGGGAAGAAGGGGGGGGGGGCACTCTGGCCAAGGATAAGTTGAAGAAGTTGGTGTGGTGTCTCCTATCGAGAATTAGGGAGGGTGAAACTTAAACTTTTGGAGGGGAAAAAGTTTAGAGGTGAAAATTTGGTAAGAACGAAAAGGTTGAAGCTTTTTCCGAAGGTTTAAGGACCCAAGAACTAGATCTCCAAACCCGAAAAACTATTCCGTGACATTTCTTTTGCAATTTCACTGAGCTAGATTGAAAAATTAAACCTGTAATAGAAGGGCGTGTCCTTATGCTCTCAATGGGTGATCTTAGAGGTTTTTCATACTGAACAGAACGGAGGTTTTAAAAACTTTAAAGTGTGGAAAAACTTGAAAATTTTGCACTCAAAAATCAACAAATTTATCTGAAGCCTCAAATGTTAAAAAAAAAAAAAAAGAAACTGGAAAAAATGAATGTCTCCGACTAGTGTTCTGAATCTTTTCTTTTCATATCAACCACATTTTGAACTGATAAAGTTTGTTGAATTTTGTTATACGCGATTATGAAAACTTTGAAGTTTCCGAACTAAATAACCTGATCTTTTTGAACTTCAAAACCAAACAAATTTATCTGAAATCACCAAACTTTTCCAAAAAAAAAAAAAGAAATTGGATGAAAATTAATGTCTCCCACTGGTATTCTGAATCTTTCTGCCAAAATCTATCAACCACATTTTGAACTGATGGATCTTGTCCTGAAAAAACATTTTTAGGACCTATTCCAAAAAAGAGTACTTACATCCGAATCTCTTCTTGGTCTTGTTGTCTTTCCAGTTTTCCTGGGAGCAACTTTGGTGGGTAGCGGTTTAAAAGTGCCTTCCGGGACGACTTTTAGGTTTTTCTGAAAATGGAATTTATTTGAAGCTTCGATGTCAGAAAAACGTTTTGAACTTTTGTTGAGAAGTTCATGGCCTAGAAACCGCGAAACGGGGAAAGCTATGCCATTTGTTATCATTTCCAGCCAATTCTTTTCAGCAATTTTTCTCACCTTTTTTGAATCATTAACTTGATACCCTTCAATATCAGCTTTTGAAGTCATTCCCAACTGATTCCGATGGTCCGTTGGACATTGTATAATCTTTTGCTCCGGATAGCACTGGCATTTTCCAAAACATTCAAAAACAAGACCTAGAATTATTGGAAGTGAGAAGAACATTAAAACTGGAAAAAAAAAACTACCTGAAACTGTAGAAAATAATGAAAGAAATAGGAAAACATAGAAAAATCGGGTCATTTTTCGTTAGAAAATTATTGAAAGCAGTTTTGAAAAAGCTGGTTGGGTTCTCAAGGAGGGGGAACAGTTGTTTTCATATGCTTTGTTTTTATCTGTTTTGACCCTTTTTTTGTTGTTTTTTTTTGAAGGTGACGTCAAGGCTTACCTGACATGTGGCAAGGAACATGCGGTGGCCGAGGAACTTTTGAAGTCGAAATTTAGGCCAAGAAAATTAGGTTTCCATAAAATCTTGGCAGCAGCTTTGACGTTTGGAATTCAAGAGCTTTCGAATGAAAATAGTTATGAGTCACTTTGTTCGGATTTCAATTCTGATAAATCGTGGTCATAAATTTTGAGACAATTTTTAAACGATTCACTTCTCATACCGATTTATTGCGAAAAACACTAAAATTACATAAAACCACGTTCAAATCCATTCTCTCAAAATCAAATTAGATTTCAGTCTCCTCGGCTTGCTCTACAGAAACTTCAGCTGGCTCTGGCATTGGAGTGACTTGTTTTGGATGATTTCTCGACATTTTAGCGGCTTCAAGACGGTCATTCAAGTCCTTTCCGACGTTGTTAATTTTCTTGACGACCATGGTGAAGAACTCTTGAATGTCGCGGAGGGTGGCCTGGAAATTCGGAAAGTTAGGAAATGTTTATAGTCATTTTGAAGGTCTCAACAAGCCCAGTTTGATCCCAACTTACATCCAAATCAAAGTTTTGATATTTCTCCTTCATCACCTCCCAAAGTGACAAAACATATTCATGGAGCTTAGCGTAGTGCTTGGAAGCCTGACAAGTGACGTCACACTCTCTAGTCGGGCGGAACAACTTTGGGACTTTGCTGATTTCAGTGACATTTTTGAAGCAATCAGAAACAATTTTGATGTGATTGTAGTCGTCCACAGTGGTACAATCAAAATCTGGGTTACGCTCCACGTCGACAACCTGAAATCTAAAAGTTTTCCCAATCCAGAAGTTAGGGGACCTGTACCTTTAAATCGGGGAACTTTGCCAGAAGGGTCTCCTCATCTGGAAGTGTCACAATTTTGTTGTAGGTGAGTCCGATGACTGGGAAGCCACGAAGACGAGCTCCAGATGGGAGTCGGAGCTGGGTACGGTCACCATTGTGACAGTGAATCACCTCATCCTCGGTATCACACTCACAATCGTCTAAGCAGTCGAAGACGTAGCCTGGAAAATGAAAATTGTCTGGTTCTCAGGAAATCGGGTTCAGCTCGCTAAGATCTTCAAAAGAAGTTTAGTGATGACTAGGCTTAATCAAGTGCAAAAAAACTACAGTAAGTCTAAAGACGTATTGAGAATTTCAAAAATGAAATTGGTTCAAAATAGGTCATGACCAGGCTCATTAGAAAGCCCGCAACCTCCTGATTTTAAAAATCATGTTTGTTTTATATAATTTTTTGTTTTTTATGGACTAAAATCACAATTTTTGGTTTCCTAGGCCACATGCCGGGGTCATGTGGTAGGAAAGACTTTCTTGACGTCAGGTGGTGTTCTAAGGGGAAAATGATCAAAATGAGAAAAAAACAAAACAAAAAACATTGAGAGCTTAGATTTTTAAGGTTTAAAAATCGAAATCCTAAATTTTTGAAGCCAAAAAATGCAGAAAAAATCAAGTTTCCTAGCTCTAAAAAGCTGGTTTCAGATAATTTTTAAAGAAAAAGTTTCATTTTATCTATCGAAAATCCAATTTTCACTCATCAAACTTTAACTATTCTCAAAAAAAACAAGATTTTTAACCCTAATGAAAAAATCCTTACCTTGAGCCAAATAAAAAACCGGGAATAGCCAGAGAGCTGAACGCATCTTTTCTCCTATCCTCTGCTCAATGAACCAGGGCACTTGAACCTCAACGGAGGGGGGTTTTTAAAGAAGAGATCCATGGATGATGATGCCATCCCAACAACAGCTGCTTTTCATTTTACACTCTTTTCTCTCTCCCCATCATGCCACTTGGTCTTTCGGGTTCTATGAGGAGAGATGGGTTCCAGGTGTGCCCTTGTTTTCAACTGGTGAGGGATGACTCATCGATGGTAATAACAATGGTCGATAGACGAAATTATCACGTGAATATGATGTGATTTTCTGATAGTCAAGGAGGTCAAGGTAGAGAAGGTCATAGACTCGAATGAGTCATTCAGTAGAAAGTTTTGAGATATCGAAAGAAAAAGTTGGTTTATAACCTCAAACTCGGATCTAGAAATATCTAGGTGATTGTTGAATTTCCAGTTTCCTCATGCGCCTTTAAATTAGGATTACTGTAAAATAGAGAAACTTTTTGAATCTAGTCATGATCCACTTCATTACAAAGCTCTCTGGGGGCTGAACTGATTCCAGAACTAGAAGATCACTAAGGAGCCAAAAATCAAAAAAACAAAACAATAAAAAACATTTTCAAAGAACCCAAGTTTTCATTTTTCAGTTTATCAAGGCAATCGGAAACTATTCTCCCTTCGACTGTTTCTCGTGCTTCTTCTTAAACACCTTCATCAGCTTCTGCTTGGCTCCACCGCCCATCTCCAATGTTCCATTCTCACACATAAAGGCGAACCGCTCAAATTCCGACGCGGCCAACGACATGTTGCATCGACGTGAGGCCTCAACCAAAACAAATGTGGAGATGAACTTTTTGACGGCTTCCGGGCAGTTTGAGGGCATTTGGAGGAATTTCGAGGCGAGAATGTCGGCTTTGACGACAGCGTTGGAAATGCCTTCGTAGGGTTCGGCACCGTCGGCGAAGACTTCGTAGCACGCGATTCCCCAGCTGAAAGTATAAGTTTTTGGTTTGGTGGCCTTACTTTCCATGGCTTGATTTTCTAGGCCACCTGATCTCGTTTCCACTATAATTTTTGAATTCAAGAAATCAAGACCTTTAAAATGAGTATAATCATGACCTACTTCCCTCCACTTTTGGATTCAACCACCTCATGCGCCTTTAAACCCAGAGTACTGTAGTTTTTCAACATTTTCCAAATCTATTTGTGATTATACTCATTCCAAAGCTCTGGACGTACCTAATCCCATCAAATTAATCTTAAACAAACCTATAAACATCCGTAGCATAGGAGAACGAAAATGTGGTCAGTGTCTCCGGAGCCAACCACTTCACCGGCAGCTTACACGACGTCTTCATCTTGTACGATGGACCAGTACGCGACAAGCCGAAATCCGTGATTTTGACCTCCTTTTCGTGAAGCAGACAGTTGCGGGCGGCGATGTCACTGGAAAAGAAATGAATTTAAAATTTGAGAGAAAAACTCAAAAATTGAATGTTATCAAAACTCCTGGAAATTGATATTTTTGGAAAGCCCGTTCTAAATTGTATAAGTAGTGGAACTTTCAGGTTTCTAGGTCGATTTTGAACAGAGTTATGGCACTTTGAAAGTTGCCGGCTAGAGCGCAGACGGCCAGACACTCTCGCCTGTCTGCGCTCTAGCCTCATGACTTCAAAAGAGCGCAACTAGGCTTAAAATCAAGCTAAAAGGCTGAAAATTTCACAGCGTACCCAACTTGAGACGGGCTTTCAAATGAGATGAAACCCGGAAAAAAACTCACCGATGAATACAATGATTCTGATGAAGATAATCGATACCCCGGCCGGCGCCACAACAAAACTTGAGTCTCTCTGCAATCGACACCGTCTGCCCCTTCTCCTTCGCCTTCTTCATATGATCCTGAAGCGAACCGCCACGGACCAGCTCCAAAAGAATGTACAATGGCTGCTCGTCATGGGCCACTCCATACAGACGAACCACATTTTTATGGTTGAAATTGCGAATGAATCTCGCCTCGTTCATCATCTCCTTAATCTTCATTTTGCTCAAGAACGCCGACACTTTTGTCATTTTGATAGCGACATCTACAGTACTCCCGTCTTTCAGCTTCAAAGTGCCGGAGCACACTTTTCCAAATGCTCCTTCTCCCAAGACTTTACCGACAGTCACATCCGAATGCATGAATTCCCATGGCTGTTGAAGAATGGGATTTTTGAGTTGGAACGTTCCCTGAGAGCATGCGCCAGTGTTTTTGGTGTAGTAGGTGATGAGCTCGTTGATCGAGTCGAAAGGACGAGTGGTTTCACAGAAGACCATGTTGGAGACACGTTTGATCACCACGTTGCGGGGCTGGAAATAGTTGGATTTGGTACTTGCCAATAGCGGGTATCAAAATGTGTATCGTGTGAAAATTTCAGGGATCTAGCTCAATTTTAAGCCGAGTTACAGTCATTCAAAGTTTGGGAGCGAGAGAAAAGAGAGCGCAGAGAGGGTAGAGTGTCTGGTCGTCTGGCGCTCTAGCCTCAAACCTTCAAGAGGGCATAACTTAATTAAAATTCAAGCTAGAAACCTCGTTCTTAGACCAAAATGATAGTCCTGAAACCGTTTTTTGGATATGTCAAAGTTCAGAAACTCAACGCAACCAAAATTTCGAAATACTAGAATTTTTTAATTTCTCAACTTTGATATTTTCTGATAGAGCGCCAGACGAGCGCCAGACGACCAGACACTCTGCCTGTCTGCACTCTCTCCTCTCTCGCTCCCAAACTTCAAGTGGCTGTTACCCGGCCTAAAATTGGCCTAAAGCTCTGGAATTTTCGCAGCGAACCCTAATTGAAACCAGTTTTTTCAACAAGCTCACCTTGTTCTTATCCTCCTCATTTTTGCTCTCCACCAACACGGGAATCAGCGACAAAATCACCTCTCGTTGCACCTTCGTCTCGCCCTCAACCACCTCAGACACACGGAGCAAATAGTCTCCCGGATTTTGCAACGTGGATTGCAAGTCTTCACGTGGCAAAAATCCATGATAGAAATTGAATTCGCGAAGTTTCTTCTCAAACACGTGAAAATCCTCTCGCTCGGGGAGATTTGACGTCTTCTCTTCGGCAATGGAGGCAGATGCGCGACGCTTCTTCTTCTTTTTCTTCTTATCACCACCCTCGGGTGCCTTGTTCTGGCTGTTCTCGGTGACTTGTTGAGTGGTCTGGAAAATTTTTGGAAGTGTTGGTTGAAAGTGAGGTAAAATAATGAGTTTGGGGAAGAAATTTCAGAACGGAAGGTCAATTTTGAGCCGAGTTGTAGCCATTTGGAGTTGAGTGGTGAGAGAAGAGAGAGTGCAGAGAGGCTAGAGTGTCTGGTAGTCTGCACTCTAGCCTCCAAACTTCAAAGGCGCATAACTCGGCTCAAAGTAGACCTAGAAACCTGGTTTTTGGACCAAAAACATTTTCTTAGAAATGTTTCTGAATGGGCCAATTTCTAGAAAAAAGGAGGTTCCAAACGAAAAGATCTTTACTGTTCTATATTGTTCCCGTTTTCAAGTTAAGCATTTTAGTTGAAAAAAAAAACGAATTTCTAGCTCATTTGTTGGTTGAGTTATGCCCCTTTTAAACCAAGCCGCTAGAGCGTAGACGACCAGACATTCTAGCCTATCTGCACTCTCTTCTCTCTTCGCTTCCATCTTCAAATTACTATAACTTGGCTGAAAACTGAGCTAGAATCTTTAAAATTTTAGATGAAGCACAGTTTGATATGGGCTATCCGCTTTTATGAAAATTTCTCTGAATCCCACTTCCTGTTGCTTCTCCTTCTCGCGTCCTCTATCATTATTGCCCATCGTCTTTTCCTCCTTTTCCCTCTTATTATCCTCTCTACGATCGTCCGGCTTCTCATGCTTCGAATTGTCGACCTTGGAAATCGGCGTGGTTGCCGGGGATGAGGAGGGGTTTCTAAAAAGAAAAGGGTTGGCGGGAATTCAAAAATTTGTGTTTTTTACCTCGACAAACTATTCGGAGTAGGAGTAGGTGTTGCCGGATGACTTCTCGGAGCCAAGCTAACATTCTCTTTTCTGAAATAGCATTGTTTTCGAAAAAAAACTTAGAAAAAAGTCAAAAATACTTTGCTCCAGTGGGTGCCGATTGGGCATATTGAGAGTGTGCCGATTGGGTGAAGAGCTCTTTCGAGCCAGCGACCTCTCTTGATCCCATGTTTCTTGTTGTTTTCGTTCTGGAAATCGATAGTTGGAGGGGACTGAGATAAGAATCATGGTCCAAAAACCAGGTTTGTAGCTTGATTTTGAGCCAAGTTATACCCTTTAAAGTTGGGGCGAGAGAGGAGAGAGTGCAGAGAGGCTAGAGTGCCTGGCCGTCTGCGCTCTTGCCACCGAATTTCAAAAGCGCATAACTCGGCTCAAAATTGAGCTATGAACCTGGTTCTTGAACCAAATTTATTGGTTTGGAAAGGTGCGCCAAGCATCCAGAAGTGCGCCAACCTTTTTTGAAATCGGCCACATACTTACCTCTAGTAATAGAAATGAATCCTATTGACTATTCGTTGTAGTAATAGAGAACAACACTCCTCTTCTTTTCGGTGGAAAGTTTGGAAATAGTTTCCAGAATCGATCGATAATTGCTTTAGTTTTTTTGGCGCCACGTGGCATTCTGGTTTAGTTTCTCCCTTAGATATTTGGGATAGATAAGAAAAGAGTTCACGTTTTTGTGATTTTTGTTCATCGGAAATAAAAAAAAAATACCCCACAAGGAAAAAAATGTTCACGATTTTTTCAAAAGTTCATCTCGCATCATTTTCCTTATCAATAATAACCGAATTTTTGCAGGAAGTACCCGAAACTGCTCTCTGATCAGAAGTGTAATTTTGGGCGAAAAGTGATTTCATGATACTGATAAGAGGAAAGTCAATTGATAATAAGTTTCCTATAAAAATTGTAACGAGAAGGTCAGAAAATCATAGTGGCAAAATGGCAACCTCCGCTTTGTTATTTGTATTGCTATTTGAAGCTGGGTCCGCTTTGGGTAGGCTGCTCGCAAAACTGGCTTCGCGGCAATTCAAATCTTTCAGATTGCACCCAAATCCCGGACAGCGCTATTGTTTCCGGCCGCACCGTCACAGTTCCGGCTGGAGCTCCAACACAAGTCGAGCTCCCGCCAAATTTCAGATGCACTTATAATGTAGGTAGCCTTCAAAAATTCTTGATCTAAGGTAGTTTTTTTCAGGTCAAAGTTCCACCCATGGTATATGCCCATATGAGAGTGGAGAATGGGATGAAAGGAAGTGATTTGATTACTGTAGTGGATGAGCAATTTTCGAAAACTGTCATTTCTTCGTAGGTTCCCCCATAGGATCGAACTTCCGCAGAATTCGGAATTTTTCAGCCGCTCCACCAACTCCTTAGAGTTTTACGTCTACCCAAATACTTCGATTACGGTGCAAGTTGTCACAAAAAGTGTTGCCGCGCATTCTGCATTCAGACTTGTAATCCATTATAACAAAAGTTAGTTTTTCAAACAAATCTGAAATATCGAAGGGATTTTTAGTGCTCAGCCCAACCGTAACCAATTTGGGAAATGTGGATTTGAAGTATTTCTTGTTGAACGATTTGCAAGCGAATTCTTACAAGACGCCGCAAACTATGGTGGCAAAGGAGCAGGTAAAGGGGGGGGGGGAACTAGAATGAATAGAGTCGGCATGAGAGAGCACAGGAGCCCAGCATTTGCGAGTCCGGCTTGGGCTCGACCCGAGCCCAGCGAGTTTTAGACGGATCTAGCAAGCTTAAGTGGTACTTAGACCGTATCTGGTAAGCCGTAGTTTCACTAGCCAGTCTTTATATGCCCTAGGTAGTATTGAGCAGACTTCGAGAAATTTGAACCGTTTTAGCCAGCCTGAACGGACCTGAGCCGCACCTAACTAGTTCCAATGAAATTCGGCGAGCCGAAGCTAGCCTTGGCCAAATCTAGACCTGATCATCCTGGCCTGGGGAGGTCTTTAGCCGAGCCTGATAAGCATAGGTTGGACCTAGAAGGCCATCGGAAAATTCAAAAACAATAACCAGGCCTAACGAGCCCTACCCGGATCTAGCATGTGTTAGCTGTTCTGAACTCGTCAAAGCCAACGTTGAGCCGCCTTAATCGATCCTAGGGAGCCTTAGGCAGGCAAAGTGAGCTCAAGCCATTCTGAGAGAGGCAAACCGAGACGCTTTAGCCTGAATCAACGAGTCTTAGCCCTTTTCACAATCCAACCAGCCGAGCTTCCGCCCGCCTCTCATACCCCTAAAAACCAATTTCTCCCAGATCTCCGTCGCTATAGCCCGCTCAACCTGGGAAAATGACGTCTTCGACAATTACTTCATAGTAGATGGACCATTCGAAAACCCGAAAGCAATCTACCGTATGCGTCAATTCGTGAACAAAAATTTCATCAGCACCACCAACACTGTCACCGTCGTTGGGCTAGACAATCGGGTCTCCGAGAGCTCTGTGGTCTTCACTCCCTTGTCGCAAACTCTTCAATTTGACCATTTGGGCGCTATTGGAACGTATTTCCAAGCGAATAATCTGCAATTGGATTCCACGTCAGGACTGAAAAAGAAGCAAGCAGTGAATGTGATTGCGATGAATGATTACGTGACGGTTCTGGATGTTAAAATTGTGAGTTTGCTGCTATCGGAGTACACTTTTTACAAGCTTTTTTAGAACTCCAACCAGAAAGACTGCGTTTTGAAAGCGGTGACAGCTCCGCCCACAAGCTCATCTGAAGTTTTAATGGATTTCACCCAAGTCATGGATTACCCGAGAAACATCACTCACGAATCGTTTACTATCATTTCTGAAAATTGTTCATCTGTGTTCACCCTGGTTTCCCCACAATATTAAAATCTACTTTCCGAAACCTCTAGTTTTTGAAAGACACACTAAAAAAATCAATAAAAACACTTTATTCTTCTCATTTTAAATTTTGGAATCGATCAAGTTATCATTGTCTTCAGTTCATCATTGTTCGCCACTTCGTTTTGGGACCATTAGTAGTCTCTCGAGAAGAACATGGCACGGGAAATCTGGAAAATTTGAAATTTGAAAATCGGAACCTTGATTTTCAGATTCAGGACGTCAGGAGCTTTCAAAAGAGTATAATCATGGCTAGGTTTGGGACAGTTGAAAGGTTTGGAGGATAGCATGCGCCTTCAAATTTGGGTTACTGTAGTTTTGAGCAATATTTCCAGAGTGGAGGGAACCTAGGCATGATTATACTCATTTAGAAGTTCTTGACCCACTGAGCTCATATTTTTGATTTTCAAAAACGCCCCTGCGCCTTTAAACTTGGGTTACTGTAGCTCGCACCACAACTACCAAAGTTATCCTATCCCAGGCATGATTATACTCATTTGAAAGCCCTTCACCTTCTGAATCTAAAATTTTCCATCATTTTCAGAAAATTTTAGGCTCCAAGCCCCCCTCAAACTTACCTTTCCAAGCCATCCCACTTGCTCTTGCTCAACTCCAGATCTATCAAAATTCAAGTCCTCCACCTCAATCGCACACTCTTTTCCACCCTCATTTCTGTCCGATTTTTGCGACTTTTTCGACGTTATGTTAGATGATGGCGATTTACTCGATGACTTCGCCGATTTTTTCGAGTCTCCGCCCCCTCCGGGTCCCTCTTTTCGAGATGACCGCTTTGAAGATCTTGCATATCCTTGGTCTCCTTGCTTTTCTACATCCGGGGTCAGTGGGTTTGTGAAGGATCCGTTTGGCTCTTGGGAGCCATTTTCCTGGGGTTTCGGGGGATCGTCTTGAGGGTCGTCATGCTCTTTTTTCGGGGATTTGGAGGGCTTGGAAGGCTCATCGACGACCACCATGTGGATTGTATGAGTGCATTTTCGTTCTTCTGGAAATTTTGAGTTGTATCGAGAAAGGCGCCAAGTATCCGGAAATGCGCCTTGCTGACACATTTCGCGATGTTGTCGGGAAACTCACTTTTGAAGAAGAACAACGCACAAATGACCCATGCCGTGCAACTGAAACAGCACACCATACATCCAGCAATGATTATGTAGTAGAACCACTGAAATGAGAAGTTGCTGGCGCATTTTGAGATCTCGGGAAAGGCGTCAAGGTTTCCAAAAACGCGCCAAGAGTCTGGAAAGCGTTAAGGATCTAGAAAAGATCCAAAAACTCGCCAAGTATCCAGAAAAGCGCCAAGCATCCGGAAACGAGCCACGGATTCAAAAAAGCGCCAACAAAAAGCACTTACGTCTGGCGTATTGTTATCCGAATGACTGTCAACTTCAATATTTTGTCCAAGAATGATAGTTCGCACAAAAGCAGTGACCGCTTTGATTTTTGGAGGAATGACAGTTGTTGCTATCTCTGTGACTGCCGATTGAACCGCCTGAGTCGTCTGAAGCGTCGGAGCCATAGTGCTTGAAGGCGCTGGTTTGGCCATTTTGAATTCGAAATAATTGAAAAATCGATAAATTACATTTTTAGGGGGGGGGGGGGGTGAGTTCACGTGTCGAATAAACGGCGAGTCGTGAAAAGGTTGTCACGTTTTTGGGCAAGGTCGGAAAAAAATAATGAAATTTTGTTTTAGTGACCAGGCCATAGTACTGTATACCCCTTGCCCGCAATTCTTCGGAGCTTTTGCGTGAATTTCAACTTCATTTTTTATGGAAGCATAATAAAAAATACAGAACAATGACTGCTTTCTTTCCTGGTCAAATAGCACTTATGTCAGCAAATTATAACCAATCTGAATCTCAAAGGTTTTAAATTTCAGAGAAGGAGCTGATTACGAGAGTGGCAAAATGTAAGTATTTTCCAAGGAAGTGATTTTTTTTAGAAAAGTGACCCGTTTTCAGTGAACAGCTACTTTATAGCACATGCAAAGACAATACAGGTGAGATATATTGTCGTCAAGTTCTTTGAAAAAGCTCAATGCATTCTCAGAAAGATGCGAATCTATAGCTCCAATTCTATACGATTCTTGTGAGAAGAGAAAAAAGCGAGATTGCTACGAGAAAGTTCGAAAGGGTGTTGCAAAGCACTGTGCTTCTGATAAAAAATGTGAGTTGTTCATAATATCCATTTTTTACCCTTGTAACAATTTTAGCCCCAGCATGCTCTTGGATTACCACTACTACAAAGAAAACCACGACTACAACGACTACAACCACCACCACAACTACAACTACAGTACCCCCGACAACTGCCAGCAGTAACCTGACTCCTATTATCATTGGATGTGCCATTGGAGGCGTTCTCATGTTGGCTGCCGTCATTCTTGTTCTCTTCTTGTGCCGTAAAAAGTCACCGGAGCCCCAAGTTGGTGGAGCAGGTGCTTCCAATTCGAAAACTTCTGGAATGAAATCGAAGCATCAGAAGACTAAGAAGACCACGACTTCTAAGACTTCTGGAACCACTTCTGGAACAAGAAGTAAGACTAGAACCAGGACCAAAAGATCCAAGTCGATGGTGTAGGAAACTTGTGAACTTTAACTTCTTATTGTGTTTCTTTACTTGGTTTTTATTGATAAAAAGTCTAGATTTCTTTTCAAAACTGTCAAAAAACCCTGCAGCTCTACTAGAGGTTTTCTATAACAATTTGTGGAATCTCAATTTTCAGAAACAGTTATGGCTCCGTTCTGCGCCTATAGACTGTAGCCAACTGCCAAAAAATACTGCCGTTCTATTAGAGGTTTTCTTTGAAGTCATCATTCTTCCCCACCATCTTTTATAGATCAGTTCCAAAAAAATGATGATGAAACTGGCCAAAATTCATTTTTCCTATGAAAAGAACTCCAAATTAGAAACAGATCAGTGAAGCGAATATTGCCACCTCAGCTTTTTGTCTTTTTTCGGAGAATCTGTATTGGAACAGATGTGTGAGGTTGACTAGATTCTTTTTGTGATTTTGAAATAGTTTTTTTTTGGAAACTAGAAGAATTTATTTTCGATCTTATTTTCAGATCCAGCCTATGATTTTAGAGCTCATTTTGTATTTGAGGCGTTGCATGCGCCTTTAAAATTGGATTACTGTAGCTTTGGAGGTATAATCGATAGTTAAGTTAAGAAAAAAGAGAATTTACTCATTTTGAAGGTCTAAGAGAGATGAATGGTTCGTTCTGATCCATTTCCTCAAGATGTCATGATTGATGGCCTAGAAACCCCAAAAACGATTTCTAGGCTTTTTCAAGTCTCTCCTCTCAATCGCATTTTCAACTTCCAATATGATCTTCGATTTTCCATTTATTCTTTTATTTTTGCGATCCACAATCCCCCTTTTTTAATTAAATATTCATTAAAAAAGAGGATGACGCTTAATAAAATAATCATCAGAAAAACACCCCGACAAAAACAACAATGTCTGAATATTTCTCACATTTTTCTGTCATTTGAACCGGAAAAGGCGGAGATATTTCTAGTTCCAAAATGGCTTATTTTTAGTAAAAATGATCCTCGTTAAAAAAGGAGTGTTTTTCATTACTTTTTTGTGACTACAAAAACAAAAAGGTGTTCATTATAGTTTTTAGATAATTATATTTTCAGTCTGAAAAGTTTTTTTTTCAAGACTTGTGAATCCGTTAATTATGAGATCTAGTTTGTAGAAATTTGAGAGTCTTGAAAATTGAGCCATATCCACCCAAATTGGACCTCCAGTGTTAGAATGACTCATTCTGGAATCAAAAAATGAACTTTGGTTTCGCCTTGTTTGGCCTTGGGTGCAGCCTGTTTTCATAGTTGCCTGAATATAGTCTAAGAATTCGAAATTTTAAAAAATTTCATTCAGAAAGGAGCACCTTTACCTGGACAAGTTTAGGCCAAAAAAGGCCCCGGTTTCCCAAAATATTTTCGAATTCAGTCTTAAACCATCGGTCACTTTTTTTTTCATTATTCATAATTCCCAGGACCAAATTTTCACGTTACTCAGCTACGTTTACGCTGACTCAATCACCCTTCAAAGCCTAAGCTTCCTTGTTTTCTCTCATTCAACAAGTCCAATCAGTCTGGACATCGTCTTGGTACTTTTGAAGTTCCTCCATTTGTTTGTCCTTTTGCTCCTCTGAATCCTCCCAGGAAGGCTTCAGGGAGGTTATTCTCGAATCAGAAAATGAACCACTCACCTGACTTTGCGGGAGTTTTCGGTATTTTTTTCCGGTTATTTTTGGTTCGGAATCTTTCAAAACTAGTCCATGGGCGATATCTGGAACAGAACCCTGATATTAAGAACTTAAACAGCTTAGACAACCTTAAGCCAAAATACAAAACCCATCTTTTCAAAATTATCCAATACAAGGCTTCAATCTCGGGCAGATCTTAACTAAAATTGAACTACTCAGGCCAAATCCAGTCTGTATCCTACCATTTTCCAAGCCGCTACTTCCTTCTACTTATTTATTTCCTTGTTCTTATTCCAAAAGTCCAATCCAATCCGTCTGGACTTCAAAACCAGATTCATGTGCACTTCTTCTGAAGTTCCTGCTCTTCCTTTTCACATATTGTTGTTCTTTTTGCTCATCTGAATTCTCCAGGACTCCCCTCCCCAGGAAGACGTAGAGGATGAGACGTCATCAGAAGAAGGAGGGGGGACTACCCACGCCTCTCTAATTATCTGCTTCCGTTGAAGGAGGGAAAGAAATTGAGAAGGGGGGCTTCTGGATGGGGGATGGACACACTTCTAGTTTTATAATTGTTGGTTTCTTTGAAAGAGAGGACTTTGGATTCTGGAATTTCAGAAGTTATGGATTCAGAAGGCGCCTGAGTTTTTGAAGCTTTTTAAAATTTCCAATTAGGGATTGTCTTAAATATAAAAGTTGAATTTCTGAAATTCCAGAATCCAAAATCTTGTTGATTTCAAATCGAAATCGGTCTATTTCTTCTGCTTCTTATTAGAGAGTGCACTTATCGTAGAACCTGTATTAGAAGTGTCATTTCAATGGAGTCGCCCCTCTAATAGAAATGCACCTTCCCTCCAGATGAAAAGTTCAAAAAAAAATGATGGTGCATGCAATACTAATACAGGTCTCTTCTTCTAACTCGAACTGATTCTTTGTTCTATTGTCATTTGAATTATATTCTGAAATCCTGTATTAGTGGTGCCCTTTTAATAGAAATGCTCCCCCTTTAATAGAAGTGCCCCCCCCCCCCCCTCTTTCTTCCAGATGAAACATTTGAAAAAATGGGGATGCATGCAGTACTAAAACAGGATTCACGGCGGCTTTGCCTACCTGCCTTCTAGTCTCTGGAATTCTTGAAATTCTAGAACTCAGAAGACGTCCCTCAGAACCAACTCCAACTTCCCGTCTATTTTCTCAGAATTCGTGACTAATGAGACCAAAAAAATTTTGAAAATCTTTTCAGATAACGTGACTGATCTTCACAATCTTTGTAGTATGAAAAAATGGGAGGAGAAGGAGAAGCACGACCAATGTATGGGTGAGTTCACATTATTCACATGTCTTCTTTCCTTCTTTAGAGAGGATTCACGGTCTAATAATAAGTCAAACTTTTATGACTTTTTGACTTTTCATCTAGTTCCGGGTACACTTTTAGGACGTTTTTAGAGGAACTAAAGTCCAAACATTGTTGGAAAACTGGGCCTTTTTCGACCTAAAAGGGGCTTAGATGAACATAATTTTGGGCATTTTTCAATTCAAATCACTTCCGAAAAAAAAATTTTTTCAAAATTTTTCCCTCACCCTCTATTTTCTTCCAGAATGGACATCTACAATCGCACCGAGTACATTTCTTTCAACTTCCAATGGTCCAACCTCACTTTCCCTCTTATCACAGTTCTTCTTGGTCCCTTTTACCTTATCCCAACTTTTTATATAGTGGGAAAAATGGCGAAAATCTTCTTCGAATCAGCTAAGACAACTACAAATGCAATTCAGAAACAACTTTTCATGGCATTTTTGTTGATGCAAATTGGGGTGAGTATCTAGGAAAGCGTCAATGATCCAGAAAAGCGCCATGCATCCTAAAAAGCGTTAAGGATCCAATAAAAGCGTCAGGTATCCTTGGAGGTGCCAGGTAGTCTCGAACGCGCCATGTAGCCAAAAATGCGTCAAGGATCGAGAAATGCGCCAGAACCCAAAACTCTCATTTTATCAAAATTTTAAATTTTCCAGAACTTCTCCTACATCCTCACCGACTTCCTGGTGCTCCGTATCCCTGCCACTGGCATCTGGACCTCAGACCTGGCTCAAATTGAGCCTAACCAAATCCTCAAAATTCCTTATCTTGTGGCTTTCATATCAAGTTATTTGTCAATGTTGTTCCCAGTGATTTTCTGTGCAAATCGTGCAATTATAGTGTTTTTCCCCAAGAATCATAATGAGGTGAGTCGAACTTCCCAAATTTGGTTTTAAAAGTTAATGAGAAGTAGGCCAAAAACCGGCCTGAAATAGTTAGAGCGTGGCCAGAATTGAATATGGATAAGACTTGCAACAACAACTTGAATCCTACTCAAAATTTTCAAAGTTCTGAAAACCATATAGGCCAGGTTCGGATTATTTTGACATCGGGCTCAATTCGGGCCGAAATAGGCCAAAAGAGACCAGACTGAGCCATTTTTCTCAGACTTTTTTTTATATACGGGCCTAATTTGGTCCTAATAGGCTTCAAACTATCCAAATTCCACAAGCAATCCCAATATTTCAGTCGTTGATTTCTTATTTCAGGTCTGCGCCCGATTCATGAAGCTCTCCCTCCCGGCCACCGTAATCCTCCCATGCTGCTTCACCTGGTTTATGGTACCTGCCGTCGGGCATTGCACCCAACTAACCTCTCCATATCCAATGGGTTCAGTTATGTTCACACTGGACCTCAAAGTGGTAGGAGAAAGGCCTGAAAAGCCTATTTACAGGCCTCAATTTTCAGCCTATCAACGAGTATATTCACTTGCTGACCTCATTTTTCTGCACATTATTCACCTTCTCTATCAATATCACAATGCTGATAAAAGTCCGGCATATCCTGTTTTATAAAAAGTAAGCCCGAAAAGCTTTTTTTCAGCCTGAAAAAAATCTATTTCAGATCTCTCAATCGAAATATCAACAAAAACTACAAAGCGGAATTATCACTGACTATCACTATGATATCTCTTTTTGTGCCATTTTTCATCAACGGAATTGTCGTCGTGAGTTTTGCTCTTTTTTGTGGAAATTCTAAAGAGGAAAAAGGGTTAAGTAGAGTGGAAAAAATCGGTCTAAAATCAGTCACGTACCCAGTCTGGGAGAGGAAGTGGAGGCTACAGGAAAGATCAAAAAGCGTTATCCGGACCGAAAATGCAATTTTTTAACCGAACTATGTGGGTTTAGATTAGGCTAGACGGGCTGAGGCGGGCTAGTTCAAAATCTGAAAACCTGTATTAGAAGAGCATGCTCTTCCTATGACTTCAATTGTTCTTTTGAGAGCTCTTGTACTATTCAAATAGAGGGGGATTTTCGATCCCAAGAAAGGTGAACGCGCAGTGACAAGCTGCCAGGAAGAGCAACTCAATGTTCGTGTAAAGAGGCTACTCTAATAGAGGGAGTTCCTTTCTTTTTGATGGTTCTTCTATTAGAGGGAATACAGTTTGAAAGCTGACTAGATCAATTTTAATGAATCTAACTCAGACAATCAAAATTTTCAGTCTCTTCTCACTAATCAAGCTAATCCAAAAAGCTCAAACCTGATTTTTAGATTTTTCAGACCTCCACAAATTTCCTCCCTCCTAAAACCCAAAACCACAAAACTATCCCTCTTAAAATCCGAATTTCCAGGTCCTATCCCTCCGAAATCCATCTCTTATCGGCTACATTCTGTCCATCCGGCCTATTGCTATAGACACTGCCACAGTCTTCGAACCATGGGCTTTCTACTGGACCCATCCAATGTTTGGAAGGTACAAACGGAAGACTACAGTATCTAGCACACCGATTGCCATGGTGGTGTCTTCGTCAAATGCTAGTCGATAAATTTTTTGTGATAAAAATGTATTTTGAACTGATTTTATGAACTGATCTTTGAATGAAACGAGATCAAAAACTGAGCTCAAATCTTAACATCGAAACTGATGTTTATCAAAATTTGTCAAACAAAATAATTATTATCACTAAACTTATCTAATAAAATTGATCTATGGCATATTCAGACTAGATTCGAGCACTTTCCGTCAAATTCTCAGTGAGAACTTTCCCAAAATGATACGGTTCCACAACTAATAATTAGTCTAGAAATCTGACAAATTGCGTCTAGACCATCCCTTCGAAAAACACAATTTTTTTCGCCACTTCCTCGAAAAACCCCCACTATACAAAAAAAAATGCTTTCTCCAATCTCAAATATAACAGAATATATCAACTTTTCTAGTTCTTTCAATGCTTTTACCGTATTCCTCATCGTCTCTTCCATCTACAGTATCCCAGCTACAGTAATCCTATGTAAGATGTGCAGGTTCTATTTGAAATACCGCAAGACTCTGACTAAAAATGGATTGAGATCAGATATTTTTGGCTATTTCTTATTGACACAAATCCTAAATATGATGAATGTCTACGTGGATATTTTGGTGACCCGGATGCCAGTTTCAGGGGTGTTCACATCTTATTGTGCTGCGGAAAATCCAGAGATGCTGCTGAAAATCATGATGTTTTTCTATATGTGGACGGTGCATTTGAAGAATTTTATGTCAGTTTTGTTCTGCGGAGTCAGGGTTTATTTGCTGTTTGCTTTTGGATTTGGACCGGTGAGTTTGGGCTTAGGCTTAGGCCTTTCAGGCCTAGTTTTTTAGTTCCATTTAAGGCCTCTCTGGGCACACTTGGGCTTGTTTAGGCCGTTTTACTTCATGCCTTTGTAGGCCCATGTAGATCATTTTGGGTCTTTCGTTTAGGCCCTTGTAAATCATTTCAAGCCTTGGACCATTTCAGGCCTCTTTGGGCCTTTTTGGACTTTTTGGGCCACTTTAGCTTTTTTTGAACCATTTGAGATCTCTTGGGGCAGTTAGGCCTTTTTTGGAACATTTTAGGCTTCCCGAACCTGCCATTTTGGAGATTTTGAAGCGATTTCAGGTTCAATTCTAAGCCATAAAAGGCCTGTTTCAGACCGTTTCAGGCCATTTTTGACCAACAATTCTCATTCAGGTCCTCCCAAAGTACACATTTCTCTACGTCCCTCTGATTTTCATCTCATCTGCTTTATTGGCTTTGGTCAGAAGTATTATGCCAACAGTTTGCACCCAACTTGGAGAACCTTTTCCATTTGGAGCTATCTATATTTGGTCCATGCCAACAGATGGTCTGAAGGTGGGTTTTTTTCAGAATCTATCATCATCAAATTTTCATCAATTTTCTCAGCTCCCATTCCTTATTACCGAGCGAGGTATGTATCCAACTATCCTTGTTATTCTCATCATCCTCACCGCAATGATGTTCTGGAAAATCCGGCAGAAAAAGCTCTTGTCCACTGGCCTCCGTCGAAAATACAATTCAAAAGCGGAAAGAACCATTTCAATCATTTTGATTTTGATAATTGTCCCCATTTTTGTCACCCAAATCATTTCAGTTTCCGAACTTTTTGAAGTCCGTTTGAACTATGTTGTATTGGTCCGGCCTGTATTTACGGACGCCAGGTCTCATGTGGTCACTTGTTTCTTTTATTATACACACCCAATTTTTAAGAAGATGAGGGTAGTAAAGGTATCGAGTCGTTAGATTTAAGAAGAATAGACTGGTTTCTGTGCATTTTGTCGTAGGATTAGGTTTATTGCTGTCATGTTCCGAACTTGAAGTAAAAGTATATAATTTTTTCTTTTTTTACTTTGTTCAAGCCGTTTTTTTGTTCTCCAAACGGGTTTTTGCTGACGAAAGAGACCCATTTTCGTTGTTTTTTCGTCATTAGATCCATTTCCACCTGCTCCTGTCAACAGGAGCCCAACTTCAATAAAAAACATGATTAAAAGGTGCAAAGGTTGGTTCTGGAAAGAGTTGGTAAACATCAATTATGTCGTTCTTCAACAATAATAGAAGGCCTAGTCATAGGAATACTTCACACAGCTCTCCAAGCTCTTTGAGCCCAGAACTGCTCAGAAGTTAGGTGCTCTGAAAATGGGTGGAGTTACTGATTCTGAGCGTTTTGTCTATTACACGGTGTTTCATACTGCAATTCGTGATAAAACTTTTCCGAAAAATTCCATAAAACGGAACATTTGATGTCTCCGCCTTTTGAGTTGAAATTTCTGCAAAAACCCTAAGTACTATGTATACCGTTTGATAGAGAATTTTGTCCTCTACAAATTATTTCCACCAAACTCTTCGAAAAATTGAAAAAATGGCAGACGGACAGATAGGAAACTACAGGGTGGAGTTTTGACTCGGATTCCAAAAAAAGGGGTTCGTCAACTTCTTTTCTTTGGGATAAATTTTCTACAGTAACCAAGGCAAAGTTTACACCATTCAATAGATAATTTTTCGTCCTAAAAATCCGTATAGTTAAACCCTGGCAAATAGGAGAAATGACGGACGTAGAAATCGAAAACCCACGACGGTTGGTCGGTCGGGGCTCCGGATCCGCTAGCTGTGATCCGATGTCTTTTTATCTGTTGTTGGGTCTAATTTGAACTCTTAGCTGTGCTTCTGACCCTCTTCTAGGCCAATTCACAGCCCCAAAATTGACTTTCCGCACCCTTTGCAGCCCCACCTTGCAGCTCATGAAAACCTCCACAAACAACAAAAAGTGACTGTATCCTTTCCGCATTTTCTCCCTTTTTCTCAACATTTTCCCCTTCCCTTCCTGTGTGTCAGAACAATAAAAACGACCTCCCATACATCAGTGGGCTTCCCGCGGGGCTAGGCGTTCCCGCTTCTTTTTTCTCCCATCGCCCCTTCATCATCATCATCACACAATTCCCTCCCTTCCTGTCTCTCACACTTTTCACATATATATAATCATCAGAGATGAAATATAATGTACATAAAGAATAAGGGGGAAAAACACGGGCGGAGACGGACGGGCGGGAGAGGGCCGTCCCCGCTTTCCCCCTTTCGGAAAAAAGATCACTGCAATCATCGGAGACGCAGACTTCGCGTGTCGCGGCACACAAAGCACGAGAAAGCACAGGGAGGATGCGAGACCCAGAGAACCGCGACGCGCGACTAGCGACGCGTCGCGGTCGCCGACAGGGAGGGCAGCCGGTTTTCGCCCCGTCCTGCCCACCGCTTTTTGCCACGTTTTGAGTGGCGAGTACAAGAGAGATTTATCGATTATGTGCACTTTTAATACTATAAGGTTTGAGCTTAAAAATTATAGTTTTTGTAGTTTGTAGCCTGTTTTTGGGCCTTGTCGCTGGACAGTAGTTTCTGCGACGAAGCCTGTTTTCATCGAAATTTCATGGTTTTTGATGAATTTTTTTGCGGTTTTTTGTGATTTTCAACTTCAAAATAAATTTTTCTTGTAATTTTAACTGTTTTCCATGGTAAATTTCAAGTTTTTACCACAGAAAAAACAGGTTAAACAAACCCAAGCCTACCTCCACGGCCATGGCCTAGTTCGCCAAAATTCCTCGGCCATGGGAGGACAGGGAGGCGTGGCTTAGGAGTTCTACGATATTTTGAAGAAATTTGATAAAAATTGAATTAAGAAATGTTGAGAAGAAGAAATAAAATGGAAAAATTTTTTCAAAAAAAATTTTTTTTTCGAATTTTTTTTCAGAATTTTTGCTTTTGGTAAGGTCGTGAGTTTTTAGCATAATATTAGATTCAAAATTAATTTCAGGGTAATTACGGCCCAAAATCCTCTTTTTCTTTACTTTTAAGGACCAATAGGACCCATTTTTATACCAATTTTTCGCAATTTTCAGGTCACTTTTTTCTTATCACTTTTTCCCATACTTGCAATTTTCCGGGCCGGCCCGCTTCGGCCCGTCGGCCCGGATTCAAAAAATTTTGAAATTTTGAGGTCGTTTTTTCTCATTTTTTATGATTTTTACGAAATATTTGACTTTTCACCACTGAAAAAAGTCAAAAATGTTATTCAAAAAGAGATATCCCCAATTACTGAAAAAAAAAACAGAAAAAAACTTTTTTTTCAGTGCAAAAAATTTTGACCCGGGCCAAAACGGGCCGAACCGGGCCGGGCCGAAGGAGATTTTCAAGTCGGCCCGGCCCGGCCCGTTGCAAGTATGCTTTTTCCGACTTTTTTCTAAAATTTATCACTTCTAAACCCTTCCATTTTTCAGATAGATGGCTACATGGACGGATCCATCCCGTCAGTACCTGATATCATCGATTCGGGATAGACCGGTGATATGGGACAAGAGTTATATGGGAGAGACCAATTACCGTATTCTGAAGGTAAGTGGAAGTTACAGTAATCCTAGAAGAAGAAGTACTGTAGGTGATCCTAGGATTACAGTAGTTCATCCAAGGGTAACCTTAGGTCATCCTAGAGTTAGTATTCCTTAAAAACAACTACAGTAACCCGAAAATTTTTCCAGCAAAACGCTTTCGAAGAGGTGACAAATGCTCTCAACCGAATTTTTCCCGCCAACTTCATCTCAGAAGACGTCAGATCTCAATGGAAGAATCTCAAAGACACATTTGTTAGAAAACTTCGATGGGTTCACGAAGGGAAGTATATGGAGGACGCGATGAAAGAACCCACGTGGAAATTCTATCGGCAATTGACTTTTTTGGATGACAAGGAGGCCAAGAGACTGGGAGATGGATGTGAGCACACTTATGAGTTGGCGCCGGCGTCGACGAATTGTGTGGGGACGAGGTAACTTTTGGAATCCGCTCGCTGTGAGCTTTGAAATGAGTATAAACAACCCTAATTTTCGGTAAGTACAGTAACCCGGTGTTTAAAGGCGCATAGTTCACAAAAACCCAGAAGGCTCCAAACCTAGTCATGATTACACTCATTTTAAAGTTCTTCACCTCCTGATTTCAGTTTTTTGACTCGAAATTACAGTAATCTCATTTTCAGACAACCCATCCCCATGACCTACGAAGCCACCACCAGCCAAGAACAAATGCTGCAGCTCTTTCCTCCAAATGTCCTTCAACAACAGGGAATGCTCACACAAATGGCTTGTACTTCTTCAGACCACAAAATAGTGACGTCGTCGACTGGTTCAAAACGGAGCAGTCTGCATTATAGTCCTACAAATAGTCATAATGGATCGTCAAGTGACGGGGTGGAGGAGGAAGAAGAGGAGGAAGATGATGGGCAGCCAGAGAGGAAGAAGGTAAGACCTAGTGCTGGGTTTTGACGGAGAAAATAGGCTACAGCTACCTTGGGATTTGCTACAGTAACCTTAAGGTTCGCTACAGTACCCCCGGGATAGCTCGCAGGAATTATTATGTAGCAATAGCTTGAAGACCACCTACAGTAACCCTGGAACAAACTGTCTAGCATCAGACTTGAAGCCAACTTAAATAAAGTTCAAACTTGAAGCTCTAGGAACCCGGAAAAACTCCAGGATAGCTAATAGGAAAGCTAGGATCATCTACAGTATCCCTAGAATTAGGTACCTCAAGATCAGTTACAGGAACCACCAACTATTATTGGGCTTGCTCAAAATGACTGTGAGATTAAGGCTAAAGGATTTATCAAGGTCCCTCAAAAGATTGCAATATGGCCTACAGTAATCGCTAGAGTCACCTACAGCACCCTATGATCTCTTATGGTATCCCGGACCCCGGACCACTTAGGATCTCTTACAGCATCCCTGGACTCAAAACTACAGTAATCTTTTCCAGCCCTACCGCCGCCAAGTTTCTTCGATACCCCCAATGCAAGTGATAACAACGACAGCATCACCTACCCATCAGGACGAATTCGACCATTTTGGGGCGATGGTGGCGGCGAGTTTGAGGAGGTAGGAGTTTGATTTTTTGGACTTTTGAACTTTTGAATTTTCAAAATTTTGAACTTTTGGAATTCTAAACCAATTTTTTAGACATTTTCACACAAATTCAGAATTTCGATTTTTCCAAACTGATTTTTTTTCCAGAAAAGCCGCCGAAGAAGGTCATATGACAGCTCTGCGAGTCCAACGACGGCTCTACGATGCCCTTTTCTTAGAGGAACAATAATTTTTTGAGCTTTTTTTTCAACTTTTTGATTACTGCCATTATATATCAATTTTGTCTACGATTTGCATGATTTTCTGTGATTCTGCTCTTTCAATGCGTCATTGGTTTTTTTTCCGATTTGGTTTTTCTCTATTCATGAAGGTTTTAGTCTGATGCTTTCAGAAACTCTATAAGCGTGGTTGGCTGCCATATTTGTGTACTTCGTATAATTTTCCGGCTCTATTCCAGTTTAGGGGATTGATAAATAAATAAGGGACTCAAGTCAGGGGACGCAAGGAATAAGGGACTCTAGAAAAAAGAGGGGACTCAAGGAAAGGCGAAAAAAAACCAAGGGACTCATGCCAGGGGACGCAAGGAATAGGGGAATTATTGAGCGCCCAAAAAAACCGGGGGACTCAAAACGAATGAACTGGAATATCCGATTTTTAAAAAAATTGTTTTTAATCGGTTTATTCCTTTTTTTCAATATCAAAACGGCTTCTTCGAAGGCAGACGTTGTCAGAGAAGCGCCCTCAGTCAGAGAAGAAATCGAGTCACTTAATGTTGTGATACCACTTGTAGAAGGAGCAGAGACTATGACACTGTAAGTTACGTGTTGAGCGGTAAAAGTTGGGCTCAGTGGACGGGCATTCAGTTGCTGTAGTTGTACTCTCGCGTACAATCCCATTCCAATGATAATATGATTGAAAAGCTTTTTTCTGTCTTGGCGAAGAAAATATATTCAGAAATCTTGTGGTGTGGACACTCATAATAATACTTCAAGCTCCGTTTGAGGCTCGACTGAAGGATTTCTAGAGATAGTGAGTGAACTTTCATGTTGTCGAAATGAAAACCTGTGATTAACGACAAAATTATCATAACAATGTATGTAACTAATGTTGAGGTGTTCTAATGTTGTTTCCTATGGGAAAAAGAAAAAAGCAGATTAAAACAAATGAAAAAATTGGATATTCCAACTCATTAGTTTTGAGTCCCCTCGTTTTTCTGGACTCTCGATGAGTCCCTTTGTTTTTTTGGAGTTTCGTTGAGTCCCCTATTCCTTGCGTCCCCTCACATGAGTCCCTCAATTTTTTTAGAGTCCCCTATTTCTTGAGTCCCCTGACTTGAGTCCCTTATTTATTTAAGAATCCCTTAAACTGGAATAGAGCCAATTTTCCATTGGATTTGGAACCACATTCTTGTTGGGTCCTTTGTTTTGGCTTTTCGCACATATATTACAAGATGGCATGTTTCCCGGGTGCTATTAGCACCGCGCCCGCATTAGAACTGCCTGCATTAGCACCCGCGGGCGATGGAATAATCACCAGTAGGGGGGCCATTCTTCTGATATCTAAATTTAAGTGAATATAAATTTGTAGAGACAAAAGTTTTCTATCGAATGACATATATTGTGCCTAGGGCTTCCGCGAACATTGTAGCGAAAACAGCAAAAAACTAATTTTCTCAAAACATTTTGTTTTCTTGCTTTTTCGAACAGAATTTTTACAGAAATCTAGGCACAATATAAACCATTCGATAGAAAATTCTTTTCTCTACAAATTTATATATTTTTAAATTCAGATATTCAAAAAATAGCCCGCGCGCGATAGTGCTAATGCGGGTGTTAGGAATCCTAAAAGGAACCTACATAAAACCACTCAATCCTTCTCTCAACACGAAGGAGGAGCTATTTGACATGGTAGAATACCTTGGTCTACTTACCAAGCTTCCCACGAGATGATAGACCCTCAACTCTTCCTAGCACAACCTATTGATTCTTGTGGATGGGCAGCGTGAATATTGATCTTTTGGTGGGACACAATGGGTCTCAAAACAGCTGCAGTCATTCAAATCTATCTTCACCATTTTTGTTAACTCTCTCTCTCTAATCTGTTTTTCCT
Source organism: Caenorhabditis doughertyi (assembly GCA_963572265.1). Classification (NCBI taxonomy): domain Eukaryota; kingdom Metazoa; phylum Nematoda; class Chromadorea; order Rhabditida; family Rhabditidae; genus Caenorhabditis; species Caenorhabditis doughertyi. The sequence continues at coordinate 4,331,869 of OY751553.1, read as the reverse complement.
TTTCCAGCTAATTGACCTAACCCCCTCTCCCAAAGGTCCAACATGAATGTGATTCTTAATTTTTTAAAAATCCTTATTTTTTGAGTTTCTAGGTTTCTTTCCCAGCTTGTGTGCTTTAGGAAAATTAAGAAACCTTTCGAACCACAGTAACCCGGATTACTGTATTTTCGGTATTTTCAGGTCTATCCCTAAAAAATGAGCCGGGTTCGAAACAAGGTTTGGACCGAAAACGTGGAATTGGAGCTTGTGAAGCTTTGCGAGAAGTCTCCAAAACTTTGGTTGATCGATGATGAGAAGGATATTAAGATCGAGGAAAAGGTAGGGTTACTGTAGGGTACTGCATTTTTGGTTTGATTATTCATTACAGATAGAGCTTGGATCAATCAGAAACAGCCTTAACACCACTTTTGAGCGCAATTTTGACTGTGAGTTTTCTTTCCTTTCTTGAAAAAGGGCAATAGAAAAAATGCGTTCTGAGCTACAGTAACCCAAGGCTCAAACTACCGTAATCACTTCAACACAAAACATGGAAGTTGCATTCGAAATGAGTTCATCGAGTCCGTCAAAATGAGCATAATCAAGCCTAGGTTCCATCAGCTTTGGAAAAAACTAGGCAAAACTACAGTAACCCGAGTTTAAAGGCGCATGGTCTACCTCAAAATAGGAATTTGTTCAGACATAGCCATGATTATACTCGTCTTAAAGCTCCGAACGAGCAGAGTTCAAAATTCTATGTTTGACGTCAAAAAAATAGTTTTGGGATACAGTAACCCTGAGTTTAAAAGCGCGCGCCCTCTCTCAAAACTTGAATCTGTTCAGACCTAGACCTATGTTCAGATTATACTCATTTGGAAGCTCTAAGTGAGCTTACTTCAAAAATCTATGTTTGAAATCGAAAGTTTGGCTTTGGAGTACAGTAAACCAAGTTTCAATGCGCATAGCCTATCTCCAAATTGAAATCTTTTCAAACATAGGCATGATTATACTCATTTGGAAGCTCTCGGCTCCCTGAGTCCTAATTTTTCATTGCTACTTCAAATTTTAAATTTTCAGTGGACGATGTCGCTGACAAGTGGATGGAAATAATCCTTTTGTTCGATTGCAAGTACGCGATGAACGGGTACACCATGGAGGACCGAGGGGTAACTTTATGAACCTTTCAAGGGGGAAAATCGTTTTTTTTTTCAGCACCATATCCGACGTGACGGCAGTCTGAAAGACGACCTCAATGAGAGCTGGAAGTACTTCAAACCATTGACATATCTAGCGGAGCCACGGGCCGCAATGAAAAAGAAAAAACTACAGCCCCAAGTGAAAATTAATCCATATCACTGTTAAATTCCTGGTTACCGTAATACGTATTTTGTCAATTTTTTTCTGTTCTACGATTTCCCTTTTCTGATCTAAAATGCAATTCCATATAATTTATTTTGAAGTCTATAAGACTCATCCCAACATAAATGATAAAATATTATGATCCGTACTTCGAAATTTTTGATTCGACCCTTTTTATTGCAGGGACCCCTTTTGCAGAACCCTTTCATAGGACACCTTTTGCAAGACCCATTTTGCAGAACTCCATCTGCAGGACCTCTCTTGCAGGACCACTTTTGCAGGGCTCCCTTTGCAGAACCCCTTATGAAGGACCTCTTATGCTGAACTCTTTTTGCAAGGTCCCTTTTGCAGACCCCCTTTTGCAGGACCGATTTTATTGCAGAGCCCTTCTTATATGACTTCTTTTGCAGGACCCCAGAATCAATAAAAAAAATTCAAACCGAGATGCAAATTTTCCCATTACCATGCCACTGGGATTCGCTGTTGGAATATTATAATCAATGTTTTGCTTGCTGTCCTTTAAAACCATTGTTTTCAGGACGTTTTTCGCTTCAGAAAATGTCGAATTTCCCTTATTTTTTCTTTGTGGGCTTCTGTTTTGCATTGTTATCTTCTGTGTTAGCTCAAACCACCTGTCCATCAGGTTGGACATATTTCCCAAGGAATCGAGGGGGATGGTGTCTTAGAGTGAGTTAACAGGATCCATGGGCCTGGCAAGACGGGATTAAAATACCTGAGCCTGGTTAGACTACTAGACCTTGACTGGGTTGCCGGCCAAGACTAGGTCAAAAAAGGCTCGAATCTTAAAACTTTCTTCCAGGTTTTCCCGGGCTCGTACAGTTGGTGGGAAGCGGCCGGCCGGTGCCAATCGCAAGGGGCTCGACTCTCCGGAATATCCGGAGACGATCCGAAATTTCCAGACGATCCAGCTTCCAATGAACGGAAGTTTATCAGAGGTTGCTTCGAAAGTCAACGGACCAAAACAAACCCCACAGTTTTCAGAGTCTTTCACCGCTCTAAATCTTCCAGTTGGCCAGCCAAATGTATGGCTTGGAGCCCGCCGCAAACCAGAATGTATGTACCTACAGTATGGACGAGGTGGAGTCAGGTGCATACCACTGATAGCTTTCGAGTGGACCGATGGATTTACAGATAGGGTAAACGGAATGAAATTTGCGGATGGGGAGCCGAATAATATTGGGTAAGCGGGTTTTCAGACTTTTCAACTTTCATAGTTTAATACGTTCAGAGGCCTCGAAGACTGTGCTGCCTACCGAACTGATCAGAATAAAATGAATGATTTTGAGTAAGCTTTACATTGATTTCTGATCGAAATCAAGCTTTGACTTTCAGTTGCTCGACCACTAACAACACGCAAGCTTACCTCTGCGGCAGAGAAGCAACTTGATTTATAATTTCTCTTTTTTTTTTGTTTTGTCTTCTTATTGAATAAAAATGTGTGTTTCTCGAAATCTGGTTGCACGATTTCATGAATAAATTCGCAAACTGTGTGAGCTCCTAAAAAAGAAGGAGAACATTTATTGAAAGTAAGAGCTTTGTCAAATGGCTGGTTGAAATTGTGCGGCAATCATCGGAATAACAACTAACAAACTTCAAAATTCTCAATTCCTACTGTCAATGTGTCAATAGAGCCGGAAGTTTTTTCCGCACATTTGACTGTGTTTTGATATCTATGACAATAACAATAGAAAGGAAACTATTGAAAACATCAAGCTCGTATAAAATCAATTCGAAACTGCGATTTTTCATAATTGTGATGAAGTTTGTCATTTTGTTTCTGGCTTTCGTAGCTTTTGCTGGAGCGCAAAAAATTCCAAATCTTTCACAACTTGCATATCGTGCTCTTCAAGCTACAGGTATAGCCTTTTTGAATCTGAAGAAATAAAAGAAACATTTAGATGAGCAATTGTCCGCACTTCAATCTGGTACAGCGACGCTCGTTCGTAACTTGAGGAACAAACTTCCATGTTTTTAACGTTGACAGTTATAAACTTCAATTTAATAAATGAACTCTTTTTAACATAAGATTTAACATAATCAGCTCTATTATTGTCTGAAAATAATCATTGCGCATTTTATTGACTATTCCCAATCCAATACGGAACCAAAAACTTCCATTATTGAATATTGATTTTACACACATTGTGAAAAACAACATTGGAAGTTCCGTGCTTTCATCATTTTTGCAGCCCAACTCTATTATTATAATGTGATATTACTGTTGTCATCGGATCTAACAAAAAAAGACAACAGCTCAATTTTTTTTTACAAAACTCCAGCGGTGACAATATAATTCATTCATAGTTTGGAACGATGAATTTCTCGATGGTGGTTGTATAACTCATTTTCTTGCTAGCAACTGAATATGTTGCTCACTCACAATTGGACAGTGAAGTCAATGCTACACTCAAGCAAAAAGGACTCGTTAACTATTACGGCTACCGGTAAATTAAGGAAACTAAATCGAATTTTGAATAAAACTGAAGAAAATGTAAATTGCAGATCGAGGAACCCCGCCAAACTCAGCGCCAGTTAAAATAATAGTATATGTATATGATGAAGAATCGTAATGAATCAAGTTTTCAATTGGAGATTTTTTAAAACTTTGGCTTTTCGAATTTCCATTGTTATTGAATAAATCAAGCTTCGAAATTTATAAAGCAAATGTATTCATTTATGGTACACCCTGCCCGTCTGAAAAAATGCTTTCAAATAAAAAAAACGAACAAAATTTAAAATGTCACATGTTCACATCGTGAGTACCATTTTCATAAACCGAAAAACACGGAACTGCTGCGTATGACTTTCAGAGTTTCAATAGAATTGGAAGATTCTTGTTTACATTGTTAATATTCAGCGGTGTTTTAAAAGTCAATAGCAATAACAACGTTGTTATGAAAAACGTGGAGTTCGTATAAAACTGTACCTGAGCCGCTCATATTCGCAAGCCCCCATTCAACATGAAGCTCCTCATTCTCTTCCTTTTTGTCTTTGCTTTTGCTGGAGCGCAAAATATTTCGGACCCTTCCCAGATCCCGACTAACGCTCTTCAAACTGCAGGTGAGCTTTCCTTTAAAACTAATTAAAAAAAAATTAAATTCAGGTGAACAATTCCCCGCAGTTCAACCTTATACCGCGGCGATAATAAACGTCGTAAGGAATCCAAATGTGCCAATGTTTTTACCCAACTTGCCTGGAGTGTAATTGAAGTTTGAATGATGATTCATTTTCACATTTTTTCCCAATTTAATGAAATCTTTTATTTTTCATCACGAACGTCTTCCCACAACACCGTTTTCCACCATTTTTAGCAGTTGCAGCGGATATGAAAAGCTCGCCGCTTAGAGGTTTTTTCTTCCCTCATCACAGCTTTTGAGTCTTATTCTCAACTGTTCTGCCAGCTGCTCCGTCACTGCAAAAAACCATAGGTTCGTCGACCATGTTTTCAGAGCAGACTCGTTTTCGACAATTGGGAAGGCGAATAATTGAGAACAGACTATCTCAAAAATGACTTTCCAATATTTTGTCAATAGCAAAGTGGGAATTCAGAAGAAAACATAACGTATTTTCACAAAAAATTCCATAAAATGATCCCACCCAAGAGATTTTGCCACACTTCCAACCATGAACCACTTTTTCTTTTTTGCAGTTCTGGCTGTATTCAAAGTTGAATATTCTGTTCAGACGGGAGTACTGTTACTTATCGGTAATGATATAACATTTAATAAATTCAAGTTAACTACTTATAGACACTGAAATTCCTTGACGTCAAGAACCCGCCGCAGTGCAACTCATATGGACTGACGATAATTTAACGGATGACCAGTTCAATGCTGAAATTGAAGCGTTTGCTTCCATAAGGAACACGTCATCTGGTCGATTAAAATTTGTGTTCGAATAACGTTGCTTTTAATCGTCACAATTCGGTTGGGTTCTAAGATGCTTTCCACAATGAATTGAATTACTTGAAACGATATTTTCATTTTGTTAACATTGCGAACAATTCGGACAGTCTGAATAAAAACCAACATCACAGCTTGACTTCCCGCATATTAATAATAGAGCCGGATGTTCTTCTTTTTCATTGCTAATATTCAACGCTGCTTTGAATGTTCATCTCAATAACAACATAACAACATAACATGAAGCTTGTATAAAAACACACCGGATAAATCATAAAATCACGCCGCACTTATTTTCAAGTCACATTAAGCATGAAACACTTGATTCTTGCAATGGCTCTTCTTGTTTTTGTTGGAGCCCAGCTTTCTCTAAATATTTCACGACAAATTTTTGATGAACCTCTAATAGGTAAGACGCCTTTATCGAATATTAATGGTGAAGAAGAAAAATTCAGCTATGATGATGGTTGTTATGCCTCAAACAGCATTGCTTTAGACCTACCGAGAAGAAATCAAACAGAGTTCTCATCCAAATTGACTTCAATATAATTGTAATTCAATTGCGTTGTTTCTTCAGTTAAAAAATAAAATCATTTAATTTTTCATTTATGCCGCTCGATTACAGGTATACTTTAGAAAACAACTGATTTTTGATTCTCTGACTGTTAAATTACCATCTAATTACCATATTTCCGTGTTGGCTAGCAGTTATTTCCATTCGTATCGGCCCATCCATTCAATAGATTTCAAATGGTCATTCCTTATTTTCCCTTGATTTTCCTGCTCCTTGCTGCCGTTCCTGTTCAATCCCAGAAGAAGAATGGAACTTGTCCAGAAGGTTGGAGCTGGTTTAAACGATCTCGCGGTGGATGGTGCATGAGAGTGAGGCGTTTTTACCTAAAAATTATTAGACTAAAACTAAATTTGATGCAGGTTTACGCCGGCTCTTATACTCAAGAAGAGGCAATGGCTCGGTGTGTAGATGTAGGTGCGGAAGTTGGATTGGCAGGGATTCAGAATAGGGAAGAAGTCGCTTTTATGTCAGAATCCCTTCGAAACCTCACGTCTTCTGACACAAATTCTGATATTCAACCGAACATTTGGATCGGAACACGGCGTACAAAGAAATGTGCAAACAAGCAGCTTCAGGAATGGTGGGACAATGATTCCTGTATGACTCTTAACTCATTTTACTGGACTGATGGCTCAGCGACTGGAATTCAAGGGTTCTATTGGGAACCAAATGAGCCCAACAATATTGGGTAAGCTTTTTTCTAAAACCAAACTTCTCAGGGGAACTGTAACCTTTTCCAGGGGTTTTGAGCATTGTGTGGCACTTCGAACAGACTCGGGATTTCTCAATGACTTTCCGTGAGCCTTCGTTTCACCTAGGGATTTGATCAACTTTTTTTTCAGATGCTATTTAAGAAATGTGACTCGTGGATATGTTTGTGGTAGAATTGCTGATAATATGCATGATTAACAACAATAATAAAGTGTTTATTGGGTTTTGAAGAATAATGAAAATTATCAGAAAAATTCGTTTTTACACTGATCACATATCTACACTACCATCCCAAATCCTTCAAAAACTGTGCATGGGCAGTCACATCATTTGAATAATCTGGCTCTGAAATGAATCCGTAAACTTGTGGAGAAGAAAAATACTAACTGGAATCTCTACCGGTTGAAAAGTTACAAAAGTTAGCTCGTTCAATGTCAGCAAAAACTTCAAAGCCAAAAAAGAAAAGTAGAACGTAGAGGAAGAAAAGGATTTTCATGATGGAAACCAAGTGATGACCTGGGAGTCTATTATCTTTTTATAAGACTGACAAAGTTTGAATTTGGTGTAGAAAATAACAAAGAACTAGTGATGCGGAAAGTTCATTGTCATAACATTCCTTTTTGAAAGTCAGTTCCTGGTAGAGTTCACATGTCAATACATGTTTTCTATCAATCAATGTCCTTTTTTTGCTGCCACAATGCAAAATACAGATTAGCTCCGGCAACAGTCCCAAATACATAGTAGTGTTTTTTTTGTCTCGCCTTGTCTCGCAAGAGGGCCGTCTAGTCTCGTTCTCGCAAAAGATCGTTTTTGTCTCGGATCGCAATTTCTCGTTCTCTCAATTTCTCGCGATTTTCATTTCTCGCAAAAGGATTGCAAATTCTCGCAATTCTCGTTGAGCACGTGAACTAGAGTTTTTTTTTCTGGCCAAAACTTGCTCATAAAAAATAATTGGGTTTCTTCGTGGATTTTTATTTTTTGATAAAAATGATTCCGTGACCATTTTTTTCAACCTTTTTCGCTGCGAGAACGAGAAATTGCGAGACAAGACGAAACGATCATTTGCGAGAACGAGACAAGACGATCCTTTTGCGAGACAAGACGAGACGAGACTCGTGCACACGAAAGCAAGACTTTTTTTTTCGCGCTCGACGAGCATCAATGCTTGCGAGACGGTACACTACCAAATAGTATCCTGGTACCGCACATTTGGTGGTTATCTGACTGTGTTATGCTCAATGTGTGCTGGAGAGTTTTTCCTTTTTGTTCACAGTAGCAATGCTAATAAAATCTGATTCCCGCTGTGCCAGACACTACTTTTACCAACTTGTTTTTATTAGAAAATCTTCTTATATAAGCTTTCCAGTGTACCACATTTACGCCAAAAAAATGCATCTTTCTCTTCTAGCCTTTGTCGTTTTCATTGGTACTGTTGGTGCTCAGGTCACATCACCACCAGTTGCCGGTACAACTTCTGCTCCGGGTGCTCTTGTTTCAATCGAAACATGTATGGAACTCTTGGCAGGTGAGGCTGTCAAAACTGTTTCAGAACTAAATCTGGAAACATTTCAGATCCAGAAGTTTTAAGAGAGCGTGTCAGAAGATACGAAGAGCGATACGGGTACGACTACGTTAAAGTGAATGACACATTAGAAGCTTGCTTGACAGCGAGAGGTAAATAGTCTGAAATGGATTTTTTCCTAATTAATTGATTATCAGTAAAAACACCGGGAGATGAAAACGATGAGGATGATACAATTAACTTCGAGGAGCAGTTCAAATCTTTCACAAATCTCTTCACGGATCGATTCTCCGTTTGGCCGATTTTCAAAACGAAATTGTAACTTTTCGGAATTAATGCTTGTTTTTGAAATTCAGAAAATATTTGACTATACTCAGAACAAAAAAAATATGCTTCAGAAATTTTTAGTCTTCGGAGATTTGTCGGTTGAGTTTTCGGTTTGCATCAGAGTTGTAAGGAATGGATTTTTTCGATTTCGTAATCCGGAACCCGGAGTCCAGAATGAACTTTGAAACTACAGAATTCGGAGTCCGGAATTCGAAAAAGACTGTAGCTTGGATCCGTTTTTCAGTGTATTTTAGAAGTCATTTCATGCTAGACGCAGTTAATACTAAATTATCGCTCGAAATTTAACAAAATACGGAATCCGGAATCCGGAACTCCGTACAACTCTGGTTTGAATGTATTCAAAGAGACAACCTTTAATTAAACTGTTCACGTGTCAGTGAGCATCTAATGGCCATGGGCTTGTTTCACAATGTTTCCAGATAAAAGTTTGCAAATATCAGCGGTTTTGACAATAGGCTGATTAAGAACAAGTATTCCATCTTTTTTCGATTATTCTTTTAAAATGCCATATGGATCCAAGCCGTTTCGAACTGATCTGTAAAGTTCTTTGCTTACTTAATTTTAGAACGGAGTTTTGAAAAACTCTGTCCTGACGTCATTTAGTGGATTCCATTGAATTGGAAGAAAATATAGAAAAAGGAAACATGCACCGACTGGTCAAGGCTTTCTTTTAGTGGCTTTTCCATCGGAATTAGAACAGAAAAGTGAATAGTAATGAAGAAAGTAATAGCCTTCCCGTAAAAAAGTGAATTTTCAGAAATAAGTAAACTTTTAGCTTTTCTCAGTAAACTGAAACAAATCAATCCATGTCGTCAATTAAAGTGTCGACTGTGCAAGTTCAGTGTGAACTGTGAGCCAGACAGCAAGTATATGCTAACAAGACGGACCAGAAACTTCCTGGTGTTCTGTGTATTGATATGTCCCTGCAAACACGGAAAACATTCCAACGCCCGCTGAGCTACACATGTTTACACTGAATTATAGAAATTCTTATTGAAATTTGAGATCATAAACATGTTTTTATTGAAAAGACTACTATAAAAAGATGGTGGCAGGCAAAATTTCATAAACTTGACAAACAAAAAAAAAACGTAATCTAGCGTCTTCTATTATTCCAGAATTAGACTGTAAGTTAATAAAACACTTAGGGGTTGAAAAAATTCGGTTTTTTTTTCGGTATTTGCACCAGGCACAGGAAATGGCAGCAGTTTTTGTTATTATTGCAATCAAATGTGCTCTCATTAACTCTTCATTTCTTGTTTTTAATAAAAAATTTATCTCTTTTCTCGCTAAACTTCCAGCGTAACATCAGCCAATGATAAATAAGATACAGTAGTGTCCACACTTCCTCTTCTCCCATTCAATTCACTATCCACAGTTGGAACAACTGGCTCCATTGGAATATCCGGCGCCTTCGGAGTATTCTTCTCAATCCATGTTTGCACTGGCTTAGAATAACTGATATACATTGATATAATCCAGAGAAATGGAAAATAGCAGGTGGAAAATGCCAATGTGAGGTAGTCAACTTTGGTTTTTCCAAATGTTTCTATAAGGAGAATCAGGAGTTTTGTAGCCTGGAATTTCCGCTGGAATATGGACAAAAAACTAAAAAAAACTGAAAACTGAGCTTACCAAAAGAACAAAAATTGTCAACAACGAGTTGGAAATTGTACAAATTAGTTGTTGGTTGATTTTGACCCAATTAAAATAAAATCTCACAAAAAACCCAGCAAATAAAATGAATGCTATGATGATAAAAAGCATTTCCAAAGGGCCAGAATTTTTCAAATGTCTCTCATAATCCGAAGCCATTTTGATCGTAATCAATATAGGAATCACCAAGCATACATATCTTTTCTCCTTATTCCCTTTGAAGCCAAGAAATAAGAATAGCAATTTGAAAACCGAGAAAGATAGTACCAAAAAGTATCGGGTCAAAAAAAGAGTGAGGTCAAATGCGTGAATGATTAGGGAAATTTTTGATTTTGGTGAGAAAATAGTTTGAAAAAGCGAGTGAAAAGTTGCAATCAAATTGACGTACATGAGCATATGGAATGGTGCAAAATGGGTGAACTGGGATGTCTGGAAAACAGAACTTTGAGTTTTTAGGCGCAGTTTTGGATGCATAGCACTTTTCCCGAGACTTTGCGCTGCGATCGAGAAAAGCGCCAGCAAGGTAAAATGCTGGCGCATTTTTGGAAACCTGGCGCTTTCCTAGAAATTTGACGATTTTTCGGATACCTGACACTTTCTAGGATACTTGACGCTTTTTTGGATACCTGACACTTTCTAGGATACTTGACGCTTTTTTGAGTACCTCGCGCTCCTTGGGATACCTGACGTTTTTTCGGGTACCTGACGCACTTTTCGATACCCTGCGCTTTTCTTGATACTTCGTTTCCCTGTCCAATCTTACCTGCTTCTTCACAATTTTATAAACATAAAGCCCAATAAAAACACTTGTTGCCACCAATGAGCAAATTGTAGAAGTGACCATATATTCATGAAACGCATCATTCGTTGCCAAAAGATCATAAAGTTCACTTTTGTTTGAAACGGTAGTAGTGTTATCGAGATAAACCGATGCGAAGTAATATTCCATTTTTGCTGTGAAACGCGCAAAAGTGAACTGGTTTTTTTCGTGTGAACTTTCGACAGGTGTAAACTTGTAATTAGAACTGCAAAAAAGTTCACCTGTTCTTTTATGAAAACTTTGGTTTTGAAACTTGTCAGTCTTACACTTTTCTTGCAATTATTCTTATATTTTTGCTATGGAATATTACTTTCATCCGTCATACCATGATAATACCACATCAACTTTCGTCAATAAAACAATCCCAAATGATGAGGGAGTCGTAGAATTTATCAAGGACAATGCGAAATTTTTGTCAATTTTGTCAATTTTGTTCACAGGGTTGTATGTTTACAAAATTGTGAAGCAAGAGGTGAGATTAGTATATGGATAGGCGCCAAGTGTCCGGAAACCGCTAGGTATCAAAAAAGGCGCCAAGAATTTGAAAAAGCGCAAGATATCCAAAAAACCGCCAAGTGTCAATTAAAGCGTCAGGTACCCAAAAAAGCGTAATGTATACATAAATGTGCCAGGTATCCATAAAAACGTCAGGTATCTAAAAAAAAAGAGTCAAGGATTCAAAAAAGCGCCAGTTATCCAGAAAAGCGCCAAGTGCCGATACACGCGTCAGCTATCCACAAAAGCGCCAGGTATCCAGAAAAGCGTTAGGTGTCCAAAAAAGCGGCAGACATCCAGAAAAGTGCCAGGTATCCAAAACTACGCCAGGAATCCAAAAAAGCGCATGGTATCCAGAAAAAAGCCAGCATGCTACTTTGGCCGCGCTTTTTTTTTTGATCAAAGCGTCAAGTTTCCGGAAGAGAGCCTAGGAAACCAAAATTTCTCCAAAAACCCAAATTTTTTAAACTTCCATTTTCCAGACCTCCCAATTCGTAAATTTCCTACCATTCCACATCATAATGTACATCCAACTAATAACTACTCTCCATTTTTTCCTTCACTTGGGTTTTAAATTCTCCCTCTCAATCATAAGCTTCATCCTCACCGCTTTCCATGTCTTCTTCCTCGGATCCAGTACATTTCTGGTTATGACTTTTTGTGTTTTTCAATTGATTCTGGCATTTTTTGATGTGAAATTTGGAAACGAGAAAAAGTGGATTGCCCTGGGAATTCCTGTGTTAATGGTACTAAAGATGGTGGTGGAATACGGTGGGTTACTGTAGATTGAAAATTCGGAAACGAACCAAACTTTCAGAAAGTGATAAACTCAAGACTGATGTTGAAATTCTGGAGTGCATTTTGATCCTGATCGCTATTATTTTATTCATATTTTTCTATATCAGATATCAATCGAATCGATTGCAATTCGATCAAAAATTATTTTGTATTATTTCAAATTGCCTCTTGACTATCACTCTGGCTTTTATTATCAAAACATTCCTTATTATCAAATTGTCTCAACACAGCTATTTTGCTTTCAAAGTGCTTACATGGTACTTCCCATTCTTATGGATTATATCAATGTATATCAGTTATTCGAAGCCGGTGCAAGCATGGATTGAGAAAAATAGTCCAAAGACTCCGGAGATCCCGATGGAGTCAGTGATTCCAACTGTGGATAGTGAATTGAATGGGAGAAGAGGGAGTGTGGACACTACTGTATCGTATTTGTCATTGGCTGATGTTACTTTGGAAGTTTGACAACAAGTTCATAACAGAAAATGTTTCAATTTTTTCCAAAATGTAAAGTATTTAATTGAAGTTTGTGAAAGAATTTTTTTTTAAATAAAATGAAAAATGCATTCATCAGCTCACTCGAATCCCAATTATCGGAACACTGCAGAAATTGGGAAAAAATTCTGTAAAAGCAATCAATTTTGAGCATAACCCACCAACTTCTCGTTTAACATACATTTAGACGTCGACACATTCAAACTCAAAATGTTCTTTATTTGGATCGTGCCGGTCCAATCATCAACAAGGAGATATAATCCCTGAAATTTTGAAATAACCAACAATAATATGTTAAAGTCAATAGACTCACCTGTGCTTCACAAAGGTCAATGAGGAATAGGAATACAAAAAAGAACAGCAATTGAGTATTCATGTTTTATTGTGGATTCAACTGTGCTTCTCGATGGTTTTTATAGTGACTAAATTCGATAAAAGCATGTTATTTTTGCTAGAACGGAAAAATAACAGAGGGAAGTACCACAGTCTGGAAAATAAGACCCGGAAGAATATTTCACGATACGTTGTCAAGAAGCTTCGAATTTTAAAAGTTTTCTAACGTTTTGAAAGTGTTCCAGTTTTTCAAACGAGTATTCTTTTTCTGTATTTTAATCAAAACGTCGGACTAGTAAACGATATGATTTTTGAACTTCAAGCCGGCGAAACCTTGTAATTATTAGAACTGCAAAAACTTCACCTGTCTCTATCTAAAAACTCCCAAACGTCTAATCCCACATTTATTATTTCTTGTAATATGAAACTTTACTTTGCAAACGTTTCTCTGGCCGAAGTCAATTCGACTATTTCTCAAAACGAGTTAGATCCTGGGTACCATATTCTTTATGGGTATTATGGGGCAGTGTTAATGATGCTTTTGTTTTTTCTGTTCTATATGCACCAAGTTTTGAAGAAAAAGGTATGGATTTCGTGTCGGTACAAAAACAAAAAGGCGCAAAGAAAAACCGCCCAGGATCCAAGGAAGCACCAGGTATCCTAAAGCGCGCCAAGCATCCAAAAAGTCGTCAGCCTTGCACCTTGCTGGCACATTTTCCGTTCTTTTGGCAATGGAGCTTCTAGGAAGGATTGCAATATCTAGAAACGCGTCAGGCATTCCTAAAGGCGCCAGCGAACCTAAAATCAAACTTTTTTTTCAGGCTTCACAATTCACTCATTTCCTCCCATTTCACGTTTTAATGTATGCCCATATCATCACCATTATTCTCATTCGAATTGTGCCTCCTGATGCATTTCCTTTATCCATGATCTTTATGTTACTTATACCATTTTTTGAATGCCAAATTAATTTGATAATGGCATTTTCGGTTTTTCAATTAATCTTGGATTTCTATAGCGTACAGCTGAAACGTGAAAAACTTTGGTCAGCTGTGGCAACTCCAATTATATTGATAGTCAAAGGGATTTCGAATTACCGTAATTTAAGTTGAATTAGTAAGAGGAATACATATTTTTTCTTCAGACACTATTGTTTTTGAAGTTCACAACAATTTCGAAATTCATTTTGACTTTTTTGATTCTGTTTTTATTCTTAATTTTCTTGTTTTATTCGTGGGAGTTTTCATAAAACACCGCCTTAAAAAGTTGAAAATCAGTCAGAAGAAGGTTTGCGTCATTTTGAACTCTCTGGTATCAGTAGCATCAATTGTGGTGAGCTTTTGAAAATCTAAAATGAATAAAACTCTTTTGATTATCCAGATTTTGAAACTTCTGTCCTGCCATATCTCGGATGAACTCTATTACTACCAAAATAAAACCACAGTTTATATTTCTTATCTCTGCCCATTCGAACAAATCTGTTTCAATAATCACACAAACTTCTATTCCTTCCAATGATGATTGGTGCCCCAACTGCAAAAAATTTTTTAATTTTCGTACTTTTTAAAAGTAAAGATCCGTTTAACTTACCGTCTAATTTTGAAACACAATCCTCGAACGCAACGATACTACGCCTCAAAGTACTTAAGATTCTGAAGCAATTTTCGCCATCCGGAACATCGTTAAAAATACAAACTTGTATTGAATTAGTAAACGAATCGACTATATGAAGACATTCGCAAAATTCGACACACTGAAAATTAATTTATCACTGATTGTGCACTTTCAATCACAGTGTACCTGTGCCATGCGGACAGCAATCAAAAAAACGATGAAGAGTAAAAATTTCATTTGAATCTCAAGTTTGTAAAGAAATATAGTCAATCATCGTGTTTTTATACTAGCTATTTCAAATAAAAACATGATTATGGTATTAGAGTTTGGAAAGAATTTAATAAAAACATGGCTAGGCTCAGCATTGTGGGATGTTTTTCTGTCTGCAGGATCATAACACAAAGTCAATAAGCACAGACTCTGCAATTTTGCGTCACGGTGAACCTGCGCGGTCCACACTTTTCGCATGGCGCTTCTGAGAACTGGAAAAATCGACTGCTTTGGATTTGAACAGAAAATCTTTTTCCCAAACAGTTTGCTCCTGATCCCAAAGCTCGCCAAAACATCTTCCCTCAAATTTCAGTTCCGGGTTCAAACTTCCCATTTCGAAGCACACACTTCCATTCTTATTCAAATCGGTGTCAATCGTTCCTCCAAGACATGATGAAAAAGAAAGTCTTTGGTCTCGACGGTCTAGACGCTACGGGAACAACAGGCTGGCAAAGTCTGAAGATTTAGTACAAAACCATGCCAAGGAGAAGAATCTTCGTGGCTCAAGGAGATGCATTTCCGGGATGTTTTCTTGGTGACTCTCTTGGCTTTGGGCTCATTCGGTGGTGTCAAGGCACAGGTGGTGAGTCATACAACTGAGTCGATGTATCCAAAAGAAGAGCATAACAAGTTGTGAGACCGCAGGCTTTATCCCTTTTATCAGGATAGAACAACTTTAATAGAACGGCGATAATACCTGAGGTCTCAAAACTCTGGAAGTATTTCGTCAACGGCATGCCCTTCTATTAGAGGCGGCGTCTTAGATTTAAAAATTCTTTATATTTCCAAGATCCTATCGAACAACTCGGCAATAATCTTGCTAAAATTTTCGACCAGGCAACATGTGTTTTGGAGCGAACTGGGACATTCTTGAAGGAAATGGCCACAATGTTGGCCCCGTCGATTGGAAACGTTTTGGCAGCGCTGTTCGGAAATTTTTCAACGATCCTCAAGCGACTTGGAGCCATAGCTGAAGCATTGTCGAGTGGGGACTTTAACGCGGCTTTTGGTAACTTTCTATGAACTTTTTTCTGTGGAAAATCTTTTGACTTTTCAGATAGAATCTCGGAATTGCCTAAAATCGTTGTTTTGAATGAGGGAACTGTTGTGGCAACTTTCGAAAGTGGATATCAACTTTTGGAGGATATTGTGGAGGCGTGGCCAAAAGCTAGCAAGATAGCCAGTGCTGTGGGATGTTAACAACTTTAAATTTTATTCAAAATTTCGATAAAGCTTGTGAAACTTTGTTTTTCTTGACACCGTCGTGATTCTGAATCCATTCTTGAACTAGCTTTGAATAGCAGAAAGATGCAGAGAAGAGCCAGAGAAATGAGTGATAATAGAGGCTGGAGACAAATGGATTGGGGTTTGGGTCCGCGGATTGGATGTGGTTGTAGATGGCAGAGGCTTGACAGATCTGGAAAATGAAATTGGGGATGAAAGAAGCGGAAAAATCTCTATGGAATGGTATATTGTGCATGGGGTTCTGTAGAAATTTGTAGAAATTAAAAATTTGTAGAAATTAAAAAAAGTGTTTTTTCTTTCTTTTTTTCTTCAAAATTTCTGCAGAAACTGTAGACAAAATTGATACCAATCAATTCACAATTTTTTGATCTACAAATTCCAATCTTCAATTTTTAAATATGACGACCCAGTTTCTTCTGAGCCGGAGCTAATCTTACCATAAAAAACACAACCGAAAATAACGAATTGATAAAAATGACCACTGATTTTTCAGTGATTGGCAAGTTCTTGTTCCATTTGATGATCAGAATAATTATTAGGAGAAAATTGAATAAAATCAGTCCAATTTCAGGAATTCTAATTTCCAGATTCTGATTTTCCACTTCCAAAAATAAGGGTCCTGTAACATAATTGGTTAGCGGAAAACTATGATACCTCTATTACACCGGCACTCCTAGGCATGCCGGTGTAATATAGGTCTTACTTACTTATGGTACATATCACTTTGACCAGCAAAATTATCCCAAAAAACGAACACAAATATTTTTTCGTTTCCACATCTGACAGAATGGAAGCTGAGCCAGCCAACTGATAAAAAATAACCACAAGAATGATAAAATCCTGAGCCATAATAAAAAAATAAAATGGATAAAACCAATAATTTTTGCCAGATGACGAGGAAGATCCAATCGTGATAGCAATAATTGAGAAGATTGAAAAGTACATGAGGATGAGAAATGGTTTGAAATGGGCCAATTGACGCTGAAAAATTGGGCTACAAAGGCTACAGAAACTACAAACTACAAACCGGGTTCCGGGCGCATTTGTAAATGTAAAATAATATTATCACAAAAATATTATCACAAAAATCATTGAGAACAAAATGTGATATTGACATTTTTGAGCGTTTTTCATAAATTCTTCCAAATTTGGGACGGAACTCAGTTTGAAATCGAACTTCATGGTGAATAAATTCAAAAACTTTACTTGAAAATAAAGTTTGCAAATGAGTTGGGTGGTGGTTGGGTCCAAACCACCTGCTCTTCCCCGCAAAATCATGGGGTGTAACGCAAAAAAGTTTTTGGAAACGAAAATAATATTAATAATAGGGGAGAGGGGAAGTTTTGTCATGCATATGAATTTAGGAGGTATGCTTGATTTGTAGAATAATTGTAGTTTGATAAGGATCTTATTTTTGTTTTTGAATTAACCTGTATTAGAAAGGCATTTTTTTCAAAAATTGTCTTTCTTACTTGTGATGGTTTGCATTAAAAGTGCCCTCATACTGTCAAATTAATAATAGTTGTGCAAGGAGTTCAAATTTTTCTTTTCGCGGGTGGTCCGCCCACTTTCATTTCCAACTGCGTAAATTTAAAAATAGCTTGGAGATCAAAAAAGGCGGACCGCCCGCGAAAACAAAAATTTGAATTCCTTGCACAACAATTATCAATTTGACAATAACAGAAATTCATTTTCAAGATCGAAAAACCAAATTTGAAAAATTTCCAGAAAAGTTCATCAGTTTTTGTTCTGAAAATACAGCGATTTTTTTCTATTCCTTTTTCATTAACTTTTTTCATTAGGACCTTCCATAAGCGGTGCTCTTCTATTAGAAAGACTGATTCAACATTTTTTTACCGTGTTGTTGTATCCCAAGGTCAAATATGAGTAACCAAATCTGTTTGCATTTCCTCTTTTGGCCAAAAAGTTATTCAGAACAGAGTAAACATTTTTTTAAAGTTTGTTATAGAACAGCATTCTCTTCCATTTTTATATTTTTCAAAATCATGCTCTTCTATTAGAGGTGCTCTTGAAATAGAGGTTCTTTCTCATTTTCTGAAATAACCTTTGGAAAGTCTTGGAAACCCTAGAAAAAAAAGACTTCCGGGTTTTAGAAAACTTCTGTTTTCAAGAGTGCTCTACTATTAGAGGATGTTTTCAATTTTTAATTCAGATTTTGTTTTGTATTCCCCTATTGCAAATGGCATTTTGAAAAAGACTCTCCACGGTTTCAGGTGCTTTTCTATTACAGATATAACTGAAAAATTTCTAACAAAATGTTTCATTAACAAAAAAAATCAATTTTTCGAGAAAAAACCATTATAAAACCAAACAAAAAATAGCATCTCTTTCAAATCCTTATTGTTTCCATGGTCGTCCTGTAGCCCATTCCATCATGGCGCGAAATTCCTGAAAAAAAAGTTTTTTTTTAAAATTTGTATCATTTTTTTTTCACTTCTTTGGTCATATCCACATTGTAATCGTCGTCCTCATCGGATTGAATCTCAGTAGACTCCACAGAAATTTCTGGGAGTTCCTTCGATTCCACAGAGGCCACAGGATCGGTTTCTTTAGATTCCAAAGAATTGGAATCCACTTTTTGTTGGGCCGGAGTCTGAAAACCTCTGATAAAAGCGCGCTCTGTTAGAAAGGTAATCTAACAGAAGGAACCTCAAAAAGAAGAAACCTCTTATAAAAGGGCACTCTTATTAGGCAGAATTTCTGAAAGATGAAACCTCTGATAGAAGGAAACTCTTATAGAAGAAACCTCTAATAATAGGGCACTCTATTAGAAAGGATTTCTGAAAGAATACACTTCTAATAGAAGGGTCCTCTATCAAGAATGCCCCCCTCATAGGAGAAACCTTCAATAGAAGGGCACGCTTACCTGGCCAAATACTCCAATGGCAACAAGCGAGAATAGGAAGAAGACGAAAAGTTGACTCTTCATTTTTTTTTCGACAAAAAAAATCCAAAAAAGTGGCTCTTCCCCTCTCCAGCGGTCCTTTTTATGCACCAGGCTTTATTGACTTTTTCCTCTTTTTGAAACTTCTTTTTTTTTGAAAAAAGGCAAATGGCACCATTTCAAACCAGGGATTCGTATACAATGGACAGAGTTTTATTCGAGGTTTTGGCAAACAATATTGGTTGCCGAACTTGTCAAACATTAAAGCATTCAGGCGGGGAAAGAAGGGGAAAAGTTCGAGTGAGCAAAGAATGTTCCGAAGTTCAAATATTAAAAAAAAAAGGCGAGAAGAAAGTTGGAATAGAGAAAAAATGGACAAAAGCTTGAATGTGTAAAAAGGAAAAATCGGGAAATTGAAAAAAAAAGGTTTTAAAAATATCACATTTCTCACTTTTTTTTGTTACAGAAACCCATAAAAGCAGCAACATTTTCTAGGTTTCAAAAAGCTCAACAACACGAATTATTAGAGGGAGACACTATTAGAGGGATAAATCTTTCAAAAAAAAAAGCATTTTCTTAATTTAAAAGCGGCACAGTGACCCCACCTTGCCTCTGAACTTCGATGACCAGTTCAGTCCTATTGACATGTCCTAGCACTCTGGTTTACTGTACCAGAATACTTCGTATAAAAGGTTAGGAAGTTTCTGGAAAATCACAATATCGAAGTCTAGTGACATCAAAGAAATGGCGTGGTTCGGGCGATCGGCGTGAGTTTTGAAGATTAAAAGTCGGCGAAAATTGCCCAAAATTTAATTTTTGCAGAAAAAGTGATCAAAGTTTCTTCGGCTTTGCGTAAGTACATCAACATTTTTTCCTTTTCAGTTGTTTTCAAACTTCAGAGATATCCTTCTACTAGGCTATTGCACGAATGACAATGCGCCGCTCTTCTCTAACGATCTACAGGATTGCAGTGATGTCCCACAATATTTATACAATTATTGTAAGAATGTTAAAAAGTTCATTGACTGCAATGAAAGTTTTGAAAGTGCTGTGAAAGCCCATTGCAATGATTATAAAAACTGTAAGTTTCCATTGACTATCTCTATTCAAATTTGGAGATTTAGCTCCTGCTTGCGCCTGGATCAGCACTACAAAGCGGCCAACTACTACTGTGACTACAACCACTACAACACCGACTACACCCACTACAACGACTACAACAACTACAACGACTACTACAACTCTTCCACCTGAAACCACCACGGAAGGTAGTAATATGACACCACTTTTGATTGGTTGTGCCATTGGAGGAATTGTCTTTTTGGTCATTGTCTGCGCCGTTCTTTTCATGTGCCGCAAGAAATCAACAAAGACTCCAGGAGCATCTGGATCTGGATCCAATTCCAAAATGTCCAATTCTAAAATGTCCAATTCCAAAATGTCTGGCACTGGATCAAAGTCTGGAATGAAGTCTGTGAAGCCTTCCAAAAAGTCGAAGATGTCTAAAACTAAAAAATCTGGAATGAAGCCGCTGAAAAAGTCTGAGATGAAAAAACCGGAAATTCAAAGTGAATACTTGATGAATGCTTAAATAAGTGTTATTTTCTTACTTGTGAACTATCTTTTGTTTGGTTTTCGTTCGTAATAAATTAGTTTTTTTGTATAAAAAATTGTATTTTTACTGGAAAAAATGAGATCGGTCCGCAGTGGTGTAGTGGCGTAGAGAGATGTCTTGTAAGCTGAGCTCCCAAGTTCGATTCCTCCACTTTTTTTTGTTTTTTTTTTAATTCCTGGTGACGCTCTGAAGTATGATGAGTCACCTCTTCTAAGTTCACTTGCCGTAAAACCTCTATTAGTGCTGCATGCAATATTACTTTTCGAAGCCTTTGATTAGGGCTATAAGAGGGGCAATTCAACTTGGGGGCAATTGCATTTTCAAAGCTCTTGTCTCAAGGCAATTGTGTTCCATTCTGAAAAAAAGTCCATTCTAAAAAAAGGGCAATACTATTACAGGTATTAGCAAAATAAAAATCAAAAATCTTTTTGGTTTTGTCATTTTCGACTGAAATCAAGCTACGTCCATTTTGAATCCCGTGTGGACTTTATTAACGCCATCATAATTATCAGTTGTTTACAGCTAGCATGCGCTTTTCTCAACCACAAAAACAATAATTATCACCTCCTAGAATGTTCCTTTTTCCTCGGCTATTTTTGCTCAATTTTCTCATTTTCTTCTTCAAAACGTCCACAACTCAATTTCCCAGCGGAATCATGGACTCCGATGGAATTTTTCCCATTTTTGTCAAGTGGATCTTCGTCGTTTGTATGCTAGGAATCATGGTAATTTTATGATGTCATATTCTGAATATTTGATTTTTTTTTAAATTTTAGGCTCAAGGGATCAAATATCAAGCCCAGAGGCAAATCATCTTGTGGCGCGGATTTCGTGTTCGGCGGGGAAGACAACAAGCTGATTCCAGTGATGAAGAATATTGCACTGATGAAGAAGCTGATGAAGAATAGTTATCAGTTATTTTTCAAATTAAAATAATACAATAAATTCATGCCATGATAAATCAGTTTTCAAAAAAGAACTTGGCATACTTCTTCATAGCTTCTCCGGACATTGTCTCAATATCTACTTGCTCCAATTTCTTTTTCAACTCTTTTGAATTCTTCAACTTCTTCATCAGATGCCCCAATAAACGATTCATTCGAAACAATATCGCATATTCAATTATTCCAACATTCATTTGAATGCTTCTTTGCTCACAATAGTGTACCACGTTTGGAAGTGAGTACTCGCGAGCTATGACACTAACCAGAGGAATATCGAACTTGCTCACTGAAAGTAAAAAAAATATTGGAAAATTGCTGGAAAAAAAATAAATTTTCTGTAAAAGTTCGGTAAGTTTTTCAGAAAATTTTCTGGAAAACTTTCGGAAAATTTTCCGGAAAAGCTGCTAAGAAATGCGCTTCGGCGTAATTTCGGATCATCGTTGCTCGTTGTTTTTTTTTTATTTAGCGCCAAAAAGCTGCTGGAAGAACTTGAAAATTTTGCCGATAAGGCACACAGGTTGACACCTCGCTTCAAAGGCGCAGCGACGAACTTCTATTGGGTCCCGCCACGATTGCAGTAATTTTCAGTTGAAAATCATTGTAACAGTACCCCGCGAGCATTTATCGCTGCGCCTTTAAAACGGGGTGTTGCAAATAAGTAAGAAAAGCTCTAAAAACTCACTCTGAATTCTTGCTCCATGAGCAATTTGAAGGCATTGTTCGAAAAGGTCAAAATATTCGGGGATGGAAAATGAAAAGGGTGGATTCTCATGGCAATAGTCGAAGAGCATAGAATGATGGGACAAGAGTTGTTTGTGGCAGTGGAAAATGGTCAAAGTGATTAGGTTTTTCTCATAAATAAAAGTGAACATATTCCATTTTTGACCCGAATCCATTAATTTATCGTAAAAATTGAAATTTCGAATTCCATCATCCAAACAATAAGATTCTACAGAGATTCCATATTCAATTGATAGTTCTCCATCATCATTCAAAAACCCATCATTTAACAAGTTTTCAATATTCATATCAGCTCCATAACCTATTCCAGTTACTTTAGATTCCTGGGCAAAAAAAGAAGATCCATCGGCTTTCACAACATTAAAATAACACCAAAAATTGGGATTTGAACTAGCCGGATAATGTGTGATAAATGGACGAATAATTGGCCAATTTACATCAATTTTAAGGAACCTGAAGACAATAATTTATAGAGAGTTTGTGCCATCATCTCACCATCGGCGTTTTCCCGCGATTCGGCCGAGACGGAAGCTTGGGAAGTCATTATTTTCAGCACGTACTAATATGTTGGTGATAGTTACAATTCCATTACGAGGGTCTAAAAAATTGAAAAAGATGAGAAAAGACAAGGTTTGACTCACATGAATGACGAGTATTCATTGATGGATTTTTGGGGAAAAACAAGAAATGAATCCTGGGATCATCAAATGTTGAATTGGCGCATTAAAGGTTTACGTCAAAACAAAAAAAAAGCCGCCAGACAGTTTTGGACTATTCGAATTGGAGGCTGAAATCCTCTGAAAAAATTCAATATTACCACTTTATTTTGGTGATCTTCTATTACAGATGGGCTTCTGTTATAGGCTCTCCATATATTTTTTGAAGCTCTTGTAGGCTAGAAACTCGCACAGTTCTTGAACAAAACTTTATCGAAAATTTCACTGAAAACCACGAAAAGGCTAGGAAAAAAAAGAAAAGATAAAGGAAAACATATTTAATTGCAATGTTTTGAAACTTCGAAGGATTTTGTTGAACTTTTCAATAAAAAAAGTGAAGGGTGTCCTTCAATTAAAGGGCTTGATTCTACTATTCAATCATGACCTGTGAGTGTCCTCCTATTGGGGGGTTTTTCTTTGGAAGGTGTCTTTCTACAGATTACAGATTTAACGATAACCACAGAAACAGATTTTCTTGAGACCAAAAAAAGGGGTTAATGTTTTTTTTTAGAAGTTTGAACGCTTCATTATGATTTATTTTCACGAATTTTTTACAAAGATTCTTAACAATTTTGAGGCTTTTATGGAAAATGGCTCTCTAGTTTACATCATAGCGCACTGGGTCATCTGGAAAAGGTCAGACTTTGTGAATTTTATCAAAAGAATTCAATTTTTTAAACAAAAAAAAAACAACTTGTCCTTGCCCTAGCCCCTAGTACTCTGGCATGTTCTGGAACCCTGGTTCACTAGCCTAGAAAAATTCCCTATAAAAGTTTGGAAACTTCTAGAATCGTCACACTTGAAGCTCTATCGACGTCCATAAAGGAACAATGAGTGATGGATTGGACTTTACAACTTGTTGGATGTTGTAAGTTCGATAATTATTACCTATAGGGTACCTCAAAAAGAATATCTTCAGACAAGGTGTAGAATACAACAGCAATTACATGCAAGTTAAATCAGTAGCTTCTCGAATCAATTCTAATTTTGCAGTGCCGGCGTTCTGAATATAGGATGTGAACTGCATAAGCCAACCCCGTGGTCCAGGACACCCTGGTATCCCGGTGAGACACAAAACTTCCAATTAAATCATTCTTCCTACTTTCTAGACACGTGCCCATCCCTGCCACAAGATATTTACCAATCTTGCATTGATTGGAAACCATCCAGTGGTTGCTATGGGAAAGTTGAGAAGGGAGTGAGAATCCATTGCAAGAAGGATAAAAATTGTGGGTTCAGTTTCATTCGAAGGCTTGATTTTAGTTTAGGGGTCCCTGTACTTCCACAATAGGGAAGCATATTGTAGCAGAAGATGCGTTTCAATTCATTTTCATTTTGTATGCTTCACTATTGTGAAAAAAACAGTTATTCACTTCCAGGGACCCGGGAAATTCTCAGGGACCCCTGAACTGGAACAGAGACTATTCAAATCGTGATTTCAAACCCGATTTTTAGCTCCTGCTTGCGCCTGGCTCCCCGTCACAACTGCCACTACACCAACTACTACAACTACTACAACACCGACTACATCCGCTACAACCACTACAACGACTACAACTACTACCACAACTCTTCCACCAGAAACCACCACTGAAGGAAGTAGTATGACACCACTTTTGATTGGTTGTGCCATTGGAGGAATTGTCTTTTTGGTCATTGTCTGCGCCGTTCTCTTCATGTGCCGTAAAAAGTCAGCAAAGGCTTCAGGGACTTCTGGATCTGGATCCAATTCCAAAATGTCCAATTCAAAAATGTCCAATTCCAAAATGTCTGGCACTGGATCAAAATCTGGAATGAAATCTGTGAAGCCGTCCAAAAAGTCAAAGATGTCTAAAACTAAAAAGTCTGGAATGAAACCACTGAAAAAGTCTGAGATGAAAAAACCGGAAATTCATAGTGACTACTTGATGAATGCTTAAATAAGTGCTATTTTCTAACTTGTGAACTGTCTTTTGTTTGGTTTTCGTTCGTAATAAATTGGGTTTTAGTGTAGAAAACATGCTTGGTATTCATCCATTTATTTTCTTTGAGAGACGTTGAATTAATCAAAATGGTCGGATAAGAAATGGACGAATCAGAACTTATAAGAACCGACTGTTTAAGAACTGCCCCGGACAAGACATTACGGACAAGGTGCAGACTGAATTAGGCAGTTCTGATCAGCGCTGACCATGGTATTTCGTGACCTAATATTATTGTGAATCCATTTGGTTCAGATCCAGGAGTACCTGGAGCTTCTGCTTTTTTTTACAGCAAAAAAACATATATTCTGAAATTATTCCAACAAAAAACCGTGACCTTACCATAAAACCAAAACCGTGAAAATTTGTATTTGATTTTCCCAGGCCAAAATTCCTCATTTCTTCTCTCTCAAGCGAACATGGTCGATCTCTCAAAGTGTAAGTCACAGAAAAACATTTATCTAGGCGTCTATTACCATCTCTTTATAGACCCAATGAAAGGAATTTGTCGATTTCCAAATATTTTTGAGCAATTGGCACTTGGAAGAGTTCGGAGTGTCTATGTGGAGGCAGACCGTGGTTTTCTCGACGATTGGTGGGTTTTCTAGGGGAATCTTCAAAAAAAAAAAAGAAAAGTGCTTTAGGGAAATTGGAATACATGTCGAACAAATTGACGGCGTAATGCATCTGTATCCATTCATTAGTTACGAACGTCGATTCTATCCAGAGGTTCGAATTGGATCTTATCTTGGAATCGATAAGTCGAAATACTGTGTTGAGAGGAAAGTTTTCTTACGCACGAGATGGTACGGTGTAGGAATTCGAATGAAGCTTACGGATCTAAAACCGGAATTTTTGAACAATGGAGCATTGATAATTCAATATGGAGTTTGGTTGGAAGCAATAAAAACTTCAGACCGTGTTTGGAACTTTCAACTGCTCACCGATTTATATGATTCGAAAGGGAAGCAAGTTATGATCCGATTATGGAAAAATGAAAGAAGCTGCCGATGTCATCCACAGGTTAAGCAGCTTTCCAGACCAAAAATTCAAGACTTTTCCTTTTAGATAAAAGCTATCCATTATGATAATTTGATTGGAAACAAGCAGAAGCATCCAATCCGTGCAAACCATATAGCTGCACAAATTGCTCATGGCGTTCGATTTCAACAACTTCCTTCCGATATAGTTCCCATTGCTTCTAACGCTCGTGATATGGGACTACAAAATGTCATCCAATACTGTCAATGGCAACTGATTCGTAAACCGTTTGCTGATCCCACTTATGTTGAATCCAATGAAGTTAAGATTGCTGTGGATTTTAATATGAGATCTTATTTGGTTCATTTGCTTCGAAAATATAAAACGAAGAACAAATTGATGGATATTCTGAAAGGAGTGGATATTGATATGATGTCAGGGGAGTCTATGAAGACGTTTATGAAGTTTCTTCTTTTTGAATAGTTGAATTGCTTCAGACAGAAAGATATTTTGAAGATAAAAATTGTTTTTGAAAAAAAAACGACTAGGAAAGTTACCGAAAAATTTACCTGGAGAACTGTAAAAGCCAAAGCCAATTAGATAAGTGATCTGAAAGTAAACTGGATAAATACCAAGAATCAATTTGAGAATAATCAATTTGAGAATAAAATAACAAGTTTGACAACAAGAAAAACCGGGGAAAAATCAATTTATTACGGAAAAAAATCGAAAAAAAAGAGAGGCCAGAAAGTAACATTTACTCAAGCATTCATCAAGTAGTCCCTTTGAATTTCCGGCTTCTTCACTTCAGACTTTTTCAGCGGCTTCATTCCCGACTTGGTCGCCACTTTAACAAATACGATTTTTTTTTAATTGCAAACTTGAATCCAGAACTCCTAAGTTTCGGATTTGGACAAGACTCGGAACCAGATTCAAGATTCCCAAGCCTTAGCTGGCTTCTTACGACTACAGAAGCAGAAACAGTTTCTGTGGATGACATCGGAAACCAGAAACAGTTTTTTTTTTTGAATTCTAACTAAAATATTCTGGATTCATTCCAAAAAACAACCGTGACCTTACGATGCAACCGAATCCGTGAAAATGAATAGTTCATTTTTCTTGGCGAGAAAAAAAAGAATCATTTCTCATCTCTATTGAAACTCAAGCGAACATGATTAATCTTTCGATGATTCGAAATTTCTTTCGAGGCTTTTTCGAGCCGAATCTTTCGATGTGTAAGTCGCCAAAAAACATTTTTCACAGCGTCTTTCGCCCTTTCTTTTACAGACCCAATAAAAGGAAGCTGTCGATTTCAAAATATTATGGAACAATTGGTAACTGGAAGTGTTCAGAGTGTCACTGTGCCGACAGACGGTGATTTTCCTCAAGTTTGGTGAGTTTTACAGGAGAATCTTTTGAAAAGTGAAAATATCATTTTAGGACAATTGGAATAGATCTCGAAAACATCGATGGCGCTATGCACCTGATTCCATTTATTAGTTACGTGAGTGAGTACTTTCCGCGTTGTCGACTGGGGTACCATATTGGAATCAAAAACTTGGGTTACTGTACTTCGACCGTAGTTTTACCCTCGCAAGAGTATGCTTATGGCTTTGAATTGAAGTTTTTGGAGCTGAAGCCGGAAATTTTGGTCGATGGAGCGTTGGTTATTGAGTATGGAATTCGAGTGGAAGCATTACAAGATAGAGAGAATATCTGGAATTTTCAACTTTCCTCCGATTCATTTGATTCGAAAGGGAAACAAGTTATGGTGCCAATCAGGGAAAATGAAAGAACCTGGCGGTGTCATCCACAGGTTGAGCAATTTTTTCCCAGAAAAAAACTCATGATTTTTTCTTTTCAGATAAAAGCTATCCATCATGATAAATCCATTGAATTCAAGGAGGTATATATAGATTTTCACGTAATTTTACAAATTGCTCACGGCGTTCGATATCAATATAGCGGATTATACTGGATAAACGAAATGTATTGGACTGCTCATTACGCTCATCTGATGGGATTACGAAATGTTATCCACTATTGCGAATGGCAACTGATTCGGAAACCGTTTCCTGATACTACATATCTTGAATCTAAAGAAATAATATACGCCGTGGAGTATAATATGAGAATCTGTTTGGCTCATTTCATTCGGGAATTAAATTCGAAAGACAAATTGATGAAGGTTCTGAAACGCGTGATTCGTAATAAGATGTCAGGAGAGTCTATGAAGACCTTCATGAAGTTTCTCCTTTATGACTAGTTGAATTGTTCCAATTGTTCCAAGAAATTCCAATGAAGATATTTTCGAAGTAAAAACTGTTTTTGAAAAGAAAAACTAGGAGCGATACCGACAAACAAACTTACCCTACGAGTGGTATTACAGGTGTACTTCAATTAGAAACTCCTATTTTTCAACCGTATTTTTCCAGTCGTGTTTGCGCTATCAGGATTTTGAATTTCAAGCGTTTTTTATTCGAAATTCGAGCAAATTCAAAATTTGAAATATTTGAAATTCAAGCAAGAAGTCATCGTCGACTTTTTAGAGGCTCTCACAGACTTCAATCCAGACTTTGACCCAAAGCGATTTGTTTTGAACATAGACTCGGAACGAGATTGAGAAGCTCCTGGAGGCCTAGCAGGGACCAATAAGACAAATTTTTTGGCTCTATTCCAGTTTAGGGGATTCTTAATTAAATAGGGGACTCAAATTAGGGGACGCAAGAAATAAGGGACTCTAAAAAAATCGAGGGACTCATGTGAGGGGACGCAAGGAATAGGGGACTCATCAAAACTCCAAAAAAACAAAGGGACTCAACGAGCGGCCAAAAAAACCAGGGGACTCAAACCTAATGAGTTGGAATATCCAACTTTTTAATTTGTTTTAATCGGCTTTTTTTCTTTTTTTCCATAGATAACAACATTAGAACACATCAACATTAGTAACATTGTTATGATCATTTTGTCGTTAATAACAGTTTTTCATTTCGACAACACAAAAATTCACACACTATCCATAGAAACTATTCAGTCGAGCCTCAAACGGAGCTTGAAGTTTTATTATGAGTGCCCACAAGATTTCTGAATATATTTTCGTGCTCGCCGTCGCCAAGAGAGAATAGAGCTTTTCTATCATCTTATCATTGAAATGGGATTGTACGCGAGGGTACACATACAGCAACTGAATGCCCGTCCACTGAGCCCAACTTCCTCCACTCAACACGCAACTTACAGTGTCATGGTCTCTGCTCCTTTTACAGGTGGTATCAAGCGACTTGATTTCTTTCTTACTGAGGGCATTCCTCTGACAACGTCTGACTTTGAGGTAGCCGTTTTGATATTGAAAAATAAAGAAATGAACGGATAAAAAACAAAATTTTCAAACAATTGGATATTCCATCTCATTCGTTTTGAGTCCCTGGTTTTTTTGGGCGCTCGATGAGTCCCCTATTCCTTGAGTCCCCTGACATGAGTCCCTTGGTTTTTTTCGCCTTTCCTTGAGTCCCCTCTTTTTTCTAGAGTCCCCTATTCCTTGCGTCCCTTGACTTGAGTCCCCTATTTATTTATGAATCCCCTAAACTGGAATAGAGCCAATTTTTTTAAAAATTGTTCTTGAATTATTCCGACAAATGACCGTGACCTTACGATGATTCGATGATTCAAAATTTCCTTCGAGGTTCTTCCGATTCGAATTTTTCAAAGTGTGAATCTTTCATGGTTGATCTCTCCATGTGTAAGTCACAGAAAAACCTTTTCTCGACGTCTTTTACCTTCTCTTTATAGACCCAATAAAAGGAAACTGTCGATACCGAAATATTTTCGAGCAATTGGCAACTGGAAGAATTGGGAGTTTTATTATGGTGACAGATCGTCATTTTCCTCGAGTTTGGTGGGTTTTCTAGGAGCATCTTTAGAAAAATGAAAAATATTTCAGGACAATTGGAATAGATGTCGAAGAAGTTGACGGCGAGATGCGTCTGAATCCATTTATCAGTTTCAGAAGTCCGCACTATCGGCAGTGTCGAATTGGATATTATCTTGGAATCAAAAACTTGAATTACTGTACTACGACCGTACTTTTACCCTCAGAATGGCACACTCGTGGCTTAGAATTGAAGATTTCGGATCTGAAACCGGAACTTTTGGACGATGGAGCGCTAGTGGTTGAATATGGAATTCAAGTGGAAGTAATACAAGATGTAAACAATATTTGGAATTTTCAGCTTCTTTCCCATTTATTTGATTCAAAAGGAAAGCAAGTTACGATTCTATTCAGGAACAATAAAAGAGGCTGGTGTCATCCACAGGTTTTTTTTCATACATTCACATATTTTTTTCCAAAAACACTGCTGACTTTTTCCTTTCAGATAAAAGCTATCCATGATAAATCGATTCACATCAAGGATCCATTTAAATTAATAGATTTTCATACACCATTACAAATTGCTCACGGCGTTCGATATCAAGAAGGCGCAAGCGCTTTACGTACGATTGCTTATGATGCTCATGTGATGGGACTACGAAATGTGGTTCAATATTGTCAATGGCAACTGATTCGGAAACCGGTCCGTGATCTGGATTGTTCTAAAAACGGGATTAAGGCCGCTCTGCTTTCGGATATGAGATCCTATTTGGTTCATGCGATTCGTGAAATGAATTCTAAGGAAAAATTGATGGAGATTTTGAAAGAAGAGAATATTGATAAGATGTCAGGAGAGTCTATGAAGACATTTATGAAGTTTCTTCTTTATGAATAGTTGAATTGTGGTAGAGAAGTGACAATAAAGATATTTTCAAAATAAAACCTGTTTTTGAAAAATAAACTTGGAACTTTAGCAGCGGACCCCCCCCCCCCCCCCCCCCGTTAATCTTGTGCAATAGAAGCCCATGCGCTTTTAATTTGTCGAAGAGGTTCTGATGATTGGCTTTTATTACAGGTGTGTTTCTACATAATAAAGGTGGGCTTCAATTACAGGATGCACGGTATTTACTATTAGAAGTCATCGTCGACTTTTTAGAGGCTCTCACAGACTTCAATCCAGACTTTGCTATTCGTTTTGGAATTGGACATAGACTCGGAACCAGATTCAGAAGTTTCTGGAGGCTTAGCTGACTTCTTACGATTACAGAAGGAAATAGCAGGGACCAATGAGATATTTAGCTTTTGTTTCAATTTCTAACTAGAATTATCTGGAAATAATTCAAAAATGATCGTGACCTTACAATGAGACCAAACCGTGAAAATAAACAGTTCAGTTTTCTTGGCGAGGAATAAAAGAATCATTTCTCATTACTATTGAAACTCAAGCGACCATGGTTAATCTTTCAAAGTGTAAGTTGGCAAATAACAGAGTTCTCATCGTCTTTTACCCTCTCTCTATAGACCCAATACGAGATTCCTGTCGATATCGAAATATTTTCGAGCAATTGGCAACTGGAAGGGTTCAGAGTGTCACTATGGAGACATACCATTATTTTCGTGACGTTTGGTTGGTTTCCCAGGAGAATCGTTTGAAAAATGAAAAATTTTTTAGGACAATTGGAATAGATTTCAAAGAAATCGATGGCGAAATGCATCTGATTCCATTTATCAGTTACAAGAATGAGCACTATCCGATGTGTCGATTTAGATATTATCTTGGAATCAAAAACGCGAATCACTGTACTACGACCGTAGTTTTACCCTCAGAATGGCAAGCTCATGGCTTAGGCTTGAAGTTTTTGGATCTGAAGCCGGAACTTTTGGATGATGGAGCACTAGTGGTTGAATATGGAATTCAAGTGGAAGCATTCCAAGATGTAAACAATATTTGGAATTTTCAACTTCGCTACGATTCATTTGATTCGAAAGGAAAACAAGTTATGATCCCATTCAGGGAAAATGGTTGGCGGTGTCATCCACAGGTTGAGCAACTTTTTCCAAAAAAAAACTGCTGACTTTTTCTTTTCAGATAAAAGCTATCCATGATAAATCGATTAAAGCCAAGTGGGTATACACAGATTTTTATATACCATTGCAAATTGCTCACGGTGTTCGATATCAAGGATTTATAGGCATTTTACATCGGATTGCTCATGATGCTCATGCGATGGGACTCCGAAATGTGGTCCACTATTGTCAATGGCAACTGATTCAGAATCCGGTCTTTGATCCTTATCATTTTAAATACAACAAAATTGAGAGCGCTGTGTATTTTGATATGAGATCCTACTTGGTTCATTTGCTTCGGAAATATAAAACGAAGAACAAATTGATGGATATTCTGGAAGGCTTGGATATGAAAAAGATGTCAGGAGAGTCTATGAAGACGTTTATGAAGTTTATCCTTTATGAATAGTTAGAAAACGGCAAACAAAGATATTTTCGAAATAAAAACTGTTTTTGAAAAAAAAAGAACTGGGCACGTTACTGACCAACACACCGTGAATCCTGTAATTGGGGCCCATGGGCGTCTATTTTTCAAAAGACCTCTGGAGGCGCACTTGTGTTACAGGTGTCCTTCAATTAGAGGGTGGGCTTCTATTTTTCGACTCTATTTTTCCAATCGTGCTGTCGTTATCAGGATTTTGGATTTCAGGCGTTTTTATCAAGTTGGCAAGAAAGTTTTTGTGAACTTTTGGCTTTGGTTTTATTTTTTCGTCTCTCCAAGATCGTTCAGGAAGGTTTTAACGCTGCTGTAAGTAGGTACTATTGCTCGTGGCATTTCACCAGAGTATTGGAATCGGTCCTATTTCCTATTTCTGTAGCTATCACTATGCAAAACAGTAAATTTTGTTCTTTCATCGATACCTCAAAATTTTTCAACTGAGCAACTTCATGTCTGTTATGGGTTTTGTAAAGGACAATGTCCTTCATAAATCCCGCCGTGAGTCAAGTAACATCGAATAATAAGAAGTGAGAAATTAATGAAAATGTCAGAGCCATTTCGAAAGCCTTCGGAACACACGCCTAGTGCTATCAGGAGAGGGGCGAGTGAAGGGTCTGGATTTCACTATCAGATGTCTTGACCAATGCTCCTTGCCGTTCTCAAATGAGAGCCAAATAAAAAACACACATAAACTTTCTTTCCAACCTAATAGATGAAACTCAAGCAATTCTAGGAAAAAATTATCATTGATGCGCGCATTCATTAGAAGGTTGGATTCTAATAAAAGTGGGCATCGATTTTTTGAAGGAACTATGTGGGTGCGCTTTTATTAGAGGGTTGCTTCTAATAAAGGTAGATTTCAATGACTTGGGTTTACTAGTAAAAAACATCTTCAACTTTTTTGAAGCCTTCAAAGACTTTATTTCAAATTTTGATAAAAATCCAGATATTTTGAAATCGGGCATAGACTTGGAACCAGGTTCAGATGTCCCTGGAGCCTGAGATGAATTCATAAGATTACAGAAATCAACTGCGTTTTGATTAAAATTGCTGAGACAATGACCAAGAAGACAATTTTAATTTTTTCTTCAACAAAAGACCGTGACCTTCCGGTAAAACCGTAACCGTGAAAAACGATATTTTATTTTCCCAGGCCAGAAAAAATCATTTCCTATCTCTCAAGCGAACATGGTTGATTTTTCAAAGTGTAAGTCACAGAAAAACCTTTTCTCGGCGTCTTTTACCCTCTTTTTATAGACCCAGTGAAAGGAAATTGCCGATTTCCAAGTATTTTCGAGCAATTGGCAATTGGAAGTGTTGAGACTGCCACTATAACGAGAGACCGTCCTTTTCTTCGAGTTTGGTGGGGTTTTCGAAGAGAATTTTTTGCGAAATAAATAGTTTTTCAGGAAAATTGGAATAAATCTCAGCGAAACTAATGGTCAGATGCATCTGATTCCATTTTTCAGTTACAAATGTGAAGCCTATCGGCAGTGTCGAATTGGATATTATCTTGGAATCAAAAACTTGGATTACTTTACTAAGATAGTAGTTTTGCCCTCAGAGTGTCAAGCTCCAGGCTTTTGCTTGAAGTTTTTGGATCTAAAGCCGGAACTGTTGGACGATGGAGCATTAGTAATCGAGTATGGAATTCGAGTGGAAGCATTACAAATGACAAACAATATTTGGACTTTTCAACTTCTCTGCAATCTATTTGATTCAAAAGGGAAACAAGTTATGACCTCATTCAGAAAAAATGAAATTGGCCGGTGTCATCCACAGGTTAGGCAGCTTTCCAGAATAAAAAATCATGAATTTTTCCTTTCAGATAAGAGCTATCCATGATAAATCAATTGAAATCAAGGGAGAAGGTATAAGTTTTTGTCTACCTTTACAAATTGCTCACGGAGTTCGATATCAAGAATTCGATTTATTGTTGACTGCTCGTAACGCTCATGCGATGGGACTACGAAATGTGGTTCAATATTGTCAATGGCAAATGATTAAGCAACCGTTCACTAATCACAATTATCTTGAATCCAACGAAATTAAGATTGCTGTGAACCTTGAGATGAGATCCTATTTGGTTCATTCGATTCGGGAATGTAAAACGAAGAATAAATTGATAAATACTATGAAAGCTTTGGATATGAAAAAGATGTCAGGAGAGTCTATGAAGACGTTTATGAAGTTTATCCTTTATAGCGAACTGCATTGTTGGGTGTAAGAGACAATGTATTAGATGTTTTTGAAATAAATATTTCTTGAAAAAAGTCAGTGAATTCTTTTTTTGATTTTTAAAGGCAACCGAATAGAATGAAGGAGACAAATTTTGGCTTTTTTTTTTTGAGATTCAAATCATTCTCGTATATAAAACCCTTGTGGGGTTTGTCTGTCCGTTTGTTAGGATGTTCGCAGCGTTAGGAGCGCAGCGACGAACAGTATTGACCATAGTTGTCAATTTTTGAAAAAGCCCGCGGGGGCCCGCGAGCCCGGGCCAACTCAAAATCATAATAAACTCGAAAAATTTTTTTCTTTTTCTAACTTTATGATAACGCAAAACCTTTATTTTTCTTATGCCGATTTCAGCAGTAACGATAAGAAAAGTACGAAACGAAAAAGACGCTGGGGAATTTGAAAAATTGGCGAAAATCATTTTTTTTTGTGGGCGAAACCTGAACGAACTTTGTTTCTTCTAACTTTATATAAAACTAAGTTAGAAATGATAATTTTCCCAACACGGGCCGACGGGCTAAATCCGGGCCCCGTCGGCCCGGCCTGACCCGGCTCGTGACAACTATGGTATCGACCAGCCTGTTGAAGCGCCGCAGGCGCGACAATAGGCTGGTAGAATTATACAAGAATTATTCCGAAAACCCAACCGTGACCGTACAATTAAACCAGAAACCCTTGAAAAGTAATAATTTATTTTGCTCGGCCAGAAAAAATCATTTCTTATCTTTATTAAAACTCAAACGAAGATGATTTGCTCGAAGATTCGAGATTTTTTTCGAGGTTCTTCCGATTCGATAATCTCGATGTGTGAGTCGGCAAATAACGTTTTCTTGTAGTATTCTGCAATTTATTTATAGACCCAATAGAAGGAAGCTCTCGTTTTCCAAACATTTTCAGGCAATTAGCAAATGGAAGAATTGAGACTGTCACTTTGGGAACATACCGTTTTTTTCTCCAAGTTTGGTGGGGGTTTCTAGGAGAATCTTCTGAAAAATAAATAGTTTTTTTTTAGGAAAGTTGGAATAAATCTCAGCGAAATTGATGGTCAGATGCATCTGAATCTATTTATTAGTTACGAGAGTGAGCACTATCCGCAGTGTCGACTGGAGTACTACATTGGAATCAGAAACTGGGATTACTGTATAAAGAAAGTTGATTTGCCCTCGGAAGAGCATTCTCATGTTTTAAGCTTGAAGTTTTTGGATTTGAAACCGGAAGTTTTATACGATGGAGCATTGATAATTGAATATGGAATTCAAGTGGAAGCATTACAAGATGTAAACAATATTTGGAATTTTCAACTTCTCACCGATCAGTTTGACTCGAAAGGGAAACAAGTTATGATGCCATTCAGGAAATATAAAATAGGTCAATGCCATCCACAGGTTAAGCAGCTTTCCAAAACAAAAACTCATGAATTTTCACTTTCAGATAAAAGCTATCCATGATAATTCGATTGAAATCAAGGAATCTATAGATTTTTCAAGATCTTCACAGATTGCTCACGGTGTTCGATATCAAGAACGCGCAAGCGATATAGCTTCGATTGCTTACGAAGCTCATTTGATGGGACTACGAAATGTGGTCCACTATTGTCAATATCAACTGATTCAGAATTCATCAATTTATTCAGAAAGAAGCAGAATTAATATTGCTTTGAACAATGATATGAGAATCGGTTTGGCTTATTTCATTCGGGAAATCAATTCGAAGGAGAAATTGTTGGGTCATCTGAACTTTCTTCACTATCATCAGATTAAGATGTCAGGAGAGGCTATGAAGACATTCATGAAGTTTCTCCTTTATGATTGATTGAATTGTTTTGGAGAAAGTGCAATAAAGATATTTTCAAAGTGAAAATTGTTTTTGAAAAAAAACAACTGGGAACGTTATCGACAAACTTACCTTAAGTCCCGTGATTGAAGCCCATGGGCGTTCAATTACAGGATTTACGGTACTTACTATTAGAAGACATGACCGACTTTTTAAAAGCCTTCATAGTCTTCATTCCGGACTTTGATGAAGAGCCAGATGCCTTGAAATCGAGCATAGACTCTAAACCGGATTCAGAAGACCCTGGAGTTCGATATGAATTCATAAGACTACAGAAATGAATTACATTTTGCTGAGAATTGCTGAGACAATGACCAAAAGGACAACTTTGATATTTTTCAATTTCTGGAAATATTTCAACAAAAGACCGTGACCTTAAGATAAAACCGTAACCCGTGAAAAACAATATTTCATTTTCCCAAGCCAGAAAAAATCATTTCCTATCTCTCAAGCAAACATGGTTGATCTTTCGATGTGTAAGTCGCAGAAAAACCTTTTCTCGACGCCTTTTATCCTTTTTTTGTAGACCCAATGAAAGGAAATTGCCGATTCCCAAATATTTTCGAGCAATTAGCAACTGGAAGAATTGAGAGAGTCACTCTCCCGGCAGGACCTTATTATATTGGAAATTGGTGAGTTTTCTAGCAGAATTATCATGAAAAAACGGAACTTCCTCCAGGGGAATTGGAATAAATATCAAATACATTGATGGCGAGATGTATCTAATTCCATTTATTAGCTACGAGAGTGAATACTATTCAAAGTGTCGAATGGGATATTATCTTGGAATCAGAAAATCGAAATACTGCACTACAAAAACAGTCCTACCCACGGAATGGCACGCTCAAGGCTTAAGCTTGAAGTTTTTGGATCTAAAGCTGGAACTTTTAGACGATGGAGCGCTAGTGGTTGAATATGGAGTTCAAGTGGAAGGATTACAAGATGTAAACAATATTTGGAACTTTCAACTCCGCTCCGATTTATTTGATTCAAAAGGGAAACAAGTTATGATCCCATTCAGGGAAAATGAAACAGACCGATGTCATCGACAGGTGAAACAGTTTTCCATGAAAGAAATCAAGACTTTCTTTAGATAAAAGCTATCCATCTTGATAAATCGATTGAAATTAAGCATGGATATATAGATTTTTATAATCCTTCACAAATTGCCCACGGCGTTCGACTTCAACAATTCGATTTATATTGGACTAATCGTGACGCTCATGCGATGGGACTCCGAAATGTGGTCCACTATTGTCAATGGCAAATGATTCAGCAACAGTTCACTTGGCCGGATTACCAATCATATGAATTGAGAAAATTCCAATGTGTTATAGACTGTGAGATGAGATCATTATTGGTTCATTTGATTCGGGAAATGAACTCTAAGGAAAAGTTGATGAAGGTTCTGGAAGAAGTGGATATTGATATGATGTCAGGAGAGTCTATGAAGACATTCATGAAGTTTCTTATTTATGACTAGTTGAATTGCTTTAGAGGGCAGCAAATAAAGATATTTTGGAGATAAACATTGTTTTTGAAAAAAAGAAACAACTATTTGGTTGGCCGGAAAGAAATGCGTTTACGCGAATCTGCATATCTCAGCTGGAGTGAGTGATACTGAAAAGCGATCAACTAACAAAATGTTGATCATAAAATTTTGCACATTACACTAGTTGACGACATTTTTGTATTTTCAGTTCCAGCTGAGATATACGAATTTGAATAAAAGTTTAGCGCCCATTTTTTTTCCGGCCTACCTAATAGGAATGTTACCGAAAAACTTACCTAGAAGATTATAGGGCTGTGAAAGCCTAAGAAAATAAAATGTGTTTGATCCAGAGCCAGACAATTTGGATTTGGAAATAGACTCGGAGCCAGATCCAGAAGTCAGTCGACCTTTTCTGACTTTTTACGCCAACAGAAGAGAACAGCGGAAACGATTTTTGCTTTTTTTTGCAGATTCAAAGAAGAATACACACGAATTATTTCGACAAACAACCGTGACCTTACGATAATACCAGAAACCCGTGAAAATTAACACTTTATTTTCCTAGGCCAGAAAAAATAATCATTTCCTATCTTTATCAAAACACAAGCGAAGATGGTTTTCTCGATGATTCGAGATTTCTTTCGAGTTCTTTCCGAGCCGAATCTTTCAATGTGTAAGTCAGCAGAAATACTCCTTTAGACGCCTCTTATCATCGCTTCATAGACCCAATAAAAGGAAACTGTCGATTTCCGAATATTATGGAGCAATTGGCAAATGGAAGAGTTCAGAGTGTTACTGTAGTGACAGATCGGTATTGTCCTGAAATTTGGTGGGTTTTCTAGAAGCATCTTTTAAAAAATGAAAACCGTTTCAGGAAAATTGGAATAATTCTCAGCCAAATTGACGGCGAGATGCATCTGATTCCATTTATCAGTTACAGGGATGGATACTATCCGCAGTGTCGACTGGGGTACTATCTTGGAATAAAAAACTTGGATTACTGTACTAAGAAAGTTGATTTGCCCTCAGAGTGTCAAGCTCCAGGTTTTTGCTTGAAATTTTTGGATCTAAAACCGGAACTTTTGGACGATGGAGCATTAATAATCGAGTATGGAATTCGAGTGGAAGCAATACAAAGGACAAACAATATTTGGACTTTTCAACTTTGGAACGATTTATTTGATTCGAATGGGAAACAAGTTATGGTGCCATTCAGGGAGAATGAAAGAGGGCGGTGTCATCCACAGGTTGAGCAACACTCTCAAAAAAATTTTAAAGACTTTTTGTATTCAGATAAAAGCTATACATGATAAATCGATTGAAGTGAAGAGGGTATATATAGATTTTTCGATACCATTACAAATTGCTCACGGCGTTCGATATCAAATCATCGGCGTTTTAGATTCGGTTTCTCGTGATGCTTATAAGATGGGACTACGAAATGTGGTTCAATATTGTCAATGGCAACTGATTCGGAAGCAATCGAACTATTCTGTATTCAGAAAATTTTTCATTGCTCTGCACTGTGAAATGAGAATCTGTCTGGCTGATTCAATTCGGGAAATAAATTCGAAGGAGGAATTGATGGAGATTCTGAAAGAAGTGGATATTGATAAAATGTCTGGCGAGTCTATGAAGACATTCATGAAGTTTCTTCTTTATGAATAGTTGAATTGCTTTAGAGGGCAGCAAATAAAGATATTTCGGAGATAAACATTGTTTTTGAAAAAAAGAAACAACTATTTGGTTGGCCGGAAAGAAATGCGTTTACGTGAACCTCCATATCTCAGCTAGAGTGAGTGATACTAAAAAGTGATCAACTAACAAAATGTTGATCATAAAATTTTGCACATTACACTAGTTGACGACATTTTTGTATTTTCAGTTCCAGCGGAGATATAGATTCAAATAGATTCAAATAAAAGTTCAGCGCTCATTTTTTCCGGCCTACCTAATAGGAATGTTTTGGAAAAATTTACCTAGAAGATTATAGGGCTTTGAAAGTCTAAGAAAATAAAATGTGTTTGATCCAGAGCCAGACAATTTGGATTTGGAAATAGACTCGGAGCCAGATCCAGAAGTCAGTCGACCTTTTCTGACTTTTTACGCCAACAGAAGAGAACAGCGGAAACGATTTTTGCTTTTTTTGCAGATTCAAAGTAGAATACACACGAATTATTCTGAAAACACAATTGTGACCTTACGATTGTGTTATTTGGTTGTTTTTCCGTAATAAATTGGTTTTATTGTTTTGTAAAAAAGGGCTCTAGTCGGAAAGAAGGGACCCAAGCGAAATAATAATCGGATCCAAAAAAGAATGGACACAGATAAAAACCAAAAAAGCAATACTCTGAATGTCTCTGAAGGCTGATGTGAAGGGTTTCTGAAATTTGTAAACTTGGTATTCTTCTGGAATGATAATTTTGGTCACGTAAGCAATTCAAAAGTGCCTAAGCCTTCAAATTGTATATACTACTTATTTCGGCCATGGGTCCATTCTTAACTTTTGGGTCCATTATTTTTTGCTTGTGTCTGGACATAGACTCGGAACCAGATTCAGAAGACAGTGAATCCTTTTTTGACTTTCAATGGCAACAGAAGAGAACGATTTCTTAATCGCAGATTTAAACTAGAATACACAGGAATTATTCCGAGAAACAACCGTGACCGTACGATTAAACCGGAAACCCGTGAAAGACAGTATTTTTTTCTCAAGGGCACAAAAAAGTATCATTTCTTATCTTTATCAAAACTCAAGCGAAGATGATTTTCTCGATGATTCGAAATTTTTTTCGAGGCCCTTCCGAGCCGGATCTTTCAATGTGTAAGTCAAAAAAAAAACATTTGTCACGGCGTCTTTTATTCTCTCTTTATAGATCCAATAAAAGGAAGTTGTCGATTCCCATTGGAGCAATTGGCAAATGGAATTGTTGAAAGTGTCACTGTGCAATCAGACTATGATTTTATCGGAGAATGGTAAGTTTTCAAGCGAAATCTTTGAAAAAAAAATAGAAAATTGTTTCAGGAAAATAGGACTAGATGTCAAAGTAATTGATAGCGAGGATCATCTAATTCCATTTATCAGTTACAAGAGTGAATCCTATCCGCAGTGTCGAATGGAATATTATCTTGGAATTAAACACTCGAAGAATCGTACTGAGGGGATAGTTGCTTTACCCTCGGAATGGCACGCGGAAGGCAATCAAATGAAGTTTAGCCATCTGAAACTGGAATTTTTTGAGAATTGGTCATTGATAATTGAATATGGAATCCGAGTGGAATCAATAAAAGCGGCAGATAATCTTTGGAATTTTCAAATTCGGACCGATCTATTTGATTCAAAAGGGAAGCAAGTTATGATCCCAATGGGGGAAAATGAAAGCCTCCGATGTCATCAACAGGTTGAGTGGATTTCCAGAAAAAAGATTTTAATGCCTTTCTTTTCAGATAAAAGCCATCCAGCATGATGATTCGATTGGAAACACAGAAAAATGTTCCGGCTTTACAGATTACACAGTTTTACAAATTGCTCACGGCGTTCAATACCAATATTGCGGATTTTATTGGACAAACGATTTATATTGGACTGCTTAAGATGGGATTACGAAATGTGGTCCAATATTGTCAATGGCAACTGATTCGGAAACCGTTCCCTGATCCTGCTTATTTTGAACCTAGAGAAATTATGTACTCCGTGGATTTTGATACAGTAGCGAGCAAAACTGAGGGCACTTTTAGTTTTTCGTGAATGAAAGCCCTCAAACATATCCGATCTGTCTGAAAATTGTTTTGTGGACGCCTGGGAGTCTTCGGAACACGATCCGAATTTTTGTTCCCGAAAAAAATGTTTCAGTAAAATTTTTTACGGTGACGACTGATGAAATTTCAGGTGTCAATTTTGAAAACTTTTTTTCGGTCAACTGGAGGTATTGATTTTTTTGTCTGAAAATGTTGCCCCAATTCCATATGAACAATTTCCGTCAAAATATCGGATATGCCGCCTCTGTCCGTGACCTTATTTCAGTCAACATGTCTTGAAGGGTGGTGGAACAAGGCATAATAAGTCGGCTGAAAGTGATTCGAATAGGCTCAAAATTTGGGAAAAGGTGACTTTTGAAGTCCCAAACAAAATCTGATTGGAGAATTTCAGTTTTGAAAAATTTTATTTTTCGAGTTTTCAGTTGATTTTTGATAATTTTGAAAATCAGTACAAAACTCAAAAACTGAAAATTTTTAAAACTTTTCATTTTCAAAAGGATTTTGTTTGAGACTTCAAAAGTCACCTTTTCCCAAATTTTGAGCCTATTCGAATCACTTTCAGCCGACTTATTATGCCTTGTTCCACCACCCTTCAAGACATGTTGACTGAAATAAGGTCACGGACAGAGGCGGCATATCCGATATTTTGACGGAAATTGTTCATATGGAATTGGGGCAACATTTTCAGACAAAAAAATCAATACCTCCAGTTGACCGAAAAAAAGTTTTCAAAATTGACACCTGAAATTTCATCAGTCGTCACCGTAAAAAATTTTACTGAAACATTTTTTTCGGGAACAAAAATTCGGATCGTGTTCCGAAGACTCCCAGGCGTCCACAAAACAATTTTCAGACAGATCGGATATGTTTGAGGGCTTTCATTCACGAAAAACCAAAAGTGCCCTCAGTTTTGCTCGCTACTGTATGAGATCCTATTTGGCTTATTCGATTCGGAAAATGAATTCGAAAGACAAATTGATAAAGATTCTGAAAATGATCTATATTGATAAGATGTCAGGAGAGTCTATGAAAACATTCATGAAGTTTCTTCTTTATGAATAGTTAAATTGTTTTAGAAAAGTTCAAATAAAAATATTCTGGAGATAAAAATTGTTTTTGACGAAAAAAAATACTGATATTAAAACTGTAAAAAGCCTAAAACTTGGTCACTAACTTTTACGGCTTCGGCTTCTCTATTTCAGACTTGGATCCAGAGCAGACATGAGCGGAATTTCTTCTTCCGTCTTCCGTCTCCAGAGATTTCCAAAACTGTTACGACTTCCGTCTTCCGGAATCCGGATTTAGAAATTTTTTCCGCTTATGTCTGATCCAGAGATAGAGATTTACGAAATAGACTCTAAGCCAGATTCAGAAGTCGGTGGAGCCTTTTTTGACTTTTTACGCCAACAGAAGAGAACAGCGGAGACGATTTTTGGAGTTTTTTTTTCAGATTCTAACTAAAAAATTCTGGAATTATTCCGAAAACACAATCGTGACCTTTCGATAAAACCAGAAACCCGTGAGAATTATTACTTTATTTCCCGAGGCTAGAAAAATAACAATCATTTCCTATCTTTATCAAAACTCAAGAAAATATGGTTTTCTCAATGATTCGAAATTTCTTTCGAAGTCCTTCCGAGTCGAATTTTTCGATTTGTAAGTAAAAAAAAAACATTTATCGCGGCGTCTATTATCATATTTTGATAGATCCAATAAAAGGAAGTTGCCGATTTCCAAATATTATGGAGCAATTGGCAAATGGAAGAGTTGAGAGTGTCACTTTGGAGACAAACAGTAATTTTACCCAAGCTTGGTGAGGGTTTCTAGGAGATTCTACCGAGAAATGAGCAG
Organism: Caenorhabditis doughertyi; assembly: GCA_963572265.1. NCBI lineage: Eukaryota > Metazoa > Nematoda > Chromadorea > Rhabditida > Rhabditidae > Caenorhabditis > Caenorhabditis doughertyi. The sequence goes on along the minus strand of OY751553.1, from coordinate 4,288,326 downwards.
TTTTTAGGAGAATTGGAATAAATCTCAGCGAAGTCGGTGGTCAGATGCATCTGAATCCATTTATCAGTTACAGAAGTCGACACTATCCGCAGAGTCGACTGGGGTACTATCTTGGAATAAAAAACTTGGATTACTGTACTAAGAAAGTTGATTTGCCCTCAGAGTGTCAAGCTCCAGGTTTTTGCTTGAAGTTTTTGGATCTAAAGCAGGAACTTTTGGACGATGGAGCATTAGTAATCGAGTATGGAATTCGAGTGGAAGCATTACAAGAGTCAAACAATATTTGGACTTTTCAACTTCGCTACGATTTATTTGATCCGAAAGGGAAACAAGTTATGATCCCATTCAGGAAAAATGAAAGAGGCCGATGTCATCCACAGGTTGAGCAACACTCTCAAAATAAATTTACTGACTTTTTCTTTTCAGATAAAAGCTATCCATGATAAATTGATTGAAGTGAAGAGGGTATATATAGATTTTTCTATACCATTACAAATTGCTCACGGCGTTCGATATCAAATCTTCGGCGTTTTGGATTCGGTTTCTCATGATGCTCATGTGATGGGACTACGAAATGTGGTCCAGTATTGTCAATGGCAACTGATTCAGAAGCAGTCGAACTATTCTGCATTCAGTAAATTTTTCATTGCTCTGGAATGTGAAATGAGAATCTGTCTGGCTGATTCAATTCGGGAAATAAATTCTAAGAAGACATTGAAGAAGATTCTGAAAAAAGAGGATATTAATCAGATGTCAGGAGAGTCGATGAAGACATTCATGAAGTTTCTTCTTTATGAATAGTTGAATTGCTTTAGAGGGCAGCAAATGAAGATATTTTGGAGATAAACATTGTTTTTGAAAAAAATTAAACAACTATTAGGTTGGCATGAAAGAAATGCGCGCTAGACGTTTACGCGTATCTACATATCTCAGCTGGAGTGAGTGATACTAAAAAGTGTTCACCTAACAAAATATTGATCATAAAGTTTTGCACATTTTATCAGTTGACCACTTTTTTTATCTTCAATTCCAGCCGAGATATGGATTTTTTGATATAGATTTTTTTTTTAATAGTTGAATTGTTTTAGAAAAATTCAAATAAAAATATTCTGGAGATAAAAATTGTTTTTATCAAAAAAAAAATACTGATATTGAAACTGTAAAAAGCCTCAGACTTGGTCACTAATTTTTACGACTTCGGCTTCTCTTCAGACTTGGATCAAGAGCAGACATGAGCGGAATTCTATCTTCCGTCTTCCGTCTCCAGAGATTTCCAAAACTGTTACGACTTCCGCCTTCCGGAATCCGGATTTGGAAATTTTTCTTCCGCTTATCTCTGATCCAGGGATAGACATTTACAACTTAATTATTAATAGACTCGAAGCTAGATCCAGAAGCCAGAGGAACCTTTTTTGATTTTTTACGGCAACAGAAAAGAATGACGGAGACGATTTTTTGTGTTTTTTTTTCAGATTCAAGATTTATGTGCAGGAATTATTCCGACAAACACAATCGTGACCTTAGGATAAAACCAAAAACACGTGAAAAGTACTACTTTACTTTCCCAGGCCAGAAAAAAGAATCATTTCTTATCACTATCAAAACTCAAGCGAACATGGTTCTCTCGATGGTTCGAAATTTTTTTCGAGGTCCTTCCGAGCCAAATCTTTCAATATGTGAGTCAGCAGAAATACTCCTTTAGACGCTTCTTATCATCTCTTTATAGACCCAATAAAAGGAAACTGTCAATTTCCAAATATTATGGAGCAATTGGCAAATGGAAGTGTTGAGACTGTCACTTTGGAGACAAACAGTTATTTTTCTCAAGCTTGGTGAGAGTTTCTAGGAGATTCTTTCGAGAAATGAGCAGTTTTAAGGAGAATTGGAATAAACCTCAGCGAAATTGATGGTCAGATGCAGCTGAATCCATTTATCATTTACGAGAGTGAACAACTTCCGAAGTGCCGAATGGGTTACTATCTTCGATACAGAAACTCGGATCACTGTGCTAAAATAGTAGTTTTACCCTCGGAAGGGCATGACTATGGCTTAGGCTTGAAGTTTTTGGATCTAGAGCCGGAACTTTTGGACGATGGAGCATTGATCGTTGAATATGGAATTCGAGTGGAAACATTACAAGATGCAGATAAAATTTGGAATTTTCAACTCCGCTCCGATTTATTTGATTCAAAAGGGAAACAAGTTATGATCCAATTGTGGAAAGATGAAGAGCTCCGATGTCATGAACAGGTTCAGTAGCTTTCCAGAAAAAAAACTCATGACTTTTTCTTTATAGATAAAAGCCATTCATCTTAATAATTCTATTGAGATCAAGAAGGCACAAGTAGACTTCAATAGACCTTTGCAAATTGCTCACGGCGTTCGATGTCAACCTTGCGAATCCAATTGGGAAAACGAATTATATTACGCTGCTCATGATGCTCATGCGATGGGATTCCGAAATGTGATCCACTATTGTCAATGGCAAATGATTCAGAGAATTCCGCGCACTGAAATGTATTTGATTGGACACCTAATGTGGATCTCTCTGAAATATGATATGCGATCATATTTGGTTCATTTGATTCGGAAATTGAATTCGAAGGACGAATTGATTGGGATTCTGAAAAAAGAGGATATTGATAAGATGTCAGGAGAGTCTATGAAGACATTCATGAAGTTTCTCCTTTATGACTAGTTGAATTGTCTGAAAAATCCCGATAAAGATGTTTTTAAAAAAAACTTGTCGTGATTTTCCTGTTCTTCTCGATGTTCTCTCACTCTCCCACACAGTAGGCCAATAAATCCCTCATAACAGCACAGGCGACTATAGCCCTCATATTGTGGGACCAATAAATCTTTTTGTTTATTTCTTCATTCCGAACAGTTACACCTGTTTTTCTTTCCAGAATTGTTTATCTTATCTCTTCTCTCTCATAGACATTTGTTCACCTTTTATCTATTCTTGGCCCAAACCATTTTTATTTTAGTTTGCACCCTTTCTTTCTCTCTGATCTTCTTTTTTCCTTGTTTCATTCACTTTGAGCTGACGAATTTCCGACCATCCTGTCTGCCACAAGAAAAAATTCTCCTACGAAAAAAGTCTCCTGCTTCTCCCGACGCCGTCCTAAAAGTTGAAGATGTCGAAAAATGAGAAGAAGCCGCTGAAAAAGTCTAAAGTAAAAAAACCGGAATAACAAAGTGAATACTTGATGAATTCATGCAAAAAAGTGTTACTTTCTTAATTGTGATCTCTTTTTATTTCGGTTTTTATTTTTAATAAATTGATTTTATTTCGGAAATATCATAAGTGGAATTTCTCTAAAACAATTCAATCATTCATAAATGAGAAACTTCATGAATGTCTTCATAGACTCTCCTGACATCTTATCAATATTCTCTTCTTTCAGAACCTTCATCAACTTCTCCTTAGAGTTCAGTTCCCGAATCAAATGAGCCAAATATGATCTCATGTCATTTTCCAGAGCAATCTTAAACGGGCTGATAAATTGAGGCCAAATAAATGGATTCTGAATCAGTTGCCATTGACAATATTGGACCACATTTCGGAATCCCATCTCACGAGCTTCGATAGCATTACAAATGACAAACAATGGTGATTTTTCACATCGAACTCCGTGAGCAATTTGTAAAGCTATATCAGATGGACCGTCTGAGTACATTGTTTCAATCGATTTATCATGATGAATAGCTGCTATCTAAAAGATTAAGCTGTGAGCTATTATTCTGAAAATCTGGTTAACCTGTGGATGACATCGGATTGCTGCATCGTTCCACAATTGAATCAGAACTTGCTTCCCTTTTGAATCAAATAAATCGGAGAAAAGTTGAAAATGCCAAATATTGTTCGCCTTTTGAATCGCTTCCACTCGAATTCCATATTTAATTATTAATGCTCCATCGTCCAAAAACTCCGGTTTTAGATTCGAAATCTTCATGCTAACGCCTTCAGCGACCCCTCCCGAAGGTAAAACAATTTGTGTCATCTCGATACACTTCGACTTTTTAATTCCAAGAAAATATCCCATTCGACACTTTAAATAGTTATCACTCTCGTAGCTAATAAATGGAATCAGATGCATCTCGCCTTCAATTTCTCTGACAATTATTCCAATTTTCCTATAAAACGTATTGGGAGATTCGATATGAAATCTTCTAAAAACCTCACCACCCTTCCATGTAATAATCATCTGGCTCCACAATGACACTCTCAACTCTTCCATTTGCCAACTGCTCCATAATATTCGGGAATCGACAATTTCCTTTTACTGGGTCTATCAAAAAAAAAGGATAAAAGTCGCCGAGAAAAGTCTTTCTGTTGACTTACACATTGAAATATTCGAATCGGAAGAGCCTCGAAAGAAATTTCGAATCATCGAGAGACACATCTTCTCTTGAGTTTTGGTAGAAATAGGAAATGATTTTTTTTTGATTAAATATTATTTTCGCGGGTTTCTATTCTGATTTTCTAGGAAGATCACGTATGTGACAGCGGAGGGATTGTCATTTTCTCCTGTTGCCGTAGGAAGTCCCTGCTTCAGAGGCTTCGGAATCTGGGTCCATATCAATCTCTCTTGGGACCTTTTTTCTCATGTGACCTCTGAATTAGGACAGAACTGTTTATTTGGCTCTTTACGGCTGATCCCAAAAATAAGGCTGGTCCCAGAAAGTTAAGACTGGTCCCATGGACGAAGACTGGTCCCAAAAAAAGAGTGGTCCCAAAGGAGGCTGGTCCTAAGAAAAGACAGGTCCCAAGAGAAGGTGACCTTTTTTGAAGCAGGTGGCCTAACTTAATATACTTTCAAAAAAAAATAGACGTGCATCATGTTTACATTTCCAAAAATCGATTCAGTAAGGAACTCGCTAGAGCCAGCGACATACACACAGAAGTTATTCATTGTTATTAGAAATATTCGTTTTCCTTGGTTTTATTTTAGAAGCATGTTTTTTTCAAAAATATCTTTATTTTCACTTCTATAAAACAATTCAATCATTCATAAATAAGAAACTTCACGAATGTTTTCATAGATTCTCCTGACATCATATCAATATCCACGTCTTTCAGAATCTTCATCAACTTCTCCTTAGAGTTCATTTCCCGAATCAAATGAGCCAAATATGATCTCATGTCATTTTCCAGAGCAATCATAAATTTGCTCAATTCAGGAAAAAACAATGACTTCTGAATCAGTTGCCATTGACAATATTGGACCACATTCCGGAATCCCATCTCACGAGCGTCGATAGCGGTACAAATAACATACAATGGTGATTGGTTACGTCGAACTCCGTGAGCAATTTGTAAAGCTATATCAGATGTACCTTCTGGGTACATTGTTTCAATCGATTTATCATGATGAATAGCTGTTATCTAAAAAAGGAAAAAAATTATGATTTTTTTTTCTGGAAATCTACTCAACCTGTTGATGACATCGGATATCTTTACCATTCCACAATTGAATCATAGCTTGCTTCCCTTTTGAATCAAATAAATCGGTGTAAAGTTGAAAATTCCAAAGGTTATCAATCGTTTTTATTGATTCCACTTGAATTCCATATTCAATTATCAGTGCTTCATTGTCCAAAAGTTTCGGTTTTAGATCCAAAAACTTCATGCAAACGCCTTCAACGTTCCCTCCCGAGGGCAAAGCAACTTTTGCCATCTTGATGTATTTAGAGTTTTTGATTCCGACATAATATCTCACTCCACACTTTGGGAAGCAGATATTATCGTAAGTAAGAAATGGAATCAGATGCATCTCGCTTTCAATTTCTCTGACAATTATTCCAATTTTCCTATAAAACTTGGGAGATTCGATAGGAAAACTTCTAAATGCCCCACCACTCTTCAATAAAAAAATCATCCGCCTCCACAACGACACTCTCAACACTTCCATTTGCTAATTGCTCCATAATATTCGGAAATCGACAATTTCCATTTGTCGGATCTATAAACAGATAAATATTGGAAGATAGAGAAATAGAGAAAGGGAGAAAGTGTACAAGGAGAGTATTTCTCCTGCGTCTCGTGTTCCCGCACACTATTTTACCGGTGACTTACACATCGAAAGATCGCCCATGTTCGCTTTGTTCCACTAGTTTGTCCACTTGAGTTTTTATAGAGATGAGAAATGATTTTTTTTCTAGCCGAGGCAAATAAAATATTATTTTTCACGGGTTATTATTCCGATTTTATAGGAAGTTCACGGGTGTGTCAGTGGAGGGATTGTCTTTTTGGTCATTGTCTTACTAGGGAAGTGTTTGAGGTTCCCACTCAAGAATGAGCTGAGAATTTGTGGACAGACTAAATCAACCATGCTGATTCCATTTCTGAAGTCAGTTTGGTCCGATGGGCCTTTTCTGTTACAGGAAAAAATCACGGCTTCCGGGACTTCAGGATCTGATTCCAAATCTACGTCCGATTCCAAAATGAATGGCTCTGGACACAAGTCCGTAATGAAGTCTGTGGAAATTTTTGAAAATCCGATAATGTCGAAGTCAGCCAAGTTTGACATAAAGCCGCTGAAAAAAAAAGGAAAAATTCAATTTCAAAAATATCTTTATTGTCTCTTTTCTACACAATTCAACTATTCAAAAAGAAGAAACTTCATGAATGTCTTCATAGACTCTCCTGACATCTTATCAATATCCTCTTCTTTCAGAATCTCCATCAATTCCTCCTTAGAGTTCATTTCCCGAATCAAATCAACTAAATAGGATCTCATGTCATTTTCCAGAGCAATCATAAATTTGCGGAGGAATTCATAACAAACAAATGGATTCTGAATCAGTTGCCATTGACAATAGTGGACCACATTTCGGAATCCCATCTTATGAGCCTCGGAAGAGGTCCACGTAACATATATTGGGCCTTGTTGACATCGAACGCCGTGAGCGATTTGTAAAACTGAACAAGTCTCTATGCCGTGGTGATTCGTTTCAATCGAATTATCATGATGGATAGCTGCTATCTGAAATATTAAGTCGTGAGGTTTTTCTTTTCTGGAAAGCAGCTTAACCTGTGGATGACATCGGATTTCTACATCGTTCCACAATCGGATCATAACTTCCTCCCCTTTTGAATCAAATAAATCGGTGGAAAGTTCAAAATTCCAAATTTTGTCTGACCATTGAGCTGCTTCCACTCGAATCCCACATTCAATAATCAATGCTCCATTTTTCAAAAGTTCCGGTTTTAGATCCGAAATCTTCATAACAAATCCGAGAGCTTGCCATTCCGATGGTAAATCAATTTTCATCTCACAGCAGTATTTTGAGTTATCGATCGCGAGATAATATCCTATTCGAAACTGCAGAGGGCTTCTACTTTGGAAACAAATAAATGGAATCAGATGCATTTCGCCGTCAATCACTTTGACATCGATTCCCATTTTCCTGAATCACTTTGTTTTTCAAAGATTCTCCTAGAAAACCAACCAATCCCCAAAAATGTAACTTCCTGATGGCACATTGACAGTCTCAACTCTTCCCATTGCCAATTGCTCGAAAATATTTGGGAATCGACATCTTCCTCTTCTTGGGTCTACAAAAAAAGGGAAAAAGATATATTTTTTTTTGCTGACTCACACATCGAAAGATTCGGCTCTGAAGAACCTCGAAAGAAATTTCGAATCATCGAGAAAATCATATTCGCTTGTGTTTTGATAAAGATAGGAAATGATTATTTTTCCTGCCCAAGAGTGTTACACTTCACGGTTATGGTATTATCGTAAGGTCACGATTGTTTGTCGGATTAACTCGAGAATATTGTAGTTTTATTTTGGAAACTTTTTATTGATCATTTGTCTTTTTGGTCATTGTCTGCGCCGTTCTTTTTTTGTTGCCGTTAGAAGTCAGCAAAATGCATCCAAGTCAATGTCCAATTCAAAAAGGTCCAACTCCAAAATGTCTGTTTCTGGATCCAAGTCTGGATTGAAATCTATGAAGCCGTCAAAACAGTCGAAGATGTCTAAAATTAAAAAATCTGAACTGGACAATCCGGAAATTCAGAGCAGCTATTTGTTGAATGCTTTAAAGGAGGACTGAACTCGGGTTTTTTATTTCAGATTCTGATGCAGTTTTTTATTCTGATCATTTCCTTTCACTACGACCATACTCAAAAATCCGGCCTAGGAATTCGAAAAAAGGCGCGCAAAGGCCATCACTCTGTATTGCGTGCTTCTTTCAAACGCCTTTTTCACCCGTATAGAGTGATTTTCGAGTGTACTCGTAGTGAGAGAAAATGATCAGAATAAAAAACTGCATCAGAATCTGAAATTTAAAAAAACCCGAGTTCAGTCCTCCTTTAAGAAACAAACAATTTTCGTTTGGATTTCTTTGATAGTAAAATGGTCTGATTCAAAAATATCTTTATTGGGTCTTCTCTAGAACAATTCAATTAGTCATAAAGGAGAAACTTCATGAATGCCTTCATATACTCTCCTGAAATCACATCAATAAGATTATCTATTTTCAGAATCTTCATCAATTTCTTCTTAGAATTCATTTCCCGAATCAAATGAGCCAAATAGATTCTCATATTATACTCCAGAGCAATAAAAATTCTGTTGAATTTAGGATTAAATGATGGATTCTGAATCAGTTCCCATTGACAATATTGGACCACATTTCGAAATCCCATCACACGAGCGTCGCAAGTAAGCCAAGGAATATCATTTATAAAGTCTTGATATCGAACACCGTGAGCAATTTGTAAAGATATATAAGATGTATAATCGGACAATACTTGAATGTTTCCAAGTGAATTATCATAATGAATAGCTTTTATCTGAAAAGGAAAATTAAGACATGAGTGTTTCTGAAAACTATTTACCTGTGGATGACATCGTAGGTCTTCATTTTCCCACAGTAGGCTCATAACTTGTTTCCCTTTCGAATCAAAAAAACCAGCAAGAAGTTGAAAATACCAAATATTATCTGATCTTTGTAATGCGTCCACTCGAATTCCATATTCAATTATCAATGTTCCATCGTCCAAAAGCTCCGGTTTCAGATCCATAAGTTTCAAGCTAAAGCCCGGAGCTTGACATCCCGAGAGTAAATCAACTTTTTTCATCATGGTATATTTTGAGTTTTTTATTCCAAGGTAATATCTCAATCCGCATTTTGGGAAGTATTCACTCTCGTAGCTAATAAATGGAATCAGATGCATCTCGTCATCGATTTCTTTGACATTTATTCCAATTTTCCTATAAAACTTATTGGTTTGGTATAATTCTTTCTAAAAACCCCACCAAATGTCAAGTAAATGACGGTCATTTCTTCTGAAATTTCTCTAAGAAAACTCACCATTCGGCAATAAAATAACCATCTGTCACCACATCGACACTCTCAACTCTTCCATTTGCCAATTGCTCGAAAATATTTGGAAATCGACAATTTCCTTTCATTGGGTCTATAAAAAAAATGGTGAAAGGCAACGTGCTAACTGTTTTTTTTTTTTGCCGACTTACACATTGAAAGATTCGAATCGGAAGAGCCTCGAAAGAAATTTCGAATCTTCGAGAGAACCATTTTTGCTTGAATTTTGATAGAGATTGGAAATGATTCTTTTTTTCCTGGCCGGGGAAAAAGTATTTTTCACGAGTTCTGGTTTTATCGCAAGGTCACGGATGTGTCAGTGGAGGAACTGTGGTTTTTGTCTTCGCTATTCTCTTCTCGAGCTGTAGGAATGTAGCAAAGGAACCTCTAGATCTGGATCCAAGTCAATGGCCAATTCCAAATAAGATTTCAGACACTGGGTTCAAGCCAAGGGCGAGCGGCAACGCCAAATTTCGGCAGTTAGGCAATTACCGGCAACTTTCGACAAGAGAGGAAGAAGATCTTTGTGTGCATCCCATTAACTGTTTTGCAAGTCTTGGTAACTTGCGTTTTTTTCTAGATTGTAATGTTTAGAATACAATCTTTGTGATGACTCACGTTCTCACGAGAGAGCGAGTCAGCTTCTTCTTTTGTCGGGACGACAATAAGAGAAATTGTTTGAGAGATAGAATTTTTTCTCTCCAAACAGGAGACGACCTTACTTTCAAATATATTAAAAGAAGGAGGCAAGACGGAGACTTGTTTCAAATAAAAACCACAATGTGTTGTTATTAGAATTGTGTTCAGATAGAACGAGTTGCCACGCGAGACTTTTTGACGGCTTAGGTACGATCTTTCGATCGATGCACCATATAATAAATCATGGGTTGGACCAGAACTGTTAGTGGGAAAAAAGACAGGTGGGAAAGGTATATCTACACGACGCAGAAAAAGGAAGCTCCGCCCACATGTGAAGAAAAAAAAACGTATAAAAGAGAGAAGGTTGGGTGGGTAGAATCATTCATTCGTTTTCCAGGCACCCATTGGCGGGTTTGCCAAAAACTCTTATTTTTTCGAGTATTCTTATTCAAATGTGATCCGACATCAATGATGTTCACGATGGATTCCTAAAAACACTCATCAACCATCAACAATGACGAGGTCATTCGACTCAGTGATGATGATGAAGTGAAATCAAGAAACAACGACTCAATGTTTGGAGGCTGATCCACAAAACTGGACAAGATGCGTGGATTGATTCGGATATTATGGTCAAGTTCCTGAGTTCAAGAGCAAAAGATCATGACGATGTAAACATAGCCGATCCGCTCAACTTCCAAATCTCTAGAAGAAAGGTTTTGGTGCAAAGAGCAATGGAGGAAGGCAAGAAGAGAATTGTCTTCTCAATATGTACAGGATATCATCGGATGTTGAGCACAATTGGAAATGGAGTCGCTACGTTCTACGACCCATTGTGTGCAAAGGCGAAGGAATCTATTTGGGAGCTGCTTTCAGATCTGAATGTAGTGACACAGATGGCGTCAGAAGATTCTCCACGACAGAAAGACGCCTGGAACTGTGGAGGGTTTTTGTGATGAAAATGACTGAAGCATTCATCACAAACACAGAACGGAGAGCAGATAAAGTGGAGGAAGACGTGAAAACGTTCAGAAAAGGAACTTTTGAACGAACTGAAACCGACTTACGACAACTTTGCCGAAGACTACGAGAAATCGAAAACACCGGTGAAAATCCCTTATAGTATATCCTATCATGATTCTTTTTTCTGGCAGAGGCAAATAAAGATGTTTTTCACGGGTTATTATTCTGGTTCCATAGGAAGGTTATTGCCTTCGCCATTCTCTTCTCGAGCTGTAGGAATGTTGCAAAGGCTTCAGGTACCTCTAGATCTGGATCCAAGTCAACGGCCAATTCCAAAATGTCTGGATCTCGGTTCAAGTCAGGGGCAAGCGGCCACGCCAAATTTCGGTAATAAGGCAACGGCAACGGATTGAAAAACCGGCAACTTACAATACATTTTTTCACGATTTGATTCAGACTTCTTGTTTCGAAAATGGTTTAAATGGTAAAAGGACCATAATAGACCATAATAAAGATTCTGCAATTTTTGGATAAAAAATTTGAACTCATATAAGCTATATATTCGGAATTTCGGGTAAAATTCTTTGACAATCATTGCCGAAGAAAAATATCGGCAACGCGCCTCTCGTCGCTGATTCAAGTCTGGATTTCAGTCTATGGAACAGTCTAAAAAGTCGGAGACGTCTAAAACTAAGAAGCCTGGAATTTAAAAGCCGTTTTTGTTGATACCATACCAATAACAAATTGTCGAAGTTTCAGAAGAAAATCTTTGAGTTTTTTCATAGACGTGAACGCGGCTCCATACTTATTCCCCACCCTGTATTGAAAACACACACACACCATTGATAACTTCTTTCCAAGAATCGCCTGAGTTTCAAATAAAAACGTTTGAGATCAAAAATCCTGAAAACGGAAACACGACTGTATGAAAAAGAAAGTATGAAAAATGAGCCTTTTTTCAAAAACAGTTTTCATTCCAGAAACATATTTATTTACTCTTCTCTCCACTAATTCAACTAGTCATAAAGGATAAACTTCATAAATGTCTTCATAGCCTCTCCTGACATCCTAATCTGATGATAGTGAAGAAAGTTCAGATGACCCAACACTTTCTCCTTCGAATTGATTTCCCGAACGAAATAAGCCAAACCGATTCTCATATCATTGTTCATAGCAATATTAATTCTGCTTCTTTCTGAATAAATTGATGAATTCTGAATCAGTTGCCATTGACAATAGTGGACCACATTTCGTAGTCCCATCGAATGAGCTGCATAAGCAATCGAAGCTATATCGATTGCGCGTTCTTGATATCGGACACCATGAGCAATTTGTAAAGATTTAAAATCTGAACAATCCTTGATTTCAATCGAATTATCATGGATAGCTTTTATCTGTAAGTGAAAATTCATGAGTTTTTGGTCTGGAATGCTGCCTAACCTGTGGATGACACCGCCAGGTTCTTTCATTTTCCCTGAATGGCACCATAACTTGTTTCCCTTTCGAGTCAAACTGATCGGAGAGAAGTTGAAAATGCCAAATATCGTTTGCATATTGCATTGCCTCTACGCGAATTCCATATTTAATTATAAGTGCTCCGTTGTTCAAAATATCCGGTTCTAGATCCGAAACTTTCATGCAAACAGCTCGAAAGTGACATTTCGATGATAAATCAGTTTTCATTCTGATACGGTATTTCGTCTTATCGATTCCAAGATAACATTCCAATCGACACTTTCGAGTGAACTCTTCCTCGTAAGTAATGTATGGAATCAGATGCATCTCGCCGTCAATTTCGCTGAGATTTATCCCAATTTCCCTGAAAATATTCGCATTTCTTTCGATAAATTCTCAAAAAAAACTGACCATTCTTCAATATTAAAATCACCTGACTCCACAGTGACACTCTCAACTCTTCCATTAGCCAATTGCTCCATAATATTCGGAAAGCGACAGTTTCCATTTGTTGGATCTATAAAAAAATGGTAAAAGACTTCGAGATTTGCTGACTTACACATTGAAAGATTCCACATATTCGATTTAGTAATAGGAAATGATTATATTTTCCGGCCGAGGGAAGTAAAATATTATTTTTTCACGGGTTACCATTATGGGTTTATAGGAAGGTCACGGATGTGTCAGTAGAGGGATTATCTTTTTGGTTATTGGCAGCGCCAATTTTTTCCCGATTGCCGTAGGAAGTCACGTCTTCAGGGACCTCTAGATTTGGATCCAAGTCTGGAATGAATTCTGTGAAGTCGTTCAAAAATTCAGAGGTGTTGGATTCTAAGAAGTCTGGAATGAAGAAAGCGAGCACCATGACTCAAATGTCTTTATTTTTCTTCTCCAAAACAATTCAACTAGTCATAAGAGAGAAATTTCGTAAACGTCTTCATAGACTCTCCTGACATCCTATCAATCATATCCATATCTCTCAGCATGGCACACGGACGGCGCGGTCGGCTGAATTCAGCGCCGAATGGAAGCCTCAAGAGTAGTATACAGAGGTTTTTAGGAACCCAAATATAACACAGGGGGCGGGGCTTAGGCCGTTGGCCTAAGCCCCGTCCCCTGCGTTATATTCGGGTTTCTAAAAACCTCTGTGGACGTTAAATATGAGAAGTTGGTTATTAACATAATCATGAAATGGTTTAAAGCTCAGATTAGTTGTTTTATCAATCATAATGATCTATGACGAACTATTTCGGTTATTTTTTCATTCCGATTAGTTATTTTGTTATTCTGTTTTTGTTTTTTTTGTTTACAATATCAAAACCTTAATAACAAAGTTATCAGCAAACCTGTGAAGTTTAACTCAAAACTGTTAAGTGATTGCGAAATCACAAAAAAAGTTAATATTGCACTTTGACCTGAAAAAAATCAGAGAGCGAAAAAAAGGTCACCTACCTGGACGACGACAAAATGAAGAAATGACGCTAAAAATATTTTCCCTCCTCATTAGTACCTCAATATTGTTCCAAGAAAAACCGGTTTTTCGCGTTATTGAATCCAGGACTCCAATTAACATGTTATGAAACACCTGGAAAGTATACTTGTACTATTCTTTGGTATCAACTTGCACAGGCCACTGAAGTGAAATCAATAGAAGGGGACACAAGCTGTGCTACTTAGTGATTCAAATGGTTATGGATGCAAAAGTTGAGCCTCCCAAGCGTAAAAACTTTCACGGAAGAATTTTTTAGCGAACAGCTTATTTTCGGATTTATTATGATTTCTCTAGTTATGCTCTGTTTTTAACCGTATTTCAGTCAATCTTCGATATTTTCTGAAAGTTAAAAAGGAAATTGTGGACAAACAAGTGATACAACTTTTTGCTTCTAGCGTATTTTTTATAGGATCACAAACCAAAGAGCTCAAAAAACTGACATGCAGTTTTTTTTTTTTGAAATTATTGCTCAAAAGAAACGTCAAAAATAAGGTAGAAATACGAATTTATAGAATTTTTACTGAAGAATTCTTGAGAAAATCTCGAATTTGTACAAAAATGACTTTTTTTTTCGTTTTAGGGGGTTTGAGGCCAATCATGATCTTTTCAAAGGGGTTTTTCGTCTTTTTTCATTTGTAACGATGGTTAATTGGCATGTCCTACTACTTCCCATAGGAATAATCAAGTTTCGAAACATCAAAAAAAAAAAATTTATCGAGGAGTGTTAAGGTGATAAGTGATAAGGTGATATGTGATAAGGTGATAAGTGATAAGGTGATATGTGATAAGGTGATAAGTGATAAGGTGATAAGTGATAAGGTGACAAGTGATAAGGTGATAAGTGATAAAGTGATAAGTGATAAGGTGATAAGTGTTAAGGTGATAAGTGATAAGGTGATAAGTGTTAAGGTGATAAATGATGATTGATAAGATGGCTGGTGATAAAATAATAAGTTTTTCATAAGAGCTTTGTTGTGCTTGTCGAACTGTAAAATGAGCTGAGGTGATTTTTCATAAAAGTCTTTAGAACATGCCTTACAAGTTCGAGTTTGCGGAAAGAATTTTTGTTTCAGTGAAATTAGAATACTGGTTACTTGATGGTGAATAATGAGTAGACCATGAGGATGATATCATTGACTTGTTTCCATGTTGCGAAATCTTAGTATACGTTGTCGAAAAACATGAACAAACCAGACTATTCGCCTTTAAAAATTCGAAAATTTTCTACTGATTTCAAAATGTGAAAGTGGAACAGCCTCTAAAGTTGGTTTCATCACATAATGCTTTACTTTGTCGTTTGCAGTCATCAATAAAAAAAAGGAGTCCCTTCAATTCACAGCGCTTTTTCGGTAAGTCTTCAATGAAAAAATTATATTAGATTGTTAAAATATCCGAATTATTTATTCAAGGATCAGACTCTACAGGATGCCCTAACCAGTACATTCATACTTGCTTTTTGTCTCTGTATACACTTTTTCCTACAATTCTTTCGTTTCTATACACTTGATCTTATTGTTTGAGACCCCGTGTCATTTCGAAGTAATAATGTGGTTATTCATATCACGAAAAAAAGTTTTTTTTATCATTCTTAGACAATTCTTTGAGAATTTGGAGAAAACTAAGAAAAAAATATTTAAAACAACATGAAATTTATACATGAAAAGTTCTTTGGTACTATTTACGAGAGAATTTCATTAAATAAACAACACGGGTCCGTCTAGGTAGTGACTTTTCATTTGAAGTTTACTGAAAAAATGACTTGTCAAAAAAAAAATGTAGAAAATGCGAAAAATATGAAAAAAAAAGCGAAAAACTAGGGTGAAAGTTCCTTATTGATATCCTCATAAGAAGGGTCATCCAATTTTCTGACGGTAACATAACGATGACACTTCTTTGGCTTTCGTGAGTTTCGAAAAATTTGAATACGTGGATTGAAACAAAACTTCAGTGTTGGCCTGGAGGATGAAAACGACATGAAAATTCACTTATTCTGTCTTGAGACCTACTCAAGTCTTGACTACACAAATATCGAAGTACGAGTGATCAACATGATGACTTCGGATGAAGGTTTCTCAAGAGGACGTAGGAGTTTTTGATATCAATGTTTATTCGCGGGGAAAAAAGCTCATAGTAGAGTTTTGACAAAAACTTATGAAAATGAATAACATGTTTCTAATCTCGTAAAATACGATTGGAGTTACAAAGTTACAAGTTTCCAAAAAAAAAACATTTTTCTCAAAAGTTGTGAAAAGTTTTATTTTTATTGAAAATTTAGTGGAAGTTTGTATAAGCTGAATTGAATAACATTTTACTATTCAACGAAGTTACTATTTCGTTTAAAAAAAATGGTGTTTTGCTCATTTACAGTTTTTCTCTGCGAATCTTTTTGGCCATACATTATGAGGCCTACAGCACATAAAGGACAGATGAAAAAAAGTAGAAGTGCACAAACGTTTCCAGTACCTCTTTATTAGATGAAAAAATTTGAGCATTCTAAACCGGATTAAAGCTCCTGCAAACACAATATTCACTAGCAAAATGCCGCATCGATTATTCATCGAAACACTTTTTCCTGCAAAGGTCTGGTTTAAGCAAATATTAAAGCTTACACGAAACATTTCCTTATTCGGGTTTAAATTCCTAGGTGGGAAATGACTGGATCAAAAATCAAAAACTCAATTCAAATAGACTTCGTCGACGATTTTCGTCATAGGAAACAAAACGGCAATGTCGCTTTTCTTTTTACTTTTGTCCATGTTTACGTTAGAAAGTTCTATGTTTATCATCATAAATCAAAACAAGGAAAAGAAGTGGCTGAAGCCTCAACAAAAATCTTCACAAAGTTTAAATCGCCACCTATTTATGTATGTCTATAGTGATTCTGGAAAAGAATTTCACAAAAAAAAAATGTAAAAGTTGTTTTGCTTCACTTTCTATTTGCAATCGCACTCCAAAAAAAGGTAATTCAAATAAGTGATCGCCAAGAATCGGAGGCTAAAACCTAGGCTCGCAAAATAAATGGCGTCTAAATATAACTGGAGATATATAGACGTATTGACAGATGTTGTGAATGGGAGGAACAGTGCGGTCAACCGATCAATCAAAAAGGCGCCAGTCGATGTTAAAAATGGAGAATTCACTATTTTTAATTAATTAAGGTCGTTGAGGCAAACATCCAAAGTGGGAGACCATATGAGATCCTACGCAGAGACATAGAAAAAATTTTGTTATCGCTCACATTCGACCTACAAACTTAGTTACTTATACTATTGTTGATCAGAATAGTGAAGAAATGGATGCTAAGCTTTATGAGATTGATGCCATTAAAAAAAAATTCATAAGTTTTTTCAATTATTCATGAACGTAGAAAAATGATTTTTTTTTAAAGTACGAACTTTCACCCTAGTTTTTCGCTTTTTTTTTCATATTTTTCGCATTTTCTACATTTTTTTTTTTTGACAAGTCATTTTTTCAGTAAACTTCAAATGAAAAGTCACTACCTAGACGGACCCGTGTTGTTTATTTAATGAAATTCTCTCGTAAATAGTACCAAAGAACTTTTCATGTATAAATTTCATGTTGTTTTAAATATTTTTTTCTTAGTTTTCTCCAAATTCTCAAAGAATTGTCTAAGAATGATAAAAAAAACTTTTTTTCGTGATATGAATAACCACATTATTACTTCGAAATGACACGGGGTCTCAAACAATAAGATCAAGTGTATAGAAACGAAAGAATTGTAGGAAAAAGTGTATACAGAGACAAAAAGCAAGTATGAATGTACTGGTTAGGGCATCCTGTAGAGTCTGATCCTTGAATAAATAATTCGGATATTTTAACAATCTAATATAATTTTTTCATTGAAGACTTACCGAAAAAGCGCTGTGAATTGAAGGGACTCCTTTTTTTTATTGATGACTGCAAACGACAAAGTAAAGCATTATGTGATGAAACCAACTTTAGAGGCTGTTCCACTTTCACATTTTGAAATCAGTAGAAAATTTTCGAATTTTTAAAGGCGAATAGTCTGGTTTGTTCATGTTTTTCGACAACGTATACTAAGATTTCGCAACATGGAAACAAGTCAATGATATCATCCTCATGGTCTACTCATTATTCACCATCAAGTAACCAGTATTCTAATTTCACTGAAACAAAAATTCTTTCCGCAAACTCGAACTTGTAAGGCATGTTCTAAAGACTTTTATGAAAAATCACCTCAGCTCATTTTACAGTTCGACAAGCACAACAAAGCTCTTATGAAAAACTTATTATTTTATCACCAGCCATCTTATCAATCATCATTTATCACCTTAACACTTATCACCTTATCACTTATCACCTTAACACTTATCACCTTATCACTTATCACTTTATCACTTATCACCTTATCACTTGTCACCTTATCACTTATCACCTTATCACTTATCACCTTATCACATATCACCTTATCACTTATCACCTTATCACATATCACCTTATCACTTATCACCTTAACACTCCTCGATAAATTTTTTTTTTTTGATGTTTCGAAACTTGATTATTCCTATGGGAAGTAGTAGGACATGCCAATTAACCATCGTTACAAATGAAAAAAGACGAAAAACCCCTTTGAAAAGATCATGATTGGCCTCAAACCCCCTAAAACGAAAAAAAAAGTCATTTTTGTACAAATTCGAGATTTTCTCAAGAATTCTTCAGTAAAAATTCTATAAATTCGTATTTCTACCTTATTTTTGACGTTTCTTTTGAGCAATAATTTCAAAAAAAAAAAACTGCATGTCAGTTTTTTGAGCTCTTTGGTTTGTGATCCTATAAAAAATACGCTAGAAGCAAAAAGTTGTATCACTTGTTTGTCCACAATTTCCTTTTTAACTTTCAGAAAATATCGAAGATTGACTGAAATACGGTTAAAAACAGAGCATAACTAGAGAAATCATAATAAATCCGAAAATAAGCTGTTCGCTAAAAAATTCTTCCGTGAAAGTTTTTACGCTTGGGAGGCTCAACTTTTGCATCCATAACCATTTGAATCACTAAGTAGCACAGCTTGTGTCCCCTTCTATTGATTTCACTTCAGTGGCCTGTGCAAGTTGATACCAAAGAATAGTACAAGTATACTTTCCAGGTGTTTCATAACATGTTAATTGGAGTCCTGGATTCAATAACGCGAAAAACCGGTTTTTCTTGGAACAATATTGAGGTACTAATGAGGAGGGAAAATATTTTTAGCGTCATTTCTTCATTTTGTCGTCGTCCAGGTAGGTGACCTTTTTTTCGCTCTCTGATTTTTTTCAGGTCAAAGTGCAATATTAACTTTTTTGTGATTTCGCAATCACTTAACAGTTTTGAGTTAAACTTCACAGGTTTGCTGATAACTTTGTTATTAAGGTTTTGATATTGTAAACAAAAAAAACAAAAACAGAATAACAAAATAACTAATCGGAATGAAAAAATAACCGAAATAGTTCGTCATAGATCATTATGATTGATAAAACAACTAATCTGAGCTTTAAACCATTTCATGATTATGTTAATAACCAACTTCTCATATTTAACGTCCACAGAGGTTTTTAGAAACCCGAATATAACGCAGGGGACGGGGCTTGGGCCAACGGCCTAAGCCCCGCCCCCTGTGTTATATTTGGGTTCCTAAAAACCTCTGTATACTACTCTCAAGTTCACGGCTGTGTAAGGGAGGGATTGTCTTTTTGGTTATTGTCTCCACCATTCTCTTCTCAAGCTGTAGGAACTTAGCAAGGACTTCTCCAGGGATTTCTGTATCTAGCTCAAATCAATTTTCCATTTTAAGATATCTGTCTCTAGATCCAAATCTGGATTTTGAAGTCTGTGAAACCATCGAAAAAGTCGAAAATGAAAAAAATCGGAGGCTTTGACTCAAATATCTTTATTGGCTCTTTCTCTAAAACAATTCAACTAGTCATAAAGAAGAAACTTCATGAATGTCTTCATAGACTCTCCTGACATCTTATCAATGTTCATTTTTTCCAGTATATCCATCAACTTGTTCTTCGAATTCATCTCCCGAATCAAATGAATCAAATATGATCTCATATTACATCGTAGAACACATCGAAATTTTTCGTAATCATAATAACCAACAGGATAAGTGGATGGATTTTGAATCAGTTGCCATTGACAATAGTGGATCACATTTCGGAATCCCATCAAATGAGCGTAGTCAGCATATGCCAAAAAGCTGTAAGAGGAAAGTGAAAAAGAATAACGATCACCGTGAGCAATTTGTAACGCTGTAAAAGCTGATGATTGGTAGCTAGTTTCAATTGAGTTATCATGATGAATAGCTGCTATCTGAAAGATTAGGCTGTGAGTTTTTATTCTGAAAAACTGCTTACTTGCTGATGACAACGGATGTATTCATTTTTCCACAATCGAACCATGATTTGCTTGCCTCTCGAATCAAATAAATCGTTTTCAAGTTGAAAACGCCAAGTTGTATTCAGATTTTGAAATGCTTCCACACGAATTCCATATTTAATTATCAGTGCTCCATTGTTCAAAATATTCGGTTTTAGATCCGAAACTTTCATGCAAACAGCTCGAAAGTGACATTTCGATGATAAATCAGTCTTCATTCTGATACGGTATTTGGTCTTGTCTATTCCAAGATAGCATTCCAATCGACACTTTGGAGTGAATTCGTCCTCGTAAGTAATGAATGGAATCAGATACATCTCGCCGTCAATTTCGCTGAGATTTATTCCAATTTCCCTGAAAATATTTGCATATCTTTGGAAAAATTCTAAAAATAAACTGACCATTCTTCAATAGTAAAATCACCTGACTCCACAGTAACAGTCTCAACTCTTCCATTTGCCAATTGATCCATAATATCTGGAAATGGACAATTTCCATTTGTTGGATCTAAAAAGAAATGGTAAAAGACCCCGAAATTTGCCGACTTACACATTGAAAGATTCCACATATTCGATTTAGAAATAGGAAATGACCAGACGGTTTCCGGCGCTTCGCGCCTCAACCACCCGGACTTCCCAGAAATTTCGGTCAACTCCTATGAAAAATGAAAAACCAAAAATATTTGGCCCACCGAGGAATCGAACTCGGATACTGAATTTACCAAACATTTTTTTACACCACTGCACTACGCCAATAACGGTGCGGCGGCGGCAGCAGACTCTCTAAAATTAGTAAATCTAGCAGCCGACAGTTGACGGGGGCGGGGCTTAGGCTGGTGCATAGATAGCACAGAGCTTCCTAGAGCTCCAAATGAAGTAGAAAAAAGACGGGCATCATTGCGGGGGAATTCTGTATCGACCTGCTTTTGTTTCATAAAAATCGGACTTCTAGGAAAGGCTGGAGGGTCCGCGACGCACAAACATACGGACAAACAGACGGAATTCTATATTAGAATAATAAAGATTGTTTTTTCTCTGGCCGGGGAAAATATTACTTTTCACGGGTTATCATTATAGGTTTATGGGAAGGTCACGGATGTTTAAGTGGAGAAATTGTCTTTTTGGTTATTGGCAGCGCCATTCTTTTCTTGTTGCCGTAGGCAGTAACAGCTCCAGGGATCTCTGGATCTGGATCTGGACAAGGTCAACTTGTGAATTTTCTGGCTTTGGACCAAGTCTGAAGTCTATGACAAAGTTTGAGATGAAAAAACCGGAAATTCGAAATTAATAATTTTTGAATTTCTGAGAAGCACACTATCTTACTTATGAGCTACTTTGCTTTTGGTTTTCTTTATAATAAATCGTTTTAGTTTGGAAGCATGTTTTTCAACAAAATTTTTACTTTAAGAAATATCTTTATTCGCTCTTCTCTCCAATAGTTCAACTAGCCATAAATGAGAAACTTCATGAATGTCTTCATAGACTCTCCAGACATCTTATCAATATCCACGTCTTTTAGAATTTTCATCAATTTCTTCTTAGAATTCATTCCCCGAATCAAATGAGCCAAATAGATTCTCATATCATATTTCAGAGCAATAAAAATTTTGTTGAATTTAGTTTTAAATGATGGATTCTGAATTAACTGCCATTGACAATATTGGACAACATTTCGGAATTCCATCACACGAGCGTCGCAAGTAAGCCAAGGAATATCATTTATAAAGTTTTGATACCGAACGCCGTGAGCAATTTGTAAAGATATATAAGCTATAAAACCAGTGTATAAGTGACTACTGCCAAATGAATTATCATAATGGATAGCTTTTATCTGAATAAAAATATTAAGTCACGAGTATTTCTGAAAACTGCTTACTTGTGGATGACATCGTAGGTCTTCATTTTCCCATATAAGGCTCATAACTTGTTTCCCTTTCGAATCAAATAAATCGGTGTAAATTTGAAAATTCCAGATATTCTCTCTTTCTTGTATTGCTTCCACTCGAATTCCATATTCAATAATTAATGCTCCATCGTCCAAAAGTTCCGGCTTCAAATCCGTAAGCTTCATTCGAATGCCTTCAGCGTGCCATCTCGAGTGTAAGAAAACTTTTTTCTCAACACAATATTTCGAATCATAAGTTTTAAGATAAAATCCAATTCGAACCTCAGGATAGGATCGATGTTCGTAACTAATAAATGGATACAGATGCATTACGCCGTCAATTTCTTCCACATGTATTCCAATTTCCCTGAAAAATTGTGTTCATTTTGTTGAAAGATTCTCCCAGAAAAACCCACCAAAAGTCAAGAAAACTACGGTCTGCCTCCACAGTGACAGTCTCGACTCTTCCAGTTGCTAATTGCTCGAAAATGTTCGGAAATTGACAAGTTCCTCTTGTTGGGTCTATAAAGAGAGATGGTGAAAAACGCCCAGATCAATGTTTTTTTTTGCCGACTTACACAATGAAATATCAACCATGTTCTCTAGCGAGATAAGAAATGATGAATTTGACGTAGGGAATGAATTTTCACAACTTTTGTTTTATGGTAAGGTCACGTTTGTGTTTTCGGAATAATTCCAGAATATTTATTGCTTGAATATGAAAAAAAAACCAAAAATCGCCTCATCCCACTCTCTTCTGTTGCAATAAAAAGTTAAAAAAGGGCTCCATTGACTTTTGGATCTGGTTCTTTGTCATTCTCTTATTGAGCTGTCAAAAGGTAGCAAAGGCTCTAGGGACTACTGGATCTGGATCCAAGTCAATTCCAAAATGTCCAAATCCAAAGGATCTGGCTCTGAATCAAAGTCTGGATTGAAGTCTATGAAGCGGTCTGAAAAAACGAAAGCGACGAATGGAACGGTGGAGCGCACATTCTGCCGCGCCTGTATGGCTCTTTCTTTCGGTTGATTTTCTTGTAATGAGTTGGTTTTATTTTAGAACCATGTTTTTTTCAGACTTGCCACGGGTCGTGCCGGGCAGCTGGAGAAATTTCTATCGACCCGGCTCAGGCATAACTTTAGGGCAAAACATGTTTTGTTCCGGCAAAATTTTCGAAAAATTTTTCTCACGGTTTTTTTCTATTTTTTTGGCCCATGTTATGTTTTTAGGGAGGAAATTTTGATAGATTTTCAAGTGAAAAGATCCAGGAAAAATTTAAATTTTCGGCTGAAATTCGGGGAAAACATGCTGAAAAAACTTTGGAACCCGAGCGGACCGGGCCGGGCCGGCCCGGATTTTGACAAGTCTGGTTTTTTCCAACAAACAAAATTTTCATTTCAAGAAATATCTTTATTGGATCTTCTCTCTAAAACAAGGCAATTAGTCATAAAGGAGAAACTTCATAAATGTCTTCATAGATTCTCCTGACATCTCATCAATCATATCCAATTCTTCCAGTATCTCTATCATTTTCTTCTTTGAATTCGTTTCCCGAATCAAATGAACCAAATATGACCTCATATCATACTTCATAGCAACCAAAAATTTTTTGAATTCACAAAAAATCAATGGCTTCTGAATCAATTGCCATTGACAATATTGGATGGCATTTCGGAATCCCATCTCACAAGCGCGATGAAGAATCCAAATGGGAGTTGATGGAGATGATCCTTGATATCGAACGCCGTGAGCAATTTGTAATGCAACATTGGCTGCTATACTTAGATGGCCTTCAATAGGATTATAACAATGAATAGCTTTTATCTGAAAATAAAAGCCAATCCATGAGATTTTTTCTGAAAACTGCTTACTTGTTGATGACATCGGAGTCTTTCATTTTCCCTTAATCGAACCATAACTTGCTTTCCTTTCAAATTAAATAAATCGACCCAAACTGGAAAATTCCAAATTTTATCTACATCTTGTAATGCTTCCACTCGAATTCCATATTCAATTATTAATGCTCCATTGTCCAAAAGTTCCGGTTTTAGATCCGAAATTTTCAATTCTAAGCCACGAGTGTTCAATTCCGTGTGTAAATCAATTTTCATTTTGATACGGTATTTCGACTTTTTGATTCCTAGATAGTATTCCAATCGACACTTTGGAAAGCATCCATCTTGGTAACTGACAAATGGAATCAAATGCATCTCGTTGTCAATTTCTTTGACATCTATTCCAATTTCCCTGAGAATATTCGCATTTACTCTAAAAATTCTTTAAGAAAACTCACCATTCGGCGATATACCAACACTCTGACGACACAGTGAAACTCTGTACACTTCCATTTGCCAATTGCTCAAAAATATTTGGAAATCGGCAATTTCCTTCTACTGGATCTATAAAAAAAGGATAAAAGACCCCTTTTTTATGACTTACACATCGAAGGACCCCAAAATAAATTTCGAATCATTGAGAGAACCATGTTCACTTGTGTTTTGATAAAGATAGGAAATGATTGCTTTTTCTGGCCGAGGAAATAGAGTTTTACGTTTTACGGTTATTGTTTTTCGTAAGGTCACGATTTGTTGTCGGAACAATTTCGAATTATTTCGGCGGGAACGTGAACCTTTTTTCATTGTCTCTGTCATTCTCTTCTGTAATCGTAAGAATACTAGGGACTTCTGAATATAGTTTCGATTCTACTTCCAACTCAAAAATGAATGGCTCTGGATCCAAGTCTGGAATGAAGCGGCTGAAAATGTCGCAAAATCAAGACTGTCACACGGCCGACCGCGGCTTTGGCGGCCTGGCTCTAAATCGGCCGCGGAAAGTGCTGAAACTCTGTTTTTTTTTATACTAGAGTCCTTTCTTCACAATGCCTACCAGGGCCGCCATGCCGCCGAAACATTCCATGGCTGGTTGTCCCGATAAAAAAGTGACCACGGCCGATTTTGACAGCTTTGCGCAGAATGAAAACAGCTCCATTGGACTGAGTTAGAAAATGATCAGGATATATGTTGATTTTGGTCGCCAAATCATTTTTCAATACTTGCAGAAAATATGATCACAATAAAATTACAAGTGACTGCTTTCGATTGATTTTTTTTGTAATAAGTTGGATTTATTTTAGACCTTTATTAATTTTTCCAATTTTTTAACAAACAAGATTTACATTAAGAAATATCGGCTCTGTTCCAGAATAAGGGTCTCTTGATTTTATAGGGGTCCTTGGAAAATTACAGGTGTCCCTAAAAATTAGAGGGGTCCCTGCCAATCCCTCAGAAGTAAAATGGTCCCTGAAACTTTCAGGGGTCTCTGAAAATGACTTTGATTTTTCCACAATGGAATCATAACTTGCTGCCTTTTCGAATCAAAATAATCGGTTCAAACTGGAAAACACCAAGTATTATCTTCATTTTGTAATGCTTCCACTCGAATTCCATATTCAATTATCAGTGCTCCATCGTCCAAAAGTTCCGGTTTTAAATTCAAAAACTCCATGTGAAAGCCTGGAGCTTGGTATTCCGAGTGAAAAAGCAACACTTCCATCTTAATACTGTGTTTTGCGTTCTTCTCTTCCAAGATAATATTCCATTCGACACTTCGGATAGATTACACTCTTGTAACTGAAAAATGGAATCAGATGCATCTGGCCATCGATTTCATTGACATCTATTCTAAATTTTCTAAAAGATTTTTCATTTTTCGAAAGATGCTCCTAAGAAACTCACCACTCGTAAATGTAATAACATCCTGACAGTACAGTGACACTCTCAATTCTTCCATTTGCCAATTGCTCCATAATATTTGGAAATCGACAGTTTCCTTTTATTGGGTCTATAAAAAGATGGTAAAAGACTCCGAGAAAAGTATTTTTGCCGACTTACACATTGAAATATTCAAATCAAAAAAATTGGAAGAACCTCGGAAGAAATTTCGAATCATCGAAAGAACCATGTTCACTTGAGTTATGATTGAGATACGAAATGATTTTTTTTCCGGTGTTACCCTTCACGGTTATTGTTTTTCGAATGGTCACGATTTTTTGTCGGATTAACTCGAGAATTTTTAAGTTTTATTTTGAAAACTTTGGGTTACTTATTCTTTTTTGTTGCCGCCAGAAGTCAGAAAATACTCCAGGAGCTTCTGGATCCAAGTCAATGTTCATTTCAAGAATGTCTGTCACTGGATCAAAGTCTGGAATGAAGTCTGTAAAGTCGTCTAATAAATCGAAGATGTCAAAAACTAAAGTCTGGAATGAAGCGGCTAAAAAGATTTGAAGTGGAAAAAAACTGGAAATTATTCAAAAAGAAATGGATCAAAAATAAATTTGCTCTTTATACTTTATTGGCTCTTCTCTAGAACAATTCAACTATTCAAAAAGAAGAAACTTCATGAATGTCTTCATAGATTCTCCTGACATCTTATTAATATCCTCTTCTTTCAGAATCTCCATCAATTCCTCTTTCGAATCCATTTCCCGAATCAAATGAGCCAAATAGATTCTCATATCATTTTCCAGTGCAACAGAAAATTTTTTGATTCCAGGACCAATTAATGGATTCTGAATCAAGTACCATTGAGAATATTGGATCACATTTCGAAATCCCATCTGACGAGCGTCGAAATTACTCCAAGGAATATCATATATAAAATGTTGAAATCGAACGCCGTGAGCAATTTGTAAACATATATAAGCTAGATGACCAAGTGGATAATGAATGTTTCCAAATGAATTATCATAATGGATAGCTTTTATCTAAAAAGGAAAAATTGAGTCATGAGTGTTTTCGAAAACTATTTACCTGTGGATGACAACGCATGTTTCCATTTTCCCAGAATGGGATCATAATTTGTTCTACTTCTGAATCAGATGAATCGATGAGAAAATGAAAATTCCAAATTTTGAGTGCCCCTTGAACTGCTTCCAATCGAATTCCATATTCAACCACTAGCGCTCCATCGTCCAAAAGTTCCGGTTTTAGTTCCGAAATCTTCATATCAAATCCGGGAGCTTGCCATTCCTCTTGTAAATAAACGTTCATCTTAATCCGGTATTTCGTATTTTTGATTCCAAGATAGTATTCTATTCGATGCCGCGAATAGTTCCTATACTTGGAAGTGATAAAAGGAACCAAATGCATCTCGCCGTCAATTTGTTTGACATTTATTCCAATTTTCCTGAATCACTTTTTCATTTTTTTTTTTTTGAAGATTCCCCAAGAAACCCTCACCATCGCTCAGCCAAATAACATCCTTGCGGCACATTGACACTCTCCACACTTCCATTTGCCAATTGATCCATAATATTCGGAAATCGACAGTTTCCTTTTGCTGGGTCTATAAAGAGAGGATCAAAGACGCCGTGCTAGCTGTTTTTCGCCGACTTACACATCGAAAGATTTGGCTTGGAAGAACCTCGAAAGAAATTTCGAATCATCGAGAAAACCATCTTCGCTTGAGTTTTGATAGAGATAAGAAATGATTACTTTTTTCCTGGCCGGGGGAAATAATATATAAATTTTCACGGGTTTCTATTCCGTTTTTATAGGAAGGTCACGGAGTGTTGCACTTCACGGTTATGGTATTATGGTAAGGTCACGATTGTTTGTTGAAAAATTCCAGAAAATTTTCGTATTGCTCATTCTATTTTGCTGCTGTAAAAAGTCAGCAAAGGCTCAAGGGACTTCTGGATCTGGATCCAAGACAATGTCCAATCCCACAACTTCCAGCTCCAAAATGTCTGGCCTTGGACCAAAGTGTGGCATGAAGTCTGCGAAACCATCTAAAAAGTCAAAGATGTCTAAAACTGCTGACTTGTCAAAACCCGTGCCAAAGCTTGGCAGGCCGGAGTGAGCCGGAGCGAGCCGGACCGGGTTTGAAAATTTTTTTTTTTTTGAAGCACGTTTTTCCCGATATTCAGCCCTATTTCGAAATGTTTCAATTTTTTACACTTTGTAATAGAAGCCAACCCTCGGGGCCTATTTCTAAAATTGAAGCCGCCCTTTTTTTGTACTTTCACCCATGGGTTTCTATACACGCATTACAGTAAGTTTGTCGGTAACGTTCCAAGTTGTTTTTTTTTCAAAAATAATTTATTTTTTTCGAAAATATCTTTATTGGACTTTCTCTAAAACAATTCAACTAGTCATAAAGGAGAAACTTCATGAATGTCTTCATTGACTCTCCTGACATCTTATCAATATACATCATTTTCAGAATCTTCATCAATCTATCCTTCGAATTAATTTCTCGAATCAAATGAACCAAAAAGGATCTCATATCGAAAACCAGAGCGGCATTGAATTCGTTTTCAGGAGAATCCAAATCAATGAGCGGTTGCTGAATCAGTTGCCATTGACAATATTGGATCACATTTCGTAGTCCCATCAAATGAGCGTGATGAGCAGCCCAATGAATTTCGTGTGGGCAAAATTTATTTCGAACGCCATGAGCAATTTGTAAAGGTGTATAAAAATCGATATTTTCCTCCTCAATTTCAATTGAATTATCATGGATAGCTTTTATCTGTAAGAAAAAATTCATGAGTTTTTGTTCTGGAAAAATGCTCAACCTGTGGATGACACTGGCAACTTCTATTTTCCCTGAATGGGATCATAACTTCCTCTCCCTTTGAATCAAAAAAATTGGTGTAAAGTTGAAAATTCCAAACTTTATCTGCATCTTGTATTGCTTCCACTCGAGTTCCATATTCAATTATCAATGCTCCATTGTCCAAATGTTCCGGTTTCAAATCCAAAAACTTAAAGCAAAAGCCTGGAGCTTGACCGTCTGAGGGCAAAACTACGGTCGAAGTACAGTAATCCAAGTTTTTTATTCCAAGATAGTACCCTAGTCGACTCTGCGGATAGACTTCACACTTGTAACTAATAAATGGTTCCAAATGCATTTCGCCATCAATTTCGATGAGATTTATTCCAATTTTCCTGAAAAAATATTCATTTTTCAAATGATTCTCCTGGAAAACTAACCAAACTTGAGGCAAAAAACGAATTTCCTCCAAATTCACACTCCGAACTCTTCCAATTGCCAATTGCTCGAAAATATTTGGAAATCGACAGCTTCCTTTTACTGGGTCTATAAAAAAGGATAAAAGTCGCCGAGAAAAGTTTTTTGCTGACTTACACATCGAACGATTCAAATTGGAAGAACCTCGAAAGAAATTTTGAATCATCGAGAGAACCATTTTCGCTTTAGTTTTGTTAGAGAATGAAAATGATCATTTTTTTCCGGCCGAGAGAAATAAATTCTAGTTTTCACGGTTATTGTATTATCGTAAGGTCACGGTTGTTTATTAAAAGGGGACTCCGAGTTAAAAATGACTTTGCTTCAAACTCTGAAACCGAGCCCGGCGTGGAAACTGTAAAACTGTCAATGATATCAAAGTCAATGAGAGAATTGGTCGGAGTCGGAAAACGGAAATTCCGATTTTTCCGTAATGTTCCTTTCGGAGAATTTTCCGAATTTATTTTTTCCAAAACCAGAAAAGAAAACTGACAAATTTTAAATTATCTAATTTTTTCATCAAACGATTTTTCAAAAGTCAAGCCATTTTTTGGTTCAAAACACCATGTTCAGTCGATTTTATAATAGAAAATTATCAAATTGTCAATTTTCAAGTGAAAACTTCAATGAGGAAACAAGTTTGGAAGGATTTCCTAGACGTACCGATTTTCCAGATTTTTTTACCGAAAAAATTTATTATTCGACTCACCGAAAAGTTTTTTTTTATTTTTTGCCTTTTTTGCCTTTTTTTATTTTTTGCCTATGGAAAAAAAATGAAAGAATTCGATTTCAAAAATATCTTTATTGGCTCTTCTCTAAAGTGATTCAACTAGTCATAAAGGATAAACTTCATGAATGTCTTCATAGACTCTCCTGACATCATATCGATATCCAAGTATTTCAGAAGCACCATCAATTTGTCCTTCGAATTCATTTCCCGAATTAAATGAACCAAATAGGATCTCATATTACAGATCAGAGCCAATTCAAATTTGTTGGGTTCAGAATAGTCAAACGGTTGCTGAATCAATTGCCATTGACAATATTGGATCATATTTCGGAATCCTAGTTCTCCAGCGAAACTTGCAGTCCAAAGAAGCTGGAACGGATATTTTGGAATTCGAACGCCGTGAGCAATTTGTAGAGCTATATCAGCAATTAAACCTGAGTATTCCGTTTCAATAGGATAATGGATTGCTTTTATCAGAAAAGAAAAAATTAGAAACCAAGATGTTTTTCGAAAACAGTTCACCTGAGGATGACATCGAATCCTTGAATTTTTCCACAATTGGATCATAACTTGCTTCCCTTTCGAATCAAATACATCGTTCCAAAGTTGAAAGTTCCAAATATATCTTAAATTTTGTATTGCTTCCACTCGAATTCCATATTCGATTATCAATGCTCCATCGTTCAAAAGCTCCGGTATTAGATCCGAAATCTTCAAGTACAAGCCTGGAGCTTGCCATCCCGAGGGTAAAACAATTTTCGAATTAATACGAAAAGGCGATTTTTTGATTCGAAGATAATATTCGATTCGACACTTTGGATAGAATTCGTCCTTGTAACTGATAAATGGAGTCAGATGCATTTCGTTATCGATTTCTTCTACATTTATTCCAATTGTCCTGGAAAAAAAACTTATTGGATGATGCGAGGTAAATCCCAGAAAACCCACCAGTTTTCAATATAGAGATCACTTCCAAGAAAAGTGGCACTCTCAACACTTCCATTTGCCAATTGCTCAAAAATGTTTGGAAATCGGCAATTTCCTTCGATTGGAACTATAAAGAAATTATAAAAGACGCCGAGATAAGGGTTTTTGCCAACTTACACTTTGAAAAGTTAACCATATTTCACTTGAGGTTTGATAGAGATAGGAAATGCTTGTTTTTTTTCTCTGGCCAGGAAAAGTAAAGTATTACGTTTCACGGATTCCGGTTTAATTGGAACATCACGATAATTCCAGAATTTTCCTTTTTTGTGTACCAAAAAATGAGCAAAAGCCTCAGCGCCAACGGGCCTGGCAGTTTGGGAATATTTCCACGGCCCGGCCCGATTTTCTACAGAGTCGCTGGCATTAAAAAAACATGTTTTTTGGATATGATTGATACAGATTTTTTTTTCGTTTGGTTGGGGTTTTTAGAGAATTTTAGTAAATGTTTTGTTTATTTCATCAACAAATTAGGCAGGCCCAGCTCAAAAAAAGCCCCGAAAATGCCAAAAAGAGAGGGGCCGAGAAATCATAAGTCTGGCCAAGATCCAAGTCAGTGTCCTATTTCAAGGTTTCCAACTCTAATTTTCCAACTCAAAAAGTTGACGGTGTCAAAGTCAATGGCTCAGTCTGAAATGGAGCCGCTGAAAAAAAAAGAAAAATTCAGTTTTAGAAAACATCTTCATTGAGTCTTCTCCAAAACAGTTCAACTATTCGTAAAGAAGAAACTTCATAAATGTCTCCATAGACTCTCCTGACATCCTATCAATAAACACGTATTCCAGAATATTGATCAATGTCTCCGTACAGTTCATTTTTCGAATCAAATGAGCCAAATAGATTCTCATATCATACTTCAGAGTAATCATAATTTGGATGGATTCAGGAAAAATCGATTGGTTATGAATTTTGTACCATTGGCAATAATAGATAACATTCCGTGATCCCATATCAAGAGCGTTTCTAATATAAACTTCTGGATAATCGGAATCATATCGAACGCCGTGAGCAATTTGTACAGCTAAATCAACTGTATAGCCTGTGTACTTTGGTTAGTTATCAAAATGAATAGCTTTTATCTAAAATTAAAGATAAAGCCATGAAATCTTTTTTGAAAAGCTGCTTAACCTGTGCATGACAGCGGACGTCTATAGTTTTCCATAATCGGATCATAACTTGTTTCACTTTCGAGTCAAATAAATCGGTGGAAAGTTCAAAATTCCAAAGACCGTCTGACGATTGTACTGCCTCCACTTGAATCCCATATTTAATTATCAATGCTCCATTGTCCAAAAGATGCGGCTTCAAATCCGAAAGCTTCAAGCTAAAGCCCGGAGCTTGACATTCCGAAGATAAAATGAAAACGTCCTTCTTGATACGGAAACTCGATTTTCTGATTCCAAGATAATATCCTATTCGATACTGCAGAGGGCTTCTACTTTGGAAGCTAATATATGGATTCAGATGCATTTCGCCATTGATTTCTTCTACATTTATTCCAATTCTCCTGAAAAAAAAACTTATTGAAAAATGCGAGTTGAATTCCAGAAAACCCACCAGTTTTCAAAAGAAGAACGGCCTGTCCGCACATTGACACTCTCAACAATTCCATTTGCTAATTGCTCAAAAATGTTTGGAAAACGGCAATTTCCTTTGATTGGATCTATAAAGAAAAGATAATAGACGCCGAGAAAACATTTTTTGCCGACTTACACTTTGAAAGGTTGACCATATTTCACTCGAGTTTTGATAGAGATTGGAAATGATTGTTTTTTTTTCTGGAAAGGAAAAATTATTTTTCACGAGTTCTGGTTTTATAGGAAGGTCACGGATGTGCCAGTGGAATGATGGTCTTTTTGGTTACTGTATCCGTCATTATCTTGCCGTAGGAAGCCACGGCTTCAGGTCCTGATGGCTGTTTCTGACTCCAAGTCTGTAAAGAAGTCTGTGGAACGTCCTAAAAAGTCGAAAGTGCTTGTTTTTAGAACTGCTACAAAATAGAACTCTTGTGCGGTGGAGCGCGTTTGTTTCTACTGCGTCATCTGAAGTCCACAAAATTTTTCATAGAAAATGGGCACTCTGAAACGCTAGACCATTTCCTCAACTTCATTTTAAGTGGTAACTTGGCGTAGAAATCTCCAGAGCTCAGCCTAGGAGCGCTTCGAAACACAACGCGCTCCGCCGCACTGGAGTTCTATTCTGTGCAGTTCTAGAAGCGAGCATCCTCAAAAAGTCGACGCTGTCATATTCGATCGCTCAGTCTGACATGAACCCGCTGAAAAAATGAAAAAATTCAATTTCAAAAATATCTTTATTAGCTTCTTTGAGAAAGTTAAACTATTCATAAAGAAGAAACTTCATGAATGTCTTCATAGATTCTCCTGACATCGTATCAATATCCAATTCTTTCAGAATTCTCATCAATTCCTCCTTCGAATTCATTTCCCGAATCAAATGAACCAAATATGATCTCATGCCAAAAAACTGAGCAGCTTTAAGCTTTACAGGTCCAAAAAAGGGATCATCGACTGGAGTTTGAATAAGTTGCCATTGACAATACTGGATAACATTTCGAAATCCCATTACACGAGCATGAATAGCACTAATAATAAACTCCATCGGAAATTGTTGATATCGAACGCCGTGAGCCATTTGTAGAGCTTCATGAAATTCGAGGATTGGGAAGGATGTTTCAAACGAATTATCATGATGAATAGCTGCTATCTGAAAGATTAAGCCGTGAGTTTTTGATCTGGAAAGCTGCTTAACCTGTGGATGACATCGGATCTCTTTGTCTTCCCACAATTGGATCATTACTTGCTTTCCTTTCGAATCAAATAAATCGGTCCAAAGTTGAAAAGTCCAAATATTATCTGTCGTTTTTATTGAATCCACTCGAATTCCATATTCAATTATTATTGCTCCATCGTCCAAAAACTCCGGTTTTAGATCAGAAAGCGCCATGCGAAAGCCCAGAGCTTGCCATTCCGAGCATAAACCCGTTCTCTTCATACTATGGTGTTTTGTCTTTTTAATTCCAAGATAATATCCAATTCGACACTTTGGATAGTCTTCACACTTGTAACTGATAAATGGAATCAGATGCATTTCGTTATCGATTTCTTTTACTTTTATTCCAACTCTCCTGAAAAATATTCATTGAAAGATGCGAGTCGAATGCCAGAAAACCCACCAGCGTCCTATGAAAGAACCACCTGTCTCCACATTGACACTTCGAACTCTTCCATTTGCCAATTGATCCATAATATTTGGAAATTGACAGTTTCCTTTCACTGGGTCTATAAAGAGAGGGTCAAAAACGCCGAGGAATTTTGTTTTTTGCCGACTTACACTTCGAAAGGTTCACCATGTTTCCTTGAGAGATTGGGAATGATTGTTTTTTTTCTGGCCGGGGGAAGGAAAGTAATACGTTTCACGGGTTTTGGTTTTATCGGGAGGTCACGTCTTTTTGTCGGAATAATTCCAGAATGTTTTTTCTGTGCCAAAAATGAGCAAAAGGCCCAGGGATTTTAAAATAAATCCAAGTCTATTTCCAATTCCAAAATGTTTTTATCTGGTGCAAAATCTGGAATGAAGTCTGTGAAACCATCTGAAAAGTCGAAAACGTCTAAGACTAAAAAGTCTGGAATAAAGCCAGAAGATAGGAGATTTTGGGGAAAATTTTGGGGGAGTAGTGTGCATTCTGTCGGAAAATGTGGTGTATGCACAAATTCATCAACCTTGAATATTTCCAAGAAAAACAAAAACCATCATCTACCAGGGGTTCGAACTAGCACACCGGCTGAATTGGGCGCCAAGCGTGTTACCGGTTGAGCCACAGGGACGAAAACGCAGCTAGCCTCTGAAGGCCTATACGAGCTCGCTTCTCTCGCCAACAGTCTAGGAAGCGAGATAATTTTGAAACAGGGTAATTTCTGATGTTCTGGTTTCCAAATACGGGTTGATAAAAACCTACCGTAAAACCTGTAATAGAGGGGCCGGCCGTACTATTTTTCACTACCTCTTTAGGGGGGCCGCTCTATCAAAAGGGGCCGTTATATTGGAGGGGCCGCTCTATATTTCAGTACCCGATTTTATATGAAAGACAGTTTCTAATATTCAAAACAGTACGATTTTTAACTGAAAATTAGTCAAAACTCGATGAATTATAGACTTTTTATCACAAAAAATGTGGATAAAGCTCACCGATTTTTGGAAAAACATCTTATTTATGCCTTTTTGACATGAAATCAAGCAAGTTTCATAACCTTTACTGCCGACAGTGGGCCGCTATATTTGAGGGAGGCCGTTCTAAAAAAGGGGGCCGCTCTATTATTCACTAGGCTTCTGGAAAGGTCGCTCTAATACAGGGGCCGTTCAATTAAAGGGGCCGCTCTATTACAGGTTTTACGGTATTCTATGAATTTGAAAAAGTCAGACGAATTTCATTTTTTCTTGTCCTGCCTTCTTCAAAGGGATTACTAGATGTATGCTTTAAAATGTATTGCTTTCTTACTTGTGATCTTATTTTATCGTAGAGGTATGATGTTTGGTATTTGTCCAGCTCGTCGATAACTTTTCTTGTTGATTTTTTTTTCAAAAACAATTTCTATTTCGAAAATATCTTCATTGGCTCTTCTCTACTACAATTCAACTATTCAAAAAGAAGAAACTTCATGAATGTCTTCATAGACTCTCCTGACATCTTATAAATAATCGTTGCTTTAAGAATCTTCATCAATCTGTCCTTCGAATTCATTCCACGAATCAAATGAACCAAAAAGGATCTCATATCTAAAACCAGAGCGGCATTGATTTCGTTTACAAGAGAATCCAAATCAGTTAGTGGTTCCTGAATTAGTTGCCATTGACAATATTGGACCACATTTCGTAGCCCCATCGCATCAGCGTCATAAGCAGTGTAATATATTTCTTTTGTGCATTTTTGATATCGAACGCCGTGAGCAATTTGTAGTGGTATATAAAAGTATATATGTTCCTCCTCAATTTCAATCGAATTATCATGGATAGCTTTTATCTGAATGCAAAAATTCAGCAGTTTTTTGCGAAAATTGCTCAACCTGTGGATGACATTGTTCTCTTTTATCTTCCCTGAATGGGATCATAATTTGTTTCCTTTCGAATCAAATAAATCGTTCCAAAGTTGAAAAATCCAAATATTGTTTACATTTTGTAATGCTTCCACTTGAATTCCATATTCAACCACTAGTGCTCCATCATCCAAAAGTTCCGGTTTCAGATCCAAAAACTTCAATTCTAAACCACGAGTGTGCCATTCCGATGGTAAAACCACTACCGTAGTACAGTGATTCGAGTTTTTGATTCCAATATAGTATCCGATTCGACACTTCGGATAGTGCACACTCGTGTAACAAATAAATGGAATCAGATGCATCTGACCATCGTTTTCATTGATATCTATTCCAATTGTCCTGAAATATTTTTCATTTTTTTAAAATTCTCCTGGAAAACCCACCAAGCTTGGGGAAAATATCGGTCTGACTCCACATTGACACTCCGAACTCTTCCATTTGCCAACTGCTCGAAAATATTTGGAAATCGGCAACTTCCTTTTACTGTGTCTATAAAGAGAGGGTCAGAAACGCCGAGAAACTTTGTTTTTTGCCGACTTACACATCGAAAGGTTGACCATATTTCACTCGAGTTTTGATAAAGATAGGAAATGATTGTTTTTTTCTCTGACCAGGAACAGCAAAGTATTACGTTTCACGGATTCCGGTTGTATCGGAAGGTCACGATTTTTTGTTTTTCTTTTTTGGGGGAATAATCCCAGAATGTTTCTTTTTTGTGCCTGGATGTGGATCAAAGTCAATGTCCAATTCCAAAATGTGGAATTCCAAAATGTGGCTTTGGATCAAAATCTGGAATGAAGTCTGTGAAACCATCTAAAAAGTCGATGTCTAAAACTAATCAGCCTGAAATGTAGCCACTGAAAAAAGTTTGAAGTGACGAAACTGGAAATTTAAAGTCATTGGTCAGAAAGTGAAACGAATAAGAACTCATTTCAGTTTTTGAAGAACATCTTTATTATAAGCCACCCATGGGCTTCAATGACAAGATTTACGGTAAGTTCGTCGATATCGTCTCAAGTTGTTTTTATTTTTTCAAAAACAATTTGTATTTCGAAAATGTCTTTATTGTCTCTTTTCTACACAATTCAACTATTCAAAAAGAAGAAACTTCATGAATGTCTTCATAGATTCTCCTGACAAGTCATCAATATCCATGTCTTTCATAATCTTCATCAACTTCTCCTTCGAATTCATTTCCCGAATCAAATGGACCAAAAAGGATCTCATATCGAAAACCAGAGCGGCATTGAATTCATTTATAGGAACATCCAAATCAGTGCGCGGTTTCTGAATCAGTTGCCATTGACAATATTGGACAACATTTCGTAGTCCCATCGCACAAGCGTCATAGGCAATGTAATAAGCTTCTTTTGTGCATAGTTGATGTCGAACGCCGTGAGCAATTTGTAAAGGTTTATAAAAACCGATATTTTCATTCTCGATTTCAATTGAATTATCATGGATAGCTCTTATCTGTAAAGAAAAAATTATGAGTTTTTGGTCTGGAAATCTGCCTAACCTGTGGATGACATTTTTCTATTTTATTATTCCTGAATGGCATCATAACGCGTTTCCCTTTCGAATCAAATAAACCGTAGTGAAGTTGAAAAGTCCACATTTTATCTGCATCTTGTAATCCTTCTACTTGAATTCCATATTCAACCACTAGAGCTCCATCGTCCAAAATTTCCGGCTTCAGATCCGAAATCTTCAAGGCTAAGCCACGAGTATGCCACATCGAGGGTAAAGCAGCTACCGTAGTACAGTGTTTCGAGTTTTTAATTCCAATATAGTACCTCAATCGAAGCTTCGGAAAGTGCTCACTCCTGTAACAAATAAATGGAACCAGATGCATCTGGCCATCGATTTCATTGACATCTATTCCAATTGTCCTGAAATATTTTTCATTTTTCGAAAGATTCTCTTAGAAAACCCACCAAGCTTGGGGAAAATAAAGAGCCTCCACAATGACGCTCAGAACGAATCTATTTGCCAATTGCTCCATAATATTCGGAAATCGACAATTTCCTTTTACTGGGTCTACAAAGAGAGGGTCAAAGACGCCGTGATAAATGTTTTTGCCGACTTACACATCGAAAGGTCCGCCATGTTCACTCGAGTTTTGATAGAGAATGGAAATAAATGTTTTTTTCTGGACACGGGAAAAAGTATTACATTTCACGGTTACGGTTTGATCGGAAGATCACGCCTGTTTGTCGGAATAATTCCAAAATTGTTCCGTTCAAAATTTGAAAAAAAACAGAAAACCACAGTTTTTCATATTCTAACATGCAATAAAAGGATTTTCATTCGTGAAAAGATTGACATTTTCAGTTCAAAAAATGAAATCGAAATTAAGAAGAATAGAGCGAAGAAGTTGCAGAGCATTATTCTGAGAATATTTTACAGTTTTTTCCGATATTTGTAGGATTTAACTGACATTCATTCTGAGCTGTCACTAGAGTCCTCAGATTCCGACGAAATAGATTCCGAGCTATTCGATCGAGCATAGACCTAAAATTAATGAAATTGTTTAACGGGACTAGAAGCAATATTACCTGATGAAAAGTGGTTATCAGAATAAAAGAAAGAAGCATAACGAAAAAATTTTGAAGTTTCATTTTCATTGATGACAGAACTTTCCTAAAACATGTCTTTTATTCTGTGTAATATTTGTTTTTTGGAGGTAACGGAGCAAGGCGAAAAATCATTTGTAGGTCGAAAAGTGTTAACAAGATATGAAACACTTGAAAAATGTCAACAATGAATCACTGATAGGCTAGAGATAGCCTGATCTCCACGTGTGCCTTTAAACTTGAATTACTGTAGTTTTTTGGTGCCACCTCATATCTAAAGCAGCCTTGTCAAAATGCTTAAAACAAAAATAATAAATGTAAATCAAAATCCTGAATCAAACATCGAAAACATTTGCCCTTTATTTTCCATTAAAAACAAATAATTCCCTCTCTCTAGTCTTCCGACGGTCCGCGCCCCCGTAGTTATTTGTCGTGTCGTCATGGTTTCATAAGGTCTCTTCACATGTTTTCTATGTTTTTCGGCGACAGAATTATTATTCTTTTTGAAAATTGTTTTTGCCCTGAAATAATATGGAACGAATAACTACTGTATTATTGTTTGTTTTTGTGCCACAGGTAGGAGATGTTTTAGTACGGTGAAATGGAAGAAAAATGGTGAAAAACGCAGTGAATTTGGTGAGGCTTCGGCGTTTTGTAGTTTTTGTGTCTTTAGCCTCACCAAATTGCGTTTTCCGCGGCGACACATACCTGTTGAGGCTAACGCTTTTTGTGGTTTTCGTGTTCTTAACCTCAACAAAAGTGCGACGGCGGGGTGCAGCGGTTGTTTTGGTGAGGCTCATTAAACGTGCAGTCTTTGTGCCGTTAGTCTCACCAAACATTTCTATTTTAACCGATTGAGTTCAGAGTTTTGTAGTTTTTGTATCCTTAGCCTCAACAAAACTTTCAGACCCTCTCCACCTTCAAAATGCTGGTCACAAATGGTGAGCCTGCTATCTACAGTACCTACAGTAACCCCTTAGATTCATCTGCCACGTGGGACGATTGTCTAAACTATTGCTATAATTTGGGGACTTGCATAGTAGGTTTACCTAGAACTCATTTTCCAAATCGAATTTTCAGGTTGCCTATGACGATAACTGTCAGATTTTTGAAATAGGTCAAATTTCCACTGCCACTAAATTAGAGGGACCTGTAATTGCCTTCAAAGTTTTGGCAAATGACACTGCGGACACTTGTCCTGTGGATGATGCCGGGCCAATGAAAGGTTATTACTCCACGCCCTCCTCATATCAGCCATACAATGTGACCTATGATAGCCCGACGTGGACTTTTCAAACTGGTCCTTTACTTTCTTGTCCATCAAATTTCACACTGTTTGTCAGAGATAAAGGCCCTTGGTGTATGCAGGTTAGTAATCTCTGTCAGACTTTTTCAGCCTTTGTAGTCTTAGGTAATCCAACATAATTTATGCTGTAATCGGATAGTGGCTAATATCAAGTGTCCAGATTTATATCCGGGAAGCCAGCTGGCTGGTATTGAGAACCAGGCGGAGTATGATTGGATTGTAGGTATGTTTTTTTGGATGCAATGTTCTTTTGACTTGAAAAAATTTAACTCGTTCAAAAAAAGTGATATCGTTCTGAATCAGATCACTAGTATATTTCAGCTCAATCGATTCCAATTTTCCAAAACGTGTCTGGTGGGGTCGTGCTTGCAACTCAATATGGCTACGCTGGCGTTTGGCTGGATGGAAATCGAACAGCCGCTTGCGCAGGAAAAACTTCAAGTCCTTGCAACACTATTGCTGTAATTCTTCCCCAAACTTGAGAAATACACTTTTGATTTTCAGGCCTTCCAATTTTCTGACCCCACTTTATCTGCCAACCCGCAAGGTTTCAAATGGCTTAGCGGACAGCCAGATGCGAGCCCTTTCAGTGCCGATGGTCTAGTTTTGAGATTGAACAGTCTCACTCAATATGGGGTGGATGATACTTTGTAACTTTTTTTCTTTTGAATTTATTAATTCAAAGTGATTCCAGGACCTCAGCTCCCGTCGCCAACAGAACAGATCCTCAAGGATGTTGGAAAGGATATGTCTGCGGGATTCGGCCTTCTTGATGTGTACATATTCTTTTTTCGTGTTGTTTCGAATTTTTTGGCAGAACTTCACTAGACAATGTATTTTAATACTGTGTAATTGTTTGACTTTAGTGACGTGGTAAATAAATCGGTTTGTTTAAAGACCACCGAACCAGCCTAGAGCAGAACCCGAGGTGGTAAATCACATGTGGGTCAGAAAGTTGTAAAGTGCTGTGAGACATAGCCCAAAACTCCCTATAAGAAGAAATCATCAGTAAACAAAAAACGTTTCATTTTTTGAGAAAAAAAATCCCGAATCAAACATCGAAAACATTTGTCCTTTATTTTCCATCAAAACAAATAATTCTCTTTCGATTCTAGTCTTCCGATGGTCCACGCCCCCGTAGATATTCGTCGTGTCACCATGGTTTCATCAGGTCTGTTCACATGTTTTCTATGCTTTTCGGAGACAGAATTATTATTTTTTTGGAAATCTTTTTGCCCTGTAATATGGAACGTTTAACTAGTGTGTTGCTATTCACGTTTGTGCCACAGGTAAAAAGTTTTAGTATAACTTAATGGGAGAAAAATGAGGAAAAACACAATCAATTTGGTGAGGTTTTGTAGCCTTTGTGCTTAGCGATCGAGTTTGTAGCCTTTGTGCTTACCCTCACCAAAGTGGGTTGTCGGCGGCGGCATAAACCTGTAGAGGCTAAAAACTTTGTAGTTTTTGCGTCTTCAGCCTCACCAAAACTTGCAGACCCTCTCCACCTTCAAAATGCTGGTCACAAATGGCGAGCCTGCTATCTACAGTACCTACAGTAACCCATTGGATTCATCTGCCACGTGGGAGGATTGTCTAAATTATTGCTATAATTTGGGGACTTGTATAGTAAGTCTACGTAAAAATTACTTCCTTTTCAGAAACTATTATTCAGGTTGCCTATGACGATAACTGTCAGATTTTCGAAATTGGTCAAATTTCCACTGCCACTAAATTAGAGGGACCTGTAATTGCCTTCAAAGTTTTGGCAAACGACACTGCGGACACTTGTCCTGTAGATGATGCCGGGCCAATGAAGGGTTATTACTCAACGCCCTCTTCATATCAGCCATACAATGTGACCTATGATAGCCCGACGTGGACTTTTCAACCTGGTCCTTTACTTTCTTGTCCCACTAATCTCACACTGTTTTTAAGAGATAAAGGTCCTTGGTGTATGCAGGTTTGTTACTTTTCATATTCTTTGTAGGCACGAAGTTTTAGGTAGTTCAACATTATGCATGCTGTAATCGGACAGTTGCTATGATAATGTGTAGAACTTTCTACTCGGGGAGTCAACTGTCTGGTATAGAAAATCAGGAGGAGTATAACTGGATTTCAGGTAAGTATTTGTAGTAGAATAGCATGGCCTTATTTAGTAAGTTTTAGAAAAATCAATTCCAATTTACAAAAATGTCTCCGGCGGGAAGGTCGGAGATATCCAATATGGGTTCACCGGTGTTTGGCTAGACGGAAATCGAACCGCAGCTTGCACGGGAAAAACTGCAAGCCCGTGCAACTCTATATCAGTAAGCTGATGTCCTGGTAATCCCAAATACATAGTTTTCCATTTTCAGGCTTTTCAATTCTTGGACCCCACCTTATCCGCAAGTCCAAAAGGCTACAATTTTCTTAGCGGGCAGCCTGATGGGATCGCTAGTCCGGGAGACGGACTAGTGTTAAGTATGAGTAGTCTCTCACAAATCGGGGTTGATGATACGAGGTAACCGCTATCAGTCTTATTCTGCATCCACTATGATAATTTTTCACAGGATGGCATACCCCGAAACTAACACAACTCCTAAAGGCTGTTGGA